>JAUPFT010000005.1:16114554-17514554 GCA_036936625.1 Parnassius smintheus behrii | reverse complement strand
GTCGTCATCGAGGCCTGGCAAAGAAAAGCAGGACCAGCCCAATGCCATCGATGCCAGGCCTTCGGGCACGCCTCTGCCAACTGCTTCAGGCCAGTGAGATGCGTGCGTTGTGCCGGGGAGCACATTGCTAGCCAATGCCCTCGGGGTAGGGAAGAAGAGCCGAAATGTGCCAATTGTGGCAAAAACCACACGGCAAATGACCGCCGCTGCCCAGTCCTGAGGAGGACTGCTAGGAGGCAGGGGATAACCTTGCCGGGACTACTCCCGGAAGCACCTAAAAAGGCCCCTCAGAGTCGCCCGAAAGCTGTTACAATCCAGCAGGACGGGTGGACCACCATCACCGGGAAGGGCAGGCAACCAGCCCCCCCCCCCACCCGTAACATCCCAGGAAACGGTGGAACCCACTACGATCAGGGCAACCACCGGGGCGACTCTACAGCCTCCCGCCAATCCTGCCACTGAACGGCAACCCTCTAAGAAGAGGAGGCGGGAGAGAAGCAGGAAGAAGTCGCAGCCTCCTCAGGCTGTCACCTCTACCCCGACACCAACAGTACCAGTAGCCTCGCAAAAGGCGCAGATTACTAGGGTGACAACCAATGTGGGTACAGCGCCAGAAAGGGCCCTACCAGAACGTAGGGCCCGCTCTAAATCTAGAGCGCGCTCAACCCACAAGCCAAGAGGGCAGGACCAGGAGCAACCACACCCGAGACAATTGCCAACGCCTTCTTATAGGAGAACACCTTCCACCGGCCTCGAAACAGCAGATGCAATCCAACGTCTGGTTGGTATTGCCATCGAGGTCGGCACGCAAGTCCTGGCTGACATAAGAGCCGGGACAGACCCAGTGACAGCGATAATGAAGGCGCTGGCAAACCTTCTTGCCCGGCATTACGGAGGAGAGTAATCTGCGCCTCCTCTATTGGAACCCGGACGGAATACAGCAGAAGCTGCATGAACTCCGCACAGTCGCCCAGCAACAGGATTTACACATCATCTTGCTGGGAGAGACAAAGTTGAACCCAAAGACGCATATTAAGCTGCCGAACTATCACATTTACAGGAGGGACGAGGTCACTGCTCAGGGGGCCGCCTATAGAGGAACGGCGGTTCTAGTGAGGAGGGACATCGTCCATCAAGAGCTGGGATTACCACCTTACCAGACTATGCGCTCTATCGGCATAAAAATGGAGGCGGCGGGCGAGGAACTTAGAATCTACGCGGCATACCGCCCGCCAGGGACTCCATTTTGCTCCTCAGACATCCGGACGGTGATGGAAGGCGACACCCACAATTGTCGCCGGGGACCTAAACGCTAAACACCCGGCGTGGGGGTCCAGAGTGATCACCCCGCCGGGTCATGAACTATATGAAGATGCGGAGAAGAACTCGTATGACGTTTTAGGTCCCGAGGAACCAACTCACGTTCCTACTGACCCAAGGAGGAAACCGGATGTATTAGACATCGTGCTCACTAGGAACGTCAACTATCCGATAGTGGTAGAAGTGCTGTACGACCTCTCTTCACAGCACCTCCCGTTACTGATAACCCTTGGCCTGAAGGCGGTGACTACGCCGCCCAGAGCGTTTAAGACACGTGTCGACTGGAGGCTCTACTGTCAACACCTGCAGCAGAGACCTCCAGCACACCAGCCAATAAGCACAGCGGACGACGTAGAGGCCGCTGCAACTAGAATTACCAAAAACATCAAGGAGGCCCTCCACGCGGCCTCTACGATCGTCCCGATCACTGCCAGGCGAGACGATCTGCCGCTTAACATATGCGTGCAGATCAGGCGCAAGAGAGCGTTAAGAAAGCTCTGGGCGCGTACTCGCTGCCCCAGATTAAAGACCCAGCTTAATACCATCTCGGAGGAACTGTCGGTTGCAGTCCAGGCCTTCAGAGGCGACGCCTGGGATCGGCGCATCAGCAAGGCTGAAGAGCAAGATGCGTCGCTCTATAAACTGAACCGGCAGTTAACCAGAACCAAACCTCCCGTTTGCCCGTTGATAGATAGCACAGGCAAACGCTACTACGATGCCAAGGGCAGAGCGGATATCCTAGTCGAGCACTTCGAGGAGCAATTTATGCCGAACCCAGCAAGTGCGGAGTTCATGGAGCTTCATGCCAGGAAGGAAAGTCGCGTACAGGAGTTCCTGTCGTCGCCCGCGCCGCCTCTTGCAGGAGAGTGGTTCATCTCCCCCGCTGAATTGCGGAGGACAGTAACCCGCCTGCAACCGAGGAAGGCGCCGGGGCACGACGGGATTACCAACGCTGCACTCCGACAGCTGCCCAATAGAGTCATAGTAGAGCTTGGTCGACTCTACAATGGGATATTGCGGACATCCCACTTCCCGGAGGACTGGAAAAAAGGCAGAATTATCGTCTTGCCGAAACCCGGGAAGGACAGGCGTAGAGCTGCCAGCTACAGGCCGATCACGCTATTACCACACATAGCTAAACTGTTTGAAAGATTGCTGCTGAGACGTCTCCGTCCGTGCATCCAACTTCGGGCGGAGCAGCACGGATTCAGGAGGGGTCACTCTACAGTCACACAATTGACTAGAGTGCTGCACCTGCTTGCGGCTGAGTACAATCGTGGCCGCATATCGTTGGGCGTCTTTCTCGATATTGAGAAGGCGTTCGACCGGGTGTGGCACATAGGACTACTTTATAAGCTGAAAGAACAGACCAGTGTCCCTCTTGCTATGTTGCGGTTAATGGCGTCTTTCCTGGAAGACAGGAAGTTCTACGTCTGCGTAGAGGACGCCGAGTCCGCAACCAGAACCATCAGAGCCGGCGTTCCACAGGGCAGCTGTTTGTCACCAGTCCTGTACGCGGCTTACACCAACGACATACCTACACTGGCAGGCAGGCTTCAAGAGTGGGAGGACGACGTCGAGCTGGCGCTATACGCGGACGATAGCGCCTATTTCACCTCGTCCAGAAGAGCCCACATAGCCACTGCCAAGATGCAGAGTCTGCTGGACCTGCTGCCACCATGGCTGGATGAGTGGAGGATGGTCGTCAACGTTGGTAAGACGACCGCTCTGCTCACTCGCCGTCTCAGAAACTTTCCACCTCCGCTGACCCTCAACGGCCAGGAGATTGCGTACCAGAAGGCCGTAACTTACCTTGGGTGCAGGATCGACAGGACGCTGCGCATGACCGCGCACGTCGACTTCGTCGTCCGCCGGGCCCGATGTGCGCGGGCGACGCTCTTGCCGGTCCTGGCATCCAAGCTGCCAACAAGAACCAAGCTCCGGATATACAAGATGTATATCCGGACCATCATCACCTACGCTGCACCGGCCTGGTACGCACTTCTGAGCGACCCTCTGAGGCGGCGACTACAGGCCCAGCAGAATCTGACTCTAAGAACGATCGTCGGAGCAGGTCGCTACGTCCGGAATGACGTGATAGCGGCCGACTTAAAGGTCGAGAGTATCCACGACTTTGTGGCCCGGTTAGCGCGCGGTATGTTCGACCGTGCCGATAACGGGCCACACGAACACCTCAACGGTTTTGCGCCGTTGCACACCCGGCCACCGGACGGGCGACCTCTTCCAAGAGAACTCCTCTCTATATGTGATTAGAGAGTCGAGTAACAACCCTCAATGCCGCTGAAAGGCCAACTTTGACTTTTATTGGACAACCACTCTTTTTCCCGTAATTAACCAACTACGGGAAAAACATTACCGATTACGGACTAACCCGGATATACTATACTATGCCTAAATAGGCTTTAAGGACTGGCCCATAGTGATGGGCCATGAGGAACATCCGGGCAATGGGGTATACCCCGAGGCCCGACACCTGCATTGTCCCCCGGGACTTTGTAGACGACAATCAATGAGAATTGCAATTCGTTCGGGAATCAAACCAGCAGTCAATAAGAAGAAGAAAGAAAAAGTGTAGGGAAGTGATAGGGAAAAGTGATTACTCTCTCACGGAACGGTTTGAAGATAATTGCTGTTTTATTCCCAAGTGATTCATTCCTAAAGTTATACAGTCCACATCGAAGAATTAAGGCGTCGGGACCGGGACGACTTCGGAAGACCCGTAATCCCCGTCTGAACCTACTTGCTGAAAAAGAACGAGGTTATCGCCCTAGTGTGTTACTCCGTTGCGGAGATCACATACGTTGTTCCCGAACCCAACGTAGGCGTTATAGGAGGCCGGATCGAGAGAAGCCTCGATTCCTCCCTTCTGTTTCTTAATCGAAAGTCGAGTTCCGTTAGGTTCTTTTTCAAGGTCGTTACCCCATATAGTGGGGGTCGCCCTACAAAAAATTAAGAATTACGATTGCCAATCAGCTTACCAACCGTGAGAACTAGGACATTTATCCTTCCTATAAAACAATCTATGGGGAAGCCTATTCATCAGCGGGCATTGATAGGCTATGATGGTGATGAAGCAAACCAAACAGCCACACTGCCTAGTATGTGACACATAGTAGACTCACAGAACTATTTATTTATTCATTATTAAACCTTACTCAATATTTAGGAACAAAAGGCGCATTAATGCTCAAAGCATTGTCTGACAATCAACCAGGGTAGTGAATAATGTCGAAGGCAGTTACAGAAAAAATGACAGTACAAAACATACAACTGAAACATAATCATCTTTGTTTGTTGATTGGAACCCGTTTTTTAAGAATTTTATTGCGTTTAATTCAGTTTCGAGTACTTTAGAGCATAATATCTACTCTTACTTAATTGTTCGGATTAATCCCAGCCGCCAAATTTCGTAAACCCACTACACGGCAAACGTCCCGATACCATCCACACCATCGGGATGCTTGGCGTTCCACCACTGTACGTTTCACAAGGAGTTTTCTTCCACGTACAACCTGGGACCTGGGGACCTTCAAGAAAAGAGCTTACTCCTTTCTAAAGGGCCGGCAACGCACCCGCAATTCTCCTGGTGTTGCGGTTGATCATGGGCGGCGGTAGTCACTTAACATCAGGTGAGCCGCATGCTCGTTTGCCCCTTCTTCTATAAAAAGAAATCTTATATCGAAACAAGCGATAAAGCAAACCTCTTCAAGGTGCGTGCTAACAGGCTTCTCTTGGGCAAACTCGCTCCATCGTAGACCTCATCTGAGCCCTCGGGCCAGTTGGAGGTCAAGAGTGTGCCCATTTTTAATTAAACAAAGTACATGGTCTAGAAGGGAACTTTTTATAGAATGAGGGTGAGAAGCGAGCACGTGGTCCACCTGATGGTAAATTTATACTGAAGCCAATAGATATTACCCGAAGCTTCAAATATGTACCAGGCGGTATGGTACGAGGCTTTAAATTAATTAATCTGTTTCTATTGCGGATATTGTTACGAGTTTATATCATTACGGATTCTATCACGCAAAATAACTCCGTGTATAGATAGACCACTCCATAGCTCACTGAGTGACCTTTAGATTCCTCATAAGGCTACCATTAAAGAATCTCGTCTCAGATCCATAATATGTTGTCACTAGTAACACGCGTTTAGTTGTGACAACACACTCGTAGCCGATACATACATCAGTACATCTACCACGGGGAGTGCTCTGATGAATTGTTTGGACTAATTCCAGCCGCACAATTTCACCATCGCACATCGCGACAAAACTCGCAATACCATCCATACCACCTGGATGACTGGCGGTCCACCACAGTGCGATTTAAAAGAAGTTTAATTCCTCGCAAAACTTCCTTGTGGAATCAACTACCACCAGAGATTTTTCCGGACCGATACGACTTAGGGATCTTCAAGAAAAGAGCCTATTCCTTTTTTAAAGACCGGCAACGCATCTGCAATTCCCCTGGTGTTGCAGTTGTCCATAGGCGGCGGTAATCATCTACCATCAGGTGAGTCGTGTGCTCGTTTGCCCCTCTCCTATAAAAAAAGTGAAGTGGCGGCTTAATATAATCCAGCACCCTATTTCGTCCCCTGGATGCACTAAGAGACGACTATGAGACAACTTGGCTGGATATGAAGATCTTGATAGATAGTTGGTGGCATAATCATCTAATAGGCATAAAATGCCCAGATTGATGATTGCAAGCAGCGTCAAATGTACGAGCGGTAAATCCGCACCGCATTAATCCGCTTGATAAGCATGTAAATCAACATGTCCTATCCTCCCCACGGATGGAGAGACCCATGTCTATCAATGTGCATGAGAAGCTTAGCTCCTCATGTTTTGAAAACATTGCGACTGGCATGTTTCATATTATTTACACTAAATACCTCTTCAGAAACAAGGCTAGATGTGGTCGAGGTCTAGCTTTTCCATGCAGTTCCATGCAAAAAGTTTTTATTCTATAGAATAAGGGTAACAAACGAGCACACAGTCCACCTGATGGTAAGTGGATACTGTGACCCATAGACACCTACGTTTATCCACGATTAAGATTCAAAATGCGGATGCGGTGATACCCCATAGGACTAAGATAGAATACCTCGTATCCAGTAAAAAGAATCTCCGGTTCTCTACAGTTACCATACCAAAAACCCATTTTACGCTGCTATTCCGTGAGAGTGTGGTCCCTTTCCGGTTGAGCTGATCCATTCGTGTTACATAATATAAACATAGTATAGTAATAGGGATTATTTAAAATCTTATTTAGGGAGGAATTACAATCTTATTTTATGCATACTAAAACTCTATTTAGGTTAGCATTTTATGAGGAGTGTTAGGGCCGATCCTCATTTGCCGTTTACAGTTCGTTCTCGGTCCGATCTCGGTCTGATTTATTATAATGGAATGGGATGCGACCGAAACTTGACTGTTAACGGATAGTATGAATGCACACACATATTTTTTACTTGATAATATTTTATCATACCGAAATCGGATCGAGAACGAACTGTGAACGGCATTATAATGAGGATCGACCCTCAATGTACTTGAAGCACTGCGAGTTCGTTTTTTACTCTAATACATACATGTACATGACACGAAGCAGCATCAAAGGTGCAAGCCGTACATCTGCGATTGTTAATCCGCTAGTCAATCGTGACGGTTAAAGCAAATCCAAAATAACTGAAAAGACACATGTCTAGCGGTGAAGTTCTATGGGCGGGCGATGATCTCAGTTTCTCATGTTTTGTAAACATTGCGACTGAGAATTATTTACAGTTTACACTAAAATAATACGACTTCGGAAGCAAGGCGAGATGTCGTCGAGGTCGAGCTTTCTATGTAGTTCTACGCATAGGGTTTTTATTTTATAGATTAAGTGTAACAAACGAGCACACAATCGACTTGATGGTAAGTGGATACTGTGGCCCATAGACACCTTCATTTATCCACGATTAAGAATCAAAATGCAGATGCATTAATACCCCTGAGGACAAGATGGCATGCCTCGTATCCAGTAAAAAGGGTGTCCGGTTCTCTACACTTATGGTCGCCACACACGGTCAGTTCAACAGATCATTCCAACTGATCAGTTCAAACAAAAACTGTTGATATTTTTTTAAATACTTATTGTATTTTCGATATATCGATAAATAAACTTATTTACAAAACTCCGATATTGATATGTTTATATATAATTATCGATATATTTTAAAAAATATCAACAGTTTTAGTTTGAACTGATCAGTTGGAATGATCAGTTAAACTGACCGTGTTTGGCGTCTATTACTTTCAGCGTGGTCCATTCTCAGTTGAGCCGACCCATTCGAGCTACAACCATATATAGTTGCAATATGGCTCTACCACGTATAATAGGGATTAATTAAAATCTTATTTTAGAAGAATTAAAATCCTATTTTGTACTGAAACTCTACAGCTAAAAACTTATTAAATACCAAGACTGGCAATAGTTTGTAATCTCTTTTTTATTTACTAATTATATCGCGAGTGGTGAAAACCTTGGGAAATAAAACAAATAGAAAAGACAAATCTTGAAGTTAAATAAAACTACTACTAACTTAATTATGCGTTTTTATTTTAGCACTTACACAGAATACCTCGTAGTTTGTAATAACCTCTATTTATTTCAGTCATAATAAGTATTGATATCTTTTTTGTTCGACGAAAGTCCTCGCCTCGCGAGGGCAAGGACGTATTATTTTGGTTTCAGCCTTCTCTGCATATGGGCAAGGTCAAGGAACTGCGTACGTACACATCTGCAATCCCTACAGCGGCGGGCTTTGGCTGGTAGCTGGAATTCCATCCTCGAGAAAGGTAAACCTTCTTTCTCTCCGTTCTTGTAAACTGGGCCTTATCTGCGCTTTTCATTTGGGTATAGTCCGCCAAGAGGAGGCCATAGGACACGGAAACAACACTCAGAAGCACCTGATTTTCCAGCTCCAGCGGTTGATCTTATTTTCAACTTCATCTATGAGCTCGTTTCGAATGATCGGCTTTTCGAATGACTTAGCGACACATTGTAAGAACATATGGAAACTCTTCCGTATCAGTGTTGCGATTCTATCAGAAAAAAAAAATCCGTAGAGTTTCAAATTCAAGTATTTTGTAAACCACGTATTCATTCCACGGCAGGTTCCCGTCTTGTCGTGGGGGGGGGGGGGGGGCGTTTAGTAGCCGTGGCCTGATCACCCGCGGCGAACGAAAAAGAACCCACATGGCTGGCCCGAGATGAAGGGCCAGCCTGAGGTGGCCACTCCGAGTGCGCTTGGTGAGCCCACTTCGGACGTGTGCTAGTTGCCTACGGTAGTGAGGGGTGTCCTCTCCCCCTACAGCCGAGGTGAAGTCGCGGAGGAAGAGGAGTGTTGCTATGGCGATGCGCCACTCGCCCTATCCTCGGTGACTCAGAATAAGTTACGTTGCTGTTGATTAAATATGTTTTTAAGAACCTATACGTGGGCCGCTCAGAAAGTTTTGCGGAACTAAAAAAATATAACTGACCGAGAGGTCAGTCGACGGGTTCAACATGGCTGGGCAGCTTTCGGGAGATTATGATACATCTCAACGCGTATGCTTACCTCATAACTTGAAAGCAAAGATTGTACAACCAGTGCGTGTTCTTAGTGATGACAGGTGGATCTGAGACTTGGTCCTTCACCGCTGGCCGTATAAGGAAGTTCACGAGGTCGCCCAGCGAGCTATGGAGAGGGCTATGCTCGGAGTTTCTGCGTGACAGACTTAGCAATGAGTATATCCGTAGTAGAAATAGAGTAACGGACATATCCCAAACGGATAAGTAAGCTGATGTGGGTGAGGCAATGGGCCGGTCATTAGCTAGAATAATCGAGAACCGATGGGGACAAACGAGTGGCGGGCTCGTACCGGTCGCGAAGTGTAGGGCGCCCCCCACTAGATGGAGTGAAGACCTGGTATGAGATGCAGAAAGTCGATAAATGTAGGTGCCCGTGACCTTGCTTTGCGGCAATCCTTGGGGAAGGCCTACGTTTAGCAGTGATAAAATATGGTTAAAGTTTTTGTTATTAATTTTTAAAACAACTCTTCACCATCTCCTCAGCATCTATAACAAGTTTTCGAGATATTTTTTTCAGTCCGCCTAAACACATCTTATAAGGCCTGATCTAACGCTGTTAGCATCAAGCTGAGAATCGTTATCTTTCCTTTTTACTTCTCCCTCCCCTTCTTTCATCATTTCCCGTCATTTCAAGTACCTTCTTTGTCTTTTTAGTTCATTTTTATTATGTTATTTATAGTGCTATCTGAGATGATTTTTAGGTTTTAGGGCAAGGAAGTTTCCGCCGCCCAATCACGGAATATTAAAATTAATATTCCGTGCGCGCAATAGTTCGCGTTCCTTCCTAGACTTCACAACTTATTTTCGAAATATTTTTGTATTTTATGTTTTATTTGTCGAAACTTACGATGTTTCCTTCGCAGCACGTGGTAAATAATTGTGTAATTTTTCCCAAATTACGTTTTACATTATACACGTTAGTCGAGTTAAATAGTATTAACTGGTGACTTAAAAAATATATACCAACTTCATTAATCACAAGATCTACTTGATTATATCATGACGCCATGATTAAAGAATATTGTTTTGATTTAAAAATCCGAAATAATTGTTTCGTAACTTAGTGGAACAGCAGCGACTAGAATAACATATTTCGTATCATCATCATTATAGATCCTCACAGGTCCACTACAAGGAATGGCCAACCACAAGAAATGTGACAAAACACGGTCCTGAGCTACCTGCATCCATCAACTTCTCACATGTATGTTAGGTCGTTACCCCATATAGTTGGGGGTTGCCCTACAAAAAATTAAGAATTACGATTGCCAATCAGCTTACACACCGTGAGAACTAGGACATTTATCCTTCCTATAAAACAATCTATGGGGGAAGCCTATTCATCAGCGGGCTTTGATAGGCTATAATGGTGATGAAGCAAACCAAACAGCGACACTGCCTAGTATGTGACACATGGCGGACCCACAGAACTATTTATTTATTCATTATTAAACCTTACTCAATGTTTAGGAACAAAAGGCGCATTAATGCTCAAAGCATTATCTGACAATCAACCAGGGTAGTGATATAATGTCGAAGGCAGTTACAGAAAATGATGACAATACAAAACATACAACTGTAACATAATCATCTTTGTTTGTTGATTGAAACCCATTTTTTACGAATTTTATTGCTTTTAATTCAGTTTCGAGTACTTTAGAGCATAATATCTACTCTTATATCGAAACAAGCGATAAACCAAACCTCTTCAAGGTCCGTGCTAACAGGCTTCTCTTGGGCAAACTCGCTCCATCGTAGACCTCATCTTTGCCCTCGAGCCAGATGGAGGTCAAGAGTGTGCCCATTTTTAATTAAACAAAGTACATGGTCTAGAAGGGAACTTTTTATAGAATGAGGGTGAGAAGCGAGCACATAGTCCACCTGATGGTAAATTTTTACTGATGCCAATAGACATTACCTGAAGCTTCAAATATGTACCAGGCGGTATGGTACGAGGCTTTAAATTAATTAATCTGTTTCTGTTGCGGATATTGTTATGAGTTTATATCATTACGGATTCTATCACGCAAAATAACTCAGTGTATAGATAGACCACTCCATAGCTCACTGAGTGACCTTTAGATTCCTCATAAGGCTACCATTAAAGAATCTCGTCTCAGATCCATAATATGTTGTCGCCGTAGACTCACTCGTAGCCGATACAGTACATCTACCATGGGGAGTGCTCTGAGGAATTTTTCGGACTATAGGCCGTCAACGTCGTGCAGTCCGCGCCCACGGGGTACAGGGTGGACGGGGACGAGGTAGCACGCAGCTCGTGCACGAGGCCATGCCCAAGGATACACACGTAGGGATTTGGGATCGAGTTATCTTGAGATTAATATTGATTTATTTAGATTTATTACGAAGTATTTTGTGATGCTGAACGGATTTTCGTGCGGTTTTCTCCAATAGACGGAGTAGTTCGTGAGGAAGCTTTACAAAATCTGGTACAAGTATAAAATGTAATGCACGCCGTAAGTAAAACGAAAATTGGGAAAATGAAAGATTTATCACCGAATAATAGTAACAATATTTATTATACATAAGAAAGTAATAATTTTTTTTACACTTTAGAACTGGGACACTTTACGTCGTGTCACTCCTAAAGTGAAACTACCTACTTCAGTTCGCTTTTCGGGAAACAAGATTTTTCTGGGAGATTTGAACTTGGAAGGAACTGCAGTGTCATCCATTGTATTTCTTTCACTGACAATTCTTCTTATTGTTCTTTCCGAGAGCCCTGTTGCTACAAACACGGTTTTTGCCAAATTAATATCGTTCTAGTATTCTTGGGATAATTTATCTTTTTTACGCTCTTTAAAATACATGTCTATTTTATACACAATTTCTTTTGATTCTCGTCCAATCGGTTTGCTCATCTTCGGATCATAATCTCGTGTGCGTCTAGTATACAAGCGACCACCGGCGACTGGCGCTCCTGACGGGGCTGCCGTTCTACAAAATTTAAAGTCCCTAAACAAACAGAAAAAATCCGCCAGAAACAGGATTTTTCTTTTTCTTAAAATCCGCTAGATGTCCCTAGGTACATTTTCGTGCTACCATTGGTCTAACTGCAAAATATTGCCAAACGGTATATAGGTATATTATATACAATGAATACCGAAAATCTGAATGTGTAAATTCAGAAAAACCCTTAAAAATAGCGGTCTCTATTTCATATAAATCAGTTATTTATAGTATAGGTTAATGACATGACAACCAAAACAAAAATTACTCATGTATAAAATAAAAAATATTGTAAAAAATAATTCTTTAATCTTTAAACTACGTTTAAATATTAGTCATCTTACTAAAAATAAAACAATTAGCTCAGTACGTTCTTGTACCTAAATTTCGAAATTAATAGCGAAGTAACTAGATCTTTAAAAAGAACTTCAGACGGATTTTTCGGAAGTTGAAGCTTCGCCAATGTCTCCAGTTCCCATCTTAAGGTGGCACAAGTCGCGGGCTCGAACTAATTGGTGGGCGCGGCCAAAAAGCTCTCACTTTATGTCTCACCTGGCATCGTGCTCGACAGAGATAGTATCAGTGAAGAGCAGTTAGAACGCACGTCTTGTTCGTACGGCGTTCCGAACCGTTAGAACAAAAACGAAGTTACACGAACACGATGCACACATACATACCACCCTATTCTGTGCCGCTCGACGCTTGCTGAGAAATCAGCTGCAGTACCTAACTACAAACTCGTACTAAATTATTAGGCGCTGCGTTATCTCTTTATACTATACCTCTATGGCTCTAATATAGATTGCTTATTTTATTATGTTTTGTTTTCCCCGGGTGGTCATGCAGTGATCACTCAAGAGTTCACGACGCCGAAGCATGAACTGGAACAGTCATCACAGTTTATATCCGTACTAGCTGTTGCCAGCGGCTTCAAACGCGTGAACTCGAAAATTATCCCACAGGAACGAAATACCTGAATAAACGGTATCAAATGTGTTATTCCAGACCAGGTATAACCTATCTCTGAGCTAAATACCATCCAGATCCCTTCAGCTGTTCTGGCGTGATTGAGTAACATACATCTATCCATCCAAACTTTCGCATTTATAATATTTAGATAATAATTGTAATTAGTTCTGCCTACCTACCTATAAATTGTTTTCAAAAATACTTACCTGTCTTCTTACTTTTTTTATATACACACAATATCACTAGATGTAAACACATGTTTTTATCAAGACAAGTGACCCGTCAAGACTGTTTCCTTAGTACCGACGTACTTAGGCAGGTAGGTAGGCAGTTTAGATTTTAGTGTCCACGACGCAGCGACAGTTTGTCAAATTTTGTTGTATAGTAGGTTGTGGGTATCTAGGTAATAACAGTAGGTAGGTACCTATCCACCGTCCACGCCGCGCAAGTGATTCTCGTCCCACCTGTCCGTGCAGTAACTTTTTTTTACGACCGCGCGAGACTGTCGCAACAAAAACGATTACTACTGAAAAACTAATATAGGTACCTACCTAACATTCAAATAAAAATATTCTCAAAAAAGTTAAAAGAAAATTGGTCAAATAAAAAATAAAGGATGAAAATAAAGCATATGGGAATATAAAAATAAATCGTATTTATTTGTTATTTCGAGTTTTACAAGAAAAGTATAATATTTACTGGAGACAATTATTTTATTATTATAATAGTACATGATATTCCCTTTAAAATGACACCAATATGAATAATATCTTATATCTATATCTACAAATAAATAAAATTGAAGTGTCTGTTTGTAATGTTAAAATAACAGCTTTTTATTAAATGCATATGAAAGTACTAGTAACAAAAACACAATTTTTAAAATTTTTGTCTGTCTGTCGGTCTGTCTGTCTGTCTGTTTGTTCCAGCTAATCTCCGAAAAAGCTGGATCTATTTTGATGGGACTTTCACTGGCAGATAGCTGATGATATAAGGAATAACTTGAACTACTTTTGTTTTAGAAAAAGAATTAGGGTTCCGCGCAAAAAAATTAAAACCCATGAAATCCATATTCCACGCGGGCGAGATCGCGGGGAAAAACTAGTACTCAATATAGATAAATGTATACTTATTTTTATTTATTTATTATTTTAATAAATAAATAAAAATAAGTATTAATAATTTCTAGACACATCTCAACAGATATTTCGTTTATAAATTGCTATCAATACTGGAGCATTCTTTTATATTTAGCATCCATTTAACACAAAGCTGATAGGAATACTTTTAAAATAACATAATATAATCAATAAACTATAATCGCGTATAGTGAATTTCGAGGTAAATTATTATATGTAAACGTTTTTGAATCGTCGTAATGAAACATATTTCCTAAAGAAAATATCTTCACAATTAATTTGATGTAAAATAACATTAGAAATAACGTATAAAAACAGAAAAATTATCAAATTTTTGATCGAGTTCCTAACCAGTACACAAACAAAAATGGCGAAATGTCATTTTCACATTTTTTTCTATATAGTTATTTGTTACAGAGTACACAGATAAAATTCACTCTCACAGATGACAAATTTCAAACACCACAATCTCTATTTTTTTACTCTGCTATCTTCAGCGCTGTACACGAACGGAACGATGTCGTTGAGAGCCGTGGTAGCTCACATGGTTAGCGCTCGTTATAGGTATCACAGTACGGGAGCAACCCGGGTTCGATCCCCACTGGCACCAATGAAATTGTTGCGTGCTGATTTAGCTATCAGTTGGAAAGTCTGTTTTTCTGGGCCGTTTTGTTTTGTTACACTGACATCTCGCAAGTCACCTAGCGACCTAGGAGGTTGTCGGTTGCTTATTTTTTATTTTTCTTTAAAATTTTCGTCGGTAAAATAACATATTTATAAAAGTAAAAAAAGTAAAGTTACAGCCTATTTACGTCCCACTGCTGGGCACAGGCCTCCTCTAATTTCTGAGAGGGTTTTAAGGCAAGGAAATGTCCGCCACGCTGCCTCAATGCATGTTGACGAACTTCACATTTCTTCGAAATATATATTTTTTAATTTCTCAGACATGCAGACCCGAGTTCGATCCCCGCCGGCACCAATGAAATTGTTAATTGCAATTGTGCTGATTTACCACGTGCTCGGCGGTGAAGGAAAACATATTGAAGAAACCTGCACGTCTGAGAATATAATTGTAATCGAATGTAAATCAAATTGACATAGGTAAGTACAGATAAAATTAGCGGAACATTAATAAAATTTTGAGATCGTTTTTTTTTTCAAAATTTTATTTATATTCCTCTATTTTTGTCTGTGCTTATATCAATTTGATTTAATCGAAAGTTCAAGCAGGGGTCAATGTAGCGTAGTAATTTAGAGCGCAGGTATAGCTATAGTCATACGAACGTCACAGGCCGCAGCTGACTGAGTCGAATAAAACTAGAATAAGCGCGCGTCACCGCGCATGCATGTGTGTGTAAGTGTCGTCCTCCCTCACCGCACCGGGGGAAACATTATTCAGTGAGATGCACGATAATTCATATAAACACGCGCGCGTAAAAAAATCCGAAAAGGCCTTTGGAAGAAGGGGTTTTATGAAAAAAGCACTGCATGAATCAATTACCGATAAAATGTATTGAATTCGTCGATAATTGAGCTGTGTCGGTACCGACTTTGTTTTGGAAATTTTACACAGCTTTTATTACTAATTTACGCCCAAAGTTGTGTTAAAATTGGCAATAAAAACGAATCTTTGGTAGCTCGTAACTTTTTAATGACTTTTTATTTTACTATTCTGTTTCGGTACAGACAAAATTAATAATGAGACAAAACGATATCATGTTTAACTTTGGATGTACACTGTCAAACAGCGGACTAAAACCCCTCCGAAATTTCTATGGAAATAATATCGACTAGAGTCACCTTAAGGGCAAACCACCTTATCGACTTCGTTGACAACATCTTTAGGAATATATCATACGTTGCGCAATTCTTTTTTTTAATCCTTAACTAATTTCTTATTAGAATTTCAAACTTTTTTCCGATGGCCTGTTTCGCATTTTGCTTTTGACTATATTCATAGCACCAAATACGCGTTCAAATTCGGCATTTGAATGTGTAGTGATAATATTATTATTGCAAAATTACATAAATCTTCGGATATTGCATATTGCACTCCTGGTGCATTTTTGTATGCCGAAACAGATGAAAGTGAACGAACGACATTGAATTGTTAATTGATGTTCACGAATTCCCGTGAAATTATATTATATATACAGTGTTACCAACGGTAGATTACAAGACTGGACATAAGATAAATGACTTATTTGAAATAAATTACTTTATAAAAAAAGTCGCCATCTAAAAATTCCAAATGTCGCTAGAAGTCGCTAAATAATTATTTCTCGCTAAAACGATTTTTTTATACGCTAAACTTTGTTAAAATCCGCTAGATCTAGCGAGAAAGTCGCTAAAACGGCAACAATAGCTCCTGAGCACGCGGCGTGCTCGCTCGCCCTCTCGCATACCGCTCGCTTCCCCTTTGAGACCGTTTTACGTCGTCCTTGCCAACCCCTGTAACCCCGCGGGCGCGGACTGCACGAAGTTGACAGCCTATAATTCCAGCCGCACAATTTCACCATCGCACATCGCGACAAAACTCGTGATACCATCCATACCATCTGGATGACTGGCGGTCCACCACTGTGCGATTTAAAAGAAGTTTTCTTCCTCGCACAGCTTCCTTGTGGAATCGACTACCACCAGAGATTTTTCCGGACCGATACGGCTTAGGGACCTCCAAGAAAAGAGCCTACTCCTTTTTAAAAGGCCGGCAACGCACCTGCAATTACTCTGGCGTTGCAGTTGTTCATAGGTGGCGGTAATCACTTACCATCAGGTGAGCCACCAGGTTAAGTATGCTCGTTTGCCCCTCTCCTATAAAAAAAGTGTAGTGGCGGCTTAAGGTAATCCAGCAAGCACCCCATTTCGTCCCCTGGATATAGTAAGATACGACTATGAGACAAGTTGGCTGGATATGAAGATCTTGATAGATAGTTGGTGGCATAATCATCTAATAGGCGTAAAATGCCCAGATTGATGATTGCAAGCAGCGTCAAATGTGCGAGCGGTACTATCGGAGCGGTAAATCTACATGTCCTATCCTCCCCATGAATGCAAAGACCCTGGTTGCGCGGAAAACCATTCGTATTATTATATTTGACGGTAGGGGTGCCAAGTCGCTTGTTCCTTTCCGAAAAAACGATATCATTCATACCCTCCTATCGACACATCGGGGTGGTGGGGTGGGAGGGGCAAGAAGATGATTCTAGAATGTCACGTAATCATCGGAGCCGAGGACATATAAGACACGCGCGACCGTTGCGAGTCCTCTTTTCCGCCGCAGTCGTCGTTGAAACTACAACGCTTCTCTCCCGACGCACCCCTGGGGCCCCAGAGTGTCTGTCTAGAAGAAGTTCCAGAAGTTGCAGCTATAGTGCTCTACACAAATAGAAGAAACCCCGGTGAGTCAATATTCCTTTAATTAGTTCCTGCCTTATATAGTTGTTTAACCCGCTCCAATTTTGTTGTTCTCCTAATCAGGCAGGATTCCTTTTCAGCGATTTGGCACAATCAGGCCCAGAGGCCCAAATCCCCCCCCCATCAACATGGTAGCGGAATTAAATAAAGATAGACTACCCCAGGAGGGTACCAGCACCCCTGGAGAATCCCTCGCTGAGCATCCACGACCATGTTTCTCCACTTCTGAGCGTGGGTGCTCAGGCTGCCCCGCGTATTCTGGGGGGGGCGAAATTCCGCTCAAGACTACAACTGCTCGGGGCAAACGGAGCAACAAGACCAAGGCGACCCCTGCCACGCTGTCCGTGAATTTCTGCAATATCAGGGGACTTCACTCTAACCTAAACGCCGTCCACTACCATCTCGAGACGGCGAGGCCGGCTCTGCTCTTTCTGACCGAGACGCAGGTGTCCTCTCCGGCTGATGTTTCGTATCTCTCCTACCCGGGGTACAAACTGGAACACTCCTTTGTGCCTCGGGCTGGAGTTTGCGTTTACGTCAGAGAGGACATCTGTTCTCGACGCCTCGGCAGACTTGAAGGTTCGGACCTGTCCATCCTTTGGCTACGCGTAGACAGCGACGACCATCCGCGCGTCTACGGGTGCCTCTATAGGTCCCACAGCGGTAATGCCGAAACAGACCGACTCTTCGACCACGTCCAAATGGCTGCAGATTCGTTGCTACAGCAGATCCCCTCTGCAGAGATCGTGATCCTCGGCGACTTTAACGCCCATCACGCCGAATGGCTCGGTTCACGTTTAACCGATCATGCGGGGAGATCTGTTCATGATTTTGCCTTGGCATATGGTCTGACACAACTGGTTACTTCGCCTACGCGGATTCCAGATGTGGAGGATCATGCACCTTCCCTGTTGGACCTTCTGCTGACCTCTCACCCGGACGGATATCAGATTTCCGTCGACGCCCCTTTAGGCTCCTCGGACCATTGTCTGGTCCGGAGTGTTGTGCCACTCACGCTGAAATCGCGGTTGCATTCTGCAGGCTGCCGCCGTGTTTGGCACTATAGGTCAGCCGATTGGGATGGGATGCGGTCTTTCTTTGCATCCTACCCTTGGGGGCGGGTTTCCTTCTCGCCGGATGATCCCAACGTTGTTGCGGATTCTGTTACTGATGTGGTACTTCAGGGTATGGAACTTTTTATTCCTTCCTCTATGGTGCCCATTGGAGGCAAATCTCAGCCATGGTTTGGTCGCTCCTGTAAAATAGCATCATGCTATAAGCAGGAGTGCTACCAAGCCTGGGTTGATGCATCAGCGTCCCGGGATGTAAACACCAGCGCTCTAAAAAAGAAGTATAATTCCGCCTCTAGGTCCTTCAAAAGAGTCATTGCCAAGGCAAAGTCAGAGCACATAGGCAGAATTGGCGAGAGACTAGTTCGCCTTCCTTCTGGAACCCGTGCATTCTGGTCTCTCGCCAAGGCTGTCCAGGGGAATTTCTGTCAGCCATCTCTTCCATCTCTGCACAGGGAGGACGACTCACTGGCCCATACTGCAAAGGAGAAAGCCGATCTTCTAGGCTCCTTCTTTGCGTCTAACTCGACTCTCGATGACGGGGGGAGTACGCCGCCGACCATCCCGCGGTGTGAGTGCTCCATGCCGGAAGTGCAGTTCACACAGCGCTCGGTTCGCAAAGCACTCCTCTCCCTGGACATCCACAAGTCGAGTGGGCCTGACGGAATCCCCCCAATTGTGCTGAGGACGTGTGCTCCAGAGTTGGCACCGGTTTTAACGCGTCTTTTCCGGTACTCCTACTCCCTAGGCGTAGTCCCAAAATCATGGAAGACTGCTTTCGTCCACCCGATCCCTAAAAAAGGCGACCGCTCAGACCCGTCCAACTACCGGCCAATCGCCATCACCTCCTTGTTCTCCAAAACAATGGAGTCCATTGTAAACTGCCAGCTCATGAGGTACCTTGAGGATCACCAGCTGATTAGTGACCGCCAATACGGTTTTCGCCGTGGTCGGTCAGCTGGTGATCTTCTGGTCTACCTCACTCACAGATGGGCGGAGGCAGTAGAGTTCAAGGGGGAGGCATTGGCCGTTAGTTTGGACATTGCGAAGGCCTTCGATCGGGTTTGGCACAAAGCGCTTCTTTCGAAGCTCCCTTCCTATGGGCTTCCCGAGAAATTGTGCGATTGGATCACCAGCTTTCTTGCAGATCGGAGCATCAAGGTCGTTGTAGACGGTGCAAGCTCCGATTGCAAGCCTATTAATGCTGGTGTTCCACAGGGCTGCGTGCTATCGCCAACGCTGTTTCTTCTGCATATCAATGATATGTTGCATACCCGTAACATTCATTGCTATGCAGATGACAGCACTGGTGATGCTCTTTACACCGGCCGAGCCAATATTTCTCGGGAAAACGTCTCCGAGTGCCGGGACAAACTTGTGTCTGAAGTCGAGTCTTTGCTGAACAGAGTCTCGGATTGGGGACGACTAAATCTAGTCCAGTTTAACCCCCAGAAGACACAAGTTTGCGCGTTAACCGCTAAAAAGAACCCCTTTGTCGTATCCCCTCAGTTTCAAGGCACTCCCCTTGTTGCCTCAGCCAGTATCGGAATCCTCGGCGTCGACATATCGAGTGACGTGCAGTTTCGTGGTCACTTGGAAGGGAAGGCCAAATTGGCCTCTAAAAAGCTTGGCGTGCTCAGCAGAGCGGGGCAGTATTTCATGCCGGCACACCGCCTGCAACTTTACAAGGCGCAGGTTCGACCGCACATGGAATACTGTTCCCATCTCTGGGCTGGGGCTCCCCAGTACCAGCTCCTTCCACTTGACCGCATCCAGCGCAGAGCGGCTCGAATCGTCGACGACCGAGTGCTTTCCGATCGGCTCGATTCACTGGCGTTGCGAAGAGATGTTGCATCTCTTTGCGTATTTTATCGCATCTATCACGGGGAGTGCTCTGAGGAATTGTTCGGATTAATCCCAGCCGCCAAATTTCGTGAACGCACGACACGGCAAACATCCCGATACCATCCACACCATCTGGATGCTTGGCGGTCCACCACTGTACGTTTCACAAGGAGCTTTCTTCCACGTACAACCTCTCTGTGGAATAGTTTATCACCGGCGATTTTTCCGGACCGATACGACCTGGGGACCTTCAAGAAAAGAGCTTACTCCTTTCTAAAGGGCCGGCAACGCACCCGCAATTCTCCTGGTGTTGCGGTTGATCATGGGCGGCGGTAGTCACTTAACATCAGGTGAGCCGCATGCTCGTTTGCCCCCTCTTCTATAAAAAAAAAAAAAAAAAAAAAAAAAACAATAATAGTTTTAGTTTAGGGAAGAGCGAGTGCATTATACCGCATTCTATAGTAGTCGCTTTTACGTAAGCGCAGAAGCAATCGCATATACAGTCCACTTTAGTTAATATCCCGCGTAATAGGTTTAAGGTTCGACCGGGGAACTAGACTTCGGCAGCCTTAGACACGTGGCTCCACCATTTTATGGTCACTTCGGCAGGATTTGGTCGAATTGTTGAATTAATTAATTAGATAATGCACTCTAATTTATGGAATAGACTTAAATAGTGTTCGTTTAAATTTAAATTTTGATTAGGTACTCGCAAACAGAATTATTCGTTTTATAGCGCTCGTATTTAATTAAATTTAAAGCCTATTAAATAAGTGAAACAGTGTAATAGGAACCGTTTGATACGCTTACCCACAATCTTGATAAAATTATTGAGTTAGCAAATGACGCGTCACCTCGACTCGCTGCGCAGGTGTTCGATTTAATTACGTAATACGGCATACCGAGTGTCCATCCTTCATTGTTTGTGCGTTGTGAGATTAATTGTGATTAATATAACTTTATTATAATAATTTAAAATGGCAGTTAGTGGAAGTGAAATCAAAATTAAAACGCTTTATGCCAAGAGGGACATACTCTTTTCGCGTATACAGAATATAAGTGATTATATAAAGAACATTCATATAGAAGCAGTGCGGGAAACCTTTTTGAATGAAATCGAAACGATAGATTATTTGCGGATAGATTACGAAAAAATATTAGACCAAATTAATCATTTGATCATACAAATCGACCCGAAATACATAGTGAACTACCAACCGCTGCTGGCATTCGAAGATATGTTGTGTCGCGTGAAAAGAACTGCGAGGTCCCTACAATCTCAAAACGAAGCAAAGCCGGAAACACAGGTACGTCCAAGTGACTCGATTAGGTTGCCGCCAATAGATATTCCGGTATTCAATGGTGATATTAAGACGTGGCCCTTCTTCTTCAGTAGTTTTCAAAACAATATACACAATAACCCATCGTTATCGGACGCTGAAAAATTATATTACTTAATTAGTAAACTTAGTGGCAGGGCACAGTCGATCTGTTCTGGTTTTACACCTACAGCAAACAATTACTTATTAATATTCGAAACGCTTAAAACTAAATATGAAGATAGGAGAATGTTAGCTTCCGAATATTTGAACCAGATATTCGATCTTAAACCTATATCATCCGCGAACATCAACGGCTTAGAGCAGTTTCTAGATAAATTTGTGGCATCGGTGGCTGCACTTAAGAATTTGAAATTTAATGATCTTATGGACGTGGTGTTTCTCCATGTTGCATTAAAGAAATTAGACCCCGACACCGGGCGTGCGTTTGAAATGGAGCATCGTAGCTCGGAGATGCCTCCCTTTCATTCATTAGCATCGTTCGTGCGGGATCAAATAAAGGTGATGCAGCGCTCTCCGAACGTTAAACAGGAGATTAAAAGGTGCGTCGACCGTAGACAGACTCAACCATCTAAAATAGCAGGGTCGTTAACTTACGTAACCGCTACGCCAACATCACTCCAGCATACTTGTATAGTATGTAAAGATAAACACGGTAATTTATATAATTGTGCGACTTTTCGTAAATATTCACCAAGCGAGCGTTATAAATTAGTAAAGACAAACAACCTATGTTTGAACTGCTTAAGCGATAAGCATTTAGTTGCAAAATGCAATTCGAGTTCCGTATGTAGCAAGTGCGCCAGGAAACATCACACGCTATTACATTTTGAAAATAGCAACATAGCGGCGTCAAGTAAAGCGGACAAGGAATTCGCCCCTACTAAGGTCAAAGATTCTAGCGGTCGACCTGGTGATGTCGCTCTGTGGTCATTGGCAAATATGGGAGCACAACCTCCTTCAACCGTGTTACTGGGTACGGCACGTATTTTGGTTAGGGATTCGCGTGGAAACGAACAAAGCGTCCGTGCACTGCTGGACAGCGGAGCCCAAAATAGCTTTATAACGCGACAATGTTGTCAGCGCTTAGGCTTAGTAATAAATAGGTCACTTTCATGTCCGGTAATTAAAGGCATCGGAGGCACTAGTAAAGCGACACAGGGATATATAAATTTAAAATTTTATTCTCGGATAGATCGTAATGTTAACTTTGATATAAATGCACTAGTGGTAGATAGGGTCACTGAACGGTTGCCAACCGTTTCGGTTGACACCTCGGCAATGATTGAATTTAAGAATTTGACTCTGGCGGACGACACTTACGCCGTTCCTGGAAAAATAGACATGCTCATTGGAGCATCGCTTTTCCCTCATCTTTTGTTAAACAATAAGGTTAGGGGCAACTCCTCACATACCGCGCCTTACGCACTGGAAACCGTATTGGGCTATGTGATCCTTGGCTCCGCCCCCATCATAGATAGTATTTCGGCAACCTCTTATTGTGGTATGGCTGTCGAACCGCTCGAGTCGTTAGTCCGCAAATTTTGGGAGATGGAGGAGGTGAACGTCCCACCCATAGCTAGCTCAGATGATAGGTTATGCGAGGAAATTTACGTCCGCACGACCGTTCGTGATCGCGACGGTAGATATAGTGTAGCGCTACCCTTTAAAGGAGATGTTTTATCTCTCGGCGATTCGCGTCAAATGGCGGAAAAACGTTTCTACAGCTTGGAGCGTAGGATGCTCGCTTCACCCCAGTTAAAGGAAGCTTACGACGGCGTCATTAACGAATATATAAGAGAAGGTTACATATCACTTGTGGCTTCGAAATTAGATAACTACGAAGACACACCGTCGTATTTCATACCACACCACGGAGTTATTAGAGAGGACAAACTTACATCTAAGTTACGTGTAGTGCTCGACGCTAGTGCTAAAACTAGCACTCACCTGTCGCTTAACGATATCCTCTATAGTGGGCAAAATTTACAGGGCAGTTTATTTAACATAATAGCCAATTTTCGTTTGTTTAGTATAGCACTATCCGCCGATATTCGTCAAATGTTTCTTTGCATAGGGGTCCGTGAATGCGACCGTAGATTCCAACGCATTTTATATCGCATTTTATATCCTTTCAACCCAAAGGAACCTCTAATGGTGTTTGAATTTAACCGCGTTTGTTTTGGTTTAAAGTCGAGCCCATTTCATGCGTTACGCACGGTGAGACAGCTCGCTCACGATGAAGGTCCCTCTTATCCTAAAGCTAAGAGGGCAATTGAGAGCGGATTATATATGGATGATTTTGTGTACTCGGTCGATAGCGTGGAGGAGGCAACCCTAACCACCGCCGAGGCTATAAGGCTCATGAAATCGGGTCAATTCGATCTTGTGAAGTGGACTAGTAATTCGCGTCCGGTTTTAGATACAATCCCACTATCACACCGTCTTTCGGCGATAAAGGAATTCGACGATTCTGATACACACAAGGTGCTCGGTCTGTGTTGGTCACCAGAGTCCGACGTGTTTAGCCTTAAGGTAAATCCGCCCGTAGAGAAATGCACAAAGCGCACAATACTGTCATGCGTTGCTAGATTATGGGACGTCATGGGTTTCGTAGCTCCGGTGGTATTATACGCTAAGCTTTTAATTAAACAACTTTGGTTATTGGAATGCGACTGGGATGACTCACCGCCTGACAGCATTGTTCGGTTGTGGCAGCGCTTTAGAGAGGAACTTCCTTTATTAAGAGAAATTAAAATACCGCGTCATATAAGCGTAGATAGAAATAGCGCCATAACAGTCGTTGGGTTTGCAGACGCCAGCGAGAAGGCTTACGGGGGCGTTGTATATTTCCACGTCCAGAATAATGGTAGAAATTCGATTAGCCTCATTAGTTCTAAGTCGAGAGTCTCCCCCCGTAAGGTTGTCTCTCTGGCGCGCTTAGAGCTTTGCGCAATATTGGTACTCACCAAGCTTATTACCGCAGTTATCAGCGCATGTAGGGATAGAGTTCACATAGAAAGGATATTTGCCTTTTCCGACTCCACCGTCGCCTTATGCTGGGTTCATTCTTCACCCCACCGTTGGGACACGTTTGTTGCGAACCGAGTGGCCAAGATACAAGATGAGTTAGAAACGCGGAACTTTTATCACGTGTCCGGCACGGAAAACCCCGCCGATTGTCTATCCCGTGGACTCACCCCGATGCAAATAATGAACCACCCGCTTTGGTTCTACGGGCCTGCTTGGGTTCACTTGGATCCCTCGCAATGGCCAATAACCGATTTCGAACCTTCGTCAGTGTCACAATCGCCAGAAGAGAAGAGACACGCTCTAGTGGCGAACGTTTCGAGCGAGGTTTCTCCAATCATTGCTTTGGCGAACCGCTTGTCCTCTTGGTCGAAATTATTGCGTAGCGTAATTTACGTTTGTCGATTCGCGAAGCTGTTACCGCGACGTTCGTATGTCTTAGCATCCGATTACAACTATGCCGAGTCGCTAGTATTACGTGAACTTCAACGTGCGCACTTCTCTGAAGAAATTAGAAGATTACAATCGAATAGAGCTTGTAGTCGCGCCTTTCAACGCCTAAAGCCATTTTTACAGGATGGGATTGTAAGGTTAGGTGGACGCTTGTTCAACTCGCAATTGAGTTTCGACCAACGGCACCCTATTGTTTTACCGCGTAAAGACCATATCATGAACTTATTAGTCGATTACCATCATAAATTGAACTCGCACGCTGACCCCGACTTGTTGATGTCGATTTTGCGTCGGAATTATTGGATTCTTTCTGCACGTAGTTTAATACGCAATCGGGTGCACAGATGTATAGCTTGCTTTCGGGCACGCCCCAAGCCGTCATTTCCGGAAATGGCGGAACTTAGATCTTGTAGAGTAATACAATCAGTAAAGCCCTTCACGCACACCGGGTCTGATTTCGCTGGTCCGTTTAAGGTCACGCTCACTCGCGGGCGTGGTATAAGATCCACAAAGGCTTACGTCTGCATTTTCGTATGTCTAACTACTCGAGCGGTGCATATAGAACTCGTTGGTGATCTAAGCACAGCAGGCTTTATGGGTGCATTTAAAAGATTTCCGTCGTGGCCCTGTAAGTAGATTGTATTCGGATAACGGTACGAACTACGTCGGTGCAAAACGTATTCTATCGGAACTACATGAGCTCTTAGCTAGCAAGTATTATAATTCGGAGTTCGCTCACATTCTAGCCGAGAACCGCATTGAGTGGTCTCTGAACGTCCCAGCCGCGAGTCATTTTGGGGGCAATTGGGAGACTAATATCAAGAGTCTAAAGAGTCATTTATACCGAGTAATAGGAGATCAAATTTTGTCCTTCGAAGAGCTAAGTACGGTGCTCGCTCAAATTGAATGCGTAATGAATAGTCGCCCACTTTGTCGTACAATGTCTAGTGACCCCTCGGAACCGCTGGCTCTAACTCCAGCACATTTTTTGAATTTAACGCCTTTAAAGTATTTGCCAGCCGCAGATATGGATGAGAACAGACTTAGTATTTCCGCGCGCCACAAATTATTAGATCGGTTAGTGCAATCGTTTTGGAAACGATGGAGGATGGAATACTTGCATACTTTGCAGTCTCGGCAAAAATGGAACACAGCAACTGAGCCTTTAGCTGTAGGAACTGTAGTTGTGCTCACCAAAGAGAATACGCCGCCTCTCCACTGGCCGTTAGGAATTGTCGAAGAGGTCTTTCCCGGTTCCGACGGAGTAGTTAGGATAGCTCGCGTTAAGACCACGGTTGGGTCTTACTTGCGTCCGGTTGTCCGTTTGTGCCCCCTGCCTCTTCCATAATTTAAATTAGCTTTCTAGATTAAATTGTAGTTGAATTTAGGTAATCTTAGCGTTAGTTAGTTATTTTGTTAGTTGATCTTAGCTCTAGTTGTATTAGTTAATTTTGAAGGAAATCCTTCAAGGGCGGGGGAGATGGTTGCGCGGAAAACCATTCGTATTATTATATTTGACGGTAGGGGTGCCAAGTCGCTTGTTCCTTTCCGAAAAATCGATATCATTCATACCCTCCTATCGACACATCGGGGTGGTGGGGTGGGAGGGGCAAGAAGATGATTCTAGAATGTCACGTAATCATCGGAGCCGAGGACATATAAGACACGCGCGACCGTTGCGCGTCCTCTTTTCCGCCGCAGTCGTCGTTGAAACTACAACGCTTCTCTCCCGACGCACCCCTGGGGCCCCAGAGTGTCTGTCTAGAAGAAGTTCCAGAAGTTGCAGCTATAGTGCTCTACACAAATAGAAGAAACCCCGGTGAGTCAATATTCCTTTAATTAGTTCCTGCCTTATATAGTTGTTTAACCCGCTCCAATTTTGTTGTTCTCCTAATCAGGCAGGATTCCTTTTCAGCGATTTGGCACAATAATAGTTTTAGTTTAGGGAAGAGCGAGTGCATTATACCGCATTCTATAGTAGTCCCTTTTACGTAAGCGCAGAAGCAATCGCATATACAGTCCACTTTAGTTAATATCTCGCGTAATAGGTTTAAGGTTCGACCGGGGAACTAGACTTCGGCAGCCTTAGACACGTGGCTCCACCAGACCCATTTCTAGCAAAGCGCATGAAGAGCTCAGCTCCTCATGTTAGGAAAACATTGCGACTGGCATGTTTCCTATTATTTACACTAAAATCTAAATACCTCTTCAGAAACAAGGCTAGATGTTGTCGAGGTCTAGCTTTTTCATGCAGTTCCACGCAAAAAGTTTTTATTCTATGAAATAGACCCATAGTCATCTACATTTATCCACGATTAAGATTCAAAATGCAGATGCGTTGATAGGACTGAGGATTAAGATAGAATGCCTCGTATCCAGTAAAAAGGGTCCCAGTTTCTCTATACTTACTATATGTACCAACACCCATTTTACGCTAGTATTCTGTGAGAGTGTGATCCATTTCCGGTTGAGCTGATCCATTCGTGTTACATAATATAGATGCAACATGGCTCAAATAAATGTAATAGGGATTATTTAAAATCTTATTTAGGGAGAAATTACAATCTTATTTTATGCATAATAAAACTCTATTTAGGTTAGCATTTTATGAGGAGAGTTAGGGCCGATCCTCATTTGCCGTTCACAGTTCGTTCTCGGTCCGATCTCGGTCTGATTTATTATAATGGAATGGGATTCGACCGAAACTTGACTGTTAACGGATAGTATGAATGCACACACATATTTTTACTTGATAATATTTTATCATACCGAAATCGGATCGAGAACGAACTGTGAACGGCATTATAATGAGGATCGACCCTTAATGTACTTGAAGCACTGCGAGTTCGTTTTTTACTCTAATACATACATGTACATGACACGAAGCAGCATCAAAGGTGCAAGCCGTACATCTGCGATTGTTAATCCGCTAGTCAATCATGACGATTAAAGCAAATCCAAAATAACTGAAAAGACACATGTCTAGCGGTGAAGTTCTATGGGCGGGCGATGATCTCAGTTCCTCATGTTTTGTAAACATTGCGACTGAGAATTATTTACAGTTTACACTAAAATAATACGACTTCGGAAGCAAGACGAGATGTCGTCGAGGTCGAGCTTTCTATGTAGTTCATCGCATAGGGTTTTTATTTTATAGATTAAGTGCAACAAACGAGCACACAATCGACTGATAGTAAATGGATACTGTGGCCCATACACACCTTCATTTATCCACGATTAAGAATCAAAATGCAGATGCGTTAATACCCCTGGGGACTAAAATGGCATGCCTCGTATCCAGTATAAAGGGTGTCCGGTTCTCTACACTTATGGGCGTCACACACGGTCATTTCAACTGATCATTCCAACTGATTTTATTTTCGATATATCGATAAATAAACTTATTTATAAAACACCGATATTGATATGTTTATATATAATTATCGATATATATTAAAAAATATCAAGTTTTAGTTTCAACTGATCAGTTGGAATGATCAGTTAAACTGACCGTGTTTGGCGTCTATTACTTTCAGCGTGGTCCATTCTCAGTTGAACTGACCCATTCGAGCTACAACTATATATAGTTGCAATATGGCTCTACCACGTATAATAGGGATTAATTAAAATGTTATTTTAGAAGAATTAAAAATCTTATTTTGTACTGAAACTCTACAACTAAAAGCTTATTAAGTACCAAGACCGGCAATAGTTTGTAATCTCTTTTTTATCTACTAATAATATCGCTGAGTGGTGAAAAGCTTGGGAAATAAAACAAATAGAAAAGACAAATCTTGAAGTTAAATAAAACTACTACTACCTTAATTATGCGTTTTTATTTTAGAATTTTATTTTAGAAAGGAAAACCTTCTTCCTCTCCCATCTTGTAAACTGGGCCTTATCTGCACTTTTCATTTGGGTATAGTCCGCCAAAAGGAGGCCATAGGACACGGAAGCAACACTCAGAAGCACCTGATTTTCCAGCTCCAGTGGTTGATCTTATGTTCAGCTTCATCTATGAGCTCGTTTCGAATGATCGGACTTAGCGACGCATTGTAAGAACATATGGAAACTCTTCCCTATCAGTGTTGCGATTCTATCAGAAAAAAAAATCCATAGAGTTTCAAATTCAAGTTTAATTTTGTAAACCACGTATTCATTCCACGGCAGGTTCCCGCCTTATCGTGGGGGGGGGGGGGGTTAGTAGCCGTGGCTTGCTCACCCGTGGCGAACGAAAAAGAACCCACATGGCTGGCCCGAGATGAAGGGCCGGCCCGAGGTGGCCACTCCGAGTGCGCTTGGCGAGCCCACTTCGGACGTGTGCTAGTTGCCTACGGTGGTGAGGTGTGTCCTCTCCCCCTACAGCCGAGGTGAAGTCGCGGAGGAAGAGGAGTGTTGGTATAGCGATGCGCCACTCGCCCTATCCTCGGCGACTCAGACGGGGCCGTACCGTTGCGGCGGTGGTGATGGGGCTGCGAGGGGAGAAGGATGTGTTGTTTTTTTTGCCTCGCTGGCAGGCGAGATGGTAATCGCAGTTGGTTATTAGAGTTGTTATCAGGAAGAATCTCTTGCTCCACTTCCCATTATCGCCTCTTACGTCACCAACAGGACGACAAAGGAATGTCAATATTCGCACAGCGCCATTACACGGTATAAGTAATAAAAAATTAAATTGCTTTTATCCTTTAGAAACGTCTCGACGAAAAATGAATTAGGTATCCACAATTTCGATAATTTCAGTTTCCGGTGTAAATCACTTTCAACGCTTAGAGGCATAGGTTTTGTCTGAACGATAGAAACTTTAACAGTTCGTAAATTATTTGTTTTTTACCAAGAACTTATACCCTGGAGTCACTGGGTTTCAGACACTGTTGTCTTTCTCTAAATCCTGTCATACTCTTTTGCAAAATACAATATCACCAAACTAAAATAGGTTAAGCCGTAAGTTAAGTAAAAAATGTTATAAGGAAAAATAAATACTTAGGTTAAATATTCGTTCAATAAAAAAACTATAAGTTTGTAATCTAAAGAAATATATTATTTATTTTATAGAGCTGTAGTTAAATTTTTAATAAAGCGCCATCTACTATCAGTTAGTAAAACTATTTAGGCATACAGGTGCCAAAATAAGCTGTTGCTGGTGCAAAATATGGATTGAAAGCGAAAGCTCATTTACAATTTTCTCAAATCTTTATTTAAATGACATTAGTTTTTTCTTAACTTCATGACATTTTATTTTCTAATTATTTAATTATACAATAAATATAAATATTTTAATGTCATGGACATTAAAATATTTATATTTATTGTATAATATCAAACTCGGTCATAGTTGTAGAGCTGCCATCTATCGAAATCTTAATTTTTAGAAATCTACACTCCATGATTAGGAGGACAAAATTATCATAGATACCCAAATTTATAATTTTTTATTGCACAGACTTGCACCATAACTCTTTTTACAATAATTATTTTATTACTTTCAAAATTTTTATTTTCAAAATCACTCTCAAGGTGTTTTACGGCGATTTATCATACCCCGTAGCTACTCAAGCGCTGTTGTGGCGAGTTTTTGAACTATTATTTACTGCTTACGGATGGACACATTTTCAAATATTCTCCTATGGGAGATTGTTCTCCTTACTTCCGTACTCAATGTCCAGTTTCTTTAAAAAATGTCATAATCAAAGCCATAGATAATAAACTATCTAAAGGACAATCAAAGTTTTTTAGAGGAGAACGGTCCCCGTAGTGTCCGTACGAAAGCATTAAATAAAGGTAGCGCCACTGTGGCTAGAGGGTAAATTTTAAAGGACTTTTAAATAACTTTTTAGTGCACAGGCCTTTTTTTTAAATTTAGCATACCACGCAGCCGGCTGCGTGGTATTAGTTAGTGACATTTAGTTGCTGTGTAGGGGCGGTGTAGGAGAATCCTGCGAATGTCGTAAGAGGCGACAGAGGCAACTCCTGCCAAGCGTGGCAACTATGGCTATTTTTCATAGTAGCCACTATCCAGTTGTTTCCAGATGGTAGTGGACGTCGTTAAATTTTGAATGAAGTCCCCTGATGTAGAAATTCACGGATGGCGTGGCAGGGGGTGCATTTGACTTAATGCTCCGTATGCCCCGAATAGGTTTAGTCTCGATCGGAATCCCCCCCCCCCCCTCCCAGAACACGCGGGGCAGCCTGAGCAACCACGTTCAGGAAGAGTAGGGTAGCTTGGGCGTGGATGCTCAGCGAGGGATTCTCCGTCACCGGGGGTGCTGGTACCCTCCTGGGGTAGTGTTTTATTCAACTCCCCTACCATTTTAGGGGTGGGGGGGAATTGGGCCCCCGGTCACCTGCACTCACCAGACGAAATGCAGAAACGGACCTTCTATTTGACGCTGGTCTTCTGTGATGTCGTGGTACCACCCCGGTTCGAGCCGATCGAATAAGTATTAATAATACTATTAAATATTAACGCAAACAAAAGTATTGGTTCACTGCACATTTATTTCAGACTCTATAGTTAGATGTAAGTATAAAGTTTAAGTTTGCTTACCTAAAAATAATTACCCAAGAAATAATCACAATATACTTTGGCGTATTAAAAACTCTTACAATAATATTATATCTTATTTATACTAATGTATTTATATACACTACCGTTCATATAATGCAAAACTACAGGACGTCCATTTCTATTCTAATAAGTTAATTTTATTTAGATCAAAGCCAATCTAATTTTAATTTTATTTCCTTACATTTAAGGATTTCACTTCTGACTAAAACACGATTTTTTTAAACTCGATAAGTACCTACAAATATTTTTAAATCTTCCAATAAATTAAAATATTGTACTTTTGTTAGTAAATAACTCAATACTTTTAAAAATATTTAATAAAAAGTATCAGGTAATAAATAAACTGTTTATTAGTCAAAACTAAAAAAAGTTTATAGAATAAAACAATGAAATGCGAAAATAGTTACATAATGAAAATCTTAAATACCAAAGCACATTTTAATTTAGTAAACTTTAAATTATGTTTTTAAACCTTTATTACGGCTTCGTTAATTTAAGATTTCCTTATTATATTTACCATTTTATTCTCGTGTTCTTCAACATTAGTAAGCTTAGCGTAATTCTTGATAAGAATCAGGTAAGTTTAGTGACAGAGTAGACGTGTTAGTGGCATTTTAGTGGCTACAAGTGCTCCGCCCACTCCCCCGTTCTATTATGTATGTATTATAGTGTTCTATGGATTCCAGTTGTAACCTCGGTGGCCACGGAATGTCCTCAAATCGACTAATCAGTTTTTGAGGCAATATTTTTCAAAGCAAATTCATCAAAGCTCTGGCCATATGTAGGGTCACACCATCCTGTTAGAACCACGCGTCTGGTGGAAACGAAGGATGAGATCGCAGGTTCAGCAAAAATAAATCTGTAATCATGCGCCCATATTTCTCACCATTGAAATTCGTCGCCTGGCCCCGGGCATTTTCAAAAAATTGGTCCATTAAACCTATTCGTGGACAAAGCGCACCAAGCAGATACCCTAGGCTCATGCAAAGGTTTTTAATGTTACGAGTACTTGTGGACCAATAACGGCAGTTCTCTCTGTTAAGGTAACCGTTTAAATTTTACGTGGTAGAGCCATTCTGCAGCTATATTAGTAGTATAGTTGTAGCACGAATGGGTCGGCTCGACCGGGGAGGGACCACTCTCTCACAGAATACCAGCGCCGAATAGTAGCATAAGGCTGCTGTGTTTCGTATGGTGAGTGTAGAGAACTGGAGACCCTTTCTACCGGAAATGAGGCATTCCATATAAGTCCTCACGGGTGACAACGCATCTGCATTTTGATTCGTAATCGAGGATAGATGTAGATGTCTATAGGCCACAGCAAACACTTCCCATCAGGTGGACTGTGTGCTCGTTTGTCGCCCTATCCTATAAAAAAATGTTTTATAATAATAAATAACTTTTTAGCATATTATGGACTATATTTAAGCAAAAAAAAATATGTCTTAGAAATAACTTTGTATTGACCTACCACAACAAGCCATGATGCAAAATTATTATTAACTATCTCTTATTCCTTCCAAGATTCTAAAATGTCACGTATATTATGTCCATATCAATTATTTCAGGAAAATGTCTCTGACTAATAGACAAAGGGACGGTCAGACGCGAAGGTGTTTTATTTTCGAAAAATTAATAAGTTCTTAATAATTATTCTTTCAATTGTAAAGGCACATTTAATACACATGAATCAAACTGTAGCTGCAAGTGTTATTATAATATCACTTGGCAATTATGAGTTCGTAGTATATTAATTGGTAAATTTTTACGGTATAAGATTGAATGTAGATACAATAAACATTAATAAATTATTTTATCCATCATACTTTTTTTTCTTCTTCGCTCGGGATTTTCACAGCTGGAAGTGGGCTTCTTTTCTCTTTCACCTTTGCCAGACGTCTCGTACCTTTAACGCTACTGCCCGTCGCCTATCTGTGTATTTAAGATTTGACGTAAAGGTGATGTTTATAGTCGCCTCCTATGACACCCACGTGATGAAATACGGTGATGAATTCTTCTACGCCGTAACTATACGGCAAATTGCTTTTTTATTTATCATTATTATCAAGGTAACTTTAATGGACAAATTAGACAATGCTTAGCATGCAATATGAGCAAGTATTGTTTACAGATAGCTAATATCTATGTATATTACATTATATTTAGCTAAAAGCAACAATTTGCGTAATTTTCGCGTGCGTGTATATTTATTTAAAAATTTTTTGTTAAAATTTCAAAATAAATACATTACAATGCCTGCGGCAGTTCGCATTGCGGCAATACGCAACTTTACTTTAACTTAACTTTACAGAAATTTTTCCACTTTTATTCTTATGAGATCAAATACAATATCTACTATTTTTGGCACATCGATTCACGTTCCCTCTACTAACGCAGAGGGTAATAGAGTATTAAGGACATTGGTACGTCAGTACCAATACATTACTAGCAAACTTAAAATTTCTATGCAACGCTACATGTTGGATACCCACCAATAATTCTTAAATTTACGATCCGGCTAGCATATTGTTTCACTTTCTACATATTAATTATAGTTAGGTTACCTACTTCTTTGTTTTTATTTGATTAAAAGATATTCTTACTATAGATATATTAATTTAAATTTAAAATTTGAAAATCTCTTTCTTCTGTCTTTTAATAAAATACAACGTGAAATTATTTACTTATTTCTAATTAATTTTAAGCTGTATTTGTGATAAATTTTAGTTATGTTGGCAAAAGTAATCTAATTGAGGATACGTCATTACGGTAAGGTCATATTAACTTTATTTACAACGTAATTTAGTACTTTAGTAGCTCTACTCTAATATATGCGCCTTTATGAGTAATTTATGTATGGTATTACTCTAAGATGCGCCATTTTGTTAGACATTTTTTCACATTCATCATTTGACTTTTACCATTTTGTTTGACAGGTTTACGATTCTTACATCTAAATATTTAAATAAGGTAGGTATATAACGTCTTAATATATAACGATTTATATTTATACGTAGCTATATCGTTATAATCTATGGTTCTAATTTGACTATTTGATCTCAAGATGGCGGTTCGGGAGGGGCAGGTGGCCCTGGCGCAGGGGGTTGAAGGAGTTTTGCAGCGGCTGGGAATCCCGTTAGGTCGAATCCTGGTGGTGGTACGATGCCAGCTGCTGAGGCTGTACTTTGCAGGTATGCAACTAATCTGAAAAATGGAAAATTAATAAGTTTTATATAGGTGGTATATTTCATGGGCGGCGGTAGTCACTTAACATCAGGTGAGCCGCATGCTCGTTTGCCCCCTCTTCTATAAAAAAAAAAAAAGGTCGCCGCCATGTTTGCGCTGCCAAGCGGCAGGGAACCTACAGCTGCATTTCGGTTTGATTGGTAAGAGAGCCATTATGAAACAGTTTGTTCGAGGTTACTACGTCAAATCGTCATCATCAGCATTACAGCCCTTCACAAGTCTGCCACAGAATGCCACAAAGCATGTCTGCATATCTTACCAAATGGTCATTCCATCTAGTGGGGGTTGCCACACACACCGGCACGAGGCTGCCACATCAATTCATAAAACACTACGTTGATTAATAAAAGTTGTTAATAATACAGTATAAATATTTTTTTAAAATATTTTAAATCAACCGTTTTTCTTCCAGTAGACTATTTGATCGAATTCATATTCATAAAAACAATGTTAGTAAGTATTTGCTTTAGTAGATATACGTATTGTGTAGCTTACAAATATCGTCAGGGCAGGGGCTGTGAATTCGTTTTTCACTCTAATACTATAAAAAATTTAGGTATTTACCTTCTTAACTCATCAAGGGCACTGGCTTGCATCAAGATGTAGTTTTTTGCGAGTAATAAGGTCGCAATTTTGGACAATTTTCGTACGGACGGTGAATGAGCGTATGGAATGACACCTCGTAGTTCATCTAAAGCATCGTTCTGAAAATAAAAAAGAATAATCTAAAATAGAGTATTGTAAAATATATATTTCTTGAAGGACAGTTATAAATAATTCAAATCAATTTTACCACTGGCGTAATACGCTATAAAGTGTTTTAAAGTGTTTAGTTTATTTTAAGGCACAAACATCACTTTTTGAGATATTTATATTTATATTAGCGATATTTATTTGTTCTAATTACCTATGAACAGCACTTCGGTTGATATAAAATTATGTGATATAAAATTAAAGTGAGACAAATTTACTAACTGTATTTAGAATATATTCTTAATTTATCTTTATATGCAATTGCCAGGACATTAATAAAACTAACTACAGTTAGGTAGTTAGTTATAAAATTGGGAGGTATCAATGGGTGCGTTTGGCGGAAAAAAACGCTAGCAAACGCTTGTAAGCAAAATGGCGATCGTAAGCGGTAAGCGCTGTCAAATCGTAAGTAGCTATTTTCCTCCAGGACACGATGTTAGTTTTAACCGGGGAACCTAACCTAATTTAAATATATGTTTGTAAAGTATTCATATTAAAAACTTACCAATCATGAATTTTTAATAACATGTAGATATATGTCTATTCATGTCATTATATTACTTAAAACTAATATTGCACAAAACAACTTATAATTTCTACTTCAAAACAAACAAATTAAATAAGCAAAATGGTGGATTGTGTCAGCGCTACTGAAGTAGCAATCGTGTCCTGACCGAAAACTATTTTAGCGTTTGTTAGCGCTTGCGAGCGCTTTTTTCTGCCAAGCGCACCCAATGTAACAATCAAGCGCCGTTACGCCCTTTTTTTTTATAGAATAAGGGTGATAAAGAGCACACAGTCCACCTGATGGTAAGTGGATGCTGTGGCCCATAGACATTTACATTTAACCTCGATTAAGAATCAAAATGCAGATGCGTTCTCACCTCTGAGGACAAATATGGAATGTCTCGATTTCAGTAAAACGGGTCTCCGGTTCTCTACACTCATCATATGGAACAGCAGCATTAAGTTACTATTTTACGCTGGTATTCTGTGAGAGCGTGGTCCTTCCCCGGTCGAGCCGACCCGTTCGTGCTCCAACCATGATATAGCTGCAGCGTGGCTCTACCACATATAAAACGCTTTTCTTGCTTCCCTACAAATCAGTGATTTATAAAACAAAACTTCAAGTAGTGGCGGTGTAAGAATAACCACTAACTGCCCCATACCATTACGTGGATGCCGTAAAAGCCGACGGAGGGAAACAAATTAGAAGATTGGCAGCGTTTTCCTAAAAACAACTAAAAATAAAATACTGCGGTTGCCAACCCGCTCGCCAAACGTGGCAGTATGGCAGTATGGCAAATATGAGGCAATCTATGAAGGAGGTTTGTGTTCAGCAGTGGACTTTTATAAGCTGTAACGGTGACGGTTAATAAATATATTCCATAATGTAATTAGTACCCGGTTGACCGAGCTTTGCTCGGTATTTTTCGCTCGGTTTTTTTTAATGCGTGTGTTTGCAAATTATATTTAGATACAAATTACATACTGATGAAATATGACTAATATTTTTTGATCTTAGCGACATAATAGAAAAAACTGAACTGGTTATTTGAATAAAAAATCATGAGTGCAATTAGTTTAATTTAAATTTTCGTGTTTTTAAAAAATACTAAAAAAAGGGCTCGAAAAAATAGATTTTCTCAAAAAAGAAAGGAACTTGAAAAAAAAATTAAAAAAACGTTGTTCGGTCGGTCTGGGCTCGAACCGGGGTTTTACGATTCTGTGACCGCCCATTATACCAATTAAGCTATTTATAATCATTAACAATCCGTCAAAATTTACCTTCTTATTCTAACGATATTGTAGCAGTTTTCATTGCCTAAAAACACGGACAAATAGACATTTTTTAAAAATAAATCCTAGCTAGATCGATTTATTATCCCCGAAACTCCCTGGACACTAAATTTTATGAAAATCGTTGGAGCCGTTTCCGAGATCCCGATTATATATATATATATATATATATATATATATATATATATATATATATATATATATATATATATATATATATATATATATATATATATACAAGAACTGCTCGTTTAATAGTATAGGATTAAATTTATTATTTATAAAGTTAAAGATACATTTATTGCATAACTGTGTACAATATGATCTTAATACAAAAAAACATAGTAAGTAGTAATATATAGTTTAAGGCTCAATAGTCTACCCATGTCGGATATGCAACTATAAAGATAATAAATTTAAAATTTACTACTTAATAACATTAATTTTATTAAAAAACTCATTGTCATTGTAAAAAAATTTTTTGATTAACAACGTCTTTAATTTTGTTTTGAACATAATTCCATTTAATTGTTTAATAGCTGGTGGTAACTGATTTTATATATTAATTAAATTGCGTATATAAGTTAAATTACGTTTGAATCGTATTCAAGTTCACCGCTAGCTAAAGATCGGCTCTCACAATGATGCACCAGCAAACATGAAAAAAAAGGAAGATATGCCTATTGACGCCATGCATGCCTTTAACTTGATTTTAGATATTTATATTTAGTCTTACCAAATCGTGCATTCGTCTTCGTTCTCTTGCATTAATGTTGAGTCTGACAGTTTTTCCTTGGCGCATTTTTTGTTTTCCCTTACCATCTCCCATCGATCTGAAATTAACAAATTAATTTTAGAGTAGTGATGATTTGCCGATCCCGATCAATACAATAAATTGTATAACACATGTAACAAAAAGTTTTGTGGTTTCCATGTAGAGCGTTATTACAACAAATATAAAAACATACATTAATAACTGTAATTCCTAAAACTCAACCATAAAAAAAATCAAATTAAAATTTAATAAATTTTTATTTGCAAATTGTAACAGAGTTTGCTGCCTCTGCATTTTCCGAGGAGTAAGAATATTGTCAAAGACCCCGCTTCACCGACGCGAGTGTAAATTAGTTCAGACACGAAAATTTTTTTTTCACAAAATGGAATTTAGTTTACCTATTGTGAACGCTAAAATTCCTTTCATAACGACCAAAAAATTCACTGTAATAAATGCTACGCCTTACATGTACATCTATACGTCCCTCACAAGGATCAATAAATTATTTGTTACATACTGTACATCATCGAAAGCGATTCGACATTGTACTTTAGAACACGGTACCTACATGCGGTTTGGATGCAATTCTAGCGAATGGAGTAAAGTTAAAGTTTTTAGAAGCCCATGCTCAGCCGTGGACTGGTATGAAGTGATAATGAAGAAATCTTGGCATGGTTGCGGGAAGTTAGAAAGAGTGACAACCAAGCTCTGTGTGTGCATCTGATGGTGGAATGGAAATGGATGGAAGTGTCTATCGTTACACGTCAACCTGCAACTAACAATAAGGCACAGAAGGGTTATTGCTCTTGAGGACTAAGATAAAATGTTGCACACCCTGTAATTATACTGGATCACTTACCCTTTTTTATTATGTGCAAGCAGCTATAAAGGTCTAGGAAAAGAAACCAGTATATCTGCGGCCTAATAAGATCTATTGTGATCGCTGCTATGGCTATAGTTCACTGCTAAGCCACATGTCTTCAATGAATAGAAGAAGTTGCTTAGCTGTGAGCAATTTCACTTTTTCTGGGCGGAGTACACAGTTTCCCAGATAAGTGTTACTTTTGCGCATTAAGGGTCCGCAATCAGTTAGGATGTGCAGCGGCATTTCTCCCGTTAGGGAACAGAACCCATCTTTGAGTTGCTTAGTCCTATGATGGACATATGCTTTTTAAGACAACAGTGTCTGGTTAGGGTTTTTGCCAAAATGCGGTAACTTATTTTTACTTAATCCCAAGGCTTCTGAAGCGAATTTACGATCAAAACCCGGATTAGAATGTTTTAAGGCTGTCGTGTCAGACCAGACCTTAAGTGATTTATTGTGTATAGAGTTTCAAGGGTCAATCGGGCTAGGCTTTTTGAAATATCACAAAATGGCTCGGGTCCAAATTGTGTACTCTTTGAGCCCTCCCGCGCATGCTTGAAGACGACCCTGTTACATCCCAGGGCATGTAGACGGTTCACACAATCATCAACTAGTTTCGAGTTCACTAAGTTTGACCTCAGTACTAGCATTGCTCCTTGACTATCAGATTTTATATAAATATAGACCGGTTAGATCTCAATCTGTAGGAAAGCAAACTCAAACCGCCTTGGACGTTAATTTTATACATCTCTTACCCTTATACTGGAAAATAGAGCTTGGTTCAACTAATCCAGAGACACAGAAATGGAACACCTAAGTATATCTAATGTTTTTTTTTAATTCCTTCTTTCTTTATTTCTCTCTCTCTCTCTTTTTCTTCTTCTCTCTCTCTCTCCCTTCAAATTAACCGGTTATATTTATATTTATAATTAAAAGTATATAATATGTAAGGTTTCCGTATGATATGTTAGTAAATAGTCATTGAAAATATGGTACGTTAATAATAGTACCCTCGCAGTTATCGTTCGACAAGGGACCGCGGTTCCGCGAGGCGGAACAAGTGCCATAACTCCCCGGTGACTGGCGGTGGACGAGCTTTGTTCGTCGGACGCTAACGAGCGAAGAGGGGTGTTTTCCGACCGAAGAATCAAATAGACAGGCACTTTATTAATGCATGTAAAAAATATGATTTGATATACTTTTACGCGTTATTCTATTATTTGATTGGATTACGTAATAAGTTTTTGAGTGACTCTGCTATACACAAATATCGATAAAGTCTTAGTACATGTATAATACGGTGAGAGTCGAAGTAATATGACTAACAAATGCCCCATTTATTGCAAAAATTGTGATACTAATAGGAAACGAAAAGAAGAACTATTCATTACATTAATTTATTTTTGGAATGGATTTCAAAACTTTTTTTTTATTATGAAAACCAATTAAAAATAAATAAATATATTATAATATATTTTAAATTACATAAAGTAATGAACGTATTAAATACCGAAAAAGCTGCTTTGCTAACGTTTGTAAACAGTTTTTAAGTAAAATTGTAAGTTTACGCAAATGTTCCTGTACTTACTCTTGAAGTTGTTTAAAATAGACGGAAAGTGAGGGGCCAAGCATTATTTACTGTTTAAATATACTAGTATATTTAAATTATATGTTGTAATAATATACAATCATAGATGTTGTTTTCATGTTATTAATTAATTGTTTGTTATTAGAATATGTTTTTTAGTTATATGTAATACGTAATTGATTGCATAAATGATGAAATATTATTAATAAAAATACATCGCGTCATGTCTATCCGCGACATAGTCTATATGATCAGTACAGTGATCAATGGAAATCATGGTCATTGCAACTAAAGTACGCATGAATATAGGGTGCACAGCTTTTTGGCGTATTACGCACAGATGTTGCAATGGATGTGCATTACATTTAATGTAAATGTGGTGTCCAGATTAAAAAATATATTCGAGTAAATATTGATGTTTACATTTAAAAAATAATAATAGTAGGTATAAAGTGGTACTAAAATATTATTGAACAAGTTCAGTATCTTAAAAAGATAGCGTTGATATGACGTATTATACATAGTTACATTATAAAACCGTCTAAATTTGTTTCAAATTAAAACCGTGGCGGCAAATTGTCTCCTTTTTTTTCTCTTTTTTATTAATCAACGTTTTTTCCCTCCTTTTTTATTAGTGAAACGTTACGTTAGGAGAATACGTAAAATGCATACAACCTTTAACTATTAATCTAATTTGAATTTAAAGCGATAACTTAATTTAAATTTCATTACAAAAGTGATATATATTATTTACAAATATATACATTTAAAAATGGAAATAGACAATTAATGATAATAACAATAAAAAAATTATTACAAATCCAAATTATTTTCAATTCTCACACGCCTATCTATTTATTAACTTGGAATCGATTATTTTAATGTTATAATCGAATAGAAAATGCAAATTAAATAGAAAGGAAAATGAAGTAATAATATTTTGATAATATAAGATAATGACTTTGAACTAACCTTTGACCATAACTGGTACCTGGTTCTGGCTGGTTTTCATCTGTGGGGTAGCAGTGTTGCGGAGGCGGCGGAGGCTGGCCACCTTGCATATAAAAGCCGCCAAGACCGACAGCGCCCAGCGGAGTCCTACGGCCCGGCACTGACTGTGGTGGTGAGTGGGGCTCCCCCAAAGGCACGCCATCCCAGTTCCTCCGCCCCTCCATAGTGGAAACTAACACATTACAACAATTAAACTACGTAAGAACGTTTTGAAAGGTAGCAACGTTGACAGCGAGTGAACATAGAGTGAAGTTGAATCGGTCCACAGATCGATTGGGGTACGCAGCTGGGGCGCGCACCCCTCTCATCTCACCGCCGAGCATTGTTCTGAGATGCGATTGCGATTTGTTTCGTAAAGCGCGTGTGTGCTATTGATAATGTTTTACACAAATCTGATAACTCAATTTTGATTTAAATTAAGCCTTCTAAAAATTATACAAATGTATTTTTTATTATAGGTATTAATTTTTGACACCTTTAAAGATTTACAGAAAGATATTTGTATAAGTACAAATTCAAACAGGTACTTAGTATATATGAGGTTTCTACTAGATACCTACTCTCCAAAACTAATCAGTATGAAATTGACATTGAATAATTACTTAAGCTTACAGATCTATTAATATTATAATATAATAAATATATATTAAAGTAATATAAGTGTTGAATAACAATCTAATATGATATGAATATCGTTCAATGCTGGCTCTGGCTGGAATCAAACTGGAAAATTTGGGAGTAGTAGGTTTTGTACATCAAGAAATGCTGATGAGCCTCTACTGCTTTATTTCTTTTTCGAGATGTTATATTATATTTTAAAAAATGCACAATAAACCCGCAAATTTTCACTTTATATTTTCTCTTCAAACTAGGTAAGACACATCATTTGATTTTATTCAGCGGATGGTTGCAAAGTAACTATTAATATCTTAACTTTACATTTTATTTCCAAGCTTGTCGGCAATCGCTTCTATTGGGTCACGTAAAAGATTTATTAAGTAAAGATAGTTCTGGAAAATAAAAGTCGAAATAGTTTGTATTTTGTATTTTATAATATGTGTAAGATTTAGGTTAAAATAATATTGTCAGTAAAAGTGTCAGTGTCTTATAATACTTATATTTCAAGTGTAATATTAGTAGTTCAGTGGGTATCCTTTAACGAGCCGGGGTTATTGACTCCTGCTCTCAATTTGGGTCTTAAGGAAGCGCCTACATTCTAATTTAAATGTTTAGCTGTCTAATGATAAGGTTATGCACATATTTCTTGAAATAATGATTGCTTATATTTAAACGAATATTTCACAATGAATTCCAGTTAAGTTTACACTTATTTTTAAAAAGCTATAAAGCTCTATGCTCTAGATATTGATAATAACTGTATTAATGATATTTTTTAACGCGGAAGAGCCACGTTGCATCTATATTATGGTTGTAGCATGAATGAGTCGGCTTGACTAGGGGAAGGCTACGCACTCGCAAAATACCAGCAAGAAATAGCAGTTGAATGCTGCTGTGTTTCTTATGGTGAGAGACGCTTAATGATCACCTTCGTGATTGTGACTTTAAAAAGGGTCTTCTTACAAGTAATGAGGCATTGAGGTACAACACATCTACATATTGATTCTTTATCGAGGATACATGTAGGTGTCTGTGTTACCGTCAGCTTGTTACTTTTACAGCCGATTTACATTTCGAAAAGAACAGTAGCGAGTTTGGTTACAGGGCAGTTGACAGTAAACGGTAAGTTTACAGTAGTGTTCAATTGTGTTCGTGGTGAGTTCAGTAAAAAAACTACAATTTTCTATTTGACGGTCGAACGCGAACACGTTGCGTCTTGCCAACTTATGCACTGAAGACTGAACTAAACTAGCTCGTTTCGCACTTAACTCGCCGGAAAATAGACCGACCGACTATCCCTTCAACTTAATTGTTAACTTGCTACTTAACTCGCAAATTACCGTTCAAACAAGATTTTCTACTTAATTGTGTATACTTGTCAAAAAAAGGTGAAAATTAAACGCTATAAAATAAATAAAATTAGCAATGCTTTTTTCGGGCACATTGACTAAATTTTAACTTTTAAATTTTAATTTCATCAGTTCGGTACTGCATATTACTCCATTGGGTATTCCGATATATTCTATTTATAACCGACTAAAGCTCCGTTTCATTGTCGCTAATATGTGTTATGCTTGCGCGGTCATACTCGGTAGAACCACACTATACTCGCTAGCATTGATGCGATGATGCCATTTTTGTTACGCCCTCGTTAAGAATTAGAAATTTGTGTATACTGTGTACCAAATACGCGTGGTATTTAAACTTTTCTCTGAAAACATCGTATTAATAATAGTTTGTAAGAGGTTACCAAAAGAAAAGAACCTTTTTATGGATTCTTTTTCTGTTACAGGATAGAAAAAAAAAACATTATCTAAATAATTATCTAGGTCTAGAAAGTGTTAATTTGTTATAAATTATAACTAATTAAATCTTTTTAGATATTATAACTGATTAACTGTTTTTAGACCGGGATAATAATAATGCATACTGAAACCTAAATAAAGCCCGGATCGACTCACACCTGTCCGGTTTTAAAATAAATATCCTCCAGTGCGATCACGGCGGCCAGTCTCGACGGAGACGGTCGATCACGACCATAGTGTTCTGTGATCACGACGGTCCATCTGCGTAGGACAGGATTATAGTGCTCGAGTATGCGTAAGCACAGATGCGCAATCTCTATTCCCTCACTCTCATAGTTCTATAGGACGACAATACGAATCGACTGGAGAGAGATCAGGCGCAGGGCCAACGATTTTGCGTGCTTTCCCAGTTAAAGGAACGAAATAATAGCCAAATACTGGTAAACTTTGTTTGTAAGGGACAAATACAGATGCATTATTGACTTTATTACACGGAGAAGTTTCTTTTTACAATCAAATTGACAATATGATCGCCAACCTAAGAGTGTACATAAGTAGCTAGCTTATGTAAACTCTAATCCGCTAACTTAGCAAAGCTTGAAGTGAGTAACACTAATACGTCCCACTGCAAGGACTTCTCTCTCATGCTCTAAACTACTCTAATTTGTGTGAGGGTTTTGGAGTAGGAAGAGTTCCGGTATACGTTTACAAAACAGTAAAAAAATTATATTCCTTGCTGTTGTTAGAACATCATTGTTCTAACACTAGATCCATAAAAAATTAGGTATAATAGAGGTGTAATAGTCATTTATCTGTCACTTAAAGTATCATGTTTAATGTAAGCGAACAAACAAAAAATAATTTTTGTTTGTTATTATTTCATGCGCTATCACACCGTTAATAAAACTTTGTCAACTAATTGCTTACACTTGCGCAAAGGTTATAGATATATTACAATTAACTTGCAGTAGATGGCGCGCGTATTGCGCTGACAAATTAATTTGAATGTGCTATCATTCTTATTAAACAATACGAGTATCACTTCCAAATTTAAAACAATGTTTCACAGTTAATTCTTCTGCAGCTATATATACATGTTGTATTGTATTAACTAATACTCTCACATGCAGATTGCCTCATCACAGAACCTGTATAGTAAATCCTACAGTAAAATATGTAGTAAAACCTGTAGTAATTACTACAAGATGCAAAGTATTTACGTTCATTTATGCCGACTTTCAGTAGTTTTAACTATTTTAAATCCACGATATGATAAGTCCACGCGAACGTCGCGCGAACGACTACGACGACACTAACGACACTACGCGAACCTTAATAATAGGCTCGAAATTAAAATTCAAATATGACTCTAATTCGCTGTTTTGAAGTGTACCTTGTAGACATTCCATAATGAAACCGCAAATGAAAAGGATGTTCATTTATTAGGTTATGCTGAGAAATAATTCGAAAAATGTTATAATATGTGTAATATTCTATAAATTCGTTTTTATTTTTATCGTATGTTAGAAGAAAACAATATTGAATAGGTTCTAATAGGTTATATAGGTTCAAATAGGCCAGCCGAGACAACTTCGAGGATAGACGTACATTTCTTTTTCCTAAAACTCTCTCCGTTTTTATAGTTTAGTACTAATTCGATACACAAGTAGAGTGAGGTAACGTTTTCATATTTACGTGCGGAACATAGAAGATTGCCGGCTACGCCCAGTCTCATTACTGAGCAAACACTGCTCTGTGATCTAGCTGCAACTTTATATTTTTAAAGGAATTAAAGTAATTATTAATTACGGTTTAGGATACTTTTAGTTATTAATTAATTATCTTAATGTATAATAAACATGATCGTATAATAATAAAGATAACGAGACTGTATTTTTTATAACTTATTGGCTATTTCGTAATGTTTATGTTTAGAAGTTTATTTATAAATTGCCGAAATTTACAGATACGAACGATCGATTCGATATTAATAATATTACGTCATGTTTTTTGTCATGTATTGTTAGATTTATAAACCCTTCTTATTCTAACTAATAATAAGAAAATATTCTTTTTTTATAGGAGAGGCGGTAAACGAGTATACGGCCTATCTGATGATAAGTGATTAGAGCCGCCCATGAACAACTGCAACACCAGAGGAATTGTAGATGCGTTGCCGGCTTTTAAAAAAAGAGAAGGCTCTTTTTTTGAAGGTCCCTAAGTCGTATCGGTCCGGAAAAATCTCTGGTGGTAGTCGACTCCACGAAGAAGTTGTGCGAGGAAGAAAACTTCTATTAAATCGCACGGTGGTGCACCGCCGGTCATCCAGATGGTATGGATGGTATCGCGAGTTTTGTCGCGATGTGCGATGGTCAAATTGTGCGGCTGGAATTAGTCCGAACAATTCATCAGAGCACTCTCCACGGTAGATGCGATAAAATATGCAAGGAGATGCAACATCTCTTCGTAGTGCCAGTGAGTCAAACCCATCGGAAAGAGCTCGGTCGCCGACGATTCGAACTGCTCTGCGCTGGATGCGATCAAATGTAAGGAGCTGGCACTGGGGAGACCCCGCCCAGAGATGGGAACAGTGTTACATGTGCGGCCTACCTTGCGCCTTGTAAAGTTGCAGGCGGTGAGTCGACATGAAATACTGTCCCGCTCTGCTGAGCATGCCAAGCTATTTAGTGGCCAATTTGGCCATCTCTTCCAAGTGACCACGAAACTGCACGTCACTCGATATGTCGACGAAGAGGATTCCGATACTGGCTGAGGCAACAAGGGGAATGTCTTGAAATAGAGGAGTTACGACGAAGGGTTTCTTTTTAGCGGTAAACGCGCAAACTTGTGTCTTCTGGGGATTAAACTGGACTAGATCTAGTCGCCTCCATTCCGAGACTTTGTATTACAAAAAGTCTTGACTTCAGACACAAGTTTGTCCCGGTACTCGGCGACGTTTTCTCGAGAAATATTGGCACAGCCGGTGTACAAAGCACCACCAGTGCTGTCGTCTGCATAACAATGAATGTTACCGGTTTGAAACATGTCATTAATTTCTCTCTCACGTACACGCAAACTCCTGCCCGGTGCATAAAGGAGTGTTCTAATTTGTACCCCGGGTAGGAGATATGCGAATACAAAGTATCAGCCGGAGAGGACACCTGGGTCTCGGTAAAAAAAGCTTCGCCGTTTTTAAATGGTAGTGGACGGCGTTAAGGTTTGAATGAAGTCCCCTTATGTTGCAGAAATTCACGGATAGCGTGGCAGGGGTTGCCTTTGAGTTATTGCTCCGTTTGCCTCGAGTAGGTTTAATATCGAGCGGAATTTTGCCCCCACCCCCCTATATGTATAACGCTCAGGAATGGAGTAGCTTGGTCGTGGATGCTCAGCGAGGGATCCTCCAGGGATACTGGCACCCTCCTGGGGTAGTCTTCCACTTAATTCCGCTTACACGTTGATGGGGAACGTAAACACATCATCTCAAATTATGGGATTTAAACTACAAAGATGAAGAAAGAAGTTCGCGACGATATGGGTATTTTTATCAATCCGACTACCAGACATTCTTAAGGCGAATAATGTTTAATATTTTCACAATCCTACGCTCGTATACACAAGGCCTTACACTCAATCGAGGTGATTTATTCGGCGATACAGCAACTGGGTTAAATGAAAACGAGATACAAACGTCGCCATAAATCATCGCATACCGAATTTATAGATAGTAATTGAATTGATGTTGATGTTTGTATGTTCGGGTTTTTCCAGGTGTATTTGTTTGAGGAAGGAAGGAGGAGATGATTCATTATATCGGAGAGAATTATAGTGTATGAGAATTATTTCATATTAAGAGATATTTTAGTAAATGGATGTCTTTACATTGACAGTTTTATTTCACTCCACTGTTGGCTATAGTCCTTTTTCAAAAATGTGCTTATTAAAACTAATTTCCCAGATTTTTTAAATTATAAACTTTTGGTCCCATCTACACAGAATGAACTTAGAGTATTTTGATGGTAGTACTAATTATCTATTGATATTGGGATGTTTTTTTTATTTCAATAGCCTTACGAAGCATTCTTGGTACGAATCAATTTTATTTGGCCAGTATTTTTTATTGAATATGGGTGATTAGCGAGCACACCATCCACCTGATGGTAAGTGGATGCTGTGGCTCATAGAATTATAGACAATACATCTATCCTCTATTAGAAATCATAATGCTGATGCGTTGTCACTCCTGAGGACTAAGATGGAATGCCTCCTTTCCAATAAAAAGGGTCTCCGGATCACTACATTTATCATACGGAATACAGCAGCAGCACTAAATCACGTGAGACCGTGGTCCTTCCCCAGGTGAGCTGAAAAATTTGTGCTACAACCATAATATAGCTGCAGCATGGCTTTACCACGTATAAAAGTACAGCAAAAATAGGCATAACTCTACCACGTAATTTTTGTGACTTGTTTCTGAATACTGTTAGGTTGTTGAGGTTCGTGACAATAAAAATTGCCGATAAAATTACCTAAATTAACACTTTAATTTACTTTACACAAATTAAAACTAAAAACACTAATAATTAAACACACTAATTCACTTAATTCCGCTCCGAAGCTTCGCTTGTGTCGCCGAGTTCAACTCTGCCCCGATCGCATCTTGCAGCGCCTATTTATTTAAATTAGCAAAGAAACATCCCGAATATTCAGGTAAATGCGCGCAAAGGGACGAGTGTGCGAGTATAGACTTTCCAGAAACTTAGACTTCGGATGGCGCTGTCGGTTGAGAGATCTGTGATGTCATTCTCTGCAAAGCTCCCCTCGCTCTCGTTCCTGACACTAGATGGCGCAAGTATATCGTCGACTGGAGCGCGTAACAATACGTTCACAGACTGTAGACTTCTCGGAGCGTCGATGCCTTTCTCTTTTAGTAGTATACAAGTTTGATTGTGAACATGGTCTATCGATAGCTGATAATAAGTCTATGCTGTTATTTTCGAAAAGTAGTTAGGGTGAAAGTGATTAGGAGAATATCTTAAGTCCACTGTTCTACATAGCATATCTAAGGGTATGATAGCTGGAAACCATTTCTTGGGAAATTCACCCATATGTAATGAACAGGTAGTTAGTGAGCGTTGAGCTGATACCGAGAAGTAATTCTGTCCCTTAGCACCATTACCATAGGTAACTTTTCAGATGGATTTTTCACTAACATGCAGTTCAGTAAGCAGGGCACTTTATGCAGGTGAGGCTCCTAATTTTGCACTATAAATTCATTTTTTGATATGTCTTGTTTGCTGTAAATTCGTCTTCGTATCTAAGAAAAGCACAGAAGCATAAAATACTCATCATAGAGAAGTAGTAAACGTGAACATGTGTTTGTTTTTGTAACTACTCTAACTGTAGTTCCACTTATTGCTTACATATAAAAGGGCGAAATGGAATTGTAAACGGCAATGTCAGGCCTGCTTCACAACGCGCACCATTCTTGAAGCTGCCCATCCTTCGTGTAATACACCGATTATAAGAGTATATCGCCTTATGCGATATTCGGTGACGAAAATCCGTGTCTCGAAGCTCTATCTGCCAAAGATGGTAATAACTGCAGTTTGTTCCTTTTATGATGAAGGCTTTTTCCTAGCTGTCGAGTGTTAACGGGATGATGACAACGAAAAACATGATTACGTATATATTATTTCATTATATATATATATATATATATATATATATATATATATATATATATATATATATATATATATTTAAGTATAGCGCTTATAATATACGCGTGTTAATAAAAAGCGACAGTAGCCTAATGGCAGGGAGTGGACCGCGAACTCAAAAAGGTCGTGGGTTCGAATCCACCATTTGACTACTGGCGTGAACCTCTCGTAACACAAGCAATTTAATCCTACCACGAGTGGTTAAGGGGAATATTAGTAATGTTTATAGCATTGTTAATATTCTTTTTAAAAAAAATATACGCTACAATTACTACGTACTAACACGGTATATTAGTTAGCACTACTATCGCAACAAGTGTTCGTTCAACAACAATTATGGCTAAATAATATTTGCTGCTTTCTTCCGTAAGTATTGTTATTTAATGTGGACTTTACATTCATCACCTTCTAACCAATCCAGTTCAATGTTCAAACAATTTTAGGCGTTGAAATGTCCATCACGTAATCCTTAGCCTTAATTTTGGCAGGCGCCTTATTGAAATTCGCCTATTATTTGTCACTTCAAGTTTTTTCTGGGAAACGACGCCGTCAGTGCTGACAGAAGTATCGAGTTGCCTGAAAAATACTGTTAGAGACTTTTCCCGTGGAAACATTCGCGTCTTATGGATTTACGGATAGAGATCGTGTATATGTATATGAGGTGAGTAAAAAAGAAATCATAAGAGCTCGGGAATCTGAAAACTGAAATTTGATCTTTACTCGTATCAGCGCTACTGAAACTGTTAATTACAGTTCAGTGCCTTTGAATAACCATGCTAACATATTACGTTAAACCGTGGTTACCATTCGAGTGAAAAAAAAATGAACAAGCCGGCATTTCTGAGACATTCGTAATGTATTCGAGGACAACCTCTAACGTGTACTACTGGAGAAAAGAAGTGGTCCATTCCTGCTTTATAACCTCAATGAGCGGGCGTCTAAGCTCAGAAGGAATTTTGTATGGACACTGCTAGTTTTATACTTGTGATTGGATTTAATGGAGTTTTATGGAATTATTTAATTCAAGACCTCCATACAAAACTATTTAATTTATTTGCGGTGTGATGACGGTGTTAGAGAACCCGTCCATCTATATCATTTCGTGGGTGTCGTAACATGTGCGGCTATAGAAAAATCTTGGAACCATATCGTATAATAATGTCCTCCAGATCGTATGTCGGACACGTCTCAGCGGAGCCTAGCCATCTTCGCAAAACAGAATTATAGTGTACAAGTGTGTGCGCTGACATAGGTGTAGATATATTATATGGGCCCCTGCATCCACTTATCATTAGGTGGACTGCGTGCTCGTTTGTCATCATTTTTCTATAAAAAATATTTAAATAAATACCAGATTTCTACGGAAAATAGCGTCCAAGGAACTATACTAAGGAACTGCCAAGCATTGGCCTATAGTGATAAATACGACCAGCAGTGCTCTTGTACGAGCTAATGAAGAATTTATAACCTAGTCGCTGTTTAAGGGCATTTTCAAATGTTATAATATTTTTCAAATGGTGAGTGTAGAAAATAGGAGACCCTGTTTCTAAACGAATCATTCCTTTTGTGTCCTCAAATATAAGCAAGATGCTTGATTACTATCTCACCCGACGGTAAGTGGTGCAACCGAGGATGGCAAAGCGCATTGACTTGGCTTAACATTAACAAAGAATCGAGATTTTTCAACATTTCCTTGAAAACATCTGCATTGTGATCTGATGGGTAGGAAGACGTTGGCAAATTATTTCACTCCTTGCCGTACGCATTACAAACGATGTAGCAAACCGTTTTATTCGAATAAATGAAATGTCTTCAACAAAGGGGTGAAAAACCAGTCGAGCGTCTGGTGGTCAGATGATGAAACGGAGATGGAGGAATTTAGTCATGTAACTGCTGCACACTCTCTGAAATCCTGAAATGTATCCTATCCTGTAAAGAATTGAAAGGCTGTACTTTGCGGGTCTCGAAACTTGTAAGATTTTTATCCATATTGCGCTTTGATTCATCATCGATGATGAAATGTAGGTGTCTGTCTATAAGCTGCGGCGTCCACTTACCATAATGAGGATTATGTTATCATTTGTAACCTTTATTATATTTAAGCCATTATTTTAATCCAAACTTTAACTGCCTTCATTTATCAACTAGTAGTTTTTGTGAAATGAAACGAGATCGATAGTAATATTCATAGGAAACATTTATTTTTATAACCTTAGATATGTATTGAGTTACAATTTATTTACAACTTATACCAATCAGTTCCAATTCTTTATTCCATTACAAACTATCTCACAATAACAATCTCAAGTACCACTTGTGTTATATTTGTTAAAATTCATCAGATAGATACTGTATGAAACGAAAAGGACGATCTTTTATTAAATTATTACTGTCTATGGATTTATTTAACAATTATATACATATTACATTTTCAAACTAAACAATTATTTTAACATTCATTAATCTGACATTGCGCGTTACTTCCAAATGTCTTTTCACAGCCTTACAATCTAATGACTAGGTGATGACTTAGATTTACATATGAACAATGAGACAAATGAAATATATAATGAGTTGGTCATAGAAATCGAATAAAGTGTCCTGTGTTTTATGACGATTTCTTAAGTTAATGCGCCTGGCCGGATTAAGCCATGTAGAGAATTGCCCCTAAGCAATGCGTATGTTGGGATCTTCTCCCATTTCTTACTGCCCATATCAGATAAAATATTTTTTTGTAAGATTGCGGGGCTCGTAGGTAGGCCTACTTTGCCTTTTGGTTAATCCGGCCCTGTAGGATTCGGGTTGGTGATGGAAAACATTGAATAAATGTTTTTTAAGGATTTATTTTATTGCTTTATATTTCCGATATTTTGAGTGTTTACCCGTGGTCTTGGTCGACCGGGATCTCTTTTAATTATTGTTATTTAACTTTATTAACTGCTTCAGTTTTACTTTTCTAAAAGCTACGTTTGCTTCAGCCTTAGAAGCTGGGATTCTATAATTTGGGGATGGCAAATACTTCTTGTGACCATGGGTTATGTAAAGTACTCAGAACGTCGGAAGTATAAAAAATATCTACGTAAAATACGTAAATACTTCATTTAATTATGTGATTCTCCTAAAAAGCTTATGCGTGTAAAAGAATTGATAATATTAGGCGCTCATTTTGTCGTTACGTATTTTATGAAAAATCTTTCTTTGTAATTTTTATAAATATTTCTGTTGACTCTGCTTTATTCTATTATATTCCTTAAGTATCTAAAAGTAACTAAGAATACCAAAATGAGATACTCGAAATGCATATTAAACTAGTTCATATACGTAAACAACGTTAAAAATGCAAAATTGTAATTATCCTTTTTAGAGAGATAAAACCATTGTGTTACATTAACCTAAAAAATAAAAATTTGCCGTGTAGTGACGGCGTAAGATGATTCACTACCCTATATCATCGCGTGGCTGTCGTAGCATCGCTAGGCGACAGAGGAAAATGGAACTGGAGAATTGACAGTAGTATATTCCTGGTAACCACTTAAAATAATAAAAACTAGGCTCAGAAGGGCTAGAACTCAGAGCCGTAAAGCCAGTTAATATAAAAAAGCTGGGATTGCCAAATGTGGTAAATATTCCTCCGATAAGGCAATATATGGAGAAGGCCTATCTTGCGCAATGGACTTACAGGCATTTGAGAACATTATAGATTTATTAGAATATTTAACCTACTTAGATTAATAATACTGTATAAAAATAGAAAAAAGGTTTGTCACTTTAAGTTTCTCTAGGGACCACATACCAGGCCTTAAGAATTTCAGGAGCGCCAAATTGAGTCTCGTTAATTATTTCTAAGCTAGAGTACAAACGTTAAATAAATTTCGTACGATAAAATATATCAACAACAGCGTAATTTGTTTGAAAAAAATCTATACTTTTTTCAAACCTTAAAACTCTAAGGATGTCAATAGTTTTTGTTTTGTATTTCACACATATAACTATATTTTGGCACATATACAGGTATGTTTTTAGCCTACAACAAATAGTTAATTATATTTACCTAATGGTACATTTAGGCTCACATTCAACAAGGGTATTACACATATCAATGTATAGGTTTTTAATTATTGTCGAAATTACATATTGGAACGTAAAAACTAAATACAGTATAGGGCACTTTCACACTGGCACTTACTGGTTATTTTGATTTACTTATCCATCGATATTGTAACCGTATCAGCGTTGGTATTAGTAACTTTAATTATATTCTATGGTATTGGCCAATGTGAAAGGACTTATTGAGGTAAACATATTTCTTTATTTTTCCTATAATATCATCTATATATAAACATTAATGTAGCTTGTATTAATGTGGTTAAGCTCAAAACTATGCACCGACACTCATACTCAAAGTCTATAATATAATGACTAGTCATCAAATTTTGGTACAAAAAGGCCCCCGTTCAAGTCCCCATACATAACCAAATTTATTGATTTTGGATTAATCCGCTGTTTCCGAAATATTTCATTCGGGTTTTCCGAGGATTTTTTTGGTTTACGTTTCTGCGACTCCCATATTCCACTGTGATTGTATATGCACTTATAGTCTTCTTATTGTGGATTGCTTCGGTCTTACAGTCGTAAGTCCAAATTCATCCAAGCTCCAGTACATTCGACTAGCACGAAGCCATTATTAAAAATAATCAGCGTCCGAGTGGCAATTTTGATAATTAGTCAAATGGTAGCTGACAGCGGGGTCGGGGAACTGAACCTGGTGGGCACAGGTAAGCAGGCGAGCCAGACAGCGCCGGCGTTGGCGAGGCATCAGCGCGCTCGGTGCGGTGGCTGCGTCGCCGGTCAGGGCGCGGCGGCGGCCAGCGGCGGCCGCGACGGCGCGGGCACGCGCGGGCACGCCACCACCGACCCGCTGCGGTTCGCTGGGCTGTTGTTCGTCGCACCACCTGCAAAGATAATTATTATCATACATCCATTCTACTCAACCATTACAACCTCTAACGTCCACTGCTGTGCATAGGACATTCTAATAGACGTACTTCCTCACAGAAATTACTTACACACAAAATTTTATACGTGGTAAAGCCACGCTGCAGCTATATTATGGTTGTAGCATGAAAGCGTTGGCTCAACCGAGGAAGGACCACGCTCACACAGAATACCAGCGTAAAATATGGTTGCTAAATATTGGTGCTAGTGGTGTTTCGTATGGTGAGTGTAGAAAACCGGAGACCCTTTTTACTGGAAACGAGGCGTTCCATCCAAGTCCTCACGGGTGACAACGCATCTGCATTTTGATTCGTAATCGAGGATAGATGTAGATATCTAAGGGCCACAGCAAACACTTACCATCAGGTGGACTGTGTGCTCTTTTGTCACCCTATCCTATAAAAACATTTTTTTTGTTGCATCAGTAAGATGCGGCTGATCACTTCTTATTTCAGTTTCATTCTGTCGCCTCTTACGACACCCACGTGACAATATGGGGTACAGGATATTCTCATACCGCCGCTACACGGTTTGATAATTATAGTCGTACACCGCAGTCAAATAGCAGTGTGTTCACGATTGTGTTCCGCTCTGAAGGGTATAGAGAGGCAGTATTACAGGCTGTGAGACATTACATCTTAGTCCTCTAGGGTGGCAACGCATCTGTTCTTTATTTGAACTTAGTTGCAGATATAAATCAGCGGCAGTAGACACTTATTATCAAGTGGATTAAAGTGAAAAATTTCCATCAATTAAAAAAAACACGGCTTGTGATTGATATTCTAGGTGATAGGGTTCTGTCTCGGTTGGAATCCCTTTCATATCTATTTCTAATATCACCAGTAATTAATATTTTTCTAACATTAAGCAGCTTTACATACAATGTTGTGTTTCAATTTCGATGGTTAGAGAATCAAATTAGTTTAAGACCGAAGTACTTCACTTTAATCCGCGGGGGTGACAACGCATTTGCGACATTCTTTTCTGAGCTAACTCTGTCCATGAGTAGTAACCCAACTTTATATGTCGTGAACTGTTAAATCGCTTGTCACACTAATATTATAAAAAGTCATGTATACATGTAATAGATTTTTTTAGTGTTTATAAGTATGTAACAAGCCCTATAAGAATATTTTTTATTTAATTTTACTGTGTGTGCAAACATGTGTCATAGGAAAATCTAAAGTTTGGACTCATTTAAAGCCCCATTTCACATGGTCACAGTAGGTCGCTGCGGTTCAGTAATGTAGGAGTTAATATGAGAGTACATGTAGCAATCGTGTGAATTTGAAATTAAACATAATATGTAGTCTGCCAATTTCAAGATGGTCATTCTGTCAAGTCTGCAATATTGGGGGTATTAGATTTCTGACATGTCGCGGTTCAATTGCGTAGGCAAAGATACATAGGTCTGGTAAAGTGTGTGCAGGTTTGAATTTCGAATGCTTATGTTATAAAATTATAAAATATACCTATTAGCGAACCGAGCATCTTCGTAACGGAGAACTTTCGCGTGCGTTGAGGTGTGCGCACTTCGGCGAGCAAGCGGTCGACGCACCGGTAGAGGTCGCCAGAATTGTCCGCCACACTTGCCTCGCTGAACGAAGCGCCGTGAGCCGCACTGACTGCCTGCCCTTCTTTTGTGGGTACCTATAATTAAAAAGATAAAACTTAACTATAAGTGACGCGTTATTTGTTGTTGATTTTCAAAATATCGCACTTCACTATTCGTTATTATTCACTAGTCCATCACAAGACCCCCGGATTATACGCCTCCCCCAAATTCAGACACAAAACATGGCCCTGAAGCACATCGACTCCCCGCACGTCTTATCAGTATCGTCACTTTTGGGTAAGACAAGATATTATAATTAATTTTATTAACTATTACAACCCGTATAAGTCCACTGCTGAACATAGGCCTCCCCCATAGATTGACTTATAAGGCGAATTTTGTAGTCGACTCGTTTGGCGAGCGGGTTGCCAACCGCAGTATTATATTATATTATATTGATTTAAGATGTAATATTTAGACACAGATAATAATAATAACAATAAATTATTATTATTATTTATTATCAGGAGGACGCTCCTGCCCATCACTTCCTTCGATTCCCCTCTGCCGCCTCTTACGACACCCCCGGGATGATACGGGGTAGGGGATATTATTACACCCCCGCTATACCACATTTTTTTAACACACGAGCCTGATGTATTAAAACTATTATGATTGGTATCGATCCTTTTTAGGGTTCCGTAGTCAACTAGGAACCCTTATAGTTTCGCCATGTCTGTCTGTCCGTCCTCGCTTAATCTCTGTGATCGTTAGCACTAGAAAGCTGAAATTTGGTACCAATATGTGTATCAATCACGCCGACAAAGTGGTAAAATAAAAATTGGAAAAAAATGTTTTATTAGGGTTTTTATTAAAAAAAAAATCACTTCCCACTTTACATATAGGGGGGCTCCCTATATGTAAAGTGGGAAGTGTTTTTTTTTAATTTCAACCCTAACGTGTGATATATTGTTGGAAAGGTAATTAAAATGTATAGGGGTTTACTAAAATCATTTTTGATAATGTCAATAATTTCGGAAATAATCGCTCCAAAAGTAAAAAACAATGTGTCCCCCCTTCTCTAACTTTTGAACCATAAGTTTAGAAAATATGAAAAAAATCTGAAAAGTAGAACTTTATAAGGACTTTCTAGGAAAATCATTTTGAACTTGGATGCAACAGTTTTTGTACAAACTCATAAGTGGGAACACTTATTGTGACGGACGGGAAACTACGGAACCCTACACTGAGCATGGCCCGACACGCTCTTGGCCGGTTTATTTTTCGTTACATTCTAATGTGTTGGGATGATGAAGTACTAATAAAACTTGTGAGTACTAATCATAAAAAAGAGAGCACAAGCGCAGTATTTGTAAAAGTCTGAAGAGTTGCAAATAAACAACATAAAGTTTCAGAGAAATGATCAAACTTTCGATATCGGGATCGTTGGATTTTTATTTATCAAAAATAACGTAGATGCCAATTCGATTCGGAATACAAAATCAAGTATGAATTTTTCTTAAGTATTCATGCCAATGTTTTTTATCAACACATACGATTTATAACGCGGATTTGTAATACATTTGGAATTTCTAGTATATCTGTACCCATTTCGCGAAGATTTATAGATGTATACGTTAGCTGCTAAGCTCTGAATAGTTCTGTCGCATAAATAAAAAATCTCGGATGCAAATCTCAATAGAGGCGACGACGACACAAGGACGTTACCTACGCCATTGTCTCGATAGGGAGAACGTCAAACTTTCGCAATGTTTTTTTCTGTCACTATGTACACAATGTATAAGAGGGAATAATCTACAGAGTTATAGCATAGATGTAAACACTATTGGTATTTGGATATTTACTACAGTTTTCAATGTTTCGTTGGGTTATTGGAAAATTTTGGTACCTTTCTTTGTATAACTTTCGCTTCCTTGGATATTATATTCAGATTTATACAAGTTAATCCTCAAACTCAAAACAGATTAAAACCATTATGTAGTAATTAAAATATGTTTAAAATTTGAATGCATAAAACATTTATCAAGTTCAATAATTTTTATCAGATAAACAAATTTTCTAATTACGTTCGCCAATTTGACTGCCAAGCATGGCATTTACGTAATATGCCAATCCAAGTATAATGGGCCAATTCTGTATTATAATTTGGGAGGAAACAAATTTTCACTAACTTATTTACTATCGGTAACGTGTTAAAATAGAAATCTAAATAAATTTTATTCAATTATTGTTTACATACGATTTAATCTATATTATATTTAAGTAACGTTTACCTTAATTTATAATTTATGATAAAGAATTACGTTAGGAATATATTACGATAGTTAAAAATCTTTACTTTTAAAGCTAAAGCGCAACATTTAATTAACCAAAGAAAATGAATACGCCTCACTTCGCAAATTATGTTATTGTCAGTTAAATGTAGAATGTTGGTTATTTTTAAAAAAAAAACGTCTAGAAGTCGTCTAAAGTACATGACATTCTGAATTGGAAAAAAGCTTCCTACGCTTACTTGTAAGTTTTTTCAATTATAAAAATAAAAACGTGGTTGATTCAGATTGAATAAAACTATTATTTACGGATTTTATCGCGTTTAATTACTTTAATTTATTATTATTATTATCCCGACGTTTCGGGTGCTTTACAGCGCCAATGGTCACGGGGGGGACTGAGATGTTTGACGTCCCAATGTCATAGTTAGTCCGGCTACCTTCAGTTTTTTAAGTAGCCGGACTAACTATGATATTGGGACGTCAAACATCTCAGTCCCCCCCATGACCATCTGCGCTGTAAAGCACCCGAAACGTCGGGATAATAATAATAATAAATTAAAGTAATTAAACGCGATAAAATCCGTAAATAATAGTTTTATTCAATGTGTAGTATTCGCGTAAATTTAAGAAATCATTATGTGGTTGATTCAGACCTTGTAAAAATGGTTATTATAAATTCAGTTGTATAAGTTTGTTCCTCCGCCAGAGAGTTAAAACGAGTTGCTTAAGCTTGTATCTTATCCAGAGAATTAAAACGTTGGTGGAACAATTCAATTTTTAAAACTGAATATTATACTTATATTTGTGTTTCTGACAATGGATCTGAATGATCGTAACGATAGTTCGACGTGCTGTGATCAGCTTTCATTAGATACATGTACATAGTAAATTTATGATTTGAAATAGAACTCATCAACAGCTTTTATAAGCTTGCTTTTGGACGTACCCTTTTCCATTTATCCATATGTTATGGATCAAGTGACTAATTGGGCATTATTCATAATGTCAAGACAGTTTGGAAATTGCCCACCATGAGTAGACAGTGTGATAAAAACTATGGAAATATTTAAATTGAATGGGGTTTATGAATACAGTCTGTTACTTATTGGGCAGAATATTAAAAAGAGGTTAGGGTAGGCTATGACTGATAATGTGATAAATAATGAAGTTTAAATCAGTATTAATTACGTAGCCCGATTTGACTTGTCGTACCGGACGATTTGACATATCGTCCGCGCATTATAAATAGTGCCATGATTAATTACTAGGACCATAATACGTACATCTGATGGTATTAATTACTTAGATCATTTGGTGAGCGCACAGCAGATCTCGCACTACTAGTAGTGCCAGATCTGCTTTGTCAGCTCAGTTAAACCACATCATGTAAAATTTGTAAATTTTTGCTTTAGCAAACTAATAAAATAAACTAAATATAAATTGTAAACGGACTTCACACTATTAATTGATTCCTGTATTATATTACGTCGATAAAATTTAACGTCACGTGTAGATAAAGTTGACATTTGAAGAAAATGTGTACATATTTTCTCTTACACACAAAAGAAGTCATTCATGTTTTAATTGTATAATATTTAAGGGGAAATATAACCCCAAATGGCTTAGTAAGATCCTCCGTTTTGCCGAAAATATTGCAGCATTAATTTTGAAATAAATATGTGGTAAAGTTGAGGATTAATGTTAAGTAAGTAACTATGTTAGACGAAAACATGATTCCGCAAAATTTTCTCGATAGAAAAAAAAAACAAAGTTACCTCCAAAATAAACAATAAACCGCTGTTATGCATAAAATACTTTAAATAAGATCATGAAACTTTGCACACTAACTGAACTAACTATAAAGCAGTGCTTATGTTATTTACTTTTTTAAATACCATTATGTTCACTGTAAAAAGAAATTACCTAAACTATTGGCCTCTTGAAGCTTGATTCCTGCCACCCGGTCAGTTTCGCTTCGGCCTTTGAAGGGGGAGGTTGTGTCGCTTACGATCAGAATACAAATTACGCAACAGGACGACGTAAAATTAAAATGGGAAATAATCGTAATAAAAATAAGAAGCGACTGGGTTGACGTTAAGAAACAGGCAAACAAGGTCGTTAGATACTTATTTCATTAGGATTATCACATTTATGATAATCCTAATGAAATAAGTATCTAACGACCTTTCTACTTACAGTATTAGTGATTACAAACATGTCGGTACATAGCATACGAGACGCGGGGAAGTGGGGGCGAAATTAGAATTTGAGCTGACTATATCCCCTTAATATGGTCTCACTTAATGTATTACAAACAAGTGGTAAAATCAAAAATTTTGTATAATTGACTGCAATATAAATAAAATGAGAACATCATCAATGTAAAACGAAATAGATATTTAAAAAACTATTGGTTATATCTTAATCGAATTTATAAAAAGTTATTAGTTATAGTTTATAAAGTTCTTCCCATGTCCTCCCAGGACATGGGAAGAACTTTCAAATAAAAAAAAGAGTTATCCAATCGGTTCACCGAGAAAAAAGTTCTGAGATAGTAAAAACATAAAAAGTACAGTCGAATTAAGTACCTCCTCCTGTTTTTTAAGTCGGTTGAAAATACATATTTTGATAACAAAGTTTTACAAGAATGACATAATGTCCCCTCTCTCTTTCAGTGGTGAACTATTCTCGCTATGCTATGCTCGGCTATTCTCCATTTCTTTGATGTCGACCTTACGTACAGAACTAAAGGTTTGCTTCATCGTTTGTATTACGTACAGCAAAGGAGTGGAACAGTTTGCCAAAGCCTGTCTTTTCCTACGATAAAAAGTTGTGTTTACAAAATAAGAGTGATTCGGCTTTTATTAAGCTAAGGAATTTACCACTTAGAGCTACATTATCATTTACCACCAATTGGAATTGTAGAATGTAATGTAGTGGGAAAGAAAGGTTCTCGAGTGGCAGCCTCGTACCGGTAGGCGTAGTGTAGGGCGACCCCCCACTAGATGGAGTGACGACCTGGTAAGACATGCAGGAAGTCGATGGATGCAGGTGGCTCAGGACCGTGCTTTGTGGCGTTACTTGGGGGAGGCCTACGTTCAGCAGTGGACTTGTGAAGGGCTGTAATGATGATGATGATGATGATGGAATTGTAGTCAAACACTGGCTTATATTAAGTAAAAATATATAGTAAAGTAAATTGTGAAATGTCGAACAGGTTTTCAGCATAGCTAAGATTTACAATATACACGTGCGGGGCACGAATATACATGAACGGGGAAGGACCACGCTTCTTACAGAATACCAGCGTCAAATAGCAGCTTAATGCTGCTGTGTTTCGTATAGTGAGTTTAAAGAACCTTTTTACTGGAAACTTGGCATTTCATCTTACTCCTCATTGGTCACCACACATCTGCATTTTCATTCTTAATCGGGTACGGGTACGGTATCGGGCACTTCCATTGGGTTTGCTGTATGCTCACTTGGCACCTTTAAACTTTAAAAAAAATGCTTGATTTTTTATCTAAATTATTTTAGAATATGTCATCTACTGACCTGTCTTAAGTGATCCAAGTCAGTCTTGTTTCCCAGCAACGCGAGAGGCATAGTGGAGGGTGAGGTACTGGGACCGTGCGCAGGGCTGCCGTTGGTAGGCGTCCGTTTCAGTGTATTTAAAACTTCGGTAGCATATTCAAAACTGCTTCGATCCGTTACAGAGTACACAAGAAGGCACGCGTCAGCCCATTGAATCTGAAACAAGGATTTAAAAATGAATTTTATAAGTTCACGTCATCGGGGGATGACATGAGAAGACGGAGCGTACTTCCTGGAAATCTTTAGTACGTGGGCCCTTTTGTACGGCAGTAGAGATGGAATTTTGTCTAAATGACTTCGTTTGTAAGGAATTTCCGAGTTGCAACCCCCACGCTTTGATTATATAGTCAGGTACCTATATAATCAGAGTCCTCACGTTTACTCTTACAAGATATCACTTATTCATACAAGCTTTTTTGTCAAGTATACAAATGGGTAGGTACTACCATCACCTATTTCTGCTTCAAAACAACAGTGCTCTATTCTAGTTTTTTCGTTTTCAAGGTTTGAAAAGCCATTATATATAAATAAAGACATAGGGCATTACACCTTACTCCCCTACTAATCTGTTTCTTTTGTGTTATTAATTACTATTAAGTCATTTCAGTTCGTTGTGTTTTCGATGCCCACCAAAGGATGAGATGTGATTGATTCCTTTGAACTAGAGGCTCTGTTTGTAAGTCTTTAAAAAATATACTAGTATTTAAAGCATAGAATTTGCATTTTGTATGAACAGACAAACGAGGCGATTTCTTTTAGTTTTTTTTTGCACCGACACAGATAGAAACGTATGAAATAGACAAACAGACAGGTGGATGCGAAAACATGTTAAAAAGTTCAAGTATTAATGAACATTATTATGTTTATCGTGATATTACATAGTGAAGTGTTGTAAATGAAGACTAATTGAAAATATAAAGTGTCTTAAGTAAGAGCGTCATACCTTTTTGGTTAATAATAATTTTAGATTAAAGTGGATTTTTATAAAAAAATTATTGAAGACTATCGTAAAAGATGTGAAACATTATATGCATATCTTTAGACACAATTAAACGTCCTCGAATATCTATGTTTTATGGATTCATAAATGAAACGGGCAGTGATGTTCCCCCATAAAAATGTTACGACGTGATACTTTGTTTGCAGTTTTTTTGTTTGTTGTAGATTATATCAGGCTGTTGAAAGCTCATTTTAATGACCTCTTATAATGTTTTGTTAGCTCCAGGGTCTTCCTTATGATTTGCAGTTTTGTTTCACTCTACAAATAATATTAAAATACTCATATTCATGAAATTACGTGGTAGAGCCTCGCTGCAACTATATTATGGATCGGGGAAGGACCACGCATGCTGCTGTGTTCGTATGGTGAGTGGAGAGCACCGGATACCCTTTTTACTGAAAACGACGCATCTGCATTTTGATTGTATTATGATGTAGATGTATATGGGCCACAGCGTCCACATATCATTAGGAGCGTTTCGCTTTCCGGAATAAGATATCGACGAATATCGCTTGGCTGAACAATTCACATTCTGTACCACATGTAACTCCAGTGGACACGTTGAAAACTGAAGATCCTTTTACTGGTGAATAGGCATTCCACGTAGAGACACAGAGGTAACAAAAACGTACCTGTAATTTGATTCTTAACCGAGGACAGCTGTAGTCTTGTAGGTAGGTATAAGCCACAGTATTTTTCACCAGAACTTTCTGCCAGGTGAACACTGTGCTTGTTTGTAATTTTTACTTGCATAAGATTATGCGCAGGATAAAAATTTTGCGGCAGATAGAAATATGGTTTAAAATAATCCTTTACTACTTTTTCCACTTTTTACCGATTTTGAAAAGGAGTAGGTATTAAATTCGACTGTATCTTTTTTATGTGCGTTATCTCAAAACTTTTCCCTGGTTAAACCGACTTTGATGATTCTTTTTTTATCTGATAGCTGGACTTCTCGTGTGGTCGCATATAAGTTTAATTAAGATCTGACGAGTAGTTTTTGAGTTATCCTCAATAATGCGTATTTAATTGGCTGTTGATCTCATTTTGATTATATTGAAGTAGGTTGCACAGAATTTTTAATTTTGCCACCTGTTCACTCTGTTTTTTAATCTCTCTTAGATTAGACGTTCTCAATTACGACGTTCTGTTAAGTTTTGGAATACAAATATCGAGGGAACAAATGATGAGGCAAGTTAAATAGTAATTCTTTATTATGTATCTATAGTATGAATAAACCCGGGCATTATATTAATTAGAGAGTCAGAGCCGGAATTCCTGTTTAAAATTAGCAATTATACTAATTCACGTGCGCTCCCACGGCGGCGTGGAGCGTTTTCTATAGTTTGCCAAAATTAATTGTAAATTAGAATTACGTTATACATCACCTTTTTTAATCATTCAAATTGTATGTTTTATATATTTCATATTTCAATTATTAAAATTTTATAATAACTTTATTTCGATCGGCAAAGACGCTTTAACTTTATTTTGGTCTCCATTTATCAGTCTACTCTGTTAGAACAAATGGATGCCTTCCGCAACATCGATTCTCAGTTCTCTAGGAAGTGGAGAACATAATTTATTCTAACGTATATATTTTTAACTGCAACATTAAGGCAGCCCTGAATAATGGTTATAAATTAATGACATTACCAATTCATTAATTTATATCATAGAACTGTTTATACGTGGTAGAGCCATGGTGTAGTTATATAAGTAGTATAGTTGTAGCACGAATGGGTCGGCTCGACCGGGGAAGGACCAAGTTCTCACAAAACACTAGCGTAATATAGTAGCTTAATGCTGCTGTGTTTCGTATGGTGAGTGTAGAGAACCGGAAACCCTTTTTACTGGAAACGAGGCATTCCATCTACGTCCTCACGGGCAAAGATACACTACGCGAATCACGGGTGACAACACATCTGCATTTTGATTCTTAATCGAGGATAGATGTAGATGTCATTGGGTGACAGCAACCACTTACCATCAGTTGGACTGTGTGCTCTTTTGTTACCCTATCCTACAAAAAAAAACACATATTGTAACTAAAGTTAGAATATTGTGGTGCCACGAGAAAGAAATCACTGGATCAGATCATTAGGTTTGCTTATTTTTGTAATTAATGAGCATAATTTGAATCCGATCTCTTTAGCATGTGAGTGGACCACGGAATTGTAAATACGGAAGCATCATTTTCAACTGACACTGGATTAGACTGGATTCAAAAATAAAACTTACGATTTGAGTTTTTTTGGCAGCGCGAATTCACGTAAAGGAGGTCTATGTAGTTCATACACGGAGCGTACATATTAACGTAATTCTGCGATGTAAACACTGTGAGTCATAGTGCATGAGCGCGGGTTACTAGAGCGACTAGAGCTGGACCACATTCTCGTAGAGCTTGTATTATATTTGTACCTATTAACCCAGTTGTGCGAACATAAAACAGTTTCAAACTTTGTTTAATCTTTGATTTGTTTACGGAAGAGTTCACGAGAGCATTCCTAAGATTCGATTGAGTTGTGTTACCAATGTAGTTTCGCTGTACAGCCGTTACGACATTAGTCGCAGAAATTAATAAGATGCTGTTTATACTCGCATATTTTCTCGGGTAACTAGGTTAGATTTTAAATCTAAGCCATCGAAAAGCGACACCCGGAACTAGACTGCGTGATTTTTTATACAAGTATGTGTGACGGACGAGCACTCGTGTTGACTGGGATGGTAAGTGAATGCTGTAGCTTATACATATGTTCTATCCTTGGACTAGAGTCAAAATTGAGATTAGTTGTCACACCTGAGACTTAAATAAGGATGCCTCGTTACAAGTAAACAATATTCGGCTCTCCTCTCTTATCGTAGAAACTATTGCAATATGTTCTTACTATTATGCTGGTATTTCGTGAGCCCTTCCACGGTCGAGTCGACCTAATCGTATTGCAGCCATAATAAAGCTGCCGCGTGGTCCTATCATCATTTCATTATCATCATTACAGCCCTTTACAAGTCCACTGCTGAACATAGGCCTCCCCCAAGGTATGCCACAAAGCACGGTCCTGAGCCACCTGCATCCATCGACTTCCTGCATGTCTTACCAGGTCGTCACTCCATCTAGTCGGGTGTCACCCTACACTACGCCTACCGGTACGAGGCTGCCACTCGAGAACCTTTTTTCCCCAACGGTTGTCGGTTCTTCGAGCTATATGGCCGGCCCATTGCCACTTCAGCTTACTAATCCGTTGGGCTATGTCGGTCACTCTGGTTCTACTGCGGATATCCTCATTTCTAAGTTTATCACGCAGAGAAACTCCGAGCATAGCCCTCTCCATAGCTCGCTGAGCGACTTTGAGCGTCCTCATACGGCCAGCAGTGAAGGACCACGTCTCAGTTCCATATGTCATCACTGGCAACACGCACTGGTTGTACAACTTAGTTTTCAGGATTTGAGGTATACCTGACGAGAAGATGTGTTGTAATTTCCCGAACGCTGCCCAGCCGAGTTGAATCCGTCGATTGACCTCTCGGTCGAAGTTGGAATTACCTAGCCGGACTATTTGTCCCAGGTAAACGTACTCGTCAACAACTTCGAGCTTAGTGCTCCCAACAACTACCGGCATAGGTGTGACATGGACATTAAACATGATCTTTGTTTTGTCCATGTTCATCTTAAGACCTATCCATTGGGAGCCACTATTGAGGTCATTGAGCATAGTGCTTAAGTCCTCCAGCGATTCTGCCATAAGTACTATATCATCGGCATATCGTGTGATCCTATCACACATCATTTTTTTATAGGATAAGGGTGAATAACGAGCACACAACCCATTCCACCTGATGGTAAGTGTTTACTGCGACCCACAGACATCTACATGAATCCTCAATTAGGAATCAAGATGCAGTTGCGTTGTCACCCGTGAGGATTAAGGAGGAAAGTCTTCTTTTCAGTAAAAAGGGTCTCCGGTTCTCTACACTTACTGCAAGAAACATAGCAGCGTTTAGCTGCTATTTTACGCTGGTATTCTGTGAGAGCGTAGTCCTTCCCTGGTTGAGCCGACCTATTTGTGCTACAACTATATTACTAATATAGCTGCAACAAGGTTCTACCACGTTCTTCTTTACATTTCATTATATTAAATATCCACTGTTGGGCATGATCATCTTCCGTCGTTAAGAGTTTATACCCAGACGTTTCGCATCTTTGACGCTGTCTGCATGTCGCCGGTCCGTTTGTTATAAACGAGATGATATACTGCTATATTTCGGAAGTCATGAGATTCTCCGGCATCTCCGTCATCTCTTGTGACACCCACGGGACAAATGGCGTGATGGATTAGGGCCGATCCTTTTTTTAATGCCATTCACAGTTCGTTCTCGGTTCGTTCTCGGTCTGATAAAATATTGTCAAGTTAAAAAAATATGTGTGTGCATTCATACTATTCGTAACAGTCAAGCTGCGGCGATTTCCATTCCATTATAATAAATCGGACCGAGATCGGACCGAGAACGAACTGAGAACGGCAAATGAGGATCGGCCCATACGCTCCCAACACACGGTAAATCCAGTAGTACTAGCACGCAATAAATATAACACGTCCACAATGTAGCATTTTTATGTTAACGGAAAACGACAACATTGGCTATTACATTCACGTAGTTATTTATAATTTGAAGGTAATAAAAATAGAATTCAGCCGTTGTTGCGTTAATCCATTTAGATATAACTACACCAATATTGCCTCGGCGAATTTTATTTAAAAAAAATCCAAGTCATCGTCAATATTTTGATTTAGTAAGTATATAAGTAAGTAAGTAAGTATGATTTAGTAAGTATTGTTTACGTGGTAGAGCCATGCTGCAGTTATATTAGTAGTATAGTTGTAGCACGAATGGGTCGGCTCGACCGGGGAAGGACCACGCTCTCACAGAATACCAGCGTGAAATAGTAGCTTAATGCTGCTGTATTTCGTATGGTGAGTGTAGAGAACCGGAGACCCTTTTTACTGGAAATGAGGCATTCCATCTTAGTCCTCATGGGTGACAACGCATCTGCATTTTGATTTGCAATGGAAGATAGATGTAGATGTCTATGGGCCGCAGCAACCACTTACCATCAGGTGGACTGTGTGCTCGTTTGTCACCCTATTCTATAAAAAAAAAAAAAAAAAAAAAATATTTTTGTGTAGAGGAGCTAAAGGTCGCTTCAACAGTTGGATTTTCAGCCATATTTTATGAAGTCGAAGGTTATTGAACGTTTACCAAGGTCTGGTGGTTAACAGCATTAACATACATGCAAACATGAAATGCATCGTTGTGATAATGCAACCTATCAACAGTTTTAATAATGAAAATGTGGTTACGTCGAAGTAAGTTGCTTTATCAAATATCTAGTTCCCAGTAATGTACAATTTTTTGTATGAGTATAATATAAAAGTACCTAATTATAAGTAATGATAGTAGTTTTTGTTTATGTTTAATGTAAAAAATGTTTCAATAAAAAAAAATATTGCATTATAAGAAACAGGTATATTTAATTGGCCTTTCCATTACAAATTTTTTGGGCACCGCCAACTCAACATAACCGACATAAGAAGCATAACTTATAAGCTTATTACAAAAATTAATTATACTATAACAATTATTACCTGTTCTGCCGGAAATTTGTCAGCATTAGAGCCGGAGACGTCAATCACTTCCAACTCTATTGGCATTCCATTAATTGGCACCGTTTGTCTGTACAGGAGATCTGTGGAGAGACGAGTTATTTAAAAATCTATAATTTTATTGCTATCAATACTTATATAAATACTAGCTGAACCCGGCAGACGTTGTCCTGTCAGTTAATAACATAGGTTGTGTTCAGCAACGTTTTTTATTTTAGCACATGGAATTTAATTTATTAATTGCCGAGCTTTGGTTTAAAGATCTTTATTTACTCATTAAGACTAATGTGACTTACATGAGTACATTCATACAATTTAAAATAAATCACACAGAACAATATAATAAAATAATAAACATAAATTAGGGTAGAACAAAATTAAATAGAAGTTGCAAGTTAACTGCGTAAGAGCGACGTTTCAAGTATTGACAATATAAGACGGTGGTCCAACTTACATAATGTCTTGTTCTATAAAAAAATTTCTTGAATATATTGAGCGAACTTGCATCTTTTATAGTTGAAGGGTTTTTATTGTAAACTGCACTCCCGCAAATGTTACGGCCTTTTTTTCCATAATTAGTGCAAATATTTGGTAATACAAGATGGTTTGCGCAGCGTGATGAGTATTTTAGGGTTTCTCCTTTTGTGGTGAATGTTATATTTGAATGGCTCATATTATGTGTGATTTTATATATTGATATACATGTGTTATAGATGTATAATTGTTTGATTTAGTAATTTCGTTTCATGATATATTGTATTTGGTCAAAGTTAAAAAGTTGTAATGAGCTTGAATGAAAGAAGACAAATAAAATTAAAAACTTTTAAATTTTGATTGTTTCTAATTTTTTTAAAGTTTATAAATATAAATCTTCTCCATTGGAAAATACGTATATTTACCAATTTTCATGATCGATCAAACAGATTTTAAGTTAAATGATTTGATATTTACAAACATCCTCTTTTGTATATAGGTATAAATAATAGCAAACTTGATGATCGGGGTTGAATGTTATTAATAACGATATTAAGGGTTTAATTTCAGATTGTCATACTTCTTTAGCAACCCTAAGCAATCCCTTGCTAAGCATGAGTCTCACAGATTTGCCATTATCGTCAAACTTAGCGATCGCAGTATGTACCGGAAGTCTAACAACTTTTTGTTGCTTCCTGTCGTCGGTTCTGGTATTTTACATTTGGTATATGACGACGAGATTTCACCGCCATCAATCTGATCATAGGTCATGAGATAAGATGATATAATATATATATATATATATATATATATATATATATATATATATATATATATATATATATAATATAAGTAAAAAGAGTAAAGTTACAGCCTATATACGTCCCACTGCTGGGCTCAGGCCTCCCCTCATTTCTGAGAGGGTTTAGGGCAAGGAAGTGTCCGCCGCGCTGCCCAAATGCGTGTTGACGAACTTCACATGTCTTCGTAATATTTTTTTTCTTATTCCTCAGACATGCAGGTTTCCTCACGATGTTTTCCTTCACCGCCGAGCACGTGGTAAATCAGCACTTAAAATTGCAATTAACAATTTCATTGGTGCCGGCGGGGATCGAACCCGGGTTACTCGCGTTCTGTTGTATATATATATATATATATATACATATATATATATATATATATATATATATATATATATATATATATATATATATATATATATATATATATATATATATATATATATATATATATATAATGTTATATTATACGGTAAATAATATTGAGAGCTAAGATTGCAAATTACAGTGTGCCTTGAATATATACCTTGAATTTTAATAGTGTTTCTCTGCTGGAAATAATACGAATTGGATTACAAATTGCGTGTGTTTTTTTTTAAATTGTATTATATTACAATTGATGAAGTTTATACTACTGACCTGTATTTGAATGATATTCGCCAATGTACCTCCTTGTTAAATATCTGACGATTAGAGCTGGAACAAAAAGTAGATGTTAGTGACCTTTCCATATATGAAAATTTGAATGTATAGTACCTATGTAAATTTATCATGTAAAGTAATATTGAAATCAAAAGGAAATATTTAAATAGTTTCAATAATAATAAAAGATAAAATAATGATAATACACTAACTCATACTTGGACGCTGAAACTATTTGTTGTACGTTTTGTTAGATTGTCTAAAATACTCGTAACAAAAACAATAAAGTATGGTCATATTTATTTAGGAATAAGCACATCATAGAGTTTTTCGGATAATTAATATTTTATACCGAAAACAAATTTCGATTCTACATTTCTCTTTTGTTGAACTTCCAATTTAAAATATTTCGACTACAGTTAAATAGTTTTAAAAGCTGTGCTATACCGATTGACATTTATGAGCCACAAATCGGCAAATGGAACGATAGATTGTTTTTGCTGCACATCGGTTAGTTGTTTAATAAAATATGCCCGCATTACATCATTCTGTAGAATGGGTCACTGGATTGTTCGTTTGGTTTATGTAATTTCATCTAGGTCGGCATTTTGTTATTGTTTGTTTTTCTTGTTCGGGCAACTCGTTTCGTTATTATATTCTTTCATTCTTTGTGCGAGAATATGATCGTTTATAGGTTTTTTAAGAAAATAATCGCCACGGTTCAATTAGGATCTGATAATTCACTTTTTAACTTATTCCGTAAATTCAAATATACCAAACCAAACTTTGAATTCATTCAGAAAAACTTTTATAAATTGAATTATAATAACCTTTATATGGGTTCGTCTGTTCGTAACTTCATAACTATGTATTCTAGTATTCGAACTTTTACCGTATTACCTTCATGTTTGGTCTTACTCTGTGTTATTTAATAACAGCGTTTACATTCATCATCATTACATCCCTTCACAAGTTCACTGCTGAAAAAATTGTTTGCCAAAAACATGGCTTTGACTACATCCATCCTCATAAATCTATATGTATTTAAATATACTATAAATATAATGTTAGACGGATGGAAGTGTTATTTTTTCTATAATAAGGATGACATACGAGCTCATAGTCCACCTGACGGTAAGTGGATGCTGGGACCCATAGACATCTACATTTAACCTCGATTAAAAATCAAAATGCAGATGCGTTGTCACCCCTGAGGACTAAGATGGAATGCCTCGATTCCAGTAAAACGGGTCTCCAGTTCTCTACACTCACCATTCGCAACACGACAGCAATTTTACGCTGGTATTCTGTGAGAGCGTGGTCTTTCCCCGGTCGAGCCGACCAATTCCTGCTACAAATATAACATAGCTGCAGCGTGACTCTACCACGTATAAGTGTATTGCAAATTCTTTATGACGTCTTTTTGCATGAAATAATATTAAGAACTATGAAGGAAAATCACATCCCTGAATAGCAGCAGCTGTGTAAATATGTATACCTGATTTGCCAACTCTGGAGCTTCCGATGACAGCGATGCGGACGCGCGGCGGGCTGGCACGCTCGTCCCTCATGGCTGTGATTTATTTGCGACAAAGCTGAAACAGTAAAACATCTTGAGTTTTTTATTCCACTACCTGTTATAAATATAAATTTTATATTCGGACTTATATGCCGCCCGCAACTCTTTGATTTCTATTATTTCATAACGCAGTAAAAGTCATATGGTGGATTTTATGGCGGAAATATCATCAATTCGGTATCATTCGCCGGTCTCTTTGAGGACATTTTTCGGATATGCGGCAGATGTTGCGTCAATTTAGCAGTTTAATTATTTCCTCGAGGTGAATCTCATTAAGGATAAGCTCATGTTTTACTTGGCAATCATGATTTCCGTTTATTAGTCGAATTTGGTTCAAATGACGTCTGCATTACTGCATAAACGTCACAATGACTATTTTCGTAAATACTAATTAGATATTCTTAATATCCAGAATGCTAAGCGGACAAAGTGTTAATTGAGCCTCTTGGGTTATACGTATTAACACGTAATTTAGCTATTTCAAATATGCGAATACATGCCAAGACTAAAATAATGGTAGAGACGAAGCTATGTTAGGTACAGTTGACGTCAAATATAATTTATTTATTAGAACGTTAACATTGTTTACCCGTACTAACAACATTTTGATATTCATATTTCTATGCATATATTATAATTTCAGCATGCCTGTAATGAAGAGACAATACGTATACTATATGCTTGGTATGCAGCTATAAGTAATTATACTACGAAATATTTTAGAACAATATATCGCCATGCATCAGCATCGGCTTGAGGAAAAGTTGAATAACCCTAGACGTGAGTAATACGTGTGCATTCAATTCATATGAATAGCAATGCTGAAAAACGACGTTCGTTAGTCATTTAATTGTGAAGTTTATTGTTTACATAACGGAAAGGGAAGAACGCATTCGACTTCAAATGAAAACTGTAAACAAGCAACTTGGCAAAAGCGCTTAAAAATACAGACCTTTTTAAACAAATAAATAAAACATTTAGTTAAATAAAAACAAAATGAGATTAATGGAAACTGAAGCGTAAAATATTGCTTTAAGCAGGAATGTACTACCTATTTATATAAAAATCCGGCATTACTGAACGTGCAAAAATTAAAAGCTTAATTATTTATTTTATTTAGAACACCAACATTATTAATACATTGGATTTATTACAAAATTTAAAATCGACAAAGCTATGAAAAGGTATTCGTATATAAAAATTAAAATGCGCATTTGTGCATAGACCCACTTTGCCATAAAACAAAGGTTAATTAACTACGGTCATTGTTTTGTAAGTATAACTTCTCAATAGCCAATATGTTGTTTTTTATTTGTAACTTGTTGCTCGGAAATGACTCTAACGATTTGCACAACATTTTGTACTTAGATAATGTTTTACTTTACAAGTTTTTTTGATAGGCGTAACCTCTGAAAATGTAATAACGCTGAAGTGTAATAATCCTTGGTGGCATTGTTTTTAATTTTAATATTTCTATAAATAAACAAAATTTACATCCTGTATGAAAAAGAACCATTAAACGTAGGCGTCTGAAATTAATACGAGCTGAAATAATTTATCACCACCAATTTTTAAAAACTTTGTTACGGCGTAATTGTCGCGAGACCAATGAATCCAGCTTCTATTTATGTTTGGCGCCAATATAAGTATATTTCCGTCGCAACTGTAGGTATGTGGCTAATAAAAAAAGTATATATTTCTGACGTAGCAACGTTTATTCACGTTTAAAGCATGTTTAGTGCGACGCAAAGCCTAGCTGCTTTTAAAAGTAACCCTCTTTAGGCCTCATAAACCTAAGAGTAAAAAGACAGGAGAAAAGCTCCACGTTGCTTATGTGCAGATCAGTAGACTTTACTCGATGTAGAGAAATATAATAATGCCAGCCGCTTCGCTGGACTTTTAACTTTAGTAATATTTGTTATTAATAGTATTTCATGTCCAATTCCACGACATAATCCACCTCTATGCGAAGTTTCATTGGGATCCGTCCAGGCGTTCATGCGCGATGGAGGGACATGCAACCAACAAACATATTTAAGCGGGGAATTTACCAGACGGACATGCCCACGGGCTGTTTGTTCGGGCATGTCTGTCGCCGCTGTACACTACACAGACAGACTTATCAGTTTGTTTTAGACCGGCTACCAGTGCTGCCACTTTAGTGACTTTTCAATTTTTAGCGGCAAAAAATATTCTCGTGACTTTTAGCGACATTTGCAGAATCTGTTTTGTACCTGCTTACTTCAATTTTTGTTACCATCTGACTACTTTAGGCATCAGGAATACTATACTCTATCCATTAACGAAATTATAAAATGTAAAGGAACCGGTTGGATGTCGCTTTTACAATGAAAAACACATAAAAAATATAACATCATTCCATTACCTAGTACAAATAAATCACTTAATTTCTTTTTATTGTTATTATTGTTCGATGTATCTTTGTTTATATAATATATTGTTGGATTTTTCTTTTTTTTCTCGTTTTTTAATAAAATTATATTTAGCGACATTTGGAGACTTTTTTGTTACTAAATTCACTAATAACTAGGGACTCTTGAAGGCAGTCTAGAGACCTACACTAATTCAATGAGGCAACATTTTTTTTTTTTGCGCCCGAAGCAATTAAAGGGCTACCCTATACGTAGGGAGGCGGAAAATGCATTACGCATACCACGACTGCCGGTCTATCGTGGTTATGAGGGACTCACTGTCCTACCGGGGACCCTAAGTGATACCCTCTAAAAACCGCCTTTGGGGACAGGCAACTGGCTGATTAAGCTGTATTGTGCCTTATCATGAGCGACCCTCTTTTGGGAAAAGAGGGCGCAGGCGGCTAAGAGCCGCTGAGGGAGTGCCTACGAAGGCAAAATAATATTAGTTAATATAATAATAGTTAATTTAATTAGAATTGGCCTGAGCCGCCAGGAGGCAGTTCAGGTCGTTTGTCAGTTTATTAGGCGGGTCCGAGAGAGAGTTTCTCGGCCTGCGGACTCGATAGCGAGAGGGGGGTGGGGCTGCATAGGTAGCTGCCTCACGAATTAATTGGTTTGGATGCGACTCTGAGGCTTTGAAGAAGTTCTCAGAGAGTTTTTTGAGAAATTGTTGAATTGTTGGGAGCTCTAGGTCCCGATGAAGGTCGGCATTACGGACGTACCAAGGTGCGTTCGCAGCTCGACGACAGAAAAGGTTTTGAATTATTTGGAGTTCATTAATAATTTTGGGGTTTGCGTGGGCAAAGACGGGGCCCGCGTAGGACATGACTGGTCGTATACAGACCTTATAAAGGGTACGCTTGTTTTTTTACTGTGTCTGCCCAACATACTGTTGAGCCTACTCTGATAAAACCGTGCGTGACGGGTGACTCGTTTGTCGTGGGGCCTAAAAGTGAGCCCTGTGTCTAGAGTGACACCTAAATATTTGGCGGACGTATGCCAGGGGACATACGTATTGGTGGAGTGTTTTTGAGACCGCGTCGTTTATAATCGAAGTGAACGGCGGAGCTCTTCTCCGGGTTCACATCGATGCGCCATTTTTTGAACCAAGCTCCTAGGTCATCAACTGACTTTTGGATCTTGTTCCGTATGAAGGGTAGTGAGACACCTTTGCAGTAGATGGCAGTGTCGTCTGCGAAGAGGGAGAGTTGAACACCTTTCGACGGGATGGGAATGTCGTTGGTGAACAGGATGTACAGCAGAGGAGCAAGTACTGAGCCCTGAGGGACACCAGCCTTGATAGTTTGCTGTGAAGATAGCGTGCCTTCGTGTCTAAAACGAAAGGTACGATGTTTCAAATAGGAGGCCACGAGACGAACTAGACGATCGGGGAGACCTATTTTGTAGAGCTTGTAGATGAGGCCTGTGTGCCAGACTCTATCGAAAGCTTTGGCTATATCGAAGAAGACCGCGATGGTCTTATGACGACGAGGATAGAAACCGCTGAGGATATATTCCACAATGCGGTGAACTTGTTGGGGACATGAGTGTTTGGCTCGGAAACCGAATTGATGGGGAATGATAAGAGGGTCGCCGTCTGTGGGAAACAGATAGCGCCTCATGCGCGTTTGGATGACTCTTTCGAAGAGCTTGCCCATTGCCTTGAGGAGGCTAATGGGGCGATGACTGGAGGGGAGTGGCAACATTGCCGGCTATGTGATTATATAGTTTTGCGTGCACATTAAGATGACAACGAAACGACGAAAATTGCAAAAGTAGCTGGTAGGTACTGTATTTATACTGTCCGATGATAAAAAAAGAAATGAATTTGGTGCAAAGAATGGTATAAAATAGAAATAAGTTTAGGCAATTTACTTAAATATGTATTTAGAAATTGATGAACCAGGGGACCTATACAATTACGCATGGCCATCTGCACACTGTCTGCCCGCAGTATGCACTCACATTTGAGCATTTCTATGCCCGCGCAGACAAAATGAGATCACGCGGACTTTCAACAGGCAAATCCGCAAGTCCGACTGCGACAGTCCTACACTACAAACTTCGGGCAGAACAATAGTAGCGAAGTCCGGCAGGTATTTCTGCAGACATGCATGCAGGTCCGTCTAGTGAATTCCCCGCTTTAAATATAATTTATGGCAGGTACTTATGATTAGCACGAATCATATCCCAGCCTATCAGATTTCCTTATTTTCCCTCTTTTATATATTAATGTTATTCACCATAGAACTTACAGTAAATATGTACTTAAAATTACAATTAGCACCTTTTCATTCATGTCGGTGGGAAAGACTATTAGCTCTTTAATGCTCTGTTTGCTCGCGTACTATAAAACCAATAATTAAATAGTTTTTTCATGCTTGTTAATGCTTGTAAGATAATATCCGGATCAGGAAATCAGGTTATTTGACAGTACTTTTCAATTCTCCATCTTGTAGCCCCACTTACGGGGCCTTAGAGAAAAGAATAACAATATAAACTATTGGGTTTGTTAATGTCGGCGCTCGTAAAAAAAACACATAAGTAAACATCTATAAATGTCGTTGAATGAAGTCGTAGAACGAATGAATCACGTAGACCTTACATTAGAAAAGAGTCCTTACTGCGTGTGTAATTAACAAGAACAAAAGTTCGATAGCGATGACGTCTCTTATTGAAATGTTGGTTATGCTATACAAATACGAGTAAGTACTGTAACAAGTGGGCGTAGAGGCAAAACGTAATCGCGAAGAAATGGCAAGTGATAGATTTTATTGTGTGGGCGAATATATTTTTAGACAAATTGGGTGGGTAGTTCACGTAAACATGGACGTGTCAACTTTAGAGAACAATTGTTATTGGGTAAAATACTTTGTCCTTGAAAGTGTCGAGTTAGGAGGTTAAATTACTTGAAGTATCATCTGAGATTAATCAGAGTGTTACAAGGTCTCGTATTAAGTGTGTTATTTTATAGGCTTAACAGCGTATTGGGTGTCGGTCCCCCAAGACCACAATGTAAGTAATCGTTTCTCGTTTCGAGGACGGGGCCTTGTTACAGAAACGTTTGACGTCACATTTAGAATCCACCATGCAATCAAGGCCTTAGGATGGGAACATTGAATCTTTTAGCCTTGATTTCTAACGCTACGTTAATGTAAACGATAGGAAATCAATATTATTGCAAGGTTGTTATTAAGTGGTTGTTAATAATAGAATGCTTTCGTGTTAGCTGCTGTTAATGTGAATGTATTTTTATCGATAGTAGACGGATATATCTACTTACATTTAGAAAGGTTTATGTCCAACATTGGGCATTATAGAAAATACCATTTATAGCAAAAATTCTAGAAAAAATCTAACAGTAAAACAACAGTACGTAGACGATCAAGGCAAATCTTCTTTTAAAACGGAAGAGGTCCTTGTCCAGCGGTGAATATTGACTTGCCGATAAAGGTGACGAGTTTTGACTCACGACAGTGGACAAGCTATGGTTGCGGATACGAACTAGCTATTAAAACATAAGCCTTCTCTCGCTTTTATCAATATTTTAAAATATTTTGCTTTTAACTTTTTTACTGCTCTTTGTGTAAGATGTAGTTAGCCTATCCCTTAATATCGTTTATTTATAGCAAATAGTTATTAAAAAAGTATTTGATAAGATAAGTGTGTGAAAGACTGTTATTGCTATGGAGTTATTATACTGTACGTACAAAAATATTGGAGTAAATTTATTACAGTTTTTTATCTAATTTTTATAATTAACTTGAATAACTATATTGAAATAGAGTTTTAGACAGCGAAAAAAATTAAAAGGACAAAAGAAATTAAAACAATTTCTGAACGGTAACCAAGGGTACAAAACTTCTTTCTTCTTCTAAATAGTTGGTGTTACAATTTGTAGAGATTTTTTTAATCATAACCATATATTTTTTGGATTACACACTAGGAAGTAGGAATTGGTCCAGAAGGAGGCTGCTGAGCGGCGTCGGGAGAGGACGATTCCGCTCGGAGACGACGTCGTTAAGGTGTTTGTTACGGGCCTCACCTCGATAATGGTGTTCTTTTACCGGAAACGGGACCTCTGGGGTTACGGGCCCTCGGGCGGGGGCCCCAAACCTCTGACGATGTAACTCCGAGAAGGACGGTGACTCGGAAGTGGCGTGACCACCGTGATAGCAATGCGTGGGTGCTGGGGGCAGTCTGGACTGCCCCCGGGAAGTACTTTAATAAAGCACAGCGAGAGAGGGTCCCGGTTGCGTTCCTGAAGAAGATCCCTGGACCCTCATATACGCTGATGGTGACCACCGTGGAGTTTTGGCCGGTAGGAGTCCGGCATAACCTTTCTGTTGCCCCAGCAGTCGAAGGTATCAAAAGGATAGAAAAAGGAAGTAGGAATTGTTCCTTACCAGTTCAAATACAGGTGAGATGTGAGGAAAGAGATTAAATTTTTTTTTCTTGGATAACATGCATGACAATGGCGAATTGACTTACAATAAGTACCATAAACCTCTCAGTCACCAAAATGTACTCGTACATATGTCAAAAAATATCAAACGCTATGAAAGCAATAATTAATTATAAAAAAGTAATTTTAATGTAAAGTAAAAAATAGAAGAAAAAAAATGCAATAGTCAAATTTCATAAAAATATTTAAAATTAAGTCAGTTGTAAGTCTTCTTATTTTTATTTATGAAGAAGAAACATTGAAAATGAAATGATTATCTAAAAAAGAGACCAGTTTAGTACTTAGTTTTCACTATAAATTATAATTGAATAAAACTATTTTTCCAGGTTTTATCGCTTTCAATTCTGCTTATTTTTAATTCCCGACGTTTCGGGTGTTTTGCAGCACCCATGGTACCTTCATCTTTCTAATTATTAATTTTGATCCGATCTAGGCAGAACGAATTTACCGTGTTTTGAAGTCTTATGGTATGCTTGGGTTTAGTTTTAATTTTATTAATACAGATAAGAAATCATTATGTGAAGTATAAGTTATTTTTATTGTCTTGCACATATATTGTGTGCATCAAAAGAGTTCTAAATTTCAGAAACCTTTGATCAGCAGTATGAAAGAAATTATTTACTGCAATTTTAAATGCTAATTTACTTCATACGTTTAGCCATAAATAAATGAGGGGAAAAGGCATATCCCAAGAATAAAAGAAAACTATTTTGACATGTCTTCCGTCAGTCTGATCTGTTACAATTCTAGATGTTATTTTTCATTTGTTTATACGTCTACGTTGTGATACCTATACTATTTTTATATTTCAACTAGCTTGCCAGGCAGACGTTGCTCTGCCTTTTTCGATGACCCTTTGTCATGTCAAGTAACTAAGTAGTGACTCCTGTCGCGGAGCCGTGTAATTCAGGTGCTAAGTCGAAAATATTAAAGTACGCGAGCAATTCAGGCTAATCCTTGCTGTTCTGTTAATTGCAATTTTAAGTACACTGAAAAAAATATCGTGCCTAAACTTGCACGTCTTAGTGTACCTACATCAGGGGGTCGTATATAGGTTGTCACTTACTCCTTACTATCATCATCATCGTCACAGCCCATCACAAGTCCACGGCTTAACATTGGCCTTCATCAAGGAATGCTACACAGCACGGTTCAGAACCACCTGCATTCATCGACTTCCTACATCTTTTACCAAGTCATCACTTCATGTAGTGGTTGTTTCACTTCGAATCCACTCCAGACTTAATATATTAACTTTTTTATTTTTATATAAATGTTTTCACGTAACGTCAAAACGTTGACTTGACTTAATCGGAATAATTTTGTTAAACTTGAATTTAAACACACGTAATTATTGAATCGAAAACAGCTTTAAACTGTCAAGTATTTATTTCTAAAGATTAAGACTCCAAATTTTATGGCGGGGTCGTTAAAATCACCGTACTCACAGATGAATGAATTAAACGGCTTCTTTAATATGGTTTACGGATAACGACTAAGGTTAATAAAGTAATTAAGGAGGAGTTCTCGTTTTAATACGTACATTTTCAGTACGTAAGTATAAACCTTTTTATTTTCTTTAAACGAATTAAGCAAGGGAAATGAACTTTTCAAAAGCTGTAAGCAATTTGTCTTTAAAGTTGAATTGACTAACTTACATATATATTTTAATTGAGATAGACTGAAATATTCCTATGACAAATTTTAGGGATTATTTACAACACAATAAAACAACTTTTTATAGGGAACATGGAATGGTATATATTATGTTATTACGTAATATGCTATAAATTAAACAATGTTTGCAATATATTGTATCCGTTCGGCCAGCAGACGTAGATAAGATCATCAGATCCGATTTTTATAAATGTATACACATACATATTTCATTTTTTACGACAAAACCGTATACAGTGCCACTTCCAAATATTGTATATTTCTGTCAGCGGAAGAATATTCAGAATCGATTCGATTCAATGATTTCCTCCCAAATACAAACTTGACTCTTACGAACAATTTCACGTTCAGTAACTTGAAGTATGTTTTATTTAAAAATATGTTATGATTAAGATAAAAATATATCATATCCCCGAAACTCTTCACCGCTGCATCAGAGGATGTTTTCAAGCTACTGTAATGGAAAGCTATTAACATCAATGGAGAGAACATCACTCAACTTTGATTAGCCGACGATATAGTCCTTATGGCAGAATCGCTGGAGGACGTAAGCACTATGCTCAATGACCTCAATAGTGTCTCCCAACGGATAGGTTTTAAGATAAACACGGACAAAACAAAGATCATGTTTAATATTACACCTATGTATGGTAGTTGTTGGGAGCGCTAAGCTCGAAGTTGTTGACGAGTATGTTTATCTGGGACAAATAGTCCGACTAGGTAAGTCCAACTTCGACCGAGAGGTCAATCGATGGATTCAAATCGGCTGGGCAGCGTTCGAGAAATTACGACACATCTTCGTATACCTCAAAACTAGAAAACTGGATTGTACAACCAGTGCGTGTTGCCAGTGACGACTTACGGATCTAAGACGTGGTCCTTCACTGCTGGCCGTATGAGGACGATCAAGGTCGCTCAACGAGCTATGGAGAGGGCTATGTTCAGGGTTTCTATGCATGATAAACTTAGAAATGATGATACCAGCAGTAGAACCATAGTGACCGACATAGCCCAACGGATTAGTAAGCTGAAGTGGCAATAGGCCGGCCAAATAGCTCGAAGAACGGACAACCGTTGGGGAGTAAATGTTCTCGAGTGGCAGCCTCGTACCAGTAGGCGTAGTGTAGGGTGACACTGGACTAGATGGAGTGACGACCTGGTAAGACATGCAGGAAGTCGATGGATGCAGGTGGCTTAGGACCGTGTCTTGTGGCATACCTTGGGGGAGGCCTATGTTCAGCAGTGGACAAGTCCAGGAGGGCTTTAATAATGATGATGAAGATAAAAATAGTAAAAACAAAAAAAAATTCTTTTTACAAAACATGTTTTATTGACAGTCGCTATATATTCTTAATAATTTCTTAAGTTTACGTGAATATTACACATTTAAATGAAACAAAGTTTTACGGACGGTATCGCGTATATTAAATTTCCGACATATCGGGAATTTTACAGCTCCTTTTGTTACGGGGAGACAGAGAGGTTCGTCGTGCCAATATCATAGTTAACGACGACTACCTTTAGTTTAAAATTATTAATTTAAGGTCCGATCTGTGCAGTGTGAACGTATGGTATCCTAAAGTTTTGCAGTTGTTTGCTTGGGTTGCGATTTAATTTTAATAATTATAAGATCCTAAGCAGATGGTAGCGTCCAGCCATCTTCTCTATTGAAAACCTTTTTTTAGAAGAGTCTATGTTACAATAGAACAGACCAGACCACCAGACCGGATAGACTTCGTGAAATTTGACATTTGCTGTCAAATTACCTACCTTAAAATTTAGATCGCTTATTTTCCACGCGACTTCCTAACTGAAACTAACTCTATTTAAATGTGAGTCTAAATTTAAACTCCTTTTTATAACCTGTAAGAATGTACCTGTACTTGACCCAATACGTTTTTATAATCAAGCTAGTGGCCCTGCATTCCATTTCCATCACGTTATTTTAAGCCCTAACAATTAAATCTTTGTTTCATGAACTTAACCAGAAAAGTTCAATGTTAATATTATACTATTATCAAACTGAGATATAAAAAAAAAAAACTCTTGTTTGATCCGATTTTGTTTCAAGTTATTTTTCACTGCGTGTTTACTACAATTTTTCAGAAAAACCGCTCTCAGAACGTTCAGTGTATTTAGATTTTATTATTTTTTCTTAATAAATTAGAAATAACCTTTGTGAAGAGTAGGCCAAAGACACGATTTTCCGACGAAGGGCCAGTAAACTCCAGGAAAATTTAGAATATATTCGAGTGATATATTAGCAATCGTAGGTCGATGTATATTTTGTTGTAAACTTGACCTGGATATAAACCTAACAATACAGTTTAACCCAGTTATGAATGTTGCACAATGTTTTGGCTGCGTCGTGTAAGGTTAAGCAGAGTGTTAAATGAGGCTAACGAGAATTTTTAAGCGCAATTTCATGCATATGATTGTTAGGTACTGTTTCGTCCCTTGCCCATATAAACAAGCTTTATTCTGTGCTTTCATTCCTATGACCATGACCCGACTGCAATACCATTTTGCGAATTCGTTACTTGTTTTGTTTTGAAATAATTTTATTAATATGAGAACCATTTATTAATTTTATCAGTCTGGCCCTGCCCTGAAAACTGTGGAGATGTAACCTCGACAGCTCAAAATGGAAGAAACAGTAATCTCGATCGATTTTGAGCAGGGTGCAGAACTGTCGTGGCTGTACGTCGGTCTATTTGGGCTGGCTAAACAGGTGACACGGGTCATCTGACTTTCCGTCAAGTGTATAGCGTCTAGCATAGATGCTTCAGCGTGTATATGTGCCGTGTACTTGGAGAGGGAGGAATCAACAACCGAGTGCCGTCCTTATAGTAACGATATGGAGACGCCACGCTAACGCCCTAGCATCCGCTTGAGCGGATGCTGGGGCGCGTCCGCGTCAGCGTGGCTGCACTGCAGTCTCGTATTCTATTCTGTATTTTGTATTTTTTTGTATTCTGTTGGTATTCTGCGTGCAAGTGATATTACAATACAAAGCTGTGGAGAGAGAAAGAGGGAATTCGGTAGTTTTCACAATTCGTAACCGGAGAGTTGCACACACGAGGAGAGCTTTTCAGCCTCTTTTACACCCTACGTAATTGATGTCTAAGGCTGCGTAGGCGAAGTAATTCATCTCTATAATAAGGCTTGGATGCCTATTTCCCTACGCAAAGAAGTGATGAGGTTTGTTTAATATTGGAATAGAGGATTTGAAATTACGACGTAAACCGTAACTTTTTGACTTCTGCATCAGGTTCATTGAACCACTGAAAAATAAGTGCTTCTAGAGCATATCTATGCTTTAAAGTTTTACTGTTTCTTTCTCACTAAATAAAACAGACATGAAAATAATGTTATAATAAACATTACTTACTCAAACTGCCCGCATGTTCCATCCATATCAGCGAAGTTAAAATTTATTCGTATTGATTTATTTTGTCAGCTTCATAAAACGATTGAAGCACAAAACTTTTGGTGTATAAATTTCTGCTTAAGAATATTTTATTGGTAGAAATAACCAGCAGATTTATATAGTTATAATTTTTGGCAAGTAGTTCAACTGTCGAATACTTTTTTAAATTTTAATTTTACGTTGTAATTTAATATCTACTTAATAGTTTTGTAGTAAAATAATATTGAATTAAAAACGTGTTGAAAACGACTTTGTTACAAGACTGAAAGATAGAAAATGAGGTTTGTAAAATTGGACCATTTTTGGGTTTTAGTACTAAACTTTTTTATATTAGGTATCAAATTTTATATGATTACCATTAAATTACATTTAATATTTTTTCGTTTTTACCAAATAAGCTTATTTTTTATAGAATAAGGGCGACAAACGAGCACACAGTCCAACTCATCGTAAGTGGATGCTGTGGCCCATCAACATTTATCTTCAATTAAGTATCAAAAACAAATGCGTTGTCACACTTTAAGGACTGAGATGGAATGCCTCGTTTCCAGTAAAAAGGGTTCCTTCCTTCCTCAAATTCTCTACACTTACTATACGAAAAACAGTAGCATTGAACTTTTATTCACGGTAGTATTCTGTCAGAGCGTGTCCCCGGTCGAGCCGACCCATTCTTGCTACAACCATAACGTAGCTGCAGCGTTGCTCCACCACGTTAAAAAATTAGGATACAATACAGTCTCAGTCCCTCTTGGAATCGCTCTTTATCTATTAGGGAAGTTTCATCACAACCGGTTCAGCCATAGTGAAGCTTAGAACGAATAAACAGACAGAGAGATAGGCAAAAATTTTCAAATGGTTATTTATGTATATATGCTCGGAGCATGCAAATAGCCCCTGAGCTAACTAGAAGCTAGTTGTTTTGACGTTACAGACAGTCACTTTATATATATGTATTATAGAGTCAAACAATATTACTATTAGAGTGCAGTGACCTCTATAACTATCTTCACGGCCGACTTACAGTGCACGCATTTGTTGGACGATCCATTTCCGCATAGTCCCAAGCGAATATATAGCTTCAAGTGAAGTGAAATGAACGCGTACAAGTGTCCTATTACTCTTATGTTAACGATTCTACTTGATTTAAATTGAAGATAAAATTTTTATAATAGTTCAAACGCCATAAGGTTGAGAATATTTAATATTTATAATTTACGTAAATTAAAAAAATAGGTACCTAAAGTTTGGATAGAACACACGGAAGTCATCCGTTTTGGCACGTAGAACACTGTGTTATAGCTCCTCTACACAATGGGCCAGCGTTGGCCCAGCGCGATGGCCATGCGATGGCTGCAACGCAACTACACGTTGGTGACATTCAGTTGTGATCGAAACGTTTATCGAGATGGACGTGGAAGCATTAGCCGCTGCGGCAATTTATCTATACAACACGTACCGTTATTTTCATAATGTGCACAAGAATAGAGTTATTAAAAAGAAATGGCGTAGAAGAAGACCTAAAATAGTACCCCTAGTAACTAAAATGATTATTCTTTTTAAAGAATAAAAGTGACAAACGAGCACACAGTCACCCTGATGGTAAGTGGATGCTGTAGCCCATAGACATAACATTTATCCTCAATTAAGGACCAAAACGCAGATGCGTTGTCACTCCTGAGGACTAAGATGGAATGCCTTGTTTCCAGTAAAAAAGGGTCTCCAGATCTCTACACTCGCCATACGAAACACAGCAGTATTAAGCTGCTATTTGCTGGTATTCTGTGAGAGCGTGGTACTTCCCCGGTCGAGCCGACCCATTCGTGGTACAACCGTAATATAGCTGCAGCGTGGCTTTACCAAGTATAAATACTCTTTAAAATTGTACTTGTCATCTGTGTTGGGTTTATAATTACTTAAAAATGGTAATTTTATTCATAACCCTATTAAATATGTATAAACATTAAATTTAAACCCTATTATATATGTATATAAAACTAAATCTTTCCTTATTTTTATCTTTGTGTTTTTTATGTGTTGGATTCCATATCACGCTTTCTCCCCGATATAATTCAAAAAAATTTATAACTTTTATGAGGCCACGTATTCGTCATTTTAATTAATTTTCGTTAATATATAAACAAAGCGCGAACGTCCACACTCAACAGTCGAGCACGCACAACTGTGTAATGGGCCACGTGTAGATGCGTACCGCCATCGTTGGCCCACTATCCTTAGATGTGCGGCGGAAAAACCGACACCGTCGCCAATCCCGAGACCATCGCATGCGCCATAAGCCATCCGACACAACTACGCCCTCCACACGTTGGCCCATCATAGTGGGCCATCGCGTTGGCCCAACGTGTAGAGGGGCTATTAAATCTTACATCTTTTAAATGGGTTTAGGTTGCTTGCTCGTCTTTGATATTAATATGTAACTGTTATAAAAATTTATTTAAACATGTTTTTATATTTAACCTTTTTCTACATAGCATACACTTAAATCGTCGCGTAATTTTCTTTAAACGATAAATCGATATAATTCTATTATAGCGATAAATGCACGGAGTGGTTTTAATGAACTAGTCGGTAGAAATAGAATATAAAGCAGCAAGGTGAGTGCGCAGCAACAAACAGCATTACGCTCGGAAATTGATTGAAATTTTCCGATAGAACTTGCACGGAATGTATTTTTAGTCGTTCAGTTTGTAGCCGTCAATTCAATGGAGTTACTAATACGTGCATCGACGCGTAATTTGATTGTTTAGCTAGAGTATACGTAAACCGTTCGATAAGATTTTTAAATAATCTACGTGGTAATTTCACGTAGAAAATTCACTTGTATTTCTCCTTTTTTAACCCGTCCTCTGTTGGACGTGTGGTATTGGGGTTGACGATTTTAGTATTAGACTTCTTGTACCTTTGACTTATTTTATTGACTTTGTTAACTTTTTACTACTTGCTCGTCCATTTTTATCTGGCATATTATACGAGATCATTTATCGTAGGTTATGAGAATTTTTGGCCTTTCGCGTAGTCAGCTTTACGTCATCCAGTAAAAGAAATTAAAAGATGGATTATGGATTGGGATTCTGGCATATTATACGAGATTATTTATATGATAATAAGACTCTTAGATTAAGTATAAGATAAATATAATAAATGTATAGTTATACTCAAGTATGTCTTGATTTGATTGTCACTTTTTATCCTACAAAGATGCATAATGTTACTCACCACTCCAAGAGTTCAAATTATCACCACTTCAGGCGGTGACTTTTACAGAATGCTTAAAAGCATTTAATTTACCGTTGGTATTCTTTTGTAACTGTGAATGACTAAATAAATAAGTAATGTACCTACATAGACAAATCTAAGATTAGAATTTATTTTTATCATTTGAACATTCAAAGTAAAAGAAATGAGAGATTTTATTGTCTTAGTATTTAATATTATTACGTTTTATTCGCTTGGATGGGACTTCATTTAAATCGACGTGGAATAAAAATCATTGCGTACTGAGGAATGTCGCTCAGAAATCAAATCAACGGATATTTTTATTCATTAGGAGATAAAAATTACTTTATCAAAGAATTCCACGGACTCTTGCATTTTAAGAGAAAAAAGAAAGTAACCATATAAGAATGGATTTGGTAATGTTACATTTCGCCAGATGCTCTATGCGCAATAAACCTCTGCTTAGAAGAAACATAATTTAATTTATGCGGTAAACTGATGTCTTTTATTTGATAAAGATTTACCAAACTTCAACGTAAATTGTTAAAAACAACTTCTCGTTCTATGACCGAAATCTTCTCGTTTTATTTACGGAATTTAAATGTTTAATTTAAAAGGTTTTTGACTCGACATGAAACTCACTTAATTTTTTTTATTTTTGTGTTTACTTATTACTCTTTATTATTTTATGAGCTGAAAATATAAATATAAATGGATTTTAAAATAATTTAAGTGGAAAATTTTCATTTTTTTAATCATAAAGCAGTTTTCACTTTTGTTACTTGTAATAGAGACTTCTCTCCATGTATTAATGTTTTATAGGCATGTTAAATAGATTATCATGTCAGCCACTTGTTTTGTAAATTAACTTTTATCACCAGCTGGCAACAGTCATTTACAATTATTGTTTTTAGATGAATGAAAATAGATTTAAAACTGTTCATCTCATCATAGTATTGACATTTGTCCGCGCGGGTAATACATTCTGTTAACAAAGCTGTAAATAATTTATGCGTAGGTTTTTATCACACCATTTTACCATCGTTCTGGGGATCTGTACATCACATAGTTGGAAAAGTCAAGATACAGATAATGTTTTGGCTGTTTATATAGGTTGTTCTTTGATGCCTAAAAAGGGGGCGTGCTGTTACGACATACGTATTGCAGTATTTACTATGTTACTCTTTTCATTTTCATTATTGTGTACCTACTAGTCGTGAACTTAGCTTAGGCTAACATTATATTTAAAGCCGTGGTAACTCAAGGGCTTAGCGCGCGCTGTAAATTTCGTAGTACGCGAGCAACGCGGGTTCGATCCCCACCCGTACCAATGACATTGTTAATTGCAATTTTAAGAGCTGATTTATCACATATTCGGTGGTAAAGGAAAAAATCGTGCGGAAACCTGCATGTCTGAAAAATAAAAAAATATTTCGAAGAAATGGTAAGTCCGCCAATAAGCATTGGGACAACGCGGTCGACACTTACTTGTCCTAAAACCCTCTCAACAGTGAGAGGAGGCCTGTGCCCAGCAGTGGGATGTTTATAGGCTGTTACCCGACTTAACTATATTTAAAGTAGGTACGGAAGAAAGGGGACAATCATTTTTGGGCCCACTAGAAATATTAACGTTACTTAGTGGTGTTTACACCAAAAAAACACACCAAATTATAATAGTAAATGGCCTATAGATTTGTCGAAAATGTAAACGGAATCAAGAATCCGAAAAAAAATTAGTTGTTTTGATATTCGTGTTCTGATCATTGGCTGACGCCAATGACATGTACGATATATTGTCTTAGAGATGTGCCGTGATAACTCGGAAAAAATCGACTCGAGTTGAAATTCAGGTAAATCGATTTTGAGCTCGAGATACGCAATTCAAATTAGCTGAACGAAGCTGTGTCAATTTGTCACAAATTATTTTTATAATTGTTCTTCCATACAACACAATTATTATTACTACACTTAATAGGTTGTTATATATTATTTTTGGTATGCGTATCGACAATCTTCATATAATAATATCACTCTAACGTTATGACGTAAGTCTTAATGTTATTAATAATTTGACAATCACAAATTAAATATAATCAATTTATATTATATGTAACATAAATTGATACAACATTATAAACATATTACCTAATATCAATTTATTTATTACATAATATATCAATAAATTGCTTTAATTAGTAAGTCGATTTCATCACTAAATTGTAGACAAACACTGCATTGGCCGTAAGATAAAGATGCGATTTGAGTAGAATTTTGTGACTCGGGCCACTCTGGTTAATTTATGCATGTATGTCATTCTAGTTGTACACTAGTTTTTGAGTAAATCGACTATTTACAGAAAAGTTTATCACTAGAGTTGAGAGTAGCGATTACTTTAGTTAAACCATTTTTAAATATGTACCTTTATAAATAAGTAATATGTGGCAACATGAAATTAAAATTATAAATCAATATCATAAATCAAACTAAGTTCAGGTTTGTTTACAACATGCCAGATGCAAGTTTGAATTTGGATGCTACTTGTGATGTCACCCGCAGCGACTTGTTATATTATATACAAGTAAACTAGTGAAGTAATATCTATATAGCACCCTCTGAATCTATACGATGCGCCGAGTTAACTCGGTAAAATTTATTTTCTATCGATTATCGAGTTGGACAAATTCACTCGATTCACTCGAGTGAAATAAAACATGGTTGGAGTCGCATCGTTACGGTAAGAACAAAATGAAGTTTTTATTTACAAGCATTTCTAGACTAATGTTTAAGAAAATATGGATATTATCAATTATCAGGAAGGTTAGCCAAATATTAATTGACACAAGTACGTATGTTTTTCTCTCCTTATTTTTTGTGGTAAAATTCGCAAATAAAACTGACGTTAATATAAGAGTTTATTTTACACCTAGAATTTGTAAAAATGTATTATGAAGTTTGTTGAATTACCTAAAACAAATAACAAACAGGTCTTAGAACCTTATTAGTTTGTTAAAAGTGACAAAGTAGTATTAAGTTTATGTTATTAGTAAAATCTAAATTAAATAATAAATAGAATAAATGCACAAAAGAAGTTATTATAATGTTAAAAGAAAATTAGAATCTTTGGGTCAAGGGACATAAAGAGGGTTTTGAAGAGCAATTCATATAACTGCATTTGTGTACAAATAGGTACCTTATGTATTCAGCAAGTTGCATAATACTAAATGGTTTCTTTGTTAAGCCAGACACTGATCTTGGATTTATACCGGCCATAGAAGATAGGCAATATAAATGGTACATATATGTATGTGTAAAATATGTAGTAATTATTTGTACTCGAAGCAAATATAAAGTTTAATAATAATAGTTTGCATAAAAAAAGTGTAATGGTTCTATCTATTATGTTTAGACAGCTGTGTTGTTCACTGTGCAGAAAGGAATATTATGTTGTCATCTAGAATCAGATATACTTAATATAACAATAATATCTTTCTCTCCTATGTACATGAAATCTGTGAAAATAAAATGTGAGACAACTTTTACATAGTTGAATATCATTGATGTTAATCAATAATTACTGCTTCTGTATTTGATCAGCTGGAGCTGATTATTGCTGTATAATTTATAATAATTTCTTTATTATTTAACATATGAACAGGCAGATATAAAAAAATGCTCACAGAAATATGTTAATACAGTTTATTGACATTGAAGGCATAGTCGTATCTCATATCTCTTATTATTAAAAATTTCCTTGTAATTCCTATATAATATAGAAAAAATAATATATTGATAAGAATTATTATTTAGTTAAGACACCTTTATAATTTTCATTAACTTATTTTCAGGTGGATCGCTTAGAACAAATCTGTATGCCTTGCAAGCTGAAAACTTGCAGAGACAAAAAGTGTATGGATATTGAAGACAACACTATTATATCATATCTCTTATAATTGAAAATGCCCTTATAACTGCTTGCAATATCATAAATGTAGGTACATGTTACCATCAAGTTATTTTCAAAAAAACCTTCAGAAATATATCTAACACTAAAATGTTTCTATCTATGTCCGTTATAGACAAAACATAAGAAACCATCCATCCAATTTTAATGAAAATGTTTGTGTGTGTTTGGATAGATCCCTAGATGCTTTATATTTACATTTGGACCCGGTATATGGCACTGTTGTCGGGATCCATAAATCACCAGTGCAAAGCTGAGGCGCATCGCTAGTAATAAATACATTTAAATTAAGCCTGTGTTTTTGTAATCCTTACACAAAGAGTTTAAAACATCTTACTTCCTCACTATTTATCATTGTGTAATAACATAGATAAGCATGTTAATTCCCAGTAATTTTATTATGATGTATACTACTTACTAATCAACCAAAACATATTAAAACAAAGTCTTGACACCGCTGTTGTCTATATATGTCAGTCAATCATCAAAGTTCAAAAAATTTACTAAACTAAGTTTGTATAAAACGGGTTATTATAGTATAAGGAATTTATGGATGACAATAACCCGTGGGTAAGGTGATCGCTACCATGCTATTTCTAATTTGTTCTATGTTGTTAATTATGACATACATGATTGTAAGCTGGCTTTTTTTAAAAGACCCACTGAGTATTTTGCTGGTTCTCTTCAAGTCAGAGGTTTTTTCAGAACCAGTGGTAAATTAAAAAGTGACTTTCAATAAGAATTATTTATATTCTAAATTGAATAAAAGGTTTTTGTTTCTGCAATAAAAGGGGTTATTATAGTATAAGGAATTTATGGATGACAATAACCCTTGGGTAAGGTGATCGCTACCAAGCTATTTCTAATTTGTTCTATGTTGTTAATTATGACATACATGATTGTAAGCTGGCTTTTTTTAAAAGACCCACTGAGTATTTTGCTGGTTCTCTTCAAGTCAGAGGTTTTTTCAGAACCAGTGGTAAATTAAAAAGTGACTTTCAATAAGAATTATTTATATTCTAAATTGAATAAAAGGTTTTTGTTTCTTCAATAAAAGGGGTTATTATAGTATAAGGAATTTATGGATGACAATAACCCTTGGGTAAGGTGATCGCTACCAAGCTATTTCTAATTTGTTCTATGTTGTTAATTATGACATACATGATTGTAAGCTGGCTTTTTTTAAAAGACCCACTGAGTATTTTGCTGGTTCTCTTCAAGTCAGAGGTTTTTTCAGAACCAGTGGTAAATTAAAAAGTGACTTTCAATAAGAATTATTTATATTCTAAATTGAATAAAAGGTTTTTGTTTCTTCAATAAAAGGGGTTATTATAGTATAAGGAATTTATGGATGACAATAACCCTTGGGTAAGGTGATCGCTACCAAGCTATTTATAATTTGTTCTGTGTTGTTAATTATGACATACATGATTGTAAGCTGGATTTTTTTAAAAGACCCTCTGAGTATTTTGCTGGTTCTCTTCAAGTCAGAGGTTTTTTCCGAACCAGTGGTAAATTAAAAAAGTGACTTTCAATAAGAATTATTTATATTCTAAATTGAATAAAAGGTTTCTGTTTCTGTACCTACTACTGTTAATAGAATACTTAAATAAATTACGATTTACAATAATAAATAGAGTTACCTACATATATTTTGTTTTTTGTAATACAACCAGTTTAAAACATATTTCTTACTGTGTGTTGGTAATATCATAAGTATAAATAGACATTATCCCTTAGCCATCTTGGTATTTAGAATTTACACTCACAATCAATCAATACATGTCAAAAATAGAATCCATACGACATTTGTGCATAGACAGGCACTATGTTTTGCCGGAACTAGTGAAAGGTTTTACATCGATGTTAAAATATTTATAAACGCTGAATATAGGTATATTACAGCTTAGTTTTATATGTATTTAAGTGTGCACTATTTTAACTTATAATCCCGATGAATACTAGTATAAAATCGCTTTCAGTTTGTTTTTAGGTTATTGCTAGATTCACATTTTATCTGTTAATTTCTCATGACCCCGTTTAGGTGCAGTAAAACTAATAATATTATTGTAATCTATGGATTATAAGGAATAAATCGACATGCATTTCATTGAGAATCTTTAAAATTTGTAGTGGGCCCATTTTCCATAGGAAAATTGATTGTCTCCTTTGAGTTCAAGCTTTGTCGACATCGTTGAAATCGTACGTATAGTACGTGAGTTCAATGTGGTCATCCGGTTTATATGTTCACTTTATTATAGCTCGAAAACCACAGCCTTGTTTGCGTAGATGGCTTTGTGATACAATAGCTCTTCATCAGTCAATGAAATAATAAAGAGTCAAAAGGGCGCTGCTTATCGATGCCATTTAGACAGTTGACATTATAGTAAATATTTTAATCGATTTTAGTGTGGTGCAGTACACTTAGTTTTTCTTTTAGTTGGGCGGCAAAACTTAAGGCGATGAAGCTAAATATCGTAAAGGAATCAACAGGTCTGCAAAATTAAAAATAGTTCCGATTTTTGTAAGTTTCGTATTGGGGATCCTTATTTCACTAACTCGTTTTTGAACGTGGCACACACGCGCTAGCTGCGTTATGGTTGTAGCACGAATGGTTCAGCTCAACCGAGTTAGAGCAACACTCTCACAGAATATCAGCGTAAAATAGTAGCTTAATATTGCTGTGTTTCGTACCGTAAGTGCAGAGAACCGTCGACCTTTTTCTAGGAAACGAAACATCCCATCTTAGTCCTCAGCTGTGACGACTTATGTGCATTTTGGTTCTTAATTGAGGATAAATATAGATGGTGAATGGGAAATGTGGGCCAAGGTTGTGTTATTCACCCCCAATTGTATACTCATTCATCTTTATTAATTATAGTTTATCAAAGATCACTATTGTATATACTTCTCCGCCATAGATTGCACCATGGGGGGGGGGATATTTGCCATAGCTATCACGCTTGGCAGGTGGATTTTCAACCGCAGTTTATTTATTATTTTTTGTTGCTCGACACCTGCAGGTTGATGTCGAGATTTGAATTTTATAACAGCGCCTCTATAAGGTAGATGTATCTATGTATCTTTTTTATAGGTTAAGCGTGACAAGCGAGCACGCAGTCCACCTGATAGTAAGTGGTTGCTGTGGCCCATAGACATCATCCTCGTTTTCGATTCAAAATGCAGATGCGATGTCAGCCGTGAGAATGAAGATGGAAAGTCCCTTTTCCAGTTAAAAGGGTTTCCGGTTCTCTATAAACACCATACGACACATAGCAAGCAGCATTAAACGTGGTCCTTCCTCTGTCGAACCGACCTATTCGTGCTACAACTATACTATTAATATATCTGGAGCATGGAAATATAAAAAAAATTATATTTATGAGCTGGAGCATGGCTCTACCACGTAGGAAGTAGTATATAAACGGTATAATTGCTATTAAAAATATTGAAATGATACTGTTCAATTCAGTTCAATTTTATATTGCCAGAATGAGGCAGTGCATAATATAATGATTAGTTATTAAGACCTTATATTTTATGATAATTTACATGAATACTTTACTTATATACTAAAATTATTAACACTTTAACGAAGTAAATTATTAAAGAAGCATGATCAGAAAATTAATTATGTTTAAAAATATTTTAACGTCAAGATTTTTAAATGTGATAAACTGATAAATGTCAAACACCTAGGAAAAAATCAATGAATTGTCCAAAATTTACAGTAAATATCAAATTTTTATTAAGAGGTTATTTCATATTTCACTTTTTTTTTCATTAAATGAATTTCGTTAAATGAATGTTATGTTTATTTTTATAACTTATGAATTTAATAAAATTCAAATAGGTACCTAAAAACAAAATTGTCAAAAAATTACAATAAATAATTATTGTCAAAAATATTTTTGAATCAGTTATTCCATATTTCATGATATTTGTAGATTTATTGTTCTTTGTAAGTCATGTATTCGCATAAAGTATACATAAACATTTTGTTGCCAGTCTTTTATAAGTATTGAAAGGGAAATATTTAAATTTTATGAAAGAACTCGCATTTTCTGAATTATATATTTATAGTTTAGCCTAAGCTGCCTTATTGTGTTTTATTTTAAAATAAATTAATATATTATCTGTATTAGAAATATTAATAACGTCACCACTGTAATCAACACATTCAGTTTTGGACGTCTATTACAAGTTAATCACTCCATTAACGCGCCTGGAAAAGTACTTGTACGTTATTTATCTGTTCAAGTGGCTCTGGAGTTTATTTTGTCCGCACTTACCGTAGATAATGGAAATATATGGGTTCAAGTCTACACACCTACTGCCTACGCTATTCATGGATCGAGCGGAGTTGGAAAATGCCGCTGTGGTAATTCGTTACCACATTATTATGCTCGGATTAATTTTTATAGATTTTGTAGAAGCTATCACTCATTTTGTAATATGGCTGTCGTAAATCAGATTTTGCTTCGAATATAATATGGCAATTTTTAATAGACTAGGCAAACAGTTCATATATCTCTAACGTACATAAGATACGTAATACATCGTATTGGTGAAAGCAAGGGAATTGGTTTAGAAATTAATGGAAAGGCATGCGCATCAGCTTGTCATATGGTGGCGTAAGAATTACCCCATTTCAACCTACGGGTGTCGAAAGAGGCGACTGTACGAGAGATCGAAAGAGGTTACGACTTCCGATAGATGGCGGTTTACCATACGAGTATGACGGATAAATCCGCCAACTAAGCCTGTTAAGACGACACATCGAAAACGCTATCACCATACTGATCCGAGTGAATACATAATTTCTATAAAAACTTGAAGAAACGCCGTCATAAGGTCTAAAATTGCGTAGCGCCCGCGACGATTAAAAGCGCTTAGAAATTGTCAGAATCTTAAAATATTTTTCAAAAAATTATTGATTTAAGTTATCAAAATAAGCAAGTAAATTATGAATATTGTTGTTATGAATATATTTCAGTGGTTTCCAAGCATATAGATCAAATGATTTCGTTGTAATTTCAACTATAGTGATTTTTTAGAGGTGTTTTCGCAAATAATTATGATCGAGACAAAATTATACAATCGTGTTTTGAGCAATCAAATTCAAGATGACGAAAGACATGAATTTACCTATTTTAAATCCCACTTTCGTTAGTGGTGTCATAGTCCTATACTATACGATGAAAGGAGGTGCATTTTATCACGGTGTCGCCTTAAAGTCCACTGCTGAACATAACTGACACTGCGACTTCGACAGGCCTGTTGGTCTAGTGGTTAGTGACCCTGACTGCTATGCCTGAGGTCGTGGGTTCGATTCCCACCCAGGACAAATGTTTGTGTGATGAGCACGATCATTTGTTCCGTGTCTGGGTGTAATTTATCTATAATATTTATGTATTTAGAAATATATAAGTATGTTTATCAATTGTCTAGTACCCATAACACAAGCTCTGCTTAGCTTGGGACTAGATGGCGTTGTGTGATAGTTGTGGAATATTATTATTATTATTATTATTACTGCTGAACTGTAGATTCACTCATAGGGGGGATATTTGCAATAGTTGCTACGCTTGGCAAGCGAATTGGCAACTCAGTTTTTTATATTAAGTCGTTGTTTGGAAGATGCTACTGCCCACCTAACCTGATTTGTTGCCCTCTGTCGCCTCTTACGATACCCACAGGATGATATGGGGTAGTATATATTCTTACACCGGCGCTACCCGGTACCGCGTAAAATCTATAAATCCTATCTAGAAAGTAATATGTCTAGCCGTCTCCGTCTAATAGAGTGTGAATGCAGAGTGGAGTAATTATGGTAAATCTTTTTCCAACCCGAAGAGGCCTATAGGCTTCTATAGCATCTTATTAGCATACACATGAACTCCTTGTTATGAAATGAAGAAGAAATAATGAGAATATGATACCTATCAGATATAATATGCTTGAGCCTTATGATAATTTTGATAACATACATAAAGGATTATAAAGATACGGTTTTTTAATTTTTTTATAGAATAAGGGATGATGGATGCTGTGGCTTATAGACATCTACATTTAACCTCTATTAAGAATCAAAATGCAGATGCGTTGTCACCCCTGAGGACTAAGATGGAATGCCTCGATTCCAGTAAAATGGGTCTCCGGTTCTCTACTCTCACCATACAAAACACTGCAGCATTGAGCTATTATTTTACGCGAATATTCTGTGAGGGCGTGGTCCTTCCCCGGTCGAGCCGACTCATTCATGCTACAACCATAATATAGATGCAGCGTTGCTCTATCACGTGAGAAAATGTTCATGTAACTTTGGGTTAAAAACAAGGTGGCGGTAGTAGAATTTACGACAAAATTATGTCATTTTTGTTTCTAGTGTACTGTAGATATTATATACGATACGTACTAACTTGTAAGAAGGCAAACAACAGGTGACTATGTGTGTTGCAAAATATAAAAATGTTGCTCCTGATTATGCCTTATTTGCACGCAAAACATGTGATTTAATATTAAATAGTTGTTTTGGAAATATGTCATAATTTTTATTAATTTTATTAAGACTTGCGAAACTGATTTCTAGCCTACCAAGTGTATTGTAAATTTGGTGTATAAATCAGTTATTGGTACCCACAGTCCTTATTGCAACGGATGTTATTGAGAAATACCGACGTTAAAATCAAAACGATCCGTTAATTTTATGTTTCCATATTTCCTTCATAAAGATTGATGTGTGACTTCGGTAAACAAAATATACAGTATACGATAAAGATTCTTCAACTTACCTAAACACTAGATATCGCGCACTAAAGCACCGTGGCAAACTAATTGTTCCATAATATTCGTGGTAGAGCCATGCTACAGTTATATTAGTAGTATAGGTGTAGCACGAATGGGTGGGTCGGCTCGACCGGGGAAGCTGCACGCTCTCACAGAATACCAGCGTAAAATAGTAGCTTAATTCTACTGTGTTTCGTATGGTGAGTGTAGGGAACCGGAGACCCTTTTTACTGGAAACGAGGCATTCCATCTTAGTCATCACGGGTGACGCATCAGCATTTTGATTCGTAATCGAGGATAGATGTAGATGTTTATGGGTCGCAGGGATTGTGTGCTCGTTTGTCACTCTATCCTATAAAAAATTCTTCGAAATCTCTCTCGACAAAAGGTGCGAGAGGTCCTGTACTGTAAACGTCAGTCCACCTGCCAAAGGTATTATGACTTTGCCTTAGTGAAGATTACTACAACGGTAGAAACCCGTATTTAGCACTTAATTTTAACGGTTTGGTTATAAAGAGATAATTGAATTCCTGCAGGGAATCGAAATTATGTTAATGAAATCCCTATCCCCTAAATATGACATATTACAATATATACTATATGATATATCTATTATAGACTAAAACTACTTTTGCGCAATTATCGCGATTAATTTCATTTATTTTTAAAACTAAATCCATACCCAAGTTTACCTCCGCAAGACTTCAAGATACAACAAACTCATTCTGATTTCATCGGACCAATATTAAGGTAAGTACCCGTCTGGGTATACGAGTATGACGTTAGGATGGCACACGCCTCAATCCACTAAAAATCCGCAAAAGTAGTTTTATTCAATGTTAGTTAGCTTTTAAGTAAATTTAGGTTATTGTTGTTACATTGGATGACTTGACTCTAGTGGTCCTAAGCACTGCTGCTGGTCACGAGGTCCCGTGCGAAATCCCCAGATCGGGCAAAAAAATCGGTCTCTCAGTTTTTCTGTGGAGAAATTCTCAGCAGCAGCCCGGAGTCACTGAGTTGACGGTGCATATAAATCAGACTATGAGAGTGATGAAATCGATAGTGCCAGGCGCACTGCTTGCGCATTCACTCCTACACTATAACCCTTGCTGCGCAGAAGGTACCTAGTCTTAGATATGAGTTACGAGGAGTCGCGGTGACCGAAATTTGAACTGGAGGACATTGTTGGTAGGATTGCTATTATAATTAATTAAATTACTAACAATTATAAAGTATTTATTTTATTACACACACATATATATATATATATATATATATATATATATATATATATATATATATATATATATATATATATATATATATATATATATATATATATATATATTACACCCCCTTTAAGGCTTTGAATATAGTTATAAGATTACGAGTATAACTATATCAATCAACAATCTCGTTTATTACATTGTTTTATTTAAACGTCGTTTAGTACACTTTTATTGTATATATTTTTCATGATTCGCTTTAAGGAATGTTACACGTGCAATCATAAATAAAATAAAGCTATAGTTTGTCTATAATTGATGTGTGCTTATATCTATTCATGCACTTGCATATTCTATCTTACAATGACAATCAATATATTCGCAGCTAAAATTCCGAAACAGTGTGTGAGAAATGAGATTAGTTTAGCGGCGAAGTGTTACAGCATCTAGTTATATAGTTAATATTCTTTGGTTACAGACACAGAAAAAACGAGGAAAAAGAAAATCGCGAAAAATAAACGAAAAGACTTAATTATTACTAAAAATACACTATTTAAGATTAAGTTTTATAAATATATGTCTATATATAAATTATAAAAATTAATAATAGAAACTTCACATTTAAATTATAACAATATTATCTAATTTAACCTTTATGGATACTGATACTAGGATAGCTTCTAGAATTCTTATACACAAAAGAATAAAATACTGCTTATTATATTGCAATGTTAAATATATGAAACTCACCTGATTATGACACAATATGTTAGGGTGACCCGAGCTGAAAGGTTCAGTCGGAAAAAAGCCGGCTGCTATGAAGACACCACCGAAATAGTCTTAGCACAATACACTACGAAGTTAGATAGCACTGAGTTCTTAGTTTTTTTTTTTAATATTAATCAACAACAACTAGGTTAATAAATGTCGATTGAAAGCTCGACGCAATGCAAACGGATGTAACGTTGCGTAGAGCGTCAACGGGCGACTGGGCGGCGCGCAGTCGTGCACTTCCATATATACGTGTGTAGCATGCTACAGCCGCCCGCCCTCCAAGCGGTTTTCGTGTCCACAAAAATATCGTTGGAATCCGGAGCCTAATTTTCTCTGTCATTACCTTCTCCGACACATTGAGAGCGTTGATCTCTGACATGCGTGCATCAAGAGACAGCTGACCAGATTTTAAAATCTGATTGTCGGATGACCGATTTACTCGAATCTCCATACGCGCTTGTAGAACACCATATATGGTAGTGTTGAGCATGGACCCAATAAGTAATTAGTTTGTGATGGCAGATGACTTTTTATTATTTCGTCTTAAGAAATTAGCACACGTAGTATTTCGTTTTATAAATGCGAGTAAACCACAACTCGTTTTTTTTAATATGCAACACAAAAGAAATGTTTCGTTGGTCGTTACGTATCCGTTTCATTATATACGAAGTCTACCTATAATCAAATTTTGCAGTAATACTAGTGGTTACGGAAAACAACACACTTATTAAAAAATAGAAACCGGGCAAAATAGTGAAATAATATCATAGAGCCTCCTAATTGTACATATGTACGGAACAAAAATCAGTTCAAGGATGCAATGGTTCACATGCAATAAACATTGGCATTCCCAAGTTATATTTATTGTAGATTCTGGTACGTGCAGATGCGTGATTTTTTTCACCTGTTAAAATAATGACGGAACTATTTTATACTCACGTCCTAGAGTTCATATCAATATTGTATATTTGGTATATTTTAATTTCGTATTATTATTATTACGCAATTAAAACATAATAAACACTTATTGTGTATTTTATGGTTAAATTGAAAAAAAAAACAGCTAATTCTATTTCGTTATAGTCCAGTAATGCTTGTAAAATAGATAGAGGTTGATTTCCATGCCAATGTAGTGTCATAATTTTTGCGTAATATAGTTTTGATAATTATTGTACTTGATAATTGTTTTTAATAAGAAACATCAATATAAAAGAAACTACAAGATATTTAAAATCATTTACGTAATCAGGTATGTATTGTGATTTAGCTACCTAATATGTAGCCTTGTGCTATGATATGAGTTGACATTTAAAAACAATGAACGCTTTTCAATGTCATGTGAGTAAGCCAAGTTGAAGGCAACATTCCTCGCCCCGCATGTCAATAAGAGTGACGGGAACAGTTGCTGTTTCCGGGAAACACATATGCGGAGCTTCGCGTCACGTCATGCCGCAACACCGCTGTTTACTACCAACACAGGGTACGATGTAACTATTCTGAATTATGACAAAAGAAATCGGTACGCGCGCTAGATTTTACTAGTATGCAAATAACATAGTTAAACTGGATTGTGATGGCGATGAAATTAGTTATTATGATTTAACATTAGATGATTTGCTGAAGCAGAAAAGTGTGTTTTAGTAATATTAGTTTTTGTGGATCGGAAGTGTAGTGGGCAAGTGTTATGCTACGGCACTTTGTGTCGCGGTTCGAATCTCGCACAAAATATTTTCATGTTTATCCCATTTATTTATATATGTTACAGCCTATCAAACTGTCATCCCATAAGCATCGTAAGATGTGACTATCTGATATACTAAAATAGTTGAATGGTTTTTTTATAGATATCGATATTACCATCACTACTATGCCAGAACGTAAAGTACCCAGAAGGATGATGCTGCATAAATTTGCCACAACCTATCTGCAATGTGATTCTATAGTATAAGGCTAAAGAAACTTTTTACAACCTAAATAAAGCCCCTTATTTTCTTAGTAGATATTAGTTGAAAATTAATTACAGCATCCACTTGACCAAACTTGGTCCAAACGCTCGTTGTAAATTTCACAATACGCAAGTAACCACGGTTCGATTCCCGTCGGCACCAATGAAATTGTTAATTGTAGTTTTAATTGCTAATTTACCACGTGCTCGTCGGTGAAGGAAAATACCGTGAGGAAACCCGCATGTTTGAGAAATAAGAAAATATAATATTTCGAAGATATGAACACGCATTGGGGCAGCGAGGCGGATATTTCCTTGCTCTCAAACCCTCTCAGATATATGGAAAATATTATATAGATAAGGCCTGTACTCAGCAGTGTATAGCCCAGCAGTATATAGGCTGTAACTTTACTTTAACTTTTATCCACTTACTACAGGTGGACTATGTGCTCGTTTTTTATTCTTACTTTTATGTAAAAGAATAGTGTGAAGTAAAGAAGAACAGAATTATGTGAAGTCCGCCAGAACGGAACGGAACATTAGAACAGGGCAGGAGAGTATTTCTTGCTTCAAAACACTTTCAGATGTTTGAGAAGACCAGTTATTGCACATGGCAGAGCCACGCTGCGGCTATATTATGGTTGTAGAACGAATGAGTTGGCTCGACCGGGTAGGACCTTGCTCTCAGAGAATACCAGCGTAAAATAGCAACTTAATGCTGCTGTGTTTCATATGATGGGTGTAGAGAACCGGAGATCCTATTTTACTGGAAACGAGGCATTCCATCTTAGTTCTCAGGGGTGACAATGCATCTGCATTTTGATTCTATGGGCCACAGCATTCAGTTACCATCAAGTGGACTGTGTGCTCGTTTGTCACCCGTACTTTTTAAGAAAAATGTCACAAGGTAGAAGTGGATCGAAAGTAAGTTGTTACTTTACAATTTTTTTAATTTTGTGATTATGATTACGATGTTTAAATTGTTATAGAAGTCGTAGTCTAACGCAACAAAAAGATATTGGTTGTACGACAGTACCACGAAAATGGGTCAACTTGATTCGAGAAGATAATACTAAAGATTAAGCATTCACCTTATCCATCGCTAAATTTGGTTTACCATATGGTATGCATGAGCTTATTTTTTAATGAAAGCTAATTTCAAAGAGTTTAAAAAAGGTTATGGCGGGACCAATAAATGTGTAAGCCAGTAGGAATTATCTTCGTTTAAAAAATACTACTGTCGATGTGGCACACGTCTAGTGCTCACTTTAACCGTAATTACAAGAATTCTACAATGCCTTTTACTACAGCATTTAATTGTTAGTAAAATAAGCGGATAGACTTATAACTTAACTAGAACGACAGAGCTTCGTTTCTTGAAATAGCTCCGATTATAAGGAAATCATAAGTTCACATAGTATTTCGCTCTTAAGCCAATTTCCTAACAGACAGCTGTAGCTACGAAGCTATAGCTAGAATTAGCCTGTTCGTTTAGTAGAATAAAGGTCAAACCTAAGTTTGCTTTTTAATCTTGTTAATTACATGAGATGGGCCTAAAAGTTAATATCCTTACTTCGACATTTTTACTACTTTTATTTTGAAATAAAAACACTTTTTTTTAAATAACCATTTATCTATGTATTTATCAAATTAATTTTATATAAATAGCTTTTTATAATTAAAATATATAAAGATAAATATTATGCACTCACAATACTCCTCTTTTGTTTAGGATTCCTATTGTAAACAATATATGGACTGCGACAAAGAGCTCCGTAGCAACAATAAGCCTTCGTAGCTGTCGCGTACCATGAAGCTATTGAGATGCCTACGGCGTCACAAGTAACATGAGATTCACGTGGTCTTGCTACGAGACACTTTCGTTAATAATGAACGATCCCCGCTTTCAGCTCGTAGCTTGCTCGTTGCTTGTGGGTTGCAAGGTTTGCAAGAGACCTTGCGAAGCTACTTATAAAAATAAACTTCAGTAACTTAAAAAGTGTTTCAGTATATAAAAGTCACAAAATTAAAAAAATTAAGAAATATGAGCTTGAAGATATAATTAAAATACAGCTTTTCTTTTGAATTTCTGAAGTTTGACTGTTTTTAAATGTTTATTGTATGTAAAGAAATAATTGTTTTATTTGGTATTCTTTGCAGTGTGATGACGACGTGTAATAATTCATCAACCTAAGAAAATCTAATGGCTAGTGATTGTGACAGACCGTAGTTTAACTCGTTTTTCCGCAAAATGTCAAGTGTGATTTCTTATAGATATGATGGGACTATACTTCGTTTTATTTGTCCTTTTCCTATTATTACTTAATTATATTTTATGCTGTATGATTTTTGCGCAAAAAGTTATTATTATAATTTATAACATTGGGTGTTATAATCCCTAATACAGTTGAAATGTGGTTTTGCTATGTAAAGTTAGAGAAGCTTAGAACACCAATGTCAAATATCTACATTTGGCTTTGAAGAACTTTGGCATAGATGAACGACGTGTGTTCTCCAAAAATTTAACGGAAGAGGTTGTAATCAACTTTTACGAGCTAACGAGATCAAGAAGATGAACAATTTAATGCTAGAAAATAATAATTTTAATAAAATAGCCTTATTTAAAGTGCTTAAAAGGATAAAATAATTTTCACCTAATATCTTATTCCCCGATGGTTTAAATTATTTTATGCTCTATAAAAGCAACAGTAGCTTAATGGCACCCCGAACCGCGAACTCAAAAAGGTCGTGGGTTCGAATCCGCAATTCGACTACTGGCGTGAACCACTCGTAACACAAGCAATTTAAGCTTACCACGAGTGGTTAAGAGGAATATTAGTAATATTTATAGCATTGTTAATATTTTTTTTATTGAAAAAAAAAACACTATGTGTAGCTTTTTATTAAAACTTTATTTTATGACCCTTCTTTTTATAGGATAGGGTGACAAACGAGCACATAGTCCACCTGATGGTAAGTGGTTACTGTGGCCAATAGATCCTCGATTACGAATCAAAATGCAAATGCGTTGTCACCCGTGAGGACTGAGATGGACTGCCTCGTTTCCAGTAAAAAAAGGTCTCCGGTTCTCTACACTCACCATACGAGACACAGCAGCATTAAGCTGCTATTTTACGCTGGTATTCCGTGAGAACGTGGTCCTTCCCCGGTCGATCAGACCCATACGTGCTACAACTATACTTCTCATATAAATGCATCATGGCTCTACCACGTAACCCTTTTGATTGGACTAAGAAATATAACAAATTCAAGCTGACAACTAGAATGGCGTGAAATCAGTTATAATAAAAACTTTATGCCCTATTCTTTCACCATTTAGGTTCAGTTTGGTATGGAACAACCCCTAAGATAAAATTATTTTAACAAAAAAGAAATGTCAAAATCGGCCACAATTGACGAAGGTATCGCATAACATACATACAAAAAGAAGAAAAAAACATGCAGTCGAACTGAGCCTTATTTATTCATCTATATACGCGAAGTCTTAGTTTGATTCTAGATCGGGGTCACTAAAATTGTTAAGACCTGAATATTTTAGTGCTTTACTTACCATACAATTAACGACAACGTTTACGTTTTGGAGATAATTACATTTATTCATCTGTCCAACCAAACTAAAATAACATGCAAGATTCCTTTATTTCAAAAAATAAATATATTATGATAATGGAATATCCTATATCCCATTGACCCCAGTGGGATATACGATATAAACTGAGGGTTATACGAATACTTAGAATTCTTGCATGATTTTAACAGGAAAGTTGCTTCAGGTCCATTTGGTTGCAAATATCTCGGAAACACATACGTTGTTTATACGTTTCTACCAAGTAATGGAACAGTTGGAAGTTAAATAACTCATGTCAAATTAATTGATTCTTATTAACAAATAATATTATTCTTGTTAACTAGTTTTAAATATCGCTTACATTTCTTACAAAAAATATTAATAAAACTGCTTGCTATAAACTCTGCTTGTTTTCTCAGTTGCGTTTGATTTCCCGAAATTATTACATTTTTCGAGACCATGTAATTTATTATCTAAAACTGTTATGACGGATTGCGTACAAGTAGTTTTACAGTAGATCGTATATCAAATTTTATATTTCATTGGATCATAGCAATTTCATATTTTGTATAATACATTTTGATAACTATTGCATGTGAACAAAAGTTTTTGATATGTAAATATCAAATGATATGTGAATTAAAGTTATTTGACTACAAATTAAATTGACTAATTAAGCTGACTATTTGGTTTTGGATTAAAATTACAGTTTAATTGAAGAATAATTTGCATAAGACCTTTATAATATTATACGCATACCATTGTTTAGATATTAACCTAGTAGAGCCACGCTGCTGCTATGTTTGGTTGTAGCACGAATGGATCGGCTCGAGCTGGTAGGACCAGGCCCCCACAAAATACCGGCGTAAAATAGCAGCTTAATGATACTGTGTTTTGTATTGTGAGTGTAGAGAACCGGAGAACCTTTTTACTCCATAAGGCATTCTATCTTAGTCTACAGGGGTGGCAGCGCAATTGCGTTATGGCTGTTGAGTGTTGATTAAGGATAGATGTGAATGTCTATGGGCCATACAATCCAATTACCATCAGGAGGATTGTATGATCGTCTATCACCCTTTTCTATAAAAATATTAATTAATATATGTAAGCCTCTAAATTTGTTTTTGTTTATTTCATTTTCTTAAAGGTTAAAAAATGTTATATAAATATAATGTTATATATTTTACGTTAACATAGAAAAAATCCTTGATGTGCTTTGTTTTTAGAAACAATTCGAAGAAAGTCATGAACGTAACTTGTTTTCCATAAATATTCCAAACGCAATTATATTGTTCTAATGACGATAATATATTTCACACTTGTTATTTCCTATCATATAATTTTATTACAAATTATATTATAATAAATGTTTGAGCTAAGAACACGCAATCTATGTCTGACACGCTTTCCATAACGAATTGCGGCGGCAAATTGCGTGCCATGCCCCTGGGGACATTAACGTCACAGTATCCCGGATATTCAGATTCAGTTATTTATTGTCCAAGCAACGAGTCGACGTTAGATTGATGTTAAAACTAATAAAGGTTTCCTATTATCATTGACCGTGTTTCGGCGTCAGCTTTCCTAAATTCTCTTTCATTAAACTTTGTTCCCGTTTTATATATGGTACACTAAAGATCGTTTAAATATTTGATCAAAGTTTAAAATACTAAATAACGAATCCTTCTTCTCCATTTGTGATTCAGAAGCACAATGTTCATAAGCACAACATTAAAGTCCACCGCTGAACATGTCTCCCTTAGATTGCGCGTGTTGGCAACTGCAGTTTAGTATAATTTAGTGTTGTCAGGAAGATGCTGCTGCATATATCCTGTTTCAGTTTCCTACTGTCGCCTCTTACGACACCCACATAAACATACATAAACACTCAAGCCTGTCGCCCAGAGGGGTAGGCAGAGACTACAGACTTCCATTTGGCACGATCCTGACACACCTTCTTCGCCTCCTTCACATCCATACACCTACGCATACATGCTCGTTGGTTAAGGGTACTCCTAATTCGGCCCGTTTTCAATAAATCGCTAATTTGGTCGATAAATGTTCGACTAGGACGTCCCTTTCCGACTCTGCCATTCACTTCTGCAACATAAATTTTCTTTGTCACTCTTTCCTCATTCGTTCTTTCTACATGACCAAATCACCGAAGCATTCCTTTCTTAATTCTGGTCACATCATCTTGAAAAAATATATCAACTTATTATTATTCTTACGATATATACATATACTGATAATATCAACCAAGCAGAGGCGCAATTCTAGAATTCGGCTTGTTCTGTTTTCCATATTCAACAACCTAGCTTCTCCTTTATACCTTAAGGAAACATATTAATTTCTTATTTAAACTTATGACAGAGTTTTACGGTCCTCGTCTAGTCATAAAATTTGTGTTCCAAAGCATTTCACTAGATTCTCCAGGAAATCCTTTACTGCTGAGGCTACTCTACCCTAGGACGTCCCTTTCCGACTCTGCCATTCACTTCTGCAACATAAATTTTCTTTGTCACTCTTTCCTCATTCGTTCTTTCTACATGACCAAATCACCGAAGCATTCCTTTCTTAATTCTGGTCACATCATCTTGAAAAATATATCAACTTATTATTATTCTTACGACAAATACATATTATACTGATAATATCAACCAAGCAGAGGCGCAATTCTAGAATTCGGCTTGTTCTGTTTTCCATATTCAACAACCTAGCTTCTCCTTTATACCTTAAGGAAACATATTAATTTCTTATTTAAACTCATGACAGAGTTTTACGGTCCTCGTCTAGTCATAAAATTTGTGTTCCAAAGCATTTCACTAGATTCTCCAGGAAATCCTTTACTGCTCAGGCTACTCTACTCTGGAGTTGAGTAAATGTTCGTTCAAGTGATTATTCCATGAACATCTCTTGATGATACGAATGTTTTCATGTTATATGCATAATATAGTATTTTTATTCTAAAATGGTGATAGATGTAGATGTTTATAAGGTATAACATCTACTTACCATCAGGTGAATTATGTGTTCCATTATTTAGTTATGCCTTATTACTTTATACTAGACTATATTACTCAAAAAAGTCCCAAGTTCATTCAAGACGGAGAGTCTTGGAAAACTTGGGAGTGTTTAGAGGGAATTTTGATTTGATGCAACAAGTTTTTGTGTTTGTAGGATTTTGATTAATTTTGGCCTTGACGCTATTAAAAACCAGGATTTCTACGTGGACCCCAATATGTTTTGATCTTAAGCGAAGGAAACTTTGATATATTTTTATATGACTTTATTACGTGGTAGAGCCATGCTGCAGTTATATTAGTAGTATAGTTGTAGCAGTAATAGGTCGGCTCGACCGGGGAAGGACCACGCTCTTACAGAATACCAGTGTAAAATAGTAGATTGATGCAGCTTTGTTTCGTATGGTGAGTGTAGAAAACCGGATACCTATTTTACTGGAAACGAGGCATTCCATCTTAGTCCTCACGGGTGACAACGCATCTGCATTTTGATTCGTAATCGAGGAATGATGTAGATGTCTATGGGGCACAGCAACCACTTATCAACAGGTAGACTGTGTTCTCGTTTGTCACCCTATACTATAAAAAAATATCTGTGGATAAAACAGTACAAAGATATGAGGTAAATACTTAGTGTTACATGGGTCTTAAAAATAACTAACGTCTCGATTTCCATTCAATGTGTGATGAAAGATAATCACTGTATTCCACTTCACATCTCTTCATGTTGCATTTTAGTGCCAATTTTAAATACATTGATTTAAAAAGGCGGGGAATTTAATGTAGTTTTAGACATATTAAAAGTATTACATTAATCAATTGACAAAAAAGGTAAATGAACGAATGTTTAAAAAAGAGAAATGTTATGGCTATACTTGTTACTCAACTAGTATCAAATTACACGATTGTTTTAAAAGTACTTCAAAACAATGAGACTTCAAATTTTATTTTAATTAATTAACATATTATTATTATAACTTAATAAGTAAATTGAATTATACTTAATGTTATTATACCGAAACTAGTAGAAACAGATAGATTTTATAGTGAATAAATTAAATAAAACAAGTACACGATGTGATAGTCCAAATCACAAATGATGATGAAATTTCACAAATTGACAACAATATCGAGTATAAATTATGTGTTTTTGAAATACGTATAGATTTTGTCAATTTCAGGGTAATGAAACTTTTGAAATATTACTTTGAAATATACGGTTCTTTTCGTTTGTTGCATTTTCGCTTTTAAACTTTAATCTTTGTACATTTTAAAATTGACGCCTGAATTTTAATTTCTGTAAATATTTAATATTCGGATACAAGTTTACGAAACCATTTTGCACTGTATTTGTAAAACAATAAGGTTTGATACGAAGCGATTAGAGTGATACAAAGTCATATTATTATCATACTTGCACTATGCGTTTGTATGTAGAGTCACGTCCTCATTGTCAAGTGGGCGTTTAGAGGAATACCTATGAATGTAATTAGTCTAAGAGGAAACACATAACCTAGACTATTTTCAGAATGCATCTGAGAATCCATCAATGTAATGTCATTTCTACATTGACATTTTCTATATTAAAGGATTTAAATTAAAACCTTAGATACTAATTATTTATTTGATAATACATAGTGTATTTGTTAGCATTATATACCATAATATTGGTTTAAAAACTGCCGTGCTCGAAAATTACCGCGCCGGGATCTGTTGGGACCTGGTTGTCAATTCTTGCAAAAAAGCCTGATATCCTGTTGGTGGACTGGGTATAGTTGGGTACATATTTTTGGTCGACATTACCATTCTCTATCACGAGAACCTCGTGAAAACTGAAACAGATAAGAAAACAAAGTATCTGCCTTATGAGGTTACTGACATGTGGGGTGGTGTGCCGACTGAAATTATTCCAGTAGCCGTCTCCGCATACGGGATAATCCCGAACGTCCTCTCGGGTTAGCTGACGTCGCTGGAACTACGCGACAGACCGTACTGGACTCAAATACAAACGGCGGAACTCCTGCCTACCTGACCGCATCGTCAGCCAGTTTCTTTCCCTTTCTTTCTAACCCTAGTCTGTTTGGTCTTACCTGCCAAGGGCTTCCATCTGGTAGGGTTTCAGGTAATTATTCTATTAAGTATATATTCTAATTGATCATTTTTATGTGTATAGTGTATATTTTTATAATTATTTATGCATCCCAACCAGACGAGAAAATTATAGAAATATCAGCATAATAATAATTACTTAAATTGACCACTCAACACCTATAAACAGACAGAAAGCTGTAATTATAAACACATGCAGTATAGTTAGGAAGTTCCTGCAAACTGAATGGGCCACATATATCCTTAGGCAAATTACCTCACAACTTAACACGTATGTAACTAAATAATATTTGAAAGGATTATAGAATATGATAAATTCCAACACTACTATGCACTTGACTTTGGTTTGTGCAATTAGTAAACTGGTAATTGCCTAGATATAAAAATAAATAATTATAATGTAATAACCTTTATTTCAGTAAAATAAATCGTACAGTTTAAATCGTGTCCGGAAGTGTGTGTCTTAGCAACTTTTTGTAATTAGCCAGTTTGTCTAATTATGTTTTGTGTATTTTCCAGTTATTCGTAATATACACTGACCTCCATGTATACAAGTGTATATTAAGAGGTCAGTGATATTATAGCATATCGATTTTATCTAATATATAAAAATTTATATTTGGCTGTTTGTATTTGATGCGCTGCCATACTGTTGTGTACTTCAAATTAAGCTAAAATTTTGTCAACTTATTGCTTGCACTTGCGCAAAGGTTATAGGTAAAGTACAATTAATTTTCAATACGTGGTGCGCGTATCGTATAGAGAAATTTATTTGAAAGTTATATCAAATAAATTTCTCGTAATAATTCCTAATTATTAAACAATATAATTCTTCCAAATTTAAAATGATATTTTCACAATTATTTCTTCTGCAACAGCAACGCGCCGGGTAACAGCTAATTATAAATATAAACTCTTTTATTGTAATGTTCGAGAACTTTGAAACTCAAAATCGAATTATGTTTACGCTTATGTCTGATTATAAATGTTTTAATGTCGTAAATTTTCTGAAAATTGTATTTCAAAACAGTATCTTGGCTTGTTTTCGATGGTAATATTAGTATGTTACGTACATACTCAAACGTTTCGTAAAGTAATTTACTGCTTATAACTATCATAAATTTCTATTAGCTTAAACAGTTTAGAGTATTTATACTCGTCGCCTTTGTCCTCTTCACAGGATGCACCGTTGAAATTAATCCTTCGGATAGCATCACATCTCTTATGTTATATTTGGATTTCAATGAAAAATAAAGTTAACAGCAAACAGTCTAAAAGAATTATATACAAAGATGTAATCTTTTAACGTTGATAACAATTATTAAAAGATTGTAATAATATTATTTTGTCTTTAAGTTTTTTTGTATTAAAATGAAATAAGTTGTATTATAGTTTATCATTTATATTAACGTTTTTAGGGGCATATGCGAACATTTTCTTTTATTTTTATATAAAACAAAACTGATCAACGACTCATGATGGAAAATTCTTTCAAAAATAAAGAACTCTAACTATGCGTTGGTTGGTGATAATGAACTGCATTTACACGATAAAGCCATATTGTAACCGTTTTGTATTATAATTATGGTACAAATGAACCACCCGCTCTCACAGCTTAATATAACAAAGTGCTGCTGTATTTCATATGGTGTATGCTTATTATTGATAGATCTTCGCCTGAGCGCGCGAAGACCTATCAATAATCAAAAGATGTGTGATATAAATCGTAGACAACCTTTACTGGTAACGAGGCATTTCACTTAGTCATCGAGAGCAAATTCATTTCCATTTTGATTCTTAATCAATAATAGATTCAATCGTCTAAAAATAGATTCTACGTGAACGAAGTAGCGAGTAAAGCTAGTTGTAATAATGAATGGTTGTAATTATGGCGGCCAAAAATAAAATGAATGGAATGGTTTCTCCATAACACCCCTACATGGTAAAACATGCGGCACGGGCGATCATCCGGTAATAATACAGAGGAGATTTATTTTTATTTCTGACTTGTATTGTTTACTTATAAGTCTGCCTGGCTAGGTACCACGCTATAGTAATGATTGCATTGTTATGTTCCGGTCTGAATGGTATAGGTATCCGGTATAATTACAAGCTGTGAGGAATTCCATGTTAGTCCTCCGAGGTGACAACTCATCTGGAGCCTACTTTGTTTGAAGTATATTGTCTGTGGGCGGCAGTAACCACTTATGCGGTTGTCTGTGAGTTCGTTTGCTACTTAGTTATCTAAAAGAAAGGCTACTTTGACATTAGTACCCTATCAGTTTATCGTTCGTTCATTAGAAACAATAATTAAAAAACGCAAATTTGGCATAATTTAAATCATTTTGGAAACCGTCGCTGACGATCACGTTGAAATATTTTAAAAATTTACTGAATCTTAAGCAAACCGCAGTAAAAGCACGTATTTTAATTAACTGTAACATTAACATTAACATTGTTTTATATTCATTAATAATATGATGTATTAATTTTTTTGGAAATGTCATAATATACTTATGTATTCCTTTCAGATTTAAGAGCGTGTTTTTTACACACTCACGTTATATAAAATATGCTCTCGGCACTTCGCTCACCAAGTCTGTGTGTCTCACTATCTAATAAAAGTGAGTATGTGCAAATTTTCTGATTTCCTTACGACTAAATACCTTACGAAGCTTGTTGAAAAGGTTAACTGTAAACATAAACATACGTTGATAGTGAATTATCAAAAGGTTCGGACCTAATTCTGATCTGTACCTGAAGATGACGATATTTGATTTATTTGGCCCAAAAGTTTTTGAGGGAAAAGGCATCGTGTTATAAAGTGTGTTCCATTACTTCAATGTTACGGAATGATTTAAAGATTATTTATTGGGTTTTGACGAAATTCTTCATACAAATAGTTTTATTTAGTTTTGATTCCACATATATTTTTTCACACAAGTTATTAATATATATATATATATATATATATATATATATATATATATATATATATATATATATATATATATATATATATATATATATATATTAAATATACAAAATAAATATTAAATTATACATTGTGTAGCCGTTTATATTAATAACTGACTATACTACAGCGAAACACACAGTATAAAGCTCCCGTTAAAGAATATTATTGTGTTGTGGTATAAAACGATAGTCACAAGCTTAGGTATATAACCTATATCTATAACTACGTACATTATAGTAATACAATCACGTAATATAAAACCAAATTGCGCATTTGTTAATCGGTATTTGTTTAAAAATACTGACATACTTTACATTAATTACTTAATAAAAGTTAACAAAGGTAGATTATATAAAAAACTTCCTCTTTGAAAAGTAATTTGAACTAGAAATGTGCTAATTATGCGTTCACTACCAATTATTTGTTCATTACTCAGCACTCGGCATATTCGGCAGCATTTTAAGTTACCGTGTTCAGCCGAATAAGTTGTTAAAAATTCGGCTGAACTAATGATATACTTACACTTATTTACTTATTACTGAAATAATGATATAATTATATAATAAGAGATGAATATATAGGGTAGTATTTATCGTTGTTGATGATGAACTTTTTCGTAAAGTTCTGGAATAACAACTTCACACATGTATGGCAATAAGTAAACTGTGCGTACGATTTGCGATGTATATATTTTGGCGCCCTAAACCTACATAAATTGTAAATATCTAAACTAAACCGATTATTTGAACCGATATGTACACATAAAACCGAGTATTATTCGGTACCTTACTCCGTAAAAATGTACTCGAGGCATCTTCAGTTTTAAACCATACAATTGCGCATGTGATTTACATGTCTCCACGTGTTACTGCGAAGAAACATTGTCCTATGTATGCGAATATTAAAGCTGAAAAGTATTCTCCACCAAATTAGGTTAGGTTATAAACGAAAGTGTCAACGAAAGTACTAGCCATGCGTTTTTAACTGTATTGTATTGAAGATATGTTTCACTTTGAGCTTGTCCAATTAGACAACCTTTCTTATTTATTTTTTATTTGTTATATTTATGTGAAAACTACACATTTAAATAAAACTAGTTTTTATGGATTTTATTGCGGATTAGCATATTTTATATTCCCGACGTTTCGAGCACTTTACAGCACCCATGGTCACGGAGGGGACTGAGATGTTTGACGTCCCAATGTTCTTAGTCAACCACGGTTACCCCGAAGTTAAAATTATTAGTTTTAATCCGAAAAATAAAATTAGTAAGTTTAATATAATAATCTGGAGGTTTATTTAAATAGATAACCTTTGTTTTAGGTATGGTACTATGGTGTGTTGTAGGGTTACACAAAAGTGAAAAAGAAATAAATTAACTGCTATTTCCTAAAATAAAGATTGTATCAAGCAGTACTTTATAAAACAATGACATTATGCTATTATAAAAATCTTTCGAAAAAGGTTATTCTTATCTACGACGCAAGTCCCATGAGATTCTCAATTTTCGCGTCGCAGTGGAGCCATACGACAATCCGTGGGTGTGGGTAAAGGTTAACTAAGACAAAATTGCAGAAGGAACTCATGACTTTAAAGCGGTATATTCTTGCACACCGCTTAGATTATCAAATCGGTTTTAAGTCTTATGAAAATTAAGTTATTATGTATAATACCTATATTTTATTTTTAATAATTTGTGTAGTTCTTCACATTAAATCGTTAAAGCCCAAAAGTCCACTGAAAAACCGATATTTGTCTTAGTAGCCACGCTTAACTGGTGGATTGGCCAGCCATTTTTATTATTAATTCGTTATGAGACGCAGCCGCAGACGCTAGTATGCAACGTCCAAATGGACAAATATGTATTAGTATGTATTCTATATATATAATAATAATAAATAATTATATTAAGAAATCATTAAATATATAAATTAAATTTATGATTAGAAATACTAATATATTAAAAAAAGGTAAATCAATTTTACAGATCAATTATATTTGTACTTCTCTTCTGTTTGTTCGGCAAAAAAATTTTAAGTGTATTTTAAAATTCACTAACGTCTTTAGATTACGTAGTGGTGATGGTATGTTGTTCTAGCACTGAGTGACTGTATATTTGTAACTACCTCTGAAGGCAAAGGACCTATGTCGAGGGACACTTAATATGCGAGAGGAAACACGCGTGAGATACTTAGGTATTGGTACTTTTAGGTACATAGAATTATTCATTTCTGACAGTTAATGTAATACGTGTACGTACCAAACGGTAACTATTATTTATTCTGTGGTATTAGGTACAATAATTTTTATAAAAATAAAAATAGTATTGTGTTTAGTAATGGCTTCACTCCCTTAACACCATTTTTTATTGGACCGTCATGAAACTCCACCAGTTTAATGTTAATATTCATTTCACAGAAAATCTGTACTCAAAGCTAATAGTTTTAATTAAAAGATGTACTTATCAAAACTATTAATCGAGGATTAGGTATTGTAATCGTAAAGTTACAATGAATACGTACCAATAAAATTAATAATTATTTAGTATGATAGTCCTATTATTATGATACGCCTACAGAAATTATGTCTTTTCGGTTTCAGAGTAATCGTGCTATATAAACTAATTTATTTAATGTAGACAGTCTTTAAATTTGCGCCTTTATTTACGACATTAACCATATTTTCTCTTAGTTTATTGATTGGAGACAGTATTCAAACAATTTAGAAGCCATAAATATTCAAGAGAACACCGCAGTAGCAAAGTGGCTAGGCATTTCGGCTGCGGCGTTGCAGGCCCCGGGTTGGATTATCGCATGGAACAAGTTATACATTCCAATGTTGGGATTAGATGTTTGGCCATTTGCACATTATGCGTGTAAAGTGCCTTCACAATACAGGATAAATTCTTAAAGTAGAGATAACTTACAAAATATTTGTATAAAAATGATATATAATGGTGTGAACACGATTCCTAATGTATGTGCCAACAAAGAGGTTTTCTCTCGTCCTGACCCATAACCGAATAACGCTTACAGTATCATCAGATCACGGCTTGGCTGTAAGAGATACCGAGTTCCATAATATTAATGTATTATCTGTGACCATGGGGAAAGTTGCACATTTTGGAACCACTAAGTAGGTAGTCAGCTATTTTAATTATACAGCTATTCGCTTTTCTAAATTATTCGGAAGTTGTTAATTTTTTACATGCATTGCGTTTAAAATAAAACATAAAACAGTTGACAGGAATAACTAACTCTATAGGACTCATGAATCTATTTAATAGCACCTACTTATAACTTTTTAAGAGGTAATTCGTTCTATATATATATATATATATATATTTATCTTTGAATGCGGCATAGTGGCATTGAACAGTTAATCCTATTAGACGAATAACAGTGATGATTTTCACCATTGGTATTTTAAAGATCATGCACATGATACTAAAAATTTGATTTTTTTCATTGAAAGGGATTTCTTTCAATGTTAAGTGGGGCAATATAAATAAAAGCAAGGATATTTTCGAAAGTGCTAATATTAGCTTCCTAATTGTATCATAAGTCTTAAAAATAAAGCGGGATTACTTGTCGCCCACTTCATCCAAGCAGTATGAATCACGTCGCGATTTTATATTGTAAGTTTGTGAGTAATGTCACTTCCAGGTATGCAACTCTCTGTTTCAGCTAATACAGTAATTATGGGTTAAATATTTCAAAGAAAACTAATTGTTTAATGAATGAATAAATGATCACATCAGTGAAATATTACTAAGAGCCAATTCCACTGACAAACGCAAGCATAAATAGTGTAGTGAAAATTAAATCATTTCCTCTTTAGTTTTTACTTATCTTTAAAAAAATAAATATGATATTATTCTAAGCGGAAACGCTGACTGAAATTAAAGCTATCCTTGTTTTGCACAAAAGAGCTATAAGATAAATTAAAAACTTAGGCCTAAAGGAGTCTAAAAAGTTAAAAAATTAAGCAAAAATTGTTTATTATATTACTAAAAAGTACATGCTTGATAATAACTACTAGAAATGAGGTGATCGTTTTGATTCTGTTTATATTTTTTTTAATTTTTTATTGTATAACATATTATATGTATCCATATCCATCGTCAGATCAGCTTCACAGTACCATATTGTTGCATATTCTTCGAAATAACATAAGCATTTTAAATGTCATTTTAATCAGACGACAGCAAGTTCTTCAAAAATTGTTTTAGAAATTCAGAGCCGAAAAGACAAGAAAAAATTAGTGAAATATAAGATTTTAAAAATGAAGAGGTGTTTTAAGTTTAAAACACGGAATATTCATTCTAATTTAGAGTACTTATTAAGTGACTTATAAAAAATAACATGTTGACGTCAGTCATTCAGTCAATGACGCAAATTTTAACTTCAACGTATTTTTTTAAATACGACTTCAGTCAAAGATTTTAGCTTTTAGAATAGTCGTTTTGACGTGGTAGAGCCATACTATATTAGTAGTATAGTTGAAGCAGGATTGGGTCGGCTCGACCGAGGAAGGACCACATTCTCACAGAATACCAGTGTCAAATAGTAGCTTAGTGCTGCTGTGTTTCGTATGGTGAGTGTAGAGAACCGGAGACCCTTTTTACTAGAAACGAGGCATTCCATCTTAGTCCACGTGACAGTCGTCGGGTGACAACGCATCTGCATTTTGATTCGTAATCGAGGATAGATGTATGGGCCATAGCAACCACTTACCATGAGGTGCAATGTGTGCTCTTTGTCGCCCTATCCTATAAAAAAAGACGTGTGGCACTCGGGGACTGCCGCGGTAAAGCTATTGCATAGAATTTTGTATTAACTTATGCAATTATAATTATTTATTTATTTTATTTATGCAGTATTTCTTTTTCTTTGATATTAATTCAAGTTATACTTTTTGAGCGTGGTGTCCGATAAGAAAACAAATTTTTTCTTTTATTAAATAAATAAATAATAAATGCACTTTGTTCATTCATATTCAAAACACTTTATACACAAATTTTACAAGTACAGCTATTCACTGTTGTACATAAATACCTATACACCTATATACTTTCTCATAAACAGCTGCTTATGTATTCGTCCGATTTCAGAGCAGCTCGTCTCGATTCGTGCGAGCTTCGTAGAGTCGTACAATACGTCTAGTTGCACGCACACAAACACCGTGTCGAAGACTGCCGAAAAGAAACGACGTTAGACAATGCACGGTAGACATGTGCAGATCACTCATTTCTAGCGACCGAATCATTCTAGTACATTTCGTCACGCGTACCGGTACATTCGGATCGATCATTCAAATGGATCCTTTCTGGCTCTAGTACTCTGTGTCTGTAAGATCCATTGGGAACAAATGGGAAAAAAATATTTATGACTTTGTAATGCTATCATCGCCATCTACTGCATGTTATAGGTAATAAAGCATTTTATCGAACAAAAATTTATGGATTTTCAAGGTGGTAAGTCCAAAAGATGCTAGATGGCATAAACACAAAAACTTCAATTGATTTGATTTAATTGATAACTTTATTCAAGATTATTATTATATATTTTATTAATTTAATTAATTACTTTATTTTTAAATTTCATTCATAACTATACTTAATTTTATCGATTCTTATAAATTTACTTTGCATTTAGGCCATCTAGCATCTATTGAGCGTACCACCTTGAGTCTCATCCATTTTGGTTTGATTTCGATAAAATGAGAAATGACTTTAACTATAGATCGAATAAGATGGCGCTATTTATTACAAAGCAAAGCATTGAAAGCAATTTTAGTAAAAAGGAGATATTGTTTTCATCTAATATTATAAAATTTAGGCTTCACATGTCTAAAAATAAGGATTGTAATGTTTATTTGCTACAAAGTACTTAATATGATGATTTTCTTATAAGATAAACTTTTATCTTATAAGAAAATCATCATATTAAATAAATAATTTACCTTGAAATCGTAAGTTAAGTTTCGTGGGGTTTACTAAAAAAAGTGTTATTTTTAGTAAACCCCACGAAACTTTTTTTTTAAAGTCCTTTTTTATACGCCTTTGCCACGAAATTATATTTTTAAATCATAGATGCAACAATCAAATGTAATAAATAATTAAATGTAAAATATATTTTTTATTTTACTTATATAATAATAAAAAAACCCTTATATAATAAATACTCTACAATATTTTTTATTACCAGTGCGGGTGTAGCTACTTGATAAAAATAAAGTGCTTCCTTATGACACATAAAGAACTATCCACGTTTGCACTTTGCAGCTTCTCTGAACTGAGCTAATTCAATCTTGCACAATTATAAAAGAACGTTAAATTAATCCTATCCTCCATCTACGAGTACACTTCATCGTCAGATCGTCACAGAGACCAGATCGGGGAATCCAGAATCCAGATTCGAGAGATCTAACTTTGATTTCGATTTAATTTGTTTGACGTATCGTACTTCATTGTTCATTTCATCTTTATACCTCTCGCGTCTCGCCAGAGATTGGTTAGTATTTAATAATAGTATTTATGTTCCGTTTCCTTGCTCTGTACGAATAGTGTAGTGTTACCTATTTTAGCCGAATCCAAGTTGCCAAAAATTTGACGCAGAGTAAAAGTTGAAAGTTTTAAAAAGTCACCCAATTTTATAAGAAATATTTTAAGAAAATGCTTTAATGTAAACTTATGTTAGGTACCTTTAGTGTTATATTATTCATCAGAAGTAATAAGGATTGTAAGCGTAGAAGTAGACTACAAAGGTATTAAAAAATACTTAAGAAGTCAGTTGCAATATCTACATTTTACTATTTTCTAATAAAAGGGTTATAGAATAAATAATATTATTTACTATCGCCTTGTTTCTGAGATAGCCTACTCGGAGACTAGTAGAAAATCACAATTTTGGTCGCTCCGATTACTTTAAAACTAGCCTAAATAGCTAAAAATCGCCTTACTTGGCAACATTTCCGAATGCATGCACTGATTATACTGCACTGGTATACCTTACATTAAAAACAATTCATTCAGATCTTTCGGGATTCGGTTGGTTTGCGGCTCATTCTCAATTCAAACAAATCACGGGTTAAAAAGGTACCGTCAATTGTTTGTGATACGTTGTTGTTGTACTGGTACATTCAAAAACAAATGAATGAACCATCAATACTTTTAAGTGTACCAGCTCAAACGAACGAATCATGCATGATTGACACATGTCTAATGCACGGCCTTCAAGCCACACCGCCGTGCCCGTCGGAGTGGGGAGCGTGAGGTTTTTTCGTTACGGAATAAATTTCTGGATTCGGTCCCCGCGCTCAAGGCCCGCGATAGAAGCTATGCAATAGCTTAAAAATTTAGGTTATCTTTATAGCAGTATTATATTTTCAATTCAAAATTAGTACTGCATTTGTGATAATAATAAAATGTATGTATATAGAGTACTCACTCATTTTCTTTCACTATTTTTTGTGACTTTCTTCATTAATAATAAATGCACTTTGTTCATTCATATTCAAAACACTTTGTACACAAACACCGTGTCGAAGACTGCCGAAAAGAAACGATGTTAGACCATCGTTAGACAATGCACGGCCTTCAAGCCACACCTCCGTACCCGTCGAAGTGGGGAGCGTGAGGTTTTTTCGTTACGGAATAAATTTCTGAATTCGGTCCCCGCGCTCAAGGCCCGCGATAGAAGCTATGCAATAGTTTAAAAAGTCGTCCTGTTTAGTTTTTGAGTAAGTTTATTTAATAAAACAGGTGAAAACAGGCAGTTTATTTTGATCGCATCGTTGATTTGTTGAAGATGCGTCGAAAAGCTCACGAGCAAAGATTGAACGGCAGGCAGTTGGCATCTGCGGGTCGTTCCTCCGATCGGGATGCCGAATTCTTGTGACAATTTAATCCCAGCATCGTAATACATTAGGCGCCACTGCGCTAACATCGTGTTTCATGTCGGGAGTGCGGTCAAAAACCTTACCTGAATACGTATTGTATCTGTGAACTTTGCTGATTCCGACCCAATTCCCTCTCGCATGTCACATTAGCATTTTAAATTGCCTCGGGTCGAAGACCCTGCACTCAATCAATTTCTGGGGCACGTCTGCTCATTCCAAAGGTTTCTTCAAAAAGAGGTCACGGTGTAGACTACTCAATGGCAGGTGTAAGTAAACAGTTATATATTGAACACAAGTATTTACGATCGATTTATTTGTGACAGTTGCTTGTTTCTAAAACATTTTATATAAAGTTTATAATTATACCGTTTAACTTATTTTACTTTATTTATCTTTTGACATATTAGAATAGGTACTCATTTTAATAATAAACAAAATAAAATAAAATTCGAATACTTTGTATTTGGTCCGTGTAGGGGCACTTCGCCCACAGCATGAGAGACGGGCGGCAGAGAAGAGCTTATCAGGCCCTCCTCACATAGTTGAAGTCTATATCTAGAGCATGGGCATTGTCCATCGTCTCATATTTAAAGCCTCAAGCCGCACTTCCTTATGGATGGAGCTTATGCTCCGCTTCATTATTAAGAACAGGTGACTACGTATCTGCATTTTGATTCTTAATCGAGGATAAATGTAGATGTCTATGGGCTACGGCATCCACTTAACATCACGTGGATTGTGTGCTCGTTTGTTATTCTATTCTATAAAAAAAGAGAAAGGGGAGCTATGAGGACGATCGCCGCAAAGCTAGCGGTAGTATGCGAAAGCGTTCTCGTAGCCTGAATTAGTAGCCGGCAGGTGCCTGATATAACCTGTTTGTTCGCCCTGCGACAGACCGCCATAAGAAATATTTTCCCACGTACACAAAGGAAATCCAGAAACAGAAACATAATGTTTTTTATTCAATATAGATTGTATACAATATTTATTGAAAATCACTTTTTTCATTTATAATTTACAATTTGTTTTCATAAGGAAATTTAATCTTTATGACAAATTAACATTTGCCTATACTAATCTGATAGTGTCGTTGTCAGTGATAGATAAGACATATCGGATGAAGTTAATGCTGGGATTTCCCCCGATGCTGAACACAAGCCTACCCTATAGATTGTTACATATAGTGCCGTGTGGTTTTTGTCATAGTTGCCACGCTTGGCTTGTGCAAAGCTGTTTTTGTATTACTTCGAGTTGTTATCAAGAAGATGCTGCTACTCATCTCCTGTTCAATTCCTCTCTGTGACCTCTTATGCATCTACGGCATAGTATGGGGTAGTGGATATCCATTAGTCACCAAGTACCTTATATTCCCTCCAATCTAATAAGTTACTTTGGTGGCCTAGCTTAACTAATCCATTCTAATGTTAACTTAAATAATTATACCTCGGCAAATCCAGTTTGACCTAAAATCTGGTTTAGCTGGCAAAATAAACATATTTTTAAAATTATCAACTGACTGACTGAGAGTTGCAGGTCCAGAGCTTGAATCGCAGCTGGCAGCAGCATATTTATTATAACGCAAATAGTTGGAATTGGATGTGGTTGTAATATGACAGCCCTCGTGTCTCTGACAGTACATCCTATTACCCCGATCACATTATATCGAACACGCATACAATATATTCGAGTGAATTCCTCTGAGTTTGCGCGTAAGCTTGTGGTAACTATATCTCTCACGCTATTGACAGCTACAATTGGTAATTTATGTTTTTTCAAACACATTTTTTTGGGGATTTTTTTTTAGGAAATTATTTTTTTAGATATACTCGTATGTACACTATATTAATTAACTAAGAAAAAAATATAAATAAATTTACACTCGTGCCTGATGCCGATTTTACCAATTATAATCGTCTATTTTTTTAATAGAATTAGAATGAGATGCGGGCGCACAGTCCACCCGACGGTAAGTGGATGTTGTGGCTCCTAGACATCTACATCCATCCTCGATTAATAATCAAAATGCAGATGCGCTACCACCCCTGAGGACTAATATGGAATGTCTCGTTTCCAGTAAAAAGTGTCTCCGGTTCTCTACACTCACCATACAAAATACAGCAGCATTAAGACGACACATCGAAAATGCTATCGCCGTACTGATCCGAGTGAATACATAATTTCTATAAAAACTTGAAGAAACGCTGTCATAAGGTCTAAAATTGCATAGCGCCCGCGACGATTAAAAGCGCTTTGAAATTGTCAGAATCTTAAAATATTTTTTAAAAAATTATTGATTTAAGTTATCTAAATAATGAGAAATTAAATTATGAATATTGATGTTAAGAATATATTTGAGTGATTTCCAAGCATATAGATCAAATGATTTCGTTGTAATTACAACTATAGTGATTTCGATTTTTAAAGTTGTTTTCGCTAATAATTATGATCGAGTCAAAATTTTACAATCGTGTTTTTGAGCAATCAAATTCAAGATAAAGACATGAATTTACCTATATCAAAATTCCACTTTCGTTAGTGGTGTCATAGTCCTATACTATTCGATGAAAGGAGGTGCATTTTTTCACGGTGTCGCCTTTACGCTGATATTCTGTGAGAGCGTGGTCCTTTCCCAGTTGAGTCGACCCATTTATGCTACAACTATAATATGGCTGCTGTATACCTTTACGCTACTGTAAACTACGCTTACAGCTTACTTAAATTAAATATTAAGTATCCTTATCCCTGTTTCGTTTCATTGTCATTTAGTGTTAAAATGTGAGATAAATACTAAAAGAGAGAAAGTGAGAGAGAGAGAGGAGAGCGAGAGAGAGAGAGAGAGACAGAGAGAGGAGAGAGAGAGAGAGAGTTACTTTAACCATTGCTTAAATTGACGTCGATTTTAATGAGTAAGGCCGTTAGTCTTTAATATTAAATGTTGACGAAATAACCCAAGAAGTCATCGACATTGCTAGATAAATATGTAAGCAAGTGCACTTAACAATAATTATAATTATCAAGATATAGTTATATATCTATATTACCAAGTCATAATTATGTAAGAAGCTATTTGCTTATAAATGCAGTTTTACAGTAGTTTGAAAGCCTATGGATTCATTTAACTGGATCTTACAATTTTATTAATAAACTATTTTGAATTTAAATTATTTGCAGTTATTTTCCCCTTGTTTGTCGATTAGAATTAAAGTTCGGTATATGTTTACTGGCGGACTTATAGAGTCTCTTTAGAACAAAGAAATTAAGCTTTGTAAACTGGTACACGTGATCGTGTCATTCACCGCTAATTCTCCGGGTTCTTTCGGCCAATACAACTACTAAAAACGGCAAAGAATGGTTTGAAATTCTAAATTACATTATAATATTAATTTGGTTTCAATTAATTTAGAATTTTGGAGTGCCTCAAAAAATATTGCCCATTTATTAGAACAAAATAGTTCTAATAAATGGGCAATATTTTTTAGAACTATTTTGTTCTAATAAATGGGTTATAAGATAAATATAACTTTCTTTTACAGAAATAATTCTGTTATGCAAGTGCATTATTTTCATTATAATATATCACAAGTCTGTTTATATATGCTATAGGCTTTTTCATAGCGGAGAGAGAGAGAGAGTTTGCGTTACTACGTGTTGCCGGTCTGAGTATGTACATATTGTATGTACATATCCCAGATTGTACATACAATATGTACAGTCTGGGATATGTACAAGATATATGGGTTAGTCAACTATAACTTCCCGTACTATTTTCCATCTAAACCCATTTTTGGGCTGACATAGTTCAGATATTACAAGCGTGTAGCTATATACAGCCATTGTAGCTCAAAGGCTAAGCGAACGTGATAAATTTCGCAATACGCAAGCAACCCAGGTTTTATCCGCGCCGGCATCAGTAAATTGCCGATTGAAATTAAAATTAAAACGGATTGTTTTAGTTACCGCTTACTCGGCAGTGAAAAAACAATATTTTAGTGAAGTCAGTTAACGTACTGGAGCAGTGATTAATTGTTCCATAACCCTATTGGATATAAAATAAGCCATGTGTTCAGGGGTGTGACTTATGAATTCTGTATTTGAATTTTAACCTTAACATATGTAAGATAGTTATTTTATCTTCTGCTATCAGGGCTATGCTATGTAATCTTTTTATTATAGGATAGGGTGACAAACGAGCACACAGTCTACCTGATGGTAAGTGGTTGCTGTGGCCCATAGACATCAACATCTATCCTCGACCACGAATCAAAACGCAGGTGCGTTGTCACCCATGAGGACTAAGATGGAATGCCCCGTTTCCAGTAAATAGGGTCTCCGGTTCTCTACACTCACCGTACAAAACACAGCAGAATTAAGCTACTATTTTACACTGGTATTATGTTAGAGCGTGGTCCTGCCCCGGTCGAGCCGAGCCATTCGTGCTACAACTATATTACTAATATAACGGCAGCGTGGCTCTACCACGTAAATTTATCTTTTTTGGACTAAATGGAGGGAAGGATTTTCTTAAGCAGCTACCCCTTAGAATAAAGTAAATTTATGTATGATTATTTGTATATCTTGCTTGCATGAATATACATAAGATTAGCTTTATCATCATAAAGGCTTTATTACATAGATTGATGTTATGTGAGGATCTTGCAAAAGAAAAAAAAAATAGTAAAACGAAAATATGTTTGTGATTTATAATATGTACTTTTCAAAATTTTACATACAATGTGGGGTGGGGAGCAGCATAATCTGAGCGAGGGTATAGGCTTTGAACTCATTAGACCACCTGCCAAGCGTGGACGATAAGGGCAAACTTTCCAAGTGATACTTGAAAGGTATTTCCAGACAGCCAGTCCCACAGTGAACTTAAAAAGGCTGTTGAGATATAAAGTGATTTGATTTTTTGCGATACCTTTACTACGATACTACAATCCTAGCGTTAACGGTTAAAGCCTCTTTTCATTTACGGATTCTAATTCCCGACGACCATAAGTTTCTGTAAAATTATATATATATCTTATTTTTCATCTCTGTGCTTCTCCCAAGGCACGTTATCTTCTGCTTCATGCATCCAGTTGCTGCCGCCACCACCACGGCTACGTAAATCGGTACTGGTGGAAACTGGGTGCCGTGTTTTACGATCACAGTGTCAGACACGTCGTACCTGTAATGCTGCAGCCTATCACGGATATGAATATTTTGGCCTGATAAAGAACTGACATGGTTATTCGGCCATCTGTCAGATACCTAAACTTATTGTTTTTGTTATTATTTGGATTTCTACCTTAATCATCACAACATAGTTACGCGAAGAAAGTGGGCGGTAGGATTCTAAGGACACTACCACACGGCTGTACTAATGTAACTAGTAATATTTTAAGTATCATATTATATTATATCTATCTTAAGCTAACTGTTAAAGTTTTAGCTTGATACTTTAGCAGTCAGCTTAAGACAAATAATTAATACAATAAGAATAGCATAATTATTACTCTAAGCTGAATCCTAAGTCTTCGTCGCGTATATATAGATTAAATTTGCATCGATAGCAATTAATTCACGTGTCGTGTCGAATAGAGCACTCGACCTGCTTTGCGCTCCAGCTGAAATTCGTCCTATTGATTGCTATTGCTATTAGAGACAATTGCTATTGCGGAGAAAATACCAGAAAGTACGTCATCGTTCGAGAGCTCGTGCAAGTTATTCTATTAATTTAAGTAAATAATAACAAAAGGCTTTTGTCTATTAATTCCCTTCCTTACGTCGCGTATTCAGTTCCAAACTTCAATGGCTTGATTCATGTTCAAAAATGTCAATACTTATGTGTAAAAGAAGATTAAAATATTTTTAATTTCCCGCTAAGAAAATTGAAAATTTTCAAAAATAGGGAAGTTATTGGTTTCAACCCGATTTTCGAAAATCGAGATTTCATCAGATCTCGACGTTTTGAGATCCCAGAAAGCTATTCTAATTTCACGTGGACGTCCGTACGGATGTATGTATGTATGTGTGTGTATGAAGTATGTAAACCTTCCATAATTTTAAAAATCATGATCGATTGAGATGCGGTTTGCGGTGTTCTAAAGACCTCAATGTGGAATAGATTTGGTGATAATATTAACTGATTCGGATGAGTAGATTTAGAGAAATCTCAAAAATAAATTCTTTTAAAAACTGTTTTTTTGAAAGAACTTTTAAACGCTTTTACACATCGATTTCAAAAACTAATCAGCCCTTAACCTCAAAAATAACACCGAATGCCGTTTGGAAAATAAAAACGGTTCTTTCGTTCGTGAGATATCAAAGGAGAAAGAATTAAAAAAAAAAGTCTTTTTAATATAACTTCGAGATTTCGCAACATAATTTGGTGAAATTTGGAGCGCTTTGTATTTAAAATTAGCGGAAAGTTCCAGGGATGGCCTGCAGCGTCAACCAATTTTTTTAAATAGTGAAACTCATTTTGCAAATGGTGTTTAGTTTTAACTTATTTTAAAATCCCAAAGAATCAAGAACTTTGCTGCCTACGTCAAGGCTGGGCAGTTCTAAAGGTGTTCAATGTGCAATGTCATAGTTGACCTTGGTTACCTTCCTCTTTCGGTTTCGGCTGTCTTTGAACTGCGAGTCAAAGACAAGGCTCCAAAGCCCGAAGATATTCCTGGTCGCGCCTAGGTCTTGGCAATTAAAGTGTAAGGGTTTTCGAAGGTTATTTCTTCGCTCCGCATATCGCGCAATCGTAATGCTCAATGTGGTTGATAAGTTTTTTGAGCAATTCATCGCCTACCGTCTGATGAGCAGTTTAGATTCCAAGTGGGTTGCTCCACGATTGAACGAATGAGTATGAAATGATTAAGTATGTTAAGGCATACTCGGAAGACATGAGGCTATGGGGTGGTGTGATGTTGGCGGTATCTTTAGACATTGCCAAAGATTTTAATACCTTGGTCTAGACGTGTGTAAAGAAGGCACTAAGATTTAATACAGGGCCTCCCTACCCTAGTCAGATTGTCGGAGTCTACCTCTCCGAGACACGCTCAGGGTACGAAATACATCCGTGAGATAAATTTAGTACCCTGGGCGTGAAGACCATCTTCTAAGGAGAGAGATGTTATGCGAAATTCCAGCTTGTGAAACATCGGATAGGACTGGGTGCTGCGAGGTGATCTACAATTGGGTATTGGCATAATTTGCTACTTGGACGACGCACTGGTCATCGTTCGGCGTTACATATATGAGGTGGCTGCCCGTCTTACCATTGAGTCAGTAGCATATGTTGCAGGCAGAACACGGATGTTATGACTAGAGGTGGCGCTAAGCAAGTCAGAAGCCAATTGCTTTTATGAACTTAGTAGGGCGCCATCTGTTGGTTATTATTAGTGATACCTGTATCGAGGTTAAGTCCAACATCGGGTATCTCGGACTCGCCCTAGATAGCCTCTGGAACTTCCGCGAACATTTCGTTTGCCTAGCCACACGGTTAATGGGTGCACAGCTGTTGTTTTGAAGCGGCTACAACCTGACCTCAGGGAATCCAACTCGAGTTTCTGCTACCTATATCTGGGAGTTGTGCAACCAAAGTTCTTGTGTAGAGCACCAGTATAAGCGCAGGCCTTGACAGTAAACCATATTGCTTTCCTGAAAAGACCACAGAGGGTGATTGCCGTTGAGGTTATACCGGGATATCGCACTATGTTCTTTGAGGCGGTTTTGTAGTCATGTACCAATGGCGCTCGGACTTTCGGCACCAAGGAGGTAATCCCTCACACACAGAGTGGACAGTGCGAAGGTTTGATGGTGGGCAGTCTATGTTGAAAATTTGAAAAAGTGCCTAACCCACTCTATAACAGGAAGCAGGATTGTTGAGACTGTTTAACTAGCAGATTGCGTAAACAGGCGGCTCGAGTTACTGGTCTTCCAGCTGGTACAGGTGAATTTTGGGTACGTTTAATTTAGTAAGTTTGTTAACAATAACTTTTTCTTAATCTCATTGTGAACAAACACTTAAAATTACATTTAACTAAGTCATTGGTGCTGACAGGAAAGGAACCAAGGTCGTTCGCTAACTGTAAAATTTACAGAGAGCGCGTAGCCCCCGAGCTACCTTTAGTTATTATTATAGGCGTTTATTATGATCACGTGATTACACGTTATTACCGAATGAAATCAGTGGGATACTTGTCAATTTTCACATGTCTCGTACTTCGTATAATAATCACATGCAACTTGCTTTCAATAGTATCACCAGGTATCACGTTTCTGTTCTGTCACGTGATTGTGGATGTATTTGTTTGTCATAAGTTGTGACAGAAATGTTGTTGCATAATTATATTCCATTAATAAGCTGTTTTTATAGAATAAGAGTGTAAAATGTGCACACATTCTACCTGATGACAAGAGTATGCTGTGGATCTCGGATATCTCCATCAATTCTCAATTAAGATAAAAAGTATATATAAACATTATCCCTTGGAACGAAATCTAATCAAGTTTAAGATCTATTTAAGCAGCATTTCGTATATATTGTGTTATATAAATTATGTATGTGCATAATATATTACTGTATTTTTAAATGTTTAAGTTATCAATATATGAAAGTCTACCTCGTTGGTCTAGCGGTTGTAGTAGTGCGGCTGCTGATCATGAGGTCTGGGTTCGAATCCCGGGTCGGGGCAAAAATCAATTATTGCCCGGAGTCAGGAAGTTGGCGGTGTCTCACTCCCGTGCCTCGGAAAACACGTAAAGCCGTTGGTCCTGCGCCTGATCTCTCTGCGGTCGTGTCGGTTTACCGTCCCATCGGATTATTAGAGTGAGGGAATAGAGAGTGCACCTGTGCTTGCGCATACACTTGGGCACTATAATCCTGTCCTGCGCCGTTATCTAGCCTCCGTTGAGGCAGGCCGCTGTGGCCGAAATTCGGTCTGGAGGAAACTTATATAAAAGATAAACAAAATAAAATAATTAATATATTATGTGTCGATGTTTATTGAAATTATAATCACTAATGTCTAAAAAATTTCGTAAAGTGTAACTTTATTATTAATAAAATTTAAGTTTGAAACCTGCTTAAGAATAATTTTTATTAAAAGTTGAATTTTTTGAACTTTTAGAGTGTACTAAGGAATGTCACAAGATCAAGGTAATTCTATTAATAGACAAGAATGTTCTGGAAATATTTTAATTAAAAACTGCATCCTTTATTTTTACTCATAAGAAACGAATATTATCTCCCAAATTTATACGTAACATTTGAAATATAAAATATTTAATAAAGTAAGAATCATTAAATCAGTTCACGATTTGCGAAAAGTTCGCGTTACATACTCGTACATACATAAACAAAAAAAGTACAGTCAAAATAAGAACCTTCTTTATTAAAAGTCTTTCTTATATGAACGAGAAAACGAGAGCGCACCGCTATGTAATATAATATGCGTACGAGTTTCGGGGGGCGGAGGACGCTAGGAGCGGCGTACTGAAACTGTGCTGAACCAATGAGTCACTTTTGTGTACACTGTACAGTGTTTCGCAATCAGGTCAGTCGCGGCCTCGATGAAGGCCAAGCTATTTGTTCGACACCTACCAATGACTGTACATTTCACAGCTAACGAATAGTTTCAGTCGAGTTCATTCATTCGGTTCCCAGTGCAAATTGCCAATTTACAGTAGATAATTTAAAAGAAAAAAATATCCGTTTTGATATAATGTATTCACAGGGTTTTTACGAAATTTTGTTTAAGCGGTCTTGAAAATTTTCTGTCAATTCAGAACTTTCAGAACGCTCTTAAAATCTTTCGAGCTCAGCATTCTGTTTGTACTCGTAAACTCTTGTTTTTAAGTTTTGATAAATTCGTGACGATAAAAGTTTTGTCGTTCTTTGGACATACCTTGTCAGACAATTTGCCTAAGTGAGCATCATCATAATCATCATCATTACAGCCCTTCATAAGTCCACTGCTGAACATAGTAGGCCTCCCTCATGAAATGCCACAAAGCACGGTCCTGAGCCAACTGCATTCATCGACTTCCTGCATGTCTTACAAGGTCGTCACTCAATCTAGTGGGGGGTCGCCCTACACTTCGTCTACCGATACGAGGCTGCCACTCGAGAACCTTATTTCCCCAACGGTTATCGGTTCTTCGAGCTATATGACCGGCCAATTGCCACTTCAGCTTACTAATCCGTTGGGCAATGTTCTTAATTTCTAAGTTTATCACGCAGAGAAACCTCGAGCATAGCCCTCTCTATAGCTCACTGAGTGACTTTGCTCTTCCTCAAACAGCCAGCAGTGAAGGACCACGTCTCATATATCATCCCATAGGTCATCAATCTAGTTTTGAAGTTTTGAGGTAAGCATGACGAGAAGATGTGTCGTAATCTCCCAAACGCTGCCCAGCCGAGTTGAATCCATTGATTGACCTCCCGGTCGAAATTGGACTTACCTAGTCGGTCTATTTGTCCCATACTAGTCAACAACTTCGAGCTTAGTGCTCCTAACAAACACCGGAATAGTTGTGATATAGACACTACACATGACTTGTTTTGTCCATGTTCACCTTAAGACCTATCCGCTGGGAGACACTATTGAGAACTTTGAGCATAATGCTTAGATTCTCCAGCGATTCTGCCATAAGGACTATATCGTCGGCTAATCGAAGTTGGTTGATATTCTCGCCATTGATGTTAATACCGTATTCTTTTCAGTCCAGTAGCTTGAAAACGTCTTCCAATGCAGCGGTGATGAGTTTCAGGGATATTACTTCACCCTGTCCTACATTTCCTCTGCATTTCGATAGTTTTCGTACTCTGGTTCTGTACACGGATTGTCATCGTAGCCCTACTACACTTCAGCACTTCGATATACGGAGAGTCACCCTGGCACCGCTGAAGGAACTACAGCAGCACCCAGATTTCGACGGAATCAAAGGTTTTCTTATAGTCCACATACGCAAGACTAAGTGGCAAATTGTAATCTTCGGGGAATATACTCGTAAAAAATTTCGAGCGTAGTGTATTGCTACAAAATTTAATTAAATATTATAAGAAGCAGTCAAGTGTTGCTAAATCAAGCTAATTAGCTATTATAATCCACTAAATTAAAATTTAGGTGCACATTTGCAGATGGAAGGGCAGTATTTACATTACAACTAAAGCACTGCATTCAGTCATCGGTCTGAATATTTTATATCTAGTCCACGAGAGATAGTTATTTTATTATTAACTGAAGTGAAAAATTAACTTACCGTCCACCTACCGGTAAGTGTCTACTGCAGTCCATGGACATCTACAGACTTCAAATATAGAAAAATAACAGATGCGTTGTCACCTGACTGGTATCCGATTTACACTTTGACACGTACATTAGCGAGTTTAGTTACAGGGCAGTCGACAGTAAACGATAAAGTGTACAGTACCGTTCCAAAATCTTCGTTTAGTTAAAGAGTATAATTTTCTATTCTAAGGGTCGAACGCGAAAACTTTTCCTAACTTTTGCAGTCAACTAAACTCGTTCGTTCACACGAGTGACGTGTTTAGTTGCGGGTGGCGGGAGACGCACAAGAAGGCAACACTTCGCACAATTATCTCGCCGTAAAATAGACCGGCCGGCTATCCCGTACAACTTAATTGTTAACTTGCTGCTTAACTCGTTAATTGCCGTTCAAAAGAGATTTTCTACTTAACTCGCCAGGTTCGCTAGATAACTCGCTACAACTCGCTCGTTCTTGTCGAACTGTAAATCGGTCTTTAGATGCAGTTGGGACTAAGATAAACGAAGACTAAGATCGAATCACGGCCTCTAATTACTAACTAACTACTATTTCTCTATACTCTTTAGACCGGAGGGAACACGGCAGTAAAAGCTGCTATGGCAGCAAACACGTAAGAGGGCCACTTAGTCCCATAAACACACTTCCAACAATTATGATTGTACAACTGAAAGAAAAAATTAAAACGAAAACGTTTATTTGAAAGGAAATAACTACCATTCATTGAAGTATCATTTGATACCCACACTAGGTAATTCTGTATCGTATGTATTTACTTAGCATTAACAATTTAAGTTTATAGTTATCTTAACCGCAAAATTCAGTAAAAAACTGTACCAATTAAACAAACATTAAAAATAAGAATAAAAAGTTGCATGCATTTATTAATAATAATGGCAGGTGTCTTTAAGGCTATTGTGACAGTGTGTGAATATATTTTTCTGTTGAGTCATTATTTAAGGAAGTGAGCCAGGAAGGTTCTACAAAATAATTTTTGTTTTATGATATTTTATATTACAGACGCTGAATACTTTGTTGTAAATAAGCGAGTCTATATAGAGACTGAAACATCTGAAAAACACACACACACACACATATATATATATATATATATTATGTGGTGTATTTTTTATAATTTTGTAGGCATAAAACAAAATCCCAGCTGATCAATAAATTGAAGGGGCAATGCTCTACACTAGATAGAGTGAAGACCTAGTAAGAGCTTATATTTACAGTAAATAAATATATATATGTATATATATATATACAACTATAACTATATAAGCAATAAATATATAGGTATCTACGGGCCACAGCACCCACTTACCATCAGGTGGACTGTGTGCTTGTTTGTCACCCTTACTCTATAAAAAAAAAATCAAGGACTTAAAAGTTACGGGTTTATCATTATTCTATAGTATGCATTTCAGAGAATTTGCGCAAGTATTAAATGCTTTAATTCCTCCCTCTTCTTTTCATGATCGGAAAACCAGACGGTCGGCGGGTCTTCACCCCTTTATTGTTGATCTTCCACGCATTAGAATCAAACGGCTTGCTTCATTTTTTGTAATGTGTATATCAAAGGAGTGGAATAATTTGCCGGCGTCTGTATTTCTGTCCGAATACAATTTGGATGTCTTGAAGGCAAGAGTGTAGGCTTTTGTTGAGCTAAGACAGTGCGATTTACCATCTAGAGCTTCATAGCCTCTTACACCAGGTGGGATTGTCGACAAGCCGCTACCACTATAGCTGAATAAAGTCCATAGCTGAACATAGACCTCCTCTATAAATTGCCTCATAGGGGAATATTTGGCATATTTGCCACGCTTGGCAAGCGGATAAGCAGCTGCAATTTTTTTAAAAAAATTTAAATTGTTCCTCTTAGATCAACAATCTCAAAGTCAAGTAGTGCAGATATTTTGATAGTATGTAATTTTATAAATAATGTATGAGCGTGTATATGTGTATGTATGTGTGCTTGTTTATATTTATGTATATATATGTACATACATATATATATATGTATATGTGTGTGTGTTTGAGTATGTATATATTATTTATTGAAATTATGTAATGAAGCGGTGTACTGCAGCTGGTTTGTGTATTTGTTTGTAGCTTAAACTTAATTACGTTCCTGAGTGAATTTCAATGCAACCTCTTACAGTATTAAGAATATTTTATAAGAATTATGACAATATTACAAGAAATAAATTTTTGTTATTATATTTGGTTTAACACAACAGAACTGCCCTCTGCATATAAAGAATATATAATATATGTATATATATATATATATATATATATTTATACTTATTTGTGTATTTTTATTTTAAATATATAAGGGTGCCACTGAAAATCAGGGTTGGGGTGTTGTACTTCTAATACATTCCAACATATCCTGAGTGGCTTTCCTTTTTGGAACAGAGCAGCATTAACGGGTGGATTGTCTTTGTAATACACCCTATGCATTACTCCTTATTATCCAGTTCTTTATTATTTTTTTTTCTTTTTTATATTATTGTTTGCTTTTTTTTGTTTTTTTTTTTGTTTTATCATATCTACAAACAAGGAGTGAATGTCCTGTTTCATGATTTCTATGTAAAATTTTTTTGTTGTATGACTACTTAAATGTTATTTGTTTTATGTAATCCGCTTGAGTGTGTTGCATGTGCCAAATAAAATCTGTTTCTTTCTTTCTTTCTTTCTTTTATTGAGAAAATGCTGCTGCCCATATTCTGGTTTGTTTCTATCTGTCATCTCTTGCTACACCCACGGGATGATATGGGGTGGTGAATATTCTTACACCGCCACTACATGGTCGAGCATTGGTTTATAATAAGTAAAAAAAAAACATTGACCCGTTGCAGTATATACATTAACCTGAAAATATGTAAATAACATAAACATAACACTATTTAGGGAATTTTCTTCTTTGGCGCGTCCCTGTCGGTACACCCAGAGGGCCAGAAATCAGGAGCAAGGAATGTCTTTTTGTGTTTTACAGGAACCTGGATTACGTAGGAATTGAAGTTTGTTAATCTACCTGTTAGATCCCAGACTATTCAAAAGTACCGAGATCGAATCCTCTATGCTATTCTTCTACCTAATGAACTAGGACGTCTTCTCTTGATGTACTTTTGTCCAAACAGAATATGTAGAGCTGCGTGGTGAGCACCAACACACGCAGACTTGTACTGGCGTTTAATTTGGCGGTTTACGTTGGTTACAGGCGGCTCTCGATTGATGTCTCTTCTCAACAGTAAATGGTGAAAGAATTGAAAGATGGCTAACCCATCGCTTATACAATCAGTAACACAGTATGCCATTTGGAGGTAACACAGTTGACACATTCTTTTTAATTATGTCCCTTAAACGTGGGACCTACGAGTATAAGACCCAAACCAACATGGGACCGATTTATAAGAACTTATATAGTTTAGTCCTCATATTGAACTAATCAGATTTGTTATCTATATCTAGACTAATATTTTTGAAGGAGAGCGCGAGTTTTGTGAGTTTGTAGAGCAGTAGCAGTTAGTAGCATATGTAGAGGGTAATCTGCGGAGCTATTGCACCTATTTAAAAAAATCTTTCACCATTTGAAAAGTACATTATTTCTTGTGGATATAGGCTATAGGCTATATAATGTGTATTATGGCTAAAATTTATAATGATATTCGTCAACAAAGTCGGAAAAAGTCGTGCCTCTTCAGAGCTTTCCATAGGGTGCGCTGCGTCAATAGATGAAGTTGCACGAAAATATTGTGTGGCTGAATTGTTCCTCTTAAAAAGTTCTACAAAAGCATAATATGTCTATTTTATAACGATAACACGCAGTATTTATTTATATAAAAAAAACTCTCACGCGACAAAATAGTTAAGGTGTCAAAAGCAAAACTGACAAAAAATATAGTATACCCCGAAGTTTTAAAATAAATTAAACCTACCTACTCGTAATATTCAAGATAAATAATTGTTTATCCCGGGCAAGGCCGCGGTGGGCCTTTCATAAAAAATGTTGATGTTATTAAATACATACGTTAGGTCTGACATATACATATTATATTATTCTTGCAGTATTGCGTACAAACGTATTAAACCCAGCCACTTGTCGATAGAACAAAACATCAAAGGTTAATCACAGGTTATTATCATCGCTTGAGAGGTTTTATCGCAATCTGAAACGGCTTGTTATGAGCTGAAGTATTGACCGCGTGGCAAAATTTAAACGTACCTACTTAGACTTTGTTTTTGGTACTTCAATTTGTAATAGATAAATTTGTTTTAAATATAAATAAAAGGTAAAATAGCTAAGCGATCCTATTACAAAATGTGAGCCAAGAACCACCTCTGAGTGTTCTGTGATAGAAGTGTATATAGTTATAAAATTTTAAAAGCTTTAGCTCTAGCTAAAAATAGCAGAGCTTTCTTTCTTTTTTATCTACACATTTATACAAATAGATAAAATTAAATAAAATTTTGTCTGTCTGATTGTTCCAGCTAATCTCCGAAATGGCTGAAACGATTTTGACGGGACTTTCACCAGCAGATAGCTGATGTTATAAAGAATAACTTTGGCTACTTTTATGTTGAAAAAGAAAGGATCTCACAAAAAATTAAATTAATTAAAACCCTAAGTTACACGCTGGCGAAGTCGCGGGGAGCAGCTTTTAATAAAGAAACTTATCAATCGTCATTATTTTATTCTGTTATATTTTTAGCTAGCATATTACAATAAAAATCTTAAGTTGTTTACTATTTTATTTTATTTATTTAAACCAGACAGAAATCAGTAGACAACATTCATCAACATCATCGTCATTACAGCCCGTTAAAAGTTCACTGTTGAATATAGACCTCCTCCATGGAATGCTACGAAGCACGGTCATGAGCCGCCTGCATCCATTGACAGCCTGCATCTCTTACCAGGTCGTTACTGTATCTAGTGTAGAGCTTTGCTACTTCAGCTTACTGATCAGATGGGCTTTTGTTTTATGCCTACACTGAAATTCTTAAACAAAATAGAAAATTATAAAAAATACATAAATGTTATTACAAGATGCATATTATACAAGAAAGAAACAAAATTCAGTGGCATTTAAAAAGAGAACATACAAGAAATCATCTGTGACTAATATTTTAAATTAATTTGACTTTATAAAGTGTACAAAGAAGCAAGAACATTAAAAAATCAACAGTTACCTCAAATAGTGTAACTTGTATTGATTCACACTTTTACTATCACTACAGATTGTCATAAGTGAATATAGGCAACGCCCATAATTTTCCACAAAGTACGGTTCTGGGCTATTTGCATACACCGACAACTTGCGTGTATCATAAAGTCGTCGCTCCACTTGCCCAATACTGCACTTGAAACTGGCATTCGAACCTTTTCTTCCCTATCGTTTGTTGGTTCTTCGAGGTAAATGGTCGGTCCTTAGTCACTTCAGCTTTTTACACTTTCGTCATAAAGTTATAAGGCATACCGATCAAGAACATTTGTCGGAGTTTCTCGAGACGAGAGGATCCAAGCCTAGTTGGATTCGTCGATTTTCCGCTTCATCGTAAAATTTGTCCCAGTTTCACATACTCGGACACGCACATTTTCTTCAACAACTTCGAGCGTAGTGTTCGCGACAGCCAACGGAATATGATATATCACATAAATGTTATGCATAGTTTTTGTCTTGTTTATGTTATTCCTAAAATCGAAAAGCTAAGGTACTTTAGGGATAATGCAATACTGACTATATTGTTGAACGTGAGTTATCACTCGGTATTACAATGTTGGTTGACATTTCTCTAAAACTATGCACCTCTTTAATGCTCGTTGTAATGTACAATGATGAGAAAACCAGCATGTCTGAGAAATTAAAAAAATATTTCTTAAACAGAGTTTTCTATTCATTGTTCAATTAACATTTAAACTTAGGTCTCCTCAAATTCAAACTTTGGCTCTGTCAGGCAGACACTACGTGGAAACATCTGCATGGCTAAGAAAAAAATAATATGTAGTTTGATTTTCTAGTATAGAACACCGTGCTATTTCCACTAAAGTAAATCCAGGGTGGCCAGTGATTTTTGGTCTCAATAAAAAAGCATGTTCGATTTTTTTAAGTCAATAATTCATATGTGTTGGTTTCATGTCCGTTTTACTCTGTTAAACAACTAGCTACATACTTATTACTTACGTGAAATAATCTCACAGAAAACCTCTTTGACACAGCAGACGCTGAGGTAGTTCCAATGAATTTCGTTTTGCTTTGTATTTGTTTTGATTGGGAACTACACAGGCCACTATATAGCCGGCGTTATAAAAAAATCGTTTTGAAATAGTAGTAGGTTTGTTTAAATTCTATATAATACGAGGTTAACGGATGTACTTTATTGATATAGTTAATAATAACACATCTCTAACAATTATTGTCCCTCGTTTTTGGCCGGCATCGATGTCAGCAGCTGTCTTTCATGCGGCTAATTGTCAGTAAAGTGATACTAGACAAATGTTTCGGTCCCACGCGACCTCTGGCACGCGTGTGTTATCATAACCTCTTGATTTTTACTTATTCGAAAATGTTCGTGTTGCAACGGCCGTGTGGTTGTTTGCTTTCAACAGTTCATAAATATTCCACTGTCGGAAATCACTCTTCCATAGTGCAAAAGGAGCATTTGCCGTAATAGTTCACGGGATGGTATAACGATTATAGTATCGTTAATCGTCGTAATATATTTTTTTAAAAAATCAATAAATTCATGCAAATAAAAACCTTGATGAATTCTTTCAAGTCAAACATAAATCACCATTGTGATTTTAAAATAAGCATTTATAGGCGTAGATAGGGCCGGCATCATCAAATCGCTCCAGGTACCGTATAACTGCGTTATCATCGAAGTTTTATAAGTATACCAAATAGTACTTATTCTATAAAAAAGATTTATCATTCTAAAACTACTGCCAATAAAGAAAAAAATCATAAAGTAGGGAAATTTTAATAGTCTACTTTTTTCTAAAACTACTGCAAATCATCATTATCAAGGCTCGATGCCAATGGTTAATTGGCAAAGTGCAGCGTTGCCAGGGTTCGATTTCCGAAAAGAAAAGGCGTTTGTATGATTTGCAAATAATTATATAGTAATATAAATATAGAGTAATATAAAGAAGAAATCAATATCATAGAGAAAACTTTAATAATTAACCAGATAATAGGATTTTTTCTGTCAAGGAGTCTGTCTGGACAGGTACCATACTCTTAACTATCTCAGTCGTCAAGCATGTGTGCGTGCACTGCTGTGTTTCAGTCCATAGGTTTTAGAGAGCCAATATAATTACACGCTGTGAGATATTCCATCGTAGTCCTCAGAAACAGTAGCCTTTTTGATTTAAAGTTAATGGTAAGTGCCCATGGACTGCAGTAGCAATTTACCGTCACTATGTGTGGACTGTCACTTTGTTTATCATTTCAGTTTTATCAAGAATATACTTATTATAGGGTTATTACTAAAGCACACATTTGCAGATATTTACCTTAATTGAACATGATCCGCATAAAGCCTTTGTGTGTTTATTATTTTGAGGTATCCTTGGACAAGCTTTATGTACTGATGACATGTGCGGAAAGATAATTATTAGTGGGAAAATTTAGGCTTGTTTTTCGTCCAACATAAAGCTTGTTGCACTTTCGTTCTTAGTTTTCAACAGGTTAAGGCAGGTCGTAGTGATTATCAGTCGACTGCACCATTTGTCACCGATGCGGTGCCGTAAATATATTCTAGAGAATGTGAGGAATTATCGAGTAGGAGCTTTTGCTTTGTGATTCAAATATTTTTACTTTTTGTAAAATAACGATGCCGGAAAATTACTTTGTAGAAAATATTTTATTTAACAAGTATGCTTGGCTACTTACGACTTACGAGTCCTACCATCTAGTAAACCGCCGTATATCGCAAGTCATTAGATCTTTTAGGCATTTCTTATCGTCGCCTGTTACTACTACACCTACGACATCGGGTATTAGATTCTCTTTCGCCGCCACCACGAAGGAAAAATTTTTCATTCATGCATTCTTATGATAACAGAAAACTTCAAAATTTTCATTATTAAGTAATTTTTAAAAGAAGAACTTCTTTAGGCACGTTGGGCACTTTTGGGATGGGGAAAAAGCACTGAATTCGCGTGACCGTAACGCTCACATGCATATAATACGGATGTGTATACATAAATTTGTTTGAATTATATAGTAAATAAACATTGTTTTTCATGTAAAACAACGCAATAAATGAACATTTTATTCGTTGATAAAAATAATTTCAAATAAAAAATACTTCTTAAAAATATTTCTCATCAAGTAGAAAGATACAAGTTTGTGAAGCTAAGAAGTTTTCACTTCTAACGTGCAGTCCTACGACTGGCAGTTTTATTTATTGTTTACTGTGGTAGATGATAAAGGGGTTTTCCTTTTGGTATTCTCAATTAAGATGGTACGACTCTTTTTCTTTCTAAACGTTTGTTGGGGTTGGTACCATCCTCCTATCTTTTCCGTTCATTCCGGCTGCTTGATCGCGGCACGAATGAAGGACTTCCCTGTCACAGCAATACAGCAAATAAAAAGCAGCTATAATGCTACAATATACGTTAGAAATAACACAGAATGTACCCTTCGCCTTACGGTAACTCCGTTTTTTTATTTTATAGGATAGGGTGACAAACGAGCACATAGTCCACCCGATGGTAGGTGGTTGCTGTGGCCCATAGACATCTACATCTATCCTCGATTACGAATCAAAATGCAGATGCGTTGTCACCCGTGAGGACTGAGATGGAATGCCTCGTTTCCAGTAAAAAGGGTCTCCGGTTTTCTACACTCACCATACGAAATACAGCAGCATTAAGCTACTATTTCACGCTGGTATTCTGTGAGAGCGTGGTCCTTCCCCGGTCGAGCGGACCCATTCGTGCTACAACTATACTACTAATATAACTGCAGCATGGCTCTACCACGTATACAAGTAAAATTAATTTTGTTTTATTGAAACATGCCATTAATGTTAGGCAATAAGAGACACAATTCTTACGTAAAACCTCACTCTGAGCAAACTTTTACGTCGCATTAACCAAATTACACGCCAACGAAATCATAGATAAAAGCATGTGCGGAGACGTTTAGAAGAGAATCATCGAGTTTGTCGACGTGCATTGATTTTCTTTATAATATGTTCAATGTCATGCTTTGCCGAGACGGATTGGTTGTAGAAAGAATACAACACTTCTAAAAATATAAAAATATAAATTTTTAGTAAGATCCAGTTTAGAAACTTCATCGGGCGTATGCAAGCCAAACGTTGTTTAATAATTCGATGTCAATGATCCCAGTGTAGCAGTACTCCGTGAATTTTGTGGACGAATTAACAAACTGCTCGCTCGTAAACACCTTAACGGTATTAAAATACATTTTTTGTAACTTTACGTTTGCGAAAAGTGCACTTTTTCCTTTTTTTTTCTTTTTAAAATTACATTTCACTTGCAGAAATAATGTTATTACAACTTTTCTTTGGAAGTTGTTTATACGTGTAAATACTCCACCAGTTTCCTTGTGCAGTGAAGTAAAGTGCAGCCACACGTTCTTTTTATAATACTGTTTTGTCCTACGAACGTACAGTCCAGCTGATGGTTAGTGACTATTGCAGCAAATCGACCGTTCAAACAAAGAAGGTCGCAGTTGCGTTGACACCTCTGAGGACTAAGATTGAATACTTTACGTGGTAGGGCCATACTGCGGCTATACTACTAGTATAATTGTAGCACGAATGAGTCGGCTCGACCGGAGAAGGACTGCGCTCTCACAGATTACCAGCGTAAAATCGCTGATGTGTTTTCTATGGTGGGTATAGAGAACCGGGGACCCTTTTTGCTGGAAAGAGGCATTCCATCATAGTTCTCACGGGTGACAACGCATTTGCAATTTGATCTGAAATCGAGGATAGATGTAGATGTCTAGGAGCCACAGAAACCACTTATCATCAGGTGGGCTATGTGCTCGTTTGTTACACTTCTCCAATTGAAAATAAAAACTTACACTCTGTATTTATACTGACTCTCTACACTCTTCAGAATAGAACTGAGTGTATTCGAAGTATAGATATCCTCATTATCCATGCCTTCCCGCCATCTGGATGGAAGATCATTTACACAAGCCAGTTGTAGAAGTACCAGTTACTCACTCTGCCGGGTGAGAAATATATTCTTAGGGTGATGTTTACGTTTTCGCATAAAAATATAGTTATCTAGTTATTCGATTATTAGGCTCCATTTCGTGGTAATAATGAAGGCCTGAATTACCCCATAGTCCAAACAGGCTTGAATATAAGAGCACATAGTCTAACAAATGGTAAGTGGATGCCACGGCCTATTGTCATATATCTATTTTACTATATTTTAATATATATATATATATATATGTATATATTATTATGTAGTTCATATATATACTCTTTACTTACTACTTACACATGAAAAAAATAGAGATGTGTAAGTAGTAAGTAAAAAGGGTCTTCGATTCTCTACATTTACCAACTCATCATAAGAAACACAGCAGTATTAAACAAACGCTCTTTTACGCTCGTATTCTGTAAAAGCATAGTCTTTTCACGAACTAGATCGATCCAACCCATTGCTGTAACCATATACAGCTGCAACGTGGCTCTACGTCTCTACTATGTTAAAACGTATTTTTAATTTCTTTATTCAATAGGACATATATAGACACCAAGCTGAAATTATCTTAGGGGCGACTGCAATCTCTAAGATCAGATCAGAGAGTCAGACGAGGTTGATACCCTCCTCCTCCGCCTCAGTCAGGTTTCCAAGTAACACTACTTGGAAACCTATCATTGTCTGAGTAGTTGCCACATTTTTACAGATTTCTGTCATGAAAAACAGAGCTTATATGACTGTATTCCGTTCTGGACGCTACAGAGAGCCAGCATAGTTACGGGCTGTGAGGTATTCTTTCCCAGTCCACAGAAATGATAACCTTCCTACTATGGAGTGTAGAAGTAAGGAGTACAGACTGTGTATTAAAAAGTGTCCATAGAAAACCGTTAAATAAGGGTGGCGCCACTACAGCAACGGGCTAAATTTTAAAGAACGTGCCGAAAAATATTAGTGGGATAGATGACTTTTTTGAGGTTATATTTACTAAATAAAATTATTTTAGATTTTAGAGCTACTGATCAGTTTAGCAGTACACTTCAAACCGTCGACAACTGCTAAGTTCATTTCATCCCAGTAGCTACTCCAGCGCTGTTGTGGAGAGTTTTTGAACTGTTATTTACTGCTTACAGATGGACACTTTTTTAACTATTCTACTATGGGAGTTGGTACTCCTTACTTCTACACTCAATACTTCCTAATCTCTTCTTTGCTTGAAGTTGGTTGTAAGTATCCATGGGCAGGAGTCCTGCACTAGATTCTTACTATAAGTTGGATTAGAACGTCACTACACGTTAAAAAAACGTTAATACTAAACGAAACTATTTATACTTTATAGTTTGAATTTGTTGAAACAATGGCTATTTATTCCCCAAGGTATAAGTAACGAAGGTAATCAGAAGCATTGCAACATTACAAAGCAAGTTAAGCCGTCTTGTATCCGCGTGGATTAAGCGCGGCGCCTCGCCGGTCGGCGGCTGCGCTGAGATCGAATTCTTGAGAGCGAACGGCATCCGGCGGGCTGCATCTGGCGAGGTGCCAACTATGCGCGTGCCCAGCTAACACGCTGTGGAATCTACCGTGACTACTGTGATCTTACAGACGTTGAAATCACCTAGAAGTCAAATCGTTTACGTGTTTTACGGCATTGGTGTTCAAAAAAAAACTCGACACGGTCATTGTGCTTTAATGTCAAGTAATGATTGTTAGTTTTTCTTTGATCGTATTCTATATCAAATCACAGACACTGGCATGTTAAAACTTTAAGATATATATATATATATATATATATATATATATATATATATACTATATATATATATATATATATATATATATATATATATATATATATATATATATATATATAGTATATAAACTTTAAGGTATATATAGCATAGCATATAATGTGAAGCAATGATTGTTAGTTTTACTTTGATCATATTCTATATCAAATCACAGATACTGGCATGTTAAAACTTTAAGATATATCCTATACTATTAAACGAGCAATTCTTGTATATATGTATATATATATATAATCGGGATCTCGGAAACGGCTCCAACGATTTTCATAAAATTTAGTGTCCAGGGAGTTTCGGGGATAATAAATCGATCTAGCTAAGATTTATTTTTAGAAAATGTCTTTTTGTCCGTGTTTTTAGGCAATTAAAAACTGCTACAATATAGTTAGAATAAGAAGGTAAATTTTGACAGTTTGGTAATGATTATAAATAGCTTATTGGTATAATGGGCGGTCACAAAATCGTAAAACCCCGGTTCGAGCCCAGACCGACCGACCGACTTTTTTATTTTTTTTTTCAAGTTTCTTTCTTTTTTGAGAAAATATATTTTTTTCGAGCCCTTTTTTTAGTATTTTTTAAAAACACGAAAATTTAAATAAAAATAATTGCACTCATGATTTTTATTCAAATAACCAGTTCAGTTTTTTCTGTTATGTCGCTAAGATCAAAAAATATTATTTATAATTCATCAGTATGTAATTTGTATCTAAATATAATTTCCAAAACACACGAATTAAAAAAATCGAGCGAAAAATACCGAGCAAAGCTCGGTCAACCAGGTACTATAGCATATAACTAGCAGATATATATATATATATATATATATATATATATATATATATATATATATATATATATATATATATATATATATATATATATATATATATATATATATAGCATATAAACTTTAAGGTATATATAGCATAGCATTTAATAAAAGTAATGCAAAACATTTTTTTATTTTAGCGTTAAACGTTAAAAATTAACAATAAACTAAGAAAGCTCACTCCACATGTAGGAGCTGCCAGCTTCATATTAGCCGCACAGACGAATTCAAATTTGACTATTTCTTTTCCGGCGCCCACTATACGATTTACGGTGATTGTTATGTTTTATCTAAGCACAGGTATTAATCGAAAAATGTGGTGTCATTGAATTTTTGTTGCATTTTATCTATTTTCAGTGAATTCCTTAAAAATATATCATAGAAACACGCGCATTAAACTCGGTGTCGTGTCGTTTTTTTGGTAAACTTAAACAAACTTGTTGACGGTATGAATAACAAAATAAACTTTTTAGTTTAGTTCCGAATCTTGAGGCCCTTTCTTCCCCATCGATGTAGGCTCTTTTTTCTTCATAAATGTATATCTTAACATCCTAAATAATAATGAAACATGAACGCGAACGTGTTGCATTAACAGAGAGTTTAGTTCTTCGTCCAATGTGCCAATACGATTATACATTAGCCATACATTGTATGGCTTCTTTTCTGCCTATGAATCCGCCTGGGCTTTTTATTTAACTGTAAACTGTTTCTGATAGTTTCTGCTTTATGAATTAGAGACTTAATATCATTACATGCTGTGAGGCGTTTAAATTTACTCCTTAGGGGTCGCAACGCTTCTGTGGCCTTTATACTTTGAAGTTGATTGCGTTTGTTTTTATATCGCAGTTGCCGCTTATTAACACCATTTATATGTGGTACAGTTATATTAGTAGTATAGTTGTAGCACGAATGGGTCAGCTCGACCGGTAAAGGACCACGCTCTCACAGAATACCAGCGTCAAATAGTAAAGCTGCTGCTGTGTTTCGTGTTGTGAGTGTAGATAACCGGAGACCTTTTTTACTGGTAACGACGCATTCCATCTTAGTCCTCACGGGTGACGACGCATCTGCATTTTGTCTATGGACCACAGCAACCACTTACCATCAGGTGGACTGTGTGCTCGTTTGTCACGCTATAGTATTAAAAAAAATCATCATGTCGAATGTTTAACGTTTGTCAATGTTACGCCTGTTACTAACTTCCGTTTAACATGATCCACGCATACCTCTCTCGATACTTTCACGTCTATATATCTACACTACATGCTAGTCGGTTAAGAATACTCTTACTCTTAACTTGGGCCATCTTCAATATATCGCCAATTTGATCAATAAACTTTCTCGTACGTTCCGGCGTCCCTTACCGAGTCAGCCGCTCACTTCTATAGCATAAATTTGCTTTGTCTCTTTCTCCTCATAAATTTTTTCTGTGTGTAAACCACCGAAGCATTTTAGTATAATTAATAGAACATGTGAAGAAAACATACATTTTGAGGGTTGAAGGTGCTCGCGTTCGTAAGGAATTACTTAAATCGTGACTCCCTACAAGTATCTCCTGCGTAGTGCTAAACGAGCACCACTACACACTGGTGGTAGGTTGGTCCTATACTAGTGAGAGGCCTGGCCGAGGTTTAGTTACCACCCATCTGGCAAAGACATACCGCCAAATGATGCAAGTCGTTTTCCGGTATGATGTTAGGCGAAACCCATGTCTTTGGGAGAATGAGTTTGGAAAGTTGGTGGTTTTTTATTTTTTATTTATGGAGTATAGCGGAATCCGAAGCGCAATTCTACTGCTGGCCGACCGTAGATAGTTGGGGGCCCAATTAATGAGTCAGCTACTCATAAAAGTCTGCCCCCACCATCTTACGAAAAATCCCGAGATGGCTCCACCATGTCGGTTGACGACCGGAGGAGAGAGCCTAGTGGCGATTTCTTGGGGAAGTTTGGGTGTCCCCGGGATTTACATGCCAGGTACCGTCAGTGCTGTGACTTTGTTTGCGTCCCTAGGTTATATGTATGATTCTCGTCCAACTGCCATTATTTTAACCTATTCATTCCATCACTAATAAAAAAAGAAAAGAAGAGTAAAAGGTCAGTCATTACAGCGGTTGCACTCCCTCTCCCTCAAAGGGCACTTCAAAAACAACTGAGGTCTGCATTGTAATCTTAATGCAGTTCACTACCTCCTCGAGACTGACAAGCCGCACTTGCTCACTATGACTGAGACGCGGATCAGATGTCCTCTAGATGCGGCGTACCTTGGCTACCCTGGGTACACACTGGAGCATAATTTCCTTTAGCGCGCCGGAGCCGGTGTGTATGTACGCAATGACATCTGCTGTACGTGTCTCCGTCACCTTGAAGACCCCATCTTTTCTACGATCTTGGTTATGATGGACGCAGAAATGGATAAAATAATTTATTCTTGTGACTACCGAACGGACAGCGGCGACCAGGAGATAACTTGGCTATTTGAACATCTCGGTGAAGCCTCGGATGTGGCTCTGAATTAGTACCCTACAGCACAGTTGGTTTTTCTGGGGGACTTTATTGCCTGTCATCAGGACCGGCTGTTCTTATACTAGAAGAACGATCACGCTGGGAGAGTGGTGTGGAATTGTACAACAAGCGACTAGGGTATCCGATATGGATGGTCACACAGCCACTTACCACCAGGTGGTGGGTGTGAGGGCTTATAATAAGTTAAAAAAACGTAAATTGATAACCTTTATTAATTTTACGTCATGTAATAGTCGCGTAAAGATGGTCCACTATCCCATATCATCCCGTCTTCGTTATAAGAGGCGACAGAGTGATGGGTAATAGCATCTTCCTGTTAACAACAAAAAATGTTTGTCTGTAAACAAGTGCTTTCTTATTCGTTTGCCAGGCGTAAAAACTATGCCAAATATGTGATCAATATATGAGGCAATGTAGGAAGGAGACCTTGTTCTGCAATGTACTTTTTATAGGTTTTAAAACATGAATTGATGAATAAATTTTTCAGTAACATAGCAAGGTATATGGACAATATTTGGATACACAATAAATAGATTATATTTGATCCCCTATATTTTAAGTTTTGGTAATGTTTGATATCTTTTGAAATATAAATAGGCATTAAGTACTTAAAAAGTACGAATAAATCAATATAAAATGAAAATAAATGAAATCGGTATATTATGAGAAGGATAATATTATATAAAAAATACTTTACAAAAACATGAAATTAAAAAAAAAAACGTAGCTTAATTGTTGACTGATAGAGGATGGCATAGAGCATTAGGCCCGCCATTTGTATCCCTAAGTTGAAAGTGTTTGCAACATAGGATAAATAAAATCTTCAACAAAACACTACAACTCACATAAAACCAGTAACTGAAAATAAAGGAATAAATATTTGAAATTCGTCGCCGTGGTAGAAACCAACTAAGGTATCTCTTAACATCAAGTTTCGACATGTTCAATTATGTATTCGTGGTTAATAAATATCCTGAAAATTACATGGTATGGTTTATGTATTGCTGCAATGATATAGTTCTGAAAATAACGACTGCTGTAAACTAAGACTATCAACCTTACGAAAGCTAGTTCTTGTAATTTAACATATGAAATACTGGAAGTTCACTTTAGAATTACGTTTGTTTACCATAGAAATACGCGTAGGCGAATCATTCATCCATAAAACCGAGATGCCGAAAGTGAGCATCAGTTGTATCATAAGTTTACTAGCGATCTGACCTGGCGTCGCACGAGTGATTTCTGGACCTCGACAACAGCGTCACCTACCGGGTTAAATTCAGAAACCAAACCTGTCGTATAGGAGGAGTTTAGTCACGTACACACGGACGGAAGAATTTTATACGAGTATATAAAGATATAAGTGATGAGTCTGGTTTATCACACACTAAAATCGTTAGTGAAATATTGTAAAATTATGTAAGAAAAAAGGTTTTTAGTATAATAAGCCTACGAAATGTTAAATAGTTCCAAAAGAAAGAAAGATACATATATATTTGTAGTAATTAAGATATAATTATAGTAATTAAGAAACATATATAATTATAGGAATTAAGAAACTTCTTACTTGAAATCAAATGACGTACACAACGCAACATACAACGTCAAACCTCAAAAAAATTATTGTTATTTTTGTCTTGTGTTAAAAATATTTGTTATGTCTGTCTTGGTTCAAAAATGGTTTTTGTTTTTAGATTTGGATCTTCAAGACGTGTTCTGGTATCAAAAAATGTTTACGATACAACTTCAGAGGAAGTTCTATGACTAACTTTATTGACAAAATGAACTAAACACTCATAATTCAAATTATTCTTATTATTCACGACAGCCATACAAGACCAAAACTGACATGGAATATATTCTAACTTTATTCTTTTGCCGGACTAAAATTGATTGAAAACTGCGGCCTTTTGAAATTTAAAGTGAAATACCTACAATTTTTATTTAAATTTTAAATTTCGACTAAAGAATCTAATCACTAGTTACACGCTTTACTATCAAGTAATCTTGGCACATTGTTTGATGAGGAAAGTTTGCGCATCGCCGTAGAAATCCGTCTAGGAACGGCAATTTGTTAACCTCACCAATATCCCTGTGGTAGCAACGTCGACGAGTTTGAGCTCCACGGACTTGCATGTAAGAAAACTGCAGGTAGGTTTCCCCTTCAAGGTTCTTTATGCGACCAGAGACCCGACGGTATGACTTTAGTCTCCAAGGAAAGAGGAAAAGCCTTAATACCATTCGCGAGGAAACGTAGCCAGCGTTCTTGGCACGATATCACGGGGAGTAGGATTGTATAATAATTAAAAATTTGAGGTTTAGTTTTTCTCTACTACAGTTTTTTTTTAATATTGTGTGTAATATTTTAGTTTAATTTAATTTCACACTATGTTTTAACAATGTAAATATTAAAAATTGAGAATAGGAACACAAAAATGTAAATTGAAATAATGTATTGAATGTAAAATAAAAATGATTGTGTCTGTGATTCGGTCACTCGTCTCTTGATATGTACACAATATGTGCCCGGGATAACGTTCTAACTTGCTATATATATATATATATATATGTATATATATATATATGTATATATATATATATATATATATATATATATATATATATATATATATACACATATATATATATACTATGCCGGTAGTTGTTGGGAGCACTATGCTCGAAGTTGTTGACGAGTACGTTTACCTGGGACAAATAGTCCGACTAGGTAAGTCCAACTTCGACCGAGAGGTCAATCGACGGATTCAACTCGGCTGGGCAGCGTTCGGGAAATTACGACATATCTTCTCGTCAGGTATACCTCAATCTCTAAAAACTAGATTGTACAACCAGTGCGTGTTGCCAGTGATGACTTACGGATCTAGGACGTGGGCCTTCACTGCTGGCCGTATGAGGACGCTCAAGGTCGCTCAGCGAACTATGGAGAGGGCTATGCTCGGAGTTTCTCTGCGTGATAGACTCAGAAATGAGGATATCCGCAGTAAAACCAGAGTGACCGACATAGCCCAACGGATTAGTAAGCTGAAGTGGCAATGGGCCGGCCATATAGCTCGAAGAACCGATAACCGACGGGGAAGAAAGGTTCTCGAGTGGCAGCCTCGTACCGGTAGGCGTAGTGTAGGGCGACCCCCCACTAGATGGAGTGACGACCTGGTAAGATATGCAGGAAGTCGATGGATGCAGGTGGCTCAGGACCGTGATTTGTGGCATTACTTGGGGGAGGCCTATGTTCAGCAGTGGACTTGTGAAGGGCTGTAATGATATATATATATATATATATATATATATTATACAGAACTCTGAAATTTTTATATTCTATTGACTGAAAATCGCAGTAATTACAACAATTTCAATTGAAAATGATGACATGATCACATGACATAATGACAGTAAATGAGACTAGGATCATTTTTGAATATTTGGTAAATAATTTTTCTTACGTGTAAAACGCCGGTGACAAGTGGTAATGTACATATACAAATTAAATCTGTAAAAGGTCTCATCAACTAACATTTACAGGAACTTCCAGATGTAAATCTTTACATCATTTAAAACAGTGCTCGTTCCAGTGTTGAAATGTTTTGACCCTTTTCATGACTTCCGCATGAGGATGGCCAAAGAATGTACGTAAAAAACGAATCTCACTAAAATAAAAACTGAATATTAGAGGTCGAAGGAATATATAACTAATAATCATACAGAGATATTCACAAATAGATAAAATTAATAACTGTTCTGTTTTTATATAATTATGATTTATAATTATGAGAATTGTGGTATTTAGTGTAGTGTTATAGAGAAATGTAAATATTTAGATTAACATTCAGATTTTTTCAAAGAACTTTGTGGAAAATTACACAAAAATTTTCCTTGTTATTGTACATATACATAAACATACATACATATACCATTTTTGTTGTGTCTCTGCTAACTTCTCCATGTCCGATGAAAGTGTATCAAATTAAGAAATTTACAATATATCAGTTATAATTCCAGATAACAGAATAACAAAAAAGTGAACATAATTAATGCAATCTTTTGTAGCCAGGTTAATTGTAACTTCTGTTCTCTTGATCTGTAAGTTGTTTGATAAATTCACAAAATTATAATTCCATATATAAGGATTTGCTCTTGGCGCCAATCGTAAAGCTGCTTTAAGAATGTCACGGCCAGAAACAATGTTTTGTATAAGTACTATGACTATATGCAATATATTTTGTCAAACATGAAAATTCTTCAGCAAGAAATTCCAAAGGACAGTGGGTACATTAATCTTCTTAACCTCATTTTTATTTCTAATCGAGGGTTACATTATTATTAAAACAATCCGCCGCTCTACTTAGGAAACAAAACGTCAAAATAATAAATTTGCAAAGAATTGGGTCTTCAATAAAATAAAAGTATGCAAAGAAAAAAAATGAGCCGGTGTCCGTTCATAAAATATTTTATTTCAACGTCATGTAATCAGACAAATGAGATTATAGACGGTCATAGCAGGCAGAATAGATTGGTGAAAGCAATGAAGCCGACGCGATTTGTGTTTTAATGCATGAGAAACACTGACCTCTATAACATGTACGCAGAGGTCAGTGATGAGAAATGACATATTAATTAAACTTACAAGAAATACTAATGACTTCTACTGAACTACTACTGAGTAAGCTATTGACTGAAAGAAAAAATATTATTTCTTCACCATTATCTTCCACTTTAGTAACTATAATTCAAGTGCATAGACATTCATCTGATAATGCTTTTTTATTTTTATGAAATGTAAGTTGATTATGTACCTATAACTACTTTAATGATTACAAGAAAATAAATTATAAAATGAAAAAATATTTTCATTTTACCAATAATCAGACTACAATAAAACTTCTTACTTAAGTATTCAGTATTCAGCCGAATATTACCTAGATATTGAGTATTTCACCAAATATTAGGCGCTATTCTAGTATATACTCGTATATATTTTTTATACAATGTGGTTGACAAACGAGAACGCAGTCCACCTGATGGTAAGTGGATGCTGTGGCCCATAGACATCTACATGTATCTTGGGTTAAGAGTCAAAATGCAGATGCGTTGTCACCCTGAGAACTACGATGGAATGCCTCGTTTCCAGTAAAAAGGGCCTCCGTTTCTCTACACTCACCACCAGAAACGCATCAGCATTAAGCTGCTATTTTACGTTGGTATTCTGTGAGAACGTGGTCCTTCCCCGGTCGAGCGGACGCATTTATGCTTCAACCATAACATAGCTGCAGCGTGGCTCTACCACGTAAGTAATGCTACAAATTTCATACAATTTAATGCTATTTATATGAGACAATGCAGTAGTAGTAAGACGGCGTCAGTTTAAAAGGTGTCGTAAATCTCTTTGTTAATAAAAAAAATATTAATAATTCTGCATTTTAACGTCGGTTTGTAAGTTCTTTGATCTTTGACTGTCGTCTTTTCACTTCTGTACATTCGTTCAAACGTTGCCTCACATTACGACATGTGATTCATTGAACGTTTAGTATTGTCTGTAAACGAACACAACACAAAGGAACAGATGTACTGTCACGCATAAGGACTTAGGCCGGTATCAGAATATATTCTTGAGCATAAATTCAAACTTGTCAAAATCAAAATTCGAGTTGAGCCAATGTTACATTAACTCAAGAACCGGGTTGTGGTGATGTAACAATATCTAATAACCTACATCGTTCCATGGTTTACGTAATAATCAACAGAGGGTAACTGAAAGACGACATGGGCAGTAGCATCTTCCTGATATTAACTCAACATCAGTGGTAGCTACCTTGGGTGGCACCCGGTGCGAAAGTTGGTGGTGTCATCCCATCGAAAGTAAAAAGCAATGAATTTTATATGATAAAGGACATGAATCATTTATTATTTATAATATTAAAGAAATAACAAAACACAATAATAACTAAGACAGAAAAGGAATTGTTAAACAATTAAAATTTCTTCTTTCTAGCTTTGACAGCTGCAAACTCAGCAATAACTTCATCGAAATTTATATTTTGTATTGCCTCGTGTTCGATGGCTAATATACCAAGATTGCTAAGTCGAAGCTACGGATACGCAAACCGTCATGAACAATTTTAGTGCAATCTATATATAATAACATTAAAAAAATTATAATAAGTTTTAAAAAATCTAGAGACACCCAATGAGTAACCGTAACATTAGCGGCTTTAAAATGTCTTTGGAGTCTTGGTATCTACAAAAGTAATTCGGTTTCTGAGACCTCATCATAAAAATCAGTAAATTTAGTTGTAGCTAATTTCAGTTCTTCAGTATTCGCCAAAAGCAAAACATTCGTTTGTACGATCTCGAACAATGAAGCTACATCTTGAAGAGACTTCGAGAGCGTCAGACTCTTTTGCGGGAATCCCCGAATTATATATAGAGCTGAGCTAGTGCTTATGGAGGAATTCCCCGAAAAAAAAATTTTGTGCTAGCGATTTATTTATTTTTTGTTTGTACATTGTTCTTAAAGTTGAGAGACCGGGTCAAAAAATGTGACACCCGGTGCGGCCCGCCTCCGCCGCCTCCCCTTAGCTACGCCACTGCTCAACATTATTAAAAAAAAACTGCAGTTTTAAACTCGCCTGCCCAGCGTGGCAACTATGGCAAAATACCACTTGATAGGCAATCTATGGGGAGAGCCTACGTTCAGCTGTGAACTTTTTAGGTTTTTATGGTACATATAGTATGTTGACATGGTAAAGTTTGCGTTTAAACACAGGTTTGTTCTGAATACCGGATTAAAATACCCTACTCCATTACTCCTATTATTTATTCAGTGATAAGTGTTTATTACGCGTAAAAAGTGTCTGCACTTTTCGCCACTGCGAAAACAGTAGCACAATCGCTGGTATTCTGTGCGAGCGCTTTCCTACTCTGTCCCATTCGTATTGAAGCCATAACTCTTCTGTAGCGTGACTTAACAAATGGTGTTACATAGACTATTTAATCGGACTATTTTTACGATCAAATTCATAGCCTTTAATGCAAGGCATAAAATTATTTAATTTGACGAGTCTTAGAGGTCAAACTAAAAAAAAGCTAAGCAAAACTATTTACGGCGTGCGTGAGAGAAATGTGGGATCTCACTTTCAGAATAATACATTTATCGCCTCGTAAAGTTTTGTAAGGCAAATCGAAGGTGAGTGATGTACTCGCCATTGATGTCAATACCGTATCCTTTCCAGTCCAGTAGCTTGAAAACGTCTTCCAATGCAGCGGTGAAGAGTTTCGGGGATATAACGTCACCCTGTCTTACACCTCTCTGCAGTTGGATAGGTTTCGAGCTCTGGTTCTGTACTCGGATAGCCATGTAGCCCTACTGTACAAACACTTCAGCACTTCGATATACCGACAGTCAACTTGACACCGCTGAAGGGACTGTAGCACCGCCCAAATTTCGACGGAATCAAAGGCTTTCTCATAGTCCACATACGCCAGGCAAAGTGGCAGATTGTACTCTTCAGTCTTCTGTACAATCTGCCACAGGGTATGTATGTGGTCTATGGTACTGAAGCCTTTTCGGAAACCGGCTTGTTCGGGAGGCTGGAAGTCGTCGAATCTGCGTGCGAAACGATTCGTAATGGCTCTCGAAAACAGCACGTAGACGCGGCTCAGAAGGGAAATCGGTCTGTAGTGCTTTAAGAGAGCGTTGTCGCCTTTCTTAAAGAACAAGACTACCGCACTTGTGCTCCACGCCTCTGAAGTAGTGCCACCATGGAGGACGGAATTGAAGAGCTTCTGAAGGACTTCAAGTACCGGTGTTCCACCCGCTTTCAGAAGCTCCGCTGTAATTCCATCCTCGCCTGGGGCCCAGCCGTTTTAAGGTGCTGGAGAGCCATTCTAATCTCGCTTAGACTGACAGAATCGCTGGAGGACTTAAGCACTATGCTCAATGACCTCAATAGTGCCTCCCAACGGATAGGTCTTAAGATGAACATGGACAAAACAAAGATCATGTTCAATGTCCATGTCACACCTATGCCGGTAGTTGTTGGGAGCACTATGCTCGAAGTTGTTGACGAGTACGTTTACCTGGGACAAATAGTCCGACTAGGTAAGTCCAACTTCGACCGAGAGGTCAATCGACGGATTCAACTCGCCTGGGCAGCGTTCGGGAAATTACGACATATATTCTCGTCAGGTATACCTCAATCTCTAAAAACTAGATTGTACAACCAGTGCGTGTTGTCAGTGATGACTTACGGATCTGAGACGTGGTCCTTCACTGCTGGCCGTATGAGGACGCTCAAGGTCGCTCAGCGAGCTATGGAGAGGGCTATGCTCGGAGTTTCTCTGCGTGATAGAGTCAGAAATGAGGATATCCGCAGTAAAACCAGAGTGACCGACATAGCCCAACGGATTAGTAAGCTGAAGTGGCAATGGGCCGGCCATATAGCTTGAAGAACCGATAACCGATGGGGAAGAAAGGTTCTTGAGTGGCAGCCTCGTACCGGTAGGCGTAGTGTAGGGCGACCCCCCACTAGATGGAGTGACGACCTGGTAAGATATGCAGGAAGTCGATGGATGCAGGTGGCTCAGGACCGTGCTTTGTGGCATTACTTGGGGGAGGCCTATGTTCAGCAGTGGACTTGTAAAGGGCTGTAATGATGATGATGATGAAAGTTTTGTACTCGGAATATATTATACGAGTACTTCTAGGCAAAGTTCAAAGAGTAAGTGTCCTTATGTATATGTAAAGCTAAGAAGTTTTCACCTTTTGATGATGATGGTTTATACATGATTTTAAAAATTTTAGATTTTAAAAGCAAACTTTATTTTGTTTTACATTTCGCGATGTGCGGGAAATCTCTACTACTGTCTATTATTATTATGATCTTGCCGCTGACCTACTGACAACAGTCTACGGATACCACTAGTTGGCTGTATTTACGAGAAAACAGAGTAATAATAGTAAGAGCCGTGATAGTTCAGCGGCTAATTGCTTGCTGTATATTTTACAGCGCGCGGGTAACGTGGGTGCGATCCCCGCCGGCATGAATGAAATAATTATTTGTAATTTAAAAAGCTAGCTTACCACTTGCACAACAAAGACGGCTCTGTGAAGCCACTGCGTTTAACATTGTGTTGTACCGCCCGAGGTCGTGGGTTCGAACTCCACAAACAATAAGTAGTAGTACGGCCTATAATCAGTTATTACGGGTCTAGATGTTTCTCTTTGTGCAATTTTTGTGTGTGAACTGCCTCTACGATACAGAAGAACATCTTGAGGAAGCCTGCATGTCTGAGGAGCAGCGCTAAGTAACCTTACTTTAACTTTTAGAGTAATAACGAGTCATAACATTTGTAATCTCTTATACATACGATATAAAACAAAGTCGCTTCCCGCCGTCTGCTTAGGTCTTTTAAACTACGCAACGGATATTGACGCAGTTTTCATCAATAGACAGAATGATTTAAGAGGAACGTTTATATTTATAATACATGCATATGTTGTCAAGATCCAAAAATCACCTATGCGAAGCCGGGATGGATCGCTATTTTTATAAAACTCTAAAACGCGGTATAATATAGTAATATTTTAAAAAGAAGAGCAGCAAAGAGAAGACTTGCTTGTCTTGTTCACGCATTTTATCTCTAAACCTCTAAATTTTCTATTACATATACATATATAATCTTTTTTTTTAAATCGTTACTTTATTTTCCTTTTAAAGAATATATATGTGACTACCACGAGGAAATGAATGCCACTACATTTAAAGAGTGGTTCCAGAACGTGCTTTTCCCAGCCTACCAGAGCCTTCTGTAATATTCATGGATAATGCCTTCTATCACTCGGTTCAAATACAGAAACCACTCTCCCAAGCTAATAAAAAAGAAGAAATGGTGGCTTGGTTACAAGCAAAAGGCACTGACGCAAATATGCAGGTGATAAAACCAGAGCTAATTAAATTAGTTAAAGAAAATAAAGCGGCAAATGTGCGATACGAAATCGATAAACTGGATCTGGAGTACGGTCATCGCGTTCTAAGAATTCCACCGTATCATTGCCAATATAACGCGATTGAGCTAATCTGGGCTCAAATAAAAGGTTACGCCGCCCGCCACAATACTTCCCCGCCATTCAGCACGAAAAAGATGATGACCCTATTAAAAGAAGCCTGCGGGGAAGTCACAAGAGATGACTGGGCAAAGGTTGTTGAGAAGACTAAAAACCTGATTGTGGAACATTTTGGCCGAGATATCAGGATTGATTCTGTTATTGATAATAATATAATTATACATGTAGGCGAAGATGATGATGAAGACACCACCTCCTCAAGCGAATCGGAGTCTGTTTAATATTCTGTACGCACATTCAATTCAGTGTACTTTATTGCATAGAAATACTGATTGTAACTTTGTAACAAAGAATAAATAAAACAATTTTATTAAGTATATTAATATTACCTTTTTTTGGTTTTCAGTTAAATTACTAAAATATAAATTTTAAATGATTCCGCCAATTTAAAACGAAAATAATCTTAAAAATAACGCGGCGGTTCATTTTGGAGGAACGGTAACGAACTCAGTGTTATGTTGTGCCCATCACTATCCAGTCGTGACTGACTGATAGGTGCCAGGAACGCATTCTCTGAACGGCCGAACTATAATATATTTACTTTTTACTGGAAACGAGGCATTCCACCTTAGAGCTCTGAGGTGACAACGCATCTGCATTTTGATTCTTATTTGAGGATAGATGTAGCTTGTCTATGGGCCACGTCATGTACTTGCCATCAGGTAGATCATCATCAAAATGCAGATGCGTTGTCAGCCCTGAGGACTAAGATTAAAATCCTTGTTTTCAGTAATTAGATATAAAACACAGAAGTATTAAGCCGCTATCCCACTCTGGTATTCTGGGCCGTTAAGAGCCGTGGTAGCTCAGATGGTTAACGCTCGCTCTAAATATAACAGAACGCGAGTAACCTGGGTTCGAGCCCCGCCGGCACCAATGAAGTTGTTAATTGCAATTTTAAGTGCTGATTTACGACGTGCTCGGCGGTGTAGGAAAACATCGTGAGGAAACCTGGATGTCTGAGGAACATGAAAAAAAATATTTCGAAGGCATGTGAAGTTCGCCAACACGCATTGGGCAGCGCAGTGGACACTTCCTTGCCATAAAACCCTCTCAGAAATGAGGGGAGGCCTGTGCCCAGCAGTGGTACGTATATAGGCTGTAACTTTACTTTACTTACTTTTATTCTGGGTGAGCCTGGTCCTTATCCAGTCGAGCCGATCTATTGGTGCTGCAGCCATATTATAGCAGCAGCATGGTTTGACCACGTCTAAAAAAACACAAAACATGATTTTTAACAACAAAACTTTAACTACAGGCAAAGAAATCTGTGTATTATTATTATTGTAATAAATGCTTTTATAGAACCGCGGAGCGTATATTTTAGTATGATAACCTTTATTGACTCTTTACTTAACACTATGGATTAAAATGATTAGGTTTACGTCATGTACACCGAATTTTTCAATATATATACTAAAAACAACAACTCTATTAATCGAGTGCAATTCATCAACACCTAGGTATGGATATATGGTAAATAAGGTTTCGTTTAATGAACATATCGACGCTACCATCCAAAAAGCATTTGGCAGTTTAGGCTTAACAAATAACACTAAATCTTTTAAGGGGGAATATAACCTCAAATGGCTTAGCAAGAACCTCCGTTATACCGAAAATATTGCAGCATAAATTTTGAAATAAATATATGGTAAAGTTGAGGGTTAATGTTAAGTACTATGTTAGATAAAAACATGATTCCGTAAAATGTTCTCGATAAAAAAAATCCAAAGTTACCTCCAAACTGAACAATAAAACGCTGTTATTCATAAAATACTTTAAATAAGATCATGAAACTTTGCATACTAACTGAACTAACTATAAAGCAGGGCTAATGTTTTTTATTTTTTTTAAATTACCATTATTTTCACAGTAAAAAGAAATTACCTAAACTATCGGCGTCCTGAAGCTTGGTTCTAAGGGCGGCAGGAAACGTGTTAGAATACATATTATAACATAGTACTTAACATTAATCCTCAACTTTACCATATATTTATTTCAAAATTAATGCTGTAATATTTTCGGCATAACGGAGGATCTTGCTAAGCCATTTGAGGTTATATTTCCCCTTAAGAGGTGTATAGCACAAAAAATCTTGTACTTTAGTTTTGTCAGATCCATTTTCGACATGACTGCGTTGTGTGACATGAGCCCTTATTACAAGCATCATATTGATCGTATTGAAAAAGTACAAAGATTTCTAAAGCTATTGAATTATTAAGAATTCCTAAAAACCTTTTAGCAAATCTTATACGAGTATGTATAAGAAAACTTTATAATTAAATTATTGTGCCGATCTATTTTAGTAGAAGAAGTATAAAATACATTTCATTAATGATTTCTTATATTTACGCGAACACTGTACATTGATTAAAACTACTTTTACGGATTTCTTTCGCGTTTTATTTATTTTATTATTTAGACCAAAGACAATAATTAAAAAAGCTGAAGGTACTCCGGGTTAACTTTGACATCGGGACGTCAGTCACCTCAGTCCCCCGTGACCATGGGTGCTGGAAAGCACCCGAAACGTCGGGTTAAAAATAAAATAAATAAAACGCGAAAGAAATCCGTAAAAGTAGTTTTAATCAATACATTTCATTTTTATCAGGCTTAGGTAAATACAATCCAATTAACAATTTTTGCAGTAATATATTGGGTCCCTAAATATATCATCATCACCATCATAATTTCATCCCTAGACTGATGAACATAGGCCTACTCTAAGGATTGCCACATAGCTCGGTCCTGAGCCACCTGGATTTTTCAACTTCCTGCATATCTTACTAGGTCGACATTTCATCTAGTTAGATGCCGCCATACACTTCAATTACTTCGAGAATCTTTCCTCCCCATCGGTTGTCGGCTATATGGCCGGGCCATTGCCACTTTAACTTATTGATCCATTGCGCTATGTCAATTACTCTGGTTCTACTGAGGACATCGTCATTATAAAGTCTATCACGCAGAGAAACTTCGCATCTCGCTGAACGACTTTTAACTTTCTCATACGGCCAGCAGTAAAGGACCGTATCGTAGATCCATGTGTCATGACTTGAAACAATCAAATATGTGATCTATAATTAAACTATATACTTACTATAACTATAGACAGTTTATACAACTTCAATGCTACGCACGCTATGATCGCACGTTTCATTCATTAGACCTTGTACTGTGATCTACTCATTCATTCACAAGCCGAGTAACGAAATGCGTCTGTGTATAATTTTGTTTTGATTTTCGCAGAACATATCAAAGTCATTTCCGACACAAGGATAAGCCATTTTAATTTCGCGTATAACTTCCGCAAACGAAATGTAACATACGTGTGTTTGTTTAGACAAATTATATAAAATGTTGTTGTCAGAACGTAGTTTTCTGTTTATTTATTTTTTATTGTACGTAACGTACATTTATTATATAAGGTTATGTTTTACAAAAACATAAGAGTGTTATTATTGAAATCATTGCAAAATAAACTAAATAAAATAAAATACTGAAGTCAGTAAAAGATTATTTTAATAAATTGGAGGTACAAAAAAATAAGTTTAAGTAAATTTTTAAGGTGAATTTGAGTTTACTCGAAATTGCTTTCGGAGTTAAAGTTACGGGTTACATAAGTCGGATGCTGGTCCCAAGCCTCCTCTCATGTCCAAGAGATTTATGAATCAGTTAGTCAACCAGGCTGCTCCAGTACGTTTTAGCACATCTTAGAAATATAAAAATTTTTAGAAATGCAGGTTTTCTTACGACGTTATCCTTCACCGTGTCGGCGCGGGGTCTAACTCTGATTGTTCCATTCCATGCCGCTGTTTTTTGTACTATCGTAGAAGTACCCTCTATGTACTCGTACGTTCCGTGAAGCAAACTCAGAGTCAAAACAAAACAAAGACAGTTATTATTCCCTGTGAAACCCATAATAAGTCTAAAGATAATTTGTCGGAAATATACCAGCTGAATTTAAATAGATTACATAATGATCTTTTCACGATATGTTTTATATTACACAGCTATAGTACAAAATTCCGCATTATTCGACTACGTTTTTGTTGTAAGATGTCAGATGAATCTTCCATAAACTTTTATTAATATGAATAAGTATTACGAACCGGATTAATGAAAATCCTTAATTTTTCTAAATCACAAAGTAAATGAATTTATTGACAACAATTTTTATTTCGCTAATGGCACATCAATAGGGGTGTCTATAGAATGGAAAACGGCAACAACCATAGAAAAGAAAGGAGTTGAGAATAATATAGCCACCTTATTGTGTACATATTTAAACGTCATATGTGTAAAAAGTTAAGCTATAAGAATTTTATTCTTATTTTAGGAGCTTCTCTACGGTAGTAATTATTCTGGGGTCTGACGACAACAGAACGGTAAACCGCCACCTGTCAGAAGATATGAGATCTTTCTGGTATTTTTTCAAAGTATGGGGTCAAGGTATATGGAAGAGTTATGGTATGATACTGGATAAATTTACTACCGCGTAGGTCAGAAAACGTGCCAGCTGAGACATGATCCTGGGTTTGTATATTGATGAGATCTAGAACACTTGTAATTTTTGCAACGTGAATTGGGAAGAGTCGTATCTATATTTGTCTGTACACTTGTGGCAGTAAATACAAAGATAAAGCTATATTTGTTTTATTAACTAATCGAGATGAATAAGTAAGAATAGTAAAGTTTTACGTGGTAGAGCCATGCTGCAGTTAAATTGGTAGTATAGTCACGTGATAAAACTCAAAATATTTTACTGTTTCAGCGTTGTCGCAAATAAATTGACAACCATGAGCTTTGAGTTGAATACTCAAAGATCATGAGGGACGAGCGTGCCAGCCCGCCGCGCATTCGCATCGCTGTCATCGGAAGCTCCAGAGTTAGCAAATCAGGTATACATATTTACACAGCTGCTGCTATTTAAGCATGTGATTTTCCTTCATAGTTCTTAATATTATTTCATGCAAAAAGAAGAACTTACGATACACTTATACGTTGTAGAGTCACGCCGCAGCTACATTATGGTTTTAGCACGAATGTCGTAGACCACTTACCATTAGGTGGACTGGGTTGTGTACCCGTTTGTCACCCTTATCAATAAAAAAGGCCATGTGTCAGTATAGGAAGATCTACTATTCCAAATCGTTCTGTGGGTGACGTAAAAAACGATAGAGCTAAACATTACAGAATATTGGCAGTGGCGTTTTTCTAGTAACAACCAGAATATAAGAAAACGGCGCTTTCTAATCTGCCTGCCAAGCGAGGCATCTTTTCCAAATATCTTTCATATAGGGCAACCTATGTTCACCAGTGAACTTTGATAAGTTGTAATTAATTAATTATTGAAGTTGTAATTAATAAATTATTGAAGTTGTAATTAGTAAATTATTGAAGTTTTAATTAATGAATTATTGAAGTTGTAATTAATAAATTATTGAAGTTGTAATTAGTAAATTATTGAAGTTGTAATAACTAATTTAATAAAAAAGAATATTAAAAATGCTATAAACATTACTAATATTCCCGTTAACCATTCACGCCAGTACTCGAATGGCGGATTCGAACCCACGACCTTTTTGAGTTCGCAGTCCGTGCCCTGCCATTAGGCTCACAGATTACCTCCTCTGTGCATTAGGCTACTTCTACTTTCAATTTCTATTGAAGTTGTAATTATTAAATTATTGAAGTTGTAATTACTAAATTATTGAAGTTGTAATTAATGTATTATGGCTATACATGGTAGGGCCATGCTGTAGCTATAGTTGTCAGTCGACATTCGAAGAAGTGCCATGCTCTCATAGATTTTCAGCGTAAAATAGCAGGTGCTTTTTGCTTCGTATAGTGAGTTCATTACCGGTATCGAGAACCGGAGACCTTTTTTAGTTGAAACGAGGCATTCCATCTCAGTCCTCAGGGATGGCATCCGTATTTTCATTCTTAATCGATAAGAGATGTAGATGTCTATGGGAAATAGCATTCACTTACCACCAGGTGTACTGTGTGCCCGTTTGTCATACTTATTCTATAAAAAATGAATGAATGAACTAAAAGCCTTGACCTTGAGCCGGACTTATTACAGAAAAGCTATAAAAACTGCCAAACTAAAATTTTGAAGACTATTACTAGTAATTGAAAACGCAATACCATACGCGGGTTATGTTCTTGTACACAAACCACCTGGCAAAATACTAAGGAAAATCTTACATAACTATTGGCACGTTTGAATAGTAGGACGTAAAAGACTGACGATACGACGTGATTATGTGAACCGAGCAATGTTGTTTACGCGGAAAATTTTTCTTAAAATTAAACAAAAATAATTTATTTTACACGATAACTCGGACCATGGATGAATAGAGCTTGTAACGTGAGTCAATAAAAGCCATTCACGGAAACGTCTCAAAGAAAAACAATATACACGACTCTTAGGTAGCAATAATAACAGCCATTTACCTTGGTCGGTCGCGCTGAATGGATGATACTCGAAAATGAGTCTTGTGGAAACTTTCCAGACAATTGGGAAAACTTTGTTTTATTAATATGAGTTATATAAAGACAGTTTTACGGAAGGCTTACAGGGAGCATTGCAATACTCTCTGTAAAAATTCCGGGTGGTTCATTATTATTATTAAATTATTTATATTATTACTATTATTATTTAAGTATTCTGTGAGATCTGTGTATACTTTAACACCAGGGCACTTTCACCTATATTGCCCGTGCCTAATGTAACGATCACGCGGTGAAGTTAGAGATTTGGCAAGGTTTTATCAGAAGCATGCAGACAATCACAACAAAACTAGAATTAAATCATAAATGTTCATTATTTACATTGGACTGTTGGCTCTAGCTATACCAATACGAACCCAGGACCGGCGTAGCAATCAGATCACTGACCACTAGCCCACGCTGTCTTCAAGCACAAATAAATAACGTCATTATTCAGTTTATGACTGTGACGACGGTAATCTAAAACAACAAAGATGTTTTATCTCAACTTTAATGTGATAATGTTTCGCCTTATTTTATGTTTACGGAAGCACCAATAATAAATTCTGTTGTTACTGGTTTTTTCCGCTAATATACGGTTCATATAATTAGAAAATATTGTGTATAATAACCTCATTAATTAACAAGTTTTCCCATTTGTTATTATTAATAATTATTCTATACAAATTTGTTTCACTATGTGATACGCTGTTCACTACAGCCTATGTTACTATAGCCATTGGATGATGTATAAACATACTAACTGTTGCCCGCGACTTCGCCCGCGTGTGATTTATTACGATTTAATTTCGTGGATTTTAATTTTATTTTGCTCGGTATAAGAAAAACAGACAATTTTTTTTAATTGCTTTTGTTGTACGTACCGTATATACGTTCATATGCATTTAGTAAAAAAAAACTGTTATTTTTACAGTACAAACACTTCAATTTCATTTATTTGTATAGCTATTTATGATAGCGTTAACGATAATACTCATATTTGGGGGAATTTGGCCATTCAGTTTTGATAAACCGTTTTATAAAACGTAATATCATAAAAGTGGCCATGTATTACGGTATGGATATCGTTCAATCATCGTCTGCATTATTGCATAACTTCACAAGTTCAGCTGAACATAGGCCCAAGGAATGTATTCAATATAATAACAATATAGAAACGTAAAACCCAGCTGTCACCGGCAGAAGCTATCTGTTTATGCTACCTTGGCTATAAAAATATGAAGAATATCAATTCATACTCGAGTTTCTTAACTAGTACTGACGGGCGATATTCTTTCCTTTATATTTACATTAGTATAACTATTCCAAGACTGCACTAATTTGATAAATTATTATTAACGGTCGCGTGCAGGGCGGAGTGTATGTATGCAGATATACGCCACCGTGCATTGTAGCTTATAGGAGGAGGTCTACGTTGCACTTGTGGTGGGCTGTAACGATCATGATGATGATACATATAAATCCTATTAAACATAAGCCGACTTCAGTTAGAACTTGATTTTATAGAAATTTATTTTAAGCGACTAAAAGATCAGTTTTGAAATAAAATCAATTAACTAACCTAAATCTCATCAATACAGCCCTTCACAATTCCACTGCTGAACATGGGCCTCCCCCAAAGAACATCACAGCATGGTCGTGAGTCACTTGCATCCATAGACTTCCTGCATGTCTAACCAGATCGTCTCTCCATCTGGTGAGGGGTCGCCCTACACTTCGCCTTCCGGTACGAGGCTGCCACTCGAAAATCTTTTTTCCCCATCAGTTGTCTATTCTTCGAGCTATATGACCGGCGCATTGCCACTTCAGCTTACTAATCTGTTAGGCTATGTGGTCACTCTGGTTCTTTTTTTTAAATAATAAGGGTGACAAATGAGCACACAGTCCACCTGTTGGTGAGTGTATGCTGTGGCCCATATACATCTACATTTATCTTCGATTAAGAATCAAAACGCAGGTGCGTTGTCCTCCCTGAGGACTAAGACGGAATGCCTCGTAACCAGTAAAAAAGGATCTCCGGATCTCTACACTCACCATACGAAACACAGCAGTATTAAGCTGCTATTTTACGCTGGTATTCTGTGAAAGCGTGGTCCTTCCTCGGTCGAGCCGACCCATTCGTGCTACAACTATAATATAGCTGCAGGGTGGCTCTACCACGTATAAACCCATCTGCGGATATCCGCATTTCTAAATGTATCGTGAAGGGAAACCCCGAGGGTAGCCCTCTCCATAGCTTGCTGAGTGACCTTGATTTTCTTTATACGGTCAGCAATGAAGGACCACGTCTCGGATCCATAAGTCATCACTGGCAACACGCACTGGTTGTACAATATCGTTTTCAAGTTTTGAAAGATACCTGATGGGAAGATGTGTCGTGATTTCCCGAACACTGATAAGCCGAGTTCAAACCGTCGATTGACCTCTCAGTCAAAGTTGGACTTACCTAGTTGGACTATTTCTTGACATACCTACTCGTCAACAACTTCAAGCGTAGTGTATATATATATATATATATATATATATATATATATATATATATATGTATATATATATATATATATACCTTATCCTTTCCAGTCCAGTAGCTCGAAATAAAGTCAGTCTGTTCTCGAATAGCAAGAGTAGCCCTACTGTACAAGCACTTCAGCACTTCGATATACCGACAGTCAACCTGGCAGCGCTGAAGGGACTGTAGTAGTAGAATTAAAGGCTTCCTTATAGTTAACATACGCAAAACATAGTGGCAGATTGTACTCTTCGGTCTTCTGTACAATTTGTCCAAGAGTATGTATATGGTCTATGGTGCTAAAGCCTTTTCGGAAACCAGCCTGTTCGAGAAGTCGATGAGTCTGTGTGCGAGACGATTCGTAATGACTCTCAAAAACAGCACGTAGACGCGGTTCAAAAGGGAAATCGGTCTGTAGTTCTTCAGGAGAGCATTGTTGTCTTTCTTGAAGAATAAAACCACCGCACTTCTACTCCACACGCCGGAGTAGTCCTACCTTGGAGTACGGTATTAAAGAGCTTCTGAAGGATTTCAAGTACAAATTTTCCACCAGATTTCAGAAACTACCCTGTAATTCCATTCTCGCCTGAGCTCTTAATATTTTTAAGGTCCTGGAGAGCCATTTTAATCTCGCTCAGACTGACGGAATAACCTAGAGCATAGCATGTTAAAAGCAAATACTGTCAAATTGATAACTTCCTTTTTTTAAGTTGGTTTAGAAATTGAATTATAACGCCACTTACTCTGAATTGGATTCATTCCATAAATGTTTACAGCTATCATTTTTGAACTGCGTCTTGTGACGTAACGACTCCGCGCTTATTTTGCCAATTTAATTTAGCATCATTGCTATCACAACCCCTCTCTTACCGGTACAAGAGAGCCACTTGAAAATTTATATGTATGTTGAAAGAGATTTGCAATTCCGAGGACATTATAAACTGATATATCTATTTGACAACTCGTTAGCTAGTGGCTACTGTGCTGCGTCGCGGGTTACAATTTGGCACGGAACAAATATTTTATGGCCTAGGTACATATAGTTGCTCCACAGGTCTTAATGTTAGTCCATGAGTAATTTACGTATTTAATCGCATCTATGATACTGGAGAAATTTCCTGTGGTGGCGGGCGCGGCGTGCGCGGGTGCGGGGGCTTTTTATTAAAATGACAAAATAAAAATATTATTTACCAGGAATTCATAAGTTCATAGCAATTATGGAGTCATAATAAACGTAATATTTCGTGATTCCATATTAATCAAAGTTAAAAAACGAATATCGAATACGTAACTCATTCATGACCGAAACCTCGGATCATAGAAGTGCAGGGGATGGGGCTTGAAGCTTTATTTTTACGCAACTGTTTATTCTTGCCATTTGCGAGCAACTCGCTCTCTTAAACAACTCTACAAATACATAAACATTGATAGTTACGTACGCAAATCATGATGGAATGGGCGTTGAGCACATGATGATGAATATGCAGCCCACTTTTATTCCCAAATGCCGCCCAGGGTCAAAGCCCCCGGCCCCACCCCTTTTTACTACGCCAATGCTAATATTTGAAATGCGCGTTGAATGAATAGATTAGTAATGTAAGCAAGGAAAAGAGAATAACTATTTTCTTCGTATCGTTTTGACGTGGTAGAGCCAGGCTGCAGCTACGATATAACATTTGTGTTAATTACTACAACTTTAATTTAATATATAGTTTTCATAGAAAACCGTCACCGCAATTTTTTTACTGTCATCATCATTACAGCCCGACATAAATCTATTGCTAAGGATAGGCCTGCCCAAGGAAATCCACATAAAGCGCGGTCCTGAGCCACCTGCATCCATCGACTTCCTGCATCTCTTACCAGGTCGTCAATCCATCTAGTAGTAGCTATCCTATACTTCGATTTCCGATACCCACTAGGCTGCCACTCGAGAACTTTTCTTGGGCATCGATTGTCGGTTCTTCTAGCTTGGCCATATAGCCCATTGCCACTTCAGATAACTGATCCGTATGAAGTTCGACACGCAGAAAAACTCTGAGCATAGTCCTTTTTATAGCTCCCTAAACGACCTTGGGCGACCTTGGGCGACCTTGAGTGACCTTGAATGACCTTGAACTTAGCACATACGGCCAGCAGTTTAGGACCACGTTACAGATTCATATGTCATTACCGATAACACGCAACGCACTGATTGTACAATCTCAATTTCAAGTTTTGAGGTATACATGATTCTTATTTTGTGTTAAAGTGACAGCCGATATACGTTCCACTGTTGTGAACAGGCCTCCTCTCATTTCTGAAAGGGTATTTCTGTGTGTTGGCGAACGTCACATGTATACGAAATATTTATTTTTCTTATTTATCGGATATGAAGGCTTCCTCACGATATTTTCCTTCACTGCCGAGTACGTCGTAAAACTGTACTCTCAATTAACAATTTCATTGGTGGGGATCAAACACGGGTTGCTCACGTACTGTGAAAATTACAACCAGCGCTAACCATCTGAGCTACCACGGCACAATTTACTATTGTCTTTTGAATACTGTGTAAATGACAATAATAAATATTTGTTAATTACACATATTATTTTAACTATGATGGATGGAATACATCGCCTCATTTTGTCTCGGGTGTTGTGAGAGGTGACAGAGGTAAACCGAAACAGAAATCCGCTGCGGTAACTTCCTTAACAACTTAATAATGATAAAAAACTACTGTTGTCTACCAGGAAATATCCCCCTTATACAGCAATCTATTCAGGCTTAAGTTCTGCAGTGGGCTTTACAGGTTGTGAATGTGTCGGAATGAATAAATAATGAGGAATAAGTAGACATTAAACGAGAACGTAAAGCGTTTTCTGTGTGAGTGATCATGCTTGTTCGCAGGTTTTCAGAATCAGAATCAGAATATTTTTATTGCCAATAAACTGCTGGAAAAATAATACGTTATGGTGGGATGATGAGACACGTATGAAAGTTGAAGCAAAGAAGAGAGCATGGCTAGATTTACTAGCAACAAAGGCTGGTAATTCTAGCAGTACGAATAATGATATTGAAAGAAAAAAGGCAGTCTTTAAACATCTTAATAAGAGAGTAAAAGAAGTAGTTGAAAGAAAAAAGCAAGAAAGAACGGATAAGAATGATAGAAGAATATCGGATAACTTCCGGGCAAATATTAAAATGTTCTGGAAACTTGTAAGAACTGCCAGGGGACATTCAAAACAGCCTGTGATGAATATTATAAGAGACGAGAATGGCTATATTCTGAAAGATGAAGTTTTGAGTTTAAAGAGATGGAAGGAATATTTTGAAAGCGTGTTTATGAGTGAGGAGACAACGTGTGCACTAAGTGAAGTAGAAACTCCGAAAGAAGAGGAAAGAGGTAGCGAGATAAGTATAGATGATATAATGAAAGCATTGAAAAGCATGAAAGCAGGTAAGGCTGCCAGATATGATAGATTTTCACTCGAAATGCTAAGGGCTGGAGAGGAAGTCGTGGCAGGCCTGCTGCACACCTTGTTTAATTTATGCTACCGTAATAATTTATGGGTACCGGTAGACTGGTGCAAATCCGTGATAGTCCCAGTATATAAAGGAAAAGGGTTGCAGCAGGACTGTAAAAACAACCGTGGCATCAGCCTTCTTAGCATTGTGGGAAAACTGTATGCTAAGGTACTGATTGAAAGAGTCATGAAAGAAACTGATGGAAAAATTTGGGATGTGCAAGCGGGATTCAGAAAGGGAATGGGATGTACAGATCAAGTCTTTTCCATGCGCATGATCGCGGAGAAGTTTTTGGCCAAAAACCAAAAGGTTTTTGTGCGTTCATGGACTTGGAAAAGGCCTATGACAGAGTAGATAGGGATGTGCTATGGCAAACACTGAACTCATTTGGGTTGAGCGCTGGCTTGATACAGGCATTGGAGTCTCTTTATAGGGACTCTAGTGCTTGTGTTAGGATCAACGGGGTCTGCTCGGACTGGTTTGAATTGGTGTGAATTCCTGTTAGATTTAATCTGAAAGTAGTTGCCATTCTGTTTGATAAAAAGTGATATTTCTAAAATATAAATATTAGTGAGAGTGAAAATGCCTTTTTCTTCGAATACATTTCTTAGAGTTTCATCTGAGTACATATTATAAATGAACCACAGACATCGATTTTGCAGAATAAATGTTGACTGCACGTTTGTAGAATTACCCCAGAAAATAATATCGTAAACTAATAGAGGGTATACCTGGCCAAAATATGCAGCCCTTGATACATCAACGGAGGTTGTTTCTGCTAATATGGATAATGCGTAACTGTAGCTAGAGATTTTTTTGTTTATTTTTTCAATATGAGATTTACAATTTAAATGACAGTCTATGGTGACTCCAAGAAATATAATGTCATTAACTATTTCTATTTGGGTGTCTTTATCTGCTATATTTAAATTTAAAAATTTCTGAATTGAATTATTTTAGTTTTTGTTAGATTAACGATTAAGTTAATTTGTTTAAGCCATTGAGCTTTTATTTTTAAAGTTTTTTAGGTATAAAGATAGTTGCATCATCAGCGAACTAAGCACATCTATTGTCAGTGATATTTGGCAAGTCATTCACATATTTTAGGAATAACAAAGGGCCCAAAATACTTTCTAGCCTAGTGTCATTTTAACTGGCTTGGACCGTACTTTTTCAAAAGTTTTACTGACTTTGTAAAATTTTTCAATTGCTGTTATTTGCACTCTATCTTTTAAATAGCTTTTTAATAGTTCTAATGTCAAGCCACGTGCACCTAATTTGTCAAGTTTATTTAATAGTATATCATATATGACACAATCAAATGCCCTTGACATATCTAAAAACAAACCTACACAAGAAGTTTTATTATTTAATGATTCCCAAATTTCCTTGAGTTTCATAGATCGCAAGTGTAGTGGATTTATTTTTCTGAAAACCAAATTGATTTTTACTTATTATACTATATTTATTGAAAAACTCTATAAGTCTATTGTAGATGACTCTTTCAAATATTTTCTTGTGTTTTCTTTTTAATAGATAAGAACACCAAGATCCCGAAATATTACGATTAAAGAATTAATTAAGAGATTCTAGTCACTATTACAATAAGTCCTTTGCCTTTATATATTTGTATGATTTGCTATAAAAGGATTGGTGGAGTATCGGAAAAGCGGCTTTGTACACTTTAGACTGTGCGGCCCGTCGACGGTCTGAATATTTTTAGACTGGGTAATGTTTAGTTTTAGGATCGTTATTGCGCCATCAGTTATCTGCCACGAGGTTTTGTGGCATTATCCAATATCTGAAAGTTTACAGTTCATTTATCGTAATTCTTTTACACCAACGAATGAGAATGCTCGATTCCTTTATATTATACCAATCTTAAAATGAGTTAAGCTGAAAAGCGATGACCAATAAAATTGCACTTAACCTACGTCACTCCCCGTCTGGTACTTTGCCAATAAACTACGTCAACTACTGCAATTTTAGGAAAGTCCCAAAAGTTGATAGATAATGGATTGATGATGATTAGATATAAATAGAACATATAATATGTTGCCGTAATTAATCATTTCAAATCGCCGTAACTTATTTTGCATTTGTAGATAAGATTATTAGTTTCTAAAACAAAGAAGATTAAAAAAATGGAAAAGTATTTACTAAAAAACAAATCAGAAGATTTTTGATTGAAATAAAAAAAATATTTTGATTAATATGAGAAGAAACTTCAGGCCAATAAAAAAAGAAGGAAGGGCAGCGTACATTTTAAGTGATTCCGAACTTCCAAGCATGCTCAACTTCCTTGCTCTTGACATGACTTGACGTTAACCTAAACCCTTACCAACCACCTAATATAAACCACCTAAAAACATTGCCAAGTCAATCTTTATATTTAAAACATAAAAGATTTTTAACATTGACTCTCTGGTCACTATAAAAATGTTGTTAGGTTAGCTTATTACGTAATAACTTAAAACAGAAGGTCCCTTAAGTAGGGACTGAATAAATTAACCGACTTGGTATTACGTGGATTTCACTACTTTTTAAGGTAGAAGCACTGAGTTGCGAGACTTGTTTTTTTTTACAAGTTATGTTTTTGATGGCATTGTATTATCCTGAAACCAGAAAATAACAAAATCTTGGGCGATCAATATACTCATACAAAGATAGACACGGTTGAACACGAATCGCTTGCTCTTCCGTTTTAATTTTCTTTTGACTAAAGATAAGAATGACTAGAATTGTACGAGTATCAGATAAAATCAATTATACACCAATATTGTATTTCATGACGTCTCGAGGTCAACACTAAGGTCGAAAGTGCGCACTAGCCTTCATTATTTTAAATATTTATTTTTATTTCATCAGGCGATAAAAAGTGGACCTATTTGTCAAGTAAACATCATAAATTTAGGATAGACTTTGAAGTGGAAAAAGCAATACTTGACACTCTTTTAAAAATGTTAATGGTGAATTTTGAGGTATACGACACTGACTTTATTATTTTAAAATTATATAAAAGTTTGACAAATTCTAATATGAATACCAATGCGGACTAATGATCTTTTGTTCACTAGATGTCGCTACTGAGGTGAAATTTTTGCTACAAAATATCATTTAATTGATAAGTTGTGTTTTAAATAAAATTTAATGGTTTCTAGAGTATAAGATAAATACACAAAACAATGCCCAAGTGGTATACAATATTAATTGAGAGTTTTCTGCATCTACACATATTTATAATCAAAAGTAAATTGTAGATTGATCTGGTAAATAAAAGTCTACTGGGTATTTTTGTCTATGTGGTTTAAGAACTTTATTCTCATTAAGAATACAAAATTCACTTATCATGAGAACATAAAAATTTATAAGTTATAACAATGTCTGGAGAAACACAGAAGTTGGGGGTACATTACAAATACATACAGTTAAAAACAGTTAAAAACAGTCACAGCGTCAGAGAGAGATACAATCACAGATATATAGTTGCACTACGCTTAGCAATTTACAAGAAGTGGCTTGAGATACATATTTAGTAATATTTTATTCTAATTCGAATTAGTAATGAACAATAAAAAAAACTTTATACCTTATTTGCACCTTTTTAAATATATTTAAAATACTTAGTGATTATTATTAATATTTTAACTTAATAGTAAGACCGTTATTTTATAGATTTTATAATATGATATTTTAGTAATTTTTTGAAGCTTACATTTGACTGCGATTCCTTAATGTCTTTAGGCAGTTTATTATATAATTGTGCTCCTTCAAACACTAGGTTTCTTTTACCATAACTAGTTCTTGGTGCACGAAAAATGAGATCATTTGCATTTATTAGCCGAATTTTTTGAATTTGTCTCTTTTTAGTGAAACTTAAATAAGTGTGGATATCTTTATTTATTATTTTACGAATCAGAATGCATGTATGATAAACGTTCGATTGATTTATATTTAACAGCTTAGTATCATTATATATTTTGTGAGTTGGTGTCAGATAGTTATAGTTGAATAGAACCTTTATAACTTTATTTTGAGCTCTTTGTATTAGGTTCAAGTTATTCTTTGCAGCTGAGCCCCATATTTCTATCAGATAATCGATATGTGGTTTGACTAGAGAATTGTAAATAAGATAATGTATTTTACGCGGGAAACAACGAGCTATACTTCGAAGGGTACCCGTTATCGATGATAGTTTGCATTTAATTTTATCATCTGAGGTTTCCATGTAAGTTTATCATCTAAAAATAAGCCTAGGTATTTTTCGCAATTTGATCGTTTGATCTCAAAGTCTAACATTTTCTTATTTTTTGCTTTAAATATGATATAATTAGTTTTGGAGATGTTTATTGTTAGAAGATTGTACTGGAACCATTTATGTATTAAGTTAAGGTCATTTTGCGCGTCAGAGATAATAGTATTTTTTGAGTGGCCGAAATAGAATAGGCTTGTGTCGTCAGCATACAACGTTATGTCTCCTTTTAGGCCAATGTCTTTTAAGTTATTTATATAAATTAAGAATAATAACGGTCCTAGTATGGATCCTTGTGGCACGCCGTATGTCACAGTTTTAGATTTACTTTGAAAATTGTCTATTCTGACTACTTGTTTGCGATTTGTTGAGTAAGATTTTAACATATTATAGGCTACACCTGTGATACCAATGTGTTTTAACTTTTTAAGTAGTAAATCATGAATAACGGTATCAAAAGCCTTTTTTAGATCTATAAATATGCCTAATGCAATATGTTTTTGATCAATATTAAGTTTTATTTTTATAGTAAGGTCTATGGTTGCTGATAGAGTGTTTGATTTTCGCCTAAAGCCATACTGTTTGTTATATAAGAAATTGTTTGATTCTAAAAATGTTTGTAGACGGTTGTATAAGATTTTCTCAAATACCTTTGAGATCACAGGAAGAACTGATATAGGTCGATAGTTACTAGGGTTGGATCTATTTCCAGATTTAAAGATTAGAGTGACTTTGGCTATTTTCAGACTACATGGGAAGATGATTGCAAACATTTATTTATACATTTTGTAAGTGCTGGGGTAATTAGGTTTTTAACACACTGGACAGATTTAGTATTGATTCCATCTATACCTGACGCTGTGTTAAGACTTATGGTGTTGATGATTTTGAGGACTTCCTCTGTAGTGGTAGGGTTCAGTTGTGACAACATCTGGTCTTCCGATAGCACCGTGTGTTTATTAGCAGTGAAGATATTATCGTGATGAAAGGAAGACGGTATTTTACTTGCCAAGGATTCACCGATGGCTGAAAAGTACTGGTTAAAATGTTCACATATTTCTAAAGGATCTGTCAGCACGGTGGTTTCTGTCTGGAGTTTAGCTGGAGACGCAGTTTCCTTTATTTTGTTGTACGAAAGTTTATTTATTAAGGTCCATATTTTTGCTGATTCGTTTTCGCAATTCATAAATAATTTGTAGTAGTACTGATTTTTTGTTTTTTGTATATTTCGTACTAAATTTTGTTTTTCTTTTAAAAATTCCTCTTCTATTTCTTTGTTTGAGGGATTTCTTATGAATTTAAGCCTTAACGTATTTCTTTTTTCTATTGCTTTAATAATATCGTTTTGTATCCAGTCTTGTTTCAGCAGATTATTCTTTTTTGTTTTTGTAATTTTATTTCTTTGTATAGAGGATATAAGATTTTGTTCGAAGACATTATAGTCTAAGTTCGAGTTATTATAACTATTTACTTTTTCCACAGTTTTGTATAAATTTACATAGTCAGTTGCTTGATACACAGTTGATTTTATAGGTTCAGGCTTACAATTTATAACTTCCAAATATATTTGCTTATGATCAGACATATTGGATTCTATGACGGCTAAGTGAAAGAGATTTTGTTTCAGATTTGTGCAGACATGGTCTATTAATGTATTGGTTTTGCTTGTTTCACGAGTACTGTAGCGTTTATCTATTTTGTTTAAGAAATGGTAACCGCATTCTTTTACTGTTTCTTTATATTCAACGACTGATCCATCAGAGCTTAGGAGATCCACATTGAAATCTCCAAATAACAAGCCTCTTCTTCTCTGTTCCAACTTTGCTGAGAAATATTCCAAGAAATTTTTGTTGTTAGTGCGTTCTGGTTTGTAGACGGCACCTATGTCTAGAGAAAACTTGTTTATGTGAACCCAGAGAAAATGGTTATCGCAATGTGAGCTTTCTTCTATTAAATTGTGCTTAAGTGAATTATGATCAAAAATTGATACACCACCGCCTCTGCTATTATATCTGATATTAAAGTAGTGAGTGTAGTCCGTTAGTTGGAATCTTTTAGCCTCCTCCTCTGATTTCAGCTATGTTTCGGTCAGTATAATAATATGTATTTGATAAGGAAATGACTGTATAACATACGCAAGTTCATCGAATTTACCAGGCCTGAAAATACTACGAGCATTGGCATAAAGACACTCAAGTGAATTTTTATCAGTTATTATATCAGTATATTTACAACTAGTTTGGTACGATACTCTGTGGGACTTTACATTCTCAATGATTTTGTTTATGAATGCTGTTGATGGAGGTTTTTTGACGTCTTTTTTACTATTTTGGGTACGCCTTTTATATATTTGATACAAAGGTTCTGTTCACCGTTTGCCGTGCGCTGTTCGAGTGTTTGTTTTAAAGTAATCATATACTTCTGTTGTTGTGATGTTTGGTCGGAAAAAATCTTAAATTTATCCTCTTTTAAGTTTTGATTATTCTTAAGTATTAATTTTGATGTTTCTTGAGATGCAAAACAAACTTTTAGGTGTCTATCCTTACCTGATTGATATTTTCCCAGTCGATAAATTTTCTGTGGCTCAGTGAAGCCACCAAGCAATACAGTATTAATGATTTTTAGAACTGCAGTTTTATCTTCTTCGTATCTCGCAATTAGGTTGGTAGATTTTATTTTTATTTATTTTTTATTTTATTTATTTATTTCTGAAACTTACAACTATCATTACAGAATTACCTAATGCGATAGTGTAGCTGTCTAACTGATTGGTGTAGATTTAAGTGTTAAATTTAATTTTTGTAACAAATTACAAACAATGCTGTCTTTGTGAATTCACTCAGAGTACAACAAAATAGGTCCGTCTCACAAGCTATTACGTTGAGCGTGCGGAGTGCGCGCGTCAGAGGTGCCTCACTCAGGAGGTTGGTGCGACCTCGCGGCTCCACCAACAGTCGCGGTTGCCGTCGGCGCCAAACATACCTCTCAGGAACATACAGATTAAGCTGCCCTAATATCTCAGCATTAAACAATCTTCCTCGCAGTATTTTAAAAATATACGAGGTGAGCGCGAGTTCCCTCCTAACCCTCAGTTCATTATATCCTACCATACCTAATATAAATAAAGTTGGATACATTAAAGGGTAAATTGGGTAGACACCATAATAACGCATAAATAAATATCTAATGAATTTATTTTGTACTCGCTCTAGCATGAGACTATACTTAGTTTCATGCGGAGCCCAGATGACTGCATTACACTCAAGTTGACTCCTTACCAATGCATTATATAAGGCGATAATCGCTTTTATGTTTGTGAATCCTCTCACTGTACGAAGCATAAATCCTAGATTTCTATAAGCTTTTTTACAGATGCTCATGATGTGATCATAGAAAGTAAGCTTTGTATTAAAAGTTACTCCTAAATCCTTAACTTCTCTGACCCTCGTCATCAGCAGCCCGTCAAGGTGATAATTATGTAAAATAGGAGTGTGTGCGCGAGAGAAAGTAATTAACACACACTTAGAGCTGTTAAATTGCAAGAGATTGTCTTTGCTCCAACTCACAACCCTGTCTATGTCCCTTTGTAGTCTGGCACAGTCATCCTGCCTACATAATTGACGTCTTTATCTAATTTTAACCTACAGTGTCTCGTTATTATGAGGAATTGTTCAGCGTGTACCCGCGAAGGCGGAAAAGAAGATTATTTGCAATGCGCAAAATGTAACGAAATATTTCACTTTTTATGCCTTAACATACGCCCAGAGAATATTGCGGGCTTGCTTCCAGACGCATTATTTAATTGGATTTGCCCCATGTGTATGATTAAACAACCGAAAGGTAACAATTCCGAATCGGTAGCTCGCCCCTCAACACCTACATCGTTTGCCGAAATGTCGTTTAATAACGTGTCCCGACGCAAGGCGCCTGCAAAACTTGATACTAATATCATTGATAATACAAGTGATTATGTGCGTCGTTCAGAACTGCGAGAAATACTTCGCGAAGAAATAGCAACGGGGTTAAAGTCTTGCACCACGGAGTTCACAGTTGGCATTAGCACAATTAATGGACAAATAAGTAATCTTAAATGTTCTATTGAATTTATGAGCGACAAGTTCGATAAGATTTCAGACGAATTTAAAATTCAACAACAAGAAATATTGGTATTAAAAAAAGAAAACGATTCTTTGCGTTACGAGATTAACACCCTCAATAATAAATTGAACCAACTCGATCAACTTTCCCGTGCATCTTCCTTGGAGATACAGTGCGTGCCCGAAAGAAAAACGGAGAATGTTGTAGGCATAGTAAAACAGCTAGGATGCGCCATTAACCATACAATGAGTGACCATGATATTCTGTACTGTTCACGCGTCGCTAAGCTTAACCCGGCCAGCCCCAGACCACGCACAATTATAGTGAAGTTTAGTTCACCACGAATTCGAGACTCGGTGCTTTCTGCAGTCAACAGGCATAACAAAGTAAACAAGGAGAACAAGGTCAACACTCATGACCTTGGCTTCGACACAGAACAAAAGAAACCTGTCTTTGTTATTGAGAACCTCTCCTCCGAAAATAAGCAGCTGCATGCTGCAGCTCGTAAACGTGGGAAGGAGCTCAAATACAAATACACCTGGATTCGTGCTGGTCGCATTTACATGAGGAAGTCGGATACAAGCGAAGCAATTTTTATTCGTAACACCGAAACACTTGATAAGCTTAAATGACTATGTTTTATTGTTATCAGTATAATACTTCTTCCATATACTCGTATATGTACTTTCGTTAAAATGTTGTATCGGTACTGTTTTTTCTTCTTTCCTAACATGGTATGTAAAAACACAGCAAAATCGTATCACAATTACGTATTGTTGTGTTTGTTAGAGTGTATTGTTTTATTTAGGTTTGCGGCCTATATGATGTTCTTATATATTAATAATAGTATTCAAAGGTTTTGGACTGTTGGCAGCTCACATGTAGTTTATCACGATAAATTACAAAAATACAATTTCGCATGCATTTGTAAGTATTTTTTTTTTTTTTTTATTATTCAGCAAGGGTTTTGCACGATAATTATTTTGTATTGTCATAATATTGTAATCTTTAATATAACCAAAATTATACTGAAACTAATTTATTTTTTTTACCTAACCTGGATGTGTTATTTACTAATAAATCAACTCTTTATACAACAATTTGATACAGAAAATGATTTCACGATGCTTGCTCTCTACTGTGGTGATCTTTATATATACAATATAACATTAATGTCAATCGAAGTTTCTCTTATTAAATATATCTACAGAAGTTAGGAGGGACAAAAGAATATCTGTGTATTATCAAAATGTGCGTGGACTTAGAACGAAATGTGTAGATCTTTATAAACAAATTGCGAGCAATAGCTATGATATTCTATTATTTGCTGAGACGTGGCTTCAGAGTGACATTCTAAGTTCTGAATTATGTGATAATCGTTATGACGTCATGCGTTTAGACCGTAACTTACCCCAAACACAGAAAAAAACTGGTGGTGGTATAATGGCTTGCATAAGGAGCGAATATGGAGCTGGACAAATGCATGGTTTTAGTTCTAACTTTAATACTGAGTTACTCTGTATAACGTTACCTGCAGGTGAATTGGGAACTAAATGTAACCTAAATATTATTTTGGTATATATTCCTCCTGACTCATATAATATACCATCGCAACTAAATGAAGTAAACAGCTTTGTCACATCATTAACTGAGCGGTACCCAGAGGACACATGCCTATTGGTGGGTGACTTTAATCTTCGTTGCTTTAAATGGCAGGATGGTCATCACGAATTACTTCATAACATGAGTATGGAAATTCAGGATGCAGCACTATCGCTTGTGGAGGGTATGACTTTCTTGGGCTTAAAACAATTTAATAGTATTTTAAATGGTAACAGACGTACACTGGACTTAGTGTTCTGCAATCTAAACACAGAAGTTCTAAGATGTTCTTCCCCTCTTTTGACAGAGGACAAACATCACCCTTCTTTGTATATTGACATCACTGATCTATTTGTGACCCCTTTCAAAGAAGTCGTCACACCGCGACGTGATTTTTACAAATGTGATTATGTTGCAATTAATAACTTCTTTATACAAACTGATTGGGATGGTACGCTGCAGAATAAATCGATAGACGTGGCTACGACATTATTTTACAGTAAATTAGAAGAATGTCTTGATCAATTTGTACCTTTAAAAAATAAAACTAGCACTAAAGAATACTATCCCATTTGGTATAACTCTGCTTTAATAAAAGTCATACGTGAAAAGAGCAAGATACATAACAAATGGAAACGCTTTAGGAATCCTCGAGATTACGATGAGTTTGCTTTGCTACGTTCTCGTGAAAAATTACTTCAGCAACAATGTTTTAATAAGTATATCAACTGCATAGAGGATAGGATTCATCTCACTCCCAAGGCTTTTTGGTCATACGTTAAATCGAAGCGTGGTGGTTCCCGATTCCCCAAGCAATTAAGTTACCAGGGTAAGTCCATTACTGATGGCAATGCTATATGTACTGAATTTAATAATTACTTTAAGAGTACGTTTTCTGGTTCTTGCCCTCAGAGTGCTAGATCTGTAAATGGTGACGGTGAATGTTGCACCTTTGACACAATATCTGGTCTAACCGTAACAAAGGATGACGTTTTTAATATGCTTAAGACGCTAGATGTTTCTAAAGGCCCTGGGTGTGATGGAGTAGCACCCGTATTTTTACGCAACTGTGCTGAGTCATTGGCATATCCTATATATTTATTATTTAAGACATCGTTAAACCAATGCGTCTTTCCTACATTGTGGAAAAAAGCATTTATTATACCGATTCATAAGAAGGGTTCAAAAGTGGAAATAAGTAATTACCGCCCCATTTCTATTTTATGCACAATTAGTAAAATGATGGAAAAAGTTGTTTATAATAACGTTTACCCTGTAATTGTAAAAGGCATTTCACATCATCAGCATGGCTTTTTAAAACGAAAGTCTACCATCTCTAACTTGGCAGAATTTTGTGACTATGTTATTAGTGGGATGGAAGACTGTGGACAGGTTGATGTGATCTACACGGATTTTGAGAAAGCTTTCGACCATGTAGATCACAGCATCCTCTTAGACAAATTGTACAGGCTTGGAATTCATGGTGACTTACTAAGATGGACTACCTCTTATCTCTCTAATCGCTCTCAAGCTGTTGTCATTGGTGGTTTCAAGTCTGATTTCATACAAATTCCATCAGGTGTTCCTCAGGGATCACATCTAGGTCCACTCTTCTATTCTGCATATATATATGATATTAACCAATGTTTTGAATTTTCAAATCATCTACTATACGCTGATGACAAAAAGGTGTTCCTGAAAATTAACTCGATCAAAGACTGTGAACTAATTCAACGTGACTTGGATAACTTACACTCATATTATGTCCGAAACAATATAACAGTAAATATAAGTAAATGTCAATGTATCAGTTTTAGCCGAAAGAAAAATAAAATTGTTTTTCCGTATCACTTTAAAAATGAAGGCATAAAACGGACTGAGATAGTAAAGGATTTAGGAGTTCTCCTTGATTCTAAAATGATGTTTTCTGAGCATGTCAACCATATCGTAAATAAATCATATCGCAATCTGGGGTTCATTATGAGGACTTGCAAACCTTTTAAAAACATAAACAGCCTCAGATCTATCTACTACGCATATTGTCGCAGTATTCTAGAATATGGTAGCTCCATATGGTCGCCGCAATATGCTTTGTATATAAACAGATTGGAAAGAATACAAAAACTCTTCATAAAGCACCTCAATTACAAAACCGGCATGCGTCGTTGTGAAACTTATAATGAGGAGTGTATTAAATACGGTCTCTTGTCGCTGGAATCTAGACGAGAATTACTTGATATGTGTTTTTTGCATGATATCCTTCACAGTAACATTTATAGTCCTAATCTTCTCGCAGGTATCCAGTTCTGCACTCCTAAGTACCGTACTAGAAAGACCCCACTTTTCAATGTACCTAAACATCGTACCAAATATGGTATGAACGCTGTCATGACTCGTCTACCCAAAATTTATAATAGTAAATATAGTAATGTTGATATTTTCAACTTTTCTAAGTCTAACTTTAAACACAAACTTATCCTGAAGCTGTCTAAGAAGCAGTAACTATCACATAATGTACATCTATTCTATAACTCCATCTGTATTATCACAATTCTGTAAAAATATCAATTTGGAAATCATGTCGTTATATTAATTATAATAGAACTATAAAGCATACAAAATAACATGCAACATATTTATTTTATGTATTTATATTATTTATTCTATTTTACTCAGTGAATATCATTTTATTTTTGTTGTTTTATTAATTTTATAAAAAGCTGTCAACTTAAACTTAAATTTAAATTTAAATCTAAACATAAATGTATACAAATCACATAATATAGAGCCATGTACTGCAATCGTGTGTAAAATATTATGTATTTGGATAATATGTATTAAGTTACAATTTTACCTCTCTGCTTTGTAAGTGTTATTCAGCATGTTGTGAAACTCTGTTATTGGCTAAGTGTGTTAATATGTATTTTAAGTATGATTGTTAAAAATATGCTGTTGAGTTTCCTAATAAAAAAAAAAAAAAAAAAAAATCTCCATTTTTCACCGCAAGAGACAATTTGAGGTCGTCAGCAAACAATAAACACTTAGCGTCCTTCACCACTTCTGGTAGGTCGTTTATCATCAGCAAGAACTCCAAAGGGCCAAGGTTACTGCCCTGACTTACCCCGGACCATGTGTAATATGGCTCTGACTGATGTCCCGCATATTCTACATATTGCTGCCTATCAGACATATGACTAGCAAAAAAGTGCAGTAAATGTGGGGTAAAACCCACACCTGCTAGCTTTTTAAGTAATACGTTATGATCTACCAAATCAAATGCTTTTTTGAAGTCAAAAAATGCCGCATCCGATTTTGACTCTGACACACCAGCAATTATTATATTTTTGCTTCTGATAGTACGTTCGTTGAGTTCGGTTACTATCTCTTCTTGCGCATTCAATACTAAGGACAAGCATGACGGAGTAGTATCTTGAAGTAGAAGATTAGATTGTATTGATTCTATTTTCTTTTCCGTAATATTGCTATTTTTTTAGATTTTCCACTTCAATTTTTAGTTTTGTTTGTTCTTCAGTTAATATTTCAGTGGTTAATTTAATTTCGCTTATTTGTTGTTTTATAGTCGAGACATCCTCGTTGATTTTTTTGAAATTTTCGACTTGCATATTAGTGGTTGTTGTTAGATATGTCATCATTTCACTCATTTGGTTTTGCATTGATGTCATTTGTTTTCTCATTTCTGCAAATTCATTCTTTAAATCGTCGTTTTCATTTTCTAATTTTCGTTTGTGGCGGAAAGTTATCTGTGATATGATGATTTTTGTCTATGTGTAATTTATGTATGTAAAACATCTTCGCCTTTATAAAAACATGTTGGGTTAAGATTTTCAAAATTAAAAAAGGAATAGGTGACACTACATTTATACGTTATAATACCAGTAGCAATTTAGGAAAAAAAGTGTGAAAAAAATAACTCTAGTTCAAGATGACTGAGATTCGAGAAAGAGAATAACTCGTCAATGTTGTACTTAGTTAAAATTTACGACTTTGTTGGCGGTGAATAAAAGTCTGAAATCGATATTTTTATCACATGGAGAGAAACAGTGTAACTAACCTGTTGAGAAAGAATAACTTTTTGAGGAAAGAGTAGAGATTTTTGTGAGCAGAACTGTCACCGATGAACAAACTTTCGCTGTCGAATTATTTGCCTGTCCCTATGGCGACTTTCATCGTAAACACAACTTTACCTTCCCCCCAAACGCGCGTGTCGAATTATTTGTGTGTCCCTATGGCGACTTTCATAAGGCTCAACTTTACCTTCCTCCCCTCCCCTCTACTTATATTCAGTTTTGTCCAAGCAATAAAAAAACAAGAAAAACGTTGAAATGAATACTAACTAAATTAGAAATAATAATTAAGGCGACTCAAATGCATGTTTCCCATTTCCATCCTAATGTCTGAGATGTCTAGACACAGTGTCGAGTCACCAGAATGAAGAAAAACAAATAATTTGAGTGCATAAATGTTCAATTGGAAAATAAAAACAGAATCCTATATGGCGTATTCAAAATTAAAAGCTAATTAAAAAAAAAAAAAACAGAAAACAAACTCGAATTGTTGACTTATTGCTCCGATTGCTCATTCGCAAAATTATTTCCGGGACACATTAAGAGAAATCGATGGCCCAATTTCAGATCATGATTAATGTCAAATAAACTTTCCTCCCACAGGATTTTCGTGAGGCCGTCGACTCCAGACGTAATGGAAGGTAAATAGGTGCTTGAAGTTAATGATTTATGAACGGAAAACGACGGGTCGAAGTCTCCACTGTATCGTAAATAGAATTTAATATTTTCTATATAGTACACTGAAATGCGTGCAGGACACTTAAATAACAGCAAATTTTTTGAAATAAAATCTATTTCTTATGAAGAATGCCTTGGTGGTATAGAATAATCCATCACCCCAATTTCTCCCATCATTGTCGCAAGAGGTGACCCTGGCTTCCAAAAGATGGCGGTATAGTCATCTCACTTACGGCGGTCTTAATTTCAGGAAGCAACGTTGAAGATGCGAGATGCTTTGTACTGCAATCATCAACAAGTGAAGTCATTATGGCAAGTAAGTTTTTATGTTTAAGTAAGTTTTATTTTTGGTCGAGTTACGCTGCAGCTATGTTATATTTACAGCATCGGGTCAGCACTATTGAGGAGGACCACACTACTTAGTATACTAATGCATAAAAGCTGAATAATGATGCTGTGTTTTGTACGGTGAGTGTAGAGAACCGGGCAACAATTATACTGGACAAGGCATTCCATTTTAATCTTCATGGGCGACAACGCATTCTACAATCGCACTCTCGATTCTTCATCGAGGATAATGTAAATGTTTATAGGCCACAGCATCCACGCAAAATAGGTGCTCGTTAGCCACTGTTATTTAAAAAAAAAACCATTTAGTTATACACTATTTCACTTTTTATAAAGTTTACAAAAGTTTTTAAAATTGAAATTACTTTAGAGAAATTTTTATATATTAGCTTTTCATTAGTAAGCAAGCCTTTAAAAGTAAAAGCATATATACCGGAATCAAAAATCAAATAAATTAAACGCCATTAAATCCGTAAAAGTAGTTATAATAAACGTGTAGTGTTCACGTATAAGTATATAAGAAATCATTATGTAAACGAATATATATTATTCGTCTTTTAATTATTGTATACCGGGGCTTTGAAACGGGGCGGTGAATCCAACTGTCTTAGAGTAAGAAAAAAGCCTGTTCACTCTTTCCTTGAAGGCGGCCACATATCATAGAATATATTATACACAATATAATGGTTGTCAACCTTATTTTGTACGAGGATCGGTGTCGCCGGGAGCACACATACAAGCAATTACGTCGTATTATCACTAATACAAACCCGATTCGCTGTATTGTTAACAGACTGAGCGAATTTACACATTTTAGACTTTTGATTAATTTTTTGACACAGCAATATTTATTTATTTTTGTTTCCAATATTTACAAAATATAAATAGTTTTGACTTACTGGTTGTACCGTTATTTAAATTCCATCATTTCCCGCTATTCTTTCGACACGTAATTATTGAACAATTTGCCATTTTTAAATAACTTGCATGCAGCGACGCTTGACTCGAAAATTGAAAACGATCGATTGTGTTGACATTTATAGGTGTGAATTGACACGTTAGTGACATGTTAGTGGCTACACAGGCTCCGTCCCCGTCTCCGTTCTATTATGTATATATTATAGTATTCTACGGCCCACATTGTATTCGGACGGAAAGACAGACGCCGGCAAATAATTTTTTTTATTGAAGAGGAGGCAAACGAGCATGCGGCTCACCTGATGTTAAGTGACTACCGCCGCCCATGATCAACCGCAACGCCAGGTGAATTGCAGGTGCGTTGCCGGCCCTTTAGAAAGGAGTGAGCTTGGTATACGCATAACGAAAGACAAAGCAAAACGTTTGGTTCCTATGCGTGGAATATCGACAATAAAGTGGTGAAGACTGTCTGTTTGTCCGATGGTAGAAAGAACAGGGTGGAATAAAAGCAAGTAATTCCTGCTCACACTCTCTGAAAGTGCATCCTATAGAATACCGAAAGGTTAGCTACTCTACATATTGTGTTGCATATAAGGTATACATGTTGTGTCACGCCATCCAGTATCTATTACAGCCCAAAAGATTGCTTCATAAGGAAAATTTTGCTATAATTGCTACCCTTGCAGGCTGGTTGGCTAGCGTAGTTTTTAATTATTTTTTGTCGTTATCAGAAATATGCTACTGGCCATCTCCTGGTTCAGTTTCCCTATGTCGCCTCTTACGACATCCACGGAACGGTATGTGGTAGAGGATAGGGTTGCCACCTTTTTTTAAACAAATATAGTATTTTTCTCAAAAAGCATGCAAAAATGTAGTATATTTGAGAAGTTCAAGAGAAAAAATGTATACATTTATTTTCAATCTTTATGCACTCGTATTTTTCCATATTTATACGTGGTAGAGCCATGCTGCAGCTACATTAGTAGTATAGTTGTAGCACGAATGGTTCGGCTCGACCGGGGAAGGACCACGCTCTCACAGAATATCAGCGTAATTTTTTTTGTTAAAAAAACGTTACCCCTACAATTGCAAATTGCACAAAGAATATATATTTTTCATTCCTTAAAGATAGTTACTATAGGAGTCTGAGCATACTAAAATAAATTAACAAATAATTTTAAAGTAAATTAATATACCTATTATGCCCTATTTATTTCTTGTTACAATTTTACATTCATGACTGAAAAAGTATTTCCGTAAAAATTACTTCCAATCAGAGTCAAATTAAAAAAGCGCAACAGTTGAATTAGGGAAAAAAGTACAGTATTGATCCATTTTGTATTAGTTTTCTTTAATATATAGTACAACTAGCTTGCCATGCAGACGTTTTTCTGCCCTTTTCGACGACCCTTTGCCATGTCCTATCAAAAAAATCGTGATTTTCGCAAGAAAATAATTGTGGGTCACACATCGGCAAAAAGACTATCCTATCTCTTAAATTGGACCAAACTGCACACGGTGTGCAAATTTGTTTAAAATCGGTTGAATAGTTTAAGAGTCCATCGCGGACAAACAACGCGACACGTAATTTATATATATATATATATATATATATATATATATATATATATATATATATATATATATATATATATATATATATATAGCTTAGAAAGAGTGCAAAAGAAATTTCTACGTTGTTTGCACTATAAATGTTGTCATAACTATCAGTCATACCACCAGCTATTGCAAAGATATAAACTCTTAGACTTGAAGTCTAGGAGAATACAAATGCAAGCCATGCTTTTGTATGACATTTGCCATAATAGGTACGACTGCTCCGATATTGTCAATAATATTAACTATAGAGTGCCTACTAAATCGTACATGCGAGCCTGTCGTTTGAAACACCTATTTGCCACACGAACATCACGCACTAACACAGGTATGCGTGCACCTATTCGTCGTATACTAAATTCTTATAACCGCAACTTCAGTCATATTGATATTATTGTAAATAGTGTAAGCGTTTACAGAAACTTAGTAATTAAGGAACTGCATGACACTGTATACTACACACAACAGTGAAAAATGTACAGATGAATACAACTCTCAACCTGTAAAAACAATTTGTTCATAATGCTCGTGGTAAACGGTGTGGATGTCACAATTGTCAATAATGTATAGGTTAACACTATTATAACCATTTGTTATTGTGATGTTGTTTGTTTACCCAATAAATTGAAGAAAAAAAAAGATTGACTGAAATATAGAACGATACTATTTATTATAGTAAGGGTGGCAAACCTTGTAGCGGATATTCTTATACCGCCCCTGCACGGTTGTACTTGTATATCACACGTATTAAAACATTTAAACTAACTAAGACATTTATAAGCAAACGTGTGGATGTAATTACTTATTTTTTAAACTATTGTGGTATTATTATAGTCATATTCATAGATTATATATACATAATAATTTATATACTTATGTACTTACTAGAGAGTCATATTTGTAGTTATACGTCGTTAGGGGAATGTGTTGCTCTTGTATGTTTCATACCGCACGAGGCCACAAAGTAATATTTCTAAAAGCGTGGAATTGCACGTGCAGTTATGCTACACGTGCCAGGTGACCTGATGATATAACGTTCAATATTTTCATTCGTCTAAGGAAACCAAACTGCATTATAACGACCACTATATGAATCCATCTTACCGGTGGAAATTTCAATAAATGCAATATAACTGCAATATACAAGCAAATAACTAAATGACTGAAATATATGAAATATTCAATATATCATGTTATTAACATTTCTAGTAGGTACTCTATTAGTGGTTAACTCACTCAAAGTAAACCTAATTTGCTTGGATTAGGACTAGGGCAAAGAATATATACACTACGCGAAAAGAAACGACACTTAAGCATGTGTGCATGTAAAATCGCTTGTGGCTATGTGTGGGTGTCTGGATGTGTGCGGGGGCCTTGAGAGGCGCGCGGGGCGTGGAACGGGCAGTCGCCGACTGCCCTGGCCGAGGGCTAGTAGCAATACCGATATTTGTCAGTATTAGTTAATATGAATATATTCGTCAAGCGATATTATAATATTTCAATTAATATATGAATGTTACTGATATCTTAATGTACATATTACTATTCTATTCATGTAGGTATTAAGTTTATGTTACCAAGTAACGTTATTAGTTTTTATAGCCGGTTTATATGTTTTGATAAATATTAATGTTGTTATTAAATAAATGATATTATAGTATGTGTATAAGTATTACTGAAAGTGATTTTAAGTGATAAAATTTAAAATAAATTCCACTGCACAAAACAAGGGCCCTTGTTTTGTTAGTTTAATTTTTAATAATGTTTTATGATACCTAAAAATATGTGAACTCATTTTAATGAAAGTCGATATGACCTTAACAAGAATTATAAGGAAATACCATGACAATAAAACTAATATATCGCCAATAATTTTATTATATTACATTAACTGAAATATACACTATTAAAAATACCACTAGAGAGTCAAGAAATTTTAGATATCTATAAAGAGTTTTTGTATTTGTTCATTGTTGTATTTATGGATTATTTCATTAGAAATAAAAATTACTTATCTCAACACATAGGGAACAATTTATTGGCCGCCATGTCCCAGGAAACCTGCATACCTTTGGATTTTGTAAAAAAATATACATGCTACGATTTTTTGTAATTGTTAGAAATAATAATGAAAATTAAAAAATTAATCGAAAAATTCAAAAATATATAAGAGTAAATTATTTTTAAAGAATAGTAGGTAATACTGATTGCGTACTGAAATACTAAGTGTTGGTTAATTATTTAAGATTACCATTAACTGTCGTGCATATTTGGTTTTGTCGGAAGTTTTAATATTCCTCATTTAATAAAAATTGATTTCAAATTGAACGTATCTTTCACTACCCAAATATATAAGTTTACATTATATATAACATATGCCTTCTATGTATCTTCTTTGGTATAAGTCTATAATATTCCATTTCGGTTCGATATCAACCCTAGCGTTACACGCTTCGACTCAAGGTCAGGTACAGGGAGTGTCACCGCTGTGACTAGGGAGTGGTTTCCGACCTTAGCCGAATAGGGGATTCCAACCAACGATTTTTCGAGTTTATATCCCGCATCTATAACCGTGTTTCATGATTGCAGCACGAATGAGTCGGCTACCATCGTAAAATAGCAATTTAATAATGCTGGTGTTCGATGAAACGTGATGAACTTGGTGCAGTTCACAATACACACACACATTTTATTAGCATATTTTATTAAGATATTTCTTTTTGCATGAAATACCTGACGAAACAGCACTTAAGCAGCACTTTGAAATAAGGTTTTTTACAAAGACCCTCACAAGTTTACTGTTGAACATAGGCCTTCCTCAAATTACATCACAAAACACGGTCTTCATTCTCATTCTTGCATTCATCAAGCAGTGTTACTGGAGAGTCCCTGCAGGCTTACCGGTACAAGGCTGCCGCTCGACATCGTTTCTTCTCTATCGTTTGTCGCTTCTTTGAGTTGCAAGTGGCAAGTAGCCGCCCATATTATATGCCACTTCAGCTTACTGATCTGTCATAAAGTTTATTGATGTTTTTGAAGTGAAAACTTCTTTAGCATCGTTGTGATTAGAAAGTCTATGAAACGAAAAAGCGACAGTAAAAGAGACAGACACATAAATTCATAAGATTTCACGTGGGAGAAAATGAAATAGGAAGCATTATAGCTCAAAGCTCGCGAGAAAAAAGTCGTAAACGCCGCCGAAATGACGTCGCTTAAGCGCTTATTACATTATATGCCGGCTGTACACGCTCGTCGAGACACCACGAGACATGCCTAGAGGTGAGCATTATTTAACATAATCGGTTTCAGAAACTGCTTACGAGCTTAATAATCGTATACCCAGTTTCGTGGACAAAATGTAACGATTATTTCACGTACGCAGTTGACACACACAAAGAACGGCGCTCGCGTAAGCGTTTCGTTTTGAACAGATTATTATTAAGATGATTAGTATATACGTAACACGATATACGACTCGCACAACGAGAGTATCCTTCGGGATAGGTATGGCTTACATGCAAGATAAAAAGAGACGGCGTTATATTAACCGGTGCGATTTTTTAAAATGCAAATATCCATGCGAATTTATATTGGGAAGACTAAAAGTTCATTACGATAATATTTTTTTAAAGAAATTGCGACCTAGTCCAGTTGACTGTGCTTCTACTTTCTATATAATATTTTAGGCAGTATACAAATGCAAGTGATGTTTGACGAATGTTATTGTCTCGTGTCTGTGAACTATATTCTTAAAAACTTTTTGCGTTTTTTTAAACATTATAACATGTATAGTTTTCTTTATGAATAATAATAATAATAATAATATTCCACAACTATCACACAACGCCATCTAGTCCCAAGCTAAGCAGAGCTTGTGTTATGGGTACTAGACAACTGATAAACATACTTATATATTTCTAAATACATGAATATTATAGATAAATTACACCCAGACACAGAACAAATGATCGTGCTCATCACACAAACATTTGTCCTGGGTGGGAATCGAACCCACGACCTCCGGCATAGCAGTCAGGGTCACTAACCACTAGACCAACAGGCCTGACTAAACATTGATGATGAATAAACATTTAAAGTGTAAATAAATATTTAGGGTACATAAATAGACACAATTAGTGTAAATAAATAATTAATATTTTTTGTATTAAGTTAATTTTTGTGTATTATGCGGATCATAAAAATTATGTGATATGATGTACTCAGGTACTTACATATTTTGTGGCTATATAAAATTGCACAAAGGTACTAATATTGACAATGTCGCGTGCATATTATAATACCTATAAACTTTTATATAAGTATTCGTAATCATAACGTTACACAATTAAACTAATGTTATAATACCTATAACCTGTTAATATTTTCGTAATCATAACCTAAAACAAACGCAAAACTAACCTACGCTATACAGTATTGTATACAGATGTATGTAGCGTTGCCAAGCGTCCGGATAAAGCCGGACACATTCAAGCTTTTTGATTGCATGTCCGGCCAAATTAGACGATGTCCGGCCTGTCCGGCTTTTGTTATGCTTTTTACATTTGACCATTTTTTTACATTTTTCATGTACTTAAATACATACTATTGCAATTATTGAAATTAATATTGTAATGCATATTGAATGATTAATAATAAAGAACACTGATTCATTCAATTTTAATTTAAGATTTTGTGGTAAATGATATAAACATTGTTTTGCTTTAAAAAATATATTAATGTGTTATACTAAGACTGAATAATTAAGAGTGCCCGGTCTTTTTACCAAAATGTCCGGCTAAGCTGGATGGTCCATCCGGCTTTTCGGTTTAAAGACCTGGCAACCCTAGATCTATGTAGCTCATGGCGGCTGTACACGCTCGTCTCGCTGCCTCGTGTGCCTCTCGTCACGTAAAGGGTCGACACGAGAACACACCATGTACACACTCGTTGTAGGTATCGTTTGAACTCCGTATGCCCGTTGAGATGGACCTAGATAAAACTGTTGCTGCGTTTTGCCTATTAGCTATTATATATTTTTATTATATTTATTATACGTTTTTTACACATTTACTAAAAATAAAATTAATAACCCATTGCAAAGAAGGAGATGGTGGATAGTTTCTATTTACCGTAACAGTACCATGTACGGTGAATAGAATAGTGAACGCTCTCGTTTTCATCGCGATACTCACGAGACCCTTTGACTCGAGCGCAAAAAACCGACATGCTTCCGAGAGCACACGAGAGCCACGAGAGGCGACGCGACGGGACGAGAGCATCCTGTACACACTCGTACTCGCCCTGTCTAGACATGGGTCGTAACGTCTTTTGGACGTAATCGGTTGTACGTAGTTTCGTGGATATGAGTAACTAGTTTCAAAACTGCTTATTTTTGTAATTAGTAACATCTATATACAGTTTAGCGTAGGTTAGTTTTGCGTTTGCGTTATGTTATAATTACGAATATATAATAGTTTATAGCTATTATAATATTCGCGCGTCATTGTCAATATAAGCTACCTAATTGTCAATATAACCTTTGTACGATTTTATACAGTCACAAAATATATAAGTATCTAAGTATTATTGTCCATCACATCACATAATTTTTATGATCCACATAATAGACAAAAATTAACTTAATACAAAAAATATCTATTATTTTTTTACACTTATTATATATTCATTTATGTACTTAAAATATTTATTTACACTTCAAATGTTTATTCACAAAGAAAACTATACATGTTATAATATTTTTTTAAAAACGCAAAGTTTTTAGGAACAATGTTAAACAACGCTTACCTCTAGGCCTGTCTCGTGGTGTCTCGACGAGCGTGTACAGCCGGCAATACAATTTTTAGGAAATCTAATTAGGAAATAGGAAGGTGTAATCGTAGTTAGAACAGTTAGGATCCGATTTAGTCAAATTGGAGGTCCCAATCGCTCTAATTCCTAAATTGTTTACAATTTAGGACAGTGTAATCACAACGTTACGATTTCGAACAACCAGTCGGCGCCCGCGCTTTGATACAAGCAGATGTCTTGAAGTTTTGATAGAAGTCCGATATCAGAGAGCAGTACTTTAAATCTTAATATTAATTTCCGGTGGCTATAAAACGTAATGTCACCATCAAATATTCTTTGGTACTCACACTTTATCGAAATATCGTGACTTCTTTTTCAATATGTTTGGATACCAAACCTAACAAATATTCAAACTGTTTATAGGTGGTAGAGCCATGCTGCAGTTATATTAGTAGTATAGTTGTAGCACGAATGGGTCGGCTCGACCGAGGAAGTACCACGCTCCCACAGCTATGTTTCGTATGGCGAGTGTAGAGAACCGGAGACCCTTTTTACTGGAAACGAGGCATTCCATCTTAGTGGTCACAGGTGACAACGCATCTGCATTTTGATTTGTAATCGGAGATAGATGTAGATGTCTATGGGCCGCAGCAACCACTTACCATCAGGTGGACTGTGTGCTCGTTTGTCACCCTATCCTATAAAAAACTGCTTAGAATCTAAAAATATATAATTATATTCATATTGGACAGTTTTTTCTCAATGAAAAGTACTCTTTTCTCTTTTTTTAATATCCATTGTTCCCACCACGGCTAAGGCAAGTCCTATTTTCTGCTGTTTTGATAAATACGGCGCCATCGATCAAACGTGCAACCCCACCGATACTTCTTTACGAATGCGGTTCGTCACGATTTAGAATTCAATTTAGTGTAGTGTGATCACTAGCTTCCAATTTAGGTTCCTAATTAGATTTCCTAAAAATTGTATACACTATACAATTTTTAGGAATAAGCGCTTTACGCGTTTTGTTCAACTAGGTACGAAGTTATCGTGTGCCCATGGAATAGACAAGCAGTGAAGAACGGCCAAACCTCAACTTCGTAATAGGAAAATTGATATAAATCTTTCTGTAATTAGTAAGCACGATAAAGTGACTACGTATAGAATGAAGTAGGTGGCGCTATTATAATTTTACTCGAAAGAAAATATAATATCTACGAGTATGTGTCTAATATATAATGTATTAAAAGGATTGCTACATTTATTTACTACAAAATTAAATTTTCTTATATTTTATGCACGAACTTGTAGTTTAAATTATAATATTAAATAAATAATTTGCCGTAAAGTATTTGTATTATATATTTTATTTAATTTGATGGTTTCACTGCTGTCGCGTGTGAGCTGCATGCATGTTTTTTTATTATTTTATTTTTAACTTTTTTATTTTTTTGAAAAAAGTCGTGAAAAATATAATTATATACTCGCATCACACAAATACATTATTCATTTGCTTTTTATCTCGATGAGCGTGTAAGGTGTTAAAAAATTAATATACTTAAAATGGGAGCTTTGTCAACGGAATTATTTTTCACGTATATCAAAAGCTTTGGTTCTAAGCTTCTATACATATATTTATTTATATAATTCTGTCCGTGTGTATGTGAGTGAACTCCTCCTAAACGGCTTAATAGACTTTGATGAAATTGTGTGTTTAAATAAACAATTGGAGTCGAGATCCAGATCGTCCGTGCGAAGCTGGGGCGGATCGCAATTCAGTTAAAAAAATAAATAAATAATTAGGAACAAGTAAGTCGGTGGAATACTCCACAACAGATTAAACGACGCGGATGTTTTCCATCAGCGGTCATTGAGTTAATATTAGGTCGACTAACTGACATTTGATTCTAAATAACTATCTACTGGCGCCACATTATAGTCATATATCATGTAAATAACTTTAATCTATGAACATTTCAGCAATGCACGCCGCAAATCATTTACCACTTCTTGACATCAATGAAAGCATGATTTTTATTGGTGTTGTTTTACGATTTGTGGTCAATATAAAATCTTTAGATGAATCTCGTACTTTAAAACGAAAACAAGAAACAATATTTCATTTTCTAAAATATATAATTATTATTTTTGGCATCGGTTATGGTTGGTTAAATTGTACTGAGGTGGAATACTTGACAAGATAAGAAATATCCATTAATATTGTAAAGTTAAAGTTATAGCCTATATATACGTCCCACTGCTGAGCACAGGCCTCCCGCTCATTTCTGAGAGAGTTTTAGGGTAGTAGGTTAGGAATTGTCCGCAGCGCTGCCCCAATGCGTGTTGGCGAACTTCACATGTCTTCGAAATATTTTTTTCCTCATTTCTCTGACATGCAGGTTTCCTCACAAGGTTTTCCTTAACCACCAAGCACTTGGTAAATCAGCACTTAAAACTGCAATTAACAATTTCATTGTTGCCGGTGGGGTTCGAACCCGGTTTGCTCGCGTACCGTGAAATTTACAGCGAGCGCTAATCATCTGAGCTACCACCGCTCTCACTTATATTGCTAGATTCAAAATTATTGAGTGATTTTTACAGACATCATCATCATCATCATTACATTCCCACAAAGGACTCCTGTAGACATTTGCCGCAGATGTTATTTTTTTTTTTATAGAAGAGGGGGCAAACGAGCATGCGGCTCACCTGATGTTAAGTGACTACCGCCGCCCATGATCAACCGCAACACCAGGAGAATTGCGGGTGCGTTGCCGGCCCTTTAGAAAGGAGTAAGCTCTTTTCTTGAAGGTCCCCAGGTCGTATCGGTCCGGAAAAATCGCCGGTGGTAAACTATTCCACAGAGAGGTTGTACGTGGAAGAAAACTCCTTGTGAAACGTACAGTGGTGGACCGCCAAGCATCCAGATGGTGTGGATGGTATCGGGACGTTTGCCGTGTAGTGCGTTCACGAAATTTGGCGGCTGGGATTAATCCGAACAATTCCTCAGAGCACTCCCCGTGATAGATGCGATAAAATACGCAAAGAGATGCAACATCTCTTCGGAGCGCCAGTGAATCGAGCCGATCGGAAAGCACTCGGTCGTCGAGGATTCGAACCGCTCTGCGCTGGATGCGGTCAAGTGGAAGGAGCTGGTATTGGGGAGCCCCAGCCCAGAGATGGGAACAGTATTCCATGTGCGGCCGAACCTGCGCCTTGTAAAGTTGCGGGCGGTATGCCGGCATGAAATACTGTCCCGCTCTGCTGAGCACGCCAAGCTTTTTAGAGGCCAATTTGGCCTTCCCTTCCAAGTGACCACGAAACTGCACGTCATTCGATATGTCGACGCCGAGGATTCCGATACTGGCTGAGGCAACAAGGGGAGTGCCTTGAAACTGAGGGGATACGACAAAGGGGTTCTTTTTAGCGGTTAACGCGCAAACTTGTGTCTTCTGGGGGTTAAACTGGACTAGATTTGGTCGTCCCCAATCCGAGACTCTGTTCAGCAAAGACTCGACTTCAGACACAAGTTTGTCCCGGCACTTGGAGACGTTTTCCCGAGAAATATTGGCTCGGCCGGTGTAAAGAGCATCACCAGTGCTGTCATCCGCATAGCAATGAATGTTACGGGTATGCAACATAACATTGATATGCAGAAGAAACAGCGTTGGCGATAGCACGCAGCCCTGTGGAACACCAGCATTTTTTATTGGCAACTGCAGTTTTTCATTGTTCTGTCCTGGTGTGTTCTTAAAAGTGCTCTACCCCTACACGGCAATCAGATTACATTTCTACATGGCTGTGATTGATACTCAATAAAATACATTATTGTTGTGTTTGGTAAAATTGTGTAACCAACATCTTTCTGGACGAAATACAATATTTTTAAAAAAATTATAGAAATGAATTTACCAAAATAAAAAAGAGAGAATAGAAATAGATGCTACGTCTAGATGCAAAAATGCTTATACATTTAATACTTATTACACTGTTACGGTATTTTTATGAAATAAACAAAAATATATCAATAAGTGTAAACAAGCTTACATTTGCATAATACGATATAAAGACGCATGTTCACCAGCGTTAGTTCTGCATCCTTAGGCATAAACAGTTAATGCGCATTATAAGTTGAAAACTACCAGGTAAACGAGACGACACGTAAAGTTTTTGACTAAGTATTTGCATTCATAAAATATGACTAATATTATATAAAAACATAGCATGCAGCATTCTTTAGATCTTTAATAAATATTATTTTGAAAGAAAGCACTTATAATTAACTATTTTAAGATTTTTTTCTACCGTGGATTACACTATGCCTGATAGAAATTTATTGTGTTTTGTGTATAGTATATAATATGGCTTGATTGTATTATGGAAAAGATAAACAATCTGTCAATGCGATTTGATATATATCCCTTTAATGGGTTCTCATCTTAATATTTACATTAAATGTTTTATATTGACCATATTATAATATAATATCATAATATCAGACATTCTTTTAAAAGGTTTGCTTCCCTCAATATTGATCCTGTTAAAATTGTCAAGATTACTCTCAAAAGGTGTTGCTAAAATAAGAATTCTATTAAAAAAGTAGGTGTGGAACTAAAATAAATGTTAAGAAAAATTCGCAAATATGCAAAATAAGGTATCCATATGATTAGTTTAATTGTATTTATATCCGTATGTCTTTAAAATAGACTTCCGCTGTCCACGCAACCGATATACTTACCCAAACCTTAAACAAATAAACAAGTGATGGGAAAATTTTCTAGAAGATGCGTTATACCATTGCCACTATTTATTGAAAATTCTTCCAAGTAAAATTAGACTGTATCCTAATTTAAGTCTATAAATTAATCGAATCGTCTCGACTTATACTGAAAGTATACAACAACAGTAGGTACGCACAGGTCGTGACTGATCGCGTATACTTTCAATTTGTTATGAGCGTAACTATTTATAGAAACTATACATGGTTATTATTTATCGCGTATACTTTCCAATAAGGTAGGTACGCTTAAACTTTGAGCGAAGAACATACGAGTACTGCACCAGTTAAAAACATACATCAAACATAAACGCGATAGAGAGTATGTTATTAATGTGTGTAGATACGAGGGCGGCACTGATGGGAAGTGACACAACATTACTATTTAAAAATGTATTTATTGCTTTTCGAAGTATTCTCCGCGAAATTTGACACATTTTTCCATACGATGGAACCAATCATTGAAGCAACCATTGCATTCGGAAGTTGGGGTCTCCAAAATGGCCATTTTGTAGGCGTCCACAGCTTCTTCAGGTGATGAAAATCTCTGTCAACGCAATTTATTCTGTATTTTAGGGAAAGTATAGAAATCATTAGGGCTTAGGTCGGGGCTGTACGGCGGATGGTCTAATAATTCTATGTTTTCTTGCTCTAAAAACTCTTTTGTTCAGTGTGCGGTGTGAGAACTCGCATTGTCGTGATGGAGGAAGATGCGGCGGTTGCAGTTCTCTTTACGGAGTTCAGAAACGACCTGTGGCAAACAAATACTAGCATACCATTCTGCATTAACCTTTCTTTGTCCCTCAAGATGAATAGTCGTAACATGGCCGGTTTTGGAGACAAACGTGGCAACAATTTTTGTTGGCTTTAACTTATTTTCGAACACCCAAACTCGTGACTGGTTTTTTGTTTCGAGTTCGTACGCGTATATCCAGGATCCGTCACCTAATACGATGTTGTATACAGCATTTGAGGATCCTGTGTGGAATCTTTCGAGAGTTCTGAGCACCAAGTAACGCGAGCCGCTTTTTGCTCTTCACAGAGCGAAAGCGGTATCCATCGGGAAAACAACGTTTTTACACCTAATTGTTCATGCAAGATTATTTGTATTTGACTCATGCCAATGTCTAAAGTTGCCTGAATTTCGCTGTATGTCGCATGTCGATCTTCCTCAATCAGCTTCCGCACAGCATCAACGTTTTCTTGGGTGACTGCAGTTTTTGGACGACCTTGACGGGGATCATCACTGAGCTTGACACGTCCACGTTGAAATTCAGCAAACCAGCGATAAATTGTGGTTTTGGATGGGGCTTCATCACCAAATGCAGAAATCATCCGGTCAATACACCGTTTTTGTGTTAAACCGCTTCGGAAGTCATAATAAATCATCGCTCTTGAATTTTCTCGAGTCAATTCCACTTTCTCAACGACTAAACAAGTTTAACAAAACCTTGTGATAAGACCGAGAATCTTTTTTTGAATAAATAAATAGTATTCGATTTTTAAAACCAAGGAGTTTTCAATTAAAAAGATATTAATATGACAGGAACAGTGGAAATATTCCATTCCCGATACTTTTAGTGCAGTCTAGGTAGTAATCGTATGTCATACAAAATAACGATAATATTATAATTAAACTTATAGTAACTTCCTGTTAGCCTGACAATTCCGTGATAAAAAAAATTGTACTGTGTAGATTATATAACATATATTGACTAATATTGACCCATGAAGTTACTTCTGTAACAGCTTATGTTGAACCATTTTGTTTAATGAAACACTCACACTTTATCACTATGTTTTACTCACACACCACTACGCTGTATTATAGGAACACAAAAAAAGGCTAAGAATTTTTATTTTAACACTTTGAAATAACACAAGTCTAAGACGCACTGTTATTGCACTATGACTATTATCGACTCTTGCACTTTACTTACAGTTTATTCGGCAGCAGAAGGACCATAGTATTCTCTGGTAGTCCACATCATCTTTAGATACTAAGATCTGTCTATACATTTTTTGAATGTTAGTGACTAAACAAAATTTGTGTTGTCTCCACCGACTAATTAAATCTCTGACATCTTGTTGCAACGGATATCCAATCAAAAGTTCTTCATTTAACGATTTTCCTTTTTCAGGTTTAGCACTTCCGTCAAAGACAACTCGTAGCTTCGTGCTCAAGCTCGTCGGCCGAAGAACAGCGTGGTGAGGTAAGTAGTGAATTTTATGTGTTTTCTTTTCATTTTCAGGTACGGTTATTATATGAGGTTCTGACTCATATTGCTTCATAAATTTGTGATAGTCTTCCTTGAAGTTAGCGTTACGTGTGAAACGTTTATCCATATGCTGTAAGCGACTAACAGCAAGAGGTCTAACATCACCAAGATTTGTGGGAGGATCATCCTTGAACGGTAAACACACAATGTAACGTCCGTCATCATTGCGCGTGTGTGTGGATTTAAAATGCTCCTCACATTGTGCTTCTAATTCAGTCATCGGCTTTTTCCGAGGTAAGTTCTCTTCGATTTCCCAGAATTGTCTGAGTAATTGATCTGCTTCGAAAGTATGAGCAACTATCATATTGTGTTTCTGTGTAGCGGTATCAGTTTGTAAAGCCTTGCCAGAGACCAACCAACCCAGACGAGAGTTAAGTGCGATCAGAGAATTGTGTTTGTGTAGTCCTTGTAGTAGTATGTGAGCATGCACATCGGCACCAAGTAGAACGTCAATAGATCCTGGCTTGTGAAAGTTTGGATCAGCTAGATCCAACTGCATATACGAAGGCCAAGTATCTTGCGGGAATTCACGTGACGGCAACAATGAAGTGAGTTTCTTCAGTACATATGCATTTACTTCGAATGTGGAAGATTCGCATTTTGTGGCATGTATTGTAAGTTTAACCATAGATTTTGTAGTTACCAGAGATCCTGCCAATAGCGGGAGTGCGATCAAGATTCAATAACTGTGCTGCTGCTTCAGAGATGAAAGAGCCCTGTGAGCCCTGATCAACAAGAGCTCTTAGTGTATAGATACCACTGTCCCTGGACTCAACCTTTATTTCGGCTGTAGCTAAGATAACCATTTCATCATTTGTTTCAGTCTTCAAGTTTACACTGAGGTTGCAAGAAGTACTAGGAGTAGATGTATTTTCCTTTGGTGTAGCGGTATCCTTTTGAGCTTTATCAGAAGTGTTATTCTTGGGAGAGGTTGTGAAATGTAGTAACGTATGATGTCAACGTCCACATTTTTTGCAGTTTGTACTCTGTCTACAATTGAACACGGAGTGACCTTTTACCAGGCAATTGAAACATATATTGTTTTTCTTTATGAAATCTTGGCGTTCAGAAACCGTTAATGTAGAAAACTCTTTACAGTGGCAAATGTAATGATTCTGTGAGCAGTAAGTACAAGTGCTTTCAAATTCGGTAGTAAAGCTTTTAACTGTAGTTATTTTAGGAGTATGTTGAACAGATTTCGGTGCGTCTTTTCTAAATGTTTCTCGAGGTTGTGAAAGATTGACCATTTCCATTGTCCGGAATCGCTTTTCTAGGAAGCTGTTTAGGTCGTCATATGTGGGAATATTTGTTGAGCTTTCTAACTGTTCCCAAAGCTTGTGAGATTCAATGTCTAGCTTTGAGACTAGAATATGAATGACTATTGCATTCCATGAATCAATCTTCAAATTTTTTAGAGATGTGAGACATTGGCTAGTAGTGTCTAGTAAATCTTTGATACCTTTTGCTGATTCAGTTGTTAGTTTTTTCTGAGTTAAAAATCGATTTAGAATATTATTTACAATCACTCGCTTATTCTCATATCTTTCATTTAGTTTTTTCCATGCATCATCATAGTTCGCTTCAGTTAAAGAATAATTTTTGAGTAACTGTTCCGCTTCTCCGGTTAAACTAGATTTTAAATAATGATGTTTTTCAATTTTAGACAAGCGGTCATCACAATTTATCAAGGAAAGAAATAGATCTCTTAAGCTCATCCACTGATTATAATCACCAGAAAATTGTGGTATAGCTATCGGTGGTAGCTTTGGTCTAAGCGTAGAAAAATGTCTTATTCCGTGTTCTGTGGGTCTAAGTTTAGGAAGTTCTGAAGTTGTGTCAGATTTTGAAGATTCACTCATTGGTGTAATATCATAAAACCTATCCTTTAGCCAAGTCTTTAAGTCCAAATAATGTTCCTCTGTTTGTTAAAAATTATCATCAATATCGAAATCATATTCGGTTTTCAATGTCTCACTGTCCAACGATGCAGTAAGCAAATCATAACTTTTTGTGTAACAAGCCCAATATTCATGTAATGTCTCCATGAGCGTATCTAACCTCTTGTTCGTTTATCCTTTGAACATTTTTTCGTATTTGTAAGTAATTTCTCGATTTTAGTTGAATTTTAAATCATAATAGCTACATGTTGTTTTGCAAGTTGATCCGCCATATTGAATGATATTCGGAAATGTAAATTGATGAAAAAGTTTAATTAAGACAAATGTCACTATTACAACGCAGATACTAAATGTTCATCACAAGTGCAGACCCTTCGCCTTAACCGGAGACCCTTTTTACTGGAATCAAGGCATTCCATCTTAGTCCTCAGGGGTGTTAATTGAGGATAAATGTGGATGTCTATGGGCCACCGCATTTACTTACCATCTGGTGGACTCGTTTGTCACCCAATGCTATAAAAAACCTCTTGCAGTCGTGCAATCTTAGAGCTATCCTTCAGAGTATTCTTCTAAGTTTTATGATTTATACGAGACAATAATAATATATAATAATATTCCACAACTATCACACAACGCCGTCTAGTCCCAAGCTAAGCAGAGCTTGTGTTATGGGTACTAGAAAACTGTTAAACATACTTATATATTTCTAAATACATAAATATTATAGATAAATTACACCCAGATACAGAACAAATGATCGTGCTCATCACACAAACATTTGTCCTGGGTGGGAATCGAACCCACGACCTCTTAGCAGTCAGGGTCACTAACCACTAGGCCAACAGGCCTGTCTATATATTTTCACATGTTTACGGTATCTTGCTGTATACAAGACGTATTTAACTTAAATTTGCTCCGAGCGATTGTATACTGTAAATCGAAAAATATTAAAAATCTCGGATCTTAAAAGATAAGTATAGTCAGGGTACTTTAGATCCAATTTGTGCCTTCGAATTGCACCATTAAATAAAAAATAGAACAAAATCAATATGTGTTTGTTTGTATATATAGATGTAGTGTTTTATGGTGGTGGTGTAAGAATATATTTTACCCCATATCACTTAGGTAGGGAATCTTTTATACGTGGTAGAAGCCATGTTACAGTTATATTACTAGTATAGTTGTAGCACGAATGGGTCGGCTCGACTGGGGAAGGTCTACGCTTTCATAGAATACCAGCGTGAAATAGTAGCTTAATGCTGCTGTGTTTCGTATGGTGAGTGTAGAGAACCGGAGACCCTTTTTACTGGAAACGAGGCACTCCCTCTTAGTCCTTACGGGTGACAACGCATCCGCATTTTGATTTGCAATTGAGAATAGATGTAGATGTCTATGGACCGCAGCAACCACTTACCATCAGGTGGACTGTGTGCTCGTTTGTCACCCTGTACTATAAAATAAAATCTATAACAGGAGTTAAACCTTTCATTAGATTGTTCATTTCAGCCTACAAAAGTCCAATGCTGAAAACAGGCCTCCTCCACAGCTTACGTCATAATTTGAAAGATGCTTCTTCAAATTATGACGTAAGCTGTAACTTTCTGATAACAACTTAAATTAATAGCAAACTGTGGGTTTGATCCGTCTGCCAAGCGTGGTAAGTATGATCTAATCCCACCCACCTATGAGTGCCCAGTATTCTATTTATATATACTTTCTTTTGTTAGAAATGTTACCTTGAATTGTTTTATATACACTTATATATATATATATATATATATATTTGTGATGCATTATACACAATATATATATATATATATATATATATATATATATATATATATATATATATATATATATATATATTTGTGATGCATTATACACAATATATACGCCATGATACAATTTTTTTTGGGCCATGATTACTATAAATATATTATGCACATGCAGGGAGAGCTACGATTGCAAATTAAATGGACAAATGAGTCCTAACAGACGAATCAATTAAGCGTTTCCATTTGTATTTAAAAGGCGCTCCGATCGCTGTTTACTGTTTATTGATATTTAGGTCGAAAGAGTCTTCAGCATCATCATCTCTGCCGCTTATCACAAGTCTTGATAACACAAACATCGTCACTCGTCTAGTGGGGTCTTAGTCTTACTCCCTATTAAGACATTCAATAAAAAATTTTGTGTTTGTATAGACTACTTAACTCGTATGTGGTGGAGCCATGTTGTAGCAATTTTATGGACCGGGTAAAAACCACACTCTCACAGAACACCAGCGTAAAATAGCGGCTTAATGCTGCTTTGTTTTGTACGGTCAGTAAAGAGAACCGGAGAGAGACCTTTTTTGCTGGAAACGAGGCATTCCGTCTTGGTCCTCGGAGCTGACGTCGCATCTACATTTTGATTCACAATCGAAGACACATTGACATGATCAATACACATGCAGATGTCTCTGGACTACAGCATCCACTTACCATCAGGTGAGTAATTAGATGCTGAATGTGGATATGGAAGTGTGTGCTCCTTTGTCGCTCTTATTCTATCTTATGATATCTTTTTGAATAAGTGTTATTAAAAAATCGGTTCCTGTTTGAGGAATATTAAAAAATTTTTGTTGGCAACAGAATTTTTTTTTAATTCCTCTTACAGGAACCGAATTCCTCACAGGTTTACCGTGTAGTGGCGGTGTGCGAATATCCACTACCCCATATCATCCTGTGGGTGTTGTAAGAGGCGACAGAGGAAAGCAAATCAGGAGATGGGCGTCTTCCAAATTAACGAACAAAATAAACACTATGGTTGCCAACTCGATTACCAATGGGTAACAGTAACCGACGTGCATGTTTAAAGAGCATAGCAAGTTTAATCTCACATGTATTTTCCGCAAGATCTGCCAATAAATGCTTTGCTGCGAGAATTCAATGCTCAATAATATACTGAGGTCAATAATGTGCACAATAATATGAGAGGTTAATTCCTATCGCTGCTGCGAATATTTTCATACGGCAAAGAAGTTTATTAAATAGCCGTCAAACTCTATAACGCATCAATTTTAAAAAGATGTTAAGTATTTTTAGTTATTGTATTTGAATTATTAAGATACCCTCTACATTAAATAAAAGTACTTTAGTTGGAATACGAAATATATTGGTGAAATGATAAATATTGGAAATACACTAATAAAACTTGTGAATTCTATGAACGAAATTATCCAAAGTACTTGAATAAAAAGAACGAGTGTAAATTTTGAATGACTGTTAACTTGAATTCAAGAAAATAATTATTTTTAGGGACAATACGCTGTGTCAGGTGGGGTCAAGAATCGGCACTCTAAAGGGCAACGACTTTCTACAAAGATTTTCCCTCTCATTACCCCAGAGTCCGGCCCAAATACGCAAACGTAAGTTGTTCGAGATAACGTGGAGGATGATCCACTTTCAAGCAACGGCTTTCGGCGTTGTTTAATTTTAATTTGGAATAAATTGTTATCCCTTTTATTATAATGTTATTTGTTTGTTATTTAAGGTTTTTTAATTTATTTAAGAGTCAAAATTATTTTTTTAATTTGATACGATACTTTCGTAATCAAAAACAAATGGCTAAAATAACAAATATAATATATATATATATATATATATATATATATATATATATATATATATATATATATATATATATATATATTAAAACAAATACTAAATAAAAGCAATTTGATCATTTATACCTTTTTTATTGGAATTAAGGCGTTCCATTTTAGTCCCCAGAACAGACAACGTGTCTGCATTTTATTTCTTAATTTAAGAAGGATGAAGATGACTATGGGACACAGTATTACTACACTTACCATGTGAGTGCCCATTACACTTACCAGACCTTGTGCACGTTTATTGCCTTAAATAATTAAGGCAATAAACGTGAGCCAACCATCTGAGCATTAATTAGAGATAGTAGTCTAGTCTTTGCCGAGTCGTACTTAGCTTGTTCGTAGTCTTTTTTTTATTTCCCTGCAATATTTTATCCATATCTTTGGCTCTAATGATTAGCACCATAAAATAAGGCTTAATTTTTTTAGTATGTAAAAAACTAAAGTAAAGTAAAGTTTAGCCTATATACATACTTCTGCTGGTCACTGGCCTCTTGTCATATCTTAGTGGGTATGGAGCAGTTAGTTTGTCGCGTATCTCAATTTAGTATTGATGGTTTTCAAATGTCCCAAGTCCGAAATATTTATTTCTCAGACGTGTAGCTATCCTGACGATGTTTTGGTCCACCACCGAGAGGACACGGTTTTTTTATAGGTGACAAACGAGCACACAGTCCCACTGATGGTAAGTGAGTGCTGTGGGCCATATACATCAACATCTTTCTTCGATTACGAATCAAACTGCAGATGCGTTGTCACCGGTGAGGATTAAGATGGAACGCCTTGTTTCCAGTAAAAACGATCTCCGGTTCTATACACTCACCATACGAAACACAGCAGCGTTAAGCTGCTATTTTGCGCTGGTATTCTGTGAGAGCGTGGTCCTTCCCCGCTTGAGCCGACTCATTATGGGTACAATTATACAAATATAACTGCAGCATGGATCTGCCACATACTTGGTGGTGGAGCAAATCAGCACTTACAAATACAATTAACAATTTCGTTGGTACTGGCGAGGAAATATACGCATGGATCGGTTCTATTCCCGGCTATAACTTTCTAAAATTTCATTATTGCAATTCTGTTCACATTTGGTACTAAATACAATATTTTCTGTGCTTTTTCTCTAGATATTGTGCGCCTACATATACTCATGTGAATTATGTTTGTAGCTTAAATGGCTAGAAAAAGACGTGCTTGAATTTATTTCCTTGCCGACTGATAGTCAATCAAATACAACTCGAGGACTTCTTTCTCGTGGACACAACATTCAGAACAACCGTTTTCTGTTGTGTGGTTTCTTATATTGTATAGCAAATCATTCTAGCTAGCGTGGCACACATTCCAAAAGTGGCTAACCTAGACCGGTGGCTATATTTTGAGTATGATAGAATCATCGAATATATCCGTAGATATATCTGTAAACATTAGAAATTATTCTATTAGACTTAAAATATAGCCACCGGTCTTTATTTTTAATTCTCAACACTTTCGAGTTTTTTGTCCTGATGTCGAAGTTAACGGCTTCAGCTTTTAATTATTAATTTTGATTCTATCTTCATTCTATTGGATTAGTTACGATGAAATGTTTAATTCAGCTCAAGTATCGTAACTTTAAACGATAATTTTACACTACACCAAATCGAAGAACTTACAAGAGACCACGTACTGTACATACACGAGTATGGTGAGTGTACCCTTTTTTACTGGAAACGAGGCATTCCATCTTAGTCCTCAGGGGTGACAACGCATCTGCATTTTGATTCTTGATCGAGGATATATGTAAATTTCAATGGACCACGTCATTCACTTATCATCAGGTAGACTGTGTGCTCGTTTGTGTGTGTCACCCATAAGGACTAAGATGGAACGTCTCGTTTCCAGTAAAAAAGGGTCTCCAGATCTCTACACTCACCGTACGAAACACAGCAGTATTAAGCTGCTATTTTAGGTTAGTTTTCTGTGAGAGTGTGGTCCCTCCCCGTTCGAGCCGACCTATTTGTGCTACAGTCATAATATAGCTACAGTGTGGCACTACCACGTATAAAACCCGCCATCTTCTCTATTGAAATTAGGATGTTTTTTGATAGATTTGTGGTCTATCAAATGTGATGAAAATTTCGAATAAAATGACTCAAACGACAATTTCCACATGTTAAATACCACCCATAAAATACTGAACGACGTTGGTGCAAGACTTACAGCAATAACACATATATTAGTACGAGCCATCTGGTAACGCGAACGCCAATCCGTCTACCCAGTGTGATGCTTACAGACAATTCTTCCTATGATTAAAGAGGCACACTTTCCTAGCTATAAAATATGATCTATCACAAGGTCGACGACCCCTTACGTAATACGAACATATGTACATGTCAAAATAATCTTCTGATTATGGTAACATATTATGACAATAGTTTTTGCGAGATAAATGTCCATACTGAGTGGCAAGTCAAGTTCACGTAGCATATAAATATATAAAGTGAAATATATTTATTCATGAAAGAAAACAAATTTTTAAAATTTAAAATGTGATTCCTCAATTTTTAAAAATAAATACGCCGTGTAGTGGCGGTGTAAGATTATCCACTTCCCCACAATGTTATCCCGTGGGTGTCGTAAGGCGACGGAGGGAAACAATCAGGAGATGGACAGTAGTGTCTTCCAAATAAGGACACAAATAAAAAAGACTGCAATTACCAAGTTTTTATTATTTTTTGAAATCTATTATATTCCGATAATAGACCGGATATTCAATAAATCTTAATACATAAGACGTGAAACCTTTGTAACTACTGTCACGTTCCGTCTAACACTGTCGTCTGTTCTTACGTGGAGCCATGCTGCAGCTGTATAGTTGTAGCACGAATGGGTCGGCTCGACTGGAGAAGGACCACGCTCTCACAGAATACCAGCGTGAAATAGCTAAAATAATAGAATAGAAATGCTGCTGTGTCTCGTAGTGTGAGTGTAGAGAACCGGAGACCCTTTTTACTGGAAACGAGGCATATCACCTTATTCCTAAGTGGTTACAACGCATCTGGATTCTGATTCTTAATCAAGGATAGATGTAGATGTCTATGGGCCACAGCATCCGCCTGCCATTAAGTGGACTGTGTCCTCTTTTCTCACCCTTATTCTATGAAACAATAGCCCACCAAAGTTTCTATGTGTTTAAAACAAGTACCTTTTGTTCTATCAATAAATATTGTACATACGTGGTAGAGCCATGCTGCATTTATATTAGTAGTATAGTTGTAGCACGAATGGGTCGGCTCGACCGGGGAAGGACCACGCTCTCACAGAATACCAGCGTGAAATAGTAGCTTAATGCTGCTGTATTTCGTATGGTGAGTGTAGAGAACCGGAGACCCTTTTTACTGGAAACGAGGCATTCCATCTTAGTCCTCACGGGTGACAACGCATCTGCATTTTGATTCGTAATCGAGGATAGATGTGGATGTCTATGGGCCACAGCAACCACTTACCATCAGGTGGACTGTGTGTTCGTTTGTCACCCTATCCTATAAAAAAAAAAAAAAAACCCCATTTTGAGCATATTACAAGTCGGTAGCTATACGAGTATGTAGGCATCCCCTAGCCTTACTTATTTACCTTACTTACCACAAGTAAAATCGTAAGCTACGGGTAATTGCATCCATAGACCCCTTGTACGTCTTCGCAGTTTGAGAAAATTAGTATGAAAGCATTGCTCTTTCTGTGCAGGCGGAGCCGTGTGCAGAAAAAAAATTGTTATAAATTAATACATAGTCAGTGCCGGCCTTAGCCCTTGATTAGTATAGAGTTAGCAGAGTTGTCTTTGGTCGACGTTTCACATAACATAAAATATATTTTAGTTTATTTTAAAAAATAATTACCCATTTGTCTGATTGAAATCCTTTGCCACCTGGTGCCTAGAAAGACCGCTCTTCTCACTATACTCCATGGTTATTTTCATTGTAAAAAGTACATTTATTTTTTTCTAATAGAGAGTAAATTATACTGAGCTGATCATATTTTTTTGTTATAGGATAGAATGACAAACGAGCACATAGTCCACCTGATGGTAAGTGGTTGCCGTGGCCCATAGACATCAACATCTATCCTCGATTACGAATCAAAATGCAGGTGTGTTGTCACCCGTGAGCACTAAGATGGAATGCCTCGTTTCCACTAAAAAGGATCTCCGGTTCTCTACACTCACCATACAAAACACAGCAGCATTAAGCTACTATTTTACGCTGGTATTCTGTGAGAGCGTGGCCTTTCCTCGCTCGAGCCGACCCATTCGTGCTTGATATTTCATGCATGGCTTTACCACGTATAAGTCTGAAAGTGCATACCTACCTATATATACATACCTACATACACAGACCTCTATATATATACATGTACGCTATATAGAGGTCAGTGCCTACATACGAAAAACGTGACTACACAAAGAATTCGAAAATCTAGCGTAAAATATATTGTTAATAAGGTAATGTGTATATACATTAAGATGATACTAGGTTTTAGGTCTCCTTTCTACTTAGAGGTCCGTCTGTATATATACCACCTTCTTTTTTTTTTATTAACTGGCTTTACGGCTTTGGGTTCTAGCCCTTCTTAGCCTATCATTTCTTTCGGAATCTTCATTTTAATATTCTTCACAATATGCTGATACGTCACATTGCGAAGCCCATGGGCGATTTGGACAGCTCAACCCAGCGGACTGTTGATGACGACAACCACTCAAGTTCATAAGGCGCCCAAGCGATCAAAATAACTTGAGGTTCATATCGACATCAAAGCACTTGTTTCGTCGTTTTCTCCAATAGTTCACACGCACGGACACTTGATTCACAAATTCGCATCACTTTTACGAATTAAAATCCACTTCAAACCATTATTCAAACGACAAAACAGGCGCGACAATTCGTCTACGGCCTAGATCCCGCCAAAAAGTTATGAGTGTGGTATGACCACACTCATAACTTTTTCTGTCGCCAACAGCAGTGGTTCCAGTCAGAAGGGAAGAGAAGTATTAAATACAGGCTGTGAGGAATTCTATCTTAGTCCTTAGAGGCCTTAACGCATCTGTGGCCTTCTTCGTTTGATGTCCATAAACTGCAGCCACTTAATATTAAGTGGGTTTACTTCCTTTCACTTACTTTCACTTAATATTAAGTTAGTTTTTTTTAATAGAATAAGGGTGACAAACAAACACATAGTCCACCGGATGGTAAGTGGATGCTGTGACCCATAGACATATACATTTATAATCGATTAAGATTCCAAACGCAGAATGCTTTGTCACCACTGAGGACTAAGATGGAATGCCTCGTTTCCATTAAAAAAGGGTCTCCGGATCTCTACTCTCACCATACAAAACACAGCAGTATTAAACTGCTATTTTACGCTGGTATTCTGTGAGAGCGTAGTCCTTTTCCGGTCGAGCCGAAGCATTCGTGCTACAAGCATAATATAGCTGCAGCGTGTCTTTACCCCGTATGAAGTATGCCATTTCAGTTTTATACAAAAAATATGAATACCAATTATATGTGTTCATTTTCCACATGCTCGTTGACGAAAGTTTACCTTCTGCTAATACACGTTAGAGCAGCGTTGCGATTATTCATTTTTTGCATTCTACTGCTTTTTAGTCCTTTCAAAAATGAGCAAAGATCTGTGCCCAGCAATGAGACGTATATATGCAGTTACTTTTATTTTACTTTAGACGAATGTATGATAAAATCCTTTTCCTATGTATATGTGTATATAAATGTATGTGGAATATTGTTGTAGTAATTTACCACAGATCAATACTGTCGCTCAGAAAGTTGTATGACTTTTCCTTGAATTAAACCAAAGGTTTAGAGAGAAGGATTTGAGAGACGAAGGTCGTTGACCTCGCGCGCGGGGGAAGTGATGCGAGCAATTAATTTAAGCTCGTAGTTCACAAACAAGAAATCACTTTCAGTTAGTAAACTCTTAGCACTATATAAAAGTAATTAAAATGAGAAACTGTAAAGGTAGTTATAGAACGTTATTAATTAAATTAATCACGATGTAAATAAATTACAAATAATACAAGGGGCGGGTATTAATTACGAGTTATATCAAAGATATTTTAATGACAATGAGGCTTGGAGTAGTATTAATATATTTTAATAGCACTTTTTTGACTATGCTATTGTAATGAATAACTATTATATAAGTACTTAACGTGCATAAATTAAGCTATATAATACTGGAAGAACATGTTGCAAAATGAGTTGGTTTATTAGAAAGATGCCGGTGCCCCTCTCCTGTTTCATTACTCTCTATCTCATGAAAAAAAAAATGCGTAAGGCGTATAATGCAGATTAAAATGTGTGGCTCTAGTCTTATAAAAAATGAAAATTCACACGAGGCGTAATCCTGAAGCCTTTTGTGAAAAGCTTAATGAAAATTTGACTTATAGCTCATAAATTTAATAATCGGTTTTAGTGAGTTTTTTCCTTATTTTACAGTTACAAAATAAAAATGTATAAGCTTTTTAACTAACCTCAAAGATATGTGAACATAAAACCTTCTTTATTTTTTTCTCTTATGACATTTTATTTTGACACATAAAAATAATTGATGTCAATTATTGCACCCATTTCTCATAAGTGATTTATTTTTTGTTTGTTTATTTATTAAAGCTGTGAAAGATAATCTTGGATATCAAATAAAAATGAACAGCAATACAAAACCTGCGCTTAAGGAATGCAAAGGCACGAATCTCTAAAACTTATACAAAATAGTCAAGAAAACGAGCCTAACTTAATCACAGCATTGGAAAGACCTGACGATGAAGAGGAATTTTACACAGCTAGTGTCAATTTTCTTAACGAGCGCCTACAAGAAAAATATCGCAATCGTTCATCAACACAGAAAGCAAGTCAGAGCTGCTGTAACCTCAGTACAGCTAGTTGCATTGTTCCGGAACTTCGAAGAACTCAATCAAAAGTTAAATTTGGTTTTGATGTACCTGATGAACCGGAGATTTTACTCACTATGAACAAAGTGTTACCCTTCCCCAAACCAAAATCGACAAAGAACAGTTTTTTTACACGATTATCGAACACATTCCGTAAATATCGCCGGTGTTTTAATCTAAACATCGATACAGAACCTGAGGAATCCGAAACATTAAAAAATTATTCCAATTTTAAGTTTCCTCGATGTGAAAGATTAAGCAATTGCACAGATTCTCCACGTTTACATAATATTACAGAAGAAACATCTCGAGGTTCGGTTAAGGAACTGTCCGATTTGGTAAAGGGAAACAGCGAAGGCGATTTTCATGTGACTGCGAAGTAATGGACAAACTCATTTCTATGTATTTTTACGAATTAAATATTATACTGGTAATAAACGTGTTTATTTTTCTTACGAATTATTTAAACGAACAAATGCTGTAATATTGATACCAATAATAACTTATTTTGTTATTTATTATTTATACCCTCATAAACTGTGATTCTGCAAAGACCTAGAGTTTTCGAAAAGCTGTTGGAATCGAAAAACCTCTTCCTTTAGTAAAAAGATAAATTATCCTCGATGTTTTTAACCGATGTATTTGTTGACAGTGTCTTTGGATCTCTTCTTGCCAGTTTAACCTAGTATTTCTCATATAAATCAGTTGGCACTTGAATCCACAACTTTCCCGGTGTTCTGATGCTCGTAATTTTGCATTCAGATACAACACACCAATAATAAAGATGATAACTCAATATTAAACATCCAAAATATCTTATTCCTTTGCAAAAGCGCAGTGACGTCACGAGCTGATCAGCATGGCGGCTAGCGTTATCGTGCGAAATTTTTAAACGATAGATTAATAATAATTTTACTAACCCTACTCGGTTTTAAAAAAATTGTATAAAATTATAGTGTCTCATTAGCACCCTAGAATTCATTTAAAACTTATTTGACAACGGGTGTAAGACCCAGTTACATGACATCAAGCTTTGGATACCGCACTACGTCCCAGTGACCGAGTGAAACTGACCACAGACAAGCGTGTGCCTGCTGTACTACCATATGTCATGAGGGACTTCAATCAGAATAATATACTACAAGCAATGATATTATAAGAAAACTTATATCATTGACTACAAGCCGTTAAAGGAGTCTAGTTAGTTTTTATCGTCGTAAATGTTTATTATACCTCTACAAGAAGCGCACTTTGACGGAAAAACAACAATATGATAGAGAGAAATAAAATATACAACATGTAACGTAATTAACGCACACACTCAGACACCCCAATTAGTATATTATGTTATAATCATAATACATACACTGAATTTTTAGTTAAACATTTTTATGCACTGAGTATTTATCAAATTAGTTATACTAATTACGGAAGAATGTTGTGGTCACAGTACAAATCCACGAACGCAAAGACTTTACCGTTGCTTAAAATAAAGTTAATTTTTCTTTATTTTTATTGAATAACAGAATTAGTAATAATATAAATAAAACTGAACCCTTAAGAGTCTTATTGGCTTAAGTTACGGTCCATTTCAGTTTGTTTTGACTGTACAGATTTAATGTGACTGTAATTTATGTAGTTTTAATTATTTTTGGGATAAAAAATTACCTATATTAAAAATGATAGGAATCGATTCAGTAAACGATTCTGAACAAACTACTTTCGCAAAGTGCGTTAATTATGTTACGTGTTGTATATTAAGTAAAAATGGGAAAGAGGAAGGAAAGGATTAACTTGATCATTTTGGGAGTTGATGTTATAATTTCCAATAGCAATGCAAAGACGGATCGTTTAGTATAATTTACAGTAAGAAGAATATAACGGTTGATAGTGCGGCACTGGAGACACTTCAAGCAGGATTTTAATTTTAGCAGATTACAATACAAACAGATTTGTTAAGAACATCGAGGATAATTTCTATCTTTACAAAAGCAAGAGATTTTTCGATTCCAACAGCTATTAGAAAACTCCAGGTTTTTACAGAATCACAGTTATAAAATATAATTTATAACTCGAAAAAATTAATTATACTATATATAAATTTTGGTCGAGTTTTCTGAAAAAAAAATATTTCTATACGCTTCAATACTGATTCTGATAACGCAGTTAACAGGAAACACCGGGTTTTTGTTACATGTTGTATATAACGTAGCGTATTGGATGTTTGAGGCACAGATTGAAAAAATATTCTTAAAATTGAATTACACACATTTACATCGCACATTTATCATAGCATGTCAAGCAAAAGTATAGACCCCATGCTTTTGCTTGACGTGCTATTCGGGGTCCAGGTGTTTACTAATATATAAAATACAAACAACAATACAGAAAAATCAAAGAAATCCTACGTAGCAAACTGTGAAAGATGGTGGTGAGATTTATTGTTTAAATATCGGTTAGTAAGTCGATTTTCTAGGAAAACTACCCCAGCAACGCAAAGACATTGCGAATTATCTCCCTCGTGACCCGTGAACGGCTAAAACAAAAAAAATTAAACGGGATAAAATTCGTAAAGTAAGTTTTATTTAAAACCGTGATTATTTTAAAATATGGACTTGTTATAAACCTTTAAAAATAACAGGCAATGATTTACTAAACCCAAGACCCTTTTTACTGGAATGGAAGGATTCAGTCTTAGTCCTCACGAGTGAAAACGCATCTGCATTTTGTTTGATTCGTAATGGAGGATAGATGAGATGTCTATAGGCCACGGCATCCCCTTACCATCAGGTGGACTGTGTGCTCGGTTGTCACCCTTATCCTACAAAAGAAACTTACTTTATTTTTCTTCTCTTCCAACATTGTATATCTACGGCACTCTACGAAGCTTATCAGAAAATGAAACGCGTATTTCAAAGAAATAACTGGCAACACTTATTACTTTCCATTCCATAAAATGATTTCAAAGTTTTATCTTGTTCCAACATTTATATTCCTCACTATGCTGATGTCTGCTATTTGAATGCGATAGAGGAACAATGAAACAAACTTGAGCGTTTACAAAACTTACTTCGTGAGTGTGCCAAATAAGTAATTTTTCTAATAGTGTTGAAATAAAAGTTGAATCGGTTTTGTCATGGCTGGCCTTAAAATATAATAATAAATAATGAGTTAATAAGTCGAAATAATAAGTCATGAGACTCCTCCATAGGCGATTGCAATACCAGATCTACCTAACAAAATTAGACTACGCCGTTTGTAAGTTTTTGCTTATATATTGTAGATTGCGTTATATGCACTGTGGACCGGCTGGTAAGATATTTTTTTGAAATAGGTATAAAAACCAGTCACAAGTCGTTAAGCGCTTTTATTACAATATTGATTATCTATCTAAATATATTTGACAGCTTGAATTAAACTTGTTAACGCTTTTTTATATTTTATTTGGTGACAGGCACTAGACACCTCAATATGACGCCCTAACTTAATAAAATAAAAGTAAATAATATTGTTTAGTCCGGAGTTTATTCTACAAACAAATTTTGCCTGACAATTTTATAAAAAAGTTAGAATTAATTTCTACAATGCATTCAATTATACAATATACCATATTATAAAATATACCACAAGGTCAATAAACCATGTGTAATTTATTTATTTATTTCACAATTCATTTCGTGCATCTCGTATCTTGATATAATAAAATGAGTTACATTTTACAGGAAGTGGCATAACTAGTTGACACAAAGTTAAAGTTATTAATGGGAGTTTCGGGTAACTTTCAAATTTAAAAAAATGTAATTACTTTAAGTGATGATTTTCTTACGAGTAACCCCAAATTAAATTCCAAGAATACATAAAAATATACCTTCTACCAAGATCATAGGTGTTATCGTGTGTTAAACAATGTCGTATAGCCATATTATTTATTCTGTGGTATAGCTGACAATATAACTTAGGCTAACTTACTACTAATCCTTAACGCATTTTTGTGTGTATCATATAATTATTTTAACTAACAACTTAATTTAAAATAATTGTATGTCTGTTCAATTAAATGTTTATCACAGCTTTTTGACGAGACGTTTATTGGTAGCACAAATACCATAATAATTTTACTGTTATATTTTATTATTTTATTATGTATAATCAATCAGCTAATTAGTACAGCAGCGGATAACTCCTCTTATTGGTCCATCCATTGCAGCCTATGAAACTCCAGTGCTAAACATAGATCTGTCTTATAGAAGAGATTTTGCCATAAGTGCCACGCTTGGCAGGTGAGTGTAATGCAACTTTTTGAACGTTTATCAGGAAGATGCTGCTGCCCATCTCCTGTTTCTGTTACCCTCTGTCACCTCTTACGATATCCAAGGTCTTGGTGGTATTATAAATTACAATATTGAGGAGTTAGTATAATGGTCGATGCACACTGACTAAATTTCAACTTATGTTAGAATGTACTTTTTTATCATGTTACGTTTAAACATCTCCCTAAATTTAAATGAAAAGAGTGTAGTTTCGAGGTCCTTTACCGGACGTACTATAAATATCACATTTTTTCAACTTTGTCTAGATAAAGACAATTTGCTGTAGAATTTTTATAGTAAACGATGACTGTAAATCTGAAAAACTGTTTTTGCAATTTAGTCTATCGATTAGCTGTAATAAAGGACAGTTATTATACTCTTTGGCCGTAATCAAGTAAATAATGGAAAAAAAACTAAACCCTACACTATATTTTTACATTTTTGGATTTGTGTTATTTGATTTGTGTTTTATAACAATTTCTTATAATCTCTTGAACCATAATTAATTATGTTTGGTAGCTAACTCCTTAAAATTTTTCCACAATTATAAAATCCATCTTTCTACAGTAATCTGTTTTCAAATGCAGTGGTTAATTATAAAATCTACTTTTCTACAGTAATCGATTTTAAAACGCAGTGGTTAAAAAGAAAAATGATAAATAAAATGATAAAATTTAAATAATATAGTTAAAAATCCTCTGTGAAAACTTAAACAATATGTTAAAACTTAAACACGTAAAAAGTACCTAAATCTAACTTGAAGTTGTCGTCTAAAATTCTGAAAAAAATATGTACATAACTAAATTTCCATGTAAACTGCAAACTTTTTGCTCTACTTTTACGACAATATTATGTCTTCCTCTTTCAATTTTCTAGCAACTTCTGGACAAAATTCCTCTTCGCGGAACTTATACCCACATTCAATCATTTCTTTGACAACTGTGAAGTTTTTCTTTAACGATTCCAACCAATCTGTGTAGGAATAATCTGGCCAAACACCCCCATATCTTTCTGGCAGATGTTCAGGTTTAATATGTTCATGGAGGGACTTGACGTCGTATCCGTGAAAATAAATTTTTGACTGCATTTCGGAATTTAGGAGTGGCTTAAATATATTGTACATCTTGTCGAAGAGCCAGGAATGGTTGATGACATGGATGGCGTGCGTCGTCGCTGGAAAACTTGACTGCAAAAAATAAAAATAAAGACAAGATAAAAAGTTAAGTGAAAGCCTCTATAAGTCCCACCAATGGGTCTCCTCATTTTGTGAGGGTCATGGAGTGATTATTCGCCCCGCCAATCCAGTAAGTGTGCTTAAAAATAAGTAGTACCTGCCATTTTGTAGATGCGTAAGGGTATCATTCATTTCAACTCTAGAGTTGAAGTGAATGTGTGTGATGTGATGTGAATGTGAATGTGAGTGAGTGTCGTAAGAGTTCCCTCCAACGGGTTCCTGCTTTTTTTATGGTGGGAGTGCTTAGTAGCCGTGGCTTGGAACTCAATTGGCTGGCCCGTAAGTTGTGGGGCCGGCCCGTGGTGGCCACTCCGAGTGGACTTACATAGCCCGCTCTGGATGCGCGTTAGTTGACTGTGGCGGGAGGGGTGTTCTGCCAATAAATTCTCCTCCCGTCGCAGCCGAGGTGGAGTTGCAGGAGAAGAGGAGTTTTGGTATGGTCGATGCGGCACTCGCCATATCCTTCGCGTCTGGCGGGGCCGTACCGTTGATGCAGTGGTAGTGAGGCCACGGGGAGAAGAGTGGCAGTATTGCCATTTGCCGCTCTCCGTACCCTCTGTAGCAAAAACTCGGTTGACGGCGGTGTCAGAGATCGGATCCGCCACTGGGGTCGAAAATCTTACCAATATTCAACTTTTCTGACCCCATGGCCTCCGCCCATCGGGCTAGGAGAGCCCGCTGCATCGTTGGGTTTAGAGGCCGCGGATGAAGGCATTCCTTGTGTTTCGGTGCGCCTTACTTGATAAGGAGAAGAAATAAGAGGAGTTTTCCTCTTCCGATGAGGGGTTGCCGTGAGGTGGCTGGTGTGTGTGGCCTGCCAATATGCGGCGAAGGTAGGACACCATGGTGATTTAGTTGGTGAGAGTCCAATATTATTCGTCTTTCCCCCCCGCTAGGCGGAAATGCGTAAGCATTTCCATATGAAAAAAGGCGTCGTAAGAGATGTCTATAACACCTGCAGCCAATACATACTGGATGTCCTTTTTTATCGTCTGGAAAAAATAGGTTGTAACTTGTGAACGGAGTAGAAGCCTATGGCACTGATATTTAGTAAATAAATAAAAACAAAAATTTTAAATAAATTAAATAAAATCTATCGAAATTCAAATCATATCCATCCTACTTTACAAACGGCAATAAAACAAGAAATTTAGTAGGCATCTTTGACCTTGTTACTTCGCAGGGTCAGAGACTGAAGGGCAAAGGGCAAAGTAAATGTTCAAAAAAAATTTCAAATGTTTATTTCAATTTTTTTTATTTTTTTGTAAAATATCAGTGCCTCTCTCTACCCCGTTTACATGTTACGCCCTATTTCTTGCAGACGGTAAAAAAGATCATTCAGTATAAAGAAGGCTACAGCTCCGTTGTCACATCTGAATAGTAAGATATTCTGTGATAAATGCCTTAAAGTCTGTAATTATATTTGCTCGTAATACACTTCAGACAGCGGAACACAGCAGTGTAAGCACTGTTATTTGTCTTTTTTTATTAACTGGCTTTACGGCTCTGGGTTCTAGCCTTTCTGTGCCGATCATTTCTTTTGGAACCTTCATTTTGTATTCTTTTTCTTCACAATATGCTGATGCGTCACATTGTAAAGCCCTTGGAGATTTTGACGACAGCTCAACCTAGCGGACAGTTGATGACGACAGCCACTCAAGTTGATAAGGCGCCCAAGCGATCAAATTAACTTGAGATTTATATCGACATCAAAGCACTTGTTTCGTCGTTTTCTCTAATAGTTCACATGCACGGACACTTAACTCACAAAATCGTATTACTTTTACGAATCAAAATCCACTTCAAACCATTATTCAATCAGTCTAAAGCCCAGTTCCCGCCAAAACTCCTGTTATTTGTCGACACAAATAGATAAGAGATTGGTTCCTGCCCTGACGGACTCCTAGCCAGAGAAGGCATCCCATCACTAAGTAAATAGACTTATTGTAACAATAGACTATTAACTCATAAATAGACCGAAGCCTTACTTCCTTACTTACAAACAAAGGACATACTTCTACATAGGCCGTTACTTTACTTTTTAATCGCAAAAAATAAACAACAATAGCATATTTTTCAACTATTTTAGGACACTGCTTAGCTCGGCATTACATACACCTAGTCAAAGAGACAAGAGTCAATGAACCACTGTTTTTTTTTTCATTTCGTTTACCCGTCTTTTGTTTAATACCCGTTCTGGCGTATCGTTGTCCTTGCTTTGTTCATGAAACTCGTTTAGTTTAATCTTATACTTTTTTCGTATATTCATAAATTCTAAATAATTACTGTGTAACTAACCACTAAGAGTTTGACAATTTTGGCAGCTACGTGTGGAGTCAACTGCCACGCGTGTTGCGTGCCGATGCCTTCCAGGTCGAAGATAGCCAGTCCACCAAGGATTTGGGTCCGCTGCTCCAACATACCCAGTTCTAAAGCCAATATTGTAGCTTTAAAAAGATCATCGATTGGAATAGTTTTAGGATCCCAACAACCTGAAAATAAATTCCTAGGTATAAAACATTGAAGTAATATGTACTTACGTACTAGAACAGCTATTTCAAACAAAAAATGTGCGCTACTCTGTGTTCGCGCGGTTGGTTTTTTTATCATAGAATAAACATAGGTAGAATGATCAGTAGGTAATAGATAGTACTGTTAAATAGGTAAATTATATCGAGAACAATTTTTTAAAATTTGTTACTTATTTTGTATATTATATTTGCTTATTTAATATAATATTACATAATATTATATCCCAATTACATTTTCATGATATTTTTATCTCAACATTTTAAAAGGTATCTATCTCAAATATAAAAAAAAAACATACTAAATGTGTTTTTAACAAAACTTGTTAATATAACATTTATATTACAAATATATTTATTTAAATTAGAATAAGAGTCGTTCAAAAATACTGGGCACGCGAAAGTTAAAAATTGACGAATATATTTATTTACTTTGACTTTGATGTGGAAAACTAAAAATAAAATATATGAATAATTAGCAGATTTAAATATAAAAAATTGGCCTAATTATGATAACTCATATATGTTTCTACAAAAAAAAGTGTATAATAATATATTCGTACTATACTTAAGTACCCAAAGAAATGTCGCATCTGAACAAATTAATTTCATAATCGTGACACGAGATGGCGTCTTAAAAACAATTTGTTTTGTTACTAATTTATAATACTTTTTTATTGATTAAGTATCTTATTAACCAATGAAAAGTCATTCCTTGGTTTTTACTGACATTTCTTGAATTATTTGTGCAATATCTAAGTACGCACGACGGCATATTTTTATCACAAGATTTTGTTAAAATCAACACAACACGTGTCAACTTTACAAGCGCCTAGCGAGTGACTGATTAAAGTGCGGTGTACGCACCGCAGTTGAGTAGAACAGAGTATCTGAATGCAGTGTCGCCTCTAGTACGTAGTACATAATAACTCAATGGTATAAAATAATAATCTTTGCGTTAGGATAAAAGATAATTGATGCTATACATTTTTATCTGTTTGTTTAGCCACACATTAAGTAAAAAGTACTGACCCAATTCGGATTCCGATTAGTATTAAGAAAACTTAGGGCATTACTTGAAACATGTTTTATTCCATTGGTATCCTCTTACTCGATCTGAGATAAGTGAATTTAATGTTTTAAAAATGTATTATATAGTACAGCTAAACGAAGAAGAATAGTTTTTGAATTAATAATTTTAACGAAAAATATACAATTAGTCTTTTAAGTATGATCTAATTACATTTACTTACGTTAATAACTTAAAGTATGAATATACCTTACCACAAAAAAAAAACTCAGCGAAATGTGCGTAGTCAAAATCGAAGTGTGGCGGGGTTGTTTATCATATTTTTTATTATTATAGATACCTTTAGATGGAAACATTTGCATAAAATTTTACAAGAGTCATCATCATCATCATCATTACAGCCCTTCACAAGTCCACTGCTGAACATAGGCCTCCCCCAAGTAATGTCACAAAGCACGGTCCTGAGCCACCTGCATCCATCGACTTCCTGCATATCTTACCAGGTCGTCACTCCATCTAGTGGGGGGTCGCCCTACACTACGCCTACCGGTACGAGGCTGCCACTCAAGAACCTTTCTTCCCCATCGGTTATCGGTTCTTCGAGCTATATGACCGGCCCATTGCCACTTCAGCTTACTAATCCGTTGGGCTATGTCGGTCACTCTGGTTTTACCGCGGATATCCTCATTTCTAAGTCTATCACGCAGAGAAACTCCGAGCATAGCCCTCTCCATAGCTCGCTGAGCGACCTTGAGCATCCTCATACGGCCAGAGTTATTTACAAGACTAAATAACTATAATCAAAAACAATACCGAAATAGACGAAAAGTTTGCTGTCGATATAAGCCAACCATTGGGATAATCTACGTCTTCTCTGGACTCGGGTATATCTGGTCTAGAGGGACGTCCGGCGGGCATCTTGACCAAAATATTTTCAGCAAGTTTAATTTTATTTATTCAAAATAAACTTGATATTACAATAGTTTTTTCCGACACGGGATTCGGACTCGGGACCACATGACACATGATAAGCTGTCGCGTCGACGACCACGGGTCCAACAAGGCAGTCAGTACGAGCAGTACAAGTTAAGCTAATTAAAATCGTGTTTAAAGCAAACTTTTTGGAGGGTAAGATAAAATAATTTTATAGCTTACATTCTTTATACACTCACCAATTCTATATATGAGTAATCTTCGTCCATTCTGATCGTGGTACGGTGGGGCAGCCAAAATGTTAGCATCACCTATGTGGCGAAGATTTAAAGGGTAGACGTTTTCAAAAAGTTCCGAGTTTTCTTTCCTGAATTTGTAATAGTTCACCATCTATAAAGTAAAATATTATTTAGATGAATCACCTTAATATCATAATTTATACGTGGTAGAACCGTGCTGCAGTTATATTAGTAGTATAGTTGTAGCACGAATGGGTCGGCTCGACCGGGGAAGGATCACGCTCTCACAGAATACCAGCGTCAAATAGTAGCTTAAATAGTGCTGTGTTTCGTATGGCGTGTGTAGAGAACCGGAGACCCTTTCTACTGGAAAAGAGGCATTCCATCTAAGTCTTCACGTGTGACAACGCAGCTGCATTTTGATTCGTAATCGAGGATAGATGTAGATATCACAGCAACCACTTACCATCAGACGAACTGTGTGCTCGTTTGTCACCCTATCCTATAAAAAAATCTGGTAAAAGTCTACAGCTGGACATAGGCCTGCTGTTTGGAAGCTTTTTTGCCTGCTCGCCGAGCATTGAGAGATTAATGTTAAGTAAACCACGTAGTAGAGCTTACATTTTAGTTATAACACGAATGGGGAAGGAGACACGCTCTCACAGCATACCAACGTTAAATAGAAAAAAGCCACGTTGCAGCTTTATTATGGTTGTAGAATACATGTGTTTGGCTCTACCGTGGAAGGTCCATGCTCTAACAAAATACCGGCGTAAAATGGCAGCTCAATTCTGCTGTGTTTCGTGTGCTGAGTGTAGAGAACTGGAGACCCTTTTTATTGGATACGAGGCAATCCATCTTAGTCCTTAGGGGTGGCAACGCATCTGCATTTTGATTCTTAATCGAGAATTGATGTAGATGTCTATGGGCCACAGCATCCACTTGCCATCGAATGGGCTGTGTCCTCGTTGTCACCCTTATTCTATAAAAAAGTCAACTTTTACGACATTCTACGATATTCTATTATCTGTATTGTATTATCTTGAAACCACAAAATAAAAAATCTTGGGCGATCCATATACTCAAACAAAGACAGACAAGGTTGAACAATGTATCGATAGAAAATAAACGGCATCGCTTGTTCTTCAGTTTTAATTTTTTGACTAAAGGTGATGGCTAGTATTTTACGTGTATTAGATAAATTATTAAAAAATATATAAATTACTTCACAACCTTCCAAGGTAAGGTTGCGAAGTAATTTATATTTTTATTATAATGGATTTCCGCAAAGTAACGCCTGATTCTATCAATTAGATAAATCAATTATACACCAATATTGTATTTCGCGACGTCTCTAGGTCAACACTAAGATCGAAAGTTTGTGCTGCTTTGTTTCATACCGTGAGTGTAAAGAACTGAAGACCTTTTACCGGAAATGAGCATTTACATCTGCATTTTGATTCTTAATCGATGATAGATGTAGATGTCTATGGGCCACAGTATCTGTTCACATCAAGTGAACTGTGCTCGATCATCACCCTTATGCAATTAAAAACGCCGCTTTCACTTTCTAGATTTCCTGTCTAACGGAGAGAAGGTTGGTTGGATGGTCACAACTCCTATTTTAGGGTTCCGTATACAACTAGGAACCCTTATAGTTTCGCCATGTCTGTCTGTCCGTCTGCCCGTCCTCGCTTAATCTCTGCGACCGTTAGCACTAGAAAGCTGAAATTTGGTACCCATATGTGTATCAATCACGCCGACAAAGTGGTAAAATAAAAATTGGAAAAAATGTTTTATTAGGGTAGCCCACATATATGTAAAGTGGGAAGTGATTTTTTTTAATTTCAACCCTATCGTGTGATATATTGTTGGAAAGGTATTTAAAAACGAATAGGGGTTTACTAAAATCATTTTTTGATAACGTCAATAATTTCGGAAATAATCGCTCCAAAAGTAAAAAACAATGTGTCCCCCCCCCCCTCTAACTTTTGAACCATAAGTTTAGAAAATATGAAAAAAATCTGAAAAGTAGAACTTTGTAAGGACTTTCTAGGAAAATCATTTTGAACTTGGATGTAAACAACAGTACCCACTACCGGGAGCAGTTGCAGGAGCGCGGAGCACCTTTAAACTCATAAGTGGGAACACTTATTGTGACGGACGGGAAACTACGGAACCCTACACTGAGCGTGGCCCGACACGCTCTTGGCCGGTTTTTATTTACGCGGTAGAGCCACGCTGCAGTTATATTACGATTGTAGCAAAAATGGGACGGCTCCATGGGTGTAGGACCACGCTATGACAATACCGGCATAAAATGGTAGAATAATGCTTATGTGTTTCGCATGGTGAGTTTAAAGAACCGGAGATCATTTTTACTGGGAACGAGGCATTCCATCTTAGTGCTCAAGGGTGTTAACACATCTGCATTTTGAATGTTAATTGAAGATTTGTGAAATGTGGTCTGTGCGTCACAGCGTCCACTTACCATCGGATAGACTGTGTGCTCGCTATATATAAGAAATTATAAAAATCAATAACAAAAACTAATTAATTAATACTTTAGATATTCGATACACTATGTTTTAGTGCCGACTTTGGAAGGTCTTATGAGGAAAACAATTTATTCCTTTTAGTTTTTGGAGTCGGTTTTTTTTACTTTAGTTAAAAATTTATTTTATCAGAAGCCATGGAGCATATAAACAGAAAAATAAATAGTAATAGATTTTTTTAAACATTTTAAGTAATAATTATTAAAAGCCAGTGTTATGTTTAATTTACCACTAGATATATTATTACTATAATTTAGACTTTTTTGTTCTTTTAAAAACGTTACCCCCAAACTAGAATTTTCTCCAGTATCTTGGATGCAGTTTACAATAAATTGTACAAGGTCAAACATCTAGACCCGGAACAACTATATGTAGGCCATACAAATACTTATTCCGTGCGGGATTCCAACCCGCGGCCCCTAACGTTACAACTCATTGCTAAGGCACTGTGCCACGGAGCCGTCATGTCATTTTGATAATACTCTGTCATGGAAAGAACTAGCAATAAACACAGCGAGACATTTATAAAAAGAACAATTCACACAATCATATTACACAATTAGCTATACAAAGCATATAAGAGATTGCTTGGTAGCGATTACCTCACTCCCAGAGATTATTAACATCCATATAGATCAACATTCATAGATATCTTTTTACTGGAAAAGAGGCATTCGATCTTAGTCCTCAGATTCTTAATCGAGGATAAATGCAGATATCTATGGGTCAGAGCATCAACTTACCATCAGTTGGACTGTGCTCGTTTTTCTACCTATATTCTATTAAAAAAAATCCATGCTATCACTTTGGTATTTACATAGACGAAATATTAATTACAATAAGCTGTGTATGTATGTGCTTTAATATAGTAATTGCTTATTTTCACTTTTTAAAACATACACTGGCTATTTACGTGGTAGAACTACGTCGCAGTTGTATTATATTATAGTTATAATACAAATTTTATACTAAAAATACAACTGCAGCGTATGAGGCTCAAAAAATAGGTTGGCTTTACTGGGGAAGGCAGGGACGCATAGCTTTCAAGATAAAAGCTAAAAATAGCTAAATAACATTGGTAAGGTCCGATTTTAATTCATTAGTATAGACTAGCTTGCCAGGCAGACGTTGTTCTGCCCTTTTTGACGACCCTTTCTTGACGTCCTATTAAAAATCCTCAAATTCGCAAAAAAAAACTTGTGGGTCGAGAGACCACAATAGGATAGAGATAGGATAGCTTTTTGCCGATGATAATCGGCAAAAAGCTATCCTATCTCTCAAGTTGGACCAAACTGCACACGGTGCGCAAATTTAATTAAAATCGGTTGAGTAGTTTACGACTCAGACGAAATGAGTTTTTATTTCGTCTGAGGTTTAGAAGTCCATCGCGGACAAACAACGTGACACGTAATTTATATATATTAAGATATGGAATAAATTGGTTTTATTTATTTTTATATAGAAGTATGAATAACAACAGAGTATAAAGATTAGACATTTGATGCTCTTTAAATAAATACTTACTTACTTACTTACTTATCGTCACGCACAATCCCTAACGGGGTAGCCAGAGAGAACAGATCGCCAAGTGTCACGATCCTTACATACCTCTTTCGCTTCTTTCAGGTTCATTAACTTCTTCATACATGCACGTCTAGGTATCCGAGTACTCTTGACCCTCCCCTCTTCGAGCAATTTGCTCACATGGTCTTCGAAAGTTAGTCTCGGTCTACCTCGACACCTTTTAATATTTACTTTCGCTCTATATATTTTCTTCACCATTCGGTCTTCACTCATTCGTTCAACGTGCCCAAACCATTGGAGTACGCCCCTATCAATTTTTGTGATAAGGTCATCATTCAATCCTGCCATATTGCGAATCTCTTCGTTTCGCTTTCGGTCGGCTATGGTAACGCCACACATTTTACGAAGAGATCGCATCTCCACTGCATTCAACTTGCTTTTATGCTTCTTCTGGCTTACCCAGGTTTCGCTGCCATATAACAAAGTCGGTACCAACACTGCGTTATGCCTTGCAAGGCGTGCACTCTTCACCACGCCTTGCCTTTTTACTAATGCATTCAGGGCACCATTGACTTTGTTTCCGGCAGCGACACGCCTATCCACATCTAAATCACATCTTCCATCCCGGCTGAAAGCACTCCCCAAGTATACAATTTCATTTACCTATTCTAGACATTCCTGATTTACCCATATTTCACATTTCGTTCTCTCTTCGTCCTTTTCAAATACCAGAACCTTAGTTTTATTAGCATTCAAACGGAGACCTTTAATTTCACATTCCTCTTTCATACACGTGACTAATGCCTCCGGGACCTTCCAACCTCTTTCCAGAAGAGTTTGGAGTTTTCCCTAAAGTTGTGCGACAACCTCTCGTCCGCTTCTATTCTACACCTTTCACGTACTTCCTCAATCAATGTTTTCGCATGAACTTTCTGCAGCTTATATCTTTCTTTCATCTTCTCTCTCATATGCTCATCGTTACTAGAGGCCAAGTAGTCTAACCATGATTTTTTCTTCTTTTTTACAGCTTCTTTCACTTCATCATTCCACCATGCATCTCTTCTTTTACTACTACCTCTTTTTATCGTTCCACATACTTCTTCCGCTGCACTTACCATTCCATCCCTAAGGTTCTGCCATGTTCTCTCCACACATTCTTTCCTGCCATCGATGGTGTCAAGCTTTTCGGCTACCCTCGTGTGATATTTGTTCCTAGTATCCGCTTCCTGAAGCTTCCAGCTTCGGATGCGACAGACCGACTGTGGTTCTGCCACTGCCGTCCGGTAGCGCCAACCCGCGAACAAACCCCTAAATCTAGTAATTACTAGATAATGATCCGTTCCCAGGTCAGCACCCCTGAACACTCGTGTATCCATCATCTGTTTTCGCAGTCGGTCATCCACCAGGAACAAATCAATCATACTTCTCTCATTCTTTCTTTCTCTAGTGTACATATGGATTTTCCTGTGATTAAACATAGTGTTTGTCACAAGAAGACCTTTTTCCTTGCATACAGCCAGTATAAGCTTGCCAGCATCATTAACCCTTTTATCGCCAAACTTTCCAAGCACCGACTCGGATCCTGGTCGAGCGATACCTACCCATCCATTCAAATCACCACATACAACAGTTCTTTCGTTTCCCTTAACCAAATCTAGAACTTCTCTTACATTCTCCCAAAACTCCTCCAGCTCAGCCCTGGACGACGAAGCTACCGGCGCATAAATAGCCAAAAGGAATAACTTCGTCAGTCCCATTTTGAAGCGAACCCAGAGAAGTCTTGAGTTCACAACCAAAATAAAAAAAATAAATTAAAGTCAAAATTAAAATATGTCATTTTTCAGGGATTAGAATAGAATTTAATCATTTTATTCAATATAGGTTACAGGGATACTTATTGAAAATAATTTAGAAATTCAGAATTATCAGAGAGATTGCTATCATCCTATTTCTAAATGTTTTGAATGTAGCTATCCCCTTATTCCTAGGGGCTATCATAAACCGTTTTCGCAAACCAGTAAGATAAAAATATACATATTAATATAAAACTTTTAATTTTTATTTCGTTTATCCAAAAAAATATTAAACAAAATTGGTTATGTATCGATAAAACAATAGTTTTCTGTAAAATACTGTAGTCAAACAAAGCCTTTTTCTACCTTTTTCTTGCCTTTTTAACCTCATGTGCGTTTCTCCGCAAACAAATTTTTTTTGTTAGTATTTAATAATTTATATTTACCTAGCAGTAGGACCTTGTTGGTTAGAATATTAAAGAACTAGAAATAAAAACTACACACTTCTGCCCATATCACAGAATAATAGCCTAGAACTCGCGTACTCCGGCGTGATAGACCTATCTTAATTACCTTATATTTAATCATATTGCGTGGGCATGTCAAGTTTGTTGCACTGAGCAGTAAATTATTTAATAATAATAAAAATATTAAAAAAAAATATTATAAAATATTTCTCAAGAAATAAGACGACACTGCCGTGTAGTGGCGGTTAAGAATATCCCCTACCCCATATCTTCCCGTGGGTGTCGTAAGAGGCGACAGAGGGAGACAGGCAGGAGATGGGCAGCAACATCTTCCTGATAACAGCAACTGTACGACAAAAAAAAACTGCGGTTGCCAACCCGCTCGCCAAGCGTGGCAACTATGGCAATATACCCCCCATGAACAATTACACAAATAGACGGCCCCCAGTCCCCGGCAGCCCCGCTATTCCTGGCTACGGTGGCGATCATGGTAACGGCGGGGCAGGGGCTGCTAAGAATCTCCGGTGGAGGTTCGGTTGCCACCTACGACGACTCGACCTGGCAACATTTAACGCACGCACTCTGAGGACTGACGAGAAGATCCTGGAGCTGGAAGAAGAGATAGACAAGTTGCACTGGAATATTATAGGATTATCCGAGGTCCGAAAAGAGGGGGAGGACACGGTGATTCTCGAATCCGGCAACTTGTTCTATCACCGGGAGGGCGACCACCTGTCCCAAGGAGGTGTCGGATTTATTGTCCACAAGTCTCTCGTCAACAACGTTGTAAAGATTGGGAGTCGCGTACCTGATACTCAGAATCACCAAACGGTATTCGCTGAAGGTCATACAGGTTTACGCACCAACCTCGGCACATCCCGATGAGGAGGTGGAGGAAATGTATGAGGATATTTCCAAAGCCATGCATTCCTCCAAAACTCACTACACGGTGTTGATGGGAGACTTCAACGCAAAACTAGGCACAAGAGAAAACAGTGAGCTGAAGTTAGGGAAATTTGGAGTAGGGCAACGGAACCGAAGGGGCCAGCAGCTGGCCGACTTTATGGAGAAAGAGGGACTCTTTATGATTAACTCTTTCTTCCAGAAGCGGCCTCACAGGAAGTGGACCTGGTCGAGCCCTGGAGGTTCGACAAAAAATGAGATTGACTTCATTATGACGACCAGACGCCAACTGTTCAGTGATGTCTCAGTGATCACAAGGGTGAAAACTGGCAGCGATCACCGAATGGTTAGAGGCACACTGAACCTAAACGTTAAGTTGGAGAGGTCTCGTCTAATGAAGTCAACGCTCCGTCCCCATCGTGCTCTAATCCAGAATCCCGAAAACTTTCAGCTCGAGTTACGTAACCGCTTTCAGTGCCTACAAGATTGCAATTCAGTGGACGATATGAATGACAAGCTCGTGGAAACTGTCCATGCGGTCGGAGCTAAGTTCTGCAAGACCCGCCGCAGAAGAACACAAAAACTCTCCGATCACACTCTTAATCTCATGGCTGTTAGACTGCTGCTGATGCTGCAATCGTCAACAGATTTGACAGCATACAGGCAACTGAACAGACAGATCTCCAAATGCATGCGGCGACACTTACGCAACTTTAATACTGCTCGTATTAAAGAAGCGATTGAGCGGAACCAGGGCTCCAGAGTCTTTGCCAGAGATCTGTCTGCCAGTAAGAGCCAACTGTCAAAGCTGAAGACTGAGTGTGGCAGCATCGTTTCCGGGACACCTGAGATTTTGAGTGAGATTGAGAGGTTCTATGGGCAGCTGTACAGATCATCGTTGGAGCCACACGCAAGTGTGAGTAACGATCCAAGAGCAAGTCTTATCCGACACTATTCCGATGATATCCCGGACGTCAGTCTAAGCGAGATTAGAATGGCTCTCCAGCACCTTAAAAACGGCAGGGCCCCAGGCGAGGATGGAATTACAGCGGAGCTTCTGAAAGCGGGTGGAACACCGGTACTTGAAGTCCTTCAGAAGCTCTTCAATTCCTTCCTCCATGGTGGCACTACTCCAGAGGCATGGAGCAGAAGTGCGGTGGTCTTGTTCTTTAAGAAAGGCGACAACGCTCTCTTAAAGAACTACAGACCGATTTCCCTTCTGAGCCGCGTCTACGTGCTGTTTTCGAGAGTCATTACGAATCGTCTCGCACGCAGACTCAACGACTTCCAGCCTCCCGAACAAGCCGGTTTCCGAAAAGGCTTCAGTACCATAGACCACATATATACCCTGCGGCAGATTGTACAGAAGACTGAAGAGTACAATCTGCCACTTTGCCTGGCGTATGTGGACTATGAAAAAGCCTTTGATTCCGTCGAAATTTGGGCGGTGCTACAGTCCCTTCAGCGGTGCCAAGTTGACTGTCGGTATATCGAAGTGCTGAAGTGTTTGTACAGTAGGGCTACGATGGCTCTCCGAGTACAGAACCAGAGCTCGAAACCTATCCAACTGCAGAGAGGTGTAAGACAGGGTGACGTTATATCCCCGAAACTCTTCACCGCTAAATTGGAAGACGTTTTCAAGCTACTGGACTGGAAAGGATACGGTATTGACATCAATGGCGAGGACATCACTCACCTTCGATTTGCCGACGATATATTCCTTATGGCAGAATCGCTGGAGGACTTAAGCACTATGCTCAATGACCTCAATAGTGCCTCCCAACGGATAGGTCTTAAGATGAACATGGACAAAACAAAGATCATGTTCAATGTCCATGTCACACCTATGCCGGTAGTTATTGGGAGCACTATGCTCGAAGTTGTTGACGAGTACGTTTACCTGGGACAAATAGTCCGACTAGGTAAGTCCAACTTCGACCGAGAGGTCAATCGACGGATTCAGCTCGGCTGGGCAGCGTTCGGGAAATTACGACATATATTCTCGTCAGGTACACCTCAATCTCTAAAAACTAGATTGTACAACCAGTGCGTGTTGCCAGTGATGACTTACGCATCTGAGACGTGGTCCTTCACTGCTGGCCGTATGAGGACGCTCAAGGTCGCTCAGCGAGCTATGGAGAGGGCTATGCTCGGAGTTTCTCTGCGTGATAGACTCAGAAATGAGGATATCCCCAGTAAAACCAGAGTGACCGACATAGCCTAACGGATTAGTAAGCTGAAGTGGCAATGGGCCGGCCATATAGCTCGAAGAACCGATAACCGATGGGGAAGAAAAGTTCTTGAGTGGCAGCCTCGTACCGGTAGGCGTAGTGTAGGGCGACCCCCCACTAGATGGAGTGACGACCTGGTAAGATACGCAGGAAGTCGATGGATGCAGGTGGCTCAGGACCGTGCTTTGTGGCATTACTTGGGGGAGGCCTATGTTCAGCAGTGGACTTGTGAAGGGCTGTAATGATGATGAATGATGAAGACGACAAAAATCGAAGTACATACATAATACATAAACACTCACGCCTGTCACCCAGAGGGGTAGGCAGAGACTACGGACTTCCATTTGGCACGATCCTGACATACCTCTTTCGCCTCCTTTACATCCATATATCTACGCATACATGCTCGTCGGTTAAGGGTACTTCTAACGTGGCCCATTTTCAAAATATCGCCAATTTGGTCGATAAACTTTTTTCTAGGGCGTCCCTTTCCGACTCGGCCATTCACATCTGCCATATAAATTTGCTTTGTCACTCTTTCCTCATTCATTCTTTCTACGTGACCAAACCACCGAAGCATTCCTTTCTTAATCCTGGTCACAACATCATCTTGCATACCACATTTATCTCTTATCACGCAATTTCTCACCCTGTCATTCAGATTAAACCCTAGCATATTCCTTAAAGACCGCATTTCTACAGCATTTATTCTACTTTCGTGCTTCTTCTGCCACACCCAGCTTTCACTACCATACATTAAAGTAGGGACTAACACAGCATTATGAATTACCATACGTGCCTGTTTTGACACATTCTGGTTCTTCATAATAGAGTGTAGTGCCCCATTCACTCTATTCCCTGCATTTACTCGTCGTTCTATTTCCCTATCATATCTACCATCCCTGCTAAATACACATCCCAAATACACAAACTCATCCACTTGCTCAATTAACTCTCCTTCTATTCTTATTTCACATACCGTTTTGCTTTCTTCTCTTTCAAAAACCATCACTTTCGTCTTACTTGCGTTCACTTTCATTCCCCTTTCTTTCAATTCCCAGTTCATTAATGTAACCATCATCTGCAACTCTGCCGCCGATGACGCAAGTATGACTTGATCATCGGCATACAAAAGGCATTTGACGGTTAACTCGCCCATTCTTAACCCACATTCTTCATCTTTCAAAGTTTGCAAACACCGGTCCATAAATAGGTTGAACAGCCAAGGGGAAGCTACACAGCCCTGTCTGACACCTTTTTGGATGCCAAACCAGTCCGAGTAGACCCCATTGATCCTGACACAAGCACTAGAGTCCCTATAAAGAGACCTTAATGCCTGTATCAAACCAGCGCTCAACCCATATGAGTTCAGTGTTTGCCATAACACATTCCTGTCCACTCTGTCATAAGCCTTTTCCAAGTCCATGAACGCACAAAAAACTTTCTGGTTTTTGGCCAAAAACTTCTCCGCAATCATGCGCATGGAAAAGACTTGATCTGTACACCCCATTCCCTTTCTAAAACCCGCTTGCACATCCCAAATTTTTCCATCAGTTTCTTTCATAACTCTTTCAATTAACACCTTAGCATATATATCGAAGTAATAAGGCAAATTATTTAGATTTCTGTGAATAAGACCTACCTCGATCGATGTTTCGCCCCCGTAGTTTCCCATACAGTGTTAAAATCAACGAAATAGAGCTGTTTTAGAGAATATAAACAAATAGAAATATTGTTGTATTGTTCGAAAAATATTATAGGATAATGAACGCATCTAAGTTGCTTTATGAATAAACTTAAAGTAACTACTCGTACAACAATGTCAATTTATTGTACTTTTTTATAGAATAAGGGTGGCAAACGGGCACACAGTCCACCTGATGGTAAGTGGATGCTGTGGCCCATAGACATCTACATTTATCCTCGATTAAGAATCAAAAAGCAGGTGCGTCGTCACCCCCGAGGACTAAGACGGAATGCCTCGTAACCAGTAAAAAAGAATCTTCGGATCTACACTCATCATAGGAAACATAACAGTATTAAGCTGCTATTTTACGCTAGTATTCTGTGAAATCGTAGTCCTTCCTCGGTCGAGCCGACCCATACATGCTACAACTATAATATAGCTATATTAGCGTGGCTCTACCACGTATAAGTTTATTCATAAAAGGTCGATTATTTCTCTTTACCTTTATTCGTGAAAATACATCAGTTAAACCGAACATTGAAAACATTTTATTGTGATCAAACAACCCACGTAATCCTCTTCAATGAAGCATACAGACAGGTGCGGCTTAACACATGATACTAATGAAATTTAAAACCCTACTTGTATAAAATACATTATTAGAAATCGCTCTTCTAAAATACAATGGATCATGTTGTCGCGGTTTTGAATATATATAACAAAATTCCATTAGGAAAAAAGTTTTAACATTTTTATATATAATGTATATTTTTGTACTATTTTGTTGCGTGGTAGAAACACGCTCCAGCTATATTATGTTTGTACCACGAATGTGTTGGCTCGATCGGGGGATGAACACGCTCTCACAGAATAAAAGTAAATAAAATTATAGACTTATAGGCCCCACTGTCTGGGTACAGGCCTCCTCTCTTTCCTGGGTGAGTTTTAGGGCAAGAAAATGTTCACCGCGCTTCGTCAAGCCGTGTTGGCTGACTTCATGTCCTCAAATATTTTTTTGATTTTTCAAACATGCAGGTTTCCTGACGTTGTTTTCCTTCGTGATTATCAGTTTATTACAGAATACTATTGTAAAATAGTACCATAATGCTGCTTTGTTTTGTAAGGTGAGTGTATATACAACTGGAAACACCTTTCATTGGAAGTAAGGTATATCAACTTAACCCCCAGGGATGACGACGCGTCTCAATTTTGTTTCAAAATCGAGGATAAATGTAGATGTGTATGGGTGTATACAATATCACATATCCACTTACAATAAAGCGGAATGTGTGAACGTTTGTCACCCTTGTTCTACGATAAAGAATACTATTTTTTTTTTCCCTGAAAAAATTGTTTTTGCTTATGGATCGTTCGACGGTACCCAAAGTAAAGTAATACAATCGAACCATTCTTACAATAGCTTAAATTTCTTCAATTTTTAAGCTGCCGCAAGCTGCCGATAATACTGTATAAATAAACGGTTCAAACGTGCACTCCTTGAAAACATTTTAAAATCTCTTTGAATATAATATATAGGTACCGAGAAGTGGCGGTTTAAGAATATCTAATACACCCATATCATCCTGTGGGTGTTGTAAGGGGCGACAGAGGGAATCAAGTCAGGAAGGAGATGGGCGACAGCGTTTTTCCTAATAACGACTAAAAATAAAAATAAACTGCGGTATCCAACCCGCTTGCAAAGCGTGGCAATTATGGCAAATAACCCTCCTATGAAGCAATCTATGGAGGAGACCTATGTTCAGCAGTGGACTTTAAAAGTCTGTAACGGTAACGCTTATGTATAGGTAAGTATTTTCAAGTCAAAAACATCCTATTTAACAGAAATGCATACCAGTCTGTGTGCCCTTTGTGGAATGAAGTTACGAGCTCGTAGGAATCGAATTAAGAACTCGTCATCCATACGGTGCGGGTCACACTCACCACGTTCTGAAATTAAAGACAAAAAAGGTGCAATTAAAGTAGGTAGAGTACATTCATTCCATTACATTACAGCATGAGTCCAGATGGGTTGGCACGACCGGGGTAGGACCACGCTCTCACAGAATACCAGCGTAAAATAGCAGCGTAATGCTGCTGTGTTATGTTATGTTATTGTAGCTGTGAGTGCAGAAAACCGAAGACCACTGGAACGACGCTTTACTTGAAACGAGGCATTCCATCTTAGTCCTCAAGGATGCATTTTGATTCTTAATCGAGGATAAATATAGATATAGGGCCACAACATCCACTTGCCATCGGGTGTAATGTGTGCTCGGTTGTCACCCTTATTCAATAAATAAAGCCTTTCACCTGTCCACAACTTAACAATGGCTTTCCCATGAATGTTAAAAATATAAGGTACCTCTCAGATACTAATGACGTAAATAAGACAAAAATTTTACATATAAATTCTTTTATTTTATTTTTAGGTTTCCACATCAAAGTCAAAGTGGAATATTTTCATCCATTTTTAACTCTTGCGTGCCTAGCATTTATGAACGACTCTTCTAATTTGAATAAATATGTTTGTAATTTAAATGTTATTTTAATAAGTTTTGTTAAACATACATTTGGTATGTTTTTTTTTATATTTGATATAAGATACCTTTTAAAATATTCAGATAAAAATATCATTAAAATGTAATTGTGATATAATATTATGTAATATTATATTAAATAAACAAATATAATATACAAAATAAATGACAACATTTAAAAAAATGTCCTACTAACTACTACTAACTATTACTACTTATCATTCTACCTATGTTTATTCTATGATAAAAAACCAACTGCGCCAACACAGAGTAGCGCACATTTTTTGGTTTGAAATAGCTGTTATAGTACGTAAGTACATATTACATATTTCAATGATTCCAACTCAAATTCTTATGTAATAATAACATAGTAATAAATTATTGTATTCTTATTTTTCTTCAATCGCAATATCGGAATTATTTTATTTTTTATCTGTGTAACTTCAGCCTAACGAACTCGTACATCACAAAGGGCGGATGTTCCTACTACTTTGCGTCTTTAATTAGTTCTCTGATATCCGTTACACGGCTTTATGCTTCCGTGGCTTTTTTCGCTATAGTCTAGTTTATTACCCTTTACTATTAATTAATTGCTTTTATTATATAGTAAAACCGTGTAGCAGTAAATCAAGAACACCACAAGTGTTCACAACCCCCATACTAAATCCACTACCCCATAATATCATTCCGTGGTTGTAGTAAGAGATCACAGATGGTAATTTAATAGATGATGTGACATCAGCAACTTTCTTCTCACAACTCACAAAATCATAAAATCTGCGGGTTCCAACCAGCCCGTCGTGCGTGACAACTGTGGCAAATATCTGTGGCGGCGCTGTCGTCGCGCCATTAGCGAAACACACCGAAGCCTAAATCGCGCTATCAAAATTCCGAATCATAAACAGTATAATTATATAGAACAGTTTCAAACTATCACTCGGACCTTTGGCCGCTCCCCGGGCAGAACACCTTGCCCGGTGGGAAATCTCCCCTTTTCCGTCCACGGCCACATATCCTTATGTGAGATAATCCAATGGCGTCCCCATTGGTCCCCTTTTTCCGTTTACAACTTATTTAAGTACAATATAAATCGTATAACACGTTCAAATATTATACCACTAAGGTCTTGAATTTTGATTTTGTTTATATTTATGTTTAGAGCAAAAATAGATAATGAACGATTTTTTTTATTAACAGTTATACATAAAGAATTTCTTTAATAAATAAAGATGCAAACAACAAACATGAGCATTATTTATAGAATTTCTATTGTAGTAGTGTTGTAGTATATTTTACATGATATTAATACATAATGGCCCTGTATTGTTGCTGGAGAGTTCGTTAATTTTTCTCATGGAGTGTGTAGGAAAGTTTACTGAGAAAATTGTTAAATTTTATGGCCTTAATTATTCGTTTGTCTCTGAATAAATTTATTCATATATTTAAAGCCGTGAGATTTCACTAGGTGGTACAGACCCACAGGCTACTACTCAGTTACCTGTTTCTAACGCTAGCAACGCTTTACTACTGACTACCTAATGATAAGTAGATGCTGTATCCCATAGACACCTAAAATCCTCGATTCAGAATCAAAATACGGATACCTCGTCATCCCTAAGGACTAAAATGTCTTGTTCAGTTGTTTGATTATCCTCTTAATCAATATAAAAATTTCATACTTATGAAATAAAATTCTATTATTACCTGATATACATAGCTAATCCATCTTATTTATTTTGATACTCGTCGTATTATTTCCACAGTATTACAAACAATATGTGGTTCTTTCTAAAGCAGGATATTGTGTAAAATTATATTATTAAATAAATATAGTTGAGAATTATTATCCATAAATATTTACAACTACGTACCTAAGTTTGTGAAAGTTATTTAGGAAATAGGAACCTACGCGTTATTGAAACTAAAGGAAAGTGCATAGCAAGCTGTATAAAATTGTAAAAACCCCATGTTATCTTACACTTGCAGGAAATCTGTAAAAGAATGGTTGGATTCACTTAGCTATGAAGATGTTGAAAACCTTTTCATAAGAATTTGTTAAAATGTTTGGTTCAATTAATGCTGGTTCCTGTATGCGGAATGTTCATACCGATCCCAAGGAACCTTAACCGTAGGGCATACATGTAACCAACACATGCACACATGCACACTCCCATACAGACACGAGCTCGTATACACACATACATACACTCATTCACACACTACGTGCACATATACATGCACACACACACACACACACGCACACACACGCACACGCACGCACACGCACGCACACGCACGCACGCGCACGCACGCACACGCACGCGCACGCACGCGCACGCACGCGCACGCACGCGCACGCACGCGCACGCACGCGCACGCACGCGCACGCGCACGCGCACCCGCACGCGCACGCGCACGCACACGCGCACGCGCACGCGCACCCGCACGCGCACGCGCACACGCACACGCACACGCACACGCACACGCACACGCACACGCACACGCACACGCACACGCACACGCACACGCACACGCACACGCACACGCACACGCACCCGCACCCGCACCCGCACACGCACACGCACACGCACACGCACACGCACACGCACACGCACACGCACACGCACACGCACACGCACACGCACACGCACACGCACACGCACACGCACACGCACACGCACACGCACACGCACACGCACACGCACACGCACACGCACACGCACACGCACACGCACACGCACACGCACACGCACACGCACACGCACACGCACACGCACACGCACACGCACACGCACACGCACACGCACACGCACACGCACACGCACACGCACACGCACACGCACACGCACACGCACACGCACACGCACACGCACACGCACGTGCACGCGCACGCGCACGCGCACGCGCACGCGCACGCGCACGCACACGCACACGCACACGCACACGCACACGCACACGCACACGCACACGCACACACACACACACACACACACACACACACACACACACACACACACACACACACACACACACGCACACGCACACGCACACACACACACACACACACACACACACACACACACACACACACACACACACACACACACACACACACACACACACACACGCACATTTGATATACTACCATACATGCTTACATGAAAATAGTTCATTGCCACTAGAGCCGCAATTTAAATTTAAATTTGAATTATATCAAAAATGTTATATTTCAATGTAAAAAAAAATGTAAACCATACCATCCTACACTAACCTTTTAGATATAATATACCTACCTAGTTTATCTTATGTAGCCAACCGTAAGGGAAGTAGCGAGTTATTCCCAACACAAGTGTCTCTGACTACTTAAAGGGAAGACTCGACAAATATTTGTAATAGGATTTTTGGAAATAAAGGAAATTTTTAATTTTAATTTAATTTTAATTTAATAAAATTATGAACACTTTGTATTTTGCGTGTTTACATGTCGCGGAATAATGTGCTCATAAAACCTTAAATCCTATATTTCACCGCTAAACCGCTAAAAAGTACCCCTTTGTTGTATCTCCTCAGCTTGAAGGCATTCCCCTTGCTGCCTCAGCTAGCATCAGAATCCTCGGTGTCGACATATCGAATAGTGTGCAGTTTCGTGGTCACTTGGAGGGGAAGGCCAAATTGGCATCTAAAAAGCTTGGCGTGCTCAGCAGAGCGAGACAGTATTTCATGCCGGCACATCGCTTGCAACTTTACAAAGCGCTAGTTCAGCCTCACATGGAATACTGTTCTCATCTCTGGGCCGGGGCACCTCAGTGCCAGCTCCTTCCACTTGACCGCATCCAGCGCAGAGCGGTTCGAAAGAAAAGAGCTTACTCCTTTCTAAAAGGCCGGCAACGCATATGCGATTTCCTTGTTGTTGCGGTTGTTCATGGGAGGCGGTAGTAACTTACCATCAGATGAGCCGCATGCTCGTTTGCCCCCTCTCCTATAAAAAATATATAGTATTTCAAACAACAAAAATCTCGTTTCCTTATTTCGACGGTTAAAATGCAAATTATGTGTCAAATATTTCAGGCGGGATAAGAAACCGCCTGAAATATTTGACAAATAATGCCCCGGTATTTTCACCTTAATTTATTGATAAAAATACACAAAAGTTAAGGGGCAATAGTGAAAAACGATTAAAAATATAATACTTGAAATAGTTTAACTCAAATTATTATTATCATTATCATTACAAACAAGGTAAGTACAAAAATAAAAAATCACTAATTAAAAAAAAAAACGTGGTACTCACGTACACAAGGTTCAAAATGTATGAATCGTGGGTTCTGATCAGCTGCTGATCCAAAACTAACCAATTATTTTAAAACGTATACACATTACTTCAGACCTTCGATGATGTGACTACACAAAGTTATATTATTAATTGAATAAGAGATCTTGCAATAAAAATAACTTGCAAATCGCTCGTAAACGTGGTTTTTCAAATATCTCAGAATATTATGGTGTCAATTTTAGAACCCCTCAGAATAAGGTGCCTTTACCTAGTATATTCGGCGATGTTCGAGTTCAAGAAAGTTCGACGGAAGTTAATGACAAAGGTGCAAGGATATGTATCCTTATTATAACAAGCCACGTTATTCGTAAAGTGTGTGTGATTACAAATGTACGCGAAACTTATAACTTATTTTACGTGAATTTAGAATCATCTTCTGTATGGGTTTTGAAATATGTAACTTTTATCCTGTAAACCATCTGTGAAGAGCTATAGCTAAAAGTGGCCTGTGCCTAAAAGTGGGACACAATCCCACGTACAACGTATGCTTGTTAAAGCTTTTAGCTACCATTTGATTGTAACCCTTGTGTTTTTATGAAGTTAGAAAAAATGATGCACTTATAAAGAAATTGTTTGTTTGTAAAATCGTTTCAATATGAAAAGAAAACAAAATAAATTAAAAATGAAATGACAGTTAAAAATTTAAGAAGTAATAAGAAACTAAGGTTACCTTGATCTTAAAAAATGGATAAACCTTGTTGTGTATTTGACCCTGTAGTTGTCACTTCCGCAGTTAGACGCGTTCCTACGATCTCTTACGAAACAAAAAAAATGCATATGAGGTTTGCATATGTATAGACAATCAGTAAATTTTTAAACTGTTCGTAGTAAATACTCTCCATTTATAACAATTTATACGTGTTAGAGTCATGCTGCAATTATTAGTAGTATAGTTGTAGCACGAATGGGTCTTAGTCCCCAAGGGTGACAACGCATCTGCATTTTGATTCTTAATCCAGGTGAAACGTAGATGTCTTTGAGTCATAGCACCCACTTACCATCGGATGGACTGTGTGGTCGGTTGTCAACCTATTCTATAAAATAAAAAAACAATTTTCTGAGGTCCATGAAAGAAACCTACTCGGCGTACGTAGAGAATATTTCTGCACACTCTGGGAATTTTACGTTCTACACGCTTTGAACAACCACTGATCAGAACGTACTTACATATCTACACTGAATTTTCTTATCATAAAAATATTCGATTTGACTAGTGAGGTTTAGACAGGTTTAAGTGAGACTAGCTATAACGAAAAAATACCAGACAGACCACACTTAAGTATTTAAAAAATCTAAAGGTATTAAAAAAATTAGTTACGTTATTATAAGTTATATTGACATCTCGGTTCCATATAAATTAATAATGTAGTGGGGAATCCTAAATGTTATCAAAAATAAAATTTTATACGATATTTTCTTTATGATAAATTTTAAGACAAATATTACAACGGATTTAAAAATACAAGATATTTTATTTAAGAAATCAAACCGAGGTTATATAATAGTTACCCACACACTCACTAAAATGGTGAATCAAATTATCATTTTTAATTTAAAGTATTGCTTAACAATGTTATTAAGAATTTATTGTGTTCATTAATGCCATTGTTTACAAAAAAGTAATATGAATTCTGTAAATTTTTGTTCCAAGATTTTAAATCTTAATGATATTAAGATCAGCTCTCAAGATTCTATTTTTTATTGGTTCATAATTTATACGATTTTAGCCGAAACAAGCTAAAAGAACGTTAGTTTTTACGATAAATGTTTAAATCGCCATACACCAAATTTGCATAATTCCCTCATGTCTACCTGGAATCCCGGTAATTTCTCTACTTCAAACCCGGCTTAGTATTCATTTCTAAGGAACTTTTTACGGAATGATCTGAAATCTGTACATTTAAAAGTTTTCATATTTTTCAACCATGGATACTATTTGGTAGAATTTTCAACATCTCCCGGGGCTAACAACAACAACAACTAACACTTTGCTGACTGACATTGCTAAAGATTGCTTATCCGTTTTATCATCATCATCATCATCATTCCTTAGCCTTCACAACTGCTGAACATAGGCCTCCTCAAGGAATGCCACAAAACACAGTCCTGAGCCACCCGCATCCATCGAATTCCTGCACTGGCTTTAGTCGTCACTCCATCTCATGAGTTCGATTCTCTTAGTTACTATGCTGCCTACTCGAGAACTCTCCTTCCCATCGGTTATTTTGGCTTCGAGCAATATATCCGGCTTATTGCTACTTCAGCTTACTGAGTAATGTCGATTACTCTGGTTCTACTGCAGATATCTTCATTATGATTTCTATCAGGCACAGTAACTTCGAGCATACCCCACTCCATAGCTCGCTGCCTAAAAGACCGCGACGTAGAACCATAAGTCAAAAATGAAACTGAAGCAAGTGGTAATTTTTTTTTACAAAAACTGACTCCAATATAAATAAAATGAGAACATCATTAATGTATTCGAAGCCCATATATTTACGTGGTAGAGCCATGCTGCAGTTATATTTGTAGTACAGTTGTAGCACGAATGGGTCGGTTCGACCGGGGAAGGACCACGCTCTCAGAGAATTCCAGCGTAAAATAGTAGCTTAATGTTGCTGTGTTTCGGATGGTGAGTGTAGAGAGGCGGAGACCATTTTTACTGGAAACGAGGCATTCTATCTTAATCCTCACGGATGAAACGCATCTGCATTTCGATTCGTAATTGAGTATAGATATAGATGTCTATGGGCCACAGCAACCACTTACCATCGAGTGGACTGTGTGCTCGTTCGTCACCCTATCAGATTTTGATCAAATTTATATGGGACCACCCAAGAAGTACCAGCTTTGAAATAACAAAAAGAATCATCAAAATCGGTTCACCCAGATAAAGTTCCGAGGTAACACACTTAAAAACATATTATATTTGAATTGAGTACCTCCTCCTTTTTTTAATCGGTAAAAAAAACCGGTTTAGTGCGGGTCGGCCTAAGTCTGTTAGAGTTCCGTATATATTATGAGCAATTACAAAAACTGTTTTGACCTTGACGTTGCAAAAACCCATGAAAGAAAAAGAGCCTAAAATGTCCGTTTATATTTGTCATAGCTTACACACTACAATTATTTACTTATCTAATAGGGGGTTATTTTTATAAAATTAGGGTGACAAACGAGCACACAGTCCAACTGATGGTAAGTGGATGCTGTGACCCATAGACATCTACATTTAACCTCGATTAAGAATCAAAATGGAGATGCGTTGTCACCACTGAGGACTAATGGAATGCATCAATTCCAGTAAAACAGGTCTCCGGTTCTCCACACTCACCATACGAAACACAGCAGCATTAAGCTACTATTTGACGCCGGTATCCTGTGAGAGCGTGGTCCTTCCGCGGTCGAGCCGAGCCATTCGTGATACAATCATAACACAACTGCAGCGTGACTCCACCTCGTGTACTTAGGTAGGACTTCCTTCCTGCCTGGGAGCCTGTCTTAGAAATGTACTACCCTCGTATCTATTCCTGCCGCCAACTAGCAATGCTTGCACTTCTGTATTCCGATAAAAACGGGGTAGACAGCAGGTATAATGCAGGCTGTGAGGCATTTAGACATATGTCTATCATTCATTTCTCGTGACCGAATCATTCTAGTACATTTCATCAAACGTACCGGTACATTCGGATCGCTCAATCAAATTGATTTCGGGATCCAGTACTCTACACTAAAAGCAATTCATTCAGATCATTCGGGATTCAGTCGGTTTTCAGCTCATTCACAATTCACACCAATCACGAGTTAAAAAGGTTCCGTCAATTGTTTGTGATTTGTTGTACCGAAACATTCAAAAACAGATGTATGAACCATCAATACTTTTAAATGTACCAGTTCAAACGAACGAATCGTTCATGATTGACACACATCTAGACGCATTCCATCTTGACCCCAGTGGTGACAACGCATCAGAAGGTTTCTTTGTTTGAAGTTGACCGCAGGCATCCATGAACTGCAGTAGCCAGTTACCATCAGGTGGACTGTAACTGTTGTATATTTATCATCTCAGTTTTATAAAAGTTCAGTATTTGTTGATAAAACAGTGTGCCACACATAATAATATACAAAAATTTCAAAATACTTACTGGTTTTATTTTTGAGATAGATCCCGTAAAAAAACAATCTTGAATGTTTTACCACCATATCCAACCAAAAATTAGTTGTTATCTACTCAGTGAGCTCTAGACAATATCACTCCACCAGCCTGCACATAAAAACATATTTTTCGGCTCCTTTTCCAAATCCAATGTCATTGGATTTCTACACAAATATTCGACCTCCTCCTTTTTTGAAACCGGGTAAACACTAAACACCCTTCAGTTCTATAACTGATTAAAATAAATAGAGAACAGACAGATAGAAATACATACAGCAGACATAGTACATTAATAGGTTTTGGTACGGAATTTAATAATTTTGTATCACACAGACGGTCGATCTCTTTAAATCCCGCTATCTATGCGGCCTTAAGATTTTACTAAGAATATTACGAGACCATTTTGACTTGAAAATGAAAAATTGCTCTTGCGGCACCAAAAATCAAGTTATCTCTATCTGGTGCGAAAGTGATAACGTATTAATATTCGATATAAAATGCAAAGTCAAGTATACATTTGTGCTAGTTATTTTGAGTTCTATTTAAGAGTAGGCAAAAAACTAAATGAAAAAGAAAAAACTAATTCGTGCGGTACTGGCCAAAACTGTCTTGTACGATACAGCCTTGTACCACACCACGCGAACCTGTCAGTAGGTGTTAAGGGCGACGATCGTAGTGTACTTTTTGCGAAACGTAATCATTAGTTACTGCCAAAAATGTGTGCTCACAAAATTAAGATGTCTAGGCGAATATTGGAAAAGTATTTAAAGATTTGAAGAATTTTATAATTAAGGATCGAAAAAGGGGAGGATCACAAATACGAATTTTAAATGAAGAGATACTACCCCAGTCACCTAATCAAGAGTGCAATGATAATATACCGATTTCGTAATTACCATTTAATACTGATTTCACTGCAAATACACTAAATTTTTATGAAGAACCAATTCTAAAAACAGACTGTGTCAAAAAATACAATGAGAACAAAAAATGAGTTTCTATAGCGTCCAAACGATATCCTATTAATCATCATTAATAGGATGTTTAAAATGGTTTAGAATATTATACATAAAAAGAGGAGAATTTAGACAGCATGTTATAAAGAACTAAGGACGACGAGTCGAGAACCAGAAAAAAGAGAGGAGAATCGATACTTTTTGCATGCATATGAAAAATATGATGAAACGTTATGTATAAAATGTTTCAATAAGAGTCATACCAATTTGTAATTTTTAAATACCAAAATTTACACTTTAATTTTCTTTACACCAATTAAAACTTAAAACACTCATAATTAATCACACTGATTCACTTTATTTCGCTCCGAAGCTTCGCTTGTCTCGCCAAATTCAATACTGCTCCGATTGTGGCATGCAGCTGTTTTAAATACACTTTTTACCGAAACATCCAGAATATTCAAGTAAATACGCGCGCCAACCGACCAGGCGCCGTAAGTTCGAGTGTGGGGGCTTCTAGAAAGCTTAGTTCCTCAATTCTATACTAGATGGCGCTGTTGGTTGAAAGATTAGTCATGTCATTTTCTGCAAAGTTCTCCTCGCTCTGTTACCCGACACAAGATGGCGCTAGTGCCAGACGTCAACTTAGGCGCGCAACACTACTAAGAACCATCGATAACTTTATTTTTATAACTTCTCTCCTCACTACAGATTTATCGATACTTTTACATACATATGAATATCCCATGGTACAAGTCAAGACATTTTTAGTAGAATTTAAACACATTTTTATTTATAAAATAATAGTAATATTCTGCGGCGAATATTAGCCTAGCTTTAGGTCAAGCAGCTATCTGGTTTGCTATTTTAGTAATAAAACTGACATTTTATACATAACTGACAAAACTTATCAGGCAAAATAGAAAGATCTAGTGACAAGTCTCAACTGTATTTAATGCACCATGAGATAATTCCTTACAAGTCATTTATGATATGTTACGCACTAGACAAGTTTTATAATAATGATGCCCCAGCTAACGTGTTATACCCTAACTCAGGCCTCCCTATTTTTTTTGTGAAATAGTACTCGTAAATAAACACAAGTTCCGGTTCTTTATTCTACCTCAACAAATAGGTACTCAAAACCCAGCGATCATGCTAAAAACAAACAAAATCATTTCCTCAAAATTGTCGCTTCATGGCCAAATGTCTTAAAATACAGTGTAGAAAATCAACATTCAAATGTTTAAAGTTATTTTCGATAGAACGTGTTAAAGATAAGAAATGTCTGTTAATCAGATACAAACACGCATCTGAGTGTATTACTTTTCTCGTTGTCAACGCCCGAAAAACAATCATCTGACCTTGGATAAGTAGCAAGTAATACGAAAATTGAATTTGATTTTCTTATTAAAAAATTACGCTGTTAATAAACAATTTTGGACGTCTTTAAACCAGACTAAAAATAATTGATCTTATGGATTGATAATGAAAATGAAATTATTTTAATAATCGTTTTGTTGTAGTAGAACACTAGATTTTGTCAGTTACATTATTATATCCTACAATACTCGTAACGTGGTTACCTAATAGCCACGTGCTGTGCCATTTCTGCTTTATGCTGTAATTATTGATTATAAGAAGCAAATATTTTTAAAATGTACATCAGTTACTGGTTTTCTGATCAATACCTATGTATCTTTTTTGGTGAAATGATAACATATATGCAAGTAGATAAGGATATAGGATATATGTAATACGCAGGGACGAAAGAGTATATCAGTTTCTTATGTTAATAATTACTCTAATAATTACCTATCTCCTGTTATGCATCAAAAACGTTCAAATGTAGGACAAAGAGGTATGAATAAAATTGTAGTTTAACATATAAATTCCAGCGCAGGTACTTTGACTCAGAAATAAGAAATGCTGATTAATGAAACCGTACAGCATTGCAATATAATTTGAAATTTAATCATAGTAAGTAATTTGTTTCATTTCACGAATAATTGATCAAATATAATTGCAAAAGATGCAATGCGGACCTATAATGTCAATGAACACCTAATATAATTACATCGAAAACTTTTAAACGGTGGTTTTAGCCGTTGTGAGAATGCAGTGATTTTGAGATTAACATTAAAAATTTAATAATTTCTTATTACTTAATATTTGAAGAGTTGACGGTACAAGCTACAAGAAGAGTAGATATAGTAGGTAAGATTTTAGTTAAACACTAGCTTTAAAATTATAAAAAAAAAGAAGTAAATACATTTGTAGAAGAATGAAAACTCAAGAAAAAACTGTAAAGTTTATGTAGGTATACTTACTGGCGCCCAATAAAGCCTTTACGAAAAACATCGAGGTGCTACCCTCGAATGTTTTCTATGTGGTGGAGATGTTTTATAAACACACATTGCACAAAGATCAACGACCGGATCCAAAACAATTATTTGCAGACTATACAAATACTTGATCGAACCCACAGTGCCATAGATAAGAAAAATATTATAATATCACGGCCTGCATCGCTGCAAACAAAAGCGAGACGTTAAAACAGGACAGGCCTGTTGGTCCAGTGGTTAGAGACCCTGACTGCTATGCCTGAGGTCGTGGGTTCGATTCCCACCCAGGACAAATGTTTGTGTGATGAGCACGAACATTTGTTCTGTGTCTGGGTGTAATTTATCTATAATATTTATGTATTTAGAAATATATAAGTATGTTTATCAGTTGTCTAGTACCCATAACACAAGCTCTGCTTAGCTTGGGACTAGATGGCGTTATGTGATAGTAAAAAAAAAACATGGTTTTGCACCAATAGGACGAAAGTTTTGTTCACGTTCATAGAGCACTCATTATTACAGCCCTTCAGAAGTCCACTGCTGAACATAGGCCTCCCCCAAGGTATGCCACAAAGCACGGTCCTGAGCCACCTGCATCCATCGACTTCCTGCATGTCTTACCAGGTCGTCACTCCATTTAGTTGGGGGGATGCCCTACACTTCGCCTGCCGGTACGAGGCTGCCACTCGAGAACATTTTTTCCCCATCGGTTATCGGTTATTCGAGCTATATGGCCGGCCCGCACCTCGTTCTACCGCGGTATCCACAGTACAACCAGATTGACCGACATAGCCTAACGGATTAGTAAGCTGAAGTAGCATAGAGCACTCATTTTAATATATTTAGGTACACTCATTTAGTTACTAAAATAATTGAAGATTGACGCCTTATAAGTGGTACGAGAAAAAAAAAGAGCTTGACGTAATTTAATTAATAATTACCGTATATCATATCCTTCAGTTCATATATAGCCTGTAAGCGAGTGTTGGGATCTTCGCCGCAGTTCAAACGAGCATGTTCCAGCAGCTCTGTTGTAGGTTCTCCTAACTCCAAATCGAAACTGAAGTCCGGTGTCGGCATTTCCTGTAACAATGAAAACAATATTTTGAATGTTTCGAGTTCAATAAACTACTTTTTGATACTTCTTTACGAGTGGCAAGGGTACCAACAGCTAGGCATGGGCCATCCTTGTAATAGGGCCAATATATAATTGACGTTATATAAAAACGCGCCAAAATATCGCTATTCGAATTTTAATTCTGTCTTATAAAACCCTCGTTTCTGATAGTTCTAAACAATGTAATATTATCCGACTAAAGATGAAGAACAATACACCACTACTACCTCATATCATCAAGCGGGTGTCATAAGGGAGTACGTAAGAAAATGAAGCAGGAAATGGGCGGTAACAAATTCCTAATAATAGGAAAAATACTCTCGCCAAGCATGGCAGCTATGGCAGATATATAATACCATGTGCGCTCATCTATGTGGGGGAGGGGGGCTTTGTTCAGCAGTAGGACTTTGATAGGCTGGAATGAATGAAACATAAAGAAACTTATGTTTACGATCAATGAGCCTATATATATATATATATATATATATATATATATATATATATATATATATATATATATATATATATATATATATATATATATATATATATATATTATATATATATATATATATATAAATCAGTGATATATAAAATTTCAGTGTATTAACTAATGAAACATTCACTCACTAAATATAAACAGAAATGTCTTGGTGAAAAGTATTAGTAGGTAGTAGTTATTGCGGAAAAAGCATCTCGACTTTGGAGCCTACAATTTACAAGATACACACTTTACAATTTACATTACAAGATATTAAGAAATAATAAATTATTATAACTTAAAGTATATAAATTGCGATGAGTTCAAAAGCCTACGGTAATTATAATGCAATATCACTGAAAATAATTTCATAACAAAATTACATTATGTCTAAAAAATATTTTAAAATTTTGCATCACTAAAAGCCAAATGAATAAATTTGTTTTTAAACCTTAACCCTTGCATTCGTCATTAGTCAAATTAGATTTATCGAAGGTCTTGCTATTTGAAGATAAGAGCTGTCACTTTAACACTACATGATTATTATGTCAAGACATTGATTTGTAGAAATCATTGGAGTAAGATAAATAATTATTAAGTGAGAAATACTATCCCACTTATTACATGGCAGGTGTCATTTGTTAAAAATTTATACAAAATTTGTTTTGTCAAAACAGTTTTTTTATTATTTATTATAGATATATATACGCGATACTTATTATGAATGACACATATTTTATTGAAAAATATCTTAATTTATAATCATTCGGGTTTCCATGCAATTAATTTCAAATTATTCCCTCGTTTTGAGTGCTTAGTAATAATTTGAATTTGAAAGCGATAAAATATTAGTTTAATAAAATTATATAGTATATTATAATGATACTACGACAGTGGCAAAGGTAAAGAATGACGTTATTCCATTCTATTCTAATCTATTTTAATCACAATTCTTATAGAATTTTTTTTATTAGGATAGGATATCACAAACGACCACACAGTCCATTTGATGGTAAGTGGATGCTATGATCCCAAAGACAATCTACATTTAACCTGGATTAAGAATCAAAATGCAGATGCGTTGTCAGCCTTGAGGACTAAGATGGAATGCCTCGATTCCAGTAAAACGGGTCTCCGGTTTTCTACGCTCAACATACGAAACACAGCAGCAGCATTACGGCCTGGCCACGGGGATCGGCGGCGCGAACGGCGAAGCGACAGGCGGGGCGAAAATTCGCGCGGCGCGATTTGAGGGCCACGGGAATTCACGTTTGCCGCCGCGACCAAATAGGCAGAGAGTGAAATGTCTTTATCACAGATATCTCGATTTTGCTTAGAAAGTAATTGTTTTTTGATTCAAGACATAATATTTGGATGAGATTGCGGAGAACTTGATTTGAATAGGAATCGGGTTATAGATGGAGAATTCCACAACAAATAGAATGCATCTAGAAAAAAATTTCGAGTAAATACCAGAATGAGTGTTGAAACCTGCGATTATATTCTTGTTAATATTCAACCAGAATTGGAGATAAAGTCAATGCGGATAGAACTTTAAGTTGTTTTTATTGGCCCGGCCTTTTTCGCGGCGAAAACAACTAAAATATTTTGTTCCCTATACTATTCGCCGCGTCTGCCGCCGCGATTGCCGCCCGACCCGTGGCTTGCACCGTACTGATTCATACATTTGTTTCAGTATTCCTGCTACAACCATGATATAGTTACAGCAAGGCTCTTCCATGTATAAACGATTTGTTAATACTGCCTTATTTTCGGGTCTAAATTTCTAAGTTATCAATTAATTTGGAAGTGTAAAAAACAAAGATTTAAATAGCAATCTTTGCTAAAGTAAGTAAGTGCTTGAAGTGATAGAAAAAATTTCATTGGTGTTAAACATAATTGCGTTATAAGCCTGCCAGTTTTAATATTATCTAATACTTTCATATAATGTATACATAATAAAATAATATGAGTAAGGTAAGGTAAGGTACCGCTTCTAACAAACTACTCGGTCTAAGACAGATAGAATTGTTAGATACGTTTTCTGCAGCCGTCAATGCCACAGCGTCGTCTGTGAATCATCAAAGTGCATTGTATGCAGGCGAGGTTGTCGTCTGGGAAAAATATTATATTCACTTAACATATCATTATATGTATTTATGCAGAACGCGGATGTTATCTACCAGCTCTTTAACAATAGACAAATCTGCTGTTTAAATCGTATCACATAACAATTAAATCGAATACATCTAATGATTAGAACTCCCCCCCCCCCCTCCGGCTATTTTTACTATTACTTATTGTTTGAGCCCTATGTCCCACGTAGTTGTTAAGTCCCGATAAAATGCTATAGTTTCCATAGTTCCGAGCGACACTCATTCGCCCCGATACTGAATTTATACTGACTATTAGGTATGTCTGTGCCTATTTGTGTCGACAACACTATTACTATTATATCTATTATTATTACATTATATTATTATATGTTATTGTCATCAACTATCCGCTGGGTTAAGCTATCTGTAAAATCTCCCAAAAACTTCGCATCAGCATATTGTGAAGAGATTTATGACCAAAATACATATCCGATGAGGCTGTATAGTCTAAAACCTTCACCTGCTTTAATTGGCGAATCTCAACAACAGCAATCATTATTTATAGCCGACCAGGTATGTATTGCAAAATTCTTATCGGCAATTAATATAAAAAAGTTCTAATCATAACCCGAAGCAGATTTGTTTCATATTTTTAATCACCTAAACAATTAAAATAATAGTCTGTGGTTAAAGAAAAGCTTTAAGAAAATGTAAGATGGCCAGTAATCATTAGTGAAATAAAATTTTATTTTATTGAGTTTAAAGCTGTCGAAGAAGTGGAAAAAATACGATGTGGCAAAAGGTACGATATGAAATTAAAAATGATTTGATAAAATCAAATTATTTTTAATTTCATAGAAGCAGTGTACCTAAATTTACGGCATGAGTAGCAAAACATTGAATTAGAGTGGAGCATAGTTCGCTAGGGATAATCTACTGTCAGCAAGTCCAATGGTTAAAATAGAAATTTTAATTTAAAATCCGATTGCATAAGAATTATAACCTACCTAACCCAAAATTAACAAAATGTTAAAACCGACCTTAAATTGCTAAAAAAGGAGTTATTTATTTGCTACCCTTAAGCGTACATTACAAGCTCATGTAGGCTGTCAGTTTAACAACAATCAGGGTTGCGATTGACGAATAACCTACCGTGTATTGCAGTGGTTGACGCCTGAATGAGCGTATGTACTATCTGTTTTTTATCAATCATGATTGATGTAATTGTTTGACGCCTGCATCAGCGTGAATTTTACGCCTTAGGGGTGAAATTTTTTTCTCCAAACTTATATGGGACAACCCTTGAAGCCTACTTAATAAAAAAAGAATCATCTAAATTTGATCACAATCTGCAAAAAAACCGTGTAGCATATGTAACATACGAAAAAACATACACTCAAATAGCGAACCTCATCATTTTTGAATTTGGTTAAAAAGAGAAAAATACAAATATTTTCCCTTTTATGACTTCCACGACTAAAACGTAATTTAACGGCACTCCATATCCATCAAGCCGTTTAGGTTTACTGAGCGTGTCATAACTCGTACACAAATACATTTGAATTCGTATATATACTCGTATATACATTTGAAAGAGATTACCCTCTTTCTGGGACAGTCAAGTCAAAGGTGAATTAAAAGGCATTGTAAAAATTTAAGTTATCAATCAATTATACCAAAGTATAGTTGGTATTGTTGATCGAAGAATACAATGCATTATTTATTACAATCTTTTTATTATTTATTAATATGTCTTTGATTTATACATAAAATAATTGTTTTCACTAATGAGCATATAGCTCGATATGTGGTTCTTAAAATTACAGAAATTTAAATGAGTAAATAACATTTTTTTCTTATTTAGGTTTTAAATAATATTGACGTCAAATGATAGTCAGCATTTTTCATCTGTACTTTCTGTAATAGTGAACCATTTGTTCAATATTTACGAGTATTCGAATGCATCGCATGAACACATCATGTCTTTTATCTTCTTTCTTAATAAATCAAAGATTTACTTGTTATTTCCCATGACAAGTAAATTGTATTGTTTTTGAGGAATATATATCTTAAATCGTAACCGTAAATAATGTAAATCATTTCAAGAAATTTAAACAATAAGTTAAAACCTAATAGTATGGAAAAGAGCCCAATCGTAACCATTTATTATACCTTCCTAATTTTACATATGCCATAAACCTAGTTGTCAGATACTTATAAATCATCAAGAATTAGTCACTCACGTATCATTTTCTATGACATATATTATAATCGCATATTGAAAAGTGAAACTTAAGTTCTCTTTTATTTGAATTATTGAAAGTTTTATGACAGTTTAAAAACGACATAGTTTAATGAAATAAAGAACTAAATATCTCGTTCACTAAGTCTTTTTTTTGTAAATGAAGTAATAAATGAAAGTATCTTACAATTATTATTATTAATTATTTAAGCAGCCAATCTTTAAAAAAAAGGCTGATGATCCCTTGCGTTCTGTAATTATCCTGGTTTTTATATCCTTCAGATCGGAAAAATTCAGTGCAGGCACTACTGATTGACGGCAGAAAAGTAAGACTATGGAACTTTTTTTAGAAGAAAGGGCGAACGAGCACACAGCTCACCTGATGGTAAGTCGTAACTCAACTAGACGAACTCTTAGACAAAGAAGGAGTCCACTCCAACTATCTAAAATATTCTATTTCTTAGTGTCACAGCAGCGAAACTTCAACAGTTTATGACTGAAAATAATAACGTTTTACCTCAAGTGATAGACCCTCGCTACATCAATATTATGATGCAACGCCAATGAGTCGACTTGACCTAAGAATTATAATACTGCTGCGTAGGTATTCCACCTCATTATGAGTGATAATGCATCTGCATTTTGATTCTTAGCCGAGGATAGATATAGATTACTTTTCGCTACAGTATCAACTTATCACCAGTTGGACTCTGTGTCATTAGTCCCTCATACTTATATAAATTTAGATATTAAGATTATTTATTTCATATTAAATTGGATATCACTAGGTCTTTGAATATATTATGAGGTTCCCTTTTTTATAGAATAAAGGTGACAAACGAGCACACAGACCACCTGATGGCAAGCTGATTCTGTGGCCCATAGACATCTACATTTATCCTCGATTAGGAATCCAAACACAGATGCGTCGCCACTCCTGAAGGCACTAAGATGGTATTCCTCGTTTCCAGTAAAAAGGGATCTCCGATTTTAGAAATCTGCAGTGTATCGGTGGTGTCGGCGAGTAGTGTAGCGTATCTTGTTTTAAAAGTAACAGAAAAATAACCAACTTCGAAGCACTTGGACGATGAAATTGAAGCTATGTATGAAGTCATAGCGAAGGCTTTACACAAAACCACTTAAGCCAAGAGATACCTATGCCCAGCAGTGGACTGCCGCAGGCTGATGATGACCACTGGCATTTTATGTAACTGCGATTTTACCGCAAATATATTTTAATGCATACATTTTACGCATAACAACAGGTCTTAATTTATTTAGCTTATAAAATGTTTCGCAGTAAAATATTATATCCTATCCTCTCAATTATTTTAGCTACAAAATATTTTTATAGACCGCATTCATCGAAGCGCGCTTATTTTATACACGGTTTATATTATCAATTAAAAATAATTATTAAAGGAGAAATGAAAAATATTTTCTATTTTAGTTGCTTAGGAAATTTATTTGAAATTATACATAGTGTGTACCTGGCAACTGAGTCACCAGACTTTTGAACATATATACATATATGTAAATCGAAGCAAAAATTTCTAGTTTTTGAACCCTAATTGAAAGATCATCATTATCATCATCGGCCAGCATAAATGTTCACTGTTACACGTGGGCCTCTCCGTTTGTTTTGGTTTTTGAGGTTTTCTCAATATTGCTACTTTTGACAAGTGCTTTGAAAATCGCACTATCAACGGCTATTCGAACATTTCCAATAATTTATTTTAAATAGAGTATTGTAAATGTCGAGTGTTTTAGTTTTTATTAAACCCCAATGGTCAGGTTCATTTAACGTAGAAATCGTTCCAATATTGCAAATTTTGCTTAATCAAATCAAACATTTCAAATTTTGGACATTATTAGCAATAATTTACAACAATGAATTAATTATACCATTTTAAAATTTGTTTTAAATACATATTATTTAAAATATTTGGTCACTCATGTTCCATACATTTTTATACCACGGATACTTTGTAAAAATGAATATATTTGCAAAATTTTCACAAAAAAAAACATGAATTAACAGTCATACTATTTTTATTACTTATCTATCAGCTCAGTTATCATAAAATACTATAGGTGGATTAAAAAAACAATGGACTTCGTTAATTTTTTGTCGTTGACTAAGTACAAGAATGTAAAATAAGTTAGAAAACAGTGTACAAAATATCTATTAGAATCTGAAGGATATACGGTTTTTGTGGGTTTTTTCTGGATGACCATTAATTATCACACACCCGATAGATTTAATATTGAGGCGGTTTTCGATTGTCTAACTAGCGTAGAGAAAATAAAATTGGAATGGTAATATACGAAACTATTCATTAAAAACAAATTACAAAATATATACATTGAACACATATAAAAGGGTCTACATAAACCTTTTTATGCCAAATTTTAGTTTGGTTTTGAAAAGGTTGTATTTACTCGACTTATGCAAACATTTTCGTGTTGCAAAAGATTGCATGTTCTACTTTTGTTTTGGTGGTATATTTTTCATAAGAAAGGTTTAAGGAATATTATATATGTAGTAATTTAATGTATATATAGTTATTCCTAAAAAATTGCTTAAAACGGTCTAATTGCCTCATATTTTATATAACATAACTATTAAATGGACTGTTGAATTAACCTTGAAACAGCGCAGTACGATTGAAAAACATACTGGTTTATTTTAAGTGTTAACTGCAGCAATAAACTATTTCAGTTTACTGCAAGTTGACGTTACAGAATTAATTTTAAATAAATTATGTATCAGAATGCAAATAAACGATGAAAATATTTTTATCGTAAAATGTTTGCTGTTTCAATGTTACATCGTCTATCCGATCGCGTACTATCAGGATCGCATGCTCGCAGCGGTCTATACGTGATTTTTGAAAGAAAAACGTATAAAAATATGTGTTTTGCCCGGATTGTACAATCTAATCGTAGTTTAGATTACTCAAACCCGATAATTATGTCTGTAGTACACATAGATTTGTCGGCATATGGGAAAGAGGAATCAACTGACTGTGAGAACAGAGCCAAGTAAGATGTAATATAATTATATATCATATAATGGGACGGGACATATGGAGCGGGACTTCAAGCAACTTCATTAATGCAAGTTATAAAATTTAAATGAAGCACCCAGCTCCTAGCTAAAACGACCTCTTACAGAATAAGCACTAAATTACCAAACCCGTGGGGTATCTTAAGAGGCGACTATACATAAAGTCAGAAAGACCTCATAGCTTTTGATAGGTGGCGGTATAACCAACTCTACTTAAACTACCCAGACCGGTTACGGGATGCAGCATCAAAGGTGCAAGTCGTCCGTCGTTGCGACCGCCATTCCTACTGTCGTGCATAATAAGTATGGTAAATATACTCTGCAATGGAAGCGGTCCATGTATAGCGTGGACTATTATGTGCTGATAAAAAAGCCACAAGTAATTAAAATGAATGGTTGTTTAATAATAATTATTGTGAAGTTTAATTATTTCTTAAATTTACGCGAACACTACACATTGAATAAAATTACTATTATTATTTACGGATTTTATCGCGTTTCATTACTTTAATTTATTTCTATTATCTCTACGTTTCGGGTGCTTTACAGCACCATGAGTGCACAGACGCTCCGGGAAGTCTGCAGTCTGCGAACATGTTCAAGATCGTCCCCACCATTACATTAGATTTGATAAACCAGAAATCCTCGCCAAAGAACACCGATTCCTACCAAGGATGATACGCGAGGCTATTGAAATTAAAAAAAACATCCAAATTTCAATAGAGAAGATGGATGGGTGCTGCCAGTTGCTTGGGATCCTATAATTTGCAAAATTAAACCCAAACCCAAGCATACCACTGCAAGACTTCGTGATACTTACTATAAGGTCGTTTTGCGTAAATCGGACCAAAAATTAATATTCAAAAACTGAAGGTAGCCGGACTATGGCATTGGGACATCAAACATTTCAGTCTCCCCCGTGACCATGGGTGCTGTAAAGCACCCGAAACGTCGGGACAGTAAAAATAAATTAAAGTAATTAAACGCGATAAAATCCATAAATAATAGTTTTATTCAGTTGTGAAGTTTGTTGATCTTTTATGAAATAACACCTCTTACGACACCCACAGGTGCCGTGAGAGGGAAATGAGGGAAACAAATCTGGAGATGGGCAGCAGCGTCTTCCTTATAACTACTAAAGCTATAAAACTGTTTTTTTTTATAGGATAGGGTGACGAACGAGCACACAGTCCACCTGATGGCAAGTGGTTGCTGCGGCCCATAGACATCTACATTTATCCTCGATTACGAATCAAAATGCAGATGCGTTGTCACCCGTGAGGACTAAGATGGAATGCCTCGTTTCCAGTAAAATGGGTCTCCGGTTCTCTACACTCACCATACGAAATACAGCAGCATTAAGCTACTATTTCACGCTGGTATTCTGTGAGAGCGTGGTCCTTCCCCGGTCGAGCCGACCCATTCGTGCTACAACTATACATCTAATATAACTGCAGCATGGCTCTACCACGTATATATATATATATATATATATATATATATATATATATATATATATATATATATATATATATACATACGTACGTATATATATGGTTGATAACCCGATTGCCAAGCTTGACAACCATGACTAATATCCCTCTATGGGGTAATCTCTGGGGAATGCCTATGTTCAGCAGTGGACTTTAACAAACTGCAACGACGGTGACACCCCATTCTTTGTCTAAATCCGTACAATTTAATACAATACAATTCATTATTTTTTATTGTACACTTAGTAGAGTAGTACCTAAGTAAAGATTAAAAAAACAACAAATATTGAGGTAAAAACAAAAGGCGGTCTTATTGCTACATAGCAATCTCTTCCGAAAAACCCAGAAGAAGAATTAAAAAAAAAATCGGAAAACGAATAACGGGTAGGGTGCACTAAAATAAGAAAAGATACCAACTACGAGTACTCGTAATTCACTAAAAAGACAACATTCTTTACGCCGGCAATACACGTTGGCCAAGCCTCAGCCAACGCGAGCGTAGGCAAATTGATACAAGGCGAGTGCTACAGTCTACACGTTGGTCAAGTTCGAAAGAGACCAATTCCAAGGCCAATGTTCACGAGTTTTTGTGGAGCTATCTACATGTTGGCCGTAATTAGTTGTCATTGAGAATTGGGACGATATGGAGGACGTAGAAATTGCAATTTATTTAATGAGTGCATATTATAATTATTATATCAGTGTACTCCGTAGTAAAGATTTTAAAGTTGCAATTTAATTAAAAAATATATCACCGGGACGGACGTCTGACATGACCGTCAACATGTGGACACGACACCGTTCCGAAGTGAACGAGCGGTAGCGAGCGATCCCGAGTGGCGGCAAGGCGCGCCAAACGAACCGTATACACGTTGGCGCTCGCCTGCACTCGGCCAGCTAGGCGAGCGTCGACGAGTAATGGCGAGGCTAGACCAATGGGGTGTCTACACGTTGGTACTCGCCTTCGCTCGGCCAACATGTATAGCCGGCATTAGGTGGACGACCATAAATAAGAGAAGGAAGAGAGAGAGAGGGGTTAGAGAGACAAATATTGTTCCTTAACTTGTTTCTGGAACACATTTAAGGATTGAGCAGTTTTAATTGACAGGGGTAAGGAGTTCCAAAGCCTTACTCCAAGAACGGAAAATGATTTATCATAAAAAGTCAAGGAGTGCACAAGATATTGGAGGGAAAGACTTTTTTTGGGTACCGTAAGGAAAACCTATGACAGGAGCTAAGCAATTTAAAACGTTCTTTGAGATAGGGAGGACTTGATATATTAAATAAGACCATTGACTTATATATTACTAGCGTAAGGACCGAGCCGATCGAACAACAAAAACGGACCAGTGCGCTGGCCTTAAAATAACAGTTTAGGGCCAACGCGAATCCGTCGACAGTGGTGCGCGCGCAGGACAGGTTTACCTGTCATAAATATGTCTAGTTGCGTGGTAAAAGTATGCAAAAAATACGATACAAAAATTAAAAAGGAACATGAAATATCGTGCCATCGGTTAATAACTTTTTATTAATTTTGTTACATTTAAATTATTATATAAATGCATTTTTAAAGTTTTATTTTACAGTTAGTTTAGTTACGTTACCAAGAATAGGCCAGGGTTGGATTCTGACCCTCAAAAATATTGTACATGGAAAATATAATTATACTTTCTTTTTTTTTAATATATCACGTTTGACCCTTCGTGTTTCTTTTTTCCCACGTCGGGATTTTGGCGTCACGCGACTAGTTTATCTATACGTTTTGTTTTTTGATGGTTTTATTTTTATTTCTGTTTTATTTTTGTCTAAAGAACTTAGTGTAAGTTAAATTTTGAATATTGGTTCCTAATATATTTTATATTCAATAAGGGTAAAACGAAAAGAGTACTAAAGAAACTAATTCTGCTTAATTGGATCTGAAAATCTGATTCATAAAATATTTTGGAATTCTGTTTTTAAACCGATAGCTTCTGGAGCATTGAGTTTTTATCGTCGTAGCTCCTCATTATTGTTGTATCAAGGATGCAAAATAAATGCATCGATCAAGTACTGATTGACCAGAAAGGGAGCTAATTCTAATTTTATTTAAAAAATGCGGTACTCGTGTACAGTACAGAAATTCTCGATATCGTAGGGTTAATATTAAAAAGTAAAAGGACCCAATAGTAATACAAGTCGACCTTTAGGTAAAATTATGGTATTTTCGCTTGGTATTATTGCCATACTATATACTACAAACTATGAAATAATGGTACAATTAGGATAATTATACTACGAAATCCGACCCTGGTTACGTCGTGTTATGATATGACGTTTGTATTAAGACAGATGTGCTACTTCTTGTATGAAAAAGTTATAAGTAAAATATTTAGATGGGCCTATCCTTCCTTTTGAAATCATTGAATAAGACGCATTAGAATACATAGTTTTTGCAAACATAGCTATACCGAACATTAGATAGAGGAGTGTGAAAAATACTCTGTTTCATTTTAACATTACTAACAAAATAGTTGAATGGTTTGTCATCACTGACCTCTATATATATATATATATATATATATATATATATATATATATATATATATATATATATATATATATATACTATTGAATCAGTTTTATTAAAAAAATTAAGTTACACCCTGGGTATATATATATATATATATATATATATAATAATAATAATAATATCCCACAATTATCACACACAACGCCATCTAGTCCCAAGCTAAGCAGAGCTTGTGTTATGGGTACTAGACAACTGATAAACATACTTATATATTTCTAAATTCATAAATATTATAGATAAATTACACCCAGACACAGAACAAATGATCGTGCTCATCACACAAACATTTGTCCTGGGTGGGAATCGAACCCACGACCTCCGGCATAGCAGTCAGGGTTACTAACCACTAGACCAACAGGCCAGTCAAAGTCCTCTATATATACAAGTATATATATATACTTGTATATATAGAGGTCAGTGTTTGTCATGGTTTGAACTATATACATAATGACTGTTTTACACTCCGAAAAAAATTCGAGTGTAATTAGCTGCGTACACACTTAGTGCACGGGCTCGCGCGGTAGCCTCGGTGTGCGGCTCGCGAGCAAAGGCTCGCGACGCAGCCTCAGTAGTTTTGTCCGGAACTCCGAGGTAGGCCTCGCGAGGTAGGCCAAGCCATCATAAGTCCCCGATATATATTACTCTATTCTATGGTCCTCGAGCATCCGAAATGGACAGATGTGCAATTGCAGCTGCAGCTACTTACTCAGTTGCTTATTGTTTAAAAAAAACGAAAACAGTCACGTTTTAATAAAATATGGACGTGACGTGGACATGGACGTGTCTGGATTAGAAAAATTTATGAGCGTCGCAACCAATATGGATATAAATTACTTAAAGATTTAACATATGATAAGATTGAAGATAATTTTACACGAATGTCCCTACAAGAATTTGAAAATTTGCGCTCATTGTTGTCTAATAAAATTAAAAAGTGCGACACAAAATATAGAGAGGCATTCACTGTTAGTGAAGGAGTTTTAATAACTAAGATTTTTAGCAAACGGATATTCTTGTAGCAGGTTGCAATGTTTATTTCGAGTATCGTAGCAGAGTAGTACTCTAGTACTCTAGTATAAGTACTCTAGTATAATTCCAGAAGTTTGTGACGCTATTATTGAGGCCTCGAGTGATTATCTAAAGGTAAATTGAAAATAAATATTTGTTTAAATTTAAAGATCAATGTATATTTTAATTACAATTCAGTGATATCTTTCAAATCTATTATATTATTTTATTAAAGTAACTTTTAGTAAAACTAAAACAAACACTATCGTACCACCTCGCGAGCCAAAATACCACCGTACACACCATAGATAATACCTATGTATAGGAGATGGGGTCACACCAAACGAACAGCGAACACTGAGGTACCTTTGAGCACGTCAAGTTTACCGACAACGTATGGCTCGGGGTCGAACGGCGTAAGGTCGAGGCAACGTGCGCCCGAGGCAGCCCCACATACGTCCACACCTGCCGAGGCATTCGGCTTGCGAGGCTGTTGCGCGAGCCCGTGCGCTATGTGTGTACGCTAGTGTATAGGCCATAGAATACTATAATACACACATAATAGAACGGGGGAGTGGGCGGAGCCCTCGTAGCCACTAAAATGTCACTAACACGTCAATTCACACGTATAAATGTCAACACGTAATGAGTTTTGACGTTACAATCGTTTCCAAATTTCGCACAATTATTTAGAAAATGCCAAATTGCACCCTTTTACAAATAAATATGTATTAAAATTTAATGATGATCTTTAACATTAATCAAAAGTCTAAAATTTGTAAATTTACTCAGTCTGTCAATACAGCGAATCGGGTTTGGCAACGCCAATCCTCGTATAAAATAAAGTTGCCAGACATTCTATTGTGTATTATAGTATTCTGTGGTATAGGCTATAGGTATATGTGAACAAAGAAGAGGCTTAATGCATAAATATTTCTCATATTTTAAGTAAACCTTTTAATTTATAAGAAATAAACCATAATTACCTACTTTGCGTTCTATCATTTAATTCGTACACTCTTGACCTTTTAGCCGGCCACTAGGATCTAAAACTATTATTTATTCTGTGGTAAAAGGTAAACGTTTTCTTAAAATAAGTAGTGTTGGAGGTACTATTGTAAGTAGTAGTTAAATTGGACATTTTTGGTCGTTATAAAAACAAAAAAAAAAATGAAAAATTCATTAGTTCCCAAATGTTTCTAATAATTTAAAAAACTCTAGTTCCGGGCTTTTATAGTTGATAACATAATGTAGGCTTATTCGTCTATATTATGTTGGTTAATTATTGTAATTTTGTCTAAATGAACGTATGACCACAATGATTACGCAACCCACGAAAAGGTACGTTTTGAGATTATATTTGGAGATAATAGTTTGTTTCACTTGTTTGTAATTCTGGTTTTAATCGACTGCGTCTTTCATTGGTACTATGTGTAAGTAAAAACTTTATAGTTTGGCATTTATAAATAATTTTCGATGCAAGTAGGTGTCCTTCTAATACTTTCAAATATACTGGGATATTTACAAATTATCATTTTTTTTTTCAAACTTTTATGCCGGTTATTTAGGCGTGTTTCATTAAAATAGTGTAATCAAAATGGCCAAGAGCCTTCAAGAGTTTCGTTAATTACTTTAATTCAATCATCAAAGTGTAATGTAACGGTACAACTGACATTGAACATATTTAATTCAATGTCAGTAAGTAAATATGATACAGTTCAACATTGAAGATATTTGTAAATTAAAAAACATGAAGTAGGTTTTTATTCTGATTTGATTTTTGATAGATTTTAAATATATATATATATATATATATATAATATATATATATATATATATATATATATATATATATATATATATATATATATATATATATATATATATATATATATATATATATATGTATATATATATATAATCATTACCACCATCAGCAAATAACAAACTACCAAACATTTAGATGTTTTCTACCTAAGGTCCATAGATGGTTTCGTGGTTCGTGCACTGTGGTAATATAGCTGCTCAACAAAAAGCTTTCAGAAACTTAAAAGAACATCTTCAAGAGGGTGAGTGTATCATTCACATTGATTATAGCGAAAATTACGCAGTTAAGTGTAATAAAGAAATACAGTCCTATCATTTCGGTGGTAGTCGTAAACAATTAACTTTACATACTTCGGTAATATATTTTTGAATGATGAGAAGATACCGCAAATACAATCTTTTTGCACGGTAAGTGAATGCCTGCGCCATGACATATCAGCCGTATGGGCTCACATCGTACCACACTATACATTTTATTTCTGATCAACCATCCAGTCAGTATCGTAACAAAAAGATATTTTATTTAATTTCATGCTTGCACATATACCTGAGCTCCATCAAAACCATTACGTGGAACTACAGTGAATCTGGTCATGGAAAGGGAGCCCCAGACGGAATAGGTGCTGTTATGAAGAGAACTGCGGATCGAGCTGTCTCCCAAGGACAAGACATAAAGGGTCTAGATGATTTTTTTTTAAATATTATGGACCAAAACTTGAAGAAAGTGAAAGTGAGAACTGTTTCTGAATATGACATAAGTGAAAAGGACTTGCTTTTCCCACCTAATGTGAAAGGTTTTCCAGGATGCATGAAAATGCATCAAATAGTCTGGAACTTGGATTCTCCTATGGTAGCAGTTCAAAAACTAAGTTGTACTCATAAAAACTGTCTGTATCATGTTGTCAATTGCAACCACATGAAGCACCTTGGTTTTTATCACTTAGGAGGCGGATGTCAGAAATATTTAACGGTCACACCCCTAGCTAATTCGAAAAGACAATTGAGAGAAATTGGTGAATCCTTTTGGAAAATAAATAATGAAACAGACGTAAACGAAGAGATAATTCGAAAGGCTACCCGAATCAAAGGTAAACATAAAGAAAATGGCACAACTTTGTCACCAAAGAAAGATAGAATCAAATATTTAACACCAAAGACTAACCAAAAAAAAAATACTTTAAGAGAAGAAAAAGGTAGAAGAAAGGATAAAAAAGAACAAAAAATGGAATCGGCAGAATATGTTGACTTCGATGATTTATCAGAGATAACTTTTTCAAGAGATGGTAACAAAGAATTTGGTATCGATTTAGAAAATGTTAATCCATACTTAATTGACACTGATGACGTACGTACGTACGTACGTACATCAGGATTACTACGATCTCGTGATTGAAATTCCTATCAAAAAATTAAGTCTGAAACATGATTATAATCATGTTTTTTTATGTTGTGTTATAAGAGTAATTTTGTAGGGAACAAGTTAATAACGGATTTTTTAAACTATTAATTTTTAATTGCTATCGTACGCCAATGTTAAATATTATTTAATTATGTGAACCAAAAAAAATTGAAGTCATTATTTACTCATTTCTAAATAAAGTTAATTGAAAATAACATGAAATTATCATTTATCTGTATGATTCTAATTAATATGTTAGAAAAGTTTCATTTTTCTGCCTTTCTCATCATTCATCTGACTGGTTAATTCATCAGGATAACTTAATTCATAAACTACTGGAAGAAAATCGGTGCGTTCAATATAAAGTTATTACATTTTAAGACCAGGATAAACTAATATTATAATTACCATCAAATAACAAAAATTACAAAACAAAAATTAAAGCTAGATGAATTAGTCGAAAACCCTCGTTATCAAAGAATCACCCCATAACAGTTCAACGAAAATAATACCAATTGTGGCGAGGAAAAAAAGGTTTTCTTTGTTATGTGTACAATTTTTGTGTAGGTTTGTACCTTAACTTTTTGTATTACTCATTTTGTATTATCTGTATATATGTTTTGTTTATTTAAGACGAGGCATGATGCTAAATGCAAGTTTTATAATGCCTCAAAGTATATGATCCACTGCAGTAAACAAACCCAGAAAAATATATGGTATTGTCCAGGATATATGCTAGTTAGATAGTGTGTTGAAAACATGATACCACTAATTTAATACGACAGAAAAAAATCACAAACATACCCCTAAAAATTTCTTTTAACGAGTAAAAACCATACTAGTATACATGCAATCATTCTGATTTTTTGTCAGATTTTTATTCATTCAACATATTAACGTAATAGTGTTTTAATTTTTTAGCCCAACTAATAGTTTTCTTTTTAAGTCGCATATTCATATTTCTGAAATAATACGTACGGATGTTTGCGTAAACGCATGTGCAGCAGTGTTGGGAAATGTACAATAATTATTGGATTCTTACAATAATTTGTTAAACGAAACTGAATTGTACCATAAAACCTAGCTTTCTCATTATTGTACGCTTTTATACAATATTTTCCTATTTTTACACAATATACGAGTAAGTTCAATACTGGACACACGCAACTTTAAAATGTATGAACGAACGCATCACGTACTTATACCAAATAATGTAGTTATCGCTCCTAAAAGCGCAAAACATCTTGAATAGAGATGTATATCACTTGAACCCACGAAACAATTGGCAAATCAAATTATGTCTAAAGTGATAAACACGTCGAGATTTCGAACTCGAAGAAGAAGACGACTTCGAATTTTCCATTCCTGTTCATATTGTTTAATTCCGTGCCCTAAGTTTTATTATATTATAAAAAAACAATTAATAACATGTTTTTAGTTTTTGCAAATCCTATATATTTAAACGAGCAATTCTTGTATATATATGTGTATATATAATCAGAATCTCGGAAACGGCTCCAACGATTTTCATAAAATTTAGTGTCCAGGGAGTTTCGGGGGCAATAAATCGATCTAGCTAGGATTTATTTTTAGAAAATGTCTTTTTGTCCGTGGTTTCAGGCAATGAAAAACCGCTACAATATAAGAAGGTAAATTTTGACGTAGTGTTAACGATCGTAATAGCTCAAATGAATATCGAGCGGTCGCGAAATCGTAATGCCTTGATTCGCGTCCAGTCTTTGGTGCTTTTTTTTTTTCAAGTTCCCTTTTTTGTGAAAAATCTATTATTTCGAGCCCTTTTTTTAGCATTTTTTAAAAATATTAAAATTTTAATTAAACTAATTGCACTCATGATTTTTTATTCAAATAAACAGTTCAGTTTTTTATATTATGTCAATAGGATCAAAAAATGTTATTCATCAGTATGTAATTTGTATCTAAATGTAAATTTAAAAAAAACCGAGCAATGCTCGGTCATCCGGGTACTATGAAGAAATAATAAAAAACCTATTAAATTTGGATTTAGACAGCTTAAATAAATAAAAAAATCTTTAGCAAAAATACAATAATTCTACCCAAAATACAATATTTTTTAGCTTGGTAACACCATAATTTCGCATCAACTATTTCCCAACACTGCTGTGCAGTGACTGCACTGCAGTCACCAGTCACTGCCGGCCGAGGCCTGGTGCTGTAGAGACGTGTCGCTCTTTTTGCCGCAATATTTACGTTAAGATTTTTTAAGGACGCGTTTACAAAATTGATATAGGTATAGAATCGAACTATTACATTGACACGGGTAACGCACACCAGTGTACGCACGGTTGGCTGCGGGAATCGTAGTCAAATAAGATTATTTTGATAATTTGAAAGATCGAATTTGTTTTTGATTTCTTATACCTAAAAAATCTACTTAGATACATAGAGTAATTAGATTTAGATACGAAATACGAATACCTACTCTAGAGACTGCTTGGCACAGGGAGCGCTCTACTGGCAGTGAGATGTTAGCTGTGGACTTTAGGCTGGTTTTGTCAGTTATGATAAGACCTTACCTCCGGACTTGATGGAGTGACCTGTAGGTGAACTTGAGTAATCGCTTATGGAACTGGTCGCCGAGTACTACTAGATGTGCCGTGTTTGGGCTCGTTTTGTTAGGTATGATGAGTCTTTACCTCCGGACTTGACGGAGTGACCTGAAAGTGTACTTTGGTAATCGCTATTGGAACTGGTCGCCGAGTACTACTAGATGTGCCCAGTTTTGGCTCGTTTTGTTAGGTATGATGATTCCTTACCGCCAGACTTGACGGAGTGACCTGAAGGTGTACTTCAGTAATCGCTAATGGAACTGGTCGCCGAGTACTACTAGATGTGCCGTGTTTGGGCTCGTTTTGTTAGGTGTGATGAGTCTTTACCTCCGGACTTGACGGAGTGACCTGAAAGTGTACTTTGGTAATCGCTATTGGAACTTGGAAGTGGAATATTTTCACTGTTCCTGTCATATTAAAATCTTTAATAGAAAACTCCTTGGTTTTAAAAATCGAATACCATTCATTTATTTAAAAAAAAGGTTCTCGGTCTTGTCACAAGGTTTTGTCAAACTTGTTTAGTCGTTGAGAAAATGGAATTGACTCGAGAAAATTCAAGAGCGATGATTTATTATGACTTTCGAAGTGGTTTAACACAAAAACAGTGTGTTGACCGGATGATTTCTGCATTTGGTAATGAAGGCCCATCCAAAACCACAATTTATCGCTGGTTTGCTGAATTTCAACGTGGACGTGTCAAGCTCAGTGATGATCCCCGTCAAGGTCGTCCAAAAACTGCAGTCACCCAAGAAAACGTTGATGCTGTGCGTAAGCTGATTGAGGAAGATCGACATGTGACATACCGCGAAATTCAGGCAACTTTAGATATTGGCATGAGTCAAATACAAATAATCTTGCATGAACAATTAGGTGTAAAAAAGTTGTTTTCCCGATGGATACCGCATTCGCTCTGTGAAGAGCAAAAAGCGGCTCGCGTTACTTGGTGCGTCAGAACTCTCGAAAGATTCCACGCAGGATCCACAAATGCTGTACAACATCGTATCAAGTGACGAATCCTGGATATACGCGTACGAACCCGGAACAAAAAACCAGTTACGAGTTTGGGTGTTCGAAAATGAGTTAAAGCCAACAAAAATTGTTCGTTCACGGAGTGTTGAAAAAAAAAGTGGTGGCCACGTTTGTCTCCAAAACCGACCATGTTACGACTATTCCTCTTGAGGGACAAAAAACGGTTAATGCAGAATGGTATGCTAGCATTTGTTTGCCACAGGTCGTTTGTGAACTCCGTAAAGAGAACTGCAACCGCCGCATCATCCTCCATCACGACAATGCGAGTTCTCACACCGCACACAGAACAAAAGAGTTTTTAGAGCAAGAAAACATAGAATTATTAGACCATCCGCCGTACAGCCCCGACCTAAGCCCTAATGATTTCTATACTTTCCCTAAAATAAAGAATAAATTGCGTGGACTGAGATTTTCATCACCTGAAGAAGCTATGAACGCCTACAAAACGGCCATTTTGGAGACCCCAACTTCCGAATGGAATGGTTGCTTCAATGATTAGTTCCATCGTATGGAAATATGTGTCAAATTTCGCGGAGAATACTTCGAAAAGCAATAAATAATTTTTAAATAGTAATGTTGTGTCACTTCCTTGATTCCCGAAATTTTCAGTGCCGCCCTAGTACAAATTTGGCACAAGCATAGTCAAGGCATGTTTAAGTGTAATATAGCTCAAAATGAACTAAAAGAAGAATTGCGAGGTACGCATATCAATAGAAATACAATAATGGAAACTACTACATTTTAACACCAACCATGTGCGAACTGTGTACCGATGAAAAGAAATGTTAATAGATAATATCGATACATACTTTTTGCGTAAAGGGGAAATCATAAACGTAGATGCTACCAACGCCTCGGAAAATAACAAATAATTCATTTTCGTTAAAACACTTTGTAACTAAGGATTGCTATACATTATGCAGAATAAAAATTTCATGTGTGACTAATTTTCGATAGGAAATCGTATACTTAACAATTCCGAATTTACTAAAATAAATATTAGTTTTTAAAATTATTTGGTAGTAATATCATAATAAAAAATCTACAAAAAAATATTTTTGGCGTTGATTAACAAAATTTCTTCATAAGTTATTTAGAATAAAAATTAGTCATAAAATTAGAGGCCAGAATTTTTTTAATGATCATTAGAGTGTGGGTAATAGAATTTTGTAGTTTGTTTTGCTGATTTCACTCTATAATCTACGACACGCCTTAATATTAGTTGGTTTTGCACACTCACTAATTACGATCAGCTCTCTAAGTTGAGCATTAAAAGCCGTAAAATTATCATGTTTGTTAAGTATATGTTTATAGCGATAATTTTTTTTAATAATAAAGGTTTCGAGTTTAATAAATTTAACTTTTTTTGTGACAAACAGTAGATAGTATTTGCTTCGATCCGATCGAATATAACCAGCGACTAACCTAAACATACGAATGCTTGAGATGATGTCAACTCCGAGAAAAACGATACAATGCCTCACAGCTTTTAATGAAATCGGTTCCATATAACCTTCAGACCAGAACAGAAGTTGCATTGCTTGTTAATGGCAAAATAGCAATCAAAGTGTGACCCAGACGGAGTTTTAGGCAGAAAATGATACGTAGTATCTGTAAATTATTTAAGAATTCAATCATAAATACGTTGTGTACACAATAACAGAACCATACCGGCACGTCACAATCACACAAGCGACAATAGCCTAATGGCAGGGCGTGGACCGCGAACTCAAAAAGGTCGTGGGTTCGAATCCGCCATTCGACTACTGGCGTGAACCACTCGTAGCGCAAGCAATTTAGGCTTACCACGAGTGGTTAAGGGGAATATTAGTAATGTTTATAGCGTTGTTAATATTCTTTTTTAAGGAAAAAAACACTTTCTTTCCTACGCGTGGTACCTACCCAGATGGACTCTTATGGAGAAATGGAATCCCAACCACCATCTGTTGTTTTAAAAATAAAACAAGTACAAACATTTTAAGCCGCAGCTATGGATTTTCAACTCAACACCTACAATATCTAGTAAGGTAGGTACACTAAGCCGCCCCATCGACTGTCATAGGTATCAGGGCCATAGAGAAAGTAAGCGAAATTCATAGATAAGCCACCGGTTAGCAAGGAACTAGCTCTCAGTACATAGACCAGTCACGACATCTATTATAAGCGTGGGAGAACTTTCCTTAGTTGCAGGACGTTAATGATAATCGAGACTAGCTATTGGAAATCCAATGAATGGAAGTTAGCATAATTGTACACTTTTAATATGATACGTTGTATAAGAGAAAATATAGCCACTCTCTTTAAGTATTAATGTTTTTGAACAAGCAGTCAAGCCATGTAAATGGCTACTGAAGCCATGGACACTTCCAACCTAACACAGTAACTTATTACAGGTGCGTTGTCAGGTATGGGTACTAAGATGTAATCGTAGCTAGTAATTATGAATATTGGTTTCAAATCGACACAATGAATGCACTGTTGCTTGACGACAGGAAACAGCAATCATCATAATCATCATCATCATCATCATCACAGTCCTCCATAAGTCCACAGCTGAACATATGCCTCCCCCAAGGAATTCCACAGTGCACGGTCCTGAGCCACCTGCATCCATCGACTTTCCTCGGAGGGTCGCCCTACACTGCGCCTACCGGTACGAGGCTGCCGCTCGAGAACTTTTTTCCCCATCGGTTGTCGGTTCTTCGAGATATATGGCCGGCTCATATATGGGTGATAAACTTAGAAATGAGGATATCCGCAGTATAACCAGAGTGACTTACATAGCCCAACGGATTAGTAAGCTGAAGTGGCAATTGACCGGTCATATAGCTCGAAAAAAGCAGTAGTAGACTAGTACAATCCCAGACGGATTCCTTGACAGAAGAGTTATCAAAACACTTTGTCATCCATTCCTTGCATTAAATCCCATTAAAAGTCCACTGCTGGCATTGGCTTTCTCCTTAGATTGCCTTAAAAGGGGATTTTGCCACAGTGACCACGCTTCGACTAGCGGGTTGACAACCGCAGATTTTTGTTATGAGTTGTGGTCATGATGATGCTTTTACATATCTTTGATTTCAATTTCCCTCTGTCATCTCTTACAACACCCACGGAACGACATTGGGTAGTGAAATCTCTTCCGCAGGAAGTTTAAGTAGTTCTTAACACAAGAAGTTTCTCCGGTTTCGTGGTAGTGGAATTGCTGAAAACACATAATATGGAATTGTATAAATTGAATATGAGTACACACCCAAACCCAGACTAGTGATTCATAGGCCGTACAAATTGCGCCATATATGAGAGTTGAAGTTGCGGCTAGATGCGCAGTAACGCTTATATATACTCTAACGAGTTGCCAACTCTTTCTTCTAATGGAAAACTAACATGCGTAGCATGATTCTTATTGTGCCATGATATCTTCGAAAATTTGTGTTTGTATTATCTCGAACGCCGACCAGCAAAGTTGTATCCGATAATGACGATGATATTGAGACAATGTTATAGGGCTTTTAATACATCAGGAGATTTAGAAAAACTGATTAAAAATTAAAACGACGATGTGCTTATTGCCGATTCTAATAAGATACGTGTCGTTTGGCAATCCGTTGTATTGAACGAAAAACTAAGTGCAGGGCAACCGATTCTAAGGAAATATACTCCCTATCTATAGACTTGTCTAATTTATAGTAATTACCCACTTAATTTATTAATTTTATACCGTAATGAATCTTCTCTTCTTTAACTTTTATCAGTCTTCAACTATCCTATCTTAACATAAGAAGTCTTTTCAAACATTTCTTCGACAACTCATTCGTCGTCGAATTTTCATACGAGTGCCGATGAAACTCGAAATGTGAAAATATACTCAAAATCGCTAACTAATATTTATGTGTTGTTCAAAATAATATATTCAAACTTACAACCTACTACAAAAATAAATGCGTTATTGTTATGAGTGAATAATATTACAAAAGAACGTTAAAATTAATTAAATATGAAATTAGTACATAAAATATAAAAAACAATAGCATTGCGAAACAATAATAAAGACAGGTAATGTTACGACTCAAAATTAGGTTAATTCACGCCTCTTGTTTGCGTTAAGGTGGCTAGGACTTTTATAATTACTTAACCTTATAAAATGAGTTCGCATCACATATATATAATAGTATGTTACGGAGATGTTATATATATATATATATATATATATATATATATATATATATATATATACTATTGAATCGGTTTTATTAAAAAAATTAAGTTACATCCTGGGTATATAGGTACATCGCACAACTGTTTAATATGTTTTTGTTTATAGTTCTTAAAAAGTATTTTAATTAACTAGAGTGTAAATACCTAATTATTGTTTTTGGAGCATAGAAAAGTTTAAGAAGAAAATGTAAGAAATAGCGTCTTTCTATTTAAAAACATTCTTAAAAAAAGAATTTCTATGAAAGTTTCCTTACGATGTTTGCCTCCATCTTAGGCGTATATAGGTACATTGCACAACTGTTTAATATGTTTTTGTTTATAGTTCTTAAAAAGTATTTTAATTAACTAGAGTGTAAATATCTAATTATTGTTTTTGGAGCATAGAAAAGTTTAAGGAGAAAATGTAAGAAATAGCGTCTTTCTATTTAAAAACAGTCTTAAAAAAAGAATTTCTATGAAAGTTTCCTTACGATGTTTGCCTCCATCTTAGGCGATCGAATTCGCATTTTACAAAATGTAAGGCTCTACCAAACACAATTAATTTTAATTAGGAATAACCACAAAGGCCTCCGCCAAGGGACGCCACAAAGCACGGTCCTGAATCACCTGCGTTCATCGACTTACTGCTATTTTATACCAGGTCGTCACTTTATTTGGCTTGGGACCGCTCACAGAAAACTTAATATTGCCTTATTATTTAGATTCCTGTGGGGCTGCCCTAAACTTCGCTTAACTGTAAGAGGCTGTTCCTTTCTTCCTCATCGGTTGTCATTTCTTTGAACTACTCGGTAGGCCCATAGCCACTTCAGCTTACTGATCTGCTGGGCTATGTCAGTTACTCTGATTCTGCTGCAGATATCCTCATTTCTAAGTTTAATCTTGCAAAGAATTCCCAGCAAAGTCCTCGTTAAGAATCTATCGCTTGTGGCCTTGGAGAAGGCCTATGTTCAGCAGTAGACTGGTGAAGAAAGGTTGTAGGATGATAATGATGGTTAATATCCGTATTAAATAATAACAATTGCAAATAAGTATTATGTATATCCCTATATTCACTCAAGAGTTACGAATCTGTTGCACATATCCTTGACTTTGAGAAAATATCAGCATTTCTAATTCAGTTCTTTTATCTTTCAATATCTTCGTAGCATTCAAGTGCACATAATAAACCATATATGTTTACTGATATACAAAAGCCGGTTGTAGATGCCACGGACGGTTAGCTGATAGAAAGCTTATAGGTACAATGTAATCGCATCGGACTTTGAAACATGCAAAGATATTTCCAACGTTTTTGAATACCTTACATATATTACGAATTCTGTTCGTTTTTCATTCTATCAATTTTGGTTATGTTATCTGCCGTTGATCGCGAAACTTATTTTTATGGCATATATATAATACATGTAATGTGTTATATATTATATATATGTAAATGGTATCCATCTAAGGTACCTACACCTTGTAATATTGTAATGCCACGCCATTACTCTATATTATTCGACCGTTTAGATATGGTGTTAGGTTGGTTTAATACTCAAAGAGTGTTAGATATTTACTAGCTTACATCGTCTCGCGGTTGTCCTAAGGGGAGACAGGGCAATCAAATCAAGAGGTCGGCAGCAGCGGCTTCCTAATTTCCTAGTAACAATTAGCATATTAAAACTGCCGATATAATCCAACTACCAAGCGTGGCATCGAAGGCAAATATCTCTTCAATGAGGGAATTTATGGGTCTATTACTTTTACAGCGTATACATTTTGAAATCAAATTTTTAATTTATTCTGAAAGTTATGTACTTAGAATTTTAATAAATATAAAATATGTTTAATATAGGCATTACGAAAGCAGTCCTGGAAATCTGTACGTGCATTTGTTACGTAATAAACTTGTTAGTAAAAAATAATTTAATTAAAATAGTTGCAATAATAATATTTCCTGTAGTTGCATGTGTAAACACATTTTAATTCATTTGTCAAGAAGGTGAGAAATTAAAGAAATAAAATCATTAAGTACCTAACTAACTAAGAACTTGTAATTAAAACGCTATTAGTATCATAAAGAATAAACTCCTTTACCCATCGTTTTTACCAATATTTTTATAATTTTTAGTTCGTCGTAGTCCACAGTACCTACCTAAATTACAAACGAATATATGGAAAATTAATTGCAATCTGAACAATCCAGTCATATTCTCTCTCACACACACTATATATATATATATATATAGTGTGTGTGAGACTATATATATATATATATATATATATATATATATATATATATATATATATATATATGTATATGTATATATATATATCCTATACCTTTAAACGAGCAATTCTTGTATATATATAAATATATAATCGGAATCTCGGAAACGGCTCCAACGATTTTCATAAAATTTTGTGTGCAGGGAGTTTCGGGGGCAATATATCGATCTAGCTAGGATTTATTTTTAGAAAATGTCTTTTTGTCCGTGTTTTTAGGTAATAAAAAACTGCTATAATATCGTTAGAATAAGAAGGTAAATTTTGACGGTTTATTAATGATTACAAATAGCTTAATTGGTATATTGGTTAGTCACAAAATCGTAATACCATGGTTAGAGCCCAGACCGGCCGACCGACCTTTTTAAAATTTTTTTTCAAGTTCCTTTCTTCCTTCCTATTTTTTAAAAACACGAAAATTTAAATTAAACTAATTGCACTCATGATTTTTTAATCAAATAACCAGTTCAGTTTTTTCTATTATGTCGCTACGATCAAAAAATATTATTCGTATTTCATCAGTAGGTATGTAATTTGTATCTAAATATAATTTCAAAAACACACGAATCAAAAATTTTTTTTACGTGGTAGAGCCATGCTGTATTTATATTAGCGGTATAGTTGTAGCACGAATGGGTCGCCTCGACCGGGGAAGGACCACGCTCTCAGAGAATACCAGCGTGAAATAGTAGCTTAATGCTGCTGTATTTCGTATGGTGAGTGTAGAGAACCGGAGACCCTTTTTACTGGAAACGAGGCATTCCATCTCAGTCCTCACGGGTGACAACGCATCTGCATTTTGATTTATAATGGAGGATAGATTTAGATGTCTGTGGGCCGCAGCAACCACTTACCATCAGGTGGACTGTGTACTCGTTTGTCACCCTATTCTATAAAATAAAAAAGATAATTTAAAAAACCGAGCGAAAAATACCGAGCAAAGCTGGGTCAACCGGGTACTATATATATATTTTGACCGGCCTGTTGGTCTAGTGGTTAGTGACCCTGACTGCTAAGCCGGAGGTCGTGGGTTCGATTCCCACCCAGGACAAATGTTTGTGTGATGAGCACGTTCATTTGTTCTGTGTCTGGGTGTAATTTATCTATAATATTTATATATTTAGAAATATATAAGTATGTTTATCAGTTGTCTAGTACCCATAACACAAGCTCTGCTTAGCTTGGGACTAGATGGCGTTGTGTGATAGCTGTGGAATATTATTATTTATTATTTTTATATATATATATATATATATATATATATATATATATATATATATATATATATATATATATATATATATATATATATATGTTTATTATATATCGCTATCTATAAATAAATTATATTTTTGGGTAATTAAATCATCTAGATTTTCATATTTAATAGATAAATATAATAATATAAGTGTTAATTAGATAATAATAATAATAATCTTTGACCCAAATAACGACTAAACGGAAGTTCTTATTAGTGATTAAAAGTCAAACAGCCAAAGATAATGGTCTAACTTATAATATAAATAAACATGTAACGTTATATAATGAACGTCTGTGACATCACAGCTCTAAATACAATAAAATAACGTAGCGTACTAATAGCAGTTCAATACCGATTACTTATTAAAGCTGTTCGCCTTGAATCGGGCTGATATAAACAAGCAGGACTTTTGAGGTCACAGTCAACATCTCCAATTAGCTGACACTTGTATCACGAACAACACCAAATACGATTTAGTTAATGTACGCGATTAAATACTTAGATATAAGCCCGCTCTTATTGAATTAAAGAAAATTAAGTACTAATGTAGTTGAAAAAATAGCAAAGGTTTTTTAATTGGTGGTCTAAGTTGGGATCGAAACACAGCCACCTTCCGAGGCTGCGACTGTGAATTTCTTGACAGATAAAACAGATTTCGGCCCGACGTAGGATTCGAATACGGGACCTCATGATTAGCAACCACGTTTTTTATAGGATAGGATGACAAACGAGCACACAGTCCACCTGATGATAAGTGTATGCTGCGGCCCATAGACATCTATATCGATCCTCGATTACGAATCAAAATGCAGACGCATTGTCACCCGTGAGGACTAAGATGGAATGCCTCGTTTCCAGTAAAAAGGGTCTCCGGTTCTCTACACTCATCATACAAAACACAGCGGCATTAAGCTACTATTCTGTGCTGTTATTCTGTGAGAGCGTGGTCCTTCCCCGGTCAAGCCGACCCATTCGTGCTACAACTATACTACAAATATAACTGCAGCATGGCTCCACCACGTATGAACGTTTACAACTAGACCAACGAGGCAGTCAATTAATAAGTTATCTGATGATACTGATCTGATGATGATATGATACTAAATTAATAAATCACTCTTAAATCCCTTATCGAATCTTAAAGTGATTAAAACGGACATATTATGAGCAATAATAGTTGTTACGAGTATTTCTGGTACAAAAGCAATGATTTTATACACGTACATCATGGTAATCTTGATTATTTGTTACTTGTTAGTTAATTATAAAGTAAATTGACGTAATACAACAATGTTGAATGTTGTTAAACTCGTTATACAAAGTGTAAATTGGTCATACATTGTAAGTGTATAATATCATATCCTGCTCATAATATTTTTTAAAGTTAGTAGTCGATAGTTGAACGTGTATAGATAGACGATAGTTTAACGTGACAACGTCATAACAAAACATTGATGAATTGATTTAATGCTTTTATGAATAAAATTGAATCATCGTTATTGAATTATCACTATTTTGTATGGATACAAAGAAGAAGTGAAATGAAATCTACAGTTTAATTTTTTTTACTTTTGCGCTCGAGATGATCGTGCCTTTCGCTCGCTCGTGCAGCGTTCTTGCTCCGATCGTAACGTTACAATGAGCGCAACGTTACAATGAGTCATCCTTTTTCGTGCATGCAGCCGGCGTTTATCGATTCACTAGACGTTGTCACATCAAAAATGATCATTAATCACTGAACGTATAAGAAGTGGCGGTTGAAGAATATACTAAAAAATAAGAATATCCTCTACCCTATCTCATCCTGTGGGGGTTAGAACAGGCGGCAGAAGAAACGAATCAGGAGATGAACAACAGCGCTTTGCTAATAACAACTAAAAAATAAAACCTGGTTAGATTTTATACCTCCCAAGCATGGCAACGATGAGAAAAATTCCCTGTATAAGCAATATATTAGGGGGAGGAGGGCTACGTTCAGCAGTGAACTTCGATTGGATAAAAGTATGAATGAATGATGCATTATAACAGCCCTGCGCATGTCCACTTCAGAACAAAAGCCTCGTACACATAATGACTCAAACCACAGCCTTACTTATTATTAAATATGCAAAAATTTTAAATAGCTAAGATCTGCGTTCAAAATAAAATGGTGTTGCCATACCTAGTTTGAAGAGCGCCTACCTCCCGCCCACAATAGCGTGTACTATATCACTGTCACCACTCAACGCAACATCACTACCCAAGATTACACTTGGAAAAATTCAATCAACTGTCGATAATACGACACGTGTTTTTAATGCTTTACTTAGCCGTTAACTTTTACTTACAAATGCAAAATAAGTTTTATTTTAAATAGTTTTCTATTAACCATAGTATTCACTTATCATCAGGTACACGTTGTGCTCGCTAGCCATCTTAACTTAATAGCTTTTTATAAATTTGTTATAATAATTTTACAAAAAAATCAAAACATGTTATCGTGACTAGGATAGGAATAGCATATGTAGCATCGCTGCAGTACTAATGTAAATACTTCTCTATTTCGTTGAACGTTACTGTTATCACTATTTCTATCGCTTTAAATGCGTGGAACCTGGGTTCGATCACCGCCAGCAATAATGAAGTACACATTTACCATGTACTCGCCGTTAAAGAAAAACATCGTGTGGTCTGATAAATTAAAAATAAATCAAAGCCATGTAAAGTGCGCGCGCATGGGGGCAGCGCAACGGACATTTCCTTCTCCTTAAACATTCCCAGAAATAAGGGGGGACCTGTGTTCAGCAGTGGGATATAAATAAACTGTATTTTTATGCCAAATATAGTATACTGGGTATTCATATTTGACAATCATATATTTTTATTTTTAACTTCCCGCTAAGAAAATTAAAAAAAATTCAAAAATAGATAAGTTATTGGTTTCACTTGGATTTTCGAAAATCGAGTTTTCATCGGGTCTCGACGTTTTGAGATCCCAGGAAGCTATTCTGACTAATTTCATGTAGACGTCCGTACGGATGTATGTATGTATGTGTGTGTGTGTGTGTGTGTGTGTGTGTGTGTGTGTGTAAGTGTGTAAACCTTTCATAACTTTTGAACGTCTTGATCGATTGAGAACCGCATCTCAACCGAGCGGCGTTCTAAAGATCTAAATGTGGAATAGATTTGGTGATAATATTAACTAAATACCATTAAACATAAATTTTTATTAATAAAACATAAATTACTAGCGAAAGTAAAAATTTTGAAAAACTGTTTTATTTTTAAAACTTTTAAACGGCTTTACCGATCGATTACAAAAACTAATCAGCTCATAACCTCAAAAAATTACATCGAATGCCGTTTAGAAAGTAAAAATTCGTTCGTAAAAAAAAACGTTTTTTTTTAACATAACTTCGAGATTTCGCTGCATAATTTTTGAAGTTTGGAGTGCTTTGCATTTGAAATTAGCGGGAGGTTCCAGGGATAGCCTGCAGGTTCAACCAATTTTTTTTATAGGATAAGGGTGATAAACGATCACACAGTCCACCAGATGGTAAGTGGTTGCTCGACTACGCATCAATATGCAGATGCGTTGTCACCCGTGAGGAATACCTAAGATGGAATGCCTCGTTTCCAGTAAAATGGGCCTACGGTTTTCTACACATACCATACGAAACACAGCAACGCTTGACGCTGGTACTCTGTGAGTTCTGGTATTCTAAGAGTCCTTCCCCGGTCGAGCTGACACATTTGTGTTACAACTATACCATTAATATAGCTGCAACGTTGCTCTTCTACAAAAATTATATATATCCTAACGTCACCCAAAATATTATCCTTCTGGGCCTTGCAACCAACGGACAACGCAGCCTAACAATTACAGACCTACTCCATCTAAGATTGGAAACTACTTTTGAGTCACGATGTCGACAACCATCACAAACGAGAGCTTGGCCATGATTAAAGGTGATCTCACTAATTTGGCTTAAATACAGATTTTTAAAGGACAAATCAGTTACCTGACTTGGCTACTTTTTGATAATCCAGAATGCGTGTTGAAAACAACCTTGCCATTGAGTCATCACATTCACACTGATACATGCAACTTCGTATAAAAGATGATAAAAAAATGAAAGTTCATGACCCAAGCGACGATAGTTAAAGTATTCAGTAAGACTTGTTAATTTTTTTAATAAAATACCAAATATTATTTTATTATAAAATTTTGAGTTCTTTGATAATAACATATAATATCTGACTTTAGTACTATGAAAGAAAAGGATTCACGAGATATAGTTGCCACCCTAAGATGATTTACTTCTTATTGAGGCACAGTCTTAGACCATTAAACCCAAGGCGCAGTTTATACTGTGCCCAAAGTCTAACATCTCAGTCTGTCTCAGTCAGACATTCAAGAAATAATCAAGCCGTCTGTAACAACTTATTCAAGAAAACCGACGAATTACACATGTAAAGCTTGAGCGTAAACTAGGATAGGTATCGAATCGGCAGCAATGCAAATCATTCTGGACGATCAACTTTCTCTCCTTAGGCGTCATAACTACCTCATAATCTTATTGGTGAATAAAAAGACCGTCGACTAGATTGGTTATCAATTCATGATAGGAAAATTAGATGCCACCTAGAAGAAAAAACATAATTACGAGTCATTGTGACTGGTGGCGAAAATCGACAATCGACCCCTAAACAACGCGACAGTTGACTCAAGGCATAGTTTATACTGTGCCCAAGGTCTAAGGGCACAGTAGCCTAATGGAAACGTTAACGTAAAAGTCGTAAGTTAGAGTCCAATTCATTTAATTGTCAAATAACAATGATCTTTTATTCTATAGCACACATTACTGATTAAATTAAATAAAAATTTCAGAGCATAGAATAGTTAATTGTAAAAGAAAGCTGAAATAAATCTAATAAGTTAATCAGGTTTATTTCATACTATGTTGAACCACTTCTCTTCACTTTCTCTTCACACACGGGATATAATTAACTGCATTCTTAGTATATAAATATTCTTTAGAAAAATTATTTTATTAAATATTTCACAGTGTACTGACCACTTATTTTTAACATACCTACTGTGTATCAGAATACAAACCTTTTTAATAAGGCCCAGCAAACTCAATAGTTTTAAAAAAGGCTCTACATGTGTATTTACACCAGACATGTGTACATGCACCAGAAGTTTTCTACAAAAAATATGAGGACGAGTATGCTTACGTTATTTAAGCACTTTTATTTAATGTACTATAATAAGCGCCATTGTGACTTTTTGTTTAATATTCAATAAGCAGAAGAATGTCAGAAGAGCAGTGCGAATGTGTTATTCTAGTGATAATCATTCCGTAATTGTGTTATGTTTTTTTCATTACAATAACACCTTGTCATATAAAAAGGGAAATTGACTTATAGTAAATACTGATACGAGTAGAATTACACAGTACTACGAAATAAAAACGTCAAACGTCAAAATGAAGCCAACCTCTGTTCCCAAAGGAGTTACACAATCACTTCGCATTGTAAAACAGTAGGAGAGAATCAATGAGTTAGAAGTAAATTTTAGTGGTCAAAAACATTATCAACCGTTTGTCAAAAGAACAAAGGCACGTTTGAATTCCAGTTCATTTATAAAGAAACCAAAATTTTAACAGCATTTTCTTTATAAATTTCTTTAAAAAATAAACGACGTAAGTAAATAAATTACAATATATGCGTTTAAAACGATAAATATTAAAAGTAAAATCCTTCACTTTGCGATAATTACTGTAAAATACAACGACTTTTAATTTTTACAAGGTTAAATTATACACAGGAAGCAATACGTTCACACAATGCACTTCGAAATTTAGAATTCATATACAAGGTCATATAAAAACTACTATTTGTTTGTCTTCTTGGTCTATTGCGGTCGTTCTGCCTAGAGATTATCAGTAGCAGCTCGCAGTCAAGAAGTTGCTGGTATTCACCCTCGTAAAACCGTTAGTCCCGCGCCTATTCTCTCCCTCGTCGTTTCAGATTGCAGTCCCATTAAGTTTGCAGCATTGCAGTAAAATTTATTTAATTCTTTTAGAGCATTTTAAAAAATGTATTTGATATTAATTTATTTTTTATTTTAGTTGTCACTGGGCGTGTTTCTATGTCTGTTTATTTAATTTATTGCGTCATTGTTGGGTTTTGATCGCCATCTTAATTCGGTCCCTACAATATTCGTTCAAGCACAACCAAAGTATCCCTAACTTTGCCGAGTTATAAATGATTTTGTTTTCCGCCAATTTGAATTTTTTTCAGCACCGCTAGAATTTGCTGATAATAGTTAAGACACGACCCGCTAAGTCTTACGGTTTAGTCGAGCACACCATCTATGAAAAGCTAAACACGGACGTCAAGTTTTTTGTATTATTCTCAGCGAAACTTTTCATTTGATATCTTTTCATGGGGGTAAATAAAAAAACATACTCCGCCATATTTGAGAGTCCACCATATTAGAAGCACAGTTACTTCGCTTTTTAGGGTTCCGTAGTCAACTAGGAACCCTTATAGTTTCGCCATGTCTGTCTGTCCGTCTGTCCGTCCTCGCTTAATCTCTGTGACCGTTAGCACTAGAAAGCTCAAATTTGGTACCAATATGTGTATCAATCACGCCGACAAAGTGGTAAAATAAAAATTGGAAAAAATGTTTCATTAGGGTAGCCCCCCTATATGTAAAGTGGGAAGTGATTTTTTTTTTGATTTCAACCCTAACGTGTGATATATTGTTGGAAAGGTTTTTAAAAATGAATAGGGGTTTACTAAAATCATTTTTTGATAATGTCAATAATTTCGGAAATAATCGCTCCAAAATTAAAAAACAATGTGTCCCCCCCCTCTAACTTTTGAACCATAGGTTTAGAAAATACGAAAAAAATCTGAAAAGTAGAACTTTATAAGGACTTTCTAGGAAAATCATTTTGAACTTGGATGGAAACAGTTTTTGTACAAAAAAGACAAAAAGTTGTACAAAATAATTTCTGGACTAAGTTTGTAGTATAATCGTATATGCAAGCATTTTTTAACTTCGTTTACATATTTTATTATCCTGAACGTATCTTTTTTCAAACAAAAAAAGAATTATTAAAATCGGTTCTCGCAATCCAAAATTACCACCGAAAACTTCTGGCACATCTATGTATTAATTAGTAACCCAATTCCCCGAGAGATGGCGCTGTAGGTACTTATTACATTGGGTCGGGTATTATCAAATTGTTCGGTTGGTCTCTCCTTGGCATCGCCTGCCGCGGAGCGTGCAATGTTGCACGCTCCATGTTCGCGCACGTACCCACTACCGGGAGCAGTTGCAGGAGCGCGGAGCGCTGCTGGAGCGCGAACATAATGGATACCCATCTTTAAACTCATAAGTGGGAACACTTATTGTGACAGATGGGAAACTACGGAACCCTACACTGAGCGTGGCCCGACACGCTTTATAGCCGGTTTTTTTTTTTGTATTCTCCTCACCAAACTCTTTCATTTGATACCCATATTATGGGAGTGTAATAAGAGTGCAAGTAAGAATAGTAACGTCAATAGCCTCGAATGATCGCGATTTGTCAACTGTCACTTGAAAAGTACGGCTTGCAAAGAAAATTAATTTGCCTACTAATAAAGCTTTTTCCGCTTTATTTAAATATTACCAGATCTATTGAAGTCAGAATTATTTTTATACGTTAATTTAAAATTGTGATACTATAAGGTGGAATATTTTAAACACCTACATAAATTCATGTTCTATTTTTATAAGGGAAAGCAGCAGTGATGATAATGATGACAACGATGACTACTCAGACAGCGATACAGAGATCAGCGAAATTGAAATAAGAACGTTTTTTTTTTCGTAGTACTTACGAGAGAACGAACGAGTAATAGTTTAGTGGTGCTCGAACAAACGTTGTAGGGACCGACAAGCTTAATGCCGACAAGGGTCATCCGTTGGCGATAAAAAAATCAAGATTGCGATATCTAAGTTGACGATCAAAAACTTAGTTGCTCCAATCCGTCTGTAATTTTGTTATTCGATTACGATGATGTATCGAGGGATGATGTAGGCCATGGACTCCTTCTCGTCCTTGTATCGTCGTATACAGTTTTTTAATAATCAAATGTAAGAATGCATTGTCACTCCTCCAAACTAAGATGGAGTAATTTTATGCTGGTATTCTACAGATAATCAATTTTTAAATAAATTAACCTTGTTAGATTTTTTTAATATTCTTATATAATATTCTTTTTTATATATTTTTTTATTATTGTTATTCTTTTTAGGGTTCCGTAGTCAACTAGGAACCCTTACAGTTTCGCCATGTCTGTTTGTCCGTCTGTCCGTCCTCGCTTAATCTCTGTGACCGTTAGCACTAGAAAGCTGAAAGGGGCATGCCCAGTCTTCATAGACACTTCGGCCATGAGTGCCCACATATAAAAGCATATAGATATGATAATATGCAATTAAAACAATGAAATGGTAAAGGAATTGCTTTAAAAAAAGTCGGGGTTTTGAAAATATTTGAAGTTTTTATTTTCACAAATGCAGTTTTTTTAACAACTATTTTTATCGATTTTATCGCGTTTTATTTCTTTGATTTTTAATTCCAGACATTTCGGGTGCTTTCCAGCACCCATGGTTACGGCAGACTGAGGTGACCGACGTCCCAATGTCAGTGTTAACCCGGAGTACCTTCAGATTTTTAATTTTTATTTATTGTCCGATCTACAGAATGAACTTACTGTGTCTAGAAGTCTTGCAGTGGTATGCTTGGGTTTTTAATTTCATTAATTACCAGGGTCCTAAGCAGGTGGTAGTAGCAAGCATCCTTCCTAAAAAAGAATTTATATATTAGATATTATATAGAATTTATATAATAAAATACACTTTACGACTAATAGTGATGACTTGCAATTCTAGCCCTAAGTAAAGATCAGCTAGGGCTTAACTTTATTCCTTCCATAATGCTGCTCCTCTGGTTATTACAGAGTTCTATCCGGTAGCAACCATTAAATCTTATATGCTCACCATAATAGTAGCGAGCTTGCTTTAATTGGTATGTGACACAAGCAATTAATATTAAGTCGCTGTAAGTTAAAACAGGAAATTCCCTAACATTTTAAAGTCTACATTTATATTTCTAAAGTCTGCCTGCCCTAGCTCTATTTAGATTGTTTTCCCTAGCATACTCAGAAAAATCATTATTTGTCTCCATATTTTGATGAACTATTTCAAGTATTTGAGCCGCATCATCCCTGTCCCTTATTTTTGTGTGGAATTTATTAACTATAGCAGAAGCCACAGCAGTCTATCATCAAATGTGTAGAAGCCCTGTTAAAGTAATTTTGATGAAATATTTTAAATTCAGTTTTAAAAATGCCATTCACCACCTCTACTACCCATATCGACACATAGTCACGGCTCTGGATTTATTAGCATATCTTGTCATTAACTGAAATTCACCATCTGCTGGAGACATTTCTGCGACCCTTAGACATCCACATCTATCCTCGATTACAAATCAAAATGCAGATGCGTTGTCACCCGTGAGGACTAAATCATTTTCTCGTTTCCAGTAAAAAGGGTCTCCGGTTCTCTACACTCACCATACAAAACACAGCAGCATTAAGCTACTATTTCACGCTGGTATTCTGTGAGAGGGTGCTCCTTCCCCGGTCGAGCCGACCCATTCATGCTACAACTATACTTCTAATATAACTGCAGCATGGCTCTACCAAGTATAACACACATACATAGTACTTGTCACTATGTATGTTTGTTATCGCAAAATGTAGTTAATCACAAAAGAGACATACTTGCAATGCTGATGGAACTGTTACAACATGGTAAAAAACATTGTGCTTTTATATAATTAGTTAGCAGTACACTGTGTGATGTATGATCTAAGCTTTGTTGTTCTGGGTGCAATACATTACTCACTTCAGATTGCAACGAGGATGGACTAGATGATTCAGATGGTTCCCGTTCTGCAGTTGAACATGATGCTGTTCTATCAGTTCATTGCCAGCAATTATGATATACACGGCATGACAACTGAAATAATGTAAAATACAAAAAATGAAGTCAAAGTGAAAAAATAAAAATAAAATAGATTTATTTCAAACTCAAATATAAATAAAATATTTATCAAGTTAAATGTTACTGCACAAGGACGGATTTAATGCCCTATATTATTTAATAATTAAGGACTGACAGACTACCAGCAGTCCAAAAACAATGAAAAATCAACTGTCTCCTTTCTTGGTAGTTGATAAAACTGGTTAATCTCATAAATAAGCTAGTATGTTTGTCAGATACAGCTAGGGCAGATGTGAAAAAATAAAACAAGTTCTTGAGTTGATATACAATCAGTGTAAAAACATGTATAATTATCAGATATATGGATCACATTTAATAAATTGAAATGTTAAACATGTTAAACACTTACCTCACGTAGCGCAAATAATTCCTCACGTGGAAAATCGAAGACAAACAATGTGTGTGATCTTATTCTCATAAGTGTCAGTGCCACAGCTGATGTATAGATGTTCAAGACGAACTATTGGTGCATTTTGCGAGTGCCACACTACACGTTCACTGTACTCGAAACTTGTACCTAATAAAGAAGCTACAATTATTATATTGATATTATTCAAGTAAACTCAGTTATAAAGCATTTCTTAGAGGAAGACATACCACATCGTGATATGTACCAACTATTTACCTGCTGTGTTCGAACCAATTGTTGAGAGATCAACAATTGCATTTTACTTTTATAACAAAACAATAACATGATAACAACACGTAATTTAATTCTTGTGACATAACAGTGACAGCGGCCTACCTGTCGGATACGATGTTGCCACTTAACGGTCATAAAATCTATGGAATGATATCGATTTTTATTCGATTAATAATATCATAAAAAGAATAATCTTTGACGCGTTTTAAGTTCTGCACGCTTTTTAAAATATAATTTCCTTTATTTATTGAAACTCTATTTCAAATGTATTTTTAAGAACAGTTAGCTTGTGCTGTATTGTTTTGTTATGCTTTAGAGAATTCGTGGTAAATCAGCTGGAAATTAACTTCTTGAATTATCATAACATGATTCCATTTTAAATGTTATGTTAAAAACAGATAAGAATAACAGTTAACTTGTGCAGTAGCGTTTTGTTATACTCTAAAGAATTCTTGGTAAATCAGCTAGTAATTCGCTTGTTTAATTATCATAACTATAAATGTGAAGGTTGTCAATGAATTCAACCGAGCCTATAACAACGGTTGTTTTAGTTTTTAATGGTTGACTGCCGCTTTTGATGACTTGAAATTAATAAAAACCTATTTTGCGCAATAAGTTTTTTCTCTTTGGTAATGAATAAACCACAGAAACCCCTTTAATGTATAATAGTCCTTTTTTTGATACAAGTAGCACATTTTAAGGAACCGCAAAAACAACTTTGTTATTTATACAAACACTATGAAAAACAAAATAATTTGTTGCTGGCGATAATGACAGTGGTATTTTGACTCGATTTAAAATATATGCTTGTTACTACTGAACTCTTCATGGGCCTGCGAGTCCGACTCGCACTGAACCACTTTTTTTCAACATTTAGTTTTATTCTAATAAATAGTTTTTTCGTTTAAGCGGAGCTCTTTTACTTTAGGTTTATTACCTCTTTATCTACAATAATCAATCTGAGTAAGTACAGTGTGTAAATACGATTCTTAAATTGTAAAAATAATAATTGGATTTGAACATCTTAGGTAGGTATTTAGTTTTATTTATTTAGAAAATATTAATCTCGCAATTATTTATTGTAATAATATAATTTATCACACAGCTAACGCCCTCATTAGCAATGTAATGGTGAAAGAATTTTCAAAATCGGTCTAGTAATTTTTGAGATTAGCCAAAAAACGTATTCATTGAAAGTAGCGCCCTCAATAATAAAATTAACCCTATATTAGATATCTAAAATTATACATAACAATCTAGTGGTGAAAGAATTCTTAAAGTTGGTCAAGTACTTTACGAGTTAAGCGAATAAAATATTCTTTGATAGTAGCTCCCTCAATAATAAAATGCATCCTACGTTTTAAGCACCATAGCAAAAAACGATTCAACATAGCCTAATCCGCACACACAGTAAAAACATAACCATCCTTTTTCGTCTGTAGTCGGTAAACATTTGGTTAATAACGGTTGCGTATCGACTGCTTTGGATAAATATCCATTGTCAACGGTTATTTTAAACCTATATCATAACATCGTAATAATTATCGAAAGATCATATAAGCATTGTAATAATGACACCATAAGTAATCGATTGAAAAGGGGAATCGATTTTTTAATGATTTTTGTGATTAGCAACATTTTTTATTTTATTCACTGACTAATGAATTACGTATTTACCTAATTTTATTTTTATCTTTTCGGTACTTTTAATTTGTGCAAAAATATTCCCATTGTTTTAGGACAAATGAATACCGCGATTAATAACCATAAATAAAGATATATTTTTTTAACAAATGCACATTGTTGGGCGTTCGATGGCCTAATATGGGCATCCCCCTTTGGTACCAATATGTGTATCAATCACGCCGACAAAGTGGTAAAATAAAAATTGGAAAAAAATGTTTTATTAGGGTAGCCCCCTATATGTAAAGTGGGAAGTGATTTTTTTTAATTTCAACCCTAACGTGTGATATATTGTTGGAAAGATATTTAAAAATGAATAGGGGTTTACTACAATTATTTTTTGATAATGTCCATAATTTCGGAAATAATCGCTCCAAAAGTAAAAAACAATGTGTCCCCCCTCTAACTTTTGAACCATAAGTTTAGAAAATATGAAAAAAATCTGAAAAGTAGAACTTTATAAGGACTTTCTAGGAAAATCATTTTGAACTTGGATGGAAATAACAGTACCCACTACCGGGAGCAGTTGCAGGAGCGCGGAGCGCTGCTGGAGCGCGTACATAATGGATACCCACCTTTAAACTCATAAGTGGGAACACTTATTGTGACGGACGGGAAACTACGGAACCCTACATTGAGTGTGGCCCGACACGCTCTTGGCCGGTTTTTTTTATAATATTCTTACCATTATTTTGTACAGCGTTCGTTTTTATGTATTTTGTTGTTTGAGGTAACTTTAATTATTATTTCATGGTATAAAATAAGTAGCAATGATCATGTGTTAGGTACTTAAAAACTGGTCAAGAGTTATAATAACAAAAAGTTTACGAAAAATAAACATTCATCTGAGAAATAAATATCAAATCTGACTGTTGTATTTTTTCATAATTAACCGTAAAATAAAGATTATCTGACTATAACCTTCCATGATTATTGATTATTGCTCACTGTCATAAGATAGATAAGCTATCGAAAGTTCTTTATCAAACGTATAATAAAATTAATCGTTTGTTTTTTTAAACTCATGGAAGAAGTCGTAATACGTTTTTGTATAATATTTTAATGTAATATAGACAGATGTCCTTAAGCAGATGACGTTTGTGTTATTTCTGATTAATTAAATTTTTTAATATAGATCTTGTTTACATATTTTAAAAACTCTTTACTATTTTAGAATGGAATAAATTATATTTTTATCCTCGTATTTTTGTAACGTGTGACGATAATCTCTAAAAATACGCTAATCTTTTCAATACAAATCAATACAAATATTTTTAGCATAAAGAAATCCTGAGCTTAACCTTCTCCACTGATCGTAAAGCGACTTTAAGCACTATGATGAACTATCAGCAGCAATCAAGAACCTTTTCGTTCAGTAAGTCATCACAACCAAATAATTACGATTATAATCATGAAATAAACCTAGCGAGGTGTGTCGCAGTTGCCAGAACCAACTGAGTTAAATTTGTACATTGGATCCTAAAATTGGTCAAATTTGGACCTGCATGTTCTAGGTACATATAATATTCGTCAACAACTTTAAACGTATTCTTTCCAACTATCTTTGATATTTAGTGAAATACAACTTAGACATGATCGTTTAAATTCTTCATAAGTATGGTGCAATGTCGTGGTGTTTGCTATAGTTAACTGCGCTTTTGGCGAATACTACCTTTTTATATTTAAAATAATACCTAGGTACTACATGTAACATGTGTTTAGTTATCTAATTATCAGTTACTAAGACAGTAAACTCTTTTAATATATTCTTTTATGGAAGTTGATCGATGCCGGTGACATAGGATCTAGATTGTGGCAGCAATAATAAGATGAGAGGCAAGAAAGAAATCTTATGTACAAAAGCGGACTTCTGATGGGATGTATTGGTGATGATGAAGATGTTTAATTTATGCCAAATAAGTATAGCGTAATCGTATATAAGTTGAGCAACAAAACAGGAAATAACTGGTCATTACTTCTGTTTGTCAAACCTACACAATAAGGGTATGTTCCGAAATACAACACAGTACACTGTCGAATGCGAATGACGTCATCAATTGACGCTATATTGTACTGGCGTGCCGCCGCCATATTGCGTCGGATATCCCGCCACAATAAAACAATTTTTAATTGTATGTGTGCTGAATGAAGCATCCTAGAATTTGTTTTTATTTATTCATATACAAAAAAATATAGAATAATTGCTGGTATCTCCATTAAGAAGATATAATGATTTCGGAGCACAAAATGACAAAATAATCGCCAATACTTTTCCAATATGGCGTAAATGTATGACGTCATATACTGTCCTATGTTTCGGAACGAATCTCCAGTATAGCGTCGATTCATGACGTCATTTGCATTGAACAGAACACTGGGTTGTATTTCGGAACATACCCTAAGGTTCACACACAGTGAAAGGTCGTCATATAGGTTGGTAAACTATTTATTAATCTGTGATATAGGTACACAGTGTCAAAGCCACCGCAACGATCAATAATATATTTTACCCAAAATCCTTAAAACTGTATGTTGCTTAAAATTGACTTTGGCTGATAATTGAACTGAAAACCTAGTTTTAAATTCAGGCTTTGTACTGACCTTAAGCTTCATCATCCAAACAAAATCTTAAATTAGACTAAGGCATAAATTTTATGTATTTTTGTGAATAACCAACCGAACGCTATAAATATTTTTGTAAAATAAAGGTAACAAACGAGCACGCAGTCCATTTAATGGCAAGGACACCTACTCCATCCTTCACTAAGAATCAAAATTCAAATGTGTTGTCGCACCTGCTCCCTAAGATGGAATGCCTGTAAAAGAGTCTTCGTTTTTCATCTCTATACACTATCATGCATTGCTGCTAATGATGTGCGTGGTCCTTCCTCGGTCGAGCCAATGCATTCGTCCTTCAACTGAAATGCGGTTCTACCACATAAACAAAGTAAATAAGGTTTCAGCTCGACGAGTGAGTATAATTAGCGAAAAATTTATATTATATAGGTATATTTTTACATGATTTAATAACAATTTAAAGTTAAAAAATCGAACCTGCATTGAATTATACTAATGCCATAGGTATTTTTAGTTATATTTATATTTTTATAATATATATTAGTGGATGGACGACTTGTTTCCAGCATGTGTAAATGAGTAAGCGACACCAAGGTCAAAATCGACACGGCAAAACGCTTGTCAACGATCGCGCTGCATACTACAAATTAATTTAAATTTTTAAATCAGTATTTAGACCGGATATTTTGATGTAAGGAAAATACGACATAACAGTAAAATGGTATCAATATAGAAAAAAAAGGTACTTACTGACTGATCATCCAAATAGGGATTGAAATTTGTTCGAGCGCCATTTGTATTTTTGTTCGTTAGGGTGTAGAATAGAATAGAATAGAATAATTTTGATTCAATATACCTAATACTTATCAGTTTATTTTTATTTACCACTGGTTCGGAAAATACCTCTGTCCTGGGAACAACCAGCAACGAACCCAGCGGGATTGTATTTTTTAAACATAAATAACTTTACAATAATAGGTTAGTACGTAAGTACGATGCTCATTAAAATTCAAGCTTTTCTTGTTTTACGAAGGTTGTTAAACTAACTTTACGTTATTTTTATGTAGAAACGAATATTTTAACTTGTTTTCTGCAATTATTTTTCTAAGATAAATTTAAAAAATAACGTGGTGGAGCCACGCTGTAGCTGAATTTTGGTGGCAGCACAAATGGGTCATCTCGACTGCTGAGCTAAAGTCTGATCTCATACTGAGGGGATCCTGGAACGGAAAAGCGGTCTCTATACCCAATACTTATTGGCGTACTTCGCATGTTATTTTTTTAATACTTAAACATTTTAGGTGTCCTTACGGTGTTTTCCTTCACCAACGAGCACCTGATAAATAAGCACTTAAAATAGCAATAAACAACTTTTTCACCTCGGCTTAGTATATAATAATATAAGGATTCATCTAATAAATACACATAAGTACATACCAAATGTTTAAGAAAATTAGTGTCTATTTATAATATTCTCCAAAAACATTGCAAAACACTCATTTATTTCCTATTTTTTATAAATTAAGAGCATTGGTAACTATTTTTATTACAGATTTTATGATATAACAAATGATACGCTATATCATGCACATATCCGTGCAACTATACCTAAAACTCCTGATTTGATAATTTGGTATCTATTTGAAACAAAGAATTGGCCACACAGGTCCTTTATATTTGTATAATAAAATTAAGATCGTTTGTTATCACACGCTTCAGAGAATCTAATTTTATTTGTTTTAATTTGGACACATTTTACATATTATTGTGTATACGACTTCGTTCACATAAATGCCAGTTTAAATATTTATTCTTGCAACCTCATATAAAATTCTTTTTTCATTAGCATGTGAAAGACTGATTCATAAAAATGAAAGCATGCAACATAAAAATTAGGCTTTTCCTTTGTTGTAGCGTGAATGTGCCATATACGTCAAACTTAGCAGGCGTATTCACAATGGCAGTGCCAGACGTCTCGTACCTTTGACACATCTGCTTGACAGTATTGTAGGTCTGGAGAAAACTATATATGTAGTTATAACGCCATCATCGGAAGTCATGACATTTTATGACATTTTTCTGGTATTTGGATGAAGTAGTAATATTAACCATTTCATTGTCCCGTGAGTCATATATGAACATTACAATTGTTTAACCATTTTGTTTTTTTCGCGGATAGGCGAACTGTTAATAATATAGAATGAAACAAAATTAAATTTTGGCGTGTTTGGTGAATAACAGATGAGTACCAGAGACATTTTTTTTCTGATAAGTGATAATAATTCCATCTTAGTCCTGAGGGGTGAAAATAGGGTAAAACACCCGGTAGTCAGCCCTGTGCCAGTACTCAGCTTTTACAGACATTATTTCCTTATAAATAGTGCTGATATTTGTCTAGACCTTTAAAATAACGTTTAATTGAATCCATGTCTCCTTATTGGTTAATATGCACACCTACGAACCAATAGCTCGTCAGGTTGATGAGCTATACTCGTTAATTTACACTGCTGTCAAAGACAACGACTAGACGCATCGCTTTTGCAATTTTTTTCTTAAGGAAACGCGCTCGAGTATTCGGTATGTTTTTGTGTGTATTTGCTGTAATTTATGGTAGATTGTTGTATTGTTTTCACTAAAATGATTATTTTGTCATAAAGTTAACTATTAAATGCATTTCATTTGTTGGATATGTTGTAATTTAGGTGGCCGACTACCGGGTTTCGAATTTTAGGGTAGATCCAGTACTCAGCCATAAGTGGCTGACTACTGGTTTTTTCAGATTTTCTTATATGTGGTTGAGATTACTGAAGCGAATAGTCCCAATTTTGCCCATTACTTTCGGTTTAACTCTTATGAGATGAAAAGTGTATTTTACCAGTAGTCGGCCGCGTACAAATGTAATTGCATGTCGGGGGCCGACCAATGGGTCTACAAATCCAGTACTCAGCCGTTAGTCTTGTTGCATAAAATAGTACCTTAAAGCCTTTTAGTTTGGGTTGAATTTATGCACGGTTATTTTAGCGTGAATATCATTTGTTTTAGAATTCCATAATGTCAAAAAGACCAATCCACCAATACAAAGAAGAGCAATTAATACAAGCTATGACTACGGAAAATAGTAAAATAAAAAGAAAAATACATGTACAATAAACAGAATAAGATGCAACAACTGTGAAGAGAAATTGACTAGCGATACGGAAATTAATGACTTAAAAAATATTGGATGTGACAATTGCCTTGCATGGTATCGTTTGAACTGTACTGAATTCGCTGGGGAAACATATGAAAAAAATATATAATAAAGAATTTTTATGTCAAATATGCAAGAATAAGTGAGAGGCTGACTACAGGGTAAGACATGGCTGACTTGTGGAGAAATGAGGCTGACTACTGGTGAAAAGTGTCATAATTTGTTTACTGCTGATTTTTTATATAATTCTATTATAAATATATCTTTTTGTTAATTTCTTTAGTAAATTTAATAAACAACTTTTCTAAAAATAATGATTGTTTTTGTTCATAGTGTTCAATATTTAAAATACAATTGAATCAAATTTTAGTCCTCACTAAAAGGCTGACTACTGGGTGTTTTACCCTATCTAACCTTTGAAAGCATCTGCATTTTGATTCTTAAACGAGGACGGAAGTAGTTGCTTTTCGGCGAAAACATTGACTTGCCAACAGTTCTCCTGTATGCTTTTGTGTTCTAGAAGTAATTCACTTATTTGTCGAAGTCCATTCATCAGTTAAAAAGATGTATAGGTATATGAGACGTCCATTTTAGTCCTAGTGACCGTCTTTATTTGACGTTGAATGCAGTAAACACCAAGTAAGCTCATTTTTTCTTCAATGTTACAAGAATGATGAGATGGTGCATCACTTTTTTTATCTATTTTTTTCATAAAAGTCAAGTAACACGAGCACAAATGTATTAAACCAAACGCATTGTTTAATCATACAAGCTACTACTTCAGTATAACCAACTGAATTTAACTGGGTTTATATATAAATCTTGAAAGAGAAAGCGATTGTTTCTTTTAATATATAGAATATTTATTATTATACATACAGAACTCATAATTAACATATGTTATTTCATATAGTTACTTAAGGAATTACGGACGACAATTAACGAAAAGAGAGGATAAAATTTAATCTGTCAAAATTAATTCACTAATAAAAGTGTCACAAGTGATTATCAGAAAAATAGGAGTAAAGCCGTTTTGAATGTTTGGATTTTATTAAAAAAAATTATATGCGTATATTTTGATAGGTCACTAAACTAAGACGACGATCATAAATAACTAAATGTAAAATAAAACAAAAGTTTCAAGTTCGACGCGAGAAAAAAAGCATTCAAACGCCATTAAAAATAATGCAATTAAAAGCTCACCCTCGCGATGTGCGAACAAAGAAAACGATTAAAAGCTGCGCGCGGACACTACTGTGTCGCGTAGTCGACTGCGCGGGCGACTTTAGCACACTGACTCTTGAAGTAAAGTAACCTATCTTAATTCCCATATCGACACTATCGTACTACGCAAGTTATATGTTATTCTTCAAGCGTGACCGATACATAAAGAGTGGTCAAGAACTATAAAATGTTTTTTTGTTCTGCTATTTAGAAATAGTTTTAAAAAAGAAACTACAACTTAAATTTGTTGCAATAAAACGCATTATTTTTAATCCAACAAAAGTTATTAAATATGCAAGAAAATATTGCTCTCATAATAAAGTTGCAAACACTGACATTTATTTCCCGTATTTTGCGTATACAACTTTAGCATTCACATTTCGCAGACACTTGGAATATAAACGATAGAGATGGGGCACTTAACTAGCGAAGCTCGTAACCAATTAAAAATGCAACAGAATTATGGTTAGCTGTGAAATAAACCCAAAAGCAGCTGCCACCACTTTAAAGTTATTGATGTTCTCATTCTGATCAACTAACTAACACTATTGTCAAACTGCGCCTAGAATTGTTTTGGTCATTTGTCTGGCGGATCGTCTATCGCGTCGTACCGGTAGGCGTAGTGTAGGGCGACCCCCCACTGTATGGAGTGACGACCTGGTAAGACATGCAGGAAGTCGATGGATGCAGGTGGCTCAAGACCGTGCTTTGTGGTATTCCTTGGGGGAGGCCTATGTTAAGCAGTAGACTTGTGAAGGACTGTAATGATGATGATGATGAAATGTTATTATAGCATTTCGTTTACGCCAGAGGAAAAATAACGAGACCATCGATGAGGGTCAGCATCGAGTAATGCAATTGGCATTCCGCCTGCTGATTCGACTAAAGGGTATCCTCGTTATTGGGGAGAGCCCGATGTGCAGCAATGAACTCGAACGGGCTGCTAGAGAAAAAAAGATATTAGATATTTTTAACATCAGTTTTTATAACTGCCGACTTTTATTTATCTATTTCTCCTGGGGTTGACTGGTAGCGAATGCTAAAAGGCATTAAGTCCGCTCATTGTAACCCTTACTTTACGTTGTGTCTTACAACAAAGATTTAATAAATCTACACATATACAGGGTGTCCAGTAAATAGCACGACATACTGCAGGGGGTGATAGCTAGGGTCACTACCTATCAATACAACACAATATATGTTCAGCAAAATCTTACGGATGTACAGTTTTACAAAATTTTCCGAAATACCGAAAAATCTCTACCTTGAAACAAATTTTTAAGCATCTCGTAATGAAAAAATCCTTTTCTAGTACTTTTTTTACATCAAATTATTCGTGAATAGTTACTTTACTCATTGATAAGTCTTTTTTCTATTAAAGACAAGAATATTTTCAAGAAATACTATTTTTTGTTTAAATTTGCACAGAACTATTTTCTTATCACTTAAGTTTAACCTACAGGGGTGTAAAAAAATGTATGTGGCAGTTTTGTACAACAAACTTAAAAAATAGCTTGTTTAATGGTGATTTAGAAAAGATACAATACTAGTGCATTTTCATTAAAAAAATACAAAAAAATAAGCTATTTTAGTAAATAGTAAATCCGTAAGATTTTGCTGAACATATATTGTGTTGTATTGATAGGTAGTGACCCTAGCTATCACACCCTGCAGTACGTCGTGCTATTTACTGGACAGCCTGTATATTAAATTGAAGTGTCTGTAATTTCATAATAACAGTTTTTTACTAAATGCATATGAAAGTATATACGGTACTGATAAAACCATTTAAAACAACTTTGTTTGTCTGTCCGTTGGTCTGTATGTATGTCTGTTTGTTTCGGCTAATCCCCGAAATTGAAGGATCGATTTTGACGAGACTTTCACTGGCAGATAGCTGATTGTATAAGGAGTATCTAAGACTATTTTGATTTTGGAAAAACAATTAGGGTTCAGCGCAAAAAAAATCAAAACCCATGAAACCAACAGTAATAAATTTCACGCATTCTTTATCTTTGTTTATTAACAACTAGTTAATGAAAAAAGATAAAGAAGATTTATTTTGATATTTTAGTATATTGAACAACATACATTTAGTATTTTGGTATATTGAACAATAAATCCGATATACTATAATGTTATTGATTGATTATAATGAGCCCTATAAAAATATCGTTTATTTTTATTAGGACCACATTATGCTTATTTTATGACTTCGTCAGCGTTGCGTGATAAAGTGATAAACGCTATTAGGGTGTTATCACACCAATCGAATGATCCTCGATCAATACCATTGATCGACGTCGATTGATGGCGATCGATTGGTGTGGTATCTTTAGCTGATCGACGGATACTGGTCGATAAAACGTTGTTCAACCATTGATCGACAATTAATGGATATGGTTGTGAACTCATTATCATTATCTTTCAATATGCGGTCGAATAATCAAGCAACTCGATCGACATCAACCACAATCCATTCCACCATCGATCGGTCGGTGTGATAGATACTATCGATCAACGTCGAATAGACCATTCCACCATCGATCGATGTAATCGATCGGTCGATGTGGTAGAAATTATCGATCAACGTAGAATAGACCATTCCACCATCGATCGATGGCATCGATCGATCGGTGTGGTAAAAACTATCGATCAACGTCGAGTAGACTGTTCCACAATCGATCCATGCCATCGATTAATTGGTGTTGTAGAAAGTATCGATCAACGTCGAATAGAGCGTTTATTTTAAGGTTACCAGCATTTAATCTTCTTCTTTATCAACACGTTACCGTGTAGTGGCCGTGTAAAAATATCCACTACTTCGTAATTATTATACCGTGGGTGTCGTAAGAGGCGACAGAGATAAAGAGAAATAAATGATGAGCAGTAGCGTCTTTATTATAGTATAAGAGTAACAATCAGGCACACAGTCCACCTGATGGTCAGTGGATGTTGTGACCCATAGATATCCATATCTATCCTCGATTAAGAATCAAAATTCAGATGCGTTGTCACCACTAAGGTCTAAGATGGAATGTCTCGTTTCCAGTAAAAAGGGTCTCCGGTTCGCTACACAGCACAAACAGCAGCATAAATTGATATGTCACGTTGGTATTCTGTGAGAGCGTAGTCCTTCCTCAGTCGAGATGATTCATTCGTACTACAACCATAATGTAACTGCAGCATGGCTCTACCACGAAATAACGCCTAAAAATAAAAAAGCGGGGCAACTATGGCGAATATCCACCTACGAGTTGAAGCATGGAGTATGGGGGAGGCCTATGTAAGCAGTAGATTTTAACAGGCTGTAAAGGTAACAACACGTTACGTTACCTCTGCTGTACATGGGCCTCCTATGCTAAGGAGAATTTGCCAACACTTAGGAGGCAAGGTGGCGTTTGCCATACTAGACGTCTCGCACCCTTAACACAGCTCCTAGTCGCCGGTCTGGGTATTTTACATTCTGATATATACATACGAAATGACCCTGTATAGTCACTGACCGTGTAGTGACTGATCGTGTCGTGTTAGTGCAAGAATATCCACTACCCAATAACGTCCCGTGGATGTCGTAAGGGGCGACAGAGGGAAACAAATCAGGAAATGGGTAGCAGCATCGTAATAATAACTTAAAATAAAATTCCGACGTGGTAGAGCTTTGCTACAGCTATATTAGTAGTATAGTTGTAGCACGAATGGGTCGGCTCGGTTGGGGAAGGACCTCGCTCTCACAGAATACCAGCGCGAAATAGTAGCTTAACGCTGCTTCGTATAGTGAGTGTAGAGAACCGGAGATCCTTTTTACTGGAAACGAGGCATTCCATGTTAGTCCTCACGTATGACAACGCACATGCATATTGATTAGTTATCGAGGGTAGTTTCTGTAGCTCATAGACATTTAGAAACCACTTACCATCAGTTGGACTGTGTGCTCGCTTGTCACGCTATCCCATAATTTAAAAAAATTGCCGTTCTAATCCACCTGCCAACCGTAACAATTATGACAAAATTTCCGTAAAAATTCACATAAAATGATATAGAATTCTATACGAGACTATCTGCCTATACTTAGCAGTTAACTTTAAATGGGCTATAGCAGTAGCGCTATACACATACAGAATAGTTATACTGCATCTATTGGAGGCAAAAAAGGACTTTATAGTTTTTACCTTCCTTATAGTCGAATCCACGGGACTATATTGAATGATAGATTCCTTTACGGCTTCATAATTGCTTTAGGCGTAGTATTATATAACATTATGCTGTAACTTTTCATTGTATTAGAACCTTTTCGCATTAGCATAACTCATTTATTAGATAAGAGAGGGTGAGAATTGTGTCGCCGTGTCGAGGTGTCCATTATATAATAGATTAATATAATAGCAAACAATTATGGCTGCCTGTTAATCATTCTATAAATTTATTGACTAGTATTTGATTATATTACCTTCTTTGTTATCCATATTTTATATCTGTAAAACAGTACAAACTTAATACGAGGCATGGTAACTCAGATGGTTAGCGCTCGCCGTAAATTTCACAGAACGGAACAGCGCGGCGGTCACTTCCTTGGCCTAAGCCCCTCTCAGAAATGAAAGACCTGTGTCCAGCAGTGGGACATATATAGGATGTAACTTTTTCTAACTTATTATAACTTATAACTTATTCTAACTTGCAAACGAAACACGTACAAAAACAAGTGTCAATGTGTCTAGAATATCGCACAATGAAAATATCGAAATTCTAATTTTATAGAGATAAATAGACCAATGTACTGAAATGGTAACCAACATATAAATACGAAAAACTACACAAAATAATATCTTCAGATGAGAATATAACGTAATTCAAAATGTTGCACATATATATTATGTTCTCCTTTTTCATTCTACAACATATTCATTATTCACCATCCCGCAACATTATTTTGTTGTACACGTGACTTTTCATTGTAAGAACATATGCCGTAAATTCTCACGCTCGGCATAATATGCATTGTGGTTTCCATATGAATCTCTAGGACCTCAAATATCAAAATCGTTATCATATTTAGCCTTCTTCACAATTGTATAAACGAGTCTTACAGCAGAAACAATGTGTCGGCTTGTCCAGGGAAGAACTGCACTAGCACAGAATGTCAGCGAAAAATAGCAGCACAATTCTGCTTTTTTTATCATATAGTAAAATGATTGGTGAGTGATGAGAATTGGGGACCCTTGAACTCTGTGCCTCGTGGTGTGCCTCGTGCTTTGTCCCGTAACCGTCTGAAAAAAATCATAATTTAAAACTTTAATGAGCCCTTTAGTATAGAGGGACCCCTTATCTTCTGATTAGTAATTGCCGATTACACTCTTTTGCAATAATCACAGTTAAACGAGAGGTTTTTTAGTTTAGAACCTTGTATCTCAGGGCTATTTCAAATTAGGAAATAAAGTGAAATTTATTACGTAAATCTATTTTAATTATTCATAATTAGTGCAGATTTCATATATAACAAACAATTGAAGCATTTTTGTAGGCATATTTTTGCAATTAAATTTTACTTGCTTTAATTATGATTCACTTGTGCGTATAGGTACCGCCCAAGTAGCACACAAGCAGGGTAAGCAGACACTGTATCGCTCTATTGCTGTATAACACCTGTTTAATGAATTTTGCACCTTTCTTAATCTGTATAAAACACATTCTTATATTTCTTAAAAATCAGAGTGATAAAGTAGTTCAGTAGCGACGTTAATGGCTTTGGTGATAAAAAAGGGGTTTGTAGAGCTTTTGTATAGGCGTTGGACATAAAGTCGAGTTATAAAAATACTTATTAACACTATGAGATCTAAAAGAGGATGAAGATAAAAGTGCTGCAATCGAATTATAAATATTGCATATATCATTCAAGATAATACTAAGTAGTACTATGTAGTCTACAACTTTACAATAGATATATGAAAATCTCAATAATTATAATTAATAATAATAATAATGTCCTCCAGACCGAGTTCCGGCCACGGCGGCCTGCCTCAATGGAGGCTAGCCATCGGCGCAGGACAAGATTATAGTGCCCAAGTGTATGTGCAAGCACAGGTGCACTCTATATTCCCTCACTCTCATAATCAGATGGGATGGTAAACCGACACGACCGGAGAGAGATCAGGCGCAGGACCAACGGCTTTACGTGCTTTCCGAGGCACGGGGGTAAGATACCGCCAACTTCCTGACTCCAGGCAACTACTGAGATTTTCTTGACGGAAAACTCAATAATTAACTTTTTGGCCCGACTCGGGATTCGAACCCAGGTCCTCATAATCGGCAGTCGCACCACTATAACCACTAGACCATGAGGCAGTCATTACCATTAATACAGTAAGGTATGTACAAGACCTTTAATAATTTCACGAATCTTTAATTATTTTGTTTTGTGTGTGTTAATAAAATTAATTCAGATTATAAATTGACCCAAACATTTTTTCGATTGTATAAAGGTTATTATGTGATTTTGTAACGCAAAATTAGTAAAAATACTTCATAGTTCCGTGATAGTAGATTTTAAAGCTCTAAAATAATTATCACTAACGCAGTACTACTCCTAAAACCATTATAAATGGATAATTAATAAATTACAACAAATTTCACATGTTTAGCGGGCGCACGAAGGAATATTTTGACAGAAAACTGATGCTTGCACTCATATTCTACGTAAAAAGTGAAATTAAATCATTATACTCTTACTTCATACTAATTAACTTTTTTTAAATATTTACCACCATAATACGTCACGATTAATTGAAAATAATATTTGTCATTTATGTTCTGTAACTATAATTCTTATATAGATATATCGGGTGAAAAATACCTTTAAGATACTTTAAGCTTTAATGACAAGTTACAGTCGCGTCGCACGTGTACATCTTTTAGCTTCAAAAATCAGATTTCACGCATCTTTGTATCGCTTTACAATCTCACCATTCCGTTATCGTACCCCTAATATAGCATTGAAGCCTGTATAAAGTGGGCCCTTTTCTTTGGCATAAAAACGATTGAAAAGTTCTCTATCGCTACTGTAGCACTTACTTATGAAGGTAAAGCCATAACATTTACCTGTTAAGCGTCTGCTGTAACGCTGTTGTAGAAAACGTCCTATATAAAGTCGGTAAGGAGCGCGACCAGAGCAGTATAGGCGACACAAGCGAAGACTTCGGAGCGAAATAAAGTGAACTAAAATTTTTATATAGTTAAGTGTAACAATTTATTAGTGTTTTTAAGTTATAATTAGCGTTCGGTAATTAAAGTGTCAATTTTGGTAATTCAGTCGGCAGTTTTTACCCTAAGCTCGTAACAATATTAACTAGGTATACAATAACAATAGTTTTTGCCAAAAACATATTATGATGAACATTAACACTCTATTACTTGCTATATTAGACGAGTTTTTCGGGGGACATATCTATGAATATGTAAACTCTTTCAAAAGTAGTTTTGTCCCATGAAACAGTCAAACTATTTTTACTAAAGACGAAGTAGTTTTGACTGAAAAGAATCGATGATCGATGAAAAGGAATTTTGAACAGGAATAGTGGCTAAAATGATTTCATTTGTCACCAATGCGCGTAAGCACCAGTTCGTTACTACGACCCACCCATGTCACCACGTCAGAAGGACCGTTATCACGACCCACACAGGAAGAATAAACCCAGATGTAGTGTTATCCTTCTGCGTTCGTTTCATTGGAATATATTCACATGTTTTATAATGCGCACCTAAATTTAAAATTTCTCGCGGATAGAATTTGTCGATGATGATGCAAGTTAATTTTGGCACCAAACTTGAATATAAAAATATTATACAGAAAAAACAACGCACAAAGCAAGTAAAATAATTTATTTCAAATAATTTACTAAAGTTTCGTTTAAGCGATGGAAAAAAATCAGAAAATTGAATTCTAAACGCAACAATAATGTTAGTTAATTACTAAAGTAAGAGTAGAGTATGGCATTATAAGTATTTATGTCTATTTATCTAAAAATCTCTGTGGATTATTTTTTTTAAATATTATTTTGTATAAAATATCAGGAACTTTTGAAAGCTGCAACTGAATTGCCAAATATGTTGGAGGATATTTAAATGTACGCTTATGTCTTGACTACGAATAAAATACAAAATGTCTTGATAAGACAAAAAAAACAGAAACAAGGGTAGTGAATTACGTTAACTAGTGACGAGTTGCAAAAGAGGAATAAAATAAGAAAATTAAAAAAACACGAAGAAATGCAGGGTTCCCTACCATTGTAAAGCACGTTTCTAGTAGGAAAGTCCCCTTTAATTTTTCATTTATTTTTATTTTCATTATTTATTGTTATAGCGGCCAAAAAATACACATTTTCCGAAAATTTCAAGTGTCTACCTATTACGGATAATGAGATACGGACACGGACGGTAGAGGCTTAGTAATAGTAATAGGGTCCCGTTGGTTACCCTTTTGTACAGAACCCTAAAAAGTAACAAAAATTAGTTAAGCAAAGCATAAAAAGCAGAAATTTACATCCGAAATGAAGACAGTCACAGTAGAAAAAGAAATAAAAAGATCTGTAAAGGAATACACAATAACCCATTAATGTGTTACTTACGAGTAATTGTGTCAAGATCAGGAACAAACTCCAATAGTTTCCTCCTTAAGAAAAGACAATGACAGTAGATAAGAACAATGTGACGCTGATGACGGTGGAGGCCCTCACCGGATATCAATTGGATATTAGTTAATTGATCTGCACATCTCCGGAACCGTGCATCCTACGCAAAAACGGACCGCAAATTTGTGATCAGAGCATGCCAAAACCTTTTTGCTTTGGGGTTGTGAGTCGAGAAACGATGTACCACTTCTGACTCAGTGAGCCAGAACTGGTACAGTGTAACTACTACAGAGACAGTGTCAAAGGTTCGCGACAAAGTCGAGAAAAATAACTATACAACATTTCCCATTTTCTAAGTGTTGTGATATCTGGTCAGTTAATGCTGCTATAATGTCTCGGTTGATTTTTCCCGTCGAAAACAATATTGCTTATTTGCGATAATTCAATGTCTATGTAGAAAACCGGACAAGTTGCGTGTTCACTATCTTCTCCAGAATTTTCGATATAGTGCTGAGTAGAAACATTGGTCTCTAATTTTCCGGCAAGGTTGGAGACCCATTTTTAAAATTGGTGACACTGCTGCAGTTTTTTAGGCTTCTGGAATAACTTCTGTTTCTAGGCTTACGTTAAATATGTGAGTGAACCAGAGGTATAATTATTAAATTAAATTGTGAATGATTCGGCTCACTTCCTGCTCAATTGTAGGGTGCAGATAGAAAGAGTTTGGGTTAGATTTTGAACGTCGGTTCTTGATATGTAAGTCTCCAGCGCCATCTAGTATCGAGTGGCAGAACTAGGGAAGAACTTTCTACACTTAGTCGGTTTGGACCGGTATGTGCTTGAACATTCGGGATGTTTCAGTGGAAAAGGTCCTATATAAAGGCGTTATGGACCGCGACCGAGACAGTATTGAATTGATAATACGAGCAAGACTTAGGAACGAAATAAAGTGATCTAAAGTGTTAAATAAATAATTATTATTGTGTTTTAAGTTTTAATTGGTGTTCGGTAATTAAAGTGTCAATTTTGGTAAATCAATCGGCAGTTTTTATTGTCACGAACCCTAAGCTCGTTACAATAGCATAGATTTTCAATTTTATTCCAAATGTTACGTGCATTGCCTTTCTTTTTAGTAAATTCCTTTATGTTATATTCAGCTTTAATGTTCCGAAATAGGATATGAAAAAAGTTTCTATACCGTTTGTAGACAAATAATTTACGTTGGTTATTCGGATCAGCTTCATTTTTATTTTTTATTTTTTTATTTTTATTATTCACAAAATCCACAGCTTGTAACAATCTATTTACACACAAATCTTACAAAATAGGTCTTGAAGCCAATTACTTATTTAGCTTAAAAGAACGTCACAGAGTATTCACCACCTTACTTAAAAATAGTGTGTGTGTGTGTGTGTGTGTGTGTGTGTGTGTGTGTTTGTGTGTGTGTGCGTGTGTGTGCGTGTGTGTGTGATCGATACAAATTTTAATTAAATAACGATATTTTAACATAAATAAATATACGTTATAAATATAGACCTGATATATGTAAATTATAGCGTATATTTATGTATCCAATTAATACCTGCTACAAAAACTTTCTTGTATTTATATTTTTAATGCAATTTGCTACTTAAATTTATAGATTAGTTTATAATTTGACATATTTTTGCAAATTACTTTGGCAACTTCACGTTTGAATGAAGGTTTACTAGAGTGAAAGATATCAATTGTATTAAATGTTTTATTATAAATTCTGTGAAGCCTATTGACAATCGAATTTTGAGCATAGTTAGTTCTTTTAAGGGCAGTAGCGAAAAATGTCGTATGTCTAGTTCGTTTATTTGGAACACAAAAACTTAAAATTTGTAACGCTAATTCACAACAGTCTATGTAGTTATTACATATGCCGTGTAGGAAGGACATATCCATTAAGGTTCGTCTACTTTGAAGAGGCATGAAATTATAGCGGAGACTAGGTTCGCTATCATCTGAAAGTGACAAGAAAAACGAAAATGTAGGTGCTTTAAAAAATTTAACTGAATATTCTCTAGCTTTTGAATATACGTCACATATTGAGGATTCCATATTATACTATTATACTCCAGAATACTTCTGACATATGCAAAGTTTAGTACTCGTAAACATCCAATTTCTGAAAAGGGCTTACTGACTCGTAAAACAAAACCTAAATTTTTGTATGCTTTCGCGACTATTGTATCGATATGATCGGAAAATGTTGATTTTGAATCCATTTTTACCCCTAGATCAAGTACTCTATAAACCTCCGATAAAGTAAAATTATTTATTTTATAATTGTATTTAACTGGATTAATTTTTCTAGTGAATGATACAAAACAACATTTCTTTAAATTAATACCAATATGATTTTCAATATAATAAGAGTTTAATCTATCTAGATCGGCTTGAAGGTTACTGCAATCAATAATCCCATTAATTTTCATAAAGATTTTTGTATCATCAGCATACATTAAAAATTTTGCATGCTTAAAGCATCTACGAACATCATATAAGTACGTGGCATATAACAAAGGTCCCAGGATGGAACCCTGCGGTACGCCAGATGGTACCTCCAAAAAGTCGGAGCATGAACTACCTACCACTACAGCTTGAGAACGATTACGCAGATATGACTCGAACCATCTCAACAAATTACCGTGGATACCCAGTTCAGATAGTTTACGCAGAAGGATACTGTGGTCAACACGGTCAAATGCCTTCTCGAAATCCGTATATATTACATCTACTTGTGACCCACCATCCATACTATTCGATACATAGTCTACAAAAACTCCAAGGCTTGTAGTAGTTGACCGGCCTTTTATAAATCCATGTTGTTCAGAGGGAATCGAAGTGGCAACTATTGGATATATATGAGCATGGACTACTCTTTCATAAAGTTTACCGAGTACGTTCAGGATTGAAATGGGATGGTAGTTCTCAACTGTTGATTTAAGACCTTTTTATGAATTGGTCCTGAAAACATCGATTAAAAATATGTGAGACAGGAAGAGATAGAGCATCTGCACAATTGGTGAAGAATATTGTTGGAATATTGTCGCTACCCGCACCTTTCGATATGTCGAGATTTTTAATTAGCTTTAAAATATACTCTTTATTAATTTTAATGTCATGTATATTAGCAATTTGCAATGGACTATTACGCGTATCTTGTAAAACAAAACCTAATAATAATCAAACAAAACCTAATAATAAAATAGATCAGACGGTTTATTAAAATTTCTCTCAAAAAACTTATTAAAAGCGGAACAAATGTCAAAACTGTTACTGATAACTAAATTATTGTACGTCATCTGTTGAGGATAATTACAAATATTCTTTTTCTTAGATTTTACATAGTACCAGAAGTATTTAGGGGTATTTTTAATTTTTTGTTGCGAAGATTTTATATAGGAATTATAACAGTCTGACTGCATTTCCTTTTGTCTACTTCTTAAGTCTGAAAATTGAGCATAGTCGTTTGGGTTTTTGTATTTTTTCCAGTGTTTGTGAACTTTAAACTTTTCTTTAATTAAATTTATTAACAGCCTGCTATACCAGATGGGATAAGTGTGCACACCAGAGTGGTAAACCTGAGGAACATATGTTTCTATGCAGTTATTTATAATTGCATAAAAACCAGCTATTATAGTCTCAATATTTGTGTTAGTGTCTAATATAAACGACCAATCCTGTTGATTTAACATTTCATTAATGATATTAAAGTCAGCACGCACATAAATATAATTTGATCACGATTGTGTCTTCAAGGGAGGTATGAGTATATCGGACGCAGTGATAATGAGTGAAGGGTGGTGACAGTCTTCTTTAACAAGGTGGAAGTTGGATCTACTAACATTGACGGACGAGTCTGTAAAAATTAGGTCTAGTATTTTATTTAAGATGGTATTATATTGCATAAGACCTATGAAAGCCGTATCGTCAATGAGCTGTGATGCAGAATTCTGGACTTCAGCAGAGCCTTTCCTGAGTATGACAGGTCCATCTTATGTCCAGTCTATACACGGTAGGTTAAAATCGCCTACAGGTATAAACTGATCATTGGGATGATTATTACGTATTTGTGAAATAAGATTTACAAACAGTCTGGTTCTCTCTGAGAGTGACGAGTTAGGGGGTATGTAAACCACTGCTATGTGGAGGTCGTGCTCTAATCTCACAGCACTAGAAGGAACCGTCACCCAAACGCACTCAAGGTTATCACAATGCCATTCGGATCTCATACGGGCCTGCAAGTACAGTGCACACAATAACATGACCCCACCTCCCAACGACCCACGGTCACGACGAAACACATTATATTTATCATTACATAATTGTGAATCCAGGATTCCGTCATAAAGCCAAGTTTCGGTTATCATAACCACATCATAATCAAGCAATAATAAATTATTATAAAATTCATTAATCTTAGTCCTCAAACCCCGTACGTTCTGATAATACAGTTTTAATTCTTTCAGTGTAGTATCCATTGAAAAAACAGTTGACTATGCTAGTACTTATAATAGTTATAGTGAACAATTACATAAAAATGTAGCAAGGTATAGGCGTAAGATATGAATAATTATAGTTAATAATAGTTTTTAATAAGAATAAGTAATAAATGATTAATAAATGTGTAAATTTTACTTGTAAATATGTTATTATTAATCGATAATAAATAACATTATATCTTTTAAAGGATATTTTGTATTTATATTTGAGAATGTAATAAGTATATGTATATAAGTAAAGCGTTAGATGAGTGCAAGTATATGTGAATTTGGTAATGTTTATTAATGTATATGTGAGAATAATTTATGATACGTGTGTGAGTTTTTGATAGTGTATCTAGTTGTATTAGCTGATAAAAAAGCATAGGATTTGTAACAAGTGCATACCTATTCACAAGTAATTTACGAAAACCCTTCAAAGTACACAGAATAAACAGGTAAGTAGATTTTAAATAATTTTTACAATATCTGCCGAAGAAGATATGGAGATGGGAGGCGAAGCCTCATTTTTTCGAACGAAAATACGGCAGTTTTTTGTCCAAATGAATTTGTAATTTAGTTCCTTTACCTTTTGTTTGCACTGTGAAAGAAGCATTTTATTTTCTTTTGTTAGATGCTCATTTATAAAAATCATATTAGTTACACATCCAAACTCCATATCACTGGCTTTTAAATTACGATGTTTACGTGCAGCGGCTATTATTTTGTCTTTAGTAAAGCGACAATAGGGCGCGCACGCACGGTGCTTGTGGCACGCCGCGGCTGCACGCGATGCGCAAACTCCACTTCAGAGGGTTCGATTGAGGCTCCAATATGCTTCGAAATCTTTTGTAGTTAAGTAGTAATAGTTAATGTGTTCTCATCCTTATGCTCTGGTATGCCAGTGATTTCGATATTTTGCAATCTAACCCACTGTTGTTGCTTCATATTATCGTCTTCCAGAGTCTTCACACGAGTTGTGAGGTGATTTAATTGTTCTTTGAGGAATTTGTTCTCATCCTTGAGGCACTGCAAATCCGATGTGGTGGAGTCTAGGTGCTTTTTTAAGTCATCATATTGTCCAGAAATATAAGTCATAGACTCCTGAAGTTCGACAAAGCGACTATTTATATCCTTCAGCTGATTTGATACCATTCGAGTCAGTATTTTTTCAAGCATGGCCTCAATTTCAGTTATCAGTTCTTTTTTAGGATTTCTTTGAATTTTTCTTGAGAAAGTTGTGAGTCCACTGAACGATTTCTTCGCACAGTTACATTACAATCTTGAGATAGATACTCGGGTTTAACTTTGTCATCAATCTTGGAGTGACTAATAGTGCGAATTGGTATATCTAAGTTGCCTGTTTTTGGTTGCTTGCTTTTGCACTCTGAGCATTTCCACTGACTTTTAGCTTCTAGGCTCATTTTCCTAAATCGCTTTGGTGACAAGTTTGCACACAACACATCGTACTTTAATTTACAACCATGACAACTTATAAATTCATTACTTGATATATCACTTTTACAACCGGCGCAGCTATATGAATCCATCTTGTAGACTTGATGCGGACGGCCTAACTATGAAGCTTTAAACTCAAAGTGCAACTTGTCCCGGTGTTTCATGCATTTTACTAACCAGGGGTGATACAGTGTTTCATGTTGCTCTTTCTGCGACCTATATTAACCTTCTGTGTTAATTCTATATGAGGCAGTTTCAACATTAGTTTTCGCTTGTTATTTCATTACATTTCAATCTGTTGATATACAAATGAAGATTTGGTCAAGACATGAGGCTCCTACAGTTGGGTTTGAAAACGCTGAATATAGACCATGAGATGCAATTAAGTATAAATACTTGGCTACTTGTGCATTACTTTAATGGTAATGTTAATATTAAGGTCACCTGTAATTACAAGTCTTCGTTTGTGTTGTATATCAGAGAGTACAGTATCTATAGAGGAAATAAATCAATACATGTTAAAAAAGAAAGAAAAACGGTAAATTATTACGGTAAATTTATTAGGTAGTAGAGCCACGCTGTAGAACTGTAGATACATTGTTACGAGCTTGAGGTTCGTGACAATAAAAATTGCCGATAAAATTACCTAAATTAACACTTTAATTTACTTTACACAAATTAAAACTTAAAACACTAATAATTAAACACACTAATTCACTTTATTCCGCTCCGAAGTCTCGCTTGTCTCGCCCAAATCCAATACTGCTGCGATCGCATCTTGCTGCGCCTATATATACAAATTAGCAATGAAGCATCTAGAATATTCAAGTAAATGCGCGCAAAGCGACGAGTGTTCGAGTGTAGATTTTTTAGAAACTTAGTTCTTCGGATGGCGCTGTCGGTTGAAAAATTTGTGATGTCATTTTCTGCAAAGCTCCCCTCGCTCTCGTTCCTGACACTAGATGGCGCTAGTTGACTTATTCACGCAACACTGCCCCCTCCTAAGACATGCTCTTCCCGAGCATTATCGGTCCCATAATAACGCGCCAAGCGATCCACATGGACGATCTTAGGAGTCCCCTTTGCGCCTTTCTGTAACGGCTCCGCAATGTCAAGGGATGTCCTATCCCGTGGTGCACCAACATTGTACAATTTCGATGCTCCTCTACTCCGTGTCTGATGTCCCCTCACAGCCGCACAACTTGTACATGTACGACACCAATCCTCGACATCGTCACGATAATGGACCCAGTAAAACTGTTCTCGGACCTTCAGTAGAGTTCGTTTAACTCCCAAATGGACTCTTGAACGACCATTATGGCACAGCTGTAGAACATTCGGCACTTTAGCTTTAGGGACAACCATTTGCAAACGACAGCTGTCTCCTCGACCATTGTCCCATTTACGGCACAGTACTCCATCCTGAAGCAGCAAGCTGTCCCATTGGGCCCAATAGCTTTTCGTGGTTGAACTCATCGCTGAGACGTCCCTCCATTAAGGCTTGGTAGCACGGGCCTTCATCCATCCCAGAATCGGCTTGATGTCCGGATCTTCCTGCTGCGCATGTCGTAGGCTGTCCTTCCAGCCGTTGCTGAGGTGGTCTGTCCTGAGCATCCTCACGGATACCACTTCCTTACTCTCTTGCCTACTACAATGGTTGCAATCTTCAGGACAAGGTCTTCTTGACAATGCACCTGCGTTGCCGTGCCTGCTGCAGTGTCTGATAGTAAAGTCGTATTCCTGCTGCTGCTGGGCGGTGCTGTTAGCCGCCCTACCTTTCTGAGACCGTTCACCTTCCCTTCCTAGGGTGTGCTTAGGGCAGCTGGACCGAAGATGGCCCCTTTCCCCACAGCCATAGCACCTAGGGCTGTATTTTTTATTGTGGTCGCGAACCGTAACTGCTGTAACCTCCCTAGCGCTAGGGGAACGACGATCCTGCCACCGCCAGGCGGTGCCGTTAGCTGCACGACCCTCTCGAGATCGATCAACTCTCCTTTCCACGGTTCGCTTAGGGCAGCTGGATCGAAGATGGCCCTTTTCCCTACAGCTATAGCACCTAGGGCTGTATCCTTTGTTGCAGTCGCGTACTGTAGCTGTTGCAACCTCTCTGACGCGATGGGAGCGAAGATCCTGCCGCGCGGCTTCCACCTCCTGTGCGTGGGCCAAGGCGTCCTTAAGCGTCTCGTGGTGCCCGAGCCTCACAGCAGCTCTGACTTCCAGGTCGCGGATGCCGTCGATGAATGTCTGCACCAGGTTCCCTTCAATGAGCGCAGGTACAGACCGGTATGCTTTCCGCACCAGCTTCTCCACCTCTAGAGCCCACTGCTGCAGGTTTTCGTTGATGCGCTGCACGCGATCTTTAAGCTGCGCAGGAAAGACGTTTTCCAGGTGAGCGTCGCCATATCTCGCCTCCAATGCCTCAAGGAGTTGCTCATAAGTCACTTCCTCACAGAGAGCTTTCAGAACTGTTAAGGCCTGGTCGCGCAGGCCTAGTGTGAGAGCAGTCATGGCCTGACTTTTATTCCAGCCGTTCGCCTTCATAACAGCCTCGAACTGGATTTTGTAGGCCGAGCATCAAGGTCGTTGTAGACGGTGCAAGCTCCGATTGCAAGCCTATTAATGCTGGTGATCCATAGGGCTGCGTGCTATCGCCAACGCTGTTTCTTCTGCATATCAATGATATGTTGCATACCCGTAACATTCATTGCTATGCGGATGACAGCACTGGTGATGCTCTTTACACCGGCCGAGCCAATATTTCTCGGGAAAACGTCTCCGAGTGCCGGAACAAACTTGTGTCTGAAGTCGAGTCTTTGCTGAACAGAGTCTCGGATTGGAGATGACTAAATCTAGTCCAGTTTAACCCCCAGAAGACATAAGTTTGCGCGTTAACCGCTAAAAAGAACCCCTTTGTCGTATCCCCTCAGTTCCTAGGCACTCCCCTTGTTGCCTCAACCAGTATCGGAATCCTCGGCGTCGACATATCGAGTGACGTGCAGTTTCGTGGTCACTTGGAAGGGAAGGCCAAATTGGCCTCTAAAAAGCTTGGCGTGCTCAGCAGAGCGGGACAGTATTTCATGCCGGCACGCCGCCTGCAACTTTACAAGGCGCAGGTTCGTCCGCACATGGAATACTGTTCCCATCTCTGGGCTGGGCTGACCGCATCCAGCGCAGAGCGGCTCGAATCGTCGACGACCGAGTGCTTTCCGATCGGCTCGATTCACTGGCGCTGCGAAGGGATGTTGCATCTCTTTGCGTATTTTATCGCATCTATCACGGGGAGTGCTCTGAGGAATTGTTCGGATTAATCCCAGCCGCCAAATTTCGTGAACGCACTACACGGCAAACGTCCCGATACCATTCACACCATCTGGATGCTTGGCGGTCCACCACTGTACGTTTCACAAGGAGTTTTCTTCCACGTACAACCTCTCTGTGGAATAGTGTACCACCGGCGATTTTTCCGGACCGATACGACCTGGGGACCTTCAAGAAAAGAGCTTACTCCTTTCTAAAGGGCCGGCAACGCACCCGCAATTCTCCTGGTGTTGCGGTTGATCATGGGCGGCGGTAGTCACTTAACATCAGGTGAGCCGCAGGCTCGTTTGCCCCCTCTTCTATAAAAAAAAAAAAAAAAAAAAAGTACCGTCGAACGGGGGCACCTTGAACCCACGTAGCGAAGGTGTTGTAGCTACTACGGGAGCTGTAGCCCCATCTCCAAGTTTGAGTTCGTCGAGTGATTTCTTCATGTCAGCCATTACGTTGTCAACCCGATGGTTTACTTGGTCGATTCGGGTTTCAGCTTTCTCGATTCGGTTTTACATAGTTGTAAAACCGAATCGAGAAAGCTGAAATAACAATATCATAGTTGTAGCACGAATGGGTGGGCTCGACTGGGGCAGGACCACGCTCTCACAGGATATCAGCGTAAAAAACAGCGTGATACTGCTGTGTTTCGTATAGTGAATGTGGAGTACCGGAGAACCTTCTTAGTGGCATCTAGGCATTTCATCTTAGTCCTCAGGGATCACAACGCATTTGCATTTTGATCCTTAGTTAGGGATTAATGTGGATGTCTATGGGCCACAGCATCCAGTTACCATCGGGTAGAATGTGTGCTCGTCGCACCCAATGCTATTAAAAAAGATTCTAAGACTGTAAAGTCGTTGTTTATATTTATAAGGATGCTATCAGTGTCATCCAATTTATATGTCTGAGGCACAATTTCACTATTCCATGAGCTTTTTCCGGTGGCGACGATCCCACCGCTTTTACTTAGTTATGGTAAGGATTGATAGATTTTGTATCCCTACAATGATTCAATCATGTTACGTTCATACAGTCAACATTCCGTCAATGCAATAATATCAATATCCAGATCCAAGCGTTTAACAGCTAGTATAAAATCGTCAAAATTACGTTCGTATATTTAATGTCAAAACCTTGGACCAGCAATGTCGCTGACACTATTAGTGTTTAATTCAGTCAACAACCACTTCTAATGCATTTTTAGTTTTTAAGCAACTAATGGATTGCGCTCATCCCAAATAACGAAGCTGTTTAATTTTAATAAATTTTTGTCTCTCACGACACTCGCATGTTATTCTGCTTCGCGAACCACACGAACCTTTTAGATGAATTGCAGCATAGCACTAGAAACAACTTCGATGAATTGTAAATTTGATAAAACACGGTAACCACTTCATGATAACCCGCGACAATCTAATTGACTCAGCAGTCGTTGATACTTGAGACTCGTGAACTTAACGTGAAGCAAATCGAATGCGAAATTCCGCGCGAGATAGTAAGCACTTCATTGCCACCAAATATTACAATAAAGTTACAGACTATTTACGTTCAACAGCTGGACACAGGCCTCCTCTGATTTTTGAGAGGAAATGCCCGCCGTGCTGTCCCAATGCGTGTTGGTGAACTTCACATGTAATCGAAATATTTTTTCTTATTTCTCAAACATGCAGGTTTCCTCACGATTATTTCCTTCACCGCCGACCACGTGGTCAATCACTTAAAATTGCAATTAACAATTTCCTTAGTGCTGGCGATAATTGAACCGGGGTTGCCAGCGTACTGTGAAATTTGCAGGGAGTGCTTAGCCACTGAGCTACCATGGTAAGGTGGTGGTGAGCTACCATAAATTTTAAAGTAGACTAAAAACTTAGGACGTAATGCCGGGTGCGCGTTCGTTTTAAAAACTTAGGACGTAATGCCGGGTGCGCGTTAGTTTTAAAAACTTAGGACGTAATGCCGGGTGCGCGTTAGTTTTAAATACTTAGGACGTAATGCCGGGTGCGCGTTAGTTTTAAATACTTAGGACGTAATGCCGGGTGCGCGTTAGTTTTAAAAACTTAGGACGTAATGCCGGGTGCGCGTTAGTTTTAAAAACTTAGGACGTAATGCCGGGTGCGCGTTAGTTTTAAAAACTTAGGACGTAATGCCGGGTGCGCGTTAGTTTTAAAAACTTAGGACGTAATGCCGGGTGCGCGTTAGTTTTAAATACTTAGGACGTAATGCCGGGTGCGCGTTAGTTTTAAATACTTAGGACGTAATGCCGGGTGCGCGTTAGTTTTAAATACTTAGGACGTAATGCCGGGTGCGCGTTAGTTTTAAATACTTAGGACGTAATTCCGGGTGCGCGTTAGTTTTAAATACTTAGGACGTAATGCCGGGTGCGCGTTAGTTTTAAAAACTTAGGACGTAATGCCGGGTGCGCGTTAGTTTTAAAAACTTAGGACGTAATGCCGGGTGCGCGTTAGTTTTAAATACTTAGGACGTAATGCCGGGTGCGCGTTAGTTTTAAATACTTAGGACGTAATGCCGGGTGCGCGTTAGTTTTAAATACTTAGGACGTAATGCCGGGTGCGCGTTAGTTTTAAATACTTAGGACGTAATGCCGGGTGCGCGTTAGTTTTAAATACTTAGGACGTAATGCCGGGTGCGCGTTAGTTTTAAAAACTTAGGACGTAATGCCGGGTGCGCGTTAGTTTTAAATACTTAGGACGTAATGCCGGGTGAGCGTTAGTTTTAAATACTTAGGACGTAATGCCGGGTGCGCGTTAGTTTTAAATACTTAGGACGTAATGCCGGGTGCACGTTAGTTTTAAATAATTAGGACGTAATGCCGGGTGAGCGTTAGTTTTAAATACTTAGGACGTAATGCCGGGTGCGCGTTAGTTTTAAATACTTAGGACGTAATGCCGGGTGCGCGTTAGTTTTAAAAACTTAGGACGTAATGCCGGGTGCGCGTTAGTTTTAAATACTTAGGACGTAATGCCGGGTGCGCGTTAGTTTTAAATACTTAGGACGTAATGCCGGGTGCGCGTTAGTTTTAAAAACTTAGGACGTAATGCCGGGTGCGCGTTAGTTTTAAATACTTAGGACGTAATGCCGGGTGCGCGTTAGTTTTAAAAACTTAGGACGTAATGCCGGGTGCGCGTTAGTTTTAAATACTTAGGACGTAATGCCGGGTGCGCGTTAGTTTTAAAAACTTAGGACGTAATGCCGGGTGCGCGTTAGTTTTAAATACTTAGGACGTAATGTCGGGTGCGCGTTAGTTTTAAATACTTAGGACGTAATGCCGGGTGCGCGTTAGTTTTAAAAACTTAGGACGTAATGCCGGGTGCGCGTTAGTTTTAAAAACTTAGGACGTAATGCCGGGTGCGCGTTAGTTTTAAATACTTAGGACGTAATGCCGGGTGCGCGTTAGTTTTAAATACTTAGGACGTAATGCCGGGTGCGCGTTAGTTTTAAAAACTTAGGACGTAATGCCGGGTGCGCGTTAGTTTTAAATACTTAGGACGTAATGCCGGGTGAGCGTTAGTTTTAAATACTTAGGACGTAATGCCGGGTGCGCGTTAGTTTTAAATACTTAGGACGTAATGCCGGGTGCGCGTTAGTTTTAAATACTTAGGACGTAATGCCGGGTGCGCGTTAGTTTTAAATACTTAGGACGTAATGCCGGGTGCGCGTTAGTTTTAAATACTTAGGACGTAATGCCGGGTGCGCGTTAGTTTTAAATACTTAGGACGTAATGCCGGGTGCGCGTTAGTTTTAGAGAGCACAGACAAGGGTATTATGGATGTCTTAAATTTTCATCGTTCTAGCTTATTATTTTTCTGCAATAGAATTTCTTTGATCTTTCGGGGTGCGAGGTCCTTTAGGTCACGAGGCCGTAGACGGTCGCCCACGTCGCCCACGCCTTGCGCCGCTTATGCGCTCTGCCAAGAAGTAGAATGCCTTGTCGACCTTAACCTCTTCAATGTGCATGGCTTCTCCTAGCAATCTCGCTCCACCGTAGACCTCATCATTGCCCTGGGGCCAGATTGAGCTCAAGAGTGAACGCTTTATAATTTTAAAAAATGCGTGAGAATAAAAAAGTCAAGTGGTCATCTTTGGTCTCTTTTAACACTACTTAATAAAAACACAATAAGATCGTATTCATTTGCCCAAGCCCGTTCTGGCTGATTTATTTGCCAAATGTAATTTTTACTAAGTCCTATTTGCGTTGTTTGACGTATGATGTCTTTATTATTTTACTAAAAATAATACTGTAAAATACCGTAAAATACGCAGTAGTTGAATAAGTCTACGGTAAGCTGTCACTGTAGGTACACTGTACTTCACATTATTTTAAAATTAACCAGGGTGTGTTTTTTGTATAAATGAGACTGTATTGGTTATATATAACCACTAATACATATTGAAATATAAAATTTATTTAAATAATAGTGATGTGGTTTTAAGGCATAATCGACAAAAACGACAATCCTACGGTCGTCATTCTTCTTTATATTTTCATTGTTTTAGTATGCTTGAAAAAAATAAAGAAAATTGAAAGCGAGTAATTACACATGCACAAAACCATTGGAAAATGAATAGCCGTATTTGCTCGAAACACTTCTCCAAACACTGCTTTGTTAACGAAGGAAAATGGCGAAGGCTGAAACCAAATGCAATTCGATTTCGTTTTTAGACGATTCTTTGTGATATTTGCAGTCTGTAACATAATTAGAATAAGTGTGAGATCTATAATTTATTCCTGTCCATCCAGTTCTGATTTCTTTTAATTTGTAGTTGGTTTATGTTGGTTGGTTTATTTGTAATAGGGCGACCACATACTACATTCGTGTTCTACTCTTACTGTGTATCGAAAATACGCGTATTAAACACTTTTGATACATATAGATCATGTCCGAAAAAGATTTTCAAGTACATCAAGCACACCGTCGACTTTTTTAGGGTTCCGTAGTCAACTAGGAACCCTTATAGTTTCGCCATGTCTGTCTGTCCGTCTGTCCGTCCTCGCTTAATCTCTGTGACCGTTAGCACTAGAAAGCTGAAATTTGGTACCAATATGTGTATCAATCACGCCCACTAAGTGATAAAATAAAAATTGGAAAAAAATGTTTTATTATGGTAGCCCCCCTATATGTAAAGTGGGAAGTGATTTTTTTTAATTTCAACCCTAACGTGTGATATATTGTTGGAAAGGTATTTAAAAATGAATAGGGGTTTACTAAAATCATTTTTTGATAATGTCAATAATTTCGGAAATAATCGCTCCAAAAGTAAAAAACATTGTGTCCCCCCCCCTCCAACTTTTGAACCATAAGTTTAGAAAATATGAAAAAAATCTGAAAAGTAGAACTTTATAAGGACTTTCTAGGAAAATCATTTTGAACTTGGATGGAAACAACAGTACCCACTACCGGGAGCAGTTGCAAGAGCGCGGAGCGCTGCTGGAGCGCGAACATAATGGATACCCACCTTTAAACTCATAAGTGGGAACACTTATTGTGACGGACGGGAAACTACGGAACCCTACACTGAGCGTGGCCCGACACGCTCTTGGCCGGTTTTTTTAAGCTTTTTGTACTATTGTATCTGGATATTTTGTCATAACCAGCTTATTGTCAAGGGTAACGCCTAAATCAACATTAAAGTCCAAAGTCGAACTCATAGCACCATCTACCGGAAAGTATAGAACTACGTTTGCATGACCAATTAGTATTTTATGCATTTATTACACACACCTCATAATGAGGGATATAAAGAGCCGTCTTATTATCTTATGACATTCTCTACAAGTTAACCCTGGAAAATTTGACAATTTATTAAATAAAATGATTAATAAAGATATACTTAAGATACAATATATACACATAAGTTGTTTTAATACAGTGGACCCCCGGTAATCCGACAAACATTTTGCAGGGCAGTGGCAGACTATCGAATTTGTCGGATTATAGAGTAGGTACTGCCTAAGACCCCTATAGTCCGGAATTTTTTACAAAAGAGTATATTGTAATCCGACAAATTACAGGTCCAATGATAAGTTTCTACAATTTTATATATAATTTGAAGTACAAATCATACTTCATTATGAATGTTAAATTTAGTAAATTAATTAACACAATAGAGACCTTACGTTTCATTAAATCTCAATTTAAAATAAATGTCATTAAAACTATCTGGGGGCTGGCAGTGCCCCCGCCAAGTCGAGTAAAAAAGCGGCACGGCCGTACCATACTTTCCTCGAAGCAGTTCAGGCCATTCCACAAAGAAGGCCTGTATCTTCTTTGTGGATAAAACTAGAAGCATGAATTTTCAGTTACCAAGCAAGCATTGTATAAACACGGCATATTTCAAATTTTATTCAATTTGAACAAATATTTTAAGAATTATAACTAGTCAAAGTTTTTTAATTTTGTCACTCACTGACTGACTGACCGATCATCAGAACTCTAAGGCACTTCTAACAGACATAGAAGCTTCAAATTTAGAAAACAATTAGTTTTAGTGTATTATTTAAGGAAAAACTAAAATATTTTGGGAATTTAGTCCAGTTTTTTAGATACACTAACAGCATAAATAACTTTGTAATTCCATATAAATATATGAGATTACAAAGTTACATTTGCAGTGAATGAATCAGTGTACCTGTATATGTATAATATAATGGAATAATACGTGTAGATAGGTACGTTGTTGGTATTCATGAAGTATTTTTTACAAGTTATCTTTTTGATGGCATAGAACTTACAAAAAGTATGTAACAACTTTAAATTAGGAAATAGTTGTGTACAAACAAATGTACATACTAAAATAATCAAAAATTATTAATCAATCAACTTAAGAAGCATCAATTTAAGAGCGTTAAAGCAATAACGCTTTTTGAGGAAAATTATGATCTTTTAACCATTTTCAGAATCAAATTTTTCAATCAGAATCAAAACAATACCCTGCGCGTCGACCACAATAGTGGTGGTGCATACAAGTTATAACTTCTTCAATTATGCATTAGCGAAGATTGTCAAAAAATATTCAATAATAAATACACATATTTAAATTGGTTTTATTTTCTATGTAAAGGTCAAATAAATATTTTCTTTGTATTTTTACTTTGTGTTATTTTGCTCACACCTACCTAATGTAAAACTGATGGAAAAGCATCTCCGTCAAACAGAATCTTCTTTAGTGGGTTTTACGATATATTTTAACTTAGTACAATTGACCCGAATTACAAAATTCAGCCAAATTGAAAAAAGTTAAAAAAAATCAAAATCAAACATTTTATACGTTTCATTGCTGAACACTTCGTCCGCAGCCTTCCCTATAAGCAATATTATTCAAATTCTGAATTTTATTGAGCCATAGATAAAACGAGTATATTGATTAGGTTTTTTTAGTTACATCAGTAGAATTTTCTATGTTGTATGTTGTATATAAAAAAGCTAAAAAAAACGGCTACAACCTTCTAAAGGAGAGATGATGACGTTCATAATCTTTTGTTCTGTTTTTAAGACTTTATGCTAGTATTTACTCTGAAGTCAAAACTTTAATTCAAGTTGTGATAAATAGGTTACATACGTGATAGAGCCTTGCTGAAGCTATATTATCGTTTTAACACGAAAGGTTCTGCTCGATCAAGGAAGTACCACGCATTGGAAACGAGGTATTCCATCTTAGTTCTCAGGGGTGACAACCCATTTGCATTTTAATCCTTAATCGAAATTATCGAGGTTAGGTGTAAATCTCTGTGAGTTACCGTCACCCTTATTCTATATTGAAAATAAGTTATGTTTAGATAAATAAACCTGTAGTATGGGGACATAATTATTATACTTGTAAATTAATAATTGACAAAGTTTTGCAGATTTAGATACTACGAAGCCCTAACAAAATGGTCTTCCGATGAAGTTTTACTTTTTATTTTCTAAACAGAAATTATACATATCCGTACAAATTTTCGTTAATTATAATATAAGAAATATTCTACGCAATAATTGGCTGAATTTCATTAATCTATTCCACAGGACAAGGCTAAATAAATTTCTAAGACGTTTCAAAAACTGTATGGTTCGATGTTTCTGCAGTAGTATGAATAATAATATATTTTATGTAGTAGAGCTGCGCCTCTGTACGACTACACTATTGCGATTGACTAAACTGCACTAATGCGTCGGCTCTGCCCATATTCGCACAGAACACCAGCGGAAATTAGCAGCATAATTCTAACGTGTGATAGATTGATACTTTTTTTACCAGTAATAAGGCATTTCATCTCAGTCTTCAAGGATGGGTCCAATAACTATGTGCTCGCTTACTTCTACATGATGTATGAATTATGATATAAAACCGCATTGCATCTGATAGATTTCAGTACATCGTATAAGCTATAACTTAAACTACATAGGCTTCACTTTTTTTAAGACTGACTAGAACTGTAATAATAATGTACTCTAGACCGAATTTATATCTATACTTTAAATTTTTTATATAGTATGTATAGATCTTACCAATAAGACTGATAAAGAAAATAATGATGCTGTAAATAGCTGCTTAGTCATTTTGGAATCCTTATTAAGCCTGGCGTCGACTACAGTAGAAACGCGTCGAATCCAAGCGAGTCACATTTATTGCTAGTGCGTTCATCTCTGAAGAATCGAATCGAATCGGTCATTCATCGCAAACTCTTCATCAAATTAGGTCATTTTTTTGCAATGGACAGATCTTATGAAGAGATAATATAATATATGATAGATTTATTTCAAATACTTTTTGATGAAGCAGAGGAGAATAGAAAACGGAAACGGCGTGCTCTCAAATACTGGATAAACGACATTAATATGAAAAGAAATAACTGTAGCTAATTTCATCATTTATATCCAGATTTGAAAAGGGATCCTCTTAATTTTTCAGTACTTTCGTTTATCCTATGAAAAAGTTCTGTGTTCATTTTTATTTAAACAAAAAAAAATATGAAAACTAAATAAAAATTAATAAAAATACGTTGGAATCTCATCGGTGAAGAAATTCGCCTGTCAAGCAATTCGCGCGGTCGATTCAATTCGGCGCGCCGCGATGGACGCAGTTTAATAATAAATATACAGGAGGCGACTTTCTGCGATTCGATTCGACTCAGCTCGGCGAGCCTAGTGGACGCGGGCCTTTAAATACAACAACTTCACCAAACTCGTGTAGTAAATTTTTCAGTATTTTTAGTACACTCGTTTAAATCTGGGAAAGGATATTAATTATGAATACTTGGTTGGGAAAAAATAACATTTCCTTCTGAATTGGAGCAGTTGGCTGTAAGTTTTAAGCAACATTTTTCAAAAGCGGAATTACATAATAAAATTAAAATAGTTTAAATTTGTAGCAACAGGAGTTAAAAAAGGCTGTCACAGGGCGTAGATTTTCTCGATCTTTTTATAAATGCCTGTAACTTTAAATATACATTGTAAAGATTACACACATTTTTTGTAACTATTATAACTTGACCTGTCAGATTCCAGCTTGACGTTGACTTCTGGGACACTCTGTATCAGTTGTTAAAAAGATGCTGCCGTCCGTCTCCTGTTTTAATTCCCTCTGTCGCCTCTTACAACAATCACGTACTGACTGGCGATAGTGGATTCTCTTACGTCACCACTACACAGATGAAGCCCATATGAAGAAGTAAAAAATATACTCTTCTAAGTGACTGCCTATACATGATATACAATACTTTTTAAAGAATGCTGGTGACAAATAAGCACAAAGGCCACTTGATGGTAAGTGGATACTGTGGCTCATATACAATCTACATTTATTTTCGATTAAGTATCGAAATGCAGATGCTTTGTCACCCCTGAGGACTACGATGGAATGCCTCGTTTTTTAATTTTTTTTTTTAATAAAGCATATTAACAATGCTATAAACATTACTAATATTCCCCTTAACCACTCGTGGTAAGCTTAAATTGCTTGTGCTACGAGTGATTCACGCCAGTAGTCGAATGGTGGTTTCGAACCCACGACCTTTTTGAATTCGCGGTCCGCTTCCTGCCATTAGGCTACCGTTCCAGTAAAAAGGGTCTCCAATTCAAAAGCAGTCTTCACTCACTGGTATTCTATGAGAGCGCGGTCTTTTGCTACGCTGAAAATTATGAATTTAAGATTTAACGTTTTTTTATGATTGCGAATACAAGGTTATTACTCCGCCATCCTTTCTCAACCAAAACTAATACATAATTGGTCTGATCGAGAAAAGCTAACTAACCATGAATACTATAAAATGGTCAAAATGTATTCATTAGCCGAATGCACGAAAGGGATTGGATTCTGAACAATTTGACACAAATATGAGGAAAGCAATTTTTGTAACATAGCTGTAGAGTTTCAAAATTTAATTGCATAACGAAGAGATTATATATCTATTCGTTTTATATAAATTAAATATTATAATATATGAATATTATATTACATTTTTTAACATTTACCATGAGGGTGGCGCAATGAGTTGCGGAATTATGGAAGGCATGTTCTAATTCCGCAGGGAACAACTATTTCTATTGCATACAAATAATTGTTTCAGGTCCTGATAGGGGTATTTTTTTAATTAAAATTTGATAATGAGTGAGAAAGGTCTTTTGCGTGGTAGACCTACATTTCAGCGTATTACAGCTGCATCACAAATAGGTCCGCTCGACTGGGGAAGGTCCATGCAAAATACCAATATAATGTTGCTGTGTTTTGTATAATAACTAAAGACTGCTCCTGTTCATTTTATTTTAGTTATGAAGGGTAACAACAAAATATTTATATTTGATTCATAATCGGAAATTGATGTAGGTAATGAGCCCTTACTTCTATAAAAAAAGAACTTAGGTGGCGGTCACGTTCTAACTAGAGCAATATATGATGACATCATTAAATGAAATGATACCCTTCTGAAATGCTCGTATGTTGATGAATACATGTGGCCGGGTGCTTACTGATACATGTCAACACCTATGCCAAAGTAAAAACAGCCTACGCTCAGCTCAGTATATAAATATATTTATTTTATTTTATAGAAAAAGGATCACAAACGAACCCACAATTCAGCTGATGGTTAATGGATGCTGCAGTCCATAGACAATCTATTACTCACATAAAATTTAATTCTCCTATTTTGATCCGATCATTAAAATAAAATTATTAACAAATTCCACAAAAGCGATTTTAGAAGTATTTTAATTTTACTGCCTTAGTCTTACATAACAAGCCTTTAGATACAAAGTTTATAATAAAGAAATTACTGAATTTTTTTACACCCGACTTTACCGTCTGTGTTTACCGTAGCAATGTAGTAACTTTTTACATTCGTATTTTTTATTTGTTTTATAGAATACACACCATTAAGTTGGTATGCTGGTCACGCTGGTATTCCGTAAGAGCGTGGTCCTTCCCGGGTCGACCCGTTGGTGCTACCACCATAATAAAGACGCAGCATGGCTCTGCCACGATATGTTCGCTTGGATATTAAACGCCTTAATTCTTCGATGTGGACTGTATAACTTTAGGGATGAATTACTTGGGAATAAAACAGCAATTATCTTCAAACCGTTCCGTGAGAGAGTAATCACTTTTCCCTATCACTTCCCTACACTTTTTCTTCTTATTGACTGCTGGTTCTTCACTTTTCCCGAAGGATTTTCTTATTTTTCCGAACTAATTCCCCGAACGAATTGCAATTTTGTTACCCGTTAATTGTCATCTGCACGCACCTAGGTACGTGTAGGTATCGGGCCTCGGGGTGTCCCCCATTGCCCGGGTGTCCTCATATCCCATCATTATGGGACAGTCATTTAGCCTATTCTAGGCTAGATAGCATACACGGGATTTTTCCGTATTATGGTGTTAATATTGTTTCCGTAGTTATCCAACTACGGAAAAAGGTGGTTATCTGATTGAGTCGAGGTTGGCCTTTCAGCGGCATTGAGGGTTGTTACTCAACTCTCTAATCACATATAGAGAGGAGTTCTCTTGGAAGAGGTCGCCCGTCCGGTGGCCGGGTGTGCAACGGCGCAAAGCCGTTGAGGTGTTCGTGTGGCCCGTTATCGGCACGGTCAAACATGCCGCGCGCTAACCGGGCCACAAAGTCGTGGATACTCTCGACCTTCAAGTCGGCCGCTATCACGTCATTCCGGACGTAGCGACCTGCTCCGACGATCGTTCTTAGTGTCAGGTTCTGCTGGGCCTGTAATCGCCGCCTCAGAGGGTCGCTCAGAAGTGCGTATCAGGCCGGTGCAGCGTAGGTGATGATGGTCCGGATATACATCTTGTATATCCGGAGCTTGGTTCGAGTTGGCAGCTTGGATGCCAGGACCGGCAAGAGCGTCGCCCGCGCACATCGGGCCCGGCGGACGACGAAGTCGACGTGCGCGGTCATGCGCAGCGTCCTGTCTATCCTGCACCCAAGGTAAGTTACAGCCTTCTGGTACGCAATCTCCTGGCCGTTGAGGGTCAGCGGAGGTGGAAAACTTCTGAGACGGCGAGTGAGTAGAGCGGTCGTCTTACCAACGTTGACGACCATCCTCCACTCATCCAGCCATGGTGGCAGCAGGTCCAGCAGACGCTGCATCTTGGCAGTGGCTATGTGGGCTCTTCTGGACGAGGTGAAATAGGCGCTATCGTCCGCGAATAGCGCCAGCTCAACGTCGTCCTCCCACTCTTGAAGCCTGCCTGCCAGTATAGGTATATCGTTGGTGTAAGCCGCGTACAGGACTGGAGACAAACAGCTGCCCTGTGGGACGCCGGCTTTAATGGATCTTGTTGCGGATTCGGCGTCCTCTACGCAGACGTAGAACTTCCTGTCTTCCAGGAATGACGCTATTAGCCGCAATATAGCAGGAGGGACACTGGTCTGTTGTTCCAGCTTAAATAATAATCCTACGTGCCACACCCGGTCGAACGCCTTCTCGATATCGAGAAAGACGCCCAACGATATGCGGCCACGATTGTACTCTGCCGCAAGCAGGTGCAGCACTCTTGTCAGTTGTGTAACTGTGGAGTGACCCCTCCTGAATCCGTGCTGCTCCGTCCGAAGTTGGATGCACGGACGGAGACGTCTTAGCAGCAATCTTTCGAACAGTTTAGCTATATGTGGTAATAGCGTGATCGGCCTGTAGTTGGCAGCTCTACGCCTGTCCTTCCCGGGTTTCGGCAAGACGATAATTTTGCCTTTTTTCCAGTCCTCCGGGAAGTGGGATGTCCGCAATATCCCATTGTAGAGTCGACCAAGCTCTACTATGACTCTATTGGGCAACTGTCGGAGTGCAGCGTTGGTAATCCCGTCGTGCCCCGGCGCCTTCCTCGGTTGCAGGCAGGTTACTGTCCTCCGCAATTCTGCGGGGGAGATGAACCAATCTCCTGCAAGAGGTGGCGCGGGCGACGACAGGAACTCCTGTACGCGACTTTCCTTCCGGGCATGAAGCTCCATGAACTCCGCACTTGCTGTGTTCGGCATAAATTGCTCCTCGAAGTGCTCGACTAGGATATCCGCTCTGCCCTTGGCATCGTAGCATCGTTTGCCCGTATTATCAGTCAGCGGGCAAACGGGAGGTTTAGATTTGGTCAGCTGTCGGTTTAGTCTATAAAGCGACGCATCTTGCTCTTCCGCCTTCTGGATGCGCCGATCCCAGGCTTCGCCTCTGAAGGCCTGGACTGAAACCGACAGTTCCTCCGTTAGGGTGTTTAGCTGCGTTTTGATCCTGGGACAGCGAGTACGCGCCCAGAGCTTTCTCAGCGCTCTTTTGCGCTTGATCTGCACGCATATCTCACGCGGCAGATCGTCTCGCCTTGCTGTAATCGGGACGACCGTAGAAGCCGCGTGGAGGGCTTCCTTGATGTTGTTAGTGATTCTAGTCGCAGCGGCCTCTACGTCGTCCGCTGTGCATATAGGTTGATGTGCTGGAGGTCTCTGCTGAAGGTGTTGACTGTAGAGCCTCCAGTTGACACGGGTTTTGAAAGCTCTAGGTGGCGTAGTCACTGCCTTTAGGCCAAGGGTTACCAGTAACGGGAGGTGCTGTGAAGGGAGGTCGTACAGCACTTCTACCACTATCGGATAGTTGACGTTCCTAGTGAGCACGATGTCTAATACATCCGGGTGCCTCCTTGGGTCGGTAGGAACGTGTGTTGGTTCTTCGGGACCTAGAACGTCGTACTGGTTCTTTGCAATAAAACCCGTTCACTAAGCTACCCCCAGAGCTATACGCGAAAGTGAGCCACGCCATTCGCGTGCCTGCGCAACTTAATTACATGAATTTGTACTATTACTCTCTCACGTTTCACTTAATTTCTTTATTTACATAAGTCATACACAAATACAAATTATCTATTTAGATAGCACAAAACAATATCTACACCATGATATACATTATATTTTCGTATCACAAAAATCCTTTAATTTATAAAACAAAATATGCCTATTTTAATCACAAATTCAAAGTCCAAACTTCTTAAATATTTAACACAGAAAGTTAAAACAATGTTTCCCACTTGAATTTATACATATGTTAACTAATACAATAGTTTAATTTACATTTTCTCTATTTATTTCACTATTTAAAACACTTTTAAATTTCTTATACAAAACTATCATTATTTCACTTATACACAGGAATTTTCACATAAAAATAACACAGAATTCACCTTTTTAGCACGTACAATCAACCTGAAATGTTTTACAAGTCATTTTTACATAAATTGCTGAAATTACAAACATTTTAAATTTTTACATATTTGGCCTCCTAGGGGCGTGGTCAGCGTGCTTCCGTGAACTCACACTATTTGAACAACTAACTTTGCACGGCTCTCGGCTATCAAAAAAATGAAAGTCTGAAATACACTAATTTTAACAATATTAGGTAAATAAGTGCTTCTACATAATTTTCAAACTGTAGGAAACTATCTCTGATAAGATTCTTATCAGTTATCATGTTTCTTATCAGATAACAATGCATGTGAATGTTCTCATTAATCAATCATAACAAATAGGCATTTGTTTTCGTACAAACATATCAAACTTATACAAGACAATATTTATGCAATTAATTTCCGTTAATTCTGTTCATGCACAGAGTGATCATCTCGACCGGGGAACAAATCCGATCTCTAACTTCACTTTAATATTCCTTTGAATTTACATCGTTGGAAAGACGATTTCAACCGGGGAACAAATCCGGTAACATAATTTATAACATAAAATTCCCTATATGAATTTATTGAAAGATATTACTTAGAAAACAGTAAACTAGTCCGGCCTGGGAGTCGAACCCAAGACCTTCATATCATTAATTCGACATTTCTTTAAGATTTAACTAAGCATTTTCTTATCAGAACATCTCCATTGGACAATGAGTCTTTGAAAAGTTATTCGTCATCGGTTGACTTAACAAACTGAAACATTCTTATAGGCGCGTCGCCAACAATCTCCCCCCCGTGCGTTAGCACCATCATTTGGGAGGCGTCGCGGGTACCAGGACTATTATTCTGGATGTAGGTACATACATAAACACTCACGCCTGTCACCCAGAGGGGTAGGCAGAGACTACAGACTTCCATTTGGCACGATCCTGACACACCTCTCTCGCCTCCTTCACATCCATACACCTACGCATGCATGCTCGTCGGTTAAGGGTACTCCTAATTTGGCCCGTTTTCAATAAATCGCCAATTTGGTCGATAAATTTTCGCCTAGGACGTCCCTTTCCGACTCTGCCATTCACTTCTGCAACATAAATTTTCTTTGTCACTCTTTCCTCATCCATTCTTTCCACATGACCAAACCACCGAAGCATTCCTTTCTTAATCCTGGTCACAACATCATCTTGTAAACCACACTCTTCTCTTATCACACAATTTTTCACCCTGTCATTCAGATTCAGCCCTAACATACTCCTTAACGACCGCATTTCTACTGCATTTATTCTACTCTCGTGCTTCTTCTGCCATACCCAACTTTCACTACCATACGTTAAAGTAGGGACCAACACAGCATTGTGAATTGCCATACGTGCCTTTTTTGACACATTTTGACTCTTCACAATAGAGTGCAGGGCCCCATTTACTCTGTTTCCTGCGTTCACTCGTCGTTCTATATCCTTATCATGTCTCCCATCCCTGCTAAATACGCACCCCAAATATACAAACTCATCTACTTGCTCGATCAACTCCCCTTCTATTCTTATTTCACATATCGTTTTACTTTCATCTCTTTCAAAAACCATAATTTTCGTCTTACTTGCGTTCACTTTCATACCCCTTTCTTTTAATGATCTGTTCATTAATGTAACCATCATTTGCAACTCAGCCGCCGACGACGCAAGAATAACTTGATCATCGGCGTACAAAAGGCATTTGATGGTTAACTCACCCATTCTTAATCCGCATTCTTCAACATTCAAATTTTGCAAACAACTGTCCATAAATAGGTTGAACAACCACGGGGAAGCCACACAGCCCTGTCTGACACCTTTATGGATGCCAAACCAGTCCGAGTAGACCCCGTTGATCCTAACACAAGCACTAGAGTCCCTATAAAGAGACTCCAATGCCTGTATCAAGCCAGCGCTCAACCCAAATGAGTTCAGTGTTTGCCACAGCACATTCCTATCCACTCTGTCATAGGCCTTCTCCAAGTCCATGAACGCACAAAAAACCTTTTGGTTTTTGGCCAAAACTTCTCCGCGATCATGCGCATGGAGAAGACTTGATCTGTACATCCCATTCCCTTTCTAAATCCCGCTTGCACATCCCAAATTTTTCCATCGGTTTCTTTCATGACCCTTTCAATTAGTACCTTGGCATACAGTTTTCCCACGATGCTAAGAAGGCTGATACCGCGGTAGTTTTTACAGTCCTGCTGCGACCCTTTTCCCTTATATACTGGGACTATCACGGCTTTGCACCAGTCTCCCGGTACCCGTTTCAGTTCCCAGCATAAATTAAACAAGGTGTGCAGCAGGCCTGCCACCACTTCCTCTCCAGCCCTCAGCATTTCGAGTGAAACTCTATCATATCCGGCAGCCTTACCTGCTTTCATGCTTTTCATTGCTTTCATTATTTCATCTATACTTATCTCGCTACCTCCTTCCTCTTCTTTCGGAGTTCCTATTTCATTCAGTTCATACGTTGTCTCCTCACTCATAAACATGCTTTCAAAATATTCCTTCCATCTCTTTAAACTCAAAACTTCATCATTCAGAATATAGCCATTCTCATCTCTTATAGCATTCATTTTAGGCTGTTTTGAACATCCCCTGGCAGTTCTTACGAGTTTCCAGAACATTTTAATATTTGCCTGGAAGTTATCCGATATTCTTCTATCATTTTTATCCGTTCTTTCTTGCTTTTTCCTTTCAACTACTTCTTTTACTCTTTTATTTAGATATCTAAAGACTGCCTTTTTTCTTTCAAAATCATCATTCGTACCGCTAGAATTACCAGCCTTAGTTGCTAGTAAATCTAGCCATGCTCTCTTCTTTGCTTCAACTTCCGTACGTATCTCATCATCCCACCATAACGTATTATTTTTCCTTTCATTCTTTCTTTTACTAACACCACATACTTCGGTAGCTGCATCTACTAAACCTTTTTTAACATTTTGCCATACATTCTCCAAGTCTAACTCATTCATACATAATTCATCCAAACCACTTACGTTTTCTTTCAGTCTACATTTAAACTTGTTTTTCTCACCTTCATCTTGTAATCTTTCTGTTCTAATACGCTGTAACGCAGTGGTAGACACAGATGACCGATGGCGCCACCGCCTGAATAGACCATTAATTCGGCATAAAACCAAAAAATGATCCGTTCCTACGTTTGACCCTCGGTAAACCCTTGTATCCACCACTGCGCCCCTCAATCTTTCATCCACAATTATGAAATCTATCATGCTTCTATCATCACCTCTTTCCCAAGTGTACATGTGAATCCTCTTGTGGCGAAAGAAAGTGTTTGTCACAAAAAGATTCTTTTCCATACATACAGTGAGGAGGCTTTCACCATTCTCATTTATACTTTCATCACCAAACGTTCCCAATATCCTTTCATAACCAAGCCTCCTCACCCCAACTCTTCCATTAAAATCTCCTAGCATAACAACATTTTCATTTCCCTTACATTTCATTAATACCATCCTTACCATTTCCCAAAACTGCTCTCGGATATGAGTGGGCTTAGACATGTCTGGGGCGTAGACCCCTAGCACAAACAACTTCTTTAAGCCCACTTTCAATCGTATCCATAGCAGTCTTGGGCTTACACATTCATACTCTTTCACACATTGCGCCATTCTTTCTGATAGGATGATACCTACTCCCTGGCATGCCCGCTCGAGCTCGTCTACACCAGACCAGTATGCGGTATACATGCCATGTGTAGTGACATCCTTCCCCTTCCGTTTCGTCTCATTTACACATAACAAATCTATTCCTCTATCATACATCACCTCGCATACTTCATCCATTTTATCATTCATTGCTCCACATACATTCAACGTAGCCAGACGGGCCTCTGCAATCCACTTTTCGCCCCTCCGGGGGACAGAACGTGACGGGTGGCGAGCCTCGTCGCCGGTTTTCCTCCCGGAGATTCTTCGCACCCCTGCCCCATTAAAGGGGCGCCGGGAACTCGGGGCCATTTCTTTAATTTCATGGATGTAGGTCTCCTCAAGATACCTGTGCTAGTAATGACGTCAACCACTCTGGTGTGACCGTCTGGTCCCGGTAACGTTCTACTAATTTTGCCTTTCGGCCACGTATTTCGTGGCAACGAATGATCTATTATCAAAACAATATCGCCTTCTTTAGGTTCCATGAACTTTCCGTTATTACCTGTTCGCGGTGTTAAGGTAGGCATGTATTCCTTCAGCCACCTTGTCCAAAAATGGTCGGCTAACCTCTATGCAGCTTTCCAATTGAGTTGACCCGTCAGATGCTGCTCTAGAAATAATCCAGGTGGTCGATCACCACATGAGCGTCCCAGAAGAAAATGATTGGGTGTCAAACCCTCTTCAGGACTATCCATACTGAATGTTACCAGAGGCCTGGAATTTACTGTGTGCTCTGCTTCTAAAAGTAGCGTATGTAGAATTTCCTCTCGTGGGCTCCTTTCTCTGAGCGTAGCGGTCAACGCAATTTTAATCGATCTTACTAACCTCTCCCAGGCGCCACCCATGTGCGGTGCTCCCGGAGGTATAAATTTCCATTTAATGTATTTCTTAAATGACTCATTTTTCATGCCCTCATGGCATTCTTCGCATGCTTTCAATAATTCTTTATTCGCAGCTTTGAAATTTGTCCCGTTATCGCTGTATATAACGGCTGGTTTTCCTCTTCTGGCGATAAATCGCCTCAAAGCCATTATCATTGACGCTTGTGTCAACGAGGCTGCTAATTCCAGATGTACTGCTCTGGTAGTCAGACACGTGAATAAAACACCCCAACGTTTTTCGTGTCGCCTTCCTATAGTTACACTCATAGGACCGAAATAATCCACAGCTGAGCATGTAAAAGGTGGTTCATGATGAGCTATTCTCTCCAGAGGAATATTTCCTTGTGGCACGTTCTGCGGTTTTGACCTGTATGTCCTGCACCACTGACAATGATGTGACACACTTCGTACTACATTACGTAAGTTCAAGACATAAAATTTCTGGTTCACCTCATTCATCACCGTCTGGTGATTGGCATGTCCAAAATGATGATGAACTTCTCTAATCATCATTTTAACGATTTCGTGTTTACCGTCCAATATGACAGGTTTTCTACTTTCCTCGGTCAAATTAGACTTGAAAGGTAAACGTCCATTTAAACGGAGTAAGTTATCCTCTCCTATTTCCATAGATAATTTACTTAAGCGTGAACTTCTTTCAACGCTTTTGCCTGCTTTCAAGCATTTTATTTCCGAATAAAAACACTCGTCTTGATCGAACTTCCAAATTAATAATTCCGCTTTTTTCAAGAGCGCTATGTCCAACGCGCCATCGGGTCCTTTAACCGACTTTGCTAAAACTTTGTTGGAACACATAACCGACTTTTCGGCTGCGTCGTCGGGTCCTTTAACCGACTTTCTTAAACTCTTGAATTTTTCTACCGCTTGTAAGGTGCGTGTAGTTGCCCCAAGGAATCTCTTAAAGCTGCTAAATCGTCCGTAGTCGGGTAGACTTAACGGTTCTTGCTTTCTTAACGCATTTACGCCCTTTGGCGATTTTTCTTCACCCGTTTCTAAGCTTTTTATGGTGTCTACTTGTTTGGGCCATAAATCAGGACTTTTCCTGAGGAATTCAGGTCCTTGAAACCAGCGATGACTTACATCGAAGGTGGAAGGAAAATTTCTGGTGGCGTCGTCTGCCACATTTTGTGACCTTGGAACCCATCGCCATTCACATGGTTTACTGTGATCTTCGATCTCAGCCAATCGATGAGCAACGAATGGTTTAAAAGCGCGAGGATCTGACTTAATCCACGCTAACACTGTACGTGAGTCTGTCCAAAATACTCTCTCGGACATCTCGTACTTGCTCTCTTCACTAACCGATGAAGCCAGCCTGCTGCCCATAAGAGCTGCTTGCAATTCAAGCCTTGGAATCGAAATTGGTTTCAATGGCGCTACTCTTGCCTTTGCGGCGATCAGCGTAATCCGCCTTATTCCTAGCTCGTCCGTGGTGACGTAATACACCGCGGCAGCGTATGCTTTTTCACTAGCATCCGTGAAAGTGTGTAACTCTCCCTTGCCGACGCCTTCAGCAACGGGTCTAGGTACCTCTAAATGACCTAATTTCTTCACTTCCGATATCCATTTACAAAATAACACGTGTAATTCGTGTGAAACTTCTTCATCCCAAGAGATGCCTGTCCTCCATACTTGCTGGATCAGCGACTTCCCTTGAATCGTTATGGGTGATGCGAGTCCCAAAGGATCGAAGACTGACATCACAGCGCTAGTTATCTCCCTCTTCGTAGGCGGTCGTAAACCTTCCATCACCTCTTCCGGTGTGTTACGAAGACTTGTGGAGAAACTTATTATATCCCGTTTGATATTCCAAATCAAACCTAACGTGCGCTCTGTGTGCTCTTTATCTCCCAACGAAGCACTGTCGCTCTTATATTTATTTTCCATTTTACTTAAAACTTCGGGTCGGTTGCTAGCCCATCCCCTCAGTTGGAAAGAAGCATGTTTATGTAATTCATACATATCGTTTACTATCCTTTCGGCCGTCGTCACGTCGGGAAATGCCTGTAGATAGTCATCCATATAAAAATTGCTTTCCGTAGCGGAAGCTGCTTCTGGATAGATATGTGCGTTGTCCTGCGCATTCCTATTCTTTACATATATAGCGATGCATGGTGATGATGCCGCTCCAAATATGAGTGACGTCATTCTATACTCTTCCGGTGGCGCGTCACGATTGTGCCGCCATAAGAATCGAAGGCTATCCCTGTCTTCATCCCGGATTTTCACTTGCAGGAACATTTCTTTAATGTCTGCCATTACTGCCACGCTTCCTTCTCTGAATCGTAGCAGAACTCCGAACAACGACTTCAATAAGTCCGGTCCGGTTAACAATGCATCATTGAGACAACGTCCGCCCGTCTTTGCGGCGGCGTCGAAAACTATCCTTATTTTCCTTTTTTGTGGGTGAGTCACTGCGAAGTGAGGAAGGTACCACGTACGTGGGGAAATGGGAATATGGTTCGCTTTCTCTGCGTAACCATTAACGATGAGATTTTCAATTTGCTTCTCATATTCCTTTTTCAACTCGCTATTTTTGTCGAGCTTTTTTTCAATATTCAACAGGCGACTTTCAACCTGCGCTCTATTCGACGGCATGCCCTCATTGTCTGTGCGCCATAACAAAGCAGTCTCGTACCTATTATTAGGTATACGACGTACCGTTTTGTTCAAAATACTTAAAGCTCGTTCTTCTGGGTCGTTCGCGGGCTTTCTAGCCGACACTCCCAGAGATTCCAAACTAAAATAATCCTTGATCAATTTATCCATATCTTCCTCCTTCTTGGCGGAAATGTGGTTAACGATCTTGATCGGTTTAATACCACCCGATATGTGACCATGTAAAACCCATCCAAGTTTGGTGAGCGATGCTACAGGTAGGTTCTTACCTCCTGAAATTAATTCACGAGTAACTATGAGATGCCAATTGTCCTGACCAATTAATATGGTAGGTTTGGACCTCTCATACATCAACTCATCCTTAATCGGTGTCAAATGAGAACACCGTTGCAATAATTCTCGGCTTACCGACTGAGGAGAAAGGTTAAGTGACTTAATTGTTTGTACACTTATCTCTTCTAAGTCGCTCGAGTAAATGCCTTTTATCTTAACGTTTAAGCGATACGAACTGTCGTCGTTAATTCGCTTACCTCCCACGGCTTCGATACGTAATCCCTCTTTACGTCCGCGAGGCGCTAATTTCTGAGCCATCCACTCCTCTATGAGTGTCATGGTCGATCCCTCATCCAGAAGAGCTGTTGTCTTGACCTTTCCTCTAGGTCCATACAACTCGACCGGTATAATCTTTAAGTATGCACATGCCAGTGCATTCACTGTATTAACAGTTGTGATCTGAGCATCTTTACCCCCCTCGTCCCCTTGTGGCGAGGTTTTTTCATTGGGGTATCGGTGTAGCATTCGATGATGTTACATTCTACATCCCTCTACACCACATTTTTTCGCTTTGCACTCTAACCTCCTATGGTTAGGTGACAAACATTGGAAACATACTTTCGCTTTTTTGACCGCTTCCCATTTCTCGCGAATATTCATGTCCTTAAACTTGTAACAACTCACTATAGAGTGCTCCTTGTTGCATATAACACACTTATGTGTTACCCGACTTACAGGCTTATCCTGGGTTGTCATAACCACTTGTCGGTTGTGCCCTTTACTATTTCGGCGTTCTAGACGCTCGCTCGAATTACTTCGGCGCATATAGCGCTCGCTCACGGCACAGCTGCGTACACCTCCTTTTGCAGTGTGTACAGTTTGCTTCCTGAATTCAGGACGCTTCCTTTTTTCAGGCGCATTTTCATTGTTTAAGGGCCATCTTCTGTAACTCTGGCTCCAAAGGATACTGAGCTCGATATTCAAACCATTTAAATTTAATCATAGTTCCGAGTTTCTCCACTATGCGGCTCACTAACTCCGGTGAGTACAAATACTGTGGTTGATTCAACGCTTGTATCGTGGCAACCACGTTCGTAATACGACTTGCAAAAGATCCTATATTCCGGCAATCTTCTGCCAATCTTGGCATACGCTTTACATTCTCGATTTCGGCTAGAATGAGCATCTCAACCCTACCGAATCTTCTTTCGAGAGCGTTCATTATTTCTTCCGGTTCACACAAAGTAAATAACAGCGACTTTACCGCCTCTTTAGCGGTGCCCTTTAATGCCCTCCTAAGGCGTGCAACATTTTGCACCCCTGAAAATTGGCTTCTTGTGTCTTCAAACACCGTTTTGAAAATTATCCATTCACCCGGGTCTCCATCGAACACCGTTAATTCCTGGAGGAAATGAAGCTGGGAAGACTTATCTTTACCCGCTATTTTTATTGCACTCACAATCGCTTCGGTCAATTCCGACACCTCACTCGCGTGTGTTTTCTGTGCATTTCCTTGGTTGCGCTCGATCTCCGCCCCTTTGCGGCGTGATCCTTTACACGCTTCCTTATCAGTAATATCGGGTTGTGCTACACTAACCGGCGCGCTCATTATGGTCTGCTGAACCCAACTCCTTACGAAAGGTTCCACCTGAGTATTCCGCTCTTCATCATCCTCACTCGAGTCGATCTCCTCTTCTCGGTTGAGTCGTGCCAACTCCAATTGAGACTTGGCCAAGGCAGCAGCTGCCTGTGCTCGTTCGAGCTCTGAGCGTTCGAATTTAATCCGCGCCTCTAATTCGGCTTTCAGCCTCGCCGATCGCGATGACCTACTACCTCTCTCTGACCCTTTATCACTAGTGTGCCCGATTACTGTCCTTGACGATGCCGCTTCTTCGGTCCTTTGACCTACTTTTTCGACCACCGTTTCACTCCTGGATATAACGGATTGTTGTGCGGTGCTGGCCTGCGTACCACTGGTGTCCGTCCTGTTGCTTGTCGTTGCCATGGACGTCCCTGAGTTCCACGTGCATGTGGACGTGTCGGTGGTGGCTCCACTTGAAGGAGTTGCTCCATTTGACGCAGTAGCTGTGGTCGCTCCAGATGGTTCCGCTTCTTTAGCTTTTCTTGAGAGCCCTATCCTTGTCCTGCTCCCTTCGCTTCTCCCTGTCTGGTCTTGTGCCTTCTTCATCTTGCAGGAAGGTGATTGTTGGCCTACGGTCCCTAACTGTCCCTACGGTCCCTACAACCCCTTACCTACAACCCTTCTACACCCCAACCTAACACCACTACCCCTCCCCCCCCTTATCTCCCAACCCTACAACCCTACTACCACCCTAACAGCCCTATCAGCCCTATCAATCCTGGACGGGGCCTACCGAGGTGAGCCGTCCAGGGATGGAGTCGTGCAGGAATGGAATGGAGGAAAGGTTTAGGAAATGTCTCGCCAAGGAATATGACGAAACAGTCGAGCGGTAGTGCAAGCGCAGTCTCGCTCGAGAGAACTGCTCCACCCGAAGGGGTTGTGCCAGAGCCCAACCGTTTGGCACCGTTAGGTGGTCGGGATGTATGCTGTGCTCGCCGCCCAGTTGCCGGTGACGCCTCGTCCGAGCGCTCTCCTCCGGCCGCGATGCAGTCAGGTGCCCACGCGCACCCTCGCCTGGCAGCAGCAGCGGTGGATGCTTCTTCCTGCACCCTGATGACCCGACAGGAAAATGCCGGACACGGTCGTCCGACAGGAAATGCCGAGCACGCTTGTCCGACAGGAAAAATGCCAAGCCCTGCTTGGCCACGATGAGTGCCTTCACAAGACACCTGCGCCCGGCTGCGATACGTGCCCCATGCGAGCACACGCCCCAGGCCGCAATCCCGGTTTTCTTTCTTCCGGTAGTTCCAGGTCCCAGTCCTTCAGCGCTGACGTCCTGGTCTTCTGGCCTTTGGTCCTATTGCTTCAGCTCAAACCTCCGGCTTCCTTCGGTTGCTGATCTTCACTCGGCTCCGAAGGTCTTCTTTTTCCACAACCAGCAGTCCACAGCTGGTTCCTTGATCCAGCTGGCGGGGTTCGGGTGGTCCTTTTAATCCGGCTCCGAAGGTCCAATTGAAAAAGAACCTAACGGAACTTGACTTTCGATTAAGAAACAGAAGGGAGGAATCGAGGCTTCTCTCGATACGGCCTCCTATAACGCGTAGGTTGGGTTCGGGAACAACGTATGTGATCTCCGCAACGGAGTAACACACTAGGGCGATAACCTCTTTCTTTTTCAGCAAGTAGGTTCAGACGGGGATTACGGGTCTTCCGAAGTCGTCCCGGTCCCGACGCCTTAATTCTTCGATGTGGACTGTATAACTTTAGGGATGAATTACTTGGGAATAAAACAGCAATTATCTTCAAACCGTTCCGTGAGAGAGTAATCACTTTTCCCTATCACTTCCCTACACTTTTTCTTCTTATTGACTGCTGGTTCTTCACTTTTCCCGAAGGATTTTCTTATTTTTCCGAACTAATTCCCCGAACGAATTGCAACCAACCAGTTTGTCGTCTGATTGCACCGAGATGCAATACAGGTATCGGGCCTCGGGGTAAACCCCATTGCCCGGACGATCCTCATGCCCCATTACTATGGGGCAGTCCTTTACTTCACCTATTATTGTAGGTGGCTTTATTTTTCATAACCGGAATGTCCGTGTATGGTGATATTTTTAGAAAAATTAAGAGGTTGTCTTCTTTATATGGTGTGTTTAGTTTTTCCGTAGTTAACCTACTACGGAAAAGGAGAGGTTATCCGGTTGAAAGTCAAAGTTGGCCTTTCAGCGGCATTGTGGGTTGTTACTCGACTCTCTAATCACATATAGAGAGGAGTTCTCTTGGAAGAGGTCGCCCGTCCGATGGCCGAGTGTGCAACGGCGCAAAGCCGTTGAGATGTTCGTGTGGCCCGTTGTCAGCACGGTCGAACAAGCCGCGCGCCATCCGGGCCACGAAGTCGGTGATGCTCTCGACTTTTAAGTCGGCTGCTATTACGTCGTTCCGGACGTAACGACCTGCTCCGACAATCGTCCTTAATGTCAGATTCTGCTGGGCCTGCAGTCGCCGCCTCTGGGTTGTGCTCAGGAGCGCGTACCAGGCCGGAGCAGCGTAGGTGGTAATAGTCCGGATATACATCTTGTATATCCGGATCTTTGTCTTCAATGGTAGTTTGGATGCCAGGACCGGACGGAGCATTGTCCGCGCACATCTGGCTTTGCGGACGACGAAGTCGACGTGCGCAGTCATGCGCAGCGCCCGGTCGATCCGGCACCCAAGGTACGTCACGGCCTTCTCATACGCTATCTCCTGGCCGTTGAGAGTCAAAGGTGGTGGTAAGTTCCTAAGGCGACGAGTGAGCAGAGCGGTTGTCTTACCAACGTTGACAACCATCCTCCACTCATTTAGCCATGGTGGCAGCAGGTCCAGCAGACGCTGCATTTTGGCAGTGGCTATATGGGCTCTTCTGGACGAGGTGAAATAGGCGCTATCGTCCGCATATAGCGCCAGCTCAACGTCGTCCTCCCATTCTTGCAGCCTGCCTGCCAATGTAGGTATATCGTTAGTATAAGCCGCGTACAGGACTGGAGACAAACAGCTGCCCTGTGGAACGCCGGCTCTGATGGATTTTGTTGCGGACTCGGCGTTCTCTATGCAGACATAAAACTTCCTGTCTTCCAGGAAAGACGCCATTAACCGCAACATAGCAGGGGGGACACTGGTCTGCTCGTGTAGTTTATATAATAATCCGGAGTGCCACACCCGGTCGAACGCCTTCTCGATATCGAGAAAGACGCCGATTGTACTCTGCCGCAAGCAGGTGCAGCACTCTAGTCAGCTGTGTGACTGTAGAGTGACCCCTCCTGAATCCGTGCTGCTCCGCCCGAAGTTGGATGCACGGACGGAGACGTCTTAGCAGCAATCTTTCGAACAGTTTAGCTATGTGTGGTAATAGCGTAATCGGCCTGTAGCTGGAAGCTTTACGCCTGTCCTTCCCGGGTTTCGGCAAGACGATAATTTTGCCTTTTTTCCATTCCTCCGGGAAGTGGGATGTCCGCAATATCCCGTTGTAGAGTCGACCAATCTCTACTAGGACTTTATTGGGCAGCTGTCGGAGTGCAGCGTTGGTAATTCTATCGTGCCCAGGCGCCTTCCTCGGTTGCAGGCGGGTTACTGTCCTCCGCAGTTCAGCGGGGGAGATGAACCACTCTCCTGCAAGAGGTGGCGCGGGCGACGACAGGAATTCCTGTACGCGACTTTCCTTCCGGGCATGAAGCTCCATGAACTCCGCACTCGCTGGGTTCGGCATAAATTGCCCCTCGAAGTGCTCTCCCAGGATATCCGCTCTGCCCTTGGCATCATAGCAACGTTCGCCCACACTGTTGGTCAGTGGGCAAACGGGAGGTCTAGTTTTAGTCAGCTGTCGGTTCAGTTTATAGAGCGACGCATCATGCTCATCCGCCTTCCATATGCGCCGCTCCCAGGCCTCCCCTCTGTAGGCCTGGACTGCCACCGACAGCTCCTCCGATACGGTGTTTAATTGAGTTTTTATTCTGGGGCAGCGAGTACGCGCCCAGAGCTTTCTCAGCGCTCTTTTGCACTTGATCTGCACGCTTATCTCACGCGGCAGATCGTCACGCCTTGCTGTTATCGGGACGATCGTAGAGGCCGCGTTGAGGGCCTCTTGGATGTTTTTATTTATTCTAGTAGCAGCGGCCTCTACGTCGTCCGCTGTGCTTATAGGCATGTGTGCTGGAGGTCTCGCTTGCAGGTGTTGTGCATAGCGCCTCCAGTCGACACGTGTCTTGGTTGCTCTGGGCGGCGTAGTCACCGCCTTTGTGCCAAGGGTTATCAGAATCGGGAGGTGCTGTGAGCTCAGGTCGTATAGCACCTCTACTACTACTGGGTAGTTGATGTTCCTGGAGAGCACGATGTCCAATACATCCGGATACTGCCGTGAGTTGGACGGGATGTGCGTTGGCTCCTCGGGACCCAAAACGTCATAGTTGTTATCTTCTGCATCATTGTAAAGTTCACGACCCGGCGGGGTGATCACTCTGGACCCCCACGCCGGGTGTTTGGCGTTTAAGTCCCCGGCGACGATAGTGGGCGTGTCGCCTTCCATTATTGTCCGGATGTCTGAGGGGCAAAATGGAGTCCCTGGCGGGCGGTATGCTGCATAGATCCTAACTTCCTCGCCCGCCGCCTCCATTTTTATGCCGATAGAACGCATTGACTGGTATGATGGTAATTCCAGTTCCTGATGGACGATGTCCCTCCTCACTAGAACTGCCGTCCCTCTATAGGCAGCCCCTTGAGCAGTGACCTCGTCCCTTCTGTACAGGTGGTAATTGGGCAGCTTTATGTGCGTTCTTGGGTTGAGCTTCGTTTCTCCCAGCAAGATGACGTGCAGATCCTGTTGCTGGGCAACTGTGCGGAGTTCATGCAGCTTCTGCTGTATACCGTCCGGGTTTCAGTATAGGAGGCGCAGGTTACTCTCCTCCGTAGTGCCGGGCTAGGAGGTTTGCCAGCGCCTTCATGATGGCTGTGATTGGGTCTGTCCCGGTCCTGATATCTGCCAGGACCTGCGTACCGACCTCGATGGCAATACCAACCAGACGCTGGATTGCGTCTGCTGTTTCGAGGCCGGTGGTAGGTATTCTCCTGTAAGAAGGCGTTGGCAATTGTCTCGGGCGTTGGGTGTCCTGGGTTTGCTCACTGTGCTTTTGGGTGGGGCGCGCTCTTCCAGCAGAGCGGGCTCTGTGTTCAGCCCTTTCTGGCACTCCACCCATGCTCCTAGTTCTCACCCTAGTAACCTGCACCTGGGAGGCTACTGGTGCAGTTGGTGTCGGGGTAGAGGTTACAGCCTGAGGAGGCTGCGACTTCTTCCTGTTCCTCTCCCGCCTCCTCTTCTTGGAGGGTTGCCGTTCTGTGGCAGGATTAGCGGGGGGCTGTAGAGTCGCCCCGGTGGTTGCCCTTATCTCCGCGGGTTCCACCGTTTCTTTAGGTGTTACGGGTGGGGGGGGGGGGCTGGTTGCCTGCCCTTTCCAGTGATGGTAGTCCACCCGTCTTGCTGAATGGTTACAGCCTTCGGGCGACTCTGGGGGGTCTTTTTGGGGGCCTCCGGGAGTAACCCCGGCAAGGTTATCGCCTGCCTCCTTGCAGTCCTCCTCAGGACTGGGCAGCGGCGGTCGTTTGCCGTGTGGTTTTTACCACAGTTGGCACATGTAGGTTGTTCCTCTCTACCCCGAGGGCAAAGGCTTGCAATGTGCTCCCCGGCACAGCGCACGCATCTCACTGGCCTGAAGCAGTTTGCGGATGCATGGCCGAAGGCCTGGCGGCGGTGGCATTGAGCCGGTCCTACTTTCCTTTGCCAGGCCTCGATGACTACTCCTCTCATAAAGAGGAGTTCGTCGATTTGGTAAAGTTCTTTGAGCTGCTCCAGGCTCAGGTGGTCAAACTGGGCAAAGTATATGCAGCCAGGTCTGCTTCTACGCGGTGGGATAGCTTTGACATATTTGACGGGGAAGCCTTTTGCCCTAATAGCCTCCTCTATGTCTTTGGTGTCCGTGCCCATTGGTAGACCCCGGATGCCCACTTTAGTGGGCTTGTCCTCCTCCGGGGTAAGCAATACCACGACAGTGTTGGTACCTCCTTAGTCAGCTCAATCATATAGCGTTGGACTGTACTGAATTCATTTGCACTTTGAGGGGTAAATCTCACGCCTTTCCCGAATGGATGGGCATTTAAGGGGTGGCCCAACATTCTATTGAGCTCCCTAAAATGCCTCGTCCAATTCGGTAGGCATTCTGCCACTATGGGCGGGTAGTGGGTCTTATCTTGGTCGGCAGGCTTCTCAGTTGGCACTGCCGCCGAAGGTGGTCGTGGTACTGCTGGTGCAGCTACCATATGGGCATAACTGGTAGATGGCCGTTGGCCATCGTCCTGTGGAAGCCCGGACGGATTGGTCGTTGCCGCCGGAGAGGACCGGCCGGCGGATGCAGCGAGGGTGGCATATGTGGTGGACCCCCAACTGTAGGATTCTTCACCCCCCTGCTCATACTGGGCCGAATCTCGGCTTCGTCGTTCCGGCGATATGGAGCGGGGGGGGGGGGGAGTTGCGGTGGAGATGGTGATTTAGGTGGTGATCTTAACAACTTCTTCTGCGTCACCCGATGGTGGTAATCATCATCCTCCTCCGATGTGGATGGTGCTTCGTCGGAGGACAGTTGGGAGCCAATCCTTTGCCTCTTTTCATATAAAGAGGCTTCGGTCTCCGGTGGAGTATGGCGTCTAGCCGTTTTTACTGCTCGCTGCTGCTGGGGCGTTGGTTCTTGCCTGGCCGTATGCTCAGATACGGCCGGCGTGAGCGCAACACCTGGTGCGGGCTCCTTCCGTGGCGAGACGGGTTTTCGTTGGGGGATCTGTGAGAAGGAGGACACGACCCTCGTGCGTTCCGGGTTCGACAGATCCCTCACAACCAGTGGTCGATCCAACACACCTGTTCTTTTATCTGGTGGTTTTCTTATTGAAGGGGGTGGCTCCCCCTTATCCCTACCTGACATGTTAATGATCCTAACGTCAGTCGAACTCTAAAAGGCCCTATCTGTAGTATGGTGATAAAAGTTTATGGCTATCAACACTCTGGGCACTGCCTACCCCTTTTGTACACCAAAAGGGTTGGGGGAAGTGCAACGGTGGCACTTTATACGCGACTAGGCACAGGATGCACGAAACGCATAAAGTGCCCAAGAATCACCTAGGGGCCGGTGACCTCGACGCCTCACGGAATCACGGGGCTCAACGTTCGGCGGAGTATGTCGTACCGGCGGTCAATTGCAGCCACTGTATAACTACAAGCGACGCACACCTAGGAGATCCTGTGATGAACGAATTGCAATTGAGCTCATTGATTGTCGTCTACAAGGTCCCGGGGGACAATGCAGGTGTCGGGCCTCGGGGTATACCCCATTGCCCGGATGTTCCTCATGGCCCATCACTATGGGCCAGTCCTTAAAGCCTATTTAGGCATAATATAGTATTTCCGGGTTAGTCCGTAATCGGTAATGTTTTTCCCGTAGTTGGTTAATTACGGGAAAAAGAGTGGTTGTCCAGTAAAAGTCAAAGTCGGCCTTTCAGCGGCATTGAGGGTTGTTACTCGACTCTCTAATCACATATAGAGAGGAGTTCTCTTGGAAGAGGTCGCCCGTCCGGTGGCCGGGTATGTAACGACGCAAAGCCGTTAAGGTGTTCGTGTGGCCCGTTATCGGCACGGTCAAACATGCCGCGCGCTAACCGGGCCACAAAGTCGTTGATACTCTCGACCTTTAAGTCGGCCGCTATCACGTCATTCCGGACGTAGCGACCTGCTCCGACGATCGTTCTTAGAGTCAGATTCTGCTGGGCCTGTAGTCGCCGCCTCAGAGGGTCGCTCAGAAGTGCGTACCAGGCCGGTGCAGCGTAGGTGATGATGGTCCGGATATACATCTTGTATATCCGGAGCTTGGTTCTTGTTGGCAGCTTGGATGCCAGGACCGGCAAGAGCGTCGCCCGCGCACATCGGGCCCGGCGGACGACGAAGTCGACGTGCGCGGTCATGCGCAGCGTCCTGTCGATCCTGCACCCAAGGTAAGTTACGGCCTTCTGGTACGCAATCTCCTGGCCGTTGAGGGTCAGCGGAGGTGGAAAATTTCTGAGACGGCGAGTGAGCAGAGCGGTCGTCTTACCAACGTTGACGACCATCCTCCACTCATCCAGCCATGGTGGCAGCAGGTCCAGCAGACTCTGCATCTTGGCAGTGGCTATGTGGGCTCTTCCGGACGAGGTGAAATAGGCGCTATCGTCCGCGTATAGCGCCAGCTCGACGTCGTCCTCCCATTCTTGTAGCCTGCCTGCCAGTGTAGGTATGTCGTTGGTAAATTGAAAAAAACGAATTGCAATAGAACCCGTTCACTAAGCTACCCCCAGAGCTATACGCGAAAGTGAGCCGCACCATTCGCGTGTCTGCGCAACTTAATAACATGAATTTGTACTATTATTCTCTCACGTTTCACTTAATTTCTTTATTCACATAAGTCATACATAAATACAAGTTATCTATTTAGATAGCACAAAACAATATCTACACCATGATATACATTATATTTTCGTATCACAAAAATCCTTTAATTTATAAAACAAAATATGCCTATTTTAATCACAAATTCGAAGTCCAAACTTCTTAAATATTTAACACAGAAAGTTAAAACAATGTTTCCCACTTGAATTTATACATATGTTAACTAATACAATAGTTTAATTTACATTTTCTCTATTTATTTCACTATTTAAAACACTTTTAAATTTCTTATACAAAACTATCATTATACACAGGAATTTTCACATAAAAATAACACAGAATTCACCTTTTTAGCACGTACAATCAACCTGAAATGTTTTACAAGTCATTTTTACATAAATTGCTGAAATTACAAACATTTTAAATTTTTACATATTTGGCCTCCTAGGGGCGTGGTCAGCGTGCTTCCGCGAACTCACACTATTTGAACAACTAACTTTGCACGGCTCTCGGCTATCAAAAAAATGAAAGTCTGAAATACACTAATTCTAACAATATTAGGTAAATAAGTGCTTCTACATAATTTTCAAACTGTAGGAAACTATCTCTGATAAGATTCTTATCAGTTATCATGTTTCTTATCAGATAACAATGCAAGTGAATGTTCTCATTAATCAATCATAACAAATAGGCATTTGTTTTCGTACAAACATATCAAACTTATACAAGACAATACTTATGCAATTAATTTCCGTTAATTCTGTTTATGCACAGAGTGATCATCTCGACCGGGGAACAAATCCGATCTCTAACTTCACTTTAATATTCCTTTGAATTTACATCGTTGGAAAGACGATTTCAACCGGGGAACAAATCCGGTAACATAATTTATAACATAAAATTCCCTATATGAATTTATTGAAAGATATTACTTAGAAAACAGTAAACTAGTCCGGCCTGGGAGTCGAACCCAAGACCTTCATATCATTAATTCGACATTTCTTTAAGATTTAACTAAGCATTTTCTTATCAGAACATCTCCATTGGACAATGAGTCTTTGAAAAGTTATTCGTCATCGGTTGACTTAACAAACTGAAACATTCTTATAGGCGCGTCGCCAACAGAAACTTTTATGGAATCACCCTCTTTCTGTCAAAAAGTGTTTCGCAACGCCTATATATTTCACATAAATTTCAATTTTGTGTAATAATTATAATATACGATTTTTGAAACTATTAAAACCACTAATTTGGATTTTTCCAGAAAAAATTACAAGAACAACTTTTTAACTGATTTGATGTATTTTTACAAATAAGAGTTTTTAAAGCTCACACGGACACTTTAACCTTACATACATACTATAAAACGCTCTTAGTAGCCCGGTTTTATATTCTCAGTTCTAGGCTAGCGTAATTCGACTAAAGATTGACTATTAATCATATATTTATAGACAACAAGGGGGCGAGTAAGTGTTAAGGAACATTAATGGTTCATATAACTGGTTCTGTGACTCACTCAACTTATAACATCACAATACACATTTTATTTAATTTAAGAGTTCTTTTCGGATTATTTTCATGTTTACACAAACTAGAAAGAATGAAAATATTTTTTTTCAATTTTGCCACTTGTTATTATCACACAACCGCTACAAAAAAGTCCACTGCAGAACAAAAGCTCAAAGAATGCCACAAAGCACGGTCCTGAGCCCTCGCATGCATCGAATTATTGAGGTCAGAGGCTGCTTTCTTCCCCATCGGTTGTCGGTTCTTCAAGTTATTTGGTCGGTCCACTGCCACTTCCGATTACTTACTCATATCTTTCGAATTCTATAACGCTGAGCATAGAATACTATAATACACAATAGAATGGCTGTCAACCTTATTTTGTACGAGATTCACATACAAGCAATAACGTCGTATTATCACTACTACAAACCCGATTCGCTGTGTTGACAGACAGATTTTAATACATATATATTTGTACATAGCGTGCAATTTGGCATTTTCTAAATAATTTGCATGGAAAATTTGGAAGCGATCGTAACCTCCAAAACACATCTCGTGTTGACATTTATACGTGTGAATTGATGTGTGAGTGACATTTTAGTGGCTACACGGGCTCCGCCCACTCCCCCGATTTATTATGTATGTATTATAGTATTCTATGACGCAGAGCAAGTCCGATGATCGCTCTCTCCATAGCTCGTTAGCGACCTTAAATTTTCTCTTACGGCCAGCAGCGACTTTTACACATCCTTGTAAAAAGCACAAAACCTTATGGTTTTTGCTAAGATTAAAAGGTCAAATAAATAAAAGTGAGCGTCGTCTGCTTGCGGTTCAATGGCGCCTGAAGCGAGGACATCAATGCATCTTCATCCACGGATGCTGTAAATCAAAACAAGTAAATCGTAGTAAAATATTTTCGATGATTAGCGCATTACGATCCAAAATATTACTAAATAATTCTATAAATCTAATGGCCGATTTTTCAATAATCACTTAAAAAATTATTTTCTAGATAAAATACAACCAGTGCTAATAAAAAATTACAGTTATATTAATAAAATAGCTCAATTGGACTACTTTTATATTTAGCAAGGTTATAAATTTTAGTTATTTTTTCGATTGGTAATTTTTATCTGATGATTGAAAAATTGGCACTAAATCTTTATTAGGTTGTAATCGTTGGAGGCGTCTGTTGGTGATCGTGTAACTATCAAACGAATTGACCGATTGCAGTCATATTTAACACAATATATTTGTTTTATGGCGATAAAATATTAAGTTTAATAAGGAAATGATATTTGATAGCAGCTCTATAAAACTCATTCGCATTAATAAAACACATTCATATTCGTACAAAAATTAACAAAACCGTACTTAATTTGAGGTCAACGTCTTCGTTGTCATTCATGCACCTCGCAGTAGTTGTTTCAAACAAAAATACACCTTTATTGACGGAGCCGACAACCCTGAACGTCACTTGTACCGAACTTGGCCCCTTTTTTTGATACAATTTTTTTGATTTTACATTTTGATTGTACATTTTGTTTTTGATAGGGTCATTAATTTTTTTAAAGTTTTATCCTTTAATGTATCTAAATAAATATGACGTTTAACATTTTTACATGTTTGACTAGATTAACATTTATGTATATGTTGAATATGTATGAATGTAACAGAATTTTACTACTTAGTTTTCACTCACTTCGAGGCGTCAGAATGTATCGGACTTTTGCAGACGTATTATGAACTGATGACAATATTATAATAATTTCATGACTATGATCTATCATTTTCATTAGGATCGTCACATCTCACGATTCAATGCGTCCGAAAGTCGATGAAAATTATTTATAAAACTTCATTACATTCATAAAGCGTGGTAAAATATATTAAATATTTTAAGGTATTAAAATCAAATTGAGACTGCGTAGGAATTTATTAGTGCATGCATACGTTTACTAAAATTTGACTTATCTTGTTCTTAGGCTTCAATTGACTTTAATATGAGTACTAATATAATACAAATTTACATACATACACTTGTTTGTCGCTCTTGGCTTTCTGTGGCCACCCGGTTTTATTTATTATTAATAAATAAGGTTTTCGTTATGTATTGACCTTATCGCGTATCGGTAATCTTTAATTAACAAAATAAGATAAAAAATATTTAAATCAGATTACAATTTTAACTATTATAGACAACAAAAATTACATATTTCCCGTTTCCTTTTAACCCAGTTTTGAAATGTTAAACCTTGATTTATTAATAACATTCGATCTTAAACCTGAATAAAAAGTTAAGGATTAAATCTACACGTGATCATACATTTAGATACATACGTACATTTAATTTCGAAGCTTATCTGAATAACAAAAATTAAAATCTATTCACTGCACAATACTGAACTAGCTAGCTGGCCTATTACGCATTGTTATTCATTAAATCTTATAACAATAAAAAATAATGCCATTAAAAACACCTTTGTCAAGGCACTGCATTTTATTTTGTAAATCTATAATATTATCTATATTCTCACACAGCACAATTAACATTTAATTATTGGGTTTACGTGATAGAGCCCTGCTGCAACCAATTTATGTTTGTAGCACGAGTGGGTCGGCACGACCCGGGTGGGATCACACTCTCACAGAACACCAACGTAAAATAGCAGCTCAATGCTGCTGTGTTTCGTATGGTGAGTGTAGAGAACCGGAGACCCTTTTTACTGGAAATGGGGCATTCCAGCATAGTCACACATTTTGATTCGTAATCGAGGATATATGTAGGTGTCTATGGGCCACAGTAACCACTTAGCATCAGGTGGACTATGTGCTCGATCGTCACTCTATCCTGTAAAAAAGTTTCTTTCTTGACAACTAAAGGTCACAGCTTCTTTCTGTATTCTAAGGTCACAGTCTAACCTTACTATTATCCTGATTTTATTTACCGATTGTTTTACCACGTGCTGCCCAGTGAAGGACAACATCGTGAAAAAATGCACCGCGTGACGTGAGACAATATTTTATCCTTCTTTTTTCTTTCGTCATCTTTACCGTATTAACAGCTCTTCACAAGTCCAATGCTGAACTTAGACCTCCCTCAAGTTATGCCACGCCGTCCTGAACTACCTGCATCACTTTCTCCATCTCTTACCAGGTCGTCAATCCATCTTGTTGAAATCCGCCCTACATGTTTCCCCATTGGTTATCGGTTCTTCCACCTATATGGTCGGTCCATTGTGACTTCCGGTTACTTATCCGCTGGGCTATGTCGGTTATTCCGGTTCTACTGTGGTCTGATCTGGTTCTATCCTCATTTTAAAGTTTATCACTAGAAACTCTGAGCTTAGACCTCAACAATGACAGGAGCAGTGAAGGACCACTCCATATTATGGCGTAATTGGCTACACGCAGTGATGCTTTTCTCTGATAAGGTAAACAAGGACAGAAAATCAGTGGAATGCATATGGGTTGTTACTTATTTTTTTTAGAGTATCCAGTTACGTTGTAACGTCGTCAAGTACACACAATTTAGATGCTTGCCGGTCCACTACTGTTCGTTTTACTGGGAGTTTTCTTCTTCGTACGACCTCTCTGTGGAATCATTTATCAACGGTGATTTTTTTCGGACTGAAACGACTTAGGGACTAAAGGCCAGCAACGCACCTGCATTTCATGGACGGCGGTAGTCACTTACCATCAGGTGAGTTGCATGCTCGTTTGCCCTTTATTCTACAAAAACTTTTGATCTCAGCTGTCCTAACAAATGCTTCATATTTATAAAAAAGATACAAATCATCAGTTCGTCATTAATGATTTCTAATATTAACGCGAACACTACACTGTGAATGAAACTATTTTTAGTTATTTTATCACATTTAAATCCACTTATTTTTAATTCCCGACGTTTCGGGTGCTTTCAAAAAATCGCGACATAAGAGTATCCCCTAAACTAAAGAATAAATAAAAGTACTACGGTACTACGTAACCATATTATCTCGCGGATGTCATAATAAGCGACAGAAAAAATTAAAGAAGGAAATTCCTGAGATCAAATCCAAAAATAAAAACTGCATTTTCCAATTCACCCGCAAAGCATGGCAGCTGTGTTAAAATCCAATAAATAAATCGCTATAGTCTGGGGAAAAATAAATAAATAAAATGTATTTATTTATTTTATCGTATTATTATTTATTTATTTTATATATTTTATCAGTCAAACTTATCACTAACATTACAGGATCTTATAACGTAATGCGTTAGTGAAAAACAGTAAATATTTTAATTATTTTAACATTTTATGATAAATAATGCAGCACTTGTGAATTCACTCATAGAAAATACGAATATGTCAACCTCCTTGTGGATAAGGTTAAGGAGTCTAGTAGCGTGAGTGCGCGGCGCCTCCCTCAGCAAGTTAGTGCGGGCGCGCGGCACCGCTAGCAGCCGCGGCCGGCGCCTTCGCCACACGTATTGTGCTCCGGGCTATTCAAATATATACCCTTCAAAATAAGGATTGTCTATATTTCTTCTTATTACTTGGAGAATATATGATACCAGTGCAGAGGCCCGCCTAACGCGGAGTTCATTATATCCCACCATACCAAAAACGAATAAGGTCGGATATTTAAGTGGGTAAAAAGGATATAACCCATAAGGTTTGAGATTTAGAAACCTAACAAATTTGTTTTGTATTCTCTCCAGCGTGAGACTATATTTCGTTTTACGTGGAGCCCACAGACAACCGCGTTGCACTCGTACTGATTCCTAATTAAGGCGAATATGTATGTCCGAAAAATAAAAAAATATCCGCCAACAAGTATGGGGTCGCACAGCGAACGCTACCATGCTCTAAAACTGTCTTACATGTTATAGAAAGCTTGTACTGCGAGTTTCCACTTAACATCAGGCGGATGCTGTGGCCCATTCATAGAATACTTTGATACATAGTATTCTGTGAGCCCCATAGATATCCACATCTATACTCGAACAAGAATCAAAATGCAAATGCATTGTCACCCCTGAGGACTAACATGGAATGCCTTGTTAAAGTGTCGTAAGGGAACCCATCACCCTTTTTCGTTCCGAGATAGTCGTAAAAGGAGACTATTCAGATTGCTCAAAAAATTTCATGGTTTCCGGCAGATGGTGGTATAGCCATCTCATTTACGCCAAGAGTAAAGCTCTTAAGCCGACGACGGGTAGCAGCTTCAAAGATGTGTGACAGTGCGACGAACGCATGCAGTGATTCCGCTGCTAAGAGTGGTGATTATGCCATATCCTTCCTATAAGAGGAACGACTCAAGTTCAGTAATAGACTTTTACGAAGTGAGAAAAGAGAAGAAGGAGTTTGGCAGACTTGCAAAATACTAAATGGTAGGAACCATTTATTACCTACGTGCTTTTCTAACACCCTCTTACATATTCCTGTCACCGCAGTGCGTCCAACTCTACGTTGCGGTCTGAAGAGTTTTAAGTTGGTTGCAGGTGTTTATATGCTGCATTCACCATCATCATCAATACAACCCTTTACAATTCCACTGCTGAACATAGGCCTCTCCCAAGCAATGCCACAAAGCACGGTCCTGAGCCACCTGCATCCATCGACTTCTTGCATGTCTTACCAGGTCGTCACTCTACCTAGTGGGGGGTCACCCTACACTACGCCTGGTAAGAGCCTACCACTCGAGAACCTATTTTCTCCATCCGTTGTCGGTTCTTCGAGCTATATGGCCGGCTCGTTGCCACTTCAGCTTACTAATCCGTTGGGTTGTATGTAGTATGTATGTCAGCGACTCCGCATTAACCACTTACAATCAGGTAAACTGTAGGTTCGTTTACTACTTATTAAAAAAGATGGCTAAACCGCACCCACACAACGCCGTGTTATAGAAATCTGCATATGAGTTGGTTTTCTGTTAAAAATCTCTCGTATTTATATTTTAGAAGCAAAAATATGCTATATAACATACGATGTGATGATACTATTCGCTTGCTTGCAATTGATCGATAAAAAATATTATTGCGGATACTGTAGGAGTACGAGGTTATCAATTTACTTTTATTACTCCCCAAAGAGCCGTCAGACAAATTGTTGCGAAACAATGATACTTTTTCGTTTCTCTCATTAAAATACAACTATTAGTGTTTTTATCGTAGACTATAAAAATATTTTTAATGCTCAACTCTGTTAGTGAAATTATAATTCTCTAATTTCAAAAATAACTTGTCGACTTTTACTTGTCGTAATAAAATTTATGACGTAATTCTTGTCTTTAGGTAAATTTTGAATATTTTTTTTTAAAATAGTTTTTAATCTTTTATAAATAATATGACAAACGCAACTTAGTATAATTTACGCATTATAGGTATTTTTTTAATATAGAATGCAAAAAATGGTGCAACGTTATCTGCATTTTTTCCATGTTAAGTTATTAAGTTTTACTTAATTATGAACAAAATGTTACTTATCTAGTACACAATACAGAATAGAACATGTACTACTACTGCATAATTATTATTAATATTATTAATACTACAAAATTACTCTCATTTAGAAAACAGATATCGTGACACACCAACATAAGCACAACATCTTATTTTTTGAACAAATATAATATAACAGCAAATGTGAATATTGAATAGAATCAATTAAATCATTATTTTAGGAATTTACACATTATTCTATAATTAAAAAAGAAAATACGGTTAGTATGTTACTCACGTACTATGTAACTTTAAATACAGAAGTGCAACAAAATTAAAAAGATGGATGTTTCTGTTTCTGTTACACAGCTTTTAGGGTGCCGTAGTAAACATCCGTCCGCGGTTTTAATCAGAAACCCTAAGTGCCCCAAATCTGTAATTTGGCATAGGTATAGATATTTCTCACGTATAAAATGTTAGTGAAATCTTGAAATTTTTTTATTTTGGGTACTTTCCATGGAGCTCAAGGGAGGATGATTTTTTTACCCGTCTATTCCATCGTCGTATAAGGTCTTTCTAAAATGTTGGGGATGTGGAGTGACATTTTTTCGATCCAAAGGTCCGTTTGCTAAATATTTCCCTACCACTCTACCTACTAAACCCCTTTTTTGGAAATATGAAAAATATACACGATAGTAGTACATAATGAGTTAGATGGAAACTATCACAGCTAATTAGGCTTAGCATTTTAACAAAAAATAGCGACCAACTTATAAAATGCAATTGTATAACTACAAACTTCGTTACAATATAAAATGAGCTGAAACTCTCTGTATTATATATAACGTTGTAACGTTACTGTAAACTAAAAGAAATACATTTTTAATATAAGGAAAATTATATAAAATATATATAAGGAAAATTAGTCCTTCGTTTACGATCGCCGTATTTTAGACATTACAGCGCTCAAACCGCGAACTCACTTCATCATGATCATCATCATCATCATCATCATAACAGCACTTCACAAGTCCACTGTTGAACATAGCTATCCCCAAAGGAATGCCACAAAGCACGTTCCTTAGTCAGTTTTTCGAACTATAGGCCCATTATCACTTCGCTACTAATCCTTTGGATATGTTGGTTACTCTGGTTCTACTGCTGATATCCTCGTTTTTAAGTCTATCAACCCCGAGCATATCTTTCTTAATAGCTCACTGAGCAACCTGAGCTTTCTCATCCGGCAAGCAATGACGTTTCAGATCCATAAGTCATCACTGGCCACATGCACCGGTTGTACAGTCTTGTTTTGAAGTTTTGTGGTACGCCTGACGAGAAGATGTGCCTTAATCTCTCATGAACTAACTTAATATGCTCATAATAATATCAAGAACGCGTATGTTGACCTTCACGAAAAGAGTTTACTCCTTTCTAAAGGGCCGGCAACGCACCTGCAATTCCCCTGGTGTTGCGGTTGATCATGGGCGGCGGTAGTCACTTAACATCAGGTGAGCCACATGCTCGTTTGCAGGGGGCAAACGAGCATGTAGCTCACCTGATGTTCTATAACATATCTTCTATAAAAAAAAGATATGTTATGGAATTTTTTTTATAAAGATTTTACTTTTAATATCCCTAGACATGTATGTACAAAAATGTAAACTGCAAATCAGGGTAAGTTTAATATTGAGCTTACCCTGCTTTTCGTAAACAATGTAAGGCCGCATTGGCATCTGCACTTCTCAGATAATAGTATATTGTTGCGCGGCTAAGTTGACATCTGGCACTAGCGCCATCTAGTGTCGGGTAATAGAGCGAGGAGAGAGCTTTCCAGAAAATGACATCACTAATCTTTCAACCGACAGCGCCATCTGTTGTCGAAATGAAGAACTAAGCTTCTAGAAGCTGACACTCGAACTTGCGGCGCTTTGTCGATTGGTGCGCGTATTTACTTAAATGTTCTGGATGTTTCGGTACTAATGTGTATTTATAGGCGCTGCAAGGTGCGATCGGGGAAGTATTGAATTTGGCGAGACAAGCGAAGCTTCGGAGTGAAATATAGTGAATCAGTGCGTTCGCTCGGCTACGATTTTAATTAGATCATACAATACCTACCTTATGTCGGCTTTAGTACGGGTCGGATTAGATCAGAAGTACTGCCCTATGAAATATTTTTTTTAACTATTTTTTCGTTTTAAACAAAACAAAAGACACTATGCAATAGACAATAGTATCAAAGACAAAGATATGCTCTTTTATTTTAAACCATAACCTGGCAATGTTTCTTAGAAAAAAAAAAGAAATCACTCTGAACTTTCGGCGTTCCACGTGTCGCTTTGATGAAGGTGCTCCGTCTTTTTTATAGAATTTTATATTTGTGTCTGGACTAAAAACGAAAGTATTATACTTTTTTATATTCCTTGTAATATAGTTAACACGTAGATATATAATTTGTGGTATAAAAAGTGAAAAGTAAATTGCCAAAAGTACTTCAAAATCCGGAAGGCCCATTTTGGCGGTTGGGTCATAAATGTGTTATTTTTCAAATTCTCAATTATTTTTAGTGTAAAATGTAAGTAAAAATAGTGTTCTTACATATTTCAAATAACTTGACGTTGTATTTATTTCAAATTCACACAAAAATATTTTTGAAATATTGTTCGAAATGTCATACAGATAAAATATTATTTTTTTTTTTTAATTTTTTAATATTTTATATTTTGGTATGAGTAACGAATGGAAACACATAAAACATAAAAATATACATATTTCCAAACATTTTCATATAAATTTCTCCAAAAACAAAAGTGTAGAATTCAAATTAGTAGTAATTTTGTCACTAAAATTGAAGTATATACTACTACTATGCTATACAGGGTAATTTATGTATTTTATTACAATTTCTAGCAACCAAAAATAATTTTATTCGATAGTAAGTTTTATCCATAAATATTGTCTCAAAGTGAAAATATAGAAAAATTTGCAATATAGCAAAAAATTTTCTGACTTATAAATTTTCCCGCCATTAAGGTCCCGAGGGAACGGGAGTATAACATGTCGCGCGCTGTCAGAGCGTAATGTCGCCTCTACACGTTGGCCAACACAGTGGCGAATGGAGTGGCGAATATATTGGCGGAGAGTTGGTGACGGCGTCCACACGTTGGAACGTCGTTCAGTTTACTTCGGTTCGGGCCAATGTGCGGACGAATTTATTTTATTTTAGACGACGGCTCCGTGGCGCAGTGTTTCAAAATTGGTTTTAATTTTAAAGTTTAGCAAAACATGTACTTGCTTTTCTATCAGAAATTTGATGTATATAAAAAAACACCTCATAATTTATTTGGTAATTTAATTATTTTTTGAGAAAGACAAAAACAATAGCAATAAATATAATTAACACTGACTAAATAAATAGTCACCGCCCAGCAGCAGGGAAACGAGTAAAATCCAGAACTGCGGGGCGGGTGCTGGCTGATGTTAAAAGAGCTCAAGGATCTCGATCTCACAAACCCATGATGGGAACAGTCTAATCATCAAGGGCGAGGTCAACGGAATGCCGTGTAAACTGACCATAGACACTGGAGCCTCTGGTACGGTTTTTAGTTCCCAACTTATAAGTCAGTTGCTTGGGGACTCCGCATACAACCGAGAACGCATTAATTTGGTAACAGCACCCGGTCAGCGTATACACGTCCGTGGAGAGAGGAGATGGAGTTGAAGCTAGGCAACGTGAGCTACCTGCATAATGTCTACTCGTTATGGAGCTTTGGTCAATCCTTTGAAATGCCAAGCTATACTGGTGGGTAGCTTAAGGATTAATCTGACAGACTTACCTCCTATTTACTATGATAATACTACACTGGCTAAGATTAATCTGACAGACTTACCTCCTATTTACTATGATAATACTACAATTCCATTCAGTAATTCTGTTAGAAATCTTGGCCTTCACATCGACAGCACGCTGAATTGGAGAACTCAGGTTTCAGATGTGAGTTGTAAAGTCACTGCCACGTTATGCTCCCTGTATCGTTTAAAACATTTTCTTCCTACAAAATCTAAGATCATGCTTGTCCATTCACCTATATTACCCATAATTGATTATTCAGTTGTGTGTTACCCAGACCTATCCCAAGATCTTCTGAACAAGCTTAAACGCCTCCTCAATAACTGTATAAGATTTATCTTTGGGCTTCGTAAGTATGATCATATTTCGCAATACATATCTAAGCTAAATTGGCTTACAATCCGGCAGCTCCAGAATATTACTTGTACTTTTTTCCATATTAAATGATCCATCTTCGCTTTCTTATCTTAAGAGTAAATTTCATTATCTTTCCTCATCTCATGATAGGGTCCTACGCTCTTCTTCTAACAACAAAATCTGTACTCCAGTTCACTTCACCGAGTTCTTTGGTAACTCCTTCACAGTTCAGGCTACACGCCTTTGGAACTCCTTGCCCGATGACATCAGAAAAGCTCCCAATAAGTACGCTTTTAAAGAGTTGGTCCGTGATCATTATTAAAGACAACGCATTCTACATGACTCATCTATTTAATATGTATTGCCAAACAGACGTATATATTCATAGTCATTTGTATATACTAATTATGTATGTATTTAAATATGTTTACTTGTATGTATATCCATTTATTTATATATTTGTATATACGTAAGGATAGATAACTACTAATAAATAAACTATACATATGTATAGTTTATTTATTAGTAGTTTGTATATATTATGTAGTTAATTATCATTTGTATTGTGTTATCTTATTCTATATTGCCACACCTACGTCAAATTCTCACCACTCCATGGGTTGACTGGTAGATAATGCTTCAAGGCATTAAGTCCGCCTTTTGTATTCTTTTGTTAAGGATGCAATAAAGATTAAAATAAATAAATAAATAAATAAATGTCATCGTGGCTGATATAATGACAGCATCCTAGGCCTAGAATTTATGAGGAATAACTGTTGTGAGATCGACGTTAAGCAAGGTGTTTTGAAATGTGGACAGGAGGAACTTTTTATGGAAGGTGCGTTACCAGGGAACGTGTACAGCATTAAGAAGATTGTTCTTCCGCCGAGATCGGAAACGATTGTTCCGGTTAGTCTTCCTCGAAAAGCTGGGCAAGCTCACCATTGTGTACTTGTGGAAAGGGTAAACAATGACCTTCCATGGAAAGTAGCTCGAAACTTGGTCAGAACCACTGACATCTCAGGAGTACGTATGCAGAATCTTTGTGACCGGAAACAGATTATAGAAAGAGGCACGCTGGTTGGTACTTGTGAGGAAGTCGATTAGTTACGTCGGTGCCAATATCTATCGAGTGAGACTGTCGCAGCGTTCTCTCCCCGAACGAAATGGTCAAGGCGGAGAAGTTGTTACTCAAGTATGCCGATTTATTCTTATCAAACGATATTGATATAGGAAAGACTTACTTAGTTCAACACAAAATAAACACAGGAGAAGAATTGTCTATCCGTCAGCGGCCAAGAAGATTGCTGGTAGCACGTGAAAAGGAAGTGGAAACCATGATTGAAGGAATGGTAAAGGATGGTGTTATTGAATCTTCCTCTAGTCCATGGTGTTCACCCGTGGTGCTGGTAAAGAAGAAGGATGGCAGCATGCGGTTTTGTGTTGACTACCGCCGTCTGAACGACGTTACGTAGAAGGACAGCTATCCCTTAACAAGAATTGATGACACGCTGGACATGCTTACAGGAGTAAAGTGGTTTAGCACGCTGGATCTAAAAAGTGGCTACTGGCAAGTTGAAATTGACCCTAAGGACAAGGAGAAAACTGCGTTCTCGACGGGAAAGGGTCTGTGGCAACTTAAAGTAATGGCGTTTGGGTTGTGCAATGCTCCAGCAACGTTTGAAAGGCTGATGGAACTTGTACTTACCGGGCTAATTGGCGATGCCTGTCTGGTCTACTTGGATGACATCATCATCGTAGGCCGTACGTTTGAGGAACACCTTCAAAACCTGGAACGCGTGCTCATGAAGATTCAGAGTGCCAACCTCAAGTTGAGTCCGAAGAAATGTTCACTATTCAAACGGCAAGTTAACTTTTTGGGGTATGTAGTATCGGAAGAAGGTATCCGCACGGATCCAGAGAAAATCGCCGCTGTCAAGGATTGGCCGGTTCCAAAAGACAAGACGCAGGTTAGAGCATTTTTGGGTTTGTGCTCCCACTACCGGCAATTTGTGAAGAACTTTGCAGATATAGCCAAACCTCTGCATAAGCTAACCGAGGAGAAGCGACATTTCTGGTGGGATGAAAGTTGCAATATCGCATTCCGGGAGCTCAAGTACCGTCTGTGCAAAACACCTATTTTGGGATACCATTGCGATATGCAAGCAAAGAATTTGTAGTTGACACAGACGCAAGTGATACAGGGCTCGGCGGTGTGTCGTCTCAACAGAACGGTGATCGAGAGGTTGTGATAGCGTCCTTCAGCAACGATGAGTTCAACCACGAAAAGCTATTGGGCTCAATGGGACAGCTTGCTGCTTCAGGATGGAATTCTGTGCCGTAAATGGGAAAATGTTCGGAGAGACAGCTGTCATTTGCAAATGGTCGTCCCTAAAGCTAGAGTACCGGATGTTCTACAGCTGTACCATAATGATTGTTCAGGAGGCCATCTGGGAGTTAAACGAACTCTACTGGAGATCCGAGAACGGTTTTACTGGGTCCACTGTCAAAACGATGTCGAAGACTGGTGTCGCAAATGTACAAGTTGTGCGGCTGTAAAGGGACCTCAGACTCGTAGTAGAGGTGCATTGAAGTTGTACAATGTTGGTGCACCATGGGAGAGAATAGCCATTGACGTGTCGGGCCCGTTTCCGGAGAGTGAAAGCGGCAACAAGTATTTCATGGTTGTGATGGATTACTTCACTAAGTGGCCAGAAGTCTTCGCCATTCCAAATCAAGAAGCTTCATCAGTTGCAGATAAACTAGTTCATGAAGTCTTCTGTCGTTTTGGAGTACCTTTAGAGATTCATAGCGATCAAGGAAGGAATTTTGAGTCTCAAATATTCCAGGAAACTTGCCGAGTTATGGGTACTCATAAAACAAGAACGACTTCTTATCACCCGCAATCTGATGGAATGGTAGAACGATTTAATATCAACTCATCAACTTTTGCTAGGTACCTCTCCAACGGTAGACAGACGTTGGAGAGGTACCTAGCAAAAGTTGTAGACAATCGGCAACGAGATTGGGACAAGCACATACAACCGTTTTTGTTGTCATATCGAAGCGCTGTTCACGAAAATACATCAGTGACACCAGCTTTCGCAAACTTTGGGAGAGAATTACGACTGCCTGCGGACCTGATCACCGGGATACCACCTGATGCTCCACGCAGTATAACCGATCATGCAAATGACTTGCGGAACAAAATGAATGACATTTATGAGCACGTCAGACAATCGGGCCAGCAAATGTCTGAAAAGATGAAAACCCGTTACGACCGCAAAATGAACAACAAAGGGTTCGATGAAGGTTCACTAGTGTGGTTGCACAATCCAGTCCGCAGCAAAGGCAAATCTCCTAAGCTTCAGGCTAAATGGGATGGCCCGTACAGAAAGGCGCAAAAGGGACTCCTAAGATCGTCTATGTGGATCGCCTGGCGCGTTATTATGGGGCCGATAACGCTCGGGACGAGCATGTCTTAGGAGGGGGCAGTGTTGTGCGGCTAAGTTGACATCTGGCTTTAACTTAATATGCTCATAATAATATCAAGAACGTGTATGTTGACCTTCAAAAAAAGAGCTTACTCCTTTCTAAAGGACCGGCAACGCACCTGCAATTCGCCTGGTGTTGCGGTTGATCATGGGCGGCGGTAGTCACTTAACATCAGGTGAGGCACATGCTCGTTTGCCCCCTCTTCTATAAAAAAAATGTGACGGGCAACTACGGAACCCTACGGAACCACTACATGAAGCATGGCCCGACACGCACTTGGCCAGTTTTTGTTTTACTTTTTATGTATCTGGTAACCATGACCCGCTTATTTTATATACGGATAGGTTTTTGTAAATTAAAACCTAGTAAGGCTTTCGTAATCTAATACCATATTTTGCCAAATAAATAATAACTGGGTAGCCACGTAATTGAAAATTAGAGCCGAATCATAAAAATCATAATTAATTAAGCTACAAATTATGAACACAACATTTACGGCTTTAATCCGTTTAAAACAAGCCACTACGAAATACTTATAATCTTTAACATTTCCTCTGGCCGTCATTTAAAATTATTTTTTAATTTTTCTATAGAATGAGGTAACCACCGTGTGTTGGAGGATCCATTACTTACCTAATTCTACCCCATATTACATCATGTCGCAAGAGGGAATTCTGGAGAAGTGCCAGATTATCTTGTGGCGTCTGATACTTGAGGGTATAGCCATTTTCCCATGTATGGGACTGGGGGGTATTTTCTGTCGAGCATTTAAAACACTCCAGCTGATTCTACAACGTATCAACGGCTCAAGCTTAAACTTTGTCATATTTTCACAGTCACATTTAAAGTAAATTTATTTTATTCAAAATTAGAATAAAAACAAATAATATCTGTAAAATTCAAGCCTTTCGTTCTTCAATAGCGCCATTTACGGGGAAGGGAAACTATTCTAAGGATTTGCTTGTACCTGTTGCATTAGGATTAGGAAATTCACTGCCCCCCCCCCCCAAAAAAAACGAGTATCTTCTCCTTGTTGTGATGTCGTATCGCTTAGTAACCGTGGCTTGGTCACCATGATGTCCACCATAGTCATGGTGAACTAAGAGGTGCTCGCTTAGCTGGACCAAAGTGGCCACCCCGAGAGGGTTTGGTGAGCCTGATTCGGATATGTGTTGGTAGTTGCGGTGAGAGGGGTGTCTCCCCCTACCGCTGCAGCCAAGCTGGAATCGCGGGGGACAAAGAGTGTTGGTATGGTGATGTGTCACTCGCCCTATCCTCCGCGACTCTGGCGGGGCTGCACCGCTGATGTGGTGGTGGTGGGGATACGGAGGGAGAGGAGTATCAGTATTGCGAGGCACCGCTGTCCATACCCCTTACGGCCGGAACTTGTTCTGCGGCGGAGTGACAGAGCTGATATGCCGCTGAGTCAGGAAAGCTGGCGGTTCCGAGAGCTCGTATTTTTCTGGCTTTCGCGCATCGAACACGAAGGCATGTAGTATATTATCTATGGGGAAAGCTGTGTCTCTTACGATCAGAATACACATTACGTAACAGAAACGACGTAAAATTAAAATTGGAAATGACCGTAATAAGAATAGGAAGCGACTGGGTTGGCGTAAAGAAACAGGCATAAATATGATAAACCTAATGAAATAAGTATCTAACGATCTATATACTTATAGTATTAGTTACCCAGTGGCGTAACTACCGCCGTATCAGCCGTATCAACGATACAAGGTCCCCGGCCTACAGGGGTCCCGAACGTCTGTAAACAAAAACTTCTAAAATGTTATCCACAATCTCACTTAAACTCTTAGGCCGTACTTTCCGAGAAAAAATCATATCACCAAATAGTGCCCAACGTGCCTAAAGAAGCAGACCTGTCAAAAATTTACCAATTTTCTGTAGTTTTCGATACATCTCGATAACAGAAAATTAAGATAATGTACTTAAAGAAATAATTATCTTTATTGATAAACATATTACATGCACAAAATTTAAAGTGGTCATTAGCCCCTAAACTAGGATATTATACTTTTCTTTCGATTTTCTCAACAAATAATTACTTTGAAGCCATGCTCAAAATCCGAAATTCAGAAAATTCATTCCATTAAGGAACTCATAGCATTATTGCTGATAAAATTCAATAGCCTAGCAACCAGTTTTCCCGAGGTAATAATAGCATATTCTATACCCTTCCGGTTACAACTACAACAGCTGAAAGAAAACTTCTTTCAGCTGTTGTAGTTGTAACGGGAAGGGTTTTTGAAATATTTGAATTTAAATATTGAAATAAAAACTGATAAAAATCATCTAAGTACCTCTATGAGACAGGAAAGGCTATCAGACCTGTCATTATTGCCTATAGAGGCAGTTAATTTAGAAAACACTGACATCGTCTTTAGATGTGAGTGTTTTCATAAAGGTCGGGGAAAAAGTTTCTTCGAATTTTGTTTGTATAAAATTGAAGAAAAAGCTCTTGAGTGGTACAGTTTATATCTGGATGGTTTTATTATAAATACCTACATATAGGATATTAAGAAAAAGAAAGAGTAAACAACACTTTCCCGCCATTTTTCAATTGTTTTTCTATCTGCCAAAATGACTGAATCTAACGAAGAAATTCGACACATTCTCAAGTTTTATTACAAAAAATGAAAAATGCTTTCGCTTACGCAAGCCGCGAAAAATTTGTGACGATTATGAACCTAATGCACTCTCAGTAAGAGTAGCACAAAGTTGATTCAAGCGTTTCCAGTCTGGGAACTCGGTGTCAAAGATGCAGACCGCTTTGGTCGCATTCATACGAATAAAGTCGATGCTATTTTTGAAAGTGGAGCAAGATCGGCATATTAGTAGTTACGACATAGCCGAAGAATTGAAGATTGAAAAAGTCTGGCTACACACAAAAACGCTCATCAACGGTGATGAGTGTGCGACTACGACAAGATCGTGCGGAAAAGATCGTGGTCAAATGGTAGTCAAGTCCACAGACTGTAGCGAAACCCGGATTAACACGCAATAAGGTGTGTGTCTATGGTGAGATTAGAAGGGCATCATTTACTATGAGTTTTTACAGTTGGGCAAAAACATCGATTCGGCTTCCTACTGCCAACAACTAGTAAAACTCAAGCTAGAAATTGAGAAAAAACGGCCAGAAAAGGAGTGGTCTTTCATCATGATAACGCCAGATCACAAAGATCTAAGCCACTCAGCATAAATTGAGAGAGCCTGATTGGGAAGTGTTAATGCATCCACCATATATTCGATATAGTCCTGATCTTGCACTCTCAGATTTTCACCTGTTTCGCTCTTTTCAGAATTATTTGGGTAGTGTTAGGTTAACATCAAGAGAGGACTGTCAAAGCTACTTGTCGCATTTTTTTATCAAAAATCACAAAATTTCTACAGTAACTGGATTATGTCATCTACCTACAAGATGGCAATAAATTATAAATATTTTTTTAATATTAGTAATCCTATTAATTAACATTACTAATATTCCCGTTAACCACTCCTGGTAAGCTGAAAATGCTTGTGTGGAGGAGTGGTTCACGACAGTAGTCGAATGGTGGATTCGAACCCGCGACCTTTTAAGTCCGCGGTCCGCGCCCTGCCACTAGGCTACTGTTGGTTCAAATATTGTTGCTTTATTTTAAAAGTTTTTTAATTGTAATTTATATATATATATATATATATATATATATATATATATATATATATATATATATATATATATATATATATATATATATATATATATATATAAAATGTGAATATAAAATACGACTAAACTTTTTCCCCGACCTATTAAGTTCGCCGAACAAGACAAGAAAAGTGTTTATTTGATTAGAATTGTTTGGCTAGCTTAGTTCCTAGGAGTGTTAATAGTTATTATTAACTTATAATCAATATATAATTATTTTAATTCAATGCGAGCGGTTTTGGGCCTTTCATTTGGGCCTCCCAACAAATTTTGATACAGGGCCCATCTAAGGCATGCTACGCCACTGTTGGGGCGAAATTAGAATTTCAGCTGAGGTAGTGTAGGCCCTTAAGTTATTGAAGATATTGCATCTGTATTTCTTGGTCAAAAAGGGCTGAGACGGAAAAGTTACATTAGGCAGTAACGTTACTTTAGCCTCCACACGAGGTGTGTGCTTGCCCCATGCCGCTGATGGAGACGAAAACAGCCGTTTTTCCATATTTGAACTCCGTTTCAAGTCTGGGTAGGTATGTATTTTACTATGCTTCACCGGTTATAAATAGAAGATGGTTACACTGCCATCTATCGGAGAGCATATGATCTTCGGGGCTATTTCAAAACTAGTTGCGTCTTTTTACATGTACAGACTGAGGTGATGAATTTATATAATATGCTGCCACTACGAGGAGATAATACATTAAAATGTTGCTTACTTATAATTTACCTAATTTATTAACACTATAATATAGTAAATAATTTTATAGGCATAGAGATAACGCTATAGTTTTTATGCCAGTCAGTCTTTCTATTATGTAATCCAGAGAAGGCGCCAAAGTTAACTTTTATCTGCGAACACAGTTCAATTTCTAGATTTCACGTCCTCAATAAAATATTTTAGACTTCAACGAGTAATACTAGAACCACTACAAAACAGAGTCGGCTAATTTTAGAATTGTTACAACGTAAAGTCATCGTGATTCATCGCTTTTTAACTAGATGTCTCTGAAAATAAACAGAAGTTATTTATTTTACTACTGGCGCAATAAGTATTAAAATTAAAAAAATGTTTTGCCCATAGAATTATTATTCTATGGTTTTGCCATATAAATTAAAAAAGGAAAAGTAAATAATTTACTATCACGACTGCATAATAATGGTGTCATTGGAAGAGACTAGTAGCTAAGATACGGGCGCGGCCTAGTTTGGACGATAGTGCATAAAATTGTGTAAGTTATACCTAACTCTATAACATTTCTTCAAATGTCTTGAAGACAAATAATGTAAATCTTACTTTGTTGAATTTATTATTACTATACCTTTATTACCAACGCTTTATATATTGAGTGTCTATCGGCATAGCAATAATTCTATCAACTTCTTTCGGTATCAAGTTTTCCGATGTAAGTAATTGCAAATTTTGTGGCCCCTAAAGCGCTAACATAACACTCATCTGGGCAACTACGTACCTACTTAGCTCAGAAGAAATGTAGCTGCTCACAGCTAAGAAACTCCCTCAATTCCTTGAATATGTAGGGCTTAGCAGTGAACTACAGTCATGGCAGCGATTACAATAGACCTTACGGGTCACAGTGATACTGGTCTGTCCAGACTTGCATTACCAGCTGGCAGAAAGAAAAAATAAAATATAAGTGCACTGTGTGAATTAATCTTTAAGGGTTGAATAATTTGTGTAGTTGAATGAAATGAATGTTGAATAGTTGGATTACCAATTATTACTAAATGTATGAGGACCACAATCTATTCAGTTTTTATAAATTTTATTGAAGCAAATACGAAAAGTCGTCGTAAGATTTCATGGCATGGAGGCAAATCCCAATGAGGAACAACGAAACTGTTATGTGTAATTTACGTGCTAATTTACAATTTTTTCGGTGGAAATCTGGAAAGTGGTGAAGAATAACTTCGTGGGGAAATCTAGATATGTAAGTATTAAAAAAAATCATGGAAATGAGAACCGCTGACACGCAAGTCACTGAGTCCCTTTTTTGCTTTAATGAGACTTAAAAACAGGCATATCATTTATTAAGATCTCCAGACTTGTAAAGATTTTGTGACCGGTTTAATAACTCTCATGAGTATACATTTATACATATATTGGATAGAGGGGTCATTATAGAAGCGTGCTTGTCGCGACCCCTGCCAGCCCTTTTCAGGGCTGCAATTCTACACAGCTGCGCACCCATGCAAACGAGGGTTAGGGTGTGCCTTGGCGACGCACACCAGCTCGTCCCCGTTGGTGTGGAATGCAGCGCGCAAAGCGGCGATGGGGACCGCCACCCGTCACGCACAGCCCGACACGGCGGAAGGTGGAGGACGGAGTGCAGAGTTGGCACGTGGAATGTTAGAGGGGGCATGAGAGATAAGACGAATGAGTTGATCTAAATAATGAAAGAAAGAGAATTAGATATCGTGTGTATGTCGGAGACCAAACGGAAAGGCAGTGGTACTGAAGAGCTCCCTGGCGGGACGTTAGCTATATGGTCCGGAGTCCCGGAAAGCGAGAACGCCTGCCAGGGAGTGGGGGTGCTATTGTCGTTCCGGTTGATCGATCTTATGACTGAATATAAGGTTGTGAACTCAAGACTTCTCTGGGTTCGCTTTAAACCGGGACTGACGAAGTTATTCCTTTTGGCTATTTGTGCGCCGGTAGCTTCGTCGTCCAGGACTGAGCTGGAGGAGTTTTGGGAGAATGTAAGAGAAGTTCTAGATTTGGTTAAGGGAAATGAAAGAACTGTCGTGTATCGATCGACCAGGGTACGAGTCGGTGCTTGGAAAGTTTGGCGATAAAAGGGTTAATGATGCTGGCAAGCTTATACTGGCTGTATGCAAGGAAAAGGGTCTTCTTGTGACAAACACTATGTTTAATCACAGGAAAATCCATATGTACTAGACTAGAGAAAGAAAGAATGAGAGAAGTATGATTGATTTGTTCCTGGTGGATGACCGACTGTGAAAACAGGTGATGGATACACGAGTGTTCAGGGGTGCTGACCTGGGTACGGATCACTACGTAGTAATTACTAGATTTAGGGGTTTGTTCGCGGGTTGGCGCTACCGGACGGCAGTAACAGAACCACAGTTGGTCTGTCGCATCCGAAGCTGGAAGCTTCAGGAAGCGGATACTAAGGACAAATATCACACAAAGGTAGCCGAAAAGCTTGACACCATCGATAGCAGAAAAGAATGTGTGGAAAGAAGATGGCAGATCCGCGGTCATTTTGCTTTTATATAAAGGTAAAGGTTCACATTTTGACTGCGGGTGCTATCGGGCGATCAGCTTGACCAGTTTAGCAAGTAAAGTTTACTCGAAGGTTTTGACACGTAGAATGTAAGAGAAATCGGAAAGATTATTATGGGAAGCATAATGCGGATTTAGACCTGGAAGAAGATGCACGATCACGGAAAAGCTTCTGACTGTAAACCAGAGGATTTTGTGTGCTTTTGTGGATCTGGAGAAAGCATTTGATAAGGTTATAAGGAAGAAAATGTGGGAACTGTTGCTGGAATATGGTGTGAATGGTCGATTGTTAAGGGCTGTGCAGTCACTTTACTATGACTGTAAAGCCTGTGGTGCGGGTGGGGCATGACCTGTCACCAATGTTTTGCGTCCAAGAGAGCGTAAAATAGGGTTGTGTCATGTCTTCCTGGCTGTTCATACTGTATATCGACAGCTGTTTACAGAAGCCGTAAAATAGCTGTTTGGGTGTGAAATTGGGTGACATTAAAGTAAATTGTCTGTCGTATGCTGATGATGCAGTGCTTATTGCAACATCAGAAGCAGAACTGCAGACATTAGTCACGTGTATGAAAGAGGAATGTGAAATTAAAGATATATATATATATATATATATATATATATATATATATATATATATATATATATATATATATATATATATATATATATATATCTTTAATTTATTCAACCAACACTCAAAGCTTGTCGCAATTGGAAATCGAACCGTTCCAAACGTACATTTCATAGTACGTGTGCAACCCAAATTCGATCCACAGCAACACCACTCAAATTGTTTTGCGTAGCAATTTGTTACGTGTCTTACGTTGTCTTTACGTGAAATATAACGTTCTCGGAGATGAAGGAAAATATCGCTGGAAACCTACATATCTAAAAAATATTTCGGACAATTTTTTCTACGTGAATTCGGTTATCCTACGTTGGAATGAGTGCAGCAGAAACAGAAACTTTTTTATTCAATATGGATTATAAACATTACTTATTGAAAGTCACTTTTTTTCATTACCACTGGTTCGCAAAAAAAAACCATGTCCTGGGAAGAACCAGCAGGAAACCTATTGGGACATATTTATTTTAAATAAGAGCTTACAATCATGTACGTTACAATTAACAACACAAAACGTGGTAGACGTGTTTTTGACGTGGTAGAGTCATGCTGCAGTTATATTAGTAGTATAATTGTAGCACGAATGGGTCGGCTCGACCGGGGAAGGACCACGCTCTCACAGAATACCAGCGTGAAATAGTAGCTTAAAGCTGCTGTATTTTACAATTAACAAGGTTTACGGGCTCTGACCACAGGCCATGCCAGAATGCGATAATGTCAGCCTGATCCGGTCCTTGGCCCGCTCCACATACCTTTGGTCGCTCCAATGATTTATAGAGCCTCTTCTGATCACTCTGGAAGAGATGATTCTGGTTGAACCGCCTTGCCCTCTCGGTAAATCGTCGAATCCGCTTCCCCCAAGCAGCGATCTTTTGCTTCAGGTCGTCTATGCGCTCCGTTAGTTTCTGCGTGATATCCGGGTGGAACAAACTGATAAAAAAAATTATAAAAAAAATTATTATTATTATTATGTTTATTATTCGTTAAAAAAAGTAGCAGCCTACATATATCCACTGCACTGTGCACACACACACGACTGGGCAAAGGTCGCAGAAGGTTATGGGGCAGAAAAGACTCAGCAGGGCTCAGTTCTCGGCCCCTTTCTGTTTCTTGTATATATTAATGACTTACCTTACGTAGTAGGGGATAACCATGATATAGTATTATTTGCTGATGAAACTTCATTAATTTTCAAATTAAAACGACAGTTATTAAATTACGACGAAGTAAATAATGCTATAGCTAAGTTAGTCAATTGGTTTAATGTTAATAACTTGCATTTAAATGGAACTATAACTAAATGTATGAAATTCGTAACTCCGAATGTCAAACATGTTAATACTAATGTAATTTTATTGGGGGGGTGGGAGCTGAATATAGTTGATACCACTATTTTTCTTGGAATCACATTAGACGCAAAGCTTCATTGGGGCCCCCATATATCAAAACTAGCTAGCAGACTCAGCTCTGTAGCATATGCTGTAAAAAGAATAGGAACTCTTACCAGTGTTAAAGCAGCTAGACTAGTTTACTTCAGCTATTTCCATAGCATGAAGTCTTATACTGTTTTGCTATGGAGACAGGCGACTGATACTAAAATTATATTTGTTTTACAGAAGAGGGCTATTAGAACAATATATGACTTAACACCTAAAGAGTCACTCAGACAAAAATTTAAGGAAATTGATATATTAACTGTCGATACATTTCTAGAAATGTAATTTACGTACACAAAAATAAAAGTAGTTATCCAAAAATAAGTAATATTAATTCTGTAAAAATATTGGGAACAGACACAAGCTAGTAGCACTAGTTACTCGACTCCACCGAGTCAGTAGGTAATTCAATCTTGGGGCGATGTATACGCTTTTACAACAAAATCCCTGAAAATATACAAAATTTAACATACACAAACTTCAAAAACTATATTAAAATAAGTTTGTATAAAAAGGGTTATTATAATATTAAGGAATTTATGGATGATAACAACCCCTGGGAAGGGTGATCGCTACTAAGCTATTTCTAATTTGTTTTTTTTAATAGGATAGGGTGACAAACGTGCACACAGTCCACCTGATGGTAAGTGGTTGCTATGGCCCATAGACACCTATATGTATCCTCGATTACGAATCAAAATGCAGATGCGTTGTCACCCGTGAGGACTAAAATGGAATGCCTCGTTTCCAGTAAAAAGGGTCTCCGGTTCTCTACACTCACCATACGAAATACAGCAGCTTTAAGCTACTATTTCACGCTGGTATTCTGTGAGAGCGTGGTCCTTCCCCGGTCGAGCCGACCCATTCGTGCTACAATTATACTACTAATATAACTGCAGCATGACTCTACCACGTCAAAAACACGTCTACCACGTTTTGTGTTGTTAATTGTAACGTACATGATTGTAAGCTCTTATTTAAAATAAATATGTCCCAATATTTTTTTTTGCGAACCAGTGGTAATGAAAAAAAGTGACTTTCAATAAGTAATGTTTATAATCCATATTGAATAAAAAAGTTTCTGTTTCTGCTGCACTCATTCCAACGTAGGATAACCGAATTCACGTAGAAAAAATTGTCCGAAATATTTTTTAGATATGTAGGTTTCCAGCGATATTTTCCTTCATCTCCGAGAACGTTATATTTCACGTAAAGACAACGTAAGACACGTAACAAATTGCTACGCAAAACAATTTGAGTGGTGTTGCTGTGGATCGAATTTGGGTTGCACACGTACTATGAAATGTACGTTTGGAACGGTTCGATTTCCAATTGCGACAAGCTTTGAGTGTTGGTTGAATAAATTAAAGATATATATATATATATATATATATATATATATCCATAAATTCCTTAATATTATAATAACCCTTTTTATACAAACTTATTTTAATATAGTTTTTGAAGTTTGTGTATGTTAAATTTTGTATATTTTCAGGGATTTTGTTGTAAAAGCGTATACATCGCCCCAAGATTGAATTACCTACTGACTCGGTGGAGTCGAGTAACTAGTGCTACTAGCTTGTGTCTGTTCCCAATATTTTTACAGAATTAATATTACTTATTTTTGGATAACTACTTTTATTTTTGTGTACGTAAATTACATTTCTAGAAATGTATCGACAGTTAATATATCAATTTCCTTAAATTTTTGTCTGAGTGACTCTTTAGGTGTTAAGTCATATATTGTTCTAATAGCCCTCTTCTGTAAAACAAATATAATTTTAGTATCAGTCGCCTGTCTCCATAGCAAAACAGTATAAGACTTCATGCTATGGAAATAGCTGAAGTAAACTAGTCTAGCTGCTTTAACACTGGTAAGAGTTCCTATTCTTTTTACAGCATATGCTACAGAGCTGAGTCTGCTAGCTAGTTTTGATATATGGGGGCCCCAATGAAGCTTTGCGTCTAATGTGATTCCAAGAAAAATAGTGGTATCAACTATATTCAGCTCCCACCCCCCCAATAAAATTACATTAGTATTAACATGTTTGACATTCGGAGTTACGAATTTCATACATTTAGTTATAGTTCCATTTAAATGCAAGTTATTAACATTAAACCAATTGACTAACTTAGCTATAGCATTATTTACTTCGTCGTAATTTAATAACTGTCGTTTTAATTTGAAAATTAATGAAGTTTCATCAGCAAATAATACTATATCATGGTTATCCCCTACTACGTAAGGTAAGTCATTAATATATACAAGAAACAGAAAGGGGCCGAGAACTGAGCCCTGCTGAGTCTTTTCTGCCCCATAACCTTCTGCGACCTTTGCCCAGTCGTGTGTGTGTGCACAGTGCAGTGGATATATGTAGGCTGCTACTTTTTTTACGAATAATAAACATAATAATAATAATAATTTTTTTTATAATTTTTTTTATCAGTTTGTTCCACCCGGATATCACGCAGAAACTAACGGAGCGCATAGACGACCTGAAGCAAAAGATCGCTGCTTGGGGGAAGCGGATTCGACGATTTACCGAGAGGGCAAGGCGGTTCAACCAGAATCATCTCTTCCAGAGTGATCAGAAGAGGCTCTATAAATCATTGGAGCGACCAAAGGTATGTGGAGCGGGCCAAGGACCGGATCAGGCTGACATTATCGCATTCTGGCATGGCCTGTGGTCAGAGCCCGTAAACCACAGCGAGGGCCCTTGGATAGAAGTTGTGGCGAGCCAGGGTGCGAGTGTTACGCCTATGGACCCCATCACCATAACGCCGGAAGACGTGGCTGAGGCGGTCCGTAGGTCCCCGAACTGGAAAAGTCCGGGGCTCGACGGGCTGCATCATTACTGGCTGAAGGGGTTCATAGTGTGTCACGCTGTGCTCGCCCGACAGTTTCAAAAGGCTCTCGACCAGAAGTCGCTCCCGAGCCTCTTCACTACTGGGATCACTCACTTGGTTCCTAAAGATCAGGATACCACAGACCCGAGCAAATACCGCCCCATCACTTGTCTACCCACCATACATAGGACACTGACATCCATTTTGAGCGCGAGAATCACTCGTCACCTCGAACTAAACCAGGTGATGTCATGCGCTCAAAATGGATGTCGGGGCGGTGGTCGTGGAACCAAGGAACCACTCCTCATTGACGCGGTCATAGGCAAAGTGGTAAACGCAACCGTCGGAACTTCTCTGCCGCCTGGATAGACTACAGAAAGGCGTTCGACTCGCGTGCCCCATACATGGCTAAAGAGGGTCCTCGAGCTGTACAAGATTGACTGTGCAGTTAGAGACCTCGAGCAGTGTATGGGGCAGTGGAGTACGATCCTTTGTCATCTGGGCGAGCGGATGATGGCTGCGGAGAACCACATAAGGATAAGACGGGGTATCTTCCAGGGCAATTGTCTGAGTCCAATCTGGTTTTGCCTCTCTCTGAACCCTCTCAGTAACTTACTGGAGGGCTCCGGGAGGGGTTTTCAGCTACGGAAAGGAGGGATCAAAGTGACCCACCTTTTCTATATGGTTGACCTCAAGTTATTCCCTCCAGTCGCTCCCATCTTATGGAGCTGCTAAACATCACTTGTGAATTTAGCAGTTCCATTGGAATGGAGCTGGGGACGGATAAGTGTGTGGTCCTCCATGTTGAAAGGGGAAGGGTTGCTAACTCTGAGGGCATAGACTTGTCTATGCTCGTCAACTTAAGGACCCTTTCCGAGGCTGAAACATACCGACACCTGGGTATGTCACAGAACGTCGGTATCGATGAGGCTGGTATGAAACAGTCAGTTTGCGACGTGTTTTATGCACGCTTGACCAAAGTGCTTAACAGCCTTTTGTCCGGTGTGAATAAGGCAAACGCATATAACGGCTGGGTCATGCCTGTCCTCATGTATACCTTTGGCATGCTCAGGTGGACTCAGACTGAGCTAAACGCCCTGGATAGAAAAGTCCGCACTACCATGAGTCCCATAGGATGCATCATCCGAGATCGTCGGTAATGAGGATGTACTTGTCGCGAAAGCATGGTGGGCGTGGCTTTCAGAGCGCGCTCACCATGCATAGTCGCGAAGTGTGCAGTCTCCGTCAATACTTCTTGGCGAGATCGGATGATCCATTCTATAATGACGTCATTTCTAGTGATAAAGGGCTTACCCTCTATCCTTAGCCAACGAGCAATGGCAGGACCCGGCAGTGCTTAGCATTTCCGACCGGGAGACCGTATGGAAGGAGAAGGAGCTCCACGAGAGGTATTACAAGCCTCTACATGAGCCCTTCGTAGATACAGGCGCCTCCCTCAACTGGCTACGTTTCGGTGACCTCTTCGGAGAAACCGAGGGTTTTGTCTGTGCAATACAGGATCAGGTTATTAAGACCAACAACTATCGGAGATACAACCAGGAGAAACCAACCAGATGAGAAAACTAAACAGATACCCCTAAATAATTTTTTTTAATATTATTTATTTATTTCAATAATAGCTACGTCACCAGGGGAAATGCAGATCCGTTGCTGTCCGTCCCTAAATGGAATTGGTCCGGAAATATCGCTGGTAACAGTAAATTCACAATGTGGTCGTTCTTATTTCGTCAATGTAAATGGAAATTCGAGTTCTGTCGCAGAGTCCGCACACATCTATGACTTATCTCATTCTCTTCCAATATTTTTTATTAAGTACGATAGGTATGTCCTTCAAATAATCTTTTATCCTTGAAAGCTGTAGTGAAAGATATTTAGAGTGTTGATAACGCCGACATCGGAGGGGCATAGTGAAATACAAACGCGAGCCCATATTAAATATATCATTATTAATTAATAAATATTAATATTAATAAGTATATAAAATTGTTTCTTTGAGAGTAATTTTCTTTTTCATTACTTAATTACTTTTTAAGTTTCAAAAATCTAGATTAGCTTAGAACTTTGTTAATTTGTAAAACATTGGACCGTGGGAATTAGGATATTGATACTGTGTGTGAGGATAAATGAGTGTCTTTATTTTCGCATTAAATTGCATCTTAAGGGTACACTAGTCGCTCGTTCTTCCATACAAACGTAGTCTGGCGATTATTCCACTGTTTGATGGTGTACGTACAAAATAAAAAATGATTTCAATTTGTCTCATCATTATCTAGCCCTGTATGGAAACAAAAAATTAAAAAAAAATTATGTGTAAAAGTTATAAGCGTCGAAAATTCCGAACTTCAACACTATTTTTAATACATCTATGGGCGGAAATAAATACCATAAGAAGAACGAAAATTAAAAAACAGTTACCATACAGGGATAGATTAGTTGTTCAAAAATGCAAATAATTTTATTTTAAGCAGATACATTCAAAAAATTTTTCATGACATCAAGACTCAACAAAGGTCTGTTTATAAAAGGGGAATGCCCACTCTTCATAGACACTTCGGCCATGAGTGCCCACATATAAAAGCATATAGATATGATAATATGCAATTAAAACAATGAAATGGTAAAGGAATTGCTTTAAAAAAAGTCGGGGTTTTGAAAATATTTGAAGTTTTTATTTTCACAAATGCAGTTTTTTTAACAACTATTTTTATCGATTTTATCGTGTTTTATTTCTTTGATTTTTAATTCCAGACATTTCGGGTGCTTTCCAGCACCCATGGTTACGGCAGACTGAGGTGACCGACGTCCCAATGTCAGTGTTAACCCGGAGTACCTTCAGATTTTTAATTTTTATTTATTGTCCGATCTACAGAATGAACTTACTGTGTCTAGAAGTCTTGCAGTGGTATGCTTGGGTTTTTAATTTCATTAATTACAGGGTCCTAAGCAGGTGGTAGTACCAAACCTCCTTCCTAAAAAAGAATTTATATATTAGATATTATATAGAATTTATATAATAAAATACACTTTACGACTAATAGTGATGACTTGCAATTCTAGCCCTAAGTAAAGATCAGCTAGGGCTTAACTTTATTCCTTCCATAATGCTGCTCCTCTGGTTATTACAGAGTTCTATCCGGTAGCAACCATTAAATCTTATATGCTCATCATAATAGTAGCGAGCTTGCTTTAATTGGTATGTGACACAAGCAATTAATATTAAGTCGCTGTAAGTTAAAACAGGAAATTCCCTAACATTTTAAAGTCTACATTTATATTTCTAAAGTCTGCCTGCCCTAGCTCTATTTAGATTGTTTTCCCTAGCATACTCAGAAAAATCATTATTTGTCTCCATATTTTGATGAACTATTTCAAGTATTTGAGCCGCATCATCCCTGTCCCTTATTTTTGTGTGGAATTTATTAACTATAGCAGAAGCCACAGCAGTCTATCATCAAATGTGTAGAAGCCCTGTTAAAGTAATTTTGATGAAATATTTTAAATTCAGTTTTAAAAAAGACATCCACATCTATCCTCGATTACAAATCAAAATGCAGATGCGTTGTCACCCGTGAGGACTAAGATCATTTTCTCGTTTCCAGTAAAAAGGGTCTCCGGTTCTCTACACTCACCATACAAAACACAGCAGCATTAAGCTACTATTTCACGCTGGTATTCTGTGAGAGAGTGCTCCTTCCCCGGTCGAGCCGACCTATTCATGCTACAACTATACTTCTAATATAACTGCAGCATGGCTCTACCAAGTATAACACACATACATAGTACTTGTCACTATGTATGTTTGTTATCGCAAAATGTAGTTAATCACAAAAGAGACATACTTGCAATGCTGATGGAACTGTTACAACCTGGTAAAAAACATTGTCCTTTTATATAATTAGTTAGCAGTACACTGTGTGATGTATGATCTAAGCTTTGTTGTTCTGGGTGCAATACATTACTCACTTCAGATTGCAACGAGGACGGACTAGATGATTCAGATGGTTCCCGTTCTGCAGTTGAACATGATGCTGTTCTATCAGTTCATTGCCAGCAATTATGATATACACGGCATGACAACTGAAATAATGTAAAATACAAAAAATGAAGTCAAAGTGAAAAAATAAAAATAAAATAGATTTATTTCAAACTCAAATATAAATAAAATATTTATCAAGTTAAATGTTACTGCACAAGGACGGATTTAATGCCCTATATTATATAATAATTAAGGCCTGACAGACTACCAGCAGTCCAAAAACAATGAAAAATCAACTGTCTCCTTTCTTGGTAGTTGATAAAACTGGTCAATCTCATAAATAAGCTAGTATGTTTGTCAGATATAGCTAGGGCAGATGTGAAAAAATAAAACAAGTTCTTGAGTTGATATACAATCAGTGTAAAAACATGTATAATTATCAGATATATGGATCACATTTAATAAATTGAAATGTTAAACATGTTAAACACTTACCTCACGTAGCGCAAATAGTTCCTCACGTGGAAAATCGAAGACAAACAATGTGTGTGATCTTATTCTCATAAGTGTCAGTGCCACAGCTGATGTATAGATGTTCAAGACGAACTATTGGTGCATTTTGCGAGTGCCACACTACACGTTCACTGTACTCGAAACTTGTACCTAATAAAGAAGCTACAATTATTATATTGATATTATTCAAGTAAACTCAGTTATAAAGCATTTCTTAGAGGAAGACATGCCACATCGTGATATGTATCAACTATTTACCTGCTGTGTTCGAACCAATTGTTGAGAGATCAACAATTGCATTTTACTTTTACAACAAAACAATAACACAATGGGTGCGTTTGGCAGAAAAAAGCGCTAGCAAGAGCTTATAAGCGCTAAAATAGTTTTCCGCTAGGACACGATTGCTACTTCAGTAGCGCTGACACAATCCGCCATTTTGCTTATTTAATTTATTTGTTTTGAAGTAGAGTTTATAAGTTTTTTGTGCAATATTAGTTTTAAGTAATATAATGACATGAATAAACATATACATGCCATTAAAATTCATGATTGGTAAGTTTTTAATATGAATACTTAACAAATATATATTTATTATTATATATTAGGTTAGATTCCCCGGTTAAAACTAACATCGTGTCCTGGAGGAAAATAGCTACTTACGATTTGACAGCGCTTACCGCTTACGATCGCCATTTTGCTTACAAGCGCTTGCTAGCGCTTTTTTCTGCCAAACGCACCCGATAACACGTAATTTAATTCTTGTGACATAACAGTGACAGCGGCCTACCTGTCGGATACGATGTTGCCACTTAACTGTCATAAAATCTATGGAATGATATCGATTTTTATTCGATTAATAATATCATAAAAAGAATAATCTTTGACGCGTTTTAAGTTCTGCACGCTTTTTAAAATATAATTTCCTTTATTTATTGAAACTCTATTTCAAATGTATTTTTAAGAACAGTTAGCTTGTGCTGTATTGTTTTGTTATGCTTTAGAGAATTCGTGGTAAATCAGCTGGAAATTAACTTCTTGAATTATCATAACATGATTCCATTTTAAATGTTATGTTAAAAACAGATAAGAATAACAGTTAACTTGTGCAGTAGCGTTTTGTTATACTCTAAAGAATTCTTGGTAAATCAGCTAGTAATTCGCTTGTTTAATTATCATAACTATAAATGTGAAGGTTGTCAATGAATTCAACCGAGCCTATAACAACGGTTGTTTTAGTTTTTAACGGTTGACTGCCGCTTTTGATGACTTGAAATTAATAAAAACCTATTTTGCGCAATAAGTTTTTTCTCTTTGGTAATGAATAAACCACAGAAACCCCTTTAATGTATAATAGTCCTTTTTTTGATACAAGTAGCACATTTTAAGGAACCGCAAAAACAACTTTGTTATTTATACAAACACTATGAAAAACAAAATAATTTGTTGCTGGCGATAATGATAGTGGTATTTTGACTCGATTTAAAATATATGCTTGTTACTACTGAACTCTTCATGGGCCTGCGAGTCCGACTCGCACTGAACCACTTTTTTTCAACATTTAGTTTTATTCTAATAAATAGTTTTTTCGTTTAAGCGGAGCTCTTTTACTTTAGGTTTATTACCTCTTTATCTATAATAATCAATCTGAGTAAGTAAAGTGTGTAAATACGATTCTTAAATTGTAAAAATAATAATTGGATTTGAACATGTTAGGTAGGTATTTAGTTTTATTTATTTAGAAAATATTAATCTCACAATTATTTATTGTAATAATATAATTTATCACACAGCTAACGCCCCCATTAGCAATGTAATGGTGAAAGAATTTTCAAAATCGGTCTAGTAATTTTTGAGATTAGCCAAAAAACGTATTCATTGAAAGTAGCGCCCTCTATAATAAAATTAACCCTATATTAGATATCTAAAATTATACATAACAATCTAATGGTGAAAGAATTCTTAAAGTTGGTCAAGTACTTTACGAGTTTAGCGAATAAAATATTCTTTGATAGTAGCTCCCTCAATAATAAAATGCATCCTACGTTTTAAGCACCATAGCAAAAAACGATTCAACATAGCCTAATCCGCACACACAGTAAAACATAACAATCCTTTTTCGTCTGTAGTCGGTAAACATTTGGTTAATAACGGTTGCGTATCGACTGCTTTGGATAAATATCCATTGTCAACGGTTATTTTAAACCTATATCATAACATCGTAATAATTATCGAAAGATCATATAAGCATTGTAATAATGACACCATAAGTAATCGATCGATAAGGGGAATCGATTTTTTAATGATTTTTGTGATTGGCAACATTTTTTATTTTATTCACAGACTAATGAATTACGTATTCACCTAATTTTATTTTTATCTTTTGGGTACTTTTAATTTGTGCAAAAATATTCCCATTGTTTTAGGATAAATGAATACCGCGATTAATAACCATAAATAAAGATATATTTTTTTAACAAATGCACATTGTTGGGCGTTCCATGGCCTAATATGGGCATCCCCCTTTCGCGCGCTCATTTTCGTTGTAAATCATCTTGCCTTTCGCTACAAATTATTTCCCCGATCAGTGAGACGGACGGAGGGGGGGGGGGGGGGAGGAGGCTACGCGCACCCAAACATGCTCACTATGTTAGCCGCTGCTATCTATTTATGGTTGTAATTTGATTTATATAAGACTAGATCAGTAATAACCGCGCCAAAGTGTTGCCATTGCACATATGGCCACAGCCATATGCCAAGCTAACGTGAGTACATTGTTCAATGTGACGCCGACAGAGAGAGAGACAAATATGGGTAAATGCGTAGTGAAAGAATGCTATTCAAGGTCACAAAACGTAATAAATCAAGCGGCATCACTTTCAACACCAAATTTTTAGTTCTTGTTTTCATATAAACGTAAAAAACCTCAAATAATTAAATAAAATTATCGAATATTGCCATTTGGGTTCAATGTCGCCACTTTTCCGCATTTGTGATTATCCTACATTAATGGGAGACTATATAATTAACGGAGTAAGTTAATTTGTTACCTCTGATTTTAAATATTTTGGAAATTATAATAAAAACTACGTTTTGACTTTCATACAAAATAATTAATTATTCTTATTTTAGTTTATTCATGAATTATCTATTAAATATATTTTATTACCTATTTTATATTAATAATTTTATATTATTTATAATTTCATATAAATTTTATATAACTATAAAATATATAAATAAATATAAATTTAATATAACTAATAGAACCATAAAAATACGTTTTATTTCATCATTATGTTTCCTTGTATTCATCTGATAAGCTTTGTATCCCTTTTTTTTCTAAGGGGACGTAATAAAGATTTTAAAATAAAATATACTTTTTGATATAAAAACAATTAACTGCAGCTTAAAAAACTCATTTTTACTGCGTATTTTAGGTAAAATTTCATATAGTAAGCCACACCAACCCGCCATTGCATGTTTGTGTGTCTATCTTTATCTAATTTTACGACGACGATATTGTTTTCGCAACTTGTGTAAGTGAGATATATATATATATATATATATATATATATATATATATATATATATGTTTATATATATATATATATATATATATATATATATATATATATATATATATATATATGTTTTTAAAAATTGTTACTAGTTTCAAAGCTACGTCGTCGCGTTTGGATAGTGGTTACACTTTTTTCGACGCGCGATAATGTGGTTTGCTCCTCTAGTGTTGTATAACTCAATAACTCAATGTTGTAATACCTACATATTTACATCTTTATTTAGAAAAATTGCTTCCTTTTGTTCGTGTCCACTTGCTGAAGCCGGGATGAATATAGCTGGTAAAATGTACCCATAAGTTTGTTGAAGCACATGTTAAAATTGAAAACAGGTAGGTACATAATAATGAACTTTCGATACAGGTAGTACATTAGGTACTTAACTACTTTAATTCGCCAACTAACGAAAACATCTCATTGATAAGCACGATTGTCGAAAATCTTAAAATTATCTATAAATTTAATTAGAATAGGTAATTTTTAGTTTTCGATAATCGTGCTTACGTGTAGGAATCTCATATCCTAATATACCTAATGTAATTTATGTAAGTACATAAGAATCTAAGAAGGGCAGTCAATGATAAATAAAATTTGTTTTGTAAGTTGTTTTTTTTTTTAAAAAAAAAACACTTTAACACAACAAAAACATGAAACTGAGAAGAAGCACCCGATCTGTCGAAACAAACTCAGAGAGGTCAGTCCAGGTATTAGATTGGTCATGTCATACGAGAACCAGGCAGGTGGCTAATGATCCCTTGAAGAAAAAACCATACAGATGTGAGTGGACAACTAAGTACTTTTTAGGATTCCTTACCCGAAGGGTAACCAGCAGGGCCCTATTACGAAGCCTCCGCTGTCGGTGTATCTGTCTGTCCGTCTGATCCGTAACAGGTAGATGGTTGTTGTAACTTTCACAGAACGTGTATTTCTATTGCCGCTATAACAGCAAATAGTAAAAATAAATTTGAAATTAAAGGGTTTCCTACTAGAAAAAGAAACGTGTATTTTTGGCTTTTTTTGATCGATAGTCATATGTATATTAAATCTTGTAAGATGGTACGGAAGCTCGGAAGTCGGATTCGCACTTGGTAAATATTTGTTTATATTTAACCTTACCTCAGACATACTATACTACTATATATGCTACTACTAAATAAAATGGTAGTAGCTTCTTTATGGTATTATTGTATATATTTCGGTTTAGATTTAAGTAATTTTGTTACAGAATAATACGAACTATATAAAAATTAAGGAGCGCATCAACCTACCTCAGATATTGGGTTATGAATACAGATAAGCAAGCACACATAGGATTTAGTTTCTAAGTTGTACATATTTTATAGCCTTCGTTATCAATAGCATAAACAGGCCCAGCCCTCTAGCCTACAAACGTTTCGTAAGGAATCTCTTTCTACAATCGCGCCTTTTATTTGTTTGGACTGACCACCCGACTAGTTCAGTGATGTCATTCCCATAGTGTTTAGTTTTCAACTAGCGTTATCTACTATCATAAAATAATTCAAAATTTTATTTATATTTCGTTAATTGTGTCTGTACTGTGAATTTGATTTACAATCGATCTCTAAATTGTAGTTTTCTTCTAATTACTTACCTTGTCCAGACGTGTTTTTTGGGCTTCTGTAAGGAAGTCTGTGCTGTTAGTCCTATTCCGTTTAGGTACGTTACTATTTTGATAGACGTTTGTGCTTGTCCCTGCAGTGACACAATTCCTATTGTTGATAACTTTCTAAGTACTAAGAGAATATTGCAAACCACTATTGAACACAATCAACAAACAATTTACAAACTAACATTTTTATTTATTTAATTAACCTACATAAAAGCCCCACTCACATCAGTCGCGCTGTGGAAAAACCAGTTATCCTGACTATGGCTGGCATATACTTCGGGGAGTTGCCTGTGGGCTGTGGGCTATTATAGCTAACTAGCTATGGTAAGTAAATACCTATTTAGAATTCATAGTAACTACAGTAATGTTTGCATAACCTACAATAAAATACAAAAACATTAAAAAAAACATAATTATTTTACACTTTTTTCTGTTTTAGAAGAAATTAGTAAATAAATTATTTGTTTCGAAAAATAAGTTAAGTTTATTTTTAGATGATGAATTCTGGCCAGATGGCATAACCTTTAGGAGGTTTGTGCATTTTAGGTACAAATCTGTACGTGAGGAGGTTAGTGATAAAGTTCATAAATAAATTTTTAATATGTATTGTGAAAATAAAACAAATTACTGCAGATTGTATAGCTATAACTGTAAGAACTTTAAGACATCGATTAACGATGTTCGGAATTTATGTAGAAAGGGTAGTATAGTGTGTCTACAGGAGACTTGGCTTCTTAGTTATGATATTCCGTTATTAGGGACTGTTTCTGACGAGTTTGAGTACACCGGTAAGTCTGCTGTGGACACTTCCTCTGGTATTCTGAGGGGGAGACCATACGGTGGAGTAGCTATTCTCTGGAAGAAGGGCTTGTTCGACTGTGTATCGGTTATAGAATGTTCTAGTAAGCGGCTAGCTGCTATCAAGGGTGTAGTAGGGGATAGATCCATCTTGGTATTTTCTGTTTATATGCCGACTAAGTCGGATAAAAACTTACCTATTTATACAGAAATACTAAGTGAAATAAGTGCAATTGAAGCTAGTAACAACGTGGAGAATATGTATATATTAGGAGATTATAATGCACATCCCGAAGAACTTTTCTACACCGAACTAAGTCGTTTCTGTACGGATCAGTCTTGGGTATGTGCAGATGTACAAATGCTAGGCTCAAATACGTATACCTTTCTAGACCAGTGTCATGGTGGCACGAGGTGGCTAGACCATTGTGTGGTCTCCTTATCAGCCTGGTATACTGTCACTGATGTAGGTATACTTGAAGATGTATGTGGATCGGATCATCTGCCTATCTACTTAGAGTGTAGTTTAGAGAATGTTAGGCCTAAACGGGTGATGCGTGACATGCAACACAGTGCGGTTACGTGGGGAGAAAGAAGCGAGTCTCAGATAAGAAAGTACCAAGAGTTATGTCATAAAGAGCTACGAGACATTGATTTTCCTCCCGAATTCGCTAGTTGCAGTCACGGGTCATGCGATAACGCCTGTCAAAAAAGTTTGGTCGACAATTTCTATGAACAAATTGTAAGTACACTAAAAATGGCGGCTATTAAAACAAATTACGTAAAAATTGATAAGCCTTGTAGAAAAAAGATCCTGTATGGGTGGAATAAAAATGTGAGAGATGCTCATCGGGAGGCCAGGCTTAAGTTTCAAATGTGGGTTTTATATAATAGACCCGCTGTAGGCGAAATATATAAGCAGATGCGCGAGTCACGCAAGGTTTTTAAAAGTAGACTCAAATGGTGCATAAAAAACCAAGAGCAAATCAAAATAGCGAAACTGCGAGCGGATAAAAATTTTGGGAAATTTTGGAAGTCCACTAGTAAACTGGAGATTAAGCCTGGCCTGCCGGCCAGAGTAGATGGGATTAGTGATCCGGAGGGAATTGCAAACCTGTTTATGGAACATTTCAGGGTACGATCGCCGCTGGGCCCCTCCACGGGGATGCCTGGTCCTGAGCCTGACGTGCGGGTGGATGAGCCTATGCTATTGTTTACGGCTAGTCAAGTTAGAGATGTAATCAAGCGGATGAGCAGGGGCAAATCTCCCGGACATGACGGGCTCAGTATCGAGCACCTAAAACATGCGGGTGTACACCTGCCAAGGGTCCTGTCTCTATTGTTCAATATGTGCATTGGACATTCATATCTACCACCGAATCTAATGAAAACCATTGTGGTGCCCATTGTCGAAAACAGGGTAGGTGATATCTCGGACAAGGGCAACTACCGCCCTATTTCTCTTGCTACCACGGTGGCCAAAGTATTGGACAGTCTGCTTGATTCATGCTTGCAAAAGTATCTGAAGTTGAATGACGCGCAGTTCGGGTTTAGGCCCGGACTATCCACTGAAAGCGCAATACTAAGCCTAAAGCACACTGTCCAATATTATACAAGCCGGAGGACGCCGGTGTACGCCTGATTTCTAGATCTCTCCAAAGCATTTGATCTGGTTTCGTATGATGTGCTTTGGAGGAAGATGGAGGACAGGGGTGTTCCGGTGAAGGTGCTAAATCTCTTTCGGTATTGGTACACAAAGCAAGTAAATTGCGTTAAATGGGCTGACCAATTGTCCAAGTCGTACAGGTTGGAGTGCGGAGTGAGGCAAGGTGGGCTGTCATCTCCAAAGCTGTTCAACCTGTACGTAAATGACCTCATAGTGGAGCTCAGCAGCATGCGAGTCGGATGCAAAGTGAGAGGTGTTAATGTAAACAATATTAGTTACGCGGATGACATGGTGCTGCTGGGCCCCACTACGAGTGCTATCAGAGAAATGTTGAACGTATGTGAGAGCTATGCTAAGTCGCACGGTCCGGCCTACAATGCCAGAAAAACCAAATTTATGGTCTTTAAGGCCGCCGGTAAATGTCCCGAATTTATACCTCCAATTTGCCTCGGTGGAGTGGAGCTGAACAGAGTTTTCCAATTCAAGTACCTGGGCCACGTACTTACCGACGACCTTAGAGACGATTTAGACATAGAACGGGAGCGTAGGGCTTTGGCGGTCCGTGGTAACATGCTGGTACGTAGATTCGCTCGTTGTACGGATGAAGTTAAGATTACGCTTTTTAAAGCATTTTGTCAAAACATGTACACGAGCAGTCTGTGGATTAGCTACACCAAAGGATCGTTAAACACCCTTCGCGTCCAGTATAATAATATCTTCAGGATGATGTTGAAGCTTCCTCGTTTTTGTAGTGCATCTGAAATGTTTGCGCAGGCGAGAACGGATGGTTTTCAGGCACTCATGCGCAAGAAAGTGGCGTCATTAATAAGCCGCGTACGGGGAAGTGACAACAGCATCCTGAGGATGGTAGCAGATGATCCACATGCACCTATATTAAGGAGCTATGTGCGGACAATGTCCGGATTTGTTAATTATTTAAATTAAATTATTATTATAATATAGTACTACTAACCCCTTATTATTAGAATTAATTACTAACCCCTATGGACCTATATTGTCTGAAAATAAAAAGATTTGATTTGATTTGATTTGAATAATAAAATAGTAACATTAAAAAATTTTAATTATTTTTTTAACGTTACTATTATTTGTTGAGAGTTATGTCCCTTTAGTGGGTACAGGCGTGATATTATACTGTGTGGTAGCCTAAAGAATGCATAGGTACGCGATAGCAGCAATCGCGGTTGATTTGCTGTCATTTATTGAAGAGTTCCCTCGATTTCTCCAAGATCCCATCATCAGATCCTGGTCTGGCCATCATCATTTACCATGGGATCATCTGGAAAGTATATATTCTTTCAAACCAAAAAATAATTTTCCAAATCGGTTCAGGCGTCTTCGAGAAATCGAGGAACAGAACATACATAACCAAAAAACAACGAATTGATAATCGCCTCCTTTTTTCGAAGTCAGTAAAAAAGTAGGTAAAAACAAATCAATGAAATTATTATATAATAACAACATCTACTTAAATTCACATAAGAACTTTCATAATTACAACTAAATTGGGTTCATAATAATAACACCTATTTGTTTCCTCTCTCTTTTCTCTTTTTAAAATACGTTACCCCAACAGTAGGATTTTCTCCTGTATCGTGGAGGCAGTTTACAAACATAAATTGCACAAGGACAAACATCCAGACCCGGAAAAACTATTTGTAGGCCATACATATATTTGTTTCGTGTGGGATTCGAACCGCGGCCCCCAGCGCAGCCTCATTGCTAAGCCACTGCGCCACGGAGCTTTCAATTGCGGTTTGAGTTTATGTTGTCATTCAAAAATGAATCTCATAGGTAGGTACGCGATGACGCCGTCGCGCTTTGCGTCACTCGAGTGCGTATGTGTGTGCGCACTAGCTTCTTACTGCTCATCACAGCGTCTATCCCTTTCGCACGTGATGTCAGCTGAGATAGAATGCATTTTAAACCCTGCCTACCATTTAGTTCGAGCTATCGACTAGGGCCACCTTAAGTATTTTTATCTAGCGGCAATTAGTTCTAGCAGCAGCGCTGTTGGGGGAGGACGTGTGAGGCAAATTTGATCTCGTAGCGCTTTTCATCGCGCGCGACCTAATTTAATGTTAGACGTTGTTTAGTTAGTTTATACTGTATATTGATAAGTGATAAAAGGACACAGTTGTGATAAAAGAAGCCTAACTAATGTTTTTACATGTAAATAAAATATAGATACAAAAGTGTATATAATAGTGTATGTAAATAATTGATTTTTATAAATACAATAAATAAACTTTTAAATACACCTTTATTTGATTTATAATTTATATTGACGTTAAAATAATGTTTACATCAATTATAATTAAAAATTATTAATTTTATTTCGATTCTAAAAATAAAATTAATTCTATTTTAAAAAGTACGTGTCTTAAAAATATTATTAGGATTATAGAAAGTAGTAAGTTTTTCTTTACCGCTTTATTTCATTTTAGTCTAAAATGCGACTTATTACGAAATAATGATCCTATATAGCACGCGATGTATCGAATGAACGACATGTAATGTAACGTGCTAAGAGATATAACGTGCTGCAAAACTTAACGCGCTCACCGGCCTCCTACACGCTTTCTTAAAATATGCTATGTTATAGCGCGTTAGAAGTTTATAGTTTATAGTCTTTAGCGTGCTATTGATTTATAGTCGTTTTGAACAACTTTACAAAGGATACATAAATGCAATGCTGGATGCCATTGACGACGGATCGGATGTCAGAGCGTACACAGCTTGGAGTTTAATGGATAATTTCCAGTGGTTGGAAGGATACAAGTTTGTTTTCCTTATTTTCTCTATTTAAAACAGTAAAGTGTTTCAATTTTTCCAAAATAATGTTTTTGTTTTCTCTCCTTAGAATGCTTTTTGACCTGTACGAGGTGGACTTCGAGAGTCCCAAGCGCACGCGCACGCCGCGCAAGTCCGCCTTCGTGTACAAGCAGATCGTGCGCACGCGCGCACTCGACAGGGACTACGAGCCCGACACCGACGTCATGACCATCGATGAGGGACACTAAAATATTTAAATAAATAAAGAATTATGTGATTTAATTCTAACTTCTCATTCTATTAATACTACAACCTATTTATATAAAAAATGCTCTAAAATCAAGCAGTGACCATAATAAATGTTTTAGTACCACCAAACTTTTATAACGGTTCGATAGTCACTTTTGCTTGCAAAGTCAATATACATATACGAAGTAAAATCAATGTTAAAAGCATTTTATTAGGTTTAGGCAAATTGAAGCTCCTACGAACGTCAAAATGAACCAAAGTTATTTTTTGCTTTTATCACTGGTTCGAAATTTATATCATTAGATATAGCATAATTATATTGTAAAAACATTTGATAAAGAAAGACTGCACCCAGATATAAACTTGTGAGCGAGTGGTTAATAAATGTTTAATTAATCAAAGGATTACGCTCGTAGAAGGCAGCCCAGTGGTTAAAGCAGTAATTCTTTTTTTTTTCTTAAAAAAAAGTTAAACCGAAAAAGCGGTAAAAAAGTTCACTGGAAAGAGATATCATTTATACACTATGTCACTTCCACAACTAAGTAGAATCTAACATCCCATAAGTTAAAATCAATCAAGCCGCTTAGGCTACAGAGCGTGCCAAAGTGTAAGACGTACGTAAATTCAAATTCAAAATTCTTATTAAAATACATACTCGTAAATAAATTCTTATTTCTCTATTTTTTTTTTTTTTTTTTTTGTTTTCTTTATTTCTCTTCTCTCATTATGACGCAGTGGGTTAAAATGACTAGCGAACTCGTAAATATTATTAAAACAACAAATTGAAATGATTTCCTACATACTCATTAATAACTTTCAAGTGATACGGTAGCGATCGATATTACTATCAAGTCAGTAGTCTCAAGTTGCAAAGGGCTGGCTACATACTTAGCTCGGACAACTGGTGAGCGATGGGGAAGAATGGTTCTTAAAATGCAGCCTCGTTTGGCGGCTCCCCGCTCTAGACGAAGTGACGATCTCCTAAGATATGCAGAAATTCGATGGATACAGTTAGCTCAGGCCCTTGTACAGTTGAATTTGACTTATTAAATTAAATACTAGCAGGTATTATTGATACGTATCATAAATCTGTAGAAAATTCATGTCTGAAATTCTAATATTTCCTGGAAAAACCAAGTCCATGAGACTCAATAAATGATACTGAAGACAAAGACAAATGAGGATTTCCGCAGTAGAACCAGAGTAACTGCCATAGCCCAACGGATTAGTAATCTGAAGTGGCAATGGGCCGACCATATAGCTCGTAAAACCGACAACCTATGGGGAAGAAAGGTTCTCGAGTGGCAGCTTCGTACCGGCAGACGAAGTGTAGGGCGTCCCACCACTAGTTGAAGTGATGACCTGGTAAGACATGCAGCAAATCGATGGATGCAGGCTCAGGAACGTGCTTTATAGCATTTCCCATGTTCAGCAGTGGTCTTCTAAAGGGTTGTAATGATGATGATAATAAAGATAAATTAGTGGTTTTACGAATTTTAACCGTCTGTCTGTGAATTCACGATTCACACAAAAACTACTGGTCTGATTGCCATGAATTTTGCGAATTGTAACGTAGACATAGACATAGACATAGGTTTTATTAGCATCAATACACTCACAAAATATACATTTAATTGTAAATAAGAACATAAATACACATAAGGTACAAGATGGTAAACATAATTAAAAATAAGTCTCGACAAGAGTGAGTGATGTGATGCCAAAAAAGATTCCGTCTCAGCATATGCTACCACAGGTACTGCAGCGGCGCTGATTTTCAGCGGAGCCCTGAATAATATTAATTCAATATTGCGCCCGCGTCGTTAGTGGTGCTAACTTTCCATTTAAAAAAAGATAATAAATCAACCATTCATTCAAAGTGTACATTTTTAAGAATAAACATAATTGTAAAAATAATCATATACCTACACACTCCCACATAAAAATATATTACATTTTACATTGTACTTTAAACATATTAATTATCCATATATATATTTGTTAATTGGTACTAATGAAATAACCTGCCACTACACGTGAAATCATGATTTTTGAAATGCTAAAAGGTGTTTTTTTAGTTGAGCTTTAAAACCGTTTACAGATTTAGTTTCCCGTAAAGGTGGTGGTAAATTATTCCAAAATTTAGTGGCCATGTATCTAAAACTGCCACGAAACGCGGCTTTTCGGTGATACGGGATTGCCAGAATTGGTGTTCCCGTTCTGATGTTTCGACAATCATCTGTTCTTCTCCATTTTAATTTTTGAAAGAGGTATTCCGGTCTTTCTGATTTTATGCATCCGAACAGAAGCGTAGCTAGATGTAAATCTCTCCTCAATGACATCCTTAATATGTCCGACTTATTAAGATATGGATGTACATGATGATATCGAGGAATATTAAAGGTGTAACTTGCATATGCGTTTTCACCATTTGTATTGACCTATGTACTTGTTTTAGCAAATAGTCTAGGATCATACACAGTATCTGCGTACCTTTGGGTACTTTTGAAAGTACGAGTGACTCACGTAGGCGTAAGCGGACATTCTCACTGAGATAATCACGCACTTGGTACAGTACTTTGAGTCTATAAAAACAGTTGCGTGTGATCTTAAGTACATGATTCTCAAAGCAAAAACCCTGGTCCATCAGCAATTCTAGATTACGAGTCTCACTTACACGTTACACCGGTTCTTCACGTATGCTTATAACAAATTTCTTTTTCATTGTACGATCAACCTGTCCCTTTGAACCTAACATGAATTTTGATTTGCATGGGTTGAGCACAAGTGTATTAGCTTCTGACCATAATGAGGTGCGATGTAAATCCTCATTTATTTTTGCTACTGCAGTTTCTTCTTCGCCAGGAAAAATGGGAGATAAATCTGTATATCATCGGCGTACTTTTATTTATTATTATTTCCCCTTTTCTATCTAATTATATCTCTATGTGACCAGAATAGATAAATATGTTTGATCTTTCCAAATAATCGTTCTAAAGGTTTAGTAATAGGCCTTTAGTAATATTTACGGCGTGATCGTCTTAGTTAATACTGATGTATTAAAAAAAATTACGTTGTATTAAAATTAGTAACTTAGTTTATTTAGGCGTTGGTAGTGCATTATAAGCTAAGTGAACCCCGTTCACGAAGACAGGGCTCGAGAAAGATTAACCCTTAATTACTCGCGTGGGGTATATTTAACCCCACGGCGTATTTGAAGAGTCGTATCTCTGCCATTTTTAAAGTTACCTCCATGCCGTTCTTAGTAGCTGCCTAAATACCTCCCCCCGCCGCGAATCAGTCACGAGCGCCGCTCCGTGTCGTGTGGTTGTGTCAGAAGATCGTGTCAGGGGTATATATTGCCCCACGCGAGTATTCGTGCAACTTTTTTTGGACAAGTGAGTATTTTTATTTTTATTTTTTAATGTGCAGTACAGATACTAAATGGTTAGGTTTTTTTACTTATCTTTGTTTTCTGTTCTTTTTTAGGTTATAACACCTAAAATGGCAAGTAAGCGTCTTTCTAACTACCAGATTCTTGAGCGTATATTAGAAGACGACGAAGAAAGCATCATAGATAGTCCCGATGAAGATGAGGGAGACGATGAAGTGATCCAGAGTGACCACAACTCAGAATCTGAAGAAAGTGCCAATGAAACCGAGTTAGAATGGAGTGATGACGATAATGTACCGCTGAGTAGACACACAAGTAAAGATTCTGATAGCTTTTATTTATCAAAAAAGAAATGCACAAAGTGGGCAAAAGAGCCGCCGCGTACTAGCGTTCGAGTTCGTAGACACAATATTATGAGGGAAACACCAGGACCTAAGGGAGCAGCCAAGGAGATACATACAATGTCAGAAGCATTCTTTTGTATGTTTTCAATGGATACTGTCAATTTAGTACTGCAACAGACCAACGATTACATAAAATCGATACAAGGAAAATTTCAACGCGAACGTGATTGCAAATTCCTAGAATACGAAGAACTTTTGGCTTACCTAGGTTTGCTTTACATGTCTGGTGTGCTGCGTTCATCTCACTTGAACTTCAAAGATCTGTGGGCTACCGATGGAACAGGCATCGAGTTTTTTCAAAACACAATGTCATTCAACAGATTTCTTTTTATATCAAGATGTGTTTGTTTTGATGACAAAAATACTAGATCTGAAAGGCAAAAGACAGACAAACTAGCAGCAGTCAGAGAGTTCACTGATTTGATGAATAATAATTTCATCAATAATTACTCTGCATCTGAAAATGTCACCCTAGATGAACAATTACCTGCCTTTCGAGGAAGATTTTCTTGTGTTGTTTATATGCCCAACAAACCCACGAAGTACGGCATAAAGCATTATGCACTCGTAGACTCGGCAACATTTTATTTACTGAAATTTGAAATTTATGCTGGAGTACAACCTGAGGGTCCATATCGAATGCCTAATGATACAGTAAGTTTGGTAAAGCGCATGACAGAACCCATCTGGGGTACTGGTCGAAACGTTACGATGGACAACTGGTTCACTAGCGTCCCTCTTACAAATACGCTTCTAAAAGATCACCAGCTTACTATGGTTGGAACTATTCGCAAGAATAAGCCGGAAATTCCAACTTGCTTCCAGCCCAAACGAACACGAGCTGAGCATTCCATTCTGTTTGGTTTCCAAGAAGACGTAACACTTTGCTCTTACGTTCCAAAAAAAGCTAAAGCTGTACTGCTGATTTCGGCAATGCATCATGACAATAAAATAGTTGAAAGTGAAAAGAAGAAACCGGAAATTATTTTGTACTACAATCGCACGAAAGGTGGCGTAGATACCAACGACCAAATGTGTGCTAACTATAACGTCGGCAGACGTACAAAGAGATGGCCTAAGGTTATATTTTATCACCTTCTCAACGTTGCTGGTATCAATGCATATGTCATTTATAAAAATAAAATTGACCACGGAATATCAAGAAGGGAGTTTTTGAAGCATCTTGCAGTTGATTTGGTAAAGGCTCGCCAACAAACTCGAGCAACTATACCACAACTGCCTAGGGCCGTACAAAAACGGCTAAAAAGAAATGCTCAAGTTCAGGATCCTAGCCCCACTTCCAGAGGTGGTCCATCGACAACTTATAAAGGTGCCATATCTGTCCAAGGTCGAAGGATAAAAAAATAAGATTTATGTGTGCCAAATGCCACCAGCAAGTTTGTCACGACCATTCCACTATGATATGTGATAAATGTATTGATTAAAAAGTTCCTAAATTTAAAGTTTCATATCTTTAAAAGTTTTTAAGGATACTATTACAATTTAGAACAATGTTGCCTCTTTCAAATTTTTATAATAAAAAAAAAGTATGTCATTAAAATATGTTTTATTGTACCTTTACAATTGGGGTTATATATTCCCCACGCGAGCGTAAGTGTAACTATATGGACGCGAGTAATTAAGGGTTAAGAACATTCAATCGTCCCTATTCCACTTGTATCACGTTTACATTATATATCTTTATATATATAAAGTACGTGTCACGTTGTCTGTCCGCGATGGACTCCTAAACTACTAGATTTTGATCAAATTTGCACAACGTGTGCAGTTTGGTCCAACTTGAGAGATAGGATAGCTTACATTTCAATTCACATTCGCAATATTATTTTATTCCAAATTATATTTGTACATAATTTGACAGTCACAGTACATACGCTTTCAAGCGCATTGACGCATGCGCAGTACGTACCCGTATTGCGCATGCGTCAATGCTACGTTTGAAACGGTTCCTTTAAAAAACCAAAAAGTCGCAATAAAGCAATTTACATTTTTGCAATACGTTACCGATGACATGTTTTGTCAAAATTACAGGAATAATATTTTGATTACTTATTTGTGACATCTGTCTTTTTTATTCTTTACAATTATTTAAAAAATTAAAATAAAAAACATTTAAAAACTCCACGGACATTCTCCTTCTCTCTAACCTCCATAGTTGCTACTTAAGTGAGATATGCGAAAATATGCCGTTTTGTGGATTATCTTAATATATATATAAATTACGTGTCGCGTTGTTTGTCCGCGATAGGCTCCTAAACTACTTAACCGATTTTAATGAAATTTGCACACCGAGTGCAGTTTGCTCCAACTTGAGAGATAGGATAGTTTTTTTTTGCCCATGAGTAACCCACAATTTATTTTTTGCGAATTTAAGGATTCTTAATAGGACTTGACAGGGTCGTAGAAAAGGGCAGAAAAACGTCTGCCTGGCAGGCTAGTATGTATATATATATAGACATTAAAAAAGTTCTGGGAGGTACACGGCTCCACATTATGACCGCTGCTCCTGCAGACGTGATGTATGTGCATGGCATCACCACCAATTGAATGATCAGCCCGGCTACTAGCCGCAGAGCATGTCTTGAGTCTACCGCTCACCTCCAAAAGGCGGTTATATGATAATAGTAATAATTTGCCATCAGAAAGGGTTTGTGTCACTGATGTTGAGTATACATTTTTCGATCATGTTTGTGTCACCCACCAACAAGTTGCCTTCAATGATCCAAAGGTGGGAAGTTACAGAGTTATATTATTATGTCGTTATATAATATATTATACTGTCTGACCTCCAGATCAGACAGTATGCAGCCCCGTAACGAAGAGACCCGACTCGGAAAAAGCTACTTAGGTGTCAGCTAAACCAAGACTTATTACGAAATAGCGCAAGTAGCATTAAGCATCAATGCAACTATCACACACTCACAACCAACACACCGACAGCTGTTGCTGTTAACTAAAAATAGCACCAACGTATCATAGTAATACGCTACTAAGACGCCAGTGGTAAAAAAATCATGTATCATAGCGCTAATGCACTAAGACATGTAGTGGAATATGCTTATTACACTTAAAAGTGCTAACAAACACACTCATCCCAATCCGAAAGATAGTCGACGTATCATAACGCTATGCACTAAGACGCTGCCCAAAAACGGTAAGGGTGTGCGATGTCCACTGGCAAGCCGTATTGCAAAAAAAAACCCGCTTACCACCGGCACTAAGATGATATGCCTAGGACACATCGGTTATCGATGCCCAATTTACCTCGGTCTCGGACGCAGTGATGCAGTCCATACGCCACTATAATAATCCTTTTCAAGTCCCAAGTTTTACATATAATGGGTTTTCAACAAGAACTTTGTTTTTCAATTGGGGCAACACCAACAACATGACAGCTTTGACATTTAGTTTTTTGACCGATTCGTAGAAAGATGCTTTGGCAATTGCTACAACGAATTCAATTTTGCTCTAAAATCGCATTAAAATAATTAAAATCCACTATGAAAATGGTGGTTCTGTTAAAGTTACGTTTCGTAAAATTCGTGAAATTTTCGGACAACATAATCGTCCTTCTGAGACCGCTATTATAATTTTGGTCGCTAAATTTGAATCGACAGGCTCGGTACAAAATGTGCCAACACCAACGCGTGTTCCACCGGGTCGTTCAACCGAAAACATCGCAGCCGTGAGCCACAGTGTTGAAGAAGATCCAAATTTGTCAATTCCTCGACGTTCTCAACAATTGGGGTTATCCAAAACCACCACATGGCAAATTTTGCGTAAGGATTTGGCTTTGAAGCCTTACAAGGTTCAACTGGTGCAGGAATTGAAGCTGACCGACCATTCATATCGCCGTAGATTCGCTCAATTCATTCAGGAACAACCCGCTGGTTTTTCTGAAAGAATCATTTTTTCAGACGAAGCCCATTTTCACTTGTCAGGGTGCGTCAACAAGGGGTGCGAAGTCAGAAGTCCTCCACGTGTGCCTGGTAGTTGCGGGTCCCTCTCGATACGTCTGGAGGGAAGAGCAGCAACTGGGCCGGTGCACCCTGGGCGCGGCGGTAATCTTCCTCGAGAAATGAGAAGAAATTCTTATTCCTTGGGGAATGTTACTGCCGCGGCTAATTATTCTGACATGGGGGGTCCATCCCGGACCAACAGTGCGTTCTTCTGCGTGACCCTCTGATCAGCAGAGGGCATAGCAGAGGAGCGAGGGCGGGCTCGGTGTGCACTTACCCTGCCTCCGGGCAGACAGTGAAGGATTCATCCTTTGCTGTCACCGCCGGTCTCGTAATCCCAGTCGAAGTGTCGTGGATCATGTCTCGCGGCTTTGATAAGGACCGAGGGTCTTGGCTTAATCGCCCGGACCGCGAGGTAGAAAACCTCTATAAAAAGTTACCCCGAATCCCAAGCGGCGACGCACCGCGAGGGGATGGATGGCTGACGGGGTTCTATGAACAAATCAGCCGCAAGTGCAGTCCTCGCCAGGGTACCTGCAGACCCCCTGGCGAGTAATAAATCCTCTAAATCTGCTTACCTTGGTAAAGGGGTCTCTGCCAAGGTGGACCTTTAATTCCCCCATACTCGTGGGTACAGAAATGGAAACACAGAAAACAAAAAACAAAACAAAAACCGCCGGCAACGGCAACGTAGAGGAGAGGAGAAACGATGCGGGGACTGAGTCCGACGCCGCATCGAGCAGCGTGGGAGGCTCAGAGAGCTCCCGACGCGTGGGGCCTGGGACCGCGGAGACCAGTAAGTTCTTCCGCAAGCGGTCCAGGCTGGATGGCGACCAGGGGCCGTCATCCGGTGAAGAGGAGGTTTCGGCCCGGAAAATCCCCACCAACAGGCGGGGCGGGCTGAGAGGCAAGGGGAGGGGGCTCTCTGATAAGCAGATGGCCGAACGAGCGGCAAAGCTTGCCGAGGAGGGGCGCCACCCGGGCGATACGGCTCGGGAATCAGGTGAAGAGACGAGTGCGACTGGCGGCTCCGAGGTGGAGCGTAAGGCCAGATTCGCAAAGGAGGTGGAGGCCGCGATCAAGGTCGTGGCCTGCAAGCAAAAGTCCTCCTCAAAGCTCAAGGCCATTCCCGGGGCCTCCGCCTCCATCATGGCGGCTGCGGAGGCCAACTTTGTTGGGGCCGGGCCTAATGCGGACGAGGTGGCGAAGCTGCGGGCGGACGTGGCCCGCCTGACGTCTGCCATGGAGACTCTCCAGAAGGAGAACGAGCAGCTCCGCGCAGACCTGGCCAGTCTACGTGAGCCTGCCTCTCACGCGGCGCCCCAGACGCAGCGCCCAAGCCAGCCCGTGCCGATGGAGAACCAGGTTCTGAACCTGGTCCGGCAGGAGCTGGCTGCCTTCCAGCACCGGTTTTCCGTGCTGGAGGGCATCGTCCTGCGCCCCCCCCCCTAGGGGCAAACAAGACGGCGGCGAGGCCGGCAACGTACGCGGCGGCCACGGCTACCGCATCCAGGCTGGGGCCGTCCAGTCAGCCCTCGGGCGGGGCTGCAGTTGCTCCTCCCCCCCCTGAAAAGCCGGCTCCGGCAAAACCGGTACCGGCTGAACCGGCTCCGGCTAAGCCGGCGACGGGAAAGAGAGGCAAGGCGAAGGCGAGAAAGGGCAAGGCGGCAGCACAGATGGTGGCTGCACCAGCCCCAGTGCCTGCGGCGAATGTGCCAGCGCCAGCGGCAAGCCAGCTGCCGCCACCGTCACCGCCCCCCCAGATCCCTACACCTCCCGCGGCTGAAGCCGGTTGGCAGGTGGTCGGGGATAAAAAGAAGGGGAAGAAGGCAGCCAAAAAGGCCAAAGAGCAGGAGCGGCAGCGCCAGTTCAGGGCGCGCAAGATCGCGGCAAGGCTCCGCGCCCCGAAGACTGCAGCTGTAGTGATTACACTACAGCCGGACGCGGAAAAGAAGGGCGTTACCTACCGCGATCTGCTCGCGAAGGCGAAGGAGGCGGTGGACCTCGGGGAGCTCGGGATCACTGGGGGCCTCCGGCTCAAAGTCACCCAGACGGGGGCCCGTATGCTGGAGGTCCCCGGGGAATCCAGTGGCGCAACCGCGGACGCTCTGGCTGCGAAGCTCAGAGCGTCTCTGGACGCGGATGAGGCCCGAGTGTCAAGGCCCGTCAGATGCGCAGACCTGCGCATCATGGGTCTGGACGACTCGGTATTGGAGGAGGAGTTGGTGGCCGCCGTCGCCAGGTCCGGGGGGTGCACTACTGACCAAGTCAGGTCAGGCGCCATACGCCCGGACCAACAGGGTATGCATGCCGCTACGGTGCGCTGCCCTGTTACGGCGGCCAAAACCATAGTGGAGGGCCGAAGGCTTCTGGTGGGCTGGGTCTCAGCGCAGGTTAAGCTGCTGGAGCCCAGACCTCTGAGGTGCTATCGCTGTCTCGTGGGGCACCACGTATCAGTGAGATGCGCCTCGGAGGTTGACCGCAGTGGCCTTTGCTTCCGCTGCTGTCAGCCCGGACACATATCGGCGACCTGCTGCGCCACGCCGCACTGTGTTGCATGTGCGGCGACCGGCAAGCCAGCCGATCACCGGGCCGGAAGCAAGGCCTGCGTGCCACCCGCCAAGGCCAAGGCCGCGGGTAGGGTAGGGGCCAAAGCCGCCACCGCCTCTGTGGCCTCCGCCGCGGCCGCAACTGCCACCGCCACCGCTGTCACTGTCGCCGCCGCCGCCGCCGTGACACCGACGCCCGCAGAGGGGCCCCCCGTGGAGGAAGCTGAAATGGAATGCCTATAACGGCCCCATTAAGCTTCCTCCAGGCGAATATCAACCACTGCGCCTGCGCTCAGGATCTGCTGCTCCAGAGCATGGCGCAGTGGTCGATTAACATCGCTGTGGTCGCTGAGCCGTATTTTGTCTGGCCTAGTGAGGACTGGGTGGCGGACCTTAACGGCTCAGTGGCCATCATCTCTTCGGCCGCCGCCGGTACCCCGACCCTTGAAGGTGTCAGGAGGGGTCAGGGGTGCGTAGCAGCACGATTCGGGGAGTTCGTCGTTGTGGGGGTGTACTTCTCCCCGAACCGATCTCTCGCCGAGCTCCACAACTCTCTTGCAGAGCTGAGAGCAGTCGTCGTCGGAAGTTATCCCCTCCCCGCACTTGTCCTCGGGGACTTCAATGCCAAGAACTTGGCTTGGGGTTCTCGTCGTACAGATGTGCGGGGTAGGATGGTGGAAGACTGGGCTCTGGAGACAGGCCTGGTCGTCTTAAATCGGGGTTCTGTCCCCACGTGTGTGCGGATGCGGGGCGAGTCGGTGGTGGACATCTCGTTCGCTAGCCCCGCTCTGTCGCCGCGTGCCATTGACTGGCGTGTCATGGAGGGGGTGGAGACCTACTCCGACCACCGGTACATCCGGTTTGATGTCTCCACCCAGCCCTCGAGCGCGCCAGTCCAACAGGCCCCGAGTGGTCCGCGTTGGGCGCTAAAGCAGCTGGACCGGGAGCTCCTCCTGGAAGCCTCGATCGTGCAGGCCTGGGTGTCATCACCGGACAGGCCTGCCGACGTCAATGATGAGGCAGGGTGGTTCCAGGAGGCCATGTCTGAGATATGTGACGTGGCAATGCCCCGCGTCCGGCCAGGAAGCGCCCGGCGTCAGGTGTATTGGTGGTCGCGTGAGCTGACATCTCTGCGCGAGGCGTGTGTCGCCGCGCGGCGCCTGTACACCAGACATTGCAGGCTCCGCATTCGTCCACCGAATGCGGCAGCCATTGAGGCGGAGCTGTACGAGGGATACAGAGCGGCGAAAAACGCCCTCCGAGAGGCTGTCCTGCGGGCCCGGAATCGGGCCCGTGAGGAGATGCTGGAGACTCTCAACAGAGATCCGTGGGGGCGCCCTTACAAGATGGTGCGGGATAAACTCCGCACCTGGGCCCCCCCGCTGACGCAAAGTCTCCGGCCCCAGCTCGTGGAGGACGTGGTGAGCGCTCTGTTCCCTGCGCGACGGGAACATCCGCCCCCGCCTATGGCTCCGCCACCTGCGGTGCCGGACCACCAGGACGACGACGACGACATCCCGGAAGGGACCGGGGTAGACCTGAGAGTGGCGGTACGTAGGCTCAAGGCCAGGAATACCGCCCCAGGACCCGATGGCTTGCCTGGCAAAGCCTGGGTCCTGGCCTCGGAGGCTCTCGGGCCCTGACTGGAGGGGCTCCTAAGCGCATGCTTGGAGAGAGGCCAATTCCCGCTTCGTTGGAAGACGGGGAAGCTGGTCCTCATTCGGAAGCCAGGGCGCCCTGCGGACTCTCCGTCCGCATACCGGCCCGTGGTGCTGCTCGACGAGGTGGGCAAGCTCTTTGAAAGAGTCATTGCAAACCGCCTCGCCGAGCACCTTGCGGGGACGGGGCCGGATCTTGCGGAACACCAGTTTGGTTTCCGCAAGAGGCGCTCTACGGTGGACGCCATCATGCGCGTGAGAGCCCTCACGACGGGGGATGAAGTGGCCAGAGCGGGGGTGGTCTTGGCGGTGTCTCTCGACATCGCCAACGCCTTCAACTCCATGCCCTGGAGCTGCATTAGGGAGGCACTCCGGTATCACCGGGTGCCGAACTATCTCCGTCGTATAGTCGGGGACTACCTGACGGATAGGGCCGTCATCTACCCCGGTCGCAACGGTGAGTGGAACCGGCGAGAGATGTCGTGCGGTGTCCCACAGGGTTCGGTTCTGGGGCCACCTCTGTGGAACATCGGTTACGACTGGGTGCTGCGCGCCGACCTCCCTACCGGCGTCAGCGTAGTTTGCTACGCTGACGACACGCTGGTACTGGCACAAGGGGGGTCGTACGAGGCGGCGGCGGAAAATATGACACGCGGGGTTGCGATAGTCGTTGAGAGGATTCGGCAACTGGGTCTTGAGGTGGCTCTGCACAAGTCCGAGGCCATGCACTTCCATGGTCCTCGGAACAGGCCACCACCGGGATCCTCAGTGATGGTAGGAGGGGTATCCATCGACGTCGAGTCAACGCTGAAGTACCTAGGACTCGTCCTCGACGGCCGATGGAACTTCGTTGAGCACTTCCGACGTTTGGCTCCCAAACTGGAACGGACCGGGGCTGCCTTCAGGCGGCTCCTGCCGAACCTGGGAGGGCCAAACGCCTCCTGCCGGAGGCTCTACGCGGGGGTCGTGCGGTCCATGGCCCTTTACGGGGCCCCGGTGTGGGCGCGTGGTTTGGCGCGGCTTGCCGTCCACCACCTGAACGCGCCCCAAAGGGTGATAGCCGTGAAAATGGTTCGCGGCTACCGCACGATCTCCCGCGAGGCGGCGAGCCTCCTTGCCGGATTGCCGCCATGGGATCTGGAGGCGATAGTCCTCGCACGCCTGCACGAATGGCGTGCGGAGGCACTGTGCCGTGGGGAAACCCCGCTGCCGCGGCAAGTTGTCGCGCAGCGGACAGACTTCCGGCACGATCTCATGGCGACATGGAGACAGCGACTGTCGCAACCCCGTGCTGGGCACGCCACTATAGCGGCGATAAGACCCCTCTTTGAGGAGTGGCTTGAGAGACGCCACGGCATCCTCACCTTCCGCCTGACGCAGGTCCTCACCGGACACGGTGTGTTTGGGAGGTTCCTGCACCGAATCGGGCGGGAGGAAACGCCCGGGTGCTCCCACTGCGAGGATGGACCGGAGGACACGGTGGAACACACCGTGGAGGTGTGCCCTGCTTGGGCGGAGCACCGCCGTGTCCTCGTAGCGGCGATAGGCGGCGGCGACCTCTCGCGTCCGGCCCTGGTCGAAGCCATGGTCCGGAGCGAGACGGAATGGGATGCCGTCACCACCTTCTGCGAAGCAGTGATGCTAGCGAAGGAGGTGGCGGAGCGGGAGAAGGAGAGAGCAGCAGCTTTCCTCCCCGGCCGCCGCGGGAGACGCCCTGGGCGTCGGGGGCTACGTCGTGGCCCCCGGCCACCGTAGGCGCAGGCCTGTGGACGGCGAGCAATGGGTAGCTCGTCGTCCGTCCGTCTAATGACGACAGGCCGTGTCGACGGCGCGTTTTGTTCCATGCGCGCCTCAAAGAGCTGTCAGCAGCGTGAAGGGGCCCGCAAGGGCCGACGCCTGCCGGGGCTGCGGGCTGTTCGAAAGAGATACCGCGGCTCCGGAACGTAAGGGCACTGAAGGAACACGGATGGTTTTTAGTCAGTAAAAGTCTGACACTCCCTTGCGCTCCACCCAGAGCGAAAGGGGTCATTAGATGATTTTCCATCCGCAAAAAAAAAAAAAAAAAAAGGGTGCGTCAACAAGCAGAATTGCCGCATTTGGGCTTCTGAAAATCCTAAAGCGATTATTGAAAAGCCTTTGCATGCTCAACGTGTCATTGTATGGTGCGCTATGTGGTCTGGAGGCGTGATTGGGCCGTTTTTTTCGAAGATGAGGCTGGAAATGCGGTAACGGTCAATGGATCACGCTATCGCGAGATGTTAACATCTCAATTTTAGCCTATTATTGATGACATCGACATCACAAACATCTGGTTTCAACAGGACGGTGCCATATGTCACACAGCCAACGAAACGATCAATTTATTGCAAACCAAATTTCCCGATCACATAATTTTACGAAATTCAGCCGTCAAATCGCCACCAGATCGTGTGATTTAACACTACTGGATTATTTTTTGTGGGGCTATGTTAAGGACAGAGTCTATACATTAAACATCCATGAAACTTATATAGCAAATACATGAAACAATATCCGCCACAAACTGAAGTCCACTCATTCTGAATCCTATCAATATTCCAGTTCCATATTTTACAATTCCTTTTTAAAAACTCTAGACAATATCGTACAGGTGATCGTCCGTATAAATCAAAATATTGACCGACGTCATTCGTATCGATATATAAAGCTACCCAATGTGACCCGGGTTTATCATCTGTATCCAAATTGCATATTATATACGTTGGTACGTGGGTATACATGGGCAGTCTATTAGCAGCATAAACATTATTTTCTAGACTGGGGTGAATCTTTTTCAGATGTTGTTGTACATCTAGTGTATCCATAATATTACTGCTATTAGTAGACTATTACAGTACCAATCTACTCAATGACTAACATAGGAATGATCAATTATAGTGATTTCTAATATTAAATAGCATTATTTTGTGTTATACAAAACGTATTTGCACGTAAATAACAGAATGTGAGATAAGCTTGTTGGCGCATAAAGTTACTATCAATTCCACTGCACAATTTCTTTAAATTAGAATTATTACTTACTGGTACTATATAAGACCAAGCAACTGCAGTCATGGAGTTAGTGTATGGTCGTTTGACCGCAGTGGATCTATCAGTACTACATTTGTGTTACTTTAACGCATCAAAGGCCATGGATGTAAGTGTTTATTCTATTGACACACTTACTTTTTTTCAGTTATTTTCTTACGTGTGTATGATATAGTTTTAAGAAATTACATTTCAATATTGTGTGTATATGATTAAGCTGTGAAAGCTCAGATGGTTAGCGCAAGCTGTAAATTTCACAGTACGCGACCCGGTTTGATCCCCGCCGGCACCAATTAAATTGTTAATTGCGATTTTAAGTGTTTATTCTATTGACAAACTTACTTTTCTTTCTGTTATTTTCTTACGTGTGAATGATTTAGTGTATTTACATATTGTGTGTTTATATGATTAAGCCGTGGTAGCTCAGATGGTTAGCGCAAGCTGTAAATTTCACAGTACGCGACCCGGGTTCGATCCCCGCCGGCACCAATTAAATTTTTAATTGCAATTTTAAGTGCTGTTTTACCAGGTGCTCGGCGGTGAAGGAAAATATCGTGAGGAAACCTGCATGTCTGAGAAAATTTCGAAGGCATGTGAAGTTCGCCAACACGCATTGAGGCAGCGCCGCGGACATTTCCTAGTCATAAATACAAAGACAATAGCAGAAAGGGAAAAAGTTAAAAAATACTTTTTTAACAATGACAGTCATTAGTATATCATTAGTGAATGTGATTCTGTTTACTTAAATTACAGGAAGACAAGAGCAGAAGGAAGAAATGGGATGATGGGAAATAATGAAGCATTGTTATGTGAAGTTTGTTGGAACAAACATATTTTTAGTCACGTGTAAATACTTTTAACATTTTGGTTCAAAATGACACAAAATCTAAAAAATATTGGATACATCAACGACATGGACGGATTTTACATTACATATCCTCATAAACATTTTCAATGTAGAGAAATGGCTATTCTAGACGTAACAAGTTACCAAAAGCTATTAAATTAGAAGGTGAATGGTCGGTTGGAGTTGTCGAGTTTCAATATCCATTTACCATGTTTACTGTTCAAGATCATGAAAATGTTACATACATTACAAAACCTATGTTAATGCCTAATGAAGATAAACCATCCATAGTGTACTACAAAAAACATATTCCAGCTACCAACTATGATAACGTTGAGCATATTTTAGGAGTGTTGAATGGTATCTGAGAGAACTTGAAATTTCGCTATGATAAAATAACAAAATTTGTGTCTATTTCTGTTTTGGATAAATATATAACATCCGTAATATTATAACCCAAATTAAGTTTACAACTAGGTTATGAACCAAATAAAATTCTCCTAGAGAGAAATTTTGGAAAGTGTCCTGCTAATTTACACTTAGGGTTACCATCTCAACTATTTCTATATTGCGACGTTATCGAACCTCAGATTGTGGGTGATGTTATGACTCCTTTACTAAGAGTCATTTCATTAGATCCTACAAAATACATTTATGGTGCAAATAAAATGCACGTTTTCTCTCAACCTCACTACTTACCTGTTATACGAAGAGAGTTCGATACGCTGGAAATAGTTATAAGATCAAGCACAGGACAAAAAATACCATTCCAGTTTGGAACCGTGTGTATTAAATTACATTTCCGAAAATTATAATAATGAATTCTCTTTGTGATCATCATAAATGTCCATATGAAAATTATTATACACATCAAGCTGGGTCAGGAGTTGGAGTAATTTAAAAGGGTTCACCATACCAACGCGGTCATGGTATTGTGAGCTTCTTAGGGGGGTTATTTAGATCAGTTTTACCTTAATTTTCAAGTGGTGCTCGAGTAATTGCTAAGGAGGCATTAAGCGCTGGAGTGCGTCCTATGGAAGCCTCAATAAAAGATCGTCTAAAGCAAGTTAGTACGAATTTAAAACGAAAGTCTGATGAGAAAATTCACAGACAGGATCTGGGTATAAAACTAAAAGAAAACGATTGACCTCGTTCATTCCACCATTAACTGCTAAAGTGAAAGCTGCGAAAAACCTTGGTCAAAAACCAAGAAATATCAATAATATATTTTCAAATTAAATATGTCTTTCCTTCATAATCATTCTTGCGAGTGCGTTAAGTCAGAATTGGATTTGTTTGCACTACCGCCTACACAAACTAGCATTGAAAATGGATTGTGGATTCATTATAAACCAATTTCATCTCTTGGTGATAATGGACCTATCGAGTTTCAAGTTCCTGGGACAGGCGATGACTACATAGATTTGTCTCATACACTACTCCACATAAAGGCAAAAGTATTAAATCAAGATTCAACTAACTTGATATCTACTACAATAGTAGCACCTGTAAATAATTGGCTGCATTCACTTTTTAGTGAACTCTATGTTTATTTAAACCAAAAACTTGTATCACCACCTAATAATACCTATGCATATCGAGCATACATGGAAACCCTTTTAAACTATGCTGCTGCTGCAAAACAATCTCATCTTACTTGTAGTCTTTGATATGAGGATACAGCAGGAAAAATGGATTCTACAGATGGTAAAAACATAGGATTTGTTAAAAGACAGGAATTGATTAGTGAAAGTAAGGAAATAGAAATGATTGGTCATCTTCGCGGTGACATTTTCAACCAAGATAAATTTTTAATTAATGGTGTTGAAATGAGTGTTAAATTGATTCGATCAAGACAGAGTTTTAATTTAATTGCTGGGTCAAACGATGTAAAGTTTAAAGTTTGCTAATGCAATCGTCGAACAATAAGAGTTGCATCCGTAATCGGATGCAACTCTTATTGTTCGACGAGCACGAATTAATCCAAGTGTATCTTATACTCGCACATCATAAAGTTTTAGCTTCTACCACTGCTAAATATCCTATTACTCGAGCTGAAGTAAAAGTTTTAACAATTCCATCGGGTGTTCAAGGAAAAAGTCTTGATAATATATTTTTAGGACAAGTACCCAAAAGATGTATAATTGGATTTGTGAATAATTCCGCATTTAATGGTTCCCTTATTAAAAATCCATTTAACTTTGAAATCTATGGTATTAATTCTTTCAGCTTAAAAGCTTTGCAAACATCTTTTAATAATAGTATATTTACATCAGCATATCATACTCTATTCTCGGGAACTGGTATTCACTTTCTTAATGAAGGAAATGGAATCTCTTGTGAACAGTATGCCAAAGGTTACTGTTTATTAGCATTTGACTTAACTCCTGGTTTATCAGCCAACTCATCAGCTCATTGGAATTTCATAAAGCATGGTTGTGTAAGATTAGAAGAACGATTTGAATTCTCACTAATACAAACAATTAACTGTATAGTTTATGCTGAGTTTGATAATATTATTGAGATAAACAAAAACAGAAATGTTACTGTAGACTATAGTAGTTAAGGTTATAATATGTGTTGTGTGTTAGATTTTATGTGTTATGTGTAATGTATTTTGTGTGTACGTAACTATGTGAAACGTTATAAAATTAAATAAAACAAATTGTATGCATTATATTATTTTTTATTTCTTTATAAATCTTCTATTAAATCTTATACAAAACACTGTTTGAGCTAAAGTTACATCGGACTCTCTCATTAGATCATCAATAATAACAAGATGTGGGTTTTCACCATCAAACATATTAAGATTTGGAATTCTTTGATTATAGTTAACATTTGGTAAGTTCTATAAAGGTTGCATTTCATCAAAGCAACATGTGATCCGATTAAAATCGCAATTGCATATTTCTGTAACTGATTTTATGAAATATGTTACAAAATTTGACTTCCCACATCCACTTGGTCCTGCCACAATAGCAGTAAATGGATGTATAAAGTGAAACATTACTCACGTCTAAAGTCCTAAGGGGTGAAATAAAAAATGAAAGTGTTGGTGTAAACAATTAATATATATTGTGTACTATAACTAATGTTTTTGGGAAATGAAACAAAATTTATGATTAATTTAAAATTTTGTTTTCAAGCAATAACCACTTGTAAAAAACCCACTCTTCATCACAAGAACAATGTAAAATTTTGTGATTATTTTTTGCAAATATATGATTATTACACACATAACGTTTGTTTAAATTTATGACATTTACCAAATCATTGTATTTTGGACATTTGTATTCTTCAATATTAAAAATTCTATCATTCGACGTCAACATTTTTAAAAATTGTTTTTCTGTTGAAGCACCTTTGTATGCGATCACTTCGTCTTTGCACAAATTTCTAATATGCCAATTTAAAATAGGAATAATGTTCTCTTGTTTGTAGGCACATTTTAATTCTTCGGTCACATCAAAATATGGAATGCCGTGCACGTGTGTTTCACAATAACGAACAGTTTTTTTGTCTTTTGGCGACAAATAATTGAAAGGATAACTTGGCCGAAACAAATAATGATCGATAAACGCATCATTTTTATTAGATAGTTTTACGTCTAGAATAGCCATTTCTCTACATTGAAAATGTTTATGAGGATATGTAATTTAAAATCCGTCCATGTCGATGATGTATCCAATATTTTTTAGATTTTGTGTCATTTTGAACCAAAATGTTAAAAGTATTTACATATGACTAAAAATATGTTTGTTCCAACAAACTTCACATAACAACGCTTCATTACTTCCCATCATCCCATTTCTTCCTTTTGCTCTTTCTTCCTGTAATTTAAGTAAACAGAATCACATTCACTAATAATATACTAATGAATGTCATTGTTAAAAAAGTTTTTTTTAACTTTTTCACTTCCTGCTATTGTCTTTGTATTTATGGCTAGGAAATGTCCGCGGCACTACTTCAATGCGTTTTGGCGAACTTCACATGCCTTCGAAATTTTTCAGACATGCAGGTTTCCTCACGATATTTTCCTTCACCGCCGAGCACGTGGTACATCACAGTATCAGCACTTAAAATTGCAGTTAACAATTTAATTGGTGCCGGCGGGGATCGAACCCGGGTCGCTTACTGTGAAATTTACAGCTTGCGCTAACCATCTGAGCTACCACGGCATAATCATATACACACACAATATTTAAATATAATTTGTTAACACAAAATCATACACAAGAAAATAATAGAAAGAAAAGTTAGTGTGTCAATAGAATAAACACTTACATCCATGGCCTTTGATGCGTTGAAGTAACACAAATGTAGTATTGATAGATCCACTGCGGTCAAACGACCATACACTAACTCCATGACTGCAGTTTCTTGGTCTTGTATAGTACCAGTAAGTAATCATTCTAATCTAAAGAATTTGTGGAGTGGAATTGATAGTAACTTAATGCGTCAACAAGCTTATCTCACATTCTGTTGTTTATCTCAGCATTACTCCGTGTTGCGTCTTGTTCAGTGTATTGATGACTCAAATACGTTTTGTATAACACAAAATAATGCTATTTAATATTAGAAATCACTATAATTGATCATTCCTATGTTAGTCATTGAGTAGATTGGTACTGTAATAATCTACTAATAGCAGTAATATTATGGATACACTAGATGTACAACAACATCTGAAAAAGATTCACGTATATAATATGCAATTTGGATACAGATGATAAACCAAGGTCACATTGGGTAGCTTTATATATCGATACGAATGACGTCGGTCAATATTTTGATTCATACGGACGATCACCTGTACGATATTATCCAGAGTTTTTAAAAAAAAATTGTAAAAGATGGAACTGCAATGTTGACAGGATTCAGAATGAGCGGACTTCAGTTTGTGGCGAATATTGCTTAATGTATTTGCTATATAGGTTTCATGGATGTTCAATGCATAGTTTTACAAGTATATTTACAGGGAACACATTGTACAACGATATTTTAGTGGATGAGATGTTTCGCTCCTTTTTTTATAGATAATAAGTAATAAGATTTTGTACTTCGTAAATAAAAATTGTAACAAAATTAGGTAATGTCATTTATTGATGATTCAGATTAGCGTTGCAGTTAGGAACAAAGGAGTATAATACAATTGCACTGATAAGCCGACGCACACGCTGCCGGGCTAGCATGAGCAGAGGATAAAAATTTTATCCACCGATTATATACACTGACAAGGGATAAAATTGTCTTATCCCTATGTCAAAGCTTTATCCACCCTGCGAGCATGGGCCTATGGTGGATATAATATCGACAGTAGATAAACTTATCCCCGCGCATAGATAATATACCATAGTATAAAGCTATGACCTATACTAGCTATAAACTAGTTTTAAGATTAAGTAGATTTACATTAACTTATATTTTCTTTTACCTTTTGTTTATTATATTACTAAACTGTACATAATTTTTGTTAAACAATATGTCATTTATAATATTTGTTATATTTATTTTAAGCGTATTTCTGCCTTGTTTTTATTTTTTCTATTATTCTAATTCTTTCTTTATTTTCTTTTGTATAATATTTAAGTTAAATATACATTGCTTGTATCAAATCGCGGGTATTACTTAGCTTGTGATAGCATTTATTAAAAAAAATATGTGTTTAGAATTAAGCAAATTGTAAAACTGGACAATACAGACCCTTTGGAGGTGGTGTAACCTCTTGAAGAAATTAAAAAAAATGTTATGATTTCAAACAAAACAAGGAATAAATAATTTTATAATCATGAGTATAGTATATTTAGCAAGCTTTGCTAAAGAATTAACGTATTTCTTAAGTTTGATAACTTTATTTTAAAACGTTATAATACTTACCTAAAATATAGTATAGACCGATTCTATTATCATTAAATTTGACTTGACCATGGACTCGCCTTGGGTATTGTTGGCACAACCTATGTAATTAAATCATGGCATTGAGCTATTGAGACTTTTTTGGACAAGGTGGTTGTAATAGATGCTTACTTCAATATGCACTGGTAGTCCATCCATAGAATTAATAGCCTTTAAAGCCTCATAGAGTTCTTTACACAAATAGAAAACAATCTTTAAGCATCCGAAACCGGCGTAGAAATTCGTTGTCAGAGAATTCCAATAGATTAAGTTTTCTGATCACATATCGATCGCTGATGTAATTCTCTTTCTTGTTTTTCAATTTCTGACACGAAAATGTAGTTGCAATAAGCTCGAGACATCTTTTTTGTATTAAAATGGTTTGAAGATAAACTTAAACCCACGTCCGCGAAAGAGGATAAAATTGTCCCTTTCAAATGTCAAAAAAGGATGATTTTTTCTCTTTCCCTTGGCCCCATGCTACGGACGGGGAGATATATGTCCACTCGTTATGTCAAATGGGGATATACTATAGAGATAAGATAACTTTATCTCTTGTGAGTGGATACAATCGGGGGATATAATTTTTGTCTCTTGCCCATGCTCGCAGGGTGGATAAAACTAAGCAAGGGATAAAAATTATATCCTCTCTCCGGGGATATATTCTCTCCGGCTCATGCTAGCCCGGCTGAGGAAGAATAGATAATGACGGTATTCAATGAACAATAGATAAATAGATAAGAACAATGGTGTGCTAATGACGGTGGAGGCCCTCACCGGATATCAATTAGATAAGAGTTAATTGATCTGCACATCTCCGGAACCGTGCATCCTACGCAAAAATGGACCGCAGATTCGTGATAAGAGCATGCCCAAACCTATTTTTTTTAGGATCGTGAGTCGACGAACATTGTACTTGTAACACTTCTGACTCAGTACTACATATAGTATTGGTCTTCAACCCACAACTCTACTATTGTAATGCTTATGCATCATACAGATAATAATTATTTAGTATCATAGACCGTGGTAGCTCAGATGGTTAACGCTCGCAGTAAATAAAACAGAATGCGAGTAACCTGGGTTCGATCCCCGCCGGCACCAATGAAATTGTTAATTGCAATTTTAAGTGCTGATTTACCACGTGCTCGGCGGTGAAGAACAACATCGTGGGGAAACATGCATGTCTGAGGAATAAGAAAAAAAGTATTTCGAAGATATGTGAAGTTCACCAACACGCATTGGGGCAGCGCGGCGGTCATCGTTCCTTGCCCTAAAACCCTCTCAGAAATCAGGGGAGGCCTGTGCCTAGCAGTGGGACGTATATAGGTTGTAACTTTACATTGATTGATAAAAAAATGATAGACCTATCTTAATATACGGGACTTCAACCCACAACTCTACTATTGTAATGCTTATGCATCACAAATACCTATATTAATGCTTTAGTATCATAGAACTTATTATTATATGTCTTTAATATTTGCGTTTTCCACCCACAACTGTACTATTGTAATGCTTATGCAACATAAAGACATTTAATCAAATTAATAAAATTTGTTGCGTTTTTGGTGTTCTCTTATTCCTCACCGACTGTTATAGAAACTTGGAATATTTTTTTACATTTTCATTTGAGTGATACCTGTATTATAAAGCGCTCCAGGATTATTCATTCTTTCCGGGAGACTCTGTCAATGTACACCCTCAGGTATGCGTCTCCGGCAGCTCTCTTATATAAGAAATCTTTACACGAACACTCTCCATGTATGCGAGTTAAAAAATTCATGGAAGTGAAAATCACTGAAGCATTACGGTTTACGGTAGATTCTTGTGTATATGTACGAACGAAATGTAAATATATATATATATATATATATATATATATATATATATATATATATATATATATATATATATATATATGTTCGGTACTGTAGGAAGGATCTGAGGAGACTCTCAAGGCCAAAAGCAGCACAACGAGGGCCTCCATGCCCTTGATGTAGGCGGAAGACTCAGGACACGCTCTACAGCTAGCAGCCGTGCTGATGCAATCGATGTTGATGCCATACACTTACATCACGTCCGCAGGAGCGGCGGTCTGGCAGGTGGTGGCGCTCACGGAGGGCTACTTGCCTAAACCGTGTAACGTACATTCACTGTGGCTGGATTAGATCGTATTCTGTATGGCGTTTACTAGACTAAGAATTTTGTATTAGAATGTATGTATGTCTTATCACTTTGGCTCGCTCTGTAGCCTATGCGGCTTGATTGATTTTAACTTATGGCGTGTTGTTAGATTCTACTTAGTTGTAGAAGTGACATAGTGTATAAATTATATCTTTTTCCAATAAACTTTTTTTACCGCTTTTTCAATTACTGTTTTAACCACTGGGCTGCCTTCTACGAGCGTAATCCTACTTTGATGAATTAAACATTTAATAACCATTTAACAACCTTAGAAGCTCACAAGTTTACATCTGAGTGCAGTCTTTCTTCACCAATTTTTTCCAATATAATTATGCTATATCTAATGCTATAAATTTCGAACCAGTGATAAAAGTAAAAAATAACTTCGGTTCATTTTGACGTTCATAGGAGCTTCAAATTAGCCTAAACCGAATAAAATGCTTTTGATATTGATTTTGACTTCGTATGTATTGACTTAGCAAGTAAAAGTGGCTATCGAACGGTTATAGTTAAAAGTTTGGTGGTAATATAATATAGTAAATTTGACTACAATATTTATTATGGTCACTGCTTGGTTTTAGAGCATTTTTTATATAAATAGATTGTAGTATTAAAAGAATGAGAAGTTAGAATTAAAGCTCATAATTCTTTATTTATTTAAATGTTTTAGTGTCCCTCATCGATGGTCATGACGTCGGTGTCGGGCTCGTAGTGCAAGTCGAGCTCGCGCGTGCGCACGATCTGCTTGTACACGAAGGCGGACTTGCGCGGCGTTCGCGTGCGCTTGGGACTCTCGAAGTCCACCTCGTACAGGCCAAAAAGCATTCTAAGGAGAGAAAACAAAAACATTATTTTGGAAAAATTGAAGCTCTTTAATGTTTTAAATAGAGAAAATAAAGAAAACAAACTTGTATCCATCTGGGTGCAACAACATCTGGGTGCAGTCTTTCTTCACCAATTTTTTTCCAATATAGTAATGCTATATATGCTATAAATTTCGAAAATTTCGAACCAGTGATAAAAGTAAAAAATAACTTCAGTTCATTTTGACGTTCATAGGAGCTTCAAATTAGCCTAAACCGAATAAAATGCTTTTGATATTGATTTTGACTTCGTATTTTATTTATTTATTTATTTACACTTTAATGCACAAAAAAGTACATATGGCGGACTTAATGCCATAGGGCATTCTCTCCCAGTCAACCATTAGGCTAAACAGAGATAGACATTATGGAGGCGGTGCAGCAATAATCAAATAGAGAGGATAAAAGAAATAATAATATATGTAATAAACAATACATAGATATTATATACATACATATATATATACATATATAATATATAATAGAATATATATACATACATACATACATACACTGTATACACATAAATACATAAACATATATCCATATATATATATATATATATATATATATATATATATATATATATACATATATACACAATAGGTTCGTATAAATATTATATATGTCAGAACATATAAGAAATATATACGAAAAAGAGAGCTTAGTCAATTCAAACTTGCAACGATTTAATCATATACTTACGGACTTGATTTTTAAAGACGAATTTGTTGGGAGCTTTTTTAATGTCAAGAGGGATGTCGTTCCAGAGTCTGATGGCCACGAGGGCGAAAGAGTGAGATAAATAACCAGTACGGTGTAAAGGAGTGAGTAACATACGATTGGCCGAGGAACGGAGAAAAAAATTATGAGAATCTCCCATGTATTGAAATTTAGATTTCAGATACTCGGGAGCACATGGATCGTTCAAAATTGAGAAAAGGGTGCAGAGTATTCTAACATATCTGCGCTGACGGATAGGCAACCAGTTTAACTGTGTACGAAAGGAAGATACATGGTCGTATTTACGAAGACCATAAATGTATCTGATGCAGTTGTTAAGCAGACGATCCAATGTATTAAGATGAAGTTGAGACAGGTCTGAGCAACACACATCGACATAATCAATAATCGGTACAATAAGTGATTGGACATGTAAAATCTTGGTATTGGTAGGAAGAAAGTTTTTAAATCGATATAGAGATCGCAAAGTTCCAGTAGTTTTGCGACTCACCTCCTGTATATGTTTGTTCCATGTTAAGCAACCATCGATGTACAGACCAAGGTTCTTTACGCTAGTAGAGAATGGAATGACATTATTATTAAACATAATTGATGGAAGGGTGGCAATATCCAGTTTAGATAATAATCTTGAGCTACCTAAGATTATTGTTTGGCATTTAGACGGGTTCACGTTTATGCCATACACAGTAGACCATTCTGAGATATATTTTAAATCATCATTTAACAGTGAAATAGCACTTAGGATATTTGAAGGCTCCACTTGCGCATATAACTGCAGATCATCAGCATACAAATGGTAAGAGCTCTTGAGATTTAGTGTGATGAGATTTATAAAAATGGAAAACAGAAGAGGAGAGATAATACCGCCTTGAGGGACGCCAATTGACACATCACGCCAATCAGATAGTATATGACCAGTGCGCACAGCCTGTTGGCGCCCCCGAAGATATGTTGAGAACCATTCCTGAGCTGAAGACGAGATATTCAAATGAGAAAGAAGAGCTAACAGGATACCATGATCGACAGAATTAAATGCATTAGAAAAATCAATTAAGATGAGAACGGTCAGTTTTGATTTTTCCATCCCCTCACGAATATATTCCGTAACCTTGAGAAGAGCAGTAGTGGTAGAATGACCCGGGCGGAAACCAGACTGATGGAAAGAATATTCATTGAGAAAACAAAAGCAGAAAACTGTTTATGAGCGACAGCTTCCAGAACCTTAGAAAGAAAAGCCAGAATAGAAATTGGTCTGAAGTTAGATAAAGAGCTGCATTCAGTAGCTTTCGGGATGGAAATAATAAAGGCTTTACGCCAGAGAGTTGGAAAAGCACCATTCATCAGCGAAAAGTTAATTATATGAGTTATCACGGGTAAAATAGAATCCAGCACGTGCAAAACCATTACCCTACTCACGTCATCACATCCAACGGCTTTCGATTTAATAGAGGAAAGTGCTTTGCGTACCTCGTCTTCGTCTACAGGAGTAAAAGTGAAAGTTTCATGAGAATAAGGAGGCATGGAAGATATAAAAGAGATGGCATTAGCTCTAGGAACATCAGAAACTATTTGAGAAGACAGAAAATGACGATTAAAATCGTCAGGAGAAAAGGTGACGCTATTATAGTCAAATTGCGATTTTCCATATCCAAGCGTATTCAGAAACTTCCATATATCAGCCGAAGATGAATTAAGTAGTTGTTCGTGGATATATCGGCGTTTAGCAGCTCTCACCATTTGATTGCATCGATTTCTTGCAGCTTTATATGCTTGCCACTTTACCTCAGTGCGATTCTTCTTGAAAGCACGGAAAGTTCTATCGCGTTTAGCCATAGCCAATCTTACCCCAACCGTGATCCATGGAACAGGAGGACGCTTCAGTCGAACAACACGCTTAGGAGCATGTTTATTATACAGTCCTAATATGTTGCTGTTAAAGCAGTCGACTTTTTCATCAACTGTGGAAGCAGTATATACAGATGACCAGTTAATAGCATCTGCATCACATTTAAGCTTGTCCATATCTATTCTAGCAAGACTACGAATAGAGGTGGACACAGGTAAAGGCTTGGGGGACTTTAATTTATATGACAGATAAAGCAGATCATGCCGTGAAAATCCAGAAGCAGGGAATTGTCTATAATTGACAACGTGATCAACGGAGGAGACGGCAATAAGGTCAATCCAGGTGTCAGCAGAGTGGAAGTTGTGATGTGTTGCATTTAGAGGCAAAATAGTGAAATTATGCGACAACATGGTCGACCACAGTTTCGAAGATTTAAGAGAAACCCCAGATAGGTCGGTGTTAAAGTCTCCCATGATAATGTGATGTGTGTAGGCAGAACTGTAAGGCAATAAATTTACTTCCAAATCGGAGAAATAGTCCACTTGAGGTGGACAGTAGACAACTCCAAGAAACACTTTAACACTCTTGACATTAACTTCAACAAAAATGTATTCCATTGAACCGGAATATAGAGCAGGAGATGTGTTTAATATTTTATAAGGTAAATTACTACGCAGATAGATAGCAACACCTCCGCCTCTTTTACCAGTGCGGTCATTACGGAGTAAAATATAACCTGGAAGACTATAAGACGTGGAAGAGAGTTCAGGCTTGAGCCAGCTTTCGGATACGAGTATAGCATGAACTGCATTAGAAGAGAAAGTATCCAGGAGCTCCGTATGATGTTGAAGAATACTTTGTGCATTTAAATGGTAAATGTGAAAACAGTTTAACAATTTTTGAGATTCGTCGTATATTAGCGTACGTAGCGTTGCGGGCTCATCCGAAGCATCAACAAGTGAAAAGGAAGAGGAGCTGTTGCAAGTGGAATAAAAAGATTCATAATCTGACATTAAACAAAATTACTTAAAATAATAAAATAAATAATATTATATAATAAAATAATACTAAATATAAATAAGTATTTAAAATAATAAAATTATATCAAATAAATATAACTGAATATAACAAAAAAAAATGACTAAATATAGATGTATATCTCCATACATCACCCTCCGGCTAACTGTTTACAATCTTAAAAATAACACCAGGAAAGTAAATGAAAACAAAATAGAAAAAGAAAATCAATAAACGAACGAGGCATTTAAAAGTAAACAACTAAAGAAAATATAATAACAAACAAGGTAATGAGTAATTAGGATAAATTATTACATATAACTAAAATAAAGTTGAATCAAATATAACTTGTGTACATATTCTGTCAATAGTAATGCTAATGTAATTAGTATGGCAAAAGGCCATGCAACCGAAGCCAATAGCATAACCATCTGTCTATGTCATCCGACATCTGTTAAAATGTCTGTTATTATACTATAGTTATAATATGTTATCTATGGTCTTAGTTCAGCAAAATGTTACTTAGGCTTAGAAAGGCTAGAACCCAGAGCCATAAAGCCAGTTAATAAAAAAAAATATTACTTAATATGTAGGTAAACATAACAAAACAAAAGTTATTATACTACCATTATTACATTATCGTAGCAAATATACCCAGTTGTTATCAATAATAATAAGACAAAAAACAAATATACATGACGGCTTACAAATTAAATCCAACATGAAAATAAAGTGAAGTCGGTGAGAGTTATTTGTTGCGAATTACGCGCTTGGACCTCACCGTCGACTTTGGTGCACTACCACTGTTAACATTTGGTGACACTTTCTTCATCGTAGAATCAGATGGTCGATCCGATGCAGCAGGCTGTTCATACTGTGTAATGAGCTCATCGAGGTCCTTGGTGTCCGTCAGCCGATGGCGCTTACCACAAGGCAACTTGACGTGTATATTACCACCGAGTGACCAAACTTGTCTAATACCAAAGTGCTTACGTGCAGCAATGAATAAGACTTGACGCTGACGTGTAAGAAACTCGGACAGCACATATGAAGTGCCTTTTAACATAGTCTTTTTGGCCCAAATGGTTGACTTAATGGACTGATCACTAAACCGAATCAGAACTGGTCTTACACGAGCTTCCGATACTGCACCTAGACGATGGCAAGCCGTAATGGAGCTTGAAGAAAATTCCTGTGGTTGAAGCTTATCCTGCAGGACAGTTACAACTTTATTTAAGATGTTTTCATCAGATGATTCCGGAACTCCATTTAGCAGCAAATATTTTCTCCGATGCCGCATCTCAATATTGTCAACAATTTGACTAACCTCATTGATCTTCTGGTGTAGTAGTGACATGATTTGCCAAACATTATCCTTGAACGCTTGAAAGTCGCTTGAGAGAGATTTCATGTCAGGAGCCGTGGTGGCAGATTTTTTTATAAGTGCTTCAAATTCCGCCATACGTTGATTGAGAGAAGTTAACGCAGCCTTTTGGATATTTGCTTACTCGGCAATAGTGGACATTTTCTTGAAAACTTATCTTCTGGTGTGTTGTGAGAGTTGAAAGTAACCGGTGGTAGGGTGATGTAACTTTATCACAGTTTAACCATTAAGGAGAGTTAGACCCACAATGTATGTATTTAAATACACAAAAATAGTAAAAACTGTAAACTAGGAAACTGTAAATTACTTAAAATATCAATAAAAAACTATTTTGTTACTTAGAGCAATGTGCACTTTATTTCACGCCTACCGCCGAAAAAATTCGTATGTATTGACATTGCAGGTAAAAATGACTATGTAAGGGTTATAAAAGTTTGGTGGTAATATATAGTAAATTTGACTACAACATTTATTATGGTCACTGCTTGATTTTTTTATATAAATAAGTTGTAGTATTAATAGAATATTACGATGGGAAGTTAGAATTAAATCTCATAATTCTTTATTTATTTAAATATTTTAGTGTCCCTCGTCGATGCTCATGACGTCAGTGTCGGGCTCGTACTCGTAGTCCCAGTCGAGTTCGCGCGTGCGCACGATCTGCTTGTACACGAAGGCGGACTTGCGCGGCGTGCGCGTGCGCTCGGGGCTCTCGAAGTCCACCTCGTACAGGCCAAAAAGCATTCTAAGGAAAGAAAATAAAAACATTATTTTAAAAAATTGAAACACTTTACTGTTTTAAATAGAGAAAGTAAAGAAAACAAACTTGTATCCTTCCAACCACTGGAAATTATCCATTAAACTCCAAGCTGTGTACGCTCTGACGTCCGATCCGTCGTCGATGGCATCCAGCATTGCATTTATGTATCCTTTGTAGTACCTATGTTACGCGATCTTCGTCATTCAGTCCGCCAAACGTAGGAAAGCCATTTTCAGTTATATAAATCGGAGGATTATTGTAATCTGTCTTAATTTTTGTCAAAAGCTTGTGGAAGCCCCACGGTACATACTGCAAACTTATTAATATTAAGTAAAATATAATAAATAAAATAAAAATTAACAGAGCATTTATTATTACAGAAAAAGAAAACATGATAAAAATAATTATGACTATCATGTTTGCATTGTGTTAAAGTAAATAAAATAAAATGTCACATATGAAGAGTTTGGCATTGATATTAATAACCTCTTATAAATATTCTTGTTCCTGCCCTTGCCCCAGTTTATTTAGAGTATCACTCACACCTTTCTTACGCCTATCGTCCCTAACACAGTCCATCCATCTTTTATTAGATAATACTCTTATATTCATCCACGTTCATAGCCAACATTCTCCTTGTTACATACCACTTCTCGAATTTGACAGAACGTTGGCCACTTTCAAATTTGGACCACTGTCAAACTAAGTCCAAATTTAATTGTATGACCCTTTTTTAAATACAAAATAATATACTGTGAATAAGGTTTAATTATTTTTCGTGTAGTGGTAGCGTAATAGAATCCACTACCATATATCATTACATGGGTGTCGTTAAAAAGGCAGCTGAAATTTCGAGATAAAAACTTAAAATTATAAAAGAACAAAGATTCCCAAACTGTACCTATATGATGAGTACCTTGTGTTTTATATGTGTTGAGGTAATCTCTATGTTCAACAGTGGACATTTTATAGGCTATATTGTATGAAAAAATAACGTACATATAGTACGTTATTAAAAGCATTACGTGGCTTTTGTAGTTAAGTATATGTTACCTTGCAATTTATTTAATTATAAAATATTACGATCGCAATTGCAAGTGTAAAAAAGTACATTACCATTGAATACTCAGATTCGCTAATTTTCCATTCGCTTTTCTGGTAAGTTAAGGTTTCTAAATCATCGCCAAACGACGGAGATTCATAATAACTATACACGGATTGGTTTCTGTATACTAAATGCGTTGAGTAATGATTTAGTCCGAAATAATCCGAGCTACCACGTATGTATTCAATTTCTTCAGGAGTGAATTCAGGAAGCCTAGACCTAAGATAGCCTTAGCTGCACTTTTATCTGCTATCTTTTTTTTCATAGAAGGTGGAAAGTCACCCGTCATCGAGAACACGGGATGAGCGTATTGTCCCCACTAGAAAATAAAAAAATAATACTCAGTTTAGTTTTACCTACGCAGTTCATAAGTAAAATATCTTTTTATTTAAAATAATTAAAATATATAAAGAATAAAATACATGTCGTAGGTTTATAATAAAATTGGTTTCTTGATCAAAAACCTAGTAAACTAGTTTAGGTTTATGATAAAATTCAAACTTAGGTTATATTGGGTTAGGTGAGGTTCATTTTATCGTCCCCCCCCCCCCCGAACGAGTTCCCGCCTTGTCGTGGCGGGGGGGGGGGCTTAGTAGCGGGGGCTTGGTCTCCCGCGGGGAACAAAGAAGAACCCACATGGCTGGCCCGAGGTGAAGGGCCGGCCCGAGGTGGCCACCGATGGCGCCGAGTGTGCTTGGCGAGCCCACTACGGATGTGTGCTGGTGGATTGCGGCGAGAGGGATGTCCTCGCTGCAGCCGAGGTAGAGTCGCGGAGGAAGAGGAGTGTTGGAATGGCGACGCGCCACTCGCCCTATCCTCCGCTACTCAAACGGGGCCGCGACGTTGATGCGGTGGTGGTGGAGCTGCGGAGGGAGAGGATTGTCGATATTGCAAAGCGCCGCTCTCCCTACCCTCCGCAGCCAAATCTTGATTGGCGGCGGAGCCATAGACCAGATCCGCCGTTGGGGTCAGGAAGGCTAGTGCTTCTAAGTGCTCGTTTTTCCTAGCCCCATGACCTTCGCGCATCGGAAACGGAGGCGTCCGCTGCGCAGGTGTAATTGAAGGCCGTGGAGGAAGGCGCGTCATGTGTTCTGGTGCACCTTAACTGGGAAGGAGAACGGCAAGGAATATTCCTCTTCCGAGGAGGTGCTGCCATGGGGCGGCAGGCGCTGGTAGGGCCACGGATGTGTGCGAAAGCGTTCCCGTAGCCCTGCCAATATGCGACGAAGGTGGAACACCATGGGGTTTTAGTCGGTGCGAGTCCGACATAACCCGTCCTTGCCCCCGCGAGGCGGGTATGCGTAGGCATTTCCCCATGTAAAAAAAGGTTCATTTTATCGTAAAACAAAACAGTGCCGGTTTTTTAATCAAAAAACTAGATTTGTTTTGGTTAATGATAAGATAAATAATAATATCAAAAGATTTTTGTTCAAAAGCCTAGGTTTTTGATCAAAAAACAATTTTATCATAAACTTGCACATGTAACACATTGAACATCACTCATCTATTATGTTTGAGTTGATATAGATATAATAGTTCAATACAGGTAAGAGCAAATAGCAAATTATTGTAAAGCAATTACGGAATGAGTATAAAAGGAGTGATAAAATATTACTTAGTTTACCACTTTTATATTTACAAGCCCAAAAATAAAATATCCTATTGTGTAAAAGAATTAAAATAAAAAATATTCAATTAAATGTCTTTGAAGCTAAATCTGTACCTACTCTACGATAATGTTGCACATAAATTATATTAAACATCATTCACCTATGTTTGCATTGATATAGGTGATTTATAATAGTCCAATACAGATGAGAGCAAATAGCAAAATATTGTAAAGCGATTTACGATAATACTCATAAAGGCAATGATTATATTAGCCAGCACGTCATTAGGTCTTTACCTGGAAATCGATTTGTTCATTAGCAGCTTCAGTGTCATTTCCAGTAGGCGGTTCATACCACTCGGTGCTGTATGTAATAAAAATAACACCTTCTTGTGATGATCTAAACTCCTCGTCATAAATATGATAAGCTCTCGCATGAGCTAAGAGCAAGTTTTTGGCGCACATGTACTCCGCCATGCCTTTGATATTAAGCATCGGTGCCGTTATAACATCACCGTAACCCCTATTACAAATTTCAAAGGGCTCATTTATAGTGATCCAGTATTTTACTCTATCTCCTAAAAGTAGGAATGCTGTTCTCGCATAGTCACCAAACCAATCGACAATGTGTGGATTACTCCAGCCACCCATTTCTTGAAGTTTCTGTGGTAAATCCCAGTGATAAAGAGTAACCATTGACTGTATATTATATTTAAGCATTTCGTCAATTAAGTTGTTGTAGTATTGAACGCCTGCTTCGTTAATTTTATCAGGGAAACTTGTGGGCAAAATTCTTGACCATGATAGTGAGAATCTGTAAAAGTCAAGTCCTAATTCTCGCAACATTTCCACGTCGCGTTTGTACAAATGGTAAGAGTCGGCAGCGATGTCCCCATTAGAACAATCTTTGATGACGCAGGGCTGGGTATGTGTTAAATGATCCCATATGTTTTCCGCTTTTCCTACAAGAGAAAAAAGTATCATCCATAAGTTGGAAAGATATTTTAAGTACATAGGAAACGCAAAGCACAAACTGAAAATTACGCTCTCCTGACCATTCATAAATGTTGAATTTCGAATATTTTTTACCATAACTAAAATACATAACAAACGGGACGCGTGTCAATTGTTTTGCATAATCGGGGTTCTGTCTGCACAATCTCAGTAGATGAGCAAAAGACTAGGTGGTATCGTTACTTGTTTGCCCAGTATCTTTAAAAAAAGTTAAAAATAAACACCCAAGAAGTTTAATCGCATTTTGAAAAGCTGTAAATATATTAGCTTAAAATAAGGAGTTTTATTTATGAGTTACGCAAAACTTTCATTGTAGCCAATGTATTCCGTAAAAAACGATGTTTACCATCCTTGTTCCATGCTCCTTCTACTTGATAAGAGGCAGTGGCAGCTCCAAATAGAAATCCATCCGGAAATTTTCTTACATGTCGTCGAATGTCGTGATTTTTACATTCGTATGATACGAGACTTGTGACAATAAAACTGTAAAAAAAAAATCTTTATTTTTCCGCTCCCACCCACTAAAAATAAGCGTTACTAAATTAATCTTCTATTTCCTCTCTATTTTTTTTAAAAAATCTGCTGCTGTATAATTATTTGTCAGGTAAAAGCTTCTTTGGAATCATTATGATTAGAAACTCTAGAAAATCAAAAAGCGACACTAAAAATAGACAATCATATACCATCTATAGGATTTACCTACGAGGGAATGAGATAGAATACAGTATAATGTTTCCTATTATGAATGTAGGTTATTAAGGGCGAAATTTGTTGCTAGAAAAATATTCACTGCTTACGATGATATCATTGAAAATCTGGAGTCTGTATAGAATGTAATGTCGGTAACATAACAATATTATATTAAATAAACTTTAAAATTATCCTACTCCTGTTACCCTCATTCTCTCGAAGTATAATACAGTTTTCTGATGGATTCTCGCGTGTGAAGACTGTGTGAAAATTGCACAAACGTTTTTTTTTTCATCAACATAATATACACATTCATATATATAAATATATACATAAAAATTTTAAATTTTCCGAATATGAAATAAAATTGCTTACATATTTTATTAACAATTATGTTATATATTTCTTTAGCGCAAATTTACCAATTGGTTTTATAAATTAAGTATAATTTATTACTTCGGTGAAGTTTAATGCGAAAATAAAGACACTCATTTATCCTCACACTCAGTATCAATATCCTAATTCCCACGGTCCAATGTTTTGCAAATTAACAAAGTTCTAAGCTAATCTAGATTTTTGAAACTTAAAAAGTAATTAATGAAAAAGAAAAATACTCACAAAAAAAAACAATTTTACGTAACATTTTCCTTTCCTTTTATCTTGATATTTGTGATATATTTAATATGGGCTCGCGTTTATATTTAACTGTGTCCCTCCGATGTCGGCGTTATCAACACTCTAAATATCTTTAAGTACAGCTTTCAAAGATGAAAGATTATTTGAAGGACATACCTATCGTACTTAATAAAAAATATTGGAAGAGAATGAGATAAGTCATAGATGTGTGCGGACTCTGCGACAGAACTCGGATTTCCATTTACATTGACGAAAAAAGAACGACCACATTGTGAATTTACTGTTACCTGCGATATTTCCGGACCAATTCTATTTAGGGACGGACAGCAACAGATCTACAATTCCCCTGGTGATGTAGCTATTATTAAAATAAATAAATAATATTAAAAATACTATTAATAATATAAGTATTATAATAATATTAAAAAAATATTATAAATATTTACAAACATTATTATTATTATGTTTATTATTCATTAAAAAAAGTAGCAGCCCAAATATATGTATATCCCACGACTGGGCAAAGGTCGCGGAAGGTTATGGGGCAGAGAAGACTCAGCAGGGCTCAGTTCTCGGCCCCTATCTGTTTCTTGTATATATTAATGACTTACCTTACATAGTAGGGGATAACCATGATATAGTATTATTTGCTGATGATACTTCATTTATTTTCAAATTAAAACGACAGTTAATAAATTACGACGAAGTAAAGCTTGTGCTTATAGCTAAGTTAGTCAATTGGTTTAATGTTAATAATTTCCATTTAAATGGAACTAAAACTAAATGTATTAAATTCGTAACTTCGTATGTCAAACATGTTAATACTAATGTAATTTTAAATGAGGAGGAGCTGAGTCTTGTTGATACCACTATTTTTCTTGAAATTACATTAGACGCAGAGCTTCAATGGGGCCCCATATATCAAAACTAGCTAGCAGACTCAGATCTGTAGCATATGCTGTAAAAAAGATAAGAACTCTTACCAGTGTTAAAGCAGCTAGACTCGTTTATTTTAGCTATTTCTGTAGCATAAAATCTTATGGTATTTTGCTGTGGGCACAGGCGACTGACACTCAAATTATATTTGTTTTACAGAAGAGGACTATTAGAACAATATATGATTTAACACCTAAAGAATCGCACAGACAAAAATTCAAGGAAATTGATATATTAACTCTGGCCTCCCCCTACATTTATAAAAATGATATACGTACACAAAAATAAAAGTAATTTTGCAAAAATAAGTAATATTAATTCTGTAAAAATATTAGGAACAGACACAAGCTAGTAGTACTAGTTACTCGACTCCACCGAGTCTAATTCATTCTTGGGGCGATTTATACGCTTTTACAACAAAATCCCTGAAAATATACAAAATTCAACTTACACAAAGTTCAAAAACTTTATTAAACTAAGTTTGTATAAAAAGGGTTATTACAATATTAAGGAATTTCTGGATGATAATAACCCCTGGGAAGGATGATCGCTGCCAAGCCTTTTTTAATTTATTTTGTGTTGTTAATTGTAACATACATGATTGTAAGCTCTTATTTAAAATAAATATAGTCCCGATGGGTTTCTTGCTGGTTCTTCCAAGGACAGGGTTTTTTTTTGCGAACCAGTGGTAATGAAAAAAAGTGACTTTATACTATAATAAAGTGAATCAGTGTGATTAATTATTAGTGTTTTAAGTATTAATTGGTGTAAAGAAAATTAAAGTGTTAATTTGGGTAATTCTATCGGCAATTTTTACTGTCACGAACCTCAAGCTCGTAACATTTATTTATTGCGCTATCGTACACAAACATGACAATTTATTATATATTCGCGCACGCGCCCTGCGCTGCCTAAACGAAACAGCGGGCGCAGGCACACATTTTCGCCGCGCCGTAGAAAGACAGGGGGATACTTCCTCTCCTACTCTCCTCCGTCTTACGAATTTTCGATCAGGTCACGTGTCCTGACGCGAGTTTAACATTTTTTGCCCATTACAAAAAAGTGTACAACGCCGCTAAAGAAGTTTTCACTTCAAAAAGTTTCTGTTTCTGTTTCTGTTTCGGCTGCGCTCACTCCAATGTAGGATAACCGAATTCACATAGGAAAAAATTGTCCGAAATATTTTTAGATATGTAGGTTTCCAGCGATATTTTTCTTCATCTCCGAGAACGTGATAATTCGACACTTAACAAATTGCTACGCAAAACAATTTGAGTGGTGCCGGTGTGGATCGAATTTGGGCAACCCAAACGTACACACGTACACGTACTATTAAATGTACGTTTGGGTCAGTTCGATACCACCTGCATGAGGTCGACACATATGCTCCACCAACCAATACATCGGTAGAAATAGCCAAATGGCAGTTATAAGATAATAGTAATAATTTGCCATCAGAAAGAATTTGTGTCACTGATGTTGAGTATATGCATTACAGTTGCCTTCAATCATCCAAAGGAGGGAGGTTACAGAGATATATTATTATGTTGTTATATAATATATTATACCGTCTGACCTCCAGATCAGCCAGTATGCAGCCCCGTAACGAAGAGACCCGACTTGGAAAAAGCTACTTAGGTGTCAGCCAAACCAAGACTTATTATGCAATAGCGCAAGTAGCAGTAAGTATCAATGCAACTATCACGCACTCACAACAAATCAACATAATCCCTGTCGACTTTGGTAATAAAATTGGTATTGCTGTTATTACACCAACCTAAAAAAAACACCAACGTATCATAGTAGCATACACCTAAGACGCCAGTAGTAAAAAAATCATGCATGATAGCTTTAATGCACTAAGACATGTAGTGGAGTGTGCTTGTTACACTTAAAAGTGCTATCAAACACACTCATCCCAATCCGAAAGATAGTCGACGGATCATAACGCTATGCACTAAGACGCCGCCTATAAACGGTATGAGTGTGCGATATCCACGAGCAAGCCGTATTGCAAAAAAACTTTAGTATTTTGACTTGTGATTAAAAACAAAGAAGTATGTGTTTTACAGTTTTTGAGAATTCTATTCCCAAAGGGGTTAAATAGGGGTTGAATGTTCGCATGACAGTCCATCATTTTTCAAGTTATGTTTATGAGATTCGGTAGTCCGTATAATATTTTAGACATTGATTACGTTTTTTATGCATGCGATTCTGTTACTTGATTCACGGAGTTTAGTTTATCAAGCCCTGAAAGATCGTTAAGGGCCTATACTAACTCAGCTCAAATTCTAATTTCACCCCCACTTCCCTGCGCGTCGTACGCTATGTACCGACATATTTGTAATAATGGTGGTTAATATTGCGCATAGCGCTATATTATAGCGCGCTATCTCTCCATAACACATAGCGCGTGCTATGTAAGTAGTCACCATGGCGCTGTTGCGCTACGTCGCTTTGGCGCTATTAAGTATTAATATCTAGCGGCAATTAGTTCTAGCAGCAGCGCTGTTGGGAGAGGACGTGTGACGCAAATATGATCTAGTAGTACGCTATTCATCGCGCGCGACCTAATTTAGTGTTAGACTTTGTTTAGTTAGTGTATACTGTATATTTATAAATGATCGAAGGACACAGTTGTCTGCTATAAAAGAAACCTAACTAATGTTTTTAAATGTAAATAAAATATAGATACAAAAGTGTATATAATAGTGTATGTGAATAGTTGATTTTTACAAATACAATCAATAAACTTTTGAATACACCTTTATTTGATTTATAGTTTATATTAAGGTTAAAATAATGTTTACATCAATAAAAAAAAATTATTAATTTTATTTCGTTTTAAAAAGTACATGCCTTAAAAATATTTTTAGGATTATAGAAAGTCGTAAGCCTGAAAAGTATGAAAAAGCGTTCATTGGGTTTTCTTTATCGCTTTATTTTATTTTAGTCTAAAATGCGACTTATTACGAAATAATGTTCTTACATAACACGCGGTCTATCCAACGAACGATAGCACGCTATAGCGTGCTGCAAAACTTAACTCGCTTGCCGGCCTCCTACACACTTTCTTATAAATAGCGCGCTGTAACATAGCGTATTTAACAGCCCGCTAGAAATTTGTAGTTTATAGCCTATAGCGAGCTATTGATTTATAGTCGTTTTGAACAACTTTAATTTGTAATCACTAATACTATAAGTAGGTAGGTCTTTAGATCCCTTCAGCTTCAGTCACTTCTTATTTTTATTACGGTTATTTCCCATTTTAATTTGACTTCGTCCTGTTGCGTAATGTGTATTATGATCGCAAGCAACACAGCTTTTCCATTCGAACGCCATAGCGACGCTGAGCGGGGTTATCGGTTGGCAGGAAACAAGCTTCAGGACGCCGATAGTTTAGGGTAATTTCTTTTTACGGTGAAAGTAATCGTATTTGAAAAAAATAAAAAACATAAGCCCTGCTTTATAGTTAGTTCAGTTAGTATGCACAGTTTCAAGATTTAATTTAAAGTATTTTGTGAATACCAGCAGTTTATTATTCGGTTTAGAGGCAACTTTGGATTTTTTTCTATCGAGAAAATTTTACGGAACCGTGTTTGCGATTAACATAGTGCCCTCAACTTTATCATATATTTATTTCAAAATTAACGCTGTAATATTTTCGGCATAACGGAGGATCTTGATAAGCCATTTGATATGATTGTATAGGCCCTTTAAAATATTATATTAACATATAAGTAAATTGTAATTTTATATTATAATTATATTACTATAATACGAGTATAATACCATTGTTCTCTTTGCAATTGATGCCTCGTTGATTTTATCATAAAAAATTTAAATTCAATATTATTATCTTAGGTAATAAGTATAGGTATTGTTACGAGCTTGATGTTCGTGACAATAAAAATTGCCGATATAATTACCTAAATTAACATTTTAATTTTCTTTACACCAATTAAAACTTAAAACAATAATAATTAATCACACTGATTCACTTTATTTCGCTCCGAAGCTTCGCTTTTCTCGCCAAATTCAATACTTCCCCGATCACATCTTGCAGCACCTATAAATACAAATTAGCACCGAAACATCCAGAATACTCAAGTAAACAAGCGCAAGGAACCGAGAGTTCAAGTGTCAACTTCTAGAAGCTTAGTTCTTCGTTCCGACACTAGATAGCGCTGTCGGTTGAAAGATTAGTGATGTCACTTTCTGGAAAACTCCCCTCGCTCTCGTCCCCGACGCTAGATGGCGTTAGTGCCGGGTACATGACGTCAACTTAGGCGTGCAATACTGCCCCCTCCTAAAACACGCTCGTCCCGAGCATTATCGGCCCCATAATAACGCACCAGGTGATCCACATGGACGATCTTAGGAGTCTCTCTTGCGCTTTTCTGTATCGGCTCCGCAATGTCAAGGGCTGTCCTTCCACTCGTTGCTGAGGTGGGCTGCCCTGAGCATCCTCACGGATACCACTTCCTTACTCTCTTGCCTAGTACAATGTTACCAATCTTCAGGACAAGGTCTTCTTGACAATGCATCTGCGTTGCCATGAGATTTCCCGCTGCGATGTCTGATAGTAAAGTAGTATCCCGGCTGCTGCTGAGCGGAGATGTTAGCCGCACTTCCATACTGAGATCGTTCACCTTCCCTTTCTAGAGTTCGCTTAGGGCAGCTGGATCGAAGATGGCCCCTTTCCCCACAGCCATAGCACCCAGAGCTGTATCCTTTATTGTGGTCGCGAACCGTAGCTGATGGGAGCGAAGATCCTGCCGCACGGCTTCCACCTCCAGTGCATGGGCCAAGGCGTCCTTAAGCGTCTCGTGGTACCCGAGCCTCACAGCAGCTCTGACTTCAAGGTCGCGGACGCCGTCGATGAATGTCTGAACCAGGTTCCTTTCAATGAGCGCAGGTACAGACTGGTACGATTTTCGAACCATCTTCTCCACCTCAAGGGCCCACTGCTGCAGGTTTTCGTTGCTGGGTTGCACGCGATCTTTAAGCTGCGTGCGAAAGACGTGTTCCAGGTGAGCATCGTCATATCTTGCTTCCAACACTGGAAGAGCTGCTCGTAGGTCACTTTCTTACCGAGAGCTTCTAACACAGTTAAGGCTTGGTCGGCTCCTGTCCGCGCTGCAGTTGCTCTTCTAGCCGACGGACCTGTTCCTCCTGTCGGCGGGCCTGTTCCTCCTGTCGGCGGGCCTGTTCCTCCTGCTGCTCTTTCAACAGACGGGCCTGTTCCTCTCGTGCGCGCTGCAGCTGCTCTTCCAACCAACGGGCCTGCTCCTGCAGCATCACCATCAGAGCACCAAAGTCAGGTGCTGCATATGCAGGAGCTGCTGACGGACCGGCCTCCGTTGCCGGCGGCTGGCCCTCCGACGTCTGCGGCGTTGCACCACCAAATCCGTCTCATGCTGGCGTTGATTGCGGGTACGGACGCCCTCCGTTTCCTCCTTAGGTAAAATCGGCATGATTTTATCCAACTTCTGACACCAATTGTTACGAGCTTGAGGTTCGTGACAATAAAAATTGCCGATAGAATTACCTAAATTAACATTTTAATTTTCTTTACACCAATTAAAACTTAAAACACTATTAATTAATCACACTGATTCACTTTATTTCGCTTGTCTCGCCAAATTCAATACTTCCCCGATCGCATCTTGCAGCGCCTATAAATACAAATTAGCACCGAAACATGCAGAATATTCAAGTAAACACGCGCAAGGGGCCGAGAGTTCGAGTGTCGACTTCTAGAAGCTTAGTTCTTCGTTCCGAGACTAGATAGCGCTGTCGGTTGAAAGATTAGTGATGTCACTTTCTGTAAAACTCCCCTCGCTCTAGTCCCCGATACAAGGTGGCGCTAGTGCCGGGTACATGACGTCAACTTAGGCGCGCAACAGTATTTATTTATTTTTATTGTGTGTGTGTTTTTATACATTAGTACCTGGTTGACCGAGCTTTGCTCGGTCTTTTCCGCTCGATTTTTTTTAATTCATGTGTTTTGGAAACTATATTAAGATACAAATTACATACTGATGAAATATAAATAATATTTTTTGATCTTAGCGACATAACAGAAAAAACGAAACTGGTTATTTGAATAAAAAATCATGAGTGCAATTATTTTAATTTAAATTTTCGTGTTTTTAAAAAATACTAAAAAAGGGCTCGAAAAATTAGATTTTCTCAAAAAAGAAAGGAACATGAAAAAAAATTAAAAAAATTCGGTCGGTCGGTCTGGGCTCGAACCGGGGTTTTATGATTCTGTGACCGACCATTATACCAATTAAGCTATTTGTAATCATTAACATAATGTCAAAATTTACCTTCTTATTCTAACGATATTGTAGCAGTTTTTCATTGCCTAAAAACACGGACAAAAAGACATTTTCTAAAAATAAATTCTAGCTAGATCGATTTACTAACCCCGAAACTCCCTGGACACTAAATTTTATGAAAATCGTTGGAGCCGTTTCCGAGATCCCGATTATATATATATATATATATATATATATATATATATATATATATATATATATATATATATATATATATATATATATATATATATATATATATATATGTATATATATATATGTATATATGTATACATATATACATATATATATATACATATATACATATATATATATACATATATAGATATATATATATATATATATATATATATATATATATATATATATATATATATATATATATATATATATATATATGTATATATATATACAAGAATTGCTCGTTTAATAGTATAGGATATATTGTATTTTATTGTGTGTTAGTTTCTCTTTAGTTGTAGATTTTTGGATTATTTTAGGATTGGGAGTTATTCTTATACTAAAATAATTATTGAATAAAACTATTATTTACGGATTTTATCGCGTTTAATTACATTAATTTATTTTTATTATTATCCCGACGTTTCGGGTGCTTTACAGCGCCCATGGTCACGGGGGGGACTGAGATGTTTGACGTCCCAATGTCATAGTTAGTCCGGCTACCTTCAGTTTTTTAATATTAATTTTTGGTCCGATTTACGCAAAACGAGCTTATAGTATCATGAAGTCTTGCAGTGGTATGCTTGGGTTTGGGTTTAATTTTGTTAATTATAGGATCCCAAGCAGATGGTAGCACCCAACCATCTTCTCTATTGAAATTTGGATGTTTTTTAATTTCAATAGCCTCGCGTATCATCCTTGGTAGGAATCGGTGTTCTTTTGCGAGAATTTGTGGTTTATCAAATCTAATGTAATGGTGGGGACGATCTTGAACATGTTCGCAGACAGCAGACTTCCCGGAGCGTCGGTGCTTCACATCAGCTATATGTTCCTTCACGCGGCTTTTTGTAGATCTCTTTGTTTGACCTATGTAAGAGAGACCACATTCACAATCTAGCTTGTACACACCTGCATCTTGTAGAGGAATATTTGATGGATGGTAAAAATTGACTAATCTTCTTCAGCGGCTTGTAGTATGTCTTAATGGACGCTCGCTTCAAGATGTAGCCAATCTTGTCCGTGACTCCTCTAACATATGGTAGTAGAGCAGGCGCGCGCTCGACTGTGGCCGGCTTCACTCGTTCACTGTGACGTAGGCGCGGGACCCGAAGCTTGTTGTCTTGCAATACTTGCTTGACATGCTGAAGCTCCGCAGCCAGATGTTTTCTGTCACAGATCCCTCGTGCTCTCTGAAACAAAGAGTTACCCACGGCAGCTAACTGTGAAGGATGATGGTGAGATTCACCATTTAGATATCGGTTGGTATGGGTCTTTTTCCTATACACAGTGTGACCAATAGTGTTATCAGGATTTCGGATGACTAAAACATCTAGGAAAGCTAAAGAATTATTTGCCTCTAACTCCATTGTGAATTGTATTTTAGAGTTTATGGAGTTAAGGTGGTCCAAAAATGCAGTTACTTTGTCAGATGGTAAAATTGTGAAAGTGTCGTCTACGTACCGCTTGTAGAACCTTGGATTTACAGGAGCAGTAAGAAGGGCTTTCTCCTCAAAGTCCTCCATGAATATGTCGGCGACTATGGGAGACACAGGTGAGCCCATCGCCACACCATCTACTTGCTTGTAGAACTCCTCCTTCCACAATAGATAGCCAGATGTGAGCCAATGTTCAAGTAGTATTGCATATTCTTGAGGCATGTTATTTTCTTCTAGCTTCCTAGTTACAATTGAGATGCAGTCCACAATAGGTAGGCATGTAAATAGTGACTGAACATCAAAACTGACCATAGTTTCATTGTTAGCGAGATGTAGGTCTTTTATCTCACTCACAAAATGGCATGAATCCTTTGTGTGTGCTCTGATATGTCCTCTCAGTGGTGATAGTATTTTTGCTAAGTATTGTGCCAGCTTATAAGTTGGTGAATCGATCTGGCTCACTATGGGACGTAGTGGAGCGTTTGGTTTGTGTATCTTCGGTAACCCATACAACCTCGGTGGTTTGGCACATGATGGTATTAGCGAATTCACGTCGAGATTTAATTTTTCGGAGTATTTCTTTATTAAATCGCTAGTTGTTTTAAGCGTGTTAGTTGTAGGGTCTGTTTTGACCTTTTTATATGTACTTTCGTCCGATAAAAGTTGTATTTTAAAATTATATTCCGACGCGTCCATTACCACCGTAGCATTTCCTTTATCCGCGCGGAGAATCGTGAGTTCTGGTCTGTTCCGTAAGTTATTTAGCGCTATAAATTCGTCTTTGGGAAGGTTTGGTTTCGGCACTGAACTACGACGTAACAAGGACGAAATATCTTGACGTATGGCCTCCAAATCTTCCTTACCGATATTATTCTTAAACAGACAATCCTCAACACTGCAGATAATTTCTTCGTACGGGATTTTTCGCGGAGTTAATGCGAAGTTCATTCCCTTCGCTAATACTTTCATTGTCGGTTCGTCCAGTGTATGTTTTGACAAATTATAGACAGTGCGTTGTTTATAGTTTGTGTCTATGGTCAACGGTTGTTTATTGTTCTGGCGTTGACTTGGATGTTTGGCATTTGATTTGATCGTTAATTTTTGGTATTTTTCTATTTGTTTATTTTTGCATTCATTGTATTTTGATGTTTCTCGTTTGTTTAAAGTTTCGATGCAATTACTAAAATCAAATGTCGTTAAAATTGTCTTTAGTTCACTGGACAAATTGTCTATGGTGTTGTTTATGAAATGTAAATCGAACCGTTTCTGCTGGATCACCGTCCGTAACAACTTTTTACTTGCCTCATTTAAGATCTTAGCGCTTCCTCGAATGTCCTTCTTTGTTGATATTTTGACACACGTAGGAATGAGATTATGGTCTCTGCATCTCTTCAAGAAATTTAAAGATGTTATATTAACAGTGTGTGCTAAACAGTGTATACATTTATGTATACATACATACACTGTTTATGTATACATTTTTGATTCATAGCACCAAGTGTAACCGTTTTATCAGCTTCATAAGCTACTTCAGGATCATACATCAGATAAAGCTTTTACTTTCCATGGACGTAATCGTCTTTCTGATCGCCTTCTTAGATTACTCCTTTCGTGCCTAGAAACAGCTGCTCTATAAATTTCTGGATTACTGTGTTGTAATTTACTACCGCAGAACGGTGAGAGTCAGGGTTATTTTGCTGGTAAATCATGACTGCAGCACGATGTATTTCCAGATTTTTGCGTTGATAAGCCAGGAAAGCGCTACAATGAACATCCGGATTACATTTCTTGAATTTAATACTGGCAGTTTTGAGCTGTTTTTTTCCTAATTTTATTTGTATATGTAGCCTGACGACGCGACGCTTCTTTTTCTCAGAAGTAGAAGAATTTTCATTTTGAGAAGTAGAAGAACTTTCAATTTGAGATGTAGAAGAACTTTCAATCTGAGAAGTAGAAACTGAATTGGACATATCTACAGGAAGGTAAACGTCGAAATGTCCATTAGATATATTATACAATTTATTTACTGCTAAATAAACTAATGATAAATCACTGAAAAAATTAAATAATAGAGGCTACTGAATACTTATTCGTTTAGAATCAAAACTTTTAATAGGTACCCAGACCGGTGGTCATTGTCGTAACAATTTAACGCAATTACTACGTTTGGCAAAATTGCTAAACATACAACTGTACATAAAACTGTGATTATGAGAGAAGCTTTTTAGTTGAATAAAATCATGCGAAGTACTAAAGCGTGATCTATGTACGGGGCTTTATTCTCAACCAAATTTATTGTAAAAATACCATTATGAATGACCTCAAAAATACACAAGAGAAAATCTGTCCAGCAGCCACTAATTCTCACAAACCATCATATATATAAGGTTGAGACATTTCAGCATAGTAGTCACCAGAAGTGTTAAAATTATTGCTATCTCTGTCGTGGGACATGATGGAAAGCTCGTTCTAATGCTCCATCAGGAAATAGTAGACTTATTTCCTCACGTATCTCCTGCGCCATAACTTGAGTATCATATAATGTGCATGTTATGGCTCGGAATTAAGCAAGCTCCGTCACTAACAATTGGTACGATAATATGTAATTTCTACAGCCATATTAGTAAAGAGATACTACCAGGCAATAATTATTATTATAGTACAAGCATAACTCCTAATCCTAAAATAATCCAAATATCTAAACCCTAATACTAAAGAGAAACTAACACACAATAAAGGTGGGGGTTAATCTACTACTAATTCAGACATTTTGACATTCTCGGTAGAACCAGATTAACATCTATTCTACTCTCTTGTAGGACGAGCAGTTTGGCGAATGGCTCTGGGGGAGAGCGCATATCGTGTTGATCTCCGGGGCAAGTCTGAGAAATTATTCCTCCACGTAGTTGCCGCCTGTTATTTGGGCTGGTTTAATAAGAAACAGACAGAACAGAAAAACTCAGACGATCCTCTTTATCTTTTCTCTTTACCACTTTTTCCTATTGTTACGAGCTTGAGGTTCGTGACAATAAAAAATCCGATAGAATTACCTAAATTAACACTTTAATTTACTTTATACAAATTAAAGTTAAAAACACTAATAATTAAACACACTAATTCACTTAATTTCGCTCCGAAGCTTCGCTTGTGTCGCCGAGTTCAACTCTGCCTCGATCGCATCTTGCAGCGCCTATTTATTTAAATTAGCAAAGAAGCGTCCCGAATATTCAAGTAAATGCGCGCAAAGGGACGAGTTTGCGAGTATAGATTTTCTAGAAACTTAGTTTTTCGGATGGCGCTGTCGGTTGAGAGATCTGTGATGTCATTTTCTGCAACGCTCTACTCGCTCTCGTTCCTGACACTAGATGGCGCTAGTATATCGTCGACTGGAGCGCGTAACACTGCCCCCTCCTAAGACATGCTCGTCCCGAGCATTATCGGTCCCATGATAACGCGCCAAGCGATCCACATGGACGATCTTAGGAGTCCCTCTTACGCCTTTCTGTAACGGCTCCGCAATGTCAAGGGCTGTCCTATCCCGTGGTGCACCAACATTGTACAATTTCGGTGCTCCTCTACTACGTGTCTGAGGTACCCGCACGACCGCACAACTTGTACATGTACGACAACAATCCTCGACATCGTCACGATAATGGACCCAGTAAAACTGTTCTCGGACCTTCAGTAGAGTTCGTTTAACTCCCAGATGGACTCTTGAACGACCATTATGGCACAGCTGTAGAACATTCGGCACTTTAGCTTTAGGGACAACCATTTGCAAACGACAGCTGTCTCTTCGACCATTGTCCCATTTATGGCGCAGGACTCCATCCTGAAGCAGCAAGCTGTCCCATTGGGCCCAATAGCTTTTCGTGGTTGAACTCATCGCTGAGACGTCCCTCCACTTAGGCTTGGTAGCACGGGCCTTCATCCATCCCAGAATCGGCTTGATGTCTGGATCTTCCTGCTGTGCATGACGTAGGCTGTCCTTCCACCCGTTGCTGAGGTGGTCTGTTCTGAGCATCCTCACGGATACCACTTCCTTACTCTTTTGCCTACTACAATGGTAGCAATCTTCAGGACAAGGTCTTCTTGACAATGCATCTGCGTTGCCGTGAGATTTCCCGCTGCAGTGTCTGATAGAAAAGTCGTATTCCTGTTGCTGCTAGGAGGTGCTGTTAGCCGCACTTCTTCTCTGAGACCGTTCAGCTTCCCTTCCTAGGGTGTGCTTAGGGCAGCTGGACCGAATATGGCCCCTTTCCCCACATCCATAGCACCTAGGGCTGTATCTTTTATTGTGGTCGCGAACCGTAACTGCTGTAACCTCCCTAGCGTGAGGTGAACGATGATCCTGTCGCCGCCAGGCGGTGCCGTTAGCTGCACTACCCTCTCGAGGTCGATCGACTCCCCTTTCCACGGTTCGCTTAGGGCAGCTGGATCCAAGATGGCCCTTTTCCCCACAGCCATAGCACCTAGGGCTGTATCCTCTGTTGCGGTCGCAAACTGTAGCTGCTGCAACCTCCCTGACGCGATGGGAACGATGATCCTGCCGCACGGCTTCTACCTCCAGTGCATGGGCCAAGGCGTCCTTAAGCGTCTCGTGGTGCCCGAGCCTCACAGCAGCTCTGACTTCCAGGTCACGGATGCCGTCGACGAATGTCTGCACCAGGTTCCCTTCAATGAGCGCAGGTACAGACCGGTATGCTTTTCGCACCAGCTTCTCCACCTCTAGAGCCCACTGCTGCAGGTTTTCGTTGATGCGCTGCACGCGATCTTTAAGCTGCGCAAGAAAGACGTTTTCCAGGTGAGCGTCGCCATATCTCGCCTCCAATGCCTCAAGGAGTTGCTCATAAGTCACTTCCTCACCGAGAGCTTCCAGAACTGTTAAGGCCTGGTCGCGCAGGCCTAGTGTGAGAGCAGTCATGGCCTGACTTTTATTCCAGCCGTTCGCCTTCATAACAGCCTCGAACTGGATTTTGTAGGCTGACCAGGAAGAGGTACCGTCGAACGGTGGCACCTTGAACCCACGTAGCGAAGGTGTTGTAGCTACTACGGGAGCTGTAGCTCCATCTCCAAGTTTGGGTTCATCCAGTGATTTCTTCATGTCAGCCATTACGTTATCAACCCGATAGTTTACTTGGTCGATTCGGGTTTCAGCTTTCTCGATTCGGTTTTCAGCTTTCGCGATTTGGGTTTCAGCTTCCGACAGGCGGTTGTCATGCAGAGCAACCCTATCCTTCACCTCCTTTATCTCCTTCCCGAAGGTAGCGTGAAGGTCCTTCATGAGGAGCATCTGCTCTTCCAACCGACGGGCCTGTTCCTCCTGTCCGCCCCGCAGCTGCTCTTTCAATCGGCGTGCCTGTTCCGCCTGCTGGCGAGCCTGTTCTTCCTGTCAGCGAGCCTGTTCCTCCTGTCGGCGAGCCTGCTCCTGCAGCATCACCATCAGAGCACCTAAGTCAGGTGCAGCAGATGTAGGAGCTACCGACGGGCCTGCAGCCGGTCGCTGTCCCTCCGACGTCTGCGGCGTTGCACCACCAAATCTTCGTTGGTCCGTCTCCTGCTGGCGTTGACTTCGGGTACGGACACCCTCCGTTTCCTCCTTAGGTAAAATCGGCATTATTTTATCCCACTTCTGACACCAATTGTTACGAGCTTGAGGTTCGTGACAATAAAAAATCCGATAGAATTACCTAAATTAACACTTTAATTTACTTTATACAAATTAAAGTTAAAAACACTAATAATTAAACACACTAATTCACTTAATTTCGCTCCGAAGCTTCGCTTGTGTCGCCGAGTTCAACTCTGCCTCGATCGCATCTTGCAGCGCCTATTTATTTAAATTAGCAAAGAAGCGTCCCGAATATTCAAGTAAATGCGCGCAAAGGGACGAGTTTGCGAGTATAGATTTTCTAGAAACTTAGTTCTTCGGATGGCGCTGTCGGTTGAGAGATCTGTGATGTCATTTTCTGCAACGCTCTACTCGCTCTCGTTCCTGACACTAGATGGCGCTAGTATATCGTCGACTGGAGCGCGTAACACTATACTAACCCAATCTAAGGTGGTCCAGTCGCAAACGGGTCCCACCTGAGACCAGGGCGATTTGGATAATATTTCCTTCCTTTTAGACACTGTTGTCTTAAAAAGCCCATGTCCATACTGGGACTAAGCAATTCAAGGATATGTCGGTTCTGTTCCATAACGGAAGAAACAATTTTGCAAATGCTAACTGATTGCGGACATTAATATGGGAAACTATGTACTCCAGCCAGAAAAAATGAAATTGCTCACAGCTAAGCTACTTCTTCTATTCACTGAAGGCTTAGCAGTGAACTATAGTAGTCCTAGAGTAGACGCAGTGATACTGGTCTCTAGGGAAAGTGCGTATTTACGCGACCAGGTTTTTATATCAGGTATTTACTTGCAAGTACGCCGACCAAGTGCCGACCAAAATACTTGCAAGACTTCAAAGTAATCAAATATTCTAGCTCTGTCGACACTCTACGCGATTCTGCTCCTTATTTATATTGTGTTACATATCAATGTTCTATCAAGGTATATTTACTTTAAAGGATTGGAAGTATTTTTTGTAAACGCGATTGTGCTCTTTATTTGTATATAGTTACAGTTCAATATTCTATGCAAGTATTTTTTCTACAAAAGTCTTGAAAGTTGGAACTTTTAAAGGTTTGGAAGTATTTTTTTTGTAAACGCGGTTTTGCTCTTTATTTGTATATGGTTACAGATCAATATTCTATGCAAGTATTTTTCTTACAACAAGTCTTGAAAGTTGAAACTTTTAAAGGTTTGGAAGTATTTATTTTGTAAACGCGAATGTATTCTTTATTTGTATATAGTAACAGATCAATATTCTATGCAAGTATTCTTGTTCCATCAGGGCTTGAAAGCTTACTATTTTAGGATATTTATGCGATTGCATTACTTATTTATAAATTCTTACGGACCAATTTTCAATGCAGAAATAAAATACTTGAAAGTATCTCAAGCCCTATTTTTTGGCGCTGGTATTTGAAGGTGGATGTACTTGCAAGCTCTGGTACTCGATTTTGCAAGTACGACCTATCTCTACTGGTCTCTCTTCCTAGACTAGCATAACAAAAAAAATATTGCCTAAGATAATAATATTGAATTTAAATGTTTTATTATAAAATCAACGATGCATCAATTGCAAAGATAACAAAGATAGCTCCGGTTTTTAAGAGATGAAAACGTTATATCAATAGCATTAATATCATTTTCCGTGAACAGAAAGTACAAAGCGATTTAAACGACCTCAGCGCCATCTAGTTACAACTTTTGTAGACATAATAGTAATATATTACCGTTTTACTTTTATGTCACAGCGATACTGCACATAATATAAATATATAATTAGAATTTACTTATATATAAATAATAATACTTATATATAAAAATATAATAGATATAATATTTTTAAGGATCTTTCAGGGCTTGATAAACTAAAAGCCGAAATGTAATCAATATAAACAATATTATGCGACATGTTTTTACCTGATTGCAAGAGGGAAATGTTTTTCATGTGTCTATGTATATAATTATACATTTATGTGCAGCCTACACAGCATGGGGAGTCGTTAGTTTGATTTCGGGTTCGCACCTCTGACTTTTCAGAGTTATAATTTTGTGCCTTTAAGCACTTAATTTCTCATGCTTCAACGGTGAAGAAAAACCTCGTGAGGAAATCTGAACGCCTGAGAGTTCTCTATTATATTCTCAGAGATGTTTGAAGTCTCCCAATTTGCATTAGGCCAGTATGGTGGACTATGGTATATATATGCTTTATATGAGAGGAGACCCGCACTCAGTATTAAGCCGATGATAGGTTTCTGCTGCTGTTGATGGTGATGATGATGATGATGATGATGTAGTAGTAGTAGTATGTAGGTAGGTATATTTGTATCCAAAACTAATTTTGAGTCGCCTTGTACCCTAACCCTAAAATATAATATAATTACTTAACAATTTTCATGGATATATAATTTAAAATGCAGCTCTTTGGAAAACTGTGAAATCCACACATACGTTTTCAGGTTTTCGCAGACAAAGGATGCCAACGGACCCTGTTACTAAGCCTCTTCCGTCCGTCATAATAGCCTTTTGGGGGTGGAATTTTCGAAAACTGTGAAACCCATACTTCTTTATTTTAAATCAATAGCTAAAATACTGAAATTTGTGAATATAATTTGGTAAATGACGGAATATCATACAAATATCCTACCTCTATTTTACCCTTTTTGGGAGTAGATTTTCAAAATCTGTGAAATAGATACCTATTTGGTTTTGAGCGAATGCTAAAGTACCAAGTTTCATATACATAAATTGAAAAATGACGTACTTCCATACAAACTTTAACCCCCCATTTAACCACCATGGGGATCGCGTTGTTATTTGTACGAGGGCGGCACTGAATTTCGGGAATCAAGGAAGTGACACAACATTACTATTTAAAAATTTATTTAATGCTTTTCGAAGTATTCTCCGCGAAATTTGACACATTTTTCCATACGATAGAACCTATCATTGAAGCAAGCATTCCATTCGGAAGTTGGGGTCTCCAAAATTGCCGTTTTGTAGACGTCCACAGATTCTTCAGGTGATGAAAATCTCTGTCCACGCAATTTATTTTTTATTTTAGGTAAAGTATAGAAATCATTAGGGCTTAGGTCGGGGCTGTACGGCGGATGGTCTAATAATTCTATGTTTTCTTGCTCTAAAAACTCTTTTGTTCTGTGTGCAGTGTAGAACTCGCATTGTCGTGATGGAGCATGATGTGGCGTTTGCGGTTCTCTTTACAGAGTTCAGAAACGACCTGTGGCAAACAAATACTAGCATACTATTCTGCATTTACCGTTCTTTGTCCCTCAAGAGGAATAGTCGTAACATGGCCCGTTTTGGAGACAAACGTGGCCACCATTTTTTTAACACTCCGTGAACGAACAATTTTTGTTGTCTTTAACTCATTTTCGAACACCCAAACTCGTGACTCGTGGTTTTTTGTTTCGGGTTCGTACGCATATATCCAGGATTCGTCACCGGATACGGTATTGCATACAGCATTTAAGGATCCTGCGTGGAATCTTTCAAGAGTTCTGACGCACCGAGTAACGCGAGCCGCTTTTTGCTCTTTACAGAGCGAATGTGGTATCCATCGGGAAAACAACTTTTTTACACCTAATTGTTCATGCAAGATTATTTGTATTTAACTCATGCCAATGTCTAAAGTTGCCTGAATTTCGCGGTATGTCACATGTCGATCTTCCTCAATCAGCTTACGCACAGCATCAACGTTTTATTGGGTGACTGCAGTTTTTGGACGACCTTGACGGGGATCATCACTGAGCTTGACACCTCCACGTTGAAATTGAGCAAATCAGCGATAAATTATAGTTTTGGATGAAGTTTCATCACCAAATGCAGAAATCAAAAAAGTGAAGCATGTAAAAAAGTGATCGGTTTACGTGGTTTATTTAGCGACATTCTTTTCATAGAGTGCGATAGGTAGATCCTATAGATAATCTTCGAAATATGGATGAGATATTAAGAGTACTGATAACACCAAAGTCACGGGGACATTTGAATATAAATGCGTGTTCATATTAAATACAGAAATAGTAATAATAAGATAATACGATTTCTGTGATATTTTAAATATATCACAAATAACAAGATAAAAGAAAATAGAAATGCTACTTAAAATTGGTTCCCTATAAGTCATTTTCTAATTTTATTAATAAATATTCGGTTTCCAAAATGTATCTTAAACTATAACTTTGTTAATTTGTAAAACATGATACCGTGGGTAAACACATAAGTATAGATGAATGTCATTATTTTACTATTAAATAGTACACCCTTAAATCGAATTGTCACCTATTTGTTCAGTAGTAGTAAATTTCCACTAAGGAAATTGACATCGGGACGTCGGTCACCTCAGTATCCCGTGATCATGAATACTGGAAAGGACCCGAAACGTCGGGAATTAAAAATCGCAGGCAAATAATCGGTATGTTTCAGTCTGCTTATTATTATTATTTTATTTTTATTAGTGTTTATTTCTCCCTCTGTATTGAGGGGTTGAAAACGGACACATAGGCCTTGACCAAGTGTGCACGCAGGAAAAAAGAAAGACTTACAATGATGACGATGAAGAGTTAAGAAATTTACGTGCGAGACAAATTCCTGGTGTAAAATTTCTAGGTAATTATTCATGTGGGTTGTTTCGAATTTAGTTATTAATAGGTATGTACGCCAAATAAAGCGGTTCATATCTTCTGTCCATTTTTTTCGCGCACATAGTTGCCCAACAGTGGGTGCAGGTTTAGTAGCTGACGCCTCCTGCACAACAGCTGTTGACCTTGTAATTCTTGATGTATATGAAGATGATGGTGATGAATCAGGTGATCGGAAAAAGCTATGAGTTGAGGAAGGTGATGTAATATTACCAAAGAGTGAATATTCGGAAGATACCGTAGATGAAGGCGAATGTGATCGTTCGGCTGTAGCAAGTGTTTCGAGGGGAACCCGCCCGTTCAGGCCCCCGTCGCCAACGGTTCGCATGCTGTGGCATCCAGCGTTGGCTCCAGATGCACCCCGACGAACTCCGGGAAGCGGCCGTAAACTATATCTCTTAGATTGACTATCCATACAATTCTCCAATCTAATCTAATCTCCATAATGGGTTAGTTAGGATCGTTAGTTTGGGTAGGTTATAATTAAATGATTTATTGGCAAGATGTTAAGGCCGAGTTACCAGTACCTAATCCCGTAAGCCCCCCCCCCCATCACCACGTCAAGGTGATCCCACGGGGGGGGCGTATTACTATTATTATTCCATTTAAATTATGGTATTATTAATAAAATTATCAAGTAATGAATATTTACAATTAACTTAAATATTAACGAGATCATACTATATTATAAAATAGGTCCTTACATATGAAATTGGCGTTTTGTACGGGAGGAATAAAAAGTCAATTTTTTTTTGTAAAATATATTTAATTAATCAAAGTATGCACCGTTGTTATCTATGCAGTTTAGCCATCTCATAGGTAGTTCATTGATCCCTTTACTAAAAAAACCATGGGGGCGAGAATCAATAAACTCATTGAAGGCGGTTTGAACTGCCGCATCGGCGTTGAATTTTTTTCCTTGTAAGAAATTGTCCGAATTCCGGAAAAAATGGTAATCTGTTGGAGCAAGGTCCGGGGAGTACGGTGGATGTCGCAGACGTTCCAACTGTAGCTCGTCTAACTTAGTGGTTGTTTGTTGTGCAGTGTGTGATCTTGCGTTGTCGTAAAGCAGCAGTGGCCTAGAGCGATTGACCAATCTCGGTTGTTTAGCAGCTAGTTCTTCCTTCATGGTTTGCAGTTGCTGACAATAGATAGCTGCCGTAATCGTTTGGCCAGATTTAAGAAAACTGTAATGAACGACACCGGCGCTAGTACACCAAAGACTCACAAGTAACTTTTTCTGAGTCAATTTTCGTTTATGGCAGGATCTCCAGGGTTCAACCATTGCGACGCGCACTTCTGATTATCGTACAGACGTTGCGTTCGTCTTTGTGCTATTTTTGTTAAGTCTGGGACAATTCCTTGCGAGAGAGATTGGTTAATAAGAAGTGTGAGTGGTGTGGCAAGTTCATCGGCACATGTCTTTACAAGAGTTGGTGGTATTTCATCAAATCCATGACTTCTTTTATTTTTTAGTCTTTTTATGACGTTAAGGACTTCTATTGGGTTAATTGGGCTGATAAATATAGAGTTATTAATAGTATTGGCGGAAGACTAAGCTTGTGAGCGAGAGTTGTTCGCGTGCGCCCCCACCGAGGTGAAAAAAGTGTTCAAATGGTTTGAAATTGTTATGGGATATTCAGTAAGTACATTATTTATTTTAAATTTTAAATTGTTTTTAAGTTCCTTTTTTGTTTTATTTGTACGCTTCTTTACTATTTGCCACATTGTTACGATTACGTTATCTGAATTTTTTACTATATTTTAAGCTGGTAAGCCAAATTTTATTTTTATTTTTCAATACTATTCGTTTTTTTTTATAGTTATTGTTATCGAGAATAGATTGAATTTTATCACTAAATGAATGAATTAAAGTTTGTGTTTATGTTTTTATTCTCTGAAATGACATCTTTTCAATCAGTTTTCATAAGGTCAGTTTAAAATTTTTCAATATATTTTAAATTAAAAATCCTCTTTTGCATCGACCAATTTTTTGTTGTCAGTTTGTATACTATTGATACTGACAATAACTTCCTTAACTTATGATCTGAAAACCCATAATCTTTTATTTTAATTTTCGAAGTATTGTTAATATTTAGCATATTATTAAATATTAAGCCTATGCATATGTGGTAGAGGTTTCGGTTACTCTGGTTGGTTCTTTAACATACTGAGTGAAATTAAAACCTTTCACGAGGGTTAAAAGATTAGAACTTAAGTTGTTTGATTCTAAAATATTGACATTAAAATCACCTCCATAATAATATTTTTACATTTGTCTTTTTTAATATCGTGTTGCAGAATCTTTGTTAGTGTTTTACAAAACATTTCAGTCAATCTATTTTTATTAGGCCAATACAAGACTATTAGAAGTAGTTTAAGCTTAGGTATTCCTATTGCAAAAGTTTCCAATACATGTTCTAATGAAATACTAGTTATATCTTTCCTTTCTTAAAAAATAATATCGTCTTTTAAAAGTATACATACACCCCCCTTTGACTAGATGTACAAAAGCATAATGCGAGCTTATAACGGATCTACACGAAGAAGATCAGTTTCCGATATGCAAATTGCTTGTATGTTTCTTTCTTCTTCTGTTGCAGCTTGTAATAAGTGTCGTTTATTTTTTATATTTAACTTAGTAAAATATGCAGTAAATATTTTATGGTATAAAACATCAAAATTATTTACGAAAATTCATATTATTTATGTTTGGTAATTCGCCGTATGATTTTCGTGTTTGTTTTTGTCGAAACTTAGGCCGTGCTTTTGGGATGTTTGGGGATTTCTGTTTGATGTGCTATCTGTCCGATATTCTCTTCCGTTGACGAAAAGTTTGTTATTGATAATGTTTGCCTTTTGCCAAATCCGATGTGCTTTAATTAAAATACTAGGATGCAGTAAAATTATCGGGAATGGAATATTTCCACTGTTCCTGTCATATTAAAATCTTTTTAATTGAAAACTCCTTGGTTTTGAAAATCGAATACCATTTATTTATTTAAAAAAAGATTCTCGGTCTTGTCACAAGGTTTTGTCAAACTTGTTTAGTTGTTGAGAAAATGGAATTGACTCGAGAAAATTCAAGAGTACTTACTTACTTACTTACTTATCTTCACGCACAATCCCTAACGGGGTAGCCAGAGAGAACAGATCGCCAAGTGTCACGATCCTTACATACCTCTTTCGCTTCTTTCAGGTTCATTAACTTCTTCATACATGCACGTCTAGGTATCCGAGTACTCTTGACCCTCCCCTCTTCGAGCAATTTGCTCACATGGTCTTCGAAAGTTAGTCTCGGTCTACCTCGACACCTTTTAATATTTACTTTCGCTCTATATATTTTCTTCACCATTCGGTCTTCACTCATTCGTTCAACGTGTCCAAACCATTGGAGTACGCCCCTATCAATTTTTGTGATAAGGTCATCTTTCAATCCTGCCATATTGCGAAAATTCAAGAGCGATGATTTATTATGACTTTCGAAGTGGTTTAATACAAAAACAGTGAGTTGACCAGATGATGTCTGCATTTGGTGATGAAGCGCCATCCAAACCCACAATTTATCGCTGGTTTGCTGAATTTCAACGTGGACGTGTCAAGCTCAGTGATGATCCCCGTCAAGGTCAAGGTATAATAAAAAGAAAAAACCAGAAGCAAATGAATGAAGATACCATAAGAACGAAAAAAATTAGAAATATTGGAGATTCAACTTCAAAATGAACATATGAAATTAAAAAAAAAATTTACTGGATCTTGATATTGAGTTAAAGCGGAATCTTTTAGAAAATTTAAAAACAGAATTAAAAAAGAAGAATTTTAATTTATAACGGCCAACATATAATAAATTAAAATTCTTATTTTAAATCCTAAGTCCATTTTTGCATTTTGTAAAAGATGATTTTTATATTTTTGTTATTTGATGATTTCATATTGATGTTGATACTTCAATATTTGTAATGTTTTGGTTTTTTAAAACTCTTATTTATGAATTCTATTCTCTATATTTTTACATGGCCAAAGTATAACAAATTCATACAGTTTTATATTAGTATTTAGTTATAGTTTTTATTTATTAAAATTCTTGTTTATATATTAAGTATATTTACTATATTTTTACTAGAAATACAAATAAAATATACATACACAAATTTGTTTTTATTAACATAATACATTATTGATACATGGTAGCCATGCTGCAGATATATTATAATTGTAGCGTGAATAGATCAGTACAACTGGGGAAAGATCATGTCCTCACCGAAGACTAGTTTGAATTAACAGCTAAATATGCTGCTGTTTCGTTTGTAGCGTGAATAGATCAGTACAACTGGTTAAATATCATGTCCTCACCGAAGACTAGTTTGAATTAACAGCTAAATATGCTGCTGTTTCGTTTGGTGAGTGTACACAAGCGGAGACCCTTTAGGCATTCCATCTTACTCCTCAACGGTGACAGTGCATCTGCGTTTTGATGCTAATAGATGAAGTTATATAATACCGCTGCCTCCCAATACTTCTATGCAACCTTTACAAGTTTCTAAGAAAGATACTTTAGACGCAATATTGTCATTTTCGAATGGCTCCGCCGGCGGCATTGACGGGATTACGCCTCAGCATCTCAAAGATCTTGTAAGCGTATCTGCCGGTGACGCCGGTAGGGTACTTCTTAATGATATTACAAAATTATGTAATTTTATGCTTTCTGGTAATGTCAATCCCAATGTCATTCCTTACTTATATGGGGCAAGATTGTGTGCCTTCAAAAAAAAGGATAACGGTATCCGTCCTATTGCTGTTGGTTCCACATTTTGACGCTTAACTTCAAAATTAGCTTGCAGGCACATAATATCAAACCTTAAGACAAAATTTCAACCTACTCTTTGTTTAGTGAGACTCAGCTAGAATGGCAGCATTTGTTAAAAAATCAATGCCTGCCGAAGTCATTATGAGATTGTCTTTCTGAATTACATTTTTTCTTATTATATCTTGTCATTAAGATTATATATTGCTATGCTTTCATAAAACGTAAATTATGTTATATCCTATTGTTGCTTAATTAAATTGCTCATTTCTTTATAATCCTGTTATTAATATGAAAAAAAAAACTATCTTCAGTATATTAAGATTTTGTGGCAAGGTAAGGCTTTGGCACCAAAGGTCAGCTACCTTTGAGGCGGCGGTACATTCGGTGCGTACTTTCTTAACTAATTCCGATGCAGATGTTCTTCTGAAGTTTGATCTTAGAAATGCTTTTAACTCTATTGATAGGATAACCCTGCTGAAAGAAGTGGCTAACAATACCTCCAAAATATATCATTACGTTTGGCAATGTTACAGTGAAAATTCAAACTTGTTTTATCAAAACCATATTATTGAGTCACGAATTTGCAACTTTGCATCACACACATCTTGTACATTAATAGAAAAAAACTTTTCTATTTCCAAAAAATTCTTCTTGCTCACCTTCAGGAGATTGAATAGGTATGTGTGATCCATCTATCTATCTTACAACCAATTACATTTGGAAATCCTGCGATATCAAAAAATTGTGATTTTACTTCTCTTAGGTCTACAGCATTTGGCATACTTATATAACTCCTTGCTAACTTGGCTATTTCCTTGCTTACTTAATATACCACTCTGGATATAGTAAGTTTTTTTTATAGAAGAGGGGGCAAACGAGCATGCGGCTCACCTGATGTTAAGTGACTACCGCCGCCCATGATCGACCTCAACACCAGAGGAATTGCAGGTGCGTTGCCGGTCCTTTAGAAAGGAGTAAGCTCTTTTCTTGAAGGTGCCCAGGTCATATCGGTCCGGAAAAATCGCTGGTGGTAAACTATTCCACAGAGAGTTCATACGCGGAAGAAAACTTGTGAAACGTACAGTTGTGGACCGCCAAGCATCCAGATGGTGTGAATGGTATCGGGACGTTTGCCGTGTAGTGCGTTCACGAAATTTGGCGGCTGGGATTAATCCGAACAATTCCTCAGAGCACTCCCCATGGTATATGCAAAAGAAAATGCAAAGAAATGCAACATCTCTTCGCAGCGCCAGTGAATCGAGCCGATCGGAAAGCACTCGGCCGTCGACGATTCTAGCACTAGATGCGGTCAAGTGGAAGGAGCTGGTATTGGGGAGCTCCAGCACAGAGATGGAAACAGTATTCCATGTGCGGCCGAACCTGCGCCTTGTAAAGTTGCAGGTGGTGTGCCAGCATGAAATACTGTCCCGCTCTGCTGAGCACGCCAAGTTTTTTAAAGGTCAATTTGGTCTTCTCTTTCAAGTAACCACGAAACTGCACGTCACTCGTTTTTTTTTTTCTTTTGGTTAATAAAAACAAATTTGTGTATGTATATTTTATTTGTATTTCTAGTAAAAATATAGTAAATATACTTAATATATAAACAAGAATTTTAATAAATAAAAACTATAACTAAATACTAATATAAAACTGTATGAATTTGTTATACTTTGGCCATGTAAAAATATAGAGAATAGAATTCATAAATAAGAGTTTTAAAAAACCAAAACATTACAAATATTGAAGTATCAACATCAATATGAAATCATCAAATAACAAAAATATAAAAATCATCTTTTACAAAATGCAAAAATGGACTTAGGATTTAAAATAAGAATTTTAATTTATTATATGTTGGCCGTTATAAATTAAAATTCTTCTTTTTTAATTCTGTTTTTAAATTTTCTAAAAGATTCCGCTTTAACTCAATATCAAGATCCAGTAAATTTTTTTTTTAATTTCATATGTTCATTTTGAAGTTGAATCTCCAATATTTCTAATTTTTTTCGTTCTTATGGTATCTTCATTCATTTGCTTCTGGTTTTTTCTTTTTATTATACCTTGACCTTGACGGGGATCATCACTGAGCTTGACACGTCCACGTTGAAATTCAGCAAACCAGCAATAAATTGTGGGTTTGGATGGCGCTTCATCACCAAATGCAGACATCATCTGGTCAACTCACTGTTTTTGTATTAAACCACTTCGAAAGTCATAATAAATCATCGCTCTTGAATTTTCTCGAGTCAATTCCATTTTCTCAACAACTAAACAAGTTTGACAAAACCTTGTGACAAGACCGAGAATCTTTTTTTAAATAAATAAATGGTATTCGATTTTCAAAACCAAGGAGTTTTCAATTAAAAAGATTTTAATATGACAGGAACAGTGGAAATATTCCATTCCCGATAATTTTACTGCATCCTAGTATTTTAATTAAAGCACATCGGATTTGGCAAAAGGCAAACATTATCAATAACAAACTTTTCGTCAACGGAAGAGAATATCGGACAGATAGCACATCAAACAGAAATCCCCAAACATCCCAAAAGCACGGCCTAAGTTTCGACAAAAACAAACACGAAAATCATACGGCGAATTACCAAACATAAATAATATGAATTTTCGTAAATAATTTTGATGTTTTATACCATAAAATATTTACTGCATATTTTACTAAGTTAAATATAAAAAATAAACGACACTTATTACAAGCTGCAACAGAAGAAGAAAGAAACATACAAGCAATTTGCATATCGGAAACATGGATCACAACTTCAAAAATTGATCTTCTTCGTGTAGATACGTTATAAGCTCGCATTATGCTTTTGTACATCTAGTCAAAGGGGGGTGTATGTATACTTTTAAAAGACGATATTATTTTTTAAGAAAGGAAAGATATAACTAGTATTTCATTAGAACATGTATTGGAAACTTTTGCAATAGGAATACCTAAGCTTAAACTACTTCTAATAGTCTTGTATTGGCCTAATAAAAATAGATTGACTGAAATGTTTTGTAAAACACTAACAAAGATTCTGCAACACGATATTAAAAAAGACAAATGTAAAAATATTATTATGGAGGTGATTTTAATGTCAATATTTTAGAATCAAACAACTTAAGTTCTAATCTTTTAACCCTCGTGAAAGGTTTTAATTTCACTCAGTATGTTAAAGAACCAACCAGAGTAACCGAAACCTCTACCACATATGCATAGGCTTAATATTTAATAATATGCTAAATATTAACAATACTTCGAAAATTAAAATAAAAGATTATGGGTTTTCAGATCATAAGTTAAGGAAGTTATTGTCAGTATCAATAGTATGCAAACTGACAACAAAAAATTGGTCGATGCAAAAGAGGATTTTTAATTTAAAATATATTGAAAAATTTTAAACTGACCTTATGAAAACTGATTGAAAAGATGTCATTTCAGAGAATAAAAACATAAACACAAACTTTAATTCATTCATTTAGTGATAAAATTCAATCTATTCTCGATAACAATAACTATAAAAAAAAACGAATAGTATTGAAAAATAAAAATAAAATTTGGCTTACCAGCTTAAAATATAGTAAAAAATTCAGATAACGTAATCGTAACAATGTGGCAAATAGTAAAGAAGCGTACAAATAAAACAAAAAAGGAACTTAAAAACAATTTAAAATTTAAAATAAATAATGTACTTACTGAATATCCCATAACAATTTCAAACCATTTGAACACTTTTTTCACCTCGGTGGGGGCGCACGCGAACAACTCTCGCTCACAAGCTTAGTCTTCCGCCAATACTATTAATAACTCTATATTTATCAGCCCAATTAACCCAATAGAAGTCCTTAACGTCATAAAAAGACTAAAAAATAAAAGAAGTCATGGATTTGATGAAATACCACCAACTCTTGTAAAGACATGTGCCGATGAACTTGCCACACCACTCACACTTCTTATTAACCAATCTCTCTCGCAAGGAATTGTCCCAGACTTAACAAAAATAGCACAAAGACGAACGCAACGTCTGTACGATAATCAGAAGTGCGCGTCGCAATGGTTGAACCCTGGAGATCCTGCCATAAACGAAAATTGACTCAGAAAAAGTTACTTGTGAGTCTTTGGTGTACTAGCGCCGGTGTCGTTCATTACAGTTTTCTTAAATCTGGCCAAACGATTACGGCAGCTATCTATTGTCAGCAACTGCAAACCATGAAGGAAGAACTAGCTGCTAAACAACCGAGATTGGTCAATCGCTCTAGGCCACTGCTGCTTTACGACAACGCAAGATCACACACTGCACAACAAACAACCACTAAGTTAGACGAGCTACAGTTGGAACGTCTGCGACATCCACCGTACTCCCCGGACCTTGCTCCAACAGATTACCATTTTTTCCGGAATTCGGACAATTTCTTACAAGGAAAAAAATTCAACGCCGATGCGGCAGTTCAAACCGCCTTCAATGAGTTTATTGATTCTCGCCCCCATGGTTTTTTTTAGTTAAGGAATCAATGAACTACCTATGAGATGGCTAAACTGCATAGATAACAACGGTGCATACTTTGATTAATTAAATATATTTTACAAAAAAAAAATGACTTTTTATTCCTCCCGTACAAAACGCCAATTTCATATGTAAGGACCTATTTTATAATATAGTATGATCTCGTTAATATTTAAGTTAATTGTAAATATTCATTACTTGATAATTTTATTAATAATACCATAATTTAAATGGAATAATAATAGTAATACGCCCCCCCGTGGGATCACCTTGACGTGGTGGTGGGGGGGAGGGCTTACGGGATTAGGTACTGGTAACTCGGCCTTGACATCTTGCCAATAAATCATTTAATTATAACCTACCCAAACTAACGATCCTAACTAACCCATTTCATGGAGAATTGTATGGATAGTCAATCTAAGAGATATAGTTTACGGCCGCTTCCCGGAGTTCGTCGGGGTGCATCTGGAGCCAACGCTGGATGCCACAGCATGCGAACCGTTGGCGACGGGGGCCTGAACGGGCGGGTTCCCCTCGAAACACTTGCTACAGCCGAACGATCACATTCGCCTTCATCTACGGTATCTTCCGAATATTCACTCTTTGGTAATATTACATCACCTTCCTCAACTCATAGCTTTTTCCGATCACCTGATTCATCACCATCATCTTCATATACATCAAGAATTACAAGGTCAACAGCTGTTGTGCAGGAGGCGTCAGCTACTAAACCTGCACCCACTGTTGGGCAACTATGTGCGCGAAAAAAATGGACAGAAGATATGAACCGCTTTATTTGGCGTACATACCTATTAATAACTAAATTCGAAACAACCCACATGAATAATTACCTAGAAATTTTACACCAGGAATTTGTCTCGCACGTAAATTTCTTAACTCTTCATCGTCATCATTGTAAGTCTTTCTTTTTTCCTGCGTGCACACTTGGTCAAGGCCTATGTGTCCGTTTTCAACCCCTCAATACAGAGGGAGAAATAAACACTAATAAAAATAAAATAATAATAATAAGCAGACTGAAACATACCGATACCTGGGTGTGTAACAGAATATCGGTATCGATGAGGCTGGTATGAAACAGTTTGCGACGTGTTTTATGCACGCTTGACCAAAGTGCTCAACGGCCTTTTGTCTGGTGTGAATGAGACACACGCATATAACGGTTGGGTCATGCCTGTTCTCATGTATACCTTTGGCATACTCAGGTGGACTCAGACTGAACTTAACGCCCTGGATAGAAAAATCCGCACTACCATGACGTCCCATTGGATGCATCATCCGAGATCGTCGGTAATGAGGCTTTACTTGCCGCGAAAGTATGGTGAGCGTGGCTTTCTGAGAGCGCTCGCGCAGATCGCGAAGTGTGCAGCCTCCGTAATTACTTCCTCGGGAGATCGCATGATCCATTCTGTAAGGACGTCATTTTTTGTGATAAAGGACTTACCCCTCCATCCTTAGCCAATGCGCAATGGCAAGACCCGGTAGTGCAGAGCATTTCCGACCGGGAGACCGTAAGGAAAGAGAAGGAGCTCTACGGGAGGTTCTACAAGGCTCTACATGAGCCTTTCGTAAACACAGTAGCCTCCCTCCACTGGCTACGCTTTGGTGACCACTTTGGGGGAAACCGAGGGTTTTGTCTGTGCAATACAGGATCAGGTTATTAAGACCAACAACTATCGGAGATACATTCTAAAGGATGGCACTGTCAACATCTGTCGAGCTTGTCGCCATCCCGGTGAGTCACTTAGGCATGTCATCTCCGCTTGTTCGGCGCTTTCTAACTCTGAGTACTTGCATAGGCACAACTTAGTAGCCAGAATTCTTCACCAGGAGATCGCTCTGAAATACGGTCTCGCGGATCGGAAACTACCGTATTACACCCAGACCGCTCAGACCCGTCCAACTACCAGCCAATCGCCATCACCTCCTTGTTCTCCAAAACAATGGAGTCCATTGTAAACTGCCAGCTCATGAGGTACCTTGAGGATCACCAGCTGATTAATGACCGCCAATACGGTTTTCGCCGTGGTCGGTCAGCTGGTGATCTTCTGGTCTACCTCACTCACAGGTGGGCGGAGGCAGTAGAGTTCAAGGGGGTGGCATTGGCCGTTAGTTTGGACATTGCGAAGGCCTTCGATCGGGTTTGGCACAAAGCGCTTCTTTCGAAGCTCCCTTCCTATGGGCTTCCCGAGAAATTGTGCGATTGGATCACCAGCTTTCTTGCAGATCGGAGCATCAAGGTCGTTGTAGACGGTGCAAGCTCCGATTGCAAGCCTATTAATGCTGGTGTTCCACAGGGCTGCGTGCTATCGCCAACGCTGTTTCTTCTGCATATCAATGATATGTTGCATACCCGTAACATTCATTGCTATGCGGATGACAGCACTGGTGATGCTCTTTACACCGGCCGAGCCAATATTTCTCGGGAAAACGTCTTCGAGTGCCGGGACAAACTTGTGTCTGAAGTCGAGTCTTTGCTGAACAGAGTCTCGGATTGGGGACGACTAAATCTAGTCCAGTTTAACCCCCAGAAGACACAAGTTTGCGCGTTAACCGCTAAAAAGAACCCCTTTGTCGTATCCCCTCAGTTTCAAGGCACTCCCCTTATTGCCTCAGCCAGTATCGGAATCCTCGGCGTCGACATATCGAATGACGTGCAGTTTCGTGGTCACTTGGAAGGGAAGGCCAAATTGGCCTCTAAAAAGCTTGGCGTGCTCAGCAGAGCGGGACAGTATTTCATGCCGGCACACCGCCTGCAACTTTACAAGGCGCAGGTTCGGCCGCACATGGAATACTGTTCCCATCTCTGGGCTGGGGCTCCCCAGTACCAGCTCCTTCCACTTGACCGCATCCAGCGCAGAGCGGCTCGAATCGTCGACGACCGAGTGCTTTCCGATCGGCTCGATTCACTGGCGCTGCGAAGAGATGTTGCATCTCTTTGCGTATTTTATCGCATCTATCACGGGGAGTGCTCTGAGGAATTGTTCGGATTAATCCCAGCCGCCAAATTTCGTGAACGCACTACACGGCAAACGTCCCGATACCATCCACACCATCTGGATGCTTGGCGGTCCACCACTGTACGTTTCACAAGGAGTTTTCTTCCACGTACAACCTCTCTGTGGAATAGTTTACCACCGGCGATTTTTCCGGACCGATACGACCTGGGGACCTTCAAGAAAAGAGCTTACTCCTTTCGAAAGGGCCGGCAACGCACCCGCAATTCTCCTGGTGTTGCGGTTGATCATGGGCGGCGGTAGTCACTTAACATCAGGTGAGCCGCATGCTCGTTTGCCCCCTCTTCTATAAAAAGAAAGAAAGAAAAAAAACAAGTACTTGCCGGAAGCCGTGCTCAAAAATGATCGCGCCAGGCTCTACTGGGACCGGGCCATCATCACGGACAGGACTATTCTTACGAATAACCTGATATTGTGCTGATGGACCGGGCACAGTAGTATAAATACATACATAGTAGTAAGAGAAAGAATGAAAGGAAAAATAATACGTTATGGTGGGATGATGAGGTACGTATGGAAGTTGAAGCAAACAAGAGAGCATGGCTAGATTTACTAGCAACAAAGGCTGGTAATTCTAGCGGTACGAATGATGATATTGAAAGAAAAAAGGCAGTCTTTAGACATCTTAATAAGAGAGTAAAAGAAGTAGTTGAAAGAAAAAAGCAAGAAAGAACGGATAAGAAGAATAGAAGAATATCGGATAATTTTCAGGCAAATATTAAAATGTTCTGGAAACTTGTAAGAACAGCCAGGGGACATTCAAAACAGCCTATGATGAATGCTATAAGAGACGAGAATGGCTATATTCCGAATGATGAAGTTTTGAGTTTAAAGAGATGGAAGGAATACTTTGAAAGCGTGTTTATGAGTGAGGAGACAACGTGTGTACTAAGTGAAGTAGAAATTCCGAAAGAAGAGGAAAGAGGTAGCGAGATAAGTATAGATGAAATAATGAAAGCAATGAAAAGCATGAAAGCAGGTAAGGCTGCCGGATATGATAGAGTTGCACTTGAAATGCTAAGGGCAGGAGAGGAAGTGGTGGCATGCCTGCTGCACACCTTGTTTAATTTATGCTTGGAACTGAAGCGGGTACCGGTAGACTGGTGCAAAGTCCCAGTATATAAAGGAAAAAGGTCACAGCAGGACTCTAAAAACTACAGTGGCATCAACCTTAGCATTGTGGGAAAACTGTATGCTAAGGTACTGATTGAAAGGGTCATGAAAGAAACTGATGGAAAAATTTGGGATGTGCAAGCGGGATTTAGAAAGGGAATGGGATGTACAGATCAAGTCTTTTCCATGCGCATGATCGCGGAGAAGTTTTTGGCCAAAAACCAAAAGGTTTTTTGTGCGTTCATGGACTTGGAAAAGGCCTATGACAGAGTGAATAGGGATGTGCTATGGCAAACACTGAACTCATTTGGGTTGAGCGCTGGCTTGATACAGGCATTGGAGTCCCTTTATTACTTAGTACTCTAGTGCCTGTATTAGGATTAACGGAGTCTACTCGGACTGGTTTGACTTCCATAAAGGTGTCAGACAGGGCTGTGTGGCTTCCCCGTGGCTGTTCAACCTATTTATGGACAGTTGTTTGCAAAATTTGAAAGTTGAAGAATGCGGATTAAGAATGGGTGAATTAACCGTCAAATACCTTTTGTACGCCGATGATCAAGTTATCCTTGCGTCGTTACATTAATGATGGTTACATTAATGAACAGATCATTAAAAGAAAGGGGTATGAAAGTGAATGCAAGTAAGACGAAGGTTATGGTTTTTGAAAGAGAATAAAGTAAAACGATTTGTGAAATAATAATAGAAGGGGAGTTGATCGAGCAAGTAAATGAGTTTGCATATTTGGGCTGCGTATTTAGCAGGGATGGGAGATATGATAAGTTCTATAGAACGACGAGTGAATGCGGGAAATAGAGTAAATGGGGCCCTGCACTCTATTGTGAAGAGTCAAATTGTGTCGAAAAAGGCACGTATGGCAATTCACAATGCAGTGTTGGTCCCTACTTTAACGTATGGTCGTGAAAGTTGGGTGTGGTGGAAGAAGCACAAGAGTAGAATGAACGCAGTAGAAATGCGGTCGTTAAGGAGTATGTTAGGGCTGAATCTTAATGACAGGGTAAGAAATTGTGTAATAAGAGAAGAGTGTGGTTTGCAATATGATGTTGTGACCAGGATTAAGAAAGGAATGCTTCGGTGGTTTGGTCATGTGGAAAGAATGAATGAGGAAAGAGTGACAAAGAAAATTTATGTTGCAGAAGTGAATGGCAGAGTCGGAAAGGGACGTCCTAGGCGAAAATTTATCGACCAAATTGGCGATTTATTGAAAACGGGCCAAATTAGGAGTACCCTTAACCGACGAGCATGTATGCGGAGGTGTATGGATGTGAAGGAAGCGAGAGAGGTGTGTCAGGATCGTGCCAAATGGAAGTCTGTAGTCTCTGCCTACCCCTCTGAGTGACAGGCGTGAGTGTTTATGTTATGTTATGGACCGGGCACAGTCAAGGATATTTTTGATCGACATTACCATTCCGTATGACGAGAACCTCGTGAAAGCCGAAACAGATAAACGAACACAATATCTGGACCTGGCTCACGAAGTGACCGACATGTGGGGTGGTCTGCCGACCGAAATTATTCCTGTAGTCGTCTCTGCGAATGGGCTAATCCCAATTAGCCTCTCGGGTCATCTGAGGCGACTGGGACTCCGTGACGGACCGCTCCGGGCTTAAATGCAGAAGGCGGTGCTCCTCGATACCGCCCGCATCGCCCGCCGGTTTCTTTCCGTTTCCCCCTAACCCTCGGCCGTTTGGTCTCCCCTGCCGAGGGCTTCCATCTGGTTGGGCTTTTATTTATTTATGTATTTTTGTATTTATTTTACTTTATTGATATTTATCTATATTTATCTTTTCATTTACATTTATAATTATATATTTATAGAACCCAACCATATGAGAAAACTATATAGATACCCCAGATAATAATAATTGCCAATATTTGCAGTGCCCTTGCAAGGTTCTTGTTGGGAACTATTTTTATAATTAAGATCATATGTATACAACAAGAATAGCAAATAAGTTGAATTTAATTGAAATGAATTGAATATGATCATTATTAGAAGGTAAGTCTGCTTGATTAACAGGTTACTTTGTTTAAATAAAAATTATTATTAAATCATATTTTTCTGTTAAAACCAAATATTTTAATCAAATCAGGAGTAATTTTAAATAGAAGTAAGAATAAAAAAGTAAAATTACTGACAATAGACTATAAAAAAAAACGTGCTAAAACAACTATTACACATGGCTCATCATTATCATGACAAGTCTGACGCGTTTGTAATGAACTGTTGGCGAACTTCACAATTCGATTCATACATTCATGCATTATAATTTCATAGATATGCAGATTTCCTCACTTTAACACTGAACACGGACCTCTATTGTAGGAAATATAATTTTACCTTAATTGTATCGCAGTATCAGAGTTCTCGCACCTCTGACACTGTTCTCATTCACTTGCCTGGGTATTTTACGCCTGGTTACGAGATGATTATATCTGAAGCTGTGTGATATTTCTAACATATCCTTCAATCCTATTTCTTATACATCTTAGTCGACTTTTACGATACCCACTGTACGAAATGGGGTGATGGACCACACAGCAAAATTGAACTTGTAATAAAAAAATGAATATCATTAAACTAGAACTAGAGCGTAGCCGCTGGAAAGAGTTAGTCACTTCCACTTTAATGATGTTTTTGTCAGTTTTTTCTGTACACATTTATGTCTCTCAGGTGATTGATTATCTTTTAACACTTGTGAAAAGAATAGGTACACGTACTCCCTTTATCCTATACTATTAAACGAGCAATTCTTGTATATATATATATATATATATATATATATATAATCGGGATCTCGGAAACGGCTCCAACGATTTTCGTAAAATTTAGTGTCCAGGGAGTTTTGGGGATAATAAATCGATCTAGCTAGGATTTATTTTTAGAAAATGTCTTTTTGTCCGTGTTTTTAGGCAATGAAAAACTGCTACAATATCGTTAGAATAAGAAGGTAAATTTTGAAAGATTATTAATGATTATAAATAGCTTAATTTGTATAATGGGCGGTCACAGAATCGTAAAACCCCGGTTCGAGCCCAGACCGACCGACCGACTTTTTTTAATTTTTTTTCAAGTTCCTTTCTTTTTTGAGAAAATCTATTTTTTCGAGCCCTTTTTTTAGTATTTTTTAAAAACACGAAAATTTAAATTAAAATAATTGCACTCATGATTTTTCAGTTCCGTTTTTTCTGTTATGTCGCTAAGATCAAAAAATACTATTAATATTTTATCAGTATGTAATTTGTATCTAAATATAATTTCCAAAACACACGAATTAAAAAAAATCGAACGAGAAATACCGAGCAAAGCTCGGTCAACCAGGTACTTTCCTTCTATATTAGCTTTTTGCCACTTAAAAACCTATAGCAGATCAAGGGCACCTCGATGTAATTTGCTACGGGCCTCGCGCTTTCTTAATCCGGCACTGGCGTGACATATTATGTGAATGTTATAAAGTGCATAGCAGTTATTCATCACAGTTATTATGAACACAAAACATGTTAAATGCACAAGTACAGTGATATCACATTTGGATGATTACAGAGGAAAGTTTTAATATTTTATACAATTTATCATTCGGCTCAAAAAACGACTTGACCGATTTTGCTTAAAATTTAATGAGGTAAGTTACATAATTATGCGCTAAATGAAACTGGTCCCATGTCAATATCACTCTTTGATCACTCAAGACATTTATCACTCAAGACACACGAGGCAAACATTGAATCCGAACATACATACATACATACATACATACGTACATGTGCACACACAGACATCCTCTTAAAAACCATACTATTCGACTTTAATACCTTGAAACGTGGAGATATGTACAATTTCCAATTTGCCAAATCGGACCCATTACAATAACTTCCCAACGGGAATTTAAAAAAACAACTAGTGATCCGTCCCAGATTTGCACGGGTGATATCTGAACCTCTGCAACAGCGTCACCTACCAGGTTCGACTATAGCTAAGAACTATACAGGTGACCCCATAAGCACTACATATTATGCGTGGTAGAGCCATGCTGCAATTATATTAGAAGTATAGTTGTAGCACGAATGGGTCGGCTCGACCGGAGAAGGATCACGCTCTCACAGAATACCGGCGTAAAATAGCAGCTTAATACTTTTGTGTTTCGTATGGCGAATATAGAGATCCGGAGACACTTTTATTACTGAAAACGAGGCATTCCATCTTAGACCTCAGGGGTGACAACGCATCTGAGTTTTGATTCTTAAAATCGAGTTTGTCACCCTTATTCTACAAAAAAAAAACATAAAAAATTTATCAAAATTGGTCAAACCGTTCTGGAGAGGAAGAGTTACGAATACACGCACACCAAAATTTTATATAAAATTGGCGACACGCCCGGCTTCGCACAGGTGCATTGGTATAACATGCAAGTATATATAATATTACCCTTCCTCTTGAATCATTATGATTATTGATTAAAACTGCATCAAAGTCCGTTGCGTGGTTCAAAAGATCTTAGTGTACAGGCGGCGGGAAGCGACTTTGTTTTTATATCTACTATGTAGAGTTGTAGAGATATAGTTTTCCGATAGTGACGTTTCACCTCTCATTCATTATCTAGAAATTCACTCTTTCTTCGCATGACGTGTATAATATTATCTCTCTTATCAAACGGAGCCAAGCATATAAAATGTACAACACGGCATGCAGTAAAGTCATATTATCTATAGCCAACGCTTCTCTGCGCGTGCCTCACACTCGCAGTCTCGTACATTGCATCTCAGTCTCGCACGATCACTGAACAGGGGTAGCCGTGCGTTCCAACATCATCAAAACAAAACATCAGTGTTATAAACATGAGATAAACTGCAATTTAAAATCTATCTAGCAACACATAGAGTCAATTTTGCAACCTCAAGTGTCCAGAAACATTGTTGAACTAGTAATTTAGTGGTTCACTTTCGTAGAGTTCAATAACATAAGGTGAAACTCCCCAAAACAATGCCGGCCCAGCAGGAACTACACAGCAGCATCGTCCTACGTGAGATCACACCTGAGTGTAAGTACTTTTAAGCTTTTATGTTCAGCAGCAACCCTTAAATTTATTGAGTTTTCATCTTAAAAAACCACATTTTTATGTAATGCTTGATGGATCTTTCTACTTAGGAATGTATCTGGACCTCTCTTACATATTTTTAAATAACAATGCGTTCACCACTGTATTTCAATCTGAAGGGTATATAGAGCTAGTATAATTACAGGCCTTGTGATGTTCCATCTCATTTCTCAGAACTGGTAACTCATCTGCAGTCTTCTTTGCTCGAAGTTCGCTGCAGGTCCTAATGGACTGCGGTAGCCACTATAAAGTTATCACTTCGGTTTTAACTATTATACATATAGTAATAATATTATATGAAATAAAAACATCCCCAACAATATTTTCCACTTCACAAAATACATATTTATATGGATATGGTATGCGCATAGTAAGGTATGCACATATTATGTAAGTTGGTATCAGAAAATAATTATTAGAAAAATTGAATATTGAAATAATTATTGAATAATTATACTATAAATGTTTTATATGCCACTTAGAAAATAAAGTTTATATTGATTATTCAAAATTACCAAACGTTACCTATGTGGGTTTCAAGATCTCATGGCCAAACTTTTAAATCATTAAGCAATTCAAGTTGCATAAGTAAGTAAATACTATTGGGCAACTTAGTAACCCAGTCTCTCAATTAATGACGTGTTCTAGTTTATTCAGTTACATTTTTATTTAACACATGGTGGAATCCAAGGGATATTGCACGAGAATAAGTTGTAGAACAATGGAAGAATACAAAAACAATATAAACTTTCCTACCTCAATATAAAACGTGGGAACTCCATTTCTTTTTCGGTATTCACGCAGTTAGTAAACAAGTCATTGTCCGTCGAGATCACCACGTTAAACATCCGGTAGAAATAATTTTTTTCCATAACTAAATGAGAACACTTATAGTAAAATTTTAAATAATGTACAAACAATTTCAAATTACTTTAACTAAAACGGAATAGGTGAACTTTTTAATTTTTCTTACCACGTTTTTTTATCACAAACCTACTTGTATTGTCATCCTAGTTTGAATTATATATTAACTTTCAGCTCATCGGGAAGTTAGTTTAAAATTAATTACTAAGGTCGGCCACATACATACAGAATTCCGTTTCGGGGTTCCGTTTCGGAATTCTGACTCGGGATTCCGAATGCAGCAAGTCCATATAAAGTCAATGACCACATACGGTCTTTTCCGTACGGAATTTTACGGGCATAATGGGATTCCGTACGTCTGGGGCCGACCCATTAATTCCGTTTCGGGATTCCGAAACGGAATTTCGTATGTAGTGTGTGGCGGGCCCAAATTAATGACCCGTCACACACCTACTACCGTAGTTTTCCGTACGGAATTTTGCGGGCAAAACGAGATTTCGTGTGTGTGTGGCAGACCCGTTCGTTCTGTTTCGGGATTCCGAAACGTAATTCCGTATGTAGTGTATGGCGGGTCTTAGTTGTACCCAGGACGACAGACAAACAGTAAAGTAAAAACATGGTAAAATATAGTATAAAATTTTTGTTAAGCGTCCTTTTAAGTTCACTAATGAGGAAAATTGAGGTATTGTCGTCTAGATGCCACATTTAACTTTTTTTAACAATATTTAACTCAGGCTTCTTTCAACTTTTAGGTAACCATGAAATAAAAGTAGTTAAAATTAGTAAAAAGTATTAAAAGTAGTAAAAAGTATAAAATAAAAACTGAAACAAAATATAAGCATGTTCATTATCGACCTTTATCGTTGGTATTTGTCAAACTCAGATCCTCTTAATTAATAATTATATTATTTACAATATTTATATTAACAATTTTAGAATTTTAAAATTTATACGTGGTAGAGCCATGCTGCATCTATATCATGGTTATGGCAAGAATGGGTCGACTCGACCGGGGAAAGATCACGCTCCCACAGAATACCAGCATAAAACAGCAGCTTAATGCTGCTGTGTTTCGTATGCATAGAAACGAAGACTAAAGAAAAGAAGAAATAAGCTATTTCTAATCAATATGATTTTTACACAACTACAACTGCTGTTGTAACTGTTTCTTTAAGTCCCGCTGGATTTCTTGCTGACCAAGACAGCGATATTCCGAACCAGTGGTAAATAAAACCTAACAACTATTTTTGATAAATGTTATTTATAAAATATATTAAATTAAGACAAACTATGTATACATAGAAAATTCTCCAAATGACTGACCGACCGAGAAGACCAATTAATCGCAAAAATAAACACGCCAAGACTAAATGAGGTTTTATAATGTGGTAGAGCCATGCTGCAGTTATATTAGTAGTATAGTTGTAGCACGAATGGGTCGGCTCGACCGGGGAAGGACCACGCTCTCACAGAATACCAGCGTCAAATAGTAGCTTAATGCTGCTGTGTTTCGTATGGTGAGTGTAGAGAACCGGAGACCATTTTTACTTGAAACGAGGCATTCCAGTCCTAACGGGTGACAACGCATCCGCATTTTTAATCGTAATCGAGGATAGATGACTGGAGCGATACATTTAATGCAGAGAGTATTGATGACAAGGTTACGACATTTAACTCTAATATTCATAAGCTGTTTGACAAACACGCACCTATTCGTGAGGTTAGGTTAAAGCGCGCGCCTGCGCCATGGATTACTGAAAATATCCGTAAGGCCATGTCTAAGCGCGATCAGATGTTTGGGAAATTCAAGCAGAACCGTTGTGAACTCAATTGGGCAAAATTCAAAGCTGCGAGAAATCGATGTAATCAGATGGTACGAGCCGCTAAACGCCGCTATATTCACCATAATATCATGAACTCTTCTATGGCTGATACATGGAAATTTCTCCGGACGATCGGGGTCGGTAAACCTACGTGTAACGTGGACCCTGCAATCATTTCTATAAGTGACCTAAACTTACATTTTTCTTTAACTACCCAATTGGAGGCTTCTGTTAAATCAAGTACTATTTCTTATTTGAATTCCATGCCACAATCTCGTAACTGCACATTTAATTTTTCTCCCGTTGCTGATGAGGATATAAAAAAGATCATCTATTGTATTGACAGGTCTGTTGGTCTAGTGGTTAGTGACCCTGACTGCTAAGCCGGAGGTCGTGGGTTCGATTCCCACCCAGGACAAATGTTTGTGTGATGAGCACGATCATTTGTTCTGTGTCTGGGTGTAATTTATCTATAATATTTATGTATTTAGAAATATATAAGTATGTTTATCGGTTGTCTAGTACCCATAACACAAGCTCTGCTTAGCTTGGGACTAGATGGCGTTGTGTGATAGTTGTGGAATATTATATTATATTATATTATATATATATTATTAAGTCTATGGCAGTTGGCTTCGATGATGTGAATAGACTCATGATCACCTTAATTCTAGACAATGTAACTCAGGTTATTACTCACATCATTAATCATTCATTATTGACTGGGGATTTTCCCACACTTTGGAAAAAAGCATTTGTTATTCCGCTGCCCAAAATAAATAACCCCAGTTCTTTCTCTCACTTTGGCACAATATCTATTCTCCCTTTTTTATCTAAAGTTCTTGAAGCTATTGTCCACAAACAAATTTCTTGTTACATTTTCAAAAATAATTTTCTTAGCACATTTCAATCTGGTTTTAGGCCTGGGCACAGTACAACCACAGCTCTTTTGAAAGTTACAGAAGATTTTCGTACTGGAATGGAGAACTCAAAATTGACTGTGTTAGTCCTAATAGACTTCTCTAACGCTTTTAACGCTGTTGATCATGATATTCTCCTAGCTGTACTTTGTCACCTGGGATTCTCTTCGTCAGCACGGGACTGGTTCTCGTCGTATCTTCGGGGTCATCAGCAGGCTATTCGAGTGGGTCAGATCGTCTCTGATTGGTGTTCGTTGTCTGCTGGTGTTCCTCAAGGCGGAATTCTCTCTCCTCTCCTGTTCTCAGTCTTTATAAATCTCATTACATCCCACATTCGCTGTTCGTACCATCTGTATGCTGATGACTTACAAATTTATGCTCAAACTGAGGCGGCAGGTATCGATGATGTGATTAAGAAGCTTAACTGCGACCTTAACAGTATTTATTATTGGTCAGACAGATTTGGTATTAGGGTTAATCCATCAAAGTGTCAGGCTATTGTGGTTGGTAGTTCTCGTAGATTGCCTAAAATTGATATGAAGGTGCTACCTCCTATAATTTTTAATAATGTTGCTATTCCTTACTCAATAACTGTTAAAGATCTTGGCTTAGTTATTGACAACACCCTTACTTGGCGACCGCATATATATGAAGTGAGCAAAAAGGTCACTCACACTCTGCGTTATCTGTATCGTCTCAAGAATTTTTTACCGATAGGGATTAAGGTGATGCTAATACAGACTCTAGTGTTGCCTATTTTAGATTATGCAGATGTTCGCTATGCAGATGCCTCTCGAGAACTTCTAAACAAACTGGATCGACTTCTTAACAATTGTATACGCTTCATTTTCGGTTTACGTAAATACGACCACATCTCCTCTTATCGTTCTCAGCTTAAATGGCTACCTCTCCGCTATCGCAGATATTTCAGAATACTGTGCACATTATTTTCAGTTTTACACGATCCGTTTGTCCCTGAATATCTGAAATGTAAATTTCAGTATCAGGGTGATTCTCATAGTCGTTTTCTCCGTTCTACGGAAAAGTCTAATCTCCATGTCCCCCTCTGTCACACTAGCTTCTTGTATAAATCTTTTACGTCTCACGCGGTAAGATTGTGGAACGAGCTACCGAGCAGTGTACGTGCAGCCACGAGCAAGGCATCGTTCAAACGCTTGCTATGGAGTCATTTTCTGGCGTTTCAGGAGTAGTTTGTCGACTAACATTTTTTTTATATTCTTAAATTCTAACTGTTCCCTTATCCTGTTTTTATTTCAAATATTTCATAGGTGTTTGAATCAGAAACAGCTATATATAATTATGTATATATATATATATATATATATATATATATAATACGTAGTTTATAACATGTAATGCAATATGTAATGTGTATTTCTACTTAAATGTTTTAACTCAGTAGCACTTTGCACCCACAATATCTTCTCTGCTTAGCCTGGAGGTAGACTGGCAGAGAATGCCTTGTTGCATTAAGTCCGCCTTTTTGTACTCGGTGTGCAAATAAAGCATAAATAAATAAATAAATAAATAGATGTAGATGTCTATGGGCCACAGCAACCACTTACCATCAGGTGGACTGTGTCACCCTATCTTATAAAACGACACGACAAAGTTTATCCCATATATCATATATATATATATATATATATATATATATATATATACATATATATATATATATACATATATATATATATATATATATATATATATATATATACATATATATATATATATATATATATATATACATATATATATATATATATATATATATATATATATATATATATATATATATATATATATATATATATATATATATGCTCAATCGCATCGCAGTGAATATAATTAAATATTTTCAATAGTTAAAGTTGTATTATTAAAATAGTATTTAGCTAAAATTGGATAGAGAAAATTAAACAAAACAAGGGAATAAGAGAGTCACCTCCTGACCACAGGTGCTGCAAAGCACCCCAAACCTTGGGAATCGGAAAGTAGGTACGTGTGTAACTAAATGCAATAAAATCCGTAAAATTACTTTTCGCGTTGTGTAGTATTCTCTCTCGTACTCGATTAATACTAGTACTCGGTTAATTACGAAAATAATCTTTATTTACATTTGATTGTGTTTAACAAATAGCCTTTTAAAACTGAGCCACACCGACTTGCATTATTCATATTTACGTTCCTATAATTAATTAAGGCAGATATTGCCAATACTTCGCTTCATGATAATGATTCACCAATTAGAAAAACCTCGTAAGATTTTTCCTATAGAATAATAATTTAGATCGTATGCTACCGCTATAAATTAAATATCGGACAATTATAAAAAGCAGATTTGAATATTTAAATAAAATTTAGCATATAACCTTAGTAACACCAAATTATAATCGCGCAATCAAACAATATAATTTGGATTTGACGATTTCTTTCATTGAATTGAACACTATACATTTAAATAAAACTAGCTTTTATGAATTTTATTGCGTATTTTAACTTATTTTATATTCCCGACATTTTGAGCACTTTGCATCATCCATGGGCCCCCATAAGTACTACCCCTCCCGAGACCATAAGTGCTGTAAAGTGCTCGGAATTTCGGGGATATAAAATAAGTTAATATACGCGATAAAATCATAAAAACTAGTTTCACTTAATTTAAATGTGGATGTGTGTGACACGCAGCAACACTGCCTGAAAGTTCAGATAGTGAACGTACGAACGAAGTTCAAGATGTATAAGGATTCCATTTCAAATAGAAACACACCCCTTGACCGCCAACATATAACATTTCAAGTCTTTCTCTAACGATCATGCAGTATCTGTGAATTATTTTAACAGAAACAATACTTAATAACCTAAAATAAAAATTACACTGTTATATATCATCAAATTCGAGACCTAGCAAGCCTATTTTTGTCATTCGGTTCACATAGAATAACATTACTTGTTTAATACAAGTAACGTAAATAATATTGAATGAAATTTTGATTGACCTATCAGTACTGTTATAATTTTTATTTATTTAGTTATATTTAACGTCTGTTGTGTTAGTAAAAGATCTAGAATTATTCAAACTTATTATAAAAAACAAGGAACCCAAATACACTGATCCTATATATCCACCTTTATATTATATAACGACCCTGTGGCAATATTTAGATTTAAGATTATAAGAGACCATTTTTACTTTATAAATTTTTCAATTTTTATTAAAAATGATCTTAAAGTTTTTCGAATAAAATATATACATAGATCACTTATGCTATTGCTTAAATCTGGCAGTAAAGTTTCATCATAATCCGTTCCGCCATTCCCAAGATAATTAGACTAGTCAGACAGAGACAAAATTTTAAAAACGGTTGTTTATGTTATAATATCGTTCAAATACCCCTGAGCTTATAGAAACAGTTATTCCAATATTATTATATTGCAGACAGAAATTTCATAGAGTAATGTATAGCTTAATAGTACTCTTTCGTATGGTGAGTGTAGAGAATGGGAGATCACTAAACGAGTCTTTCCATCTTAGTCCTCTGTGGAGACAACGCCTCTTATTTTGATTCATAATCGGGTATAGATTTTAGTATCACAACCTCACTACTGGTTAATTTAATAAATACCAAAGAATTACAGCTTGTAGCGCCTCAATGAATTGATGGGTAGCTTAAATTAATAATTAATTAATTGCCGCTGCGAAGAAATGTTACATCGCTTTGCATTTCCTATCACATTTACCACGAAGGGTGCTCTGAGGAATTGTTCGGATTAATTCCAACTGCCAAATTTTATCAACTCACATCGCGACAAAACCCACGTCATCCACACCATCTGTATGCTTAGTGGTCCACTAATATGCGATTTATTAGAAGTTTTCTTCCTCTCATGACTTCTTCGTGGAATTGTTTACCATGGCGATTTTTCTGGACCGGGCATATAGGGACCTTCAACAAAAGAGCTTATTGCTTTTTAAATGGCCGGCAAAGCACCTGCAATTCCCCTGGTGTTGCAGTTGTTTGTGGGCGGCTGTCGACACTTACCACCACATCAGGTGAGCCCCATGCTCGTTTGCTACCTCTTCTATAAATAATATTTATCCAAAGTAGATCTTATCTAACATATCAAACAAGCATAATTTGCAATGTATTGTCGAGTTCGACGGTCGGCTTATTTGTTTTTTGTTGTGTTGCGGAAAACATCAATAAAGGAGTATTAAAATAATAAAGACAAAAACCGTTCTGCTTGTAAGATGTACAATTATTAAATAACAATTTTGTTGTTTGGCTGTTGTTTTCGAATTATAGCATTTACGATACGTTTATCAACTGAATATGATTTATTTTTTTCTGTCTCTAACAAAATAACATATCATGCTTTTTGGCAACTAATTTATAGATGATAAATAATATACATATTAGTATATTATTCATTTAAATATTTTTAATATATTTATGCGAAACACCACTGACTGACTGACTCATCACAATATCTCTGAAACTATACACCCGATTGAGTTGCATTATAGTATAGTTACTCATTTCGCAATGTAGACGCACGCTAAGAACGGATTTTACGATAGTCCCACCAAAAAAAATTCTTGATATTTTACGTCTAGGTTCCGCAATAAAATATGTTCGTGCGCTCATTTTATTATTTTATTTAATTTTCGGATTAGAAAAGACACTTTTCTGAGCTTATAAAAAAATTATGTCGGATATTTAATAAAGGCCTCTTCCGGCCAATCGGCCAACATTTTAACCATGGTGAACATATCAGTAATTGAAAGTGAAAACACATTGAGAACAAGAGCCTTATAACGTAAAATGATCCGAGGAATTGTAAAGTTACAACACACTTTTACAATTCCTCCGATCATTTTACGGATCGGAGGAATTGTATTTTGAACTTTTGAACAAATGCGATGGATAATGATGGAATTACGCGGTGTTCGAAAAAATGGAATAAAACTGTAAAAATGCAACCTTTTAGAGGTTTTAATATGTAGTTTTAAATACTAATGGCCTTACTCACAAAATCGATCGATCATAAATGTATTATTAAATAATGCTTATAGTTTGCTCCTTCTTTCGCTCTCTATCTTTCTCTCTCTATCTCTCTCTCTTTCTCTCTCTCTCTCGCTCAGTAAGTAAGGTTGGTAAAAATGCAAAAAAATCCATTATTTTTAAGAAATATTAGACAACACACTTTTTATCGATAACTTGTCAATAACGGCAGAAATCTTTGAAGCAAAGCATTCATCTTTACAGCCGACGAAAACAATATCTACCAATTGATATTTACGGGCTAATGATAAATATGTACAAGTACAAAACTTCAATGTCTTGATAATAAAATAAGACTCAGTTAATCAAGTTTAGAGACCTCACAGAAAAACAACGTTTGATATAAATACGATTTACAGCAATCAATCAATACCAAAAGTCCACAGCTGAACGTGTCCTACCCAGGGAATACGAGTACATATTTCCCTGTGAGGTATTATCTCATAGGGAGGATATTTACCGTAATTGATTCGTTTGGCAGGTTTTTAAATAAACTTGTAGGGGGGGGGGACTCCCCCCCCCCGGACCATCAACCATCAAAGCTTAACTCAAGTAAAATATTATTCATTATTAATTAGTATCAAGATATTTTTTCAGCGATGACACTTATCTAGAGAAACTTGGAAATAAAAACCTTATCTAAATATACAAGAATTGAGATGTACACGCTCGCTGATTTCCCATTTTAGTACAAAGACCGATACGTCACATCTCGTCACACAAGATGTTTTACAATGTAACGGGATCTGTAATCTCCGTATACGTGCCTGCATTCTCAATGTGATATCAATTGCAGTACCCGCGGCGCGCTATCTAAAGATACTGCTACAAATATGCATTGAACACGTTTTTTTTGCGATTAGAAGTTTTTGTCGATAATTTATGTATGTCTATATATATTTGTACATATTATGTTTTACAGGTTATATTTCTGTAGTAAAATGTATATATAACGTAGTTAATTATCTTTTTTATTAAGTTTTTATTCTGTATTCCTACGTCGTTGTTGTCTTCTGCAGGCATATAGCCATGCAGGTCTCGGGCCTCGGGGTGTACCCCTTTACCCGGATGTTCCTCACGGCACACTACAGTGTGCCGGTCCTGGGCGCCTTGATGTTAAAGGCGTTATTATAACGACTATTGTCGCAGTCGGTTAATTTATAAGCAAAAGATGGTTATCTAATAATTGTGTTTAAATAACACAATTATTTGTCAAAGTTGGCCTTTCTGCGGCATTGAGGGGTTTACTCAGACTCCCTAATCTATATAGGGAGGAGTTCTCTTGGATAAGGTCGCCCGTCCGGCGGCCTTGCATGCAACGGCGCGAAGCCGTTGAGGTGTTCGTGTGGCCCGTTGTCGGCACGGTCAAACATACCGCGCGCCAGCCGGACCACGAATTCATGAAGGCTCTATCTCTATCTTGAGGTTGGCCGCTATGACGTCATTACGGACGTAGCGACCCGCACCGACTATAGTTCTTAATGACAAATTCTGCTGGGCCTGAAGTCGCCGCTTCTGACGATCGCTCAGGAGTGCATACCAGGCCGGAGCAGCGTATGTTAGCAAGGGTCTTATGTAGGTTTTATAAATGGTTATCTTCGACTTTGTCGGTAACTTGGGTGTCAGGACAGGACGGAGCATTGCCCGCGCACATCGAGCTTTCCGTATAGCAGAGTCAACGTGCGCAGTCATACGCAGCATCCTGTCAATCCGACATCCAAGGTAGGTCACGGCCTTCTCATATGCGATCTCCTGGCCTCTGAGGGTTAGCGGTGGTGGTAGGTTTCTATAGCGGCGAGTGAGTAGAGCGGTCGTCTTGCTAACATTGACGGCCATCCTCCACTCATCCAACCATGGTGGCAGCAGGTCCAGCAGACGTTGCATCCTGGCAGCTGCTATGTGGGCTCTTCTGGACGACGTGAAGTATGCGTTGTCATCCGCAAATAGCGCTAGTTCGACGTCGTCCTCCCATCTGTATTCCTACACCTACATCAACTTCACACCACTCCATGGGGTGACTGGTAAAGAAAGCCTCAAGGCTGTGGAGTGTAGAAGTAAGGAGTACAGACACCGTTAAATAAGGGTGGCGCCACTATAACTACGGAGTAAATTTTAAAGAATGCACCGAAAAATATTAGTGGGATAGATGCCTTTTTCGAGGTTATATTTACTAAATAAAATTATTTTAGATTTTAGAGCTACTGAGCAGTTTAGCATCACAATTAAACCGTCGACAACTGCTAAGTTCATTTCATCCCAGTAGCTACTCCAGCGCTGCTGTGGAGAGTTTTCGAACTGTTATTTACTGCTTACAGATGGCCACTTTTTCAACTATTCTACTATGGGAATTGGTACTCCTTACTTCTACACTCCATACTCAAGGCATTAAGTCCGCCCTTTGTATTCTTTTGTTTTAGGAAAATGCAATAGAGAATAAATAATAAATTAATTTTGTATTAAAAACATTTTTATTGTTTGAATTTGACGGTAAATTGTTTAAATAGAATGATAATAGTTTTATCCCAATTGATCTCGAACACGGCATTAACTAGATCGAAAGAAAGCTTTCTCTGTAGTTTAATACACAAATCATATTATTTAGACGGAAGTGAGTGAAAACTGAATTACAAAATTCCATTACGTTCATACATGTTCTGACAAGTAAATAGAGGTCAAGCTAATAAAAGCGTGTCTTTCAAAAGAATCTAAAGAAGTCCGATAACCGTGGTGTCCCAGTCTTTCCGAAATTTGACATTTGCTGTCAAATTCGATACACATCTTTAAGTTGGCATATTTCTGTAACAGACGCTAGAATCTGAGACTAATTATACACTTCCTTTTTTGTTCTTTTCTTTTTGTTTTTTTTATCTTTTTGTAATAAGTTGAACTTGGTAGAGCTATGATGCAGCTATATTACTGGTATAGTTATAGAACGCATGGGTCAGCTCGACCGGGGAAGGACCACGCTCTCACAGAATACCTGCGTAAAATGGCAGCTTAACGCTGTTGCGTTTCGTATGGTGAGTGTAGAGAACCGGAGACCCTTTTTACTGAAAACGAGGCATTCCATCTTAGTCTCCACGGGTGTAGCGCATCTGCATTTTGATTCGTAATGGAGGCTGGATGTGGATGTCTATGGGCCACAGTATCCATTTACCATCTGCGTGCTCGTTTGTCACCCTTATCCTATGAAATAATTCGAATATTCTTCGATTCTATCAAATAAACGAGAACGATGACTTTCTACGATCGTTATTATTAGAAACGCTACGATTAGAAAACTATAAACCATAGAGAATATAACTATAAACGGTGAATGAAATTAACCATAGAATACCATTATGTATGTATTACAGTATTCTATGAAATTAACGCATGTCAAGTTACTGTAAATTTCAGATATGTCATTCCCTTTTTATAGTTTTGTATGACGTTAACAATCTTAGTACGATCATCTTGGCTAACCCCGCGGGCACTGAAAAAGCTCAAAAAGTAAAGTAAAGTTAATTTATTTTAATAATAATAATTATAAAATATAATAATAAAAAATAACAGAATATGTGCCACTGCTGGGCACCACACTCTTCATGCTGAGGTTTTAAAGTAAGAAAAGTCCGCCGCACTGCTCTAATGTATATTAGCAGACTTCACATTCACATTGGCTGTTTTCTAAAACATAAAAATATTCTCGCCATGTTTTCTTTATTGTTGAGCACGGTGTCAATTAGCATTTAAAAATACAATTTACATTTTTATTAGTGCCGGCGGTATTACGAAACTTTAATGCGAGGTGCCCAACGTTACCACGGTTTAACGATACACGTAACGTAAAAAAAATTGTACTATCCCAAAACAAGGGCAAAATTAAACCTTTATTTATCGACTTCAAAAACTAAATAACAATGGTAGAGCCAAGCGGCAGCTTTGCTGTTGCACACATGGGCTGGCTCAAACCGGGGTGGTACCACGACCTCACAGAAGATTAGCGTGAAGTAGGGGCTTTGCTTCTGCGTTGCGTCTGGTGAGTGCAGGTGGCCGGAGGTCCAATCCCCCCCCCCATCAACATGGTAGCGGAATTAAATGCAAGACTACCCCAGGAGGGTGCTAGCAGTCCTGTAGAATCCATCGCTGAGCATCCACGACCAAGCTACTCCACTCCTGAGCGTAGGTGCTCAGGCTGCCCCGCGTATTCTGAGGGGGAGCGGATAAAATTACGCTCGAGACTAAGCCTGCTCGGGACAAACGGAACAATCACTCAAAGGCACCCTCTGCCACACTATCCGTGAATTTCTGCCATATCAGGAGGACTTAATTCAAACCTTCAAGCTGTCCACTATCATCTGGATACGTAGAAGCCGGTCTTGCTCTTTCTAACCGAGACCCAGGTGTCCTCTCCGGCTGATACTTCGTATCACTCCTGCCCGGGGTACAAATTAGAACACTCCCCTGTGCCCCGGGCTGGAGTTTGCGTGTACGTCAGAGAGGACATCTGTTTTGACGGCTCAGCAGCCTTGAAGGTACGGACCTGTCCATCTTATGGCTGCGCGTGGACAACATCCCCGCGTCCACGGGTGCCTCTATAGGTTCCATAGCGGTAATGCCGAAACAGACCGACTCATTGACCACGTCCAGATGGCTACAGACTCCGTGCTACAACAGATCCCATCCGCAGAGATCGTGATACTTGGTGATTTTAACGCTCACCACGCTGAATGGCTTGCTTGGTTCTCGTTTAACCGATCATGCGGTTAGATCTGTTTATGACTTTGCTTTGGCATATGGTCTGACACAACTGGTTACCTCGCCTACGCGGATCCCAGATGTGGAAGACCATGTACCTTCCCTGTTGGACCTTCTACTGACCTCTCATCTGGACGGATATCAGGTCTCCGTCGATGCCCCTCATGGCTTCTCGGACCATTTGCACTACGTCTTAAACAGGAGTGCTACCAGGCCTGGGCTCGCGCATCAACACCTCGGGATGCAAATACCAGCGCTCTTAAAAAGAAGTACAATTCTGCCTCCAGATCCTTCAAAAGTGTCATTGTCAAGGCAAAGTCAGAGCACATCGGCAGAATTGGAGAAAAACTAGTTCGTCTTCCTTCGGGAACACGTGTATTCTGGTCTCTCGCCAAGGCTGTCCAAGGGAACTTCTGTCAGCCATCTCTGCACAGGAAGGACGACTCACTAGCCCATGCCGCAAAGGACAAAGCCAACCTGCTGGGCTCTCTCTTTGCGTTCAATTCGGCTCTTGATAATAGGGGAACACTGAACAGATATTACAAAAAATAGCGTTTTTTTTTTTTTTATAGGATAGGGTGACAAACGAGCGCACAGTCCACCTGATGGTAAGTGGTTGCTGTGGCCCATAGGCATCTACATTTATCCTCGATTACAAATCAAAATGCAGATGCGTTGTCACCCGTGAGGACTAAGATGGAATGCCTCTTTTCCAGTAAAAAGGGTCTCCGGTTCTCTACACTCACCATACGAAATACAGCAGCATTAAGCTGCTATTTCACGCTGGTATTCTGTGAGAGCGTGGTCCTTCCCCGGTCGAGCCGACCCATTCGTGCTACAACTATACTACTAATATAACTGCAGCATGGCTCTACCACGTAAGAAAGTTCAAGCGAATGACCGGTAAAAAGTTAAATATACGCGATAAATTCCGTAAAAACTAGTATTATTTCAACGAATGACCGGTGTCAATGGACAATTAATTAAAGGAAACAATAATATTATTCGCCATCTATCGATTCGTATAGTGGATTTATTCGAAGCAGCCTTTCTATATAATGATACAAAATAACGTTAAGACGGCTGTCCGGCTGTTAGACGACATTGTCTATGTAGGGACGGACATTCGATATTTTAAGTATCAAACTAAACTTACTTTAAATGTGCGGAGTGAGTGCTCCATGCAGAATCTCCTGCTTACCCAACTCAGTAGAACCTCGATACGATAAAGACCAAGGGAAACGTTAAATAATTTGAATTATTGAGGTTTTTACTTACTAAGTTGTTTTATATTTGTACTTACAGAGGTTCGTTTGTGAGCTTTGTTTAGAAATTATATACTCACATAGACAGACGAACTAGGTTAAATGCAAATGAAACTTTTAAGTGTTACATATGTACATACGTCCTTTATTTTAGGTTATAAGATACATTTATTCAAGTTTTTTTCATTCTACATAAAAAGTCGGCAATTTTTTTCTGTTTGAAACTTTTCAAACTTTCTATACCAATTTTATTTTCAACATTAAATAAAGAAGAGACAATATCATCCTCTGTGTTTCTAAGTTACTGTACTTAGAACTTAGTGTATTGTTTACATTTGAAGCCATTTGATAAACCCGTGTAAGCAATAAAAATGGTTTACAGGGAACCCTTATTATTTGTACATTCATTTAAAATGACTCATTGATAGATGATTGAAGTTACAAAGGTCGCCTTCCTTACAACTTGGAGTTACTGAGGTGCGACGCCCTAATTTTTCGTTTAAGTTATAGAGGGTTTGTATTTTAAGTAAAAGAGGTTTTGGACTCCGAGCGGAAGGGAACACATCATTTTATAAATTTATAGAGGTTATTACGTTATCGAGGTTTAAGTTATCAAGGTTCTACTGTAGATTTTAATAACATATATAAAAATATAATATAATTGGTAAAATAAACTTATAAGTACTATTAATAACATAGCATCTATAATTGGTAAAATAAATTTATTAGTACTATTAATAAAATAGCATGTATAATTGTTAAAATAAATTTGTAAGTACTATTAATATCATAGCATTTATAATTGGTAAAGCGTCTTTAAACGATAGTTTTATCTAATTATGTAATTGACACGCTGACGACCGTCACATTTCAGCTACAAAATTACGACCGACTTTTGTAACCAGATTAGGCAACAGAGTGACAAACGTCTGATTTTATTTTATTTCAGCGAACACGAAATAGCTGGACTTAACTGTTACTCAAGACGTAATATCATGGTACGGTTCTTGATAAAGAAGCGTTTATTAAATCGCTCCAGGTCATTCTAGTTCTACTGCAGATATCCTCATTTCTAAGTTTATCACGCAGAACCCCGAGCATAGTCCTCTCTATAGCTCACTTGGCGACCTTGAGCATCCTCATACGACCAGCAGGAAGGACCACGTCTCAGATCCACAATTCATCACTGGCAACACGCACTGTTTGTGCTATCTCGTTTTTAAGTTTTGAAGTATACCTGTCGAGAAAATGGGCAGCGTTTGTGAAATTATGTGTCGTAATTTCACAAACGCTGCCCAATCGAGTTGAATCCGGCAATTGACCTCTCGGTCGAAGTCTGACTTACCTAGTCAAACTATTTGTCTCAGCTAAACATACTCGCTAACAACTTCAAGCTTAGTGCTCTCAACAACTACCGGCATAGGTGTGTCATGGACGTTACACATGATTTTTGTTTTGTCATGTTCATCTTAAAACCTATCCGTTGGGAGGCACTATTGAGGTCATTGAGGATTGTGCTTAGGTCCACCAGCGATTCTGCCATAAGGACTATATCGTCGGCAAATCGAAGAAGAGTGATGTACTCACCGTTGACGTTAATACCGTATCCTTTCTATTTCAGTTATTAAAAATTAATAAATTATGTTAAAGTATGAATATATTTTCTGCAATGATAGTAATGTATAAGTCAATGATTTTCTATTGAACTGTACTTGGAGTGGAAAGGCAGAACAACATTCAAAAAGTGAATTCCGGTTATCGGTGGATAATCGAACAAGTGTTTCCGAGTATCCCTTCTAACCCTAGGGTCGATTTCTAAGGCCCGGTTTACAATTTGAGAAGTGACAAGTGCGTGTGACAACTGACAAGTAGCAAGTGAGAAGTGGCAAGTGGTATTTAATTCCCACTTGTCACTTGTCACTGCCTGTTCACACGCACTAAGCACTTGTCATTTGTCACTTGTCATTGTCACTCGCACTTGTCACTTCTCAAAATGGGAACCGGGCTTTAGAGTGGATAAACGGAATAACCCATTTTTTGCACAGTTTTCAGTCTTTTTTTTAATTTTTCCATTTTTATTAATATATATAATTTGGTTTATTTGTTTTTAATGTAATTCATATAAAAATTTTGACTACTGAAAACACTAACCTCTACATTTTTCGAACAAATTACTTTCTTCGCTGTGAAATCTGTCAAATATTACGCCTCATTTTTAAATGGCGCCGCCATGGTGACAGAAAGAGTCGTGGATGCCCTCATTGAGAACCTTCTTTTTTGAATTCGGCTACTGCCTAAAGTTTTCTGTGAACTATTTGATACTTTTCTGAAATTATTCTAAAAAAATCTTTATTTGTAAATCTAATCAGTATACCACATTCCTTATCACATGTAAATTGTCTTTCGATTTTGTATTCATTTTGACTTGAATGCATTTTTTTGTTAAAATTTTGAACGCAAAGTATTATGCAATGACATTTTATTCATCTTACTGAGCCCGCAATACTCTACTTTTAAACATGGGTCTGTTTCATCAAAAGCAATACTTGCATGAATTACTAAAATTGTAAATCACAAAGTTTGTTATCTGTGCCCTAAAAACCTAATTTCATTTCACATTGGCCTGTTAATGCCAACGTTGCCAATGCGATCAATACTGCAGGTCGCTAGAAACCAAGGGTATTGGGCCCTTTCCATTTATTATTTTGTTAATATGCATGCAACACAAAAAAATAATAAATGAGAGGCTCTTTATGAATTCATTTAATGTTATGTTAGTGATACAAGTTTGCTACAGTTTACATGTATGTAGCGGGTGGTAAAAAATTATCACTATTTCCTCACGAGTGTCATAAAATAAAAACTAAAAAGTAGTGGTATAATGATTACCTATGTTTACGCGAATATTACGTATGAAATAAAATAATTTTATGAGTTCCATCGCGTTTATTTACTCGCGTAAGAGAATATAATATTGCTGATGTGAAGTACTCACGCTCCAGGGGAGTCTGCAGTCAACACAGAAATAAGTACCTTATTATTTAGATTCCTGTGGCAGTCAACATATTCGGGATCGTCCTGACCATATCAGATTTGATGAACCACAAATTCTTGCAAAAGAACACCGATTCCTACTGAGGATGATTCACGAGTCTATTTAAATAGAAAAACATCCTAATTTCATTCTAATATTATATTTATCGAAAGTTACCTTCAACTGTCACTTACTGTATCTTGAAGTCTTGTGGTATGCTTAAACTGACCATTTATTTTTTTCTTCAGTGCGAGACGCCTTTAAAAATATTATAGTTTTAACACTTTTGACTGCTTTCTTGGTCTAATAGTCGAAAACGCAATCGTTGATCATTTAGTTCCGGGATCGAAACCCGAGTCGGGCCAAGAATCATTTATTGGGTTTTTCTGTCACAAAATTCTCAGTATCAGCCCGGAATATTGGTTTCGAACTTATTGAAGTTGGCGAGGTTCCATTACCGTGCCTCCGGAAGCACGTAAAACCGTTGGTCCTGCGCCAGATCTCCCTCCCGTCGTTTCGGATTACTGTTCCATCGGACTATAAGAGGGTCTATAGGGTAGACCTGTGCTAGCGCATACACTTGGGCAATATAATCCTTTTTTTTACATGGGGAAATGCCTACGCATACCCGCCTCGAGGGGGCAAGGACGGGTTATGTCGGACTCGCACCGACTAAAACCCCATGGTGTTCCACCTTCGTCGCATATTGGCAGGGCCACGGGAACGCTTTCGCACACATCCGCGGCCCTACCAGCGCCTGCCGCTCCATGGCAGCACCTCCTCGGGAGAGGAAAATTCCTCCCCGTTCTCCATCCCAGGTAAGGCGCACCAGAACACATGGCGCACCTTCCTCCACGGCCTCCAATTACATCTGTGCAACAGACGCCCCCGCGTCCGATGCACGAAGGCTATGGGGCCAGGAAAAACGAGCACTTAGAAGTACTAACCTTCCCGACCCCAGCGGTGGATCTGGTCTATGGCTCCGCCGCCAACCAAGATTCGGCTGCGGAGGGTAGGGAGAGCGGCGCCTCGCAATACCGACAATCCTCTCCCCCCGCAGCCCCACCACCACCGCATCAACGGTGCGGCCCCGTTTGAGTCGCGGATGATAGGGCGAGTGGCGCATCGCCATACCAACACTTCTCTTCCTCCGCGACTCCACCTAGGCTGCAGCGGTAGGTGGTAAGGACACCCCTCTCGCTACAGTCCACCAACACACATCCAAAGTGGGCTCCCCAAGCCCACTCGGAGTGGCCACCTCGGGCCGGCCCTTCACCTCGGGCCAGCCTCGTGGGTTCCTCTTTGTTCACCGTGGGCGACCAAGCCACGGCTACTAAGCCCCCCCGCCACGACAAGGCGGGAACCCGTTCGGGGGGGGGGGGGCAATATAATCCTGTCCTGCGCAGATGGCTACTTCCGTTGAGAATGGCCGCCGTTACCAAAATTTAATCTGGAACCCTTTATTATAGTTTTAAAAATAAAACACATAGTTGTTTGAATTTTTTTAATGATCAAAAGTGAGAATGAGAACTTAGAATTATATAAAATATGGCCGCTGGCTATTTAATTTTTCTGAACAGCAAATAAATACCTATCAGAAATAACTTCTGTTGTTTGATAATTTATTGTAAATTAATTAAAATTTGTCACTTCGTAACTTTAAGTTAATTAGTCTGTCAGGCCATGCGGCAAACCTGGTACGCGCGGTGTCATAATGATGGCACGGGTGACAGAGTTTGTATGCTACGCTTTTGTATGTCAAAGCGGAACAATTCTACGTATTTTTGGGACAGCGGTACACAAACCTTTAAATACGAGACCGTCCCGCCTAAAGTGGGACGTATGGTCACGTTAGGTATGCTTGTGTTTAGATTTAATTTTGGGATCCTAAGCAGATGATTTACAGTGCAGTGGCGGTTCAACAATACCCACAACCTCATGTCGTCCCAGGAGTGTTGTGAGAAGCGACAGAGGGAAACCAGGAGATGGGCAGCAGCATCTTCATAGCATATTGCCACGCTTGGCAAGTATGGCAAATATCCCTCCTATGAGGCAAGCTTTAGAGAGGGAGGTGTATGTTCAGCAATGGATTTTAAACAGATAGTAGCACCCACTCGTGGCTGAATGCAGATAGTAGCAGCCAATAGTTCTTAGTCGTTATTACGAAGACGCTGCTGCCCATCTCCTAATTCGTTTCCCTCTATCCTCTCTTACCGGGATACCGGGATGATATGGGGATGACATCGTTACACCGCAACTAAATGGCAATCATCTGCTTAGGATCCCATAATTAATAAAGTTAAACCCAAACCCATGTATGCTACAAGACTTCCAAGATACTGTCAGTTAAAATTGAAGGTAGACTACCTGATACCAGTTAACTTCGCTGGGCGCACGATAATATTTATCCCGGAACCGACATCTAAAATATAAGGAATTCTTTTATGGAACTATCATAAAATCCGTTCTTAGTGAGCGTCTACATTGCGATATAACTATACTAAATTAGTAGTTTTAGAGATATCATGATCGGTCAGTCAGACTGTAGTATTTTAGCCAGCCAGATCAGATCAACCTAACGACGGGGAGCAGAGTCTACTATACAAGGGGATTGTTACTGTAATAGATACTGCGATCGATAATCTGCTTGACAAGCATAGCGATTACGGAAATCTCCGGAAACGGAATTGGAAAAACGAAAAAACGAAAACTCTATGTTACGGGCTGGTGACAGATGATCAATCTTACACAAATTATTTTGTGTTTATTTGGTTTGTGCGAACAAAATCACATTTAATTGGAATTTGTTTATTTTATGAAACGGCAATGGAATTTAGGGCCTATTCATCTTTGAACAAATTAGCCAACCAGGCGGCTATAGTAATTTAATAGGCTGACCCTTTAATAAAAATGACTTCACTGATGAAGGAAATCGTGACAGATACAGAGACAGAGAGTATAAGTAGCTCTGTCGACTGCTGGTAGTCAACCACAACTAGAGTTGCATCGTTTATTCGGCTATTGTTCGGTATTCGGCCTATTCGGATACTTTGTCCTATTCGGTCGAATACCGAGTGCCTACTTACATAATATGTTTTGTTGTAGTCAGATGATTGGTAAAATGAAAATATTGATTTATTTTATTATAATGTATTTTTCTTGTAATCACTAAAGTAATCATAGTACATAACGAACTCCCGTATTATAAAATTAACAAAAAACTATGAAATAAACATCTATGCACTTGAATTATCTTAATTAAAATTTAGATTATGGTGTAGAAAGACTAATTTTTCTACATTTCAAGCAATAGTTTACTCTTTTTCTTCCCGTAGACAATCCCAGCTTCTGAGAAAAAGCGCTCTAAATAAACACTACTTTTAGGCCGAATACTTTTGCCTAATATTTGGCTATTGAGCCAGAAAGTCAGCAGTATATTCGCTATTCGGCGTGTGGCCTAATATAGTGTGTAATCACAACCGAAATATATATTACGTGAGGGTAATGTGGTCACGTCCTTATAACTCGAAAACTACAGTCTTATTTGCATAAAGGCGATGGTTCTTCATCAGTCAATCGAATAATAAAGAGTCAAAAAGATGCAGCGTTTTCGACGCCATTTTAACAGTTAATATTATAGTGAACGTTTTAGTCGATTTTAATACGGCGTAATGTACTTAGTTTTTATTAAGTTGATTTTCGAAGGGTTTCTAATTACTGCCAAAGCTTATTTGCTGTTTTTAGGGTTCCGTAGTCAACTAGGAACCATATTTTAGTTTCGCCATGTCTGTCTGTCCGTCTGTCCGTCCTCGCTTAATCTCTGTGACCGTTAGCACTAGAAAGCTGAAATTTGGTACCAATATGTGTATCAATCACGCCGACAAAGTGGTAAAATAAAAATTGGAAAAAAAATGTTTTATTAGGGTAGCCCCCTATATGTAAAGTGGGAAGTGATTTTTTTTTTAATTTCAACCCTAACGTGTGATATATTGTTGGAAAGGTATTTAAAAATGAATAGGGGTTTACTAAGATCATTTTTTGATAATGTCAATAATTTCGAAAATAATCGCTCCAAAAGTAAAAAACAATGTGTCCCCCCCTCTCTAACTTTTGAACCATAAGTTTAGAAAATATGAAAAAATTCTGAAAAGTAGAACTTTATAAGGACTTTCTAGGAAAATCATTTTGAACTTGGATGGAAAGTCGGAGCGCCTGCCGCGGAGCGTGCAATGTTGCACGCTTCATGTTCACGCACGTACCCACTACCGGGAGCAGTTGCAGGAGCGCGGAGCGCTGCTGGAGCGCGAACATAATGGATACCCACCTTTAAACTCATAAGTGGGAACACTTATTGTGACGGGAATCTACGGAACCCTACACTGAGCGTGGCCCGAGACGCTCTTGGCCGGTTTTATTTTTTTTATTAATATATTAGTTATAGTAGGTATATGACTTTGTGTTTTTGTATCTATCCTCCTCCTAGTTTTATTTTTATAGGGCGGCAATGCTTAAGGTGACCATATTACCATCATTTACCTTAGTATCTAACGCAAGTACGAATAATATGTCCGTTTCTATATCTGCCCGAAATTCCATAATAACATAACTCGTCGGATTTTGCAAATAATCTCACTTTATTTGTCATAACAGTACGGTTAACACCTTAGAACACTAACTAAAACATGAGGTTTACACAAACTATTATGACATTAATATAATAGGAGCTAGTTATATTCGAGTCACCAGATGTCGCTAGTTAACACTGAGGTGTAGTTTATTAATACACAAAACAATGACTCAGTAGGTCAGGGGCTTGCTCTCTAATTTTTTGCTCATTTTAACTCGTTTTAATTTTTCTACTTTTATGAATATCAAATTAATATGAAATATTAGAAATAGTACGTAAAGATACATTAACTATTACATTTTTCGAAAAAAAATCTTCATCCCCGCTATGAGATCCGTCAAATATTACGCCTCATTTTTAAGTCGCACCGCCCTGGTTGCAGAAAAAGCCGTGGATGCACTTACCATAAAAATAATAAGCAAAATGTATCGTGTGTCATAGTCATTATTATCAAAATCTTAAAATCATGTCCCATTAAAGGTTTTAATGATAATATTTCAAATAATATGTCATCATTGTCATCATCATTACAGCCCTTCACAAGTCCACTGCTGAACATAGGCCTCCCCCGAGGAATGCCATAAAACACGGTCCTGAGCCACCGGCATCTATCGACTTCCTGCATGTCTTACCAAGTCGTCACTCCATTTCCCTACACTACGCCTACCAGTACGAGGCGGCCACTCGAAAACCTTTTTTCCCCAGCAACTGTGTTCGGTTCTTCGAGCTATATGGTCGGCCTATTGCCACTTCAGCTTACTAATCCGTTGGGCTATGTCAGTCACTCTGGTCCTACTGCGGATAAATACATAATCCGAGTATGTTTTTCTTAGGTCATTGCAATTGGATGTGTTTATAATAATTTTCTTGATAATAGTGTACACAAACAAGACATCAAAAATCTATTGTTATCATAATGGAAGGTATAGATCATAGAGAGAAGGAAAGGCTTCTGATATTTTTATTGATAATGAGTGGCACATCTAACTGACTTTACTGTAAATTTATAAAAATATTCGCAATTGTTATGCAAGTGTCGATAAGCTTCAGCGTTACAAAATGTAGGTATGACAAAAGCAAATGCATAGTAAATTGAGGAAAAGATTGTCATAAAGATGGTGGTCATCGAAAGCTTGATGCTATGACATTATAATATGCAATATAACAGCTCTATTGCTTCTCAGGCAGGCAGGCAGTCTCTTTAGTGTATGTCACTTTACTTAGGTTTTGTAAGGCTAAACATGTTAACTTTCTCTTTATCGATCTGTTTAGAAAAATAAATTTGGTGTACTTATATATTATATTAACAGAACTATTTAAAAGCCTAAGGCCCACAATATTAACTGCAATTTGATCCGTAGTTCTAAGTTAAATCTATTTTAAACTATTTTCTGGCTTATTTCATATTATCAACGATAGGTACAAATGGGTCGGCTCGACCGGGGTAGGACCACGCTCTCACCGAAAACCTGCGTAAAATAGCAGCTTAATGCTGCTGTGTTTCGTATGGTGAGTGTAGAGAACCAGATACACTTTTTACAGGAAGCAATGCATTCAATCTCGGTCGTCAGGGCTGGCAGCGCATCTGCATTTTGATTCTTAATTGAAGATGGATGTGGATGTCTATGGGCCACAGCAGCCACTTACCATCAGGTGGACTGTGTGCTCGTTTGTCACCCATATTCTATAAAAATGGTGATGTTTCATTAGAATATAAACTGCATGTTTAAGTGGTCAACCTGGAGCAGTTAAACTGTAACTTGTAGTTTAACTGTGCAAAATGACCGCTCTTACAACAGCTGTGTATCACTTTATTCTAACATGTTTGTGTTCTTCTTCATTATTAAACGTGTGAATTAATTTAAAAACATCTATTTAAATTAATTTATGTACTTAAAATAGCTTTTTACGTTATTACAAATTCCGTTAATTGAACTTTAAAAAAATCCTAATTAATCCAATATCTATAATAGAAGACGTAATAAAATCGAGAAAAAATAATTTTAAAATAAAAACACGGTAAGAATAAAATAACGCTAATAATTTGGAATATTCACTCAAAAGATACTTCTCTGCATCAGCCCAAAGCTTTAAATAATAAATTCCTTGAACGAACCATCAAAAAAGAATGCCGAGAGGCAAGTTTTGCCATATTTTAAAAATTAATCGAAGTTAAAATAATCGTGTAATAGTATTTTGTCATTGGCCAGAGAAGTTTAATCGTTTAATTAAATTAACACACCGCTTAGTTAAACCGTAACTCATATTTGTACGGGCCATAGTTGATACAAATTCTTTTATAACAAGTATAAAAATCTCCGTGATATAGGTATAGATTTAAATATGGAAAGGAATAGCCACATTCTGAAAAATCTTTAATTTTAAGGATAACGTCGGTGAAGATTTACAAATACCAGGGACCTCATATTTTCAATAATTTCATAGAACGAACTGGAGTGATACACTATTGGTATGTTCTTCTTCGGCTGTGATATTGATATATTATGTTTAGGCTTGTAATAACAAAAATAGGCTTTAAATAGATGTGCAATCGCTTCCTTGTAATAATATTCCTTTTTTTATTGTTTCACACACAAAACATACGTTAAACTCTAAAAATAATCAATAAAAATTTAACTGAAACGCGTATTAAAAAATACTTACAATAAAGAATGTGTAAAAAGAAATCTTAATGCGCACTTGTAAACTTCCTACTTAGAGCTTTATACTAAGTTCTCGGATCTCTTTTAAGCACAGGAAAATTTAAATTTTTCAATTATTGGATAAAAGCTATCCATCAAATAAATTATAACCTGAGTGAATATAAAATGAAACAAATCAAATTTTTCAATTTATTCATAAAACTTTAATATTTAATTTGTCTATTTTCTATTTTAGCATATGAATATATTTTATCTACCTAACTCTGGAGAATTCGGCTCTAAATTGAACAGAGAAATTCTTTATTTGCATTTAATTGAATTTCGTGTAATTGCATTTTTGGAATTGCATTGTATATTTTGATTCTTTGTTTTTTTCGCTATAACTGAGATGATTGCAGGCTTTTGAGCGTATTAAGAAATATACTTTTGGAACTCCCTAAATATTTTTAAGCATTTTTAACCTAATAATATTACACTCATATTTAGATGAATGAGTCTAGTTTATAAACAACGTCAAATGTGCGAAAGTTATGGTGTTGCGTTCACCTGCCTGCGTCTGCCAAGCGTGATAAATATGGCAAATCGTATATTCAATGAGAGAATCCTACAATCACTGGATTTTTAGGCCCACAAAGAATTGAGGATTCCTCAATTCTCCCCCTAATTCTCATACTTATTTGTGAAATTAAGGTTTTATGATAAAATTCTTACTTTATTATTGTAGAATGCCAGATATATAGGCCAATAAGTAACTTAGCTTAATAAGCATTTAAAGGGCTTGCAACCTTGCAAAACTATATCTTTAATCAAGATAAACAAGATAGTCTCATACCGTTTTATTGGCACGTAATTCTTATTTCACGGAATGTAATTTGCATTAATTATTTTATAAACTCCGTTATTTCCTTGTCTTACGATCTGGAGAATTACTTTGTGTTGTGTAAAGCAAAACAGCATAAGTTCAGTTATAATAATAAGCAAAAAATGTTGTCGGTTAACCATTTTAATTCACAGATAAAGTTCAATAGACTCATGCTCTTAAAAACGAAGGCACTTTTTTTTCCTTCCATAAAGTAGATGAATGACAGATTCGATACCGTTCACGACTAACAATAACACGGCCGCCCGTTGATTGTCGTCTGCTATGGGATTACTTTTATTCATTCCATGCAGGTTTCGGGCCTCGGGGAGTCCCCCATTACCCGGGTGGTCCTCACGGCTCATGACAATGAGCCGGTCTTGGGAGCCGTACCAGTACGGCATTGTTGGCTATCTTGGTTGGCGTATTGCGCGCCACCAGGTCGGTGCTACCGGAGGGTCGGCCGTCTCAAAGCCCCGCGGAGTCCTGAGGATGGGAGTCGACGTAGGGCCAATCTTGCCGACAGGAGGGCGCTCCAACAGCAGCTGCTCCGGGCCTCCAGTGCTCCTTCCTGGCTCTAGTTGAAGGCCTGGCATGCCTAGGCAAAAGTTTGGCGTGTCTCGCGCCTCTGGGAAGGGAATCTGCCGAAGGGTCAGCAACCTCAAGGTTCCGCGGAGAAGCATCTCGACGCGGAGCCGAAGTCACCAACAGGCGCGCGCACATGGGTGCGCCGGGCCTTTGGAGTTCGCTTCCCAGCGTGTAGGTTAAGCGCAGTGTTGGGTGATCTTCATCCCGGGTGGGGTCAGGGGCGTCCTCAAGGCTCGACGCAAGCCGAGTTGGCCCCACAGCGCGCGCACCCACTGCGAAGCGACGCGCTGTACTTCTCCCACCCGGGCGGCACACGGCCGCCGTGCGCGGTTCTTTTAGGTGCTTATTTTGGACTTGACTGTTGAGTGTACCTACATTATTTTGATAAAATTTTAAAATAGGTACATTGTCTAAAGTGTTTTTGATGGCACTTAAAAAGTTTGTTATACTTAAAAGAAAAATTAAGAATAACTGAAGTCACTGCAAGATATCTTGGATTTTACAGCCGACTCTCGTTAATTCGAAACTCGAGGGGCTCTTAAAATATTACGAATTATCGAGTGTTCGAAATATCAAATGGTTCGAAATTTTTGAGAGAAAGTAAATAAACTTCGAATTATTAAGTGTTGATCAATTATTATTTATTTATTGCTATTCTTTAACAATGACAAAAGTTTAGAGGTACATTTGTGTACATTTTCATAATTTGAATTAAATAATCTTTCGAAAGAACTCTGTTACATACTGGTTTGCTTCAAAACACATTGCTGCTACTCAGACTACTCAATGCATTTCAAGAGAAAGAAAAGTGCTTGAAATGCTTTTTCATCACTTTCGTTTTTTAGACAGAAGCTTTGTAAGTTATCGAATGAGGCTCTTGCTTCCTTAACTGACACCTCTGCCAAAGGTTCTGATGTATCGTCGTAACGATGACACAAGTGTGAACTTGTCTCGCAATGTACTTTCAATCTTTCGGCCTCTTTCTCTCTGCAGCTTTGAATTGTCTAGAGTTTGACGACGATGACTTCAAATTGACGGGTCGTGTTGTTACGTAGCAATGATTTTTTCGTTCGAATTACCAAGTGCATAGAAATGTATTATTTTAGTTCGAAATATAAAGAGATTTTGTAGAAAACTCATGATAACTTTGAGTTATAGAGAGAGACGTTTGAATTATCGAGAGTCGACTGTATTTTATTCGCAAATTTACACAAATATTTAAATCATTTTTGGTTGTTGCTTACTTGCATTGATATGAAATTGATGCATCAGTAATCAGTATCACGTTGACTCAGCATGAACAATAGCGGTTACGACCCGACTGCGGAATTGAATTAATAATCTCGTATGAATGGTTCATTGAATACTCCAGCTATTAATAAATAAAACAATACCAGATGCAGTTCGCATTCGGATTTAATCTTTATTTAAAAGATTAATAAAACGATTTTCAAATCAAACTTCATGGTTGCGCGGAAAACCATTCGTATTGTTATATTTGACGGTAGGAGTGCCAAGCCGCTTGTTCCTTTCCGAAAAACGATATCATTCGTACCCTCCTATCGACACATCGGGGTGGTGGGGTGGGAGGGGCAAGAAGATGATTCTAGAATGTCACGTAATCATCGGAACCGAGGATATATAAGACACGCGCGACCGTTGCGCGTCCTCTTCCCACCGCGCCAGTCATTGGAACAACAGCTCTTCCCACCGCGCCAGTCATTGGAACAACAGCTCTCTTTCCACCGCAGTCGTCGTTGAAACTACAACGCTTCTCTCCCGACGCACCCCTGGGGCCCCAGAGTGTCTGTCTAGAAGAAGTTCCAGAAGTTGCAGCTATAGTGCTCTACACAAATAGAAGAAACCCCGGTGAGTCAACACTCCTTTAATTAGTTCCTGCCTTATATAGTTTAACCCGCTCCAATTTTGTTGTTCTCCTAATCAGGCAGGATTCCCTTTCAGCGATTTGGCACAATAATAGTTTTAGTTTAGGGAAGAGCGAGTGCATTATACCGCATGCTATAGTAGTCGCTTTTACGTAAGCGTAGAAGCATTCGCATATACAGTCCACTCTAGTTAATATCTCGCGTAATAGGTTTAAGGTTCGACCGGGGAACTAGACTTCGGCAGCCTTAGACACGTGGCTCCACCATTTTATGGTCACTTCGGCAGGATTTTGGTCGAATTGTTGAATTAATTAATTAGATAATGCACTCTAATTTATGGAATAGACTTAAATAGTGTTCGTTTAAATTTAAATTTTGATTAGGTACTCGCAAACAGAATTATTCGTTTTATAGCGCTCGTATTTGATTAAATTTAAAGCCTATTAAATAATTGAAACAGTGTAATAGGAACCGTTTGATACGCTTACCCACAATCTTGATAAAATTATTGAGTGCAAATGACGCGTCACCTCGACTTGCTGCGCAGGTGTTCGATTTAATTACGTAATACGGCATACCGAGTGTCCATCCTTCATTGTTTGTGCGTTGTGAGATTAATTGTGATTGATATAACTTTATTATAATAGTTTAAAATGGCAGTTAGTGGAAGTGAAATCAAAATTAAAACGCTTTATGCCAAGAGGGACATACTCTTTTCGCGTATGCAGAATATAAGTGATTATATAAAGAACATTCATATAGAAGCAGTGCGGGGAACCTTTTTGAATGAAATCGAAACGATAGATTCTTTACGAATAGATTACGAAAAAATATTAGACCAAATTAATCATTTGGAATTACAAATCGACCCGAAATACATAGTGAACTACCAACCGCTGCTGGCATTCGAAGATATGTTGTGTCGCGTGAAAAGAACTGCGAGGTCCCAAATAACTCAAAACGAAGCAAAACCTGAAACACAGGTACGTACAAGTGACTCGATTAGGTTGCCGCCAATAGATATTCCGGTATTCAATGGTGATATTAAGACGTGGCCCTTCTTCTTCAGTAGTTTTCAAAACAATATACACAATAACCCATCGTTATCGGACGCCGAAAAATTATATTACTTAATTAGTAAACTTAGTGGCAGGGCACAGTCGATCTGCTCTGGTTTTACACCTACAGCAAACAATTACCTATTAATATTCGAAACGCATAAAACTAAATATGAAGATAGGAGAATGTTAGCTTCCGAATATTTGAACCAGATATTCGATCTTAAATCTATATCATCCGCGAACATCAACGGCTTAGAGCAGTTTCTAGATATATTTGTGGCATCGGTGGCTGCACTTAAGAATTTGAAATTTAATGATCTTATGGACGTGGTGTTTCTCCATGTTGCATTAAAGAAATTAGACCCCGACACCGTGCGTGCGTTTGAAATGGAGCATCGTAGCTCGGAGATGCCTTCCTTTCATTCATTAGCATCGTTCGTGCGAGATCAAATAAAGGTGATGCAGCGCTCTCCGAACGTTAAACAGGAGATTAAAAGGTGCGTCGACCGTAGACAGACTCAACCATCTAAAATAGCAGGGTCGTTAACTTACGTAACCGCTACGCCAACATCACTCCAGCATACTTGTATAGTATGTAAAGATAGACACGGTAATTTATATAATTGTGCAACTTTTCGTAAACATTCACCAAGCGAGCGTTATAAATTAGTAAAGACAAACAACCTATGTTTGAACTGCTTAAGCGATAAGCATTTAGTTGCAAAATGCAATTCGAGTTCCGTATGTAGCAAGTGCGCCAGGAAACATCACACGCTATTACATTTTGAAAATAGCAACATAGCGGCGTCAAGTAAAGCGGATAAGGAATTCGCCCCTACTAAGGTCAACGATTCTAGCGGTCGACCTGGTGATGTCGCTCTGTGCTCATTGGCAAATATGGGAGCACAACCTCCTTCAACCGTGTTACTGGGTACGGCACGTATTTTGGTTAGGGATTCGCGTGGAAACGAACAAAGCGTCCGTGCACTGCTGGACAGCGGAGCCCATATTTTGGGCTTCGCGTTATAAAGCTATTGCTTTATAACGCGACAATGTTGTCAGCGCTTAGGCTTAGTAATAAATAGGTCACTTTCATGTCCTGTAATTAAAGGCATCGGAGGCACTAGTAAATCGACACAGGGATATATAAATTTAAAAATTTATTCTCGGATAGATCGTAATGTTAACTTTGATATAAATGCACTAGTAGTAGATAGGGTCACTGAACGGTTGCCAACCGTTTCGGTTGACACCTCGGCAATGATTGAATTTAAGAATTTGTCTCTGGCGGACGACACTTACGCCGTTCCTGGAAAAATAGACATGCTCATTGGAGCATCGCTTTTCCCTCATCTTTTGTTAAACAATAAGGTCAGGGGCAACTCCTCGCATACCGCGCCTTACGCACTGGAAACCGTATTGGGCTATGTGATCCTTGGCTCCGCCCCCATCATAGATAGTATTTCGGCAACCTCTTATTGTGGTATGGCTGTCGAACCGCTCGAGTCGTTAGTCCGCAAATTTTGGGAGATGGAGGAGGTGAACGTCCCACCCATAGCTAGCTCAGATGATAGGTTATGCGAGGAAATTTACGTCCGCACGACCGTTCGTGATCGCGACGGTAGATATAGTGTAGCGCTACCCTTTAAAGGAGATGTTTTATCTCTCGGCGATTCGCGCGTCAAATGGCGGAAAAACGTTTCTACAGCTTGGAGCGTAGGATGCTCGCTTCACCCCAGTTAAAGGAAGCTTACGACGGCGTCATTAACGAATACATAAGAGAAGGTTACATATCACTTGTGGCTTCGAAATTAGATAACTACGAAGACACACCGTCGTATTTCATACCACACCACGGAGTCATTAGAGAGGACAAACTTACATCTAAGTTACGTGTAGTGCTCGACGCTAGTGCTAAAACTAGCACTCACCTGTCGCTTAACGATATCCTCTATAGTGGGGGGGCAAAATTTACAGGGCAGTTTATTTAATATAATAGCCAATTTTCGTTTGTTTAGTATAGCACTATCCGCCGATATTCGTCAAATGTTTCTTTGCATAGGGGTCCGTGAATGCGACCGTAGATTCCAACGCATTTTATATAGTTTCGACCCAAAGGAACCTCTAATGGTGTTTGAATTTAACCGCGTTTGTTTTGGTTTAAAGTCGAGCCCATTTCATGCGTTACGCACGGTGAGACAGCTCGCTCACGATGAAGGTCCCTCTTATCCTAAAGCTAAGAGGGCAATTGAGAGCGGATTATATATGGATGATTTTGTGTACTCGGTCGATAGCGTGGAGGAGGCAACCCTAACCACCGCCGAGGTTATAAGGCTCATGAAATCGGGTCAGTTCGATCTTGTGAAGTGGACTAGTAATTCGCGTCCGGTTTTGGATACAATCCCACTATCACACCGTCTTTCGGCGATAAAGGAATTCGACGATTCTGATACACACAAGGTGCTCGGTCTGTGTTGGTCACCAGAGTCCGACGTGTTTAGCCTTAAGGTAAATCCGCCCGTAGAGAAATGCACAAAGCGCACAATACTGTCATGCGTTGTTAGATTATGGGACGTCATGGGTTTCGTAGCTCCGGTGGTATTATACGCTAAGCTTTTAATTAAACAACTTTGGTTATTGGAATGCGACTGGGATGACTCGCCGCCTGACAGCATTGTTCGGTTGTGGCAGCGCTTTAGAGAGGAACTTCCTTTATTAAGAGAAATTAAAATACCGCGTCATATAAACGTAGATAGAAATAGCGCCATAACAGTCGTTGGGTTTGCAGACGCCAGCGAGAAGGCTTACGGGGGCGTTGTATATTTCCACGTCCAGAATAATGGTAGAAATTCGATTAGCCTCATTAGTTCTAAGTCGAGAGTCTCCCCCCGTAAGGATGTCTCTCTGGCGCGCTTAGAGCTTTGCGCAATATTAGTACTCACCAAGCTTATTACCGCAGTTATCAGCGCATGTAGGGATAGAGTTCACATAGAAAGGATATTTGCCTTTTCCGACTCCACCGTCGCCTTATGCTGGGTTCATTCTTCACCCCACCGTTGGGATACGTTTGTTGCGAACCGAGTGGCCAAGATACAAGACGAGTTAGAAACGCGGAACTTTTATCACGTGTCCGGTACGGAAAACCCCGCCGATTGTCTATCCCGTGGACTCACCCCGATGCAAATAATGAACCACCCGCTTTGGTTCCACGGGCCTGCTTGGGTTCACTTGGATCCCTCGCAATGGCCAATAACCGATTTCGAACCTTCGTCAGTGTCACAACCGCCGGAAGAGAAGAGACACGCTCTAGTGGCGAACGTTTCGAGCGAGGTTTCTCCAATCATTGCTTTGGCGAACCGCTTGTCCTCTTGGTCGAAATTATTGCGTAGCGTAATTTTCGTTTGTCGATTCGCGAAGCTTTTACCGCGACGTTCGTATGTCTTAGCGTCAGATTACAACTATGCCGAGTCGCTAGTATTACGTGAACTTCAACGTGCGCACTTCTCTGAAGAAATTACACGATTACAATCGAATAGAGCTTGTAGTCGCGCCTTTCAACGCCTTAAGCCATTTTTACAGGATGGGATTGTAAGGGTAGGTGGATGCTTGTCCAACTCGCAATTGAGTTTCGCCCAACGGCACCCTATTTTTTTACCGCGTAAAGACCATATCATGAACTTATTAGTCGATTACCATCATAAATTGAACTCGCACGCTGGCCCCGACTTGTTGATGTCGATTTTGCGTCAGAATTATTGTATTCTTTCTGCACGTAGTTTAATACGCAATCGGGTGCATAGATGTATAGCTTGCTTTCGGGCACGCCCCAAGCCGTCATTTTCGGAAATGGCGGAACTTAGATCTTGTAGAGTAATACAATCAGTAAAGCCCTTCACGCACACCGGGTCTGATTTCGCTGGCCCGTTTAAGGTCACGCTCACTCGCGGGCGTGGTATAAGATCCACAAAGGCTTACGTCTGCATTTTCGTATGTCTAACTACTCGAGAGATATAGAACTCGTTGGTGACCTAAGCACAGCAGGCTTTATGGGTGCATTTAAAAGATTTCTATCCCGCAGAGGCTCTGTAAGTAGATTGTATTCGGATAACGGTACGAACTACGTCGGTGCAAAACGTATTCTATCAGAACTACATGAGCTCTTAGCTAGCAAGTATTATAATTCGGAGTTCGCTCACATTCTAGCCGAGAACCGCATTGAGTGGTCTCTGAACGTCCCAGCCGCGAGTCATTTTGGGGGCAATTGGGAGACTAATATCAAGAGTCTAAAGAGTCATTTATACCGAGTAATAGGAGATCAGATTTTGTCCTTCGAAGAGCTAAGTACGGTGCTCGCTCAAATTGAATGCGTAATGAATAGTCGCCCACTTTGTCGTACGTTGTCTAGTGACCCCTCGGAACCGCTGGCTCTAACTCCAGCACATTTTTTGGATTTAACGCCTTTAAAGTATTTGCCAACCGCAGATATGGATGAGAACAGACTTAGCATTTCCGCACGCCACAAATTATTAGATCGCTTAGTGCAATCGTTTTGGAAACGATGGAGGATGGAATACTTGCATACTTTGCAGTCTCGACAAAAATGGAACACAGCAGCTGAGCCTTTAGCTGTAGGAACTGTAGTTGTGCTCACCAAAGAGAATACACCGCCTCTCCACTGGCCGTTAGGAATTGTCGAAGAGGTCTTTCCCGGTTCCGACGGAGTAGTTAGGATAGCTCGCGTTAAGACCACGGTTGGGTCTTACTTGCGTCCGGTTGTCCGTTTGTGCCCCCTGCCTCTTCCATAATTTAAATTAGCTTTCTAGATTAAATTGTAGTTGAATTTAGGTAATCTTAGCGTTAGTTAGTTATTTTGTTAGTTGATCTTAGCTCTAGTTGTATTAGTTAATTTTGAAGGAAATCCTTCAAGGGCGGGGGAGATGGTTGCGCGGAAAACCATTCGTATTATTATATTTGACGGTAGGAGTGCCAAGCCGCTTGTTCCTTTCCGAAAAACGATATCATTCGTACCCTCCTATCGACACATCGGGGTGGTGGGGTGGGAGGGGCAAGAAGATGATTCTAGAATGTCACGTAATCATCGGAACCGAGGATATATAAGACACGCGCGACCGTTGCGCGTCCTCTTCCCACCGCGCCAGTCATTGGAACAACAGCTCTTCCCACCGCGCCAGTCATTGGAACAACAGCTCTCTTTCTACCGCAGTCGTCGTTGAAACTACAACGCTTCTCTCCCGACGCACCCCTGGGGCCCCAGAGTGTCTGTCTAGAAGAAGTTCCGGAAGTTGCAGCTATAGTGCTCTACACAAATAGAAGAAACCCCGGTGAGTCAACACTCCTTTAATTAGTTCCTGCCTTATATAGTTTAACCCGCTCCAATTTTGTTGTTCTTCTAATCAGGCGGGATTCCCTTTCAGCGATTTGGCACAATAATAGTTTTAGTTTAGGGAAGAGCGAGTGCATTATACCGCGTGCTATAGTAGTCGCTTTTACGTAAGCGTAGAAGCATTCGCATATACAGTCCACTCTAGTTAATATCTCGCGTAATAGGTTTAAGGTTCGACCGGGGAACTAGACTTCGGCAGCCTTAGACACGTGGCTCCACCACTTCACATTCTCTGTTGCTAGAATTTCTTAAACCTTTATATTAAATAACTTTCCATGTGGAAGTTGTTGTAATATAGTCCGGTTTTTGGAAGTCTAAATTTATACAAATCGCCATGTTTTGAGGCCACCAGAGTCTGATTCTGTCGAGACTATTCGGTAACGCATAATGTCTTAAAAATATATGATGAAAGTAATAAGTGAAATCACATTAAGGTATCATGCAACGGTTTTTTATTTAAATTCATCATCATCATGATATCAATAATTCTTAACATTTGTGATGCGATCTGATGTAATAATTTACATCCTACTACAATTCCACTGCCGATATAAGCCTTCCTAATTGCAACAAATCTCGGTCCTAAGCTACCTTCCATTGATTCCTTACATCTTCCCTCAGGCTGTCGCTTCATCTAGTTAGGTTTCGCCCTACACTGCTCTTGTAGGTACAACGTTCCTTTTTGCCCATCGATTATCGGTTCTACATAAGAGTAACCTTAATTCAGCAGTAGACAAAGGTTAACGACAACGATAATGATATCAAAAAAGTCAAAAAAGTAGTTATAATGCTTTATGAAGAATTTTTTTTCATTCAGTAAATAAATAAAAGCAGTAAATAAGGTATGTTTTACATCATTAAGACATAACATAAACACTCACGCCTGTCACCCAGAGGGGTAGGCAGAGACTACAGACTTCCATTTAGCACGATCCTGACATACCTTTCTCGCCTCTTCCACATTCATATACCTACGCATACATGCTCGTCGGTTAAGGGTACTCTTAATTTGGCCCATTTTTAGTATATCGCCAATTTGGTCGACAAACTTCCGCCTAGGACGTCCCTTTCCGACTCTTCCATTCACTTCTGCAACATATATTTGCTTTGTCAGTCTTTCCGCATTCATTCTTTCTACATGACCAAACCACCGAAGCATTCCTTTCTTAATCCTGGTCACCGCATCATCTTGCAAACCACACTCTTCTTTTATCACACAGTTTCTCACCCTGTCACTCAGATTCAGCCCTAACATACTCCTTAGCGACCGCATTTCTACCGCATTTATTCTACTCTCGTGCTTCTTCTGCCACACCCAACTTTCACTACCATACGTTAAAGTAGGGACTAATACAGCACTGTGAATTGCCATACGTGCCTTTTTTGACACATTCTGACTTTTCACAATAGAGTGTAGAGCCCCATTCACTTTATTTCCTGCATTCACTCGTCGTTCAATGTCCTTATCATATCTCCCATCCCTGCTGAATACACATCCCAAATATACGAACTCATCCACTTGCTCAATTAACTCTCCTTCTATTCTTATTTCACATACCGTTTTGCTTTCATCTCTTTCAAAAACCATCACTTTCGTCTTACTTGCGTTCACTTTCATTCCCCTTTCTTTTAATGACCTGTTCATTAATGTAACCATCATTTGCAACTCGGCCGCCGACGACGCAAGTATGACTTGATCATCGGCGTACAAAAGGCATTTGATGGTTAACTCACCCATTCTTACCCCGCATTCTTCAACTTTCAAATTTTCCATTTTACAATTTTTTTTACAATTTTTACAATTTTTTTTCATTTTACAAAATTTTCCGTTTTACATCATTACAAAGTCAATAATCGTTTCTATACAGGGTTATTTTGCAATAACCGGCCAAAATTGCAAAGAAGATTCAGAATCAGTAATATAGGCAAATGGTGAAGAAAACTTTATTTAAAAAAATCTCAAACTTTCTGTCCTTTTTATCTTTTAAAAATGAAATGCGTGGGAATGCATTATTTTAACTGATTTTATTGCGCACGCACACATTCGTAAGCGTCGATTTGGGATAATTTCAAATAAAAGTAAAGCCTTATTTACTCGTATTTTCAACTGCAATAATGGTATTTCATTATTGATCTATTTTAAATTAAGTTTGAAATTTAGCTACAGTTTGAAAAAATAACCTTGTATTATTATCATCATAATTAAAGGGTTGAACAAGCTTACCTCACCCGACGAGCAGTTTGGCTTTAGAGCCAATCACTCATGCACCCACCAGATTCATCGCCTAACAAAATACATTGTGTCTGGCTTCAACCAAAACCCGACAAGGAAAAAGTCTCGAAACACGGGAGCCCCCTTCTTCGATGTCGCAAAGGCGTTTGACAAGGTCTGGCACGACGGCTTAATTTACAAGCTGTACAAACTAAACGATAGGCTCGCGCACATCATACGAGCCTTCCTTTCGAACATCACTTTTCGCTATCGAGTAGAGGGAACCCGTTCTTCGAAACACTTCCTCAAGGCCGAGGTCCCACAAGGCTCCGTCCTATCTCCACTCCTCTTCACACTCTTCACGAGTGATACTCCTAAAGACCCAGTAGTGAACACCGCACTCTTCGCCAACGATACGGCACTCTATGTCTCAGATTGCAATAAAAATAGCCTCTCTTTAAAGCTCCAAAAAGCCACCAATCGCCTAGGTGAATGGTTCCGCCAATGGAGAATTGATGTGAATCCCGAAAAGAGTGTAGCAGTAAACTTTCAACGGAATTCAACATCACGTTCTAAACCAAAAACGATTTCGCTATACGACCGCCCAATCCCTTGGGAAAAATCGGCCAAATATCTAGGCGTCACGTACGACACCCGCATGAGTTTCGCGACGCACATAAGTGCAGTACGCAACAGAGCCAAGTCAGTCATTGGTCGTCTACATCCTCTCGTTAACAGCAAGAGTAAGCTGTTGCTAAGACACAAACTCCGACTGTATAAAACCTGCGTTAGACCTATTATGTCCTACGCAAGTGTAGCTTTCGCCCACTCCTAAGACCCACATTTTAAAACTCCAAACAGTTTAAAACTTTTTCATCCGAAAAGCCTCCGGTGCATGGTGGTAATGATTATGAATTACCATCTATCTCCGAATATTTCAAGGAGATGTCTCAACGCTACTTGGATAGAGTAGAAAGCCACCCGGGGCGCGTCGCACCCGTAGACGTGCACGTCGCGTTCCAGCACACACCGCGTACACACTGTACACCCGCCGTTCCTGGGTGGTTCTCACCGCCCAGACCATCGACCGACATGTGCTGAGCAATCAGTGGCGGGGTCCGCACCCCCCCCCCCTCGGATAGCGGTTAGATAGCTCAAATATTTTTTAATTAGCCATGAGCCAGATGAAGCTGTAAGAGTCGCATAGACTAACAGCGTTACGAGTAACATCCAGAAACTTATACAAGCTTTTGACCAAAATTATACAAGCTTCTAGTCCGAGACATTATTTAATTAATTATTAATAATTCGTAATCGAGGATAGATGTAGATGTCTATGGGCCACACAAACCACTTACCATCAGGTGAACTGTGAGCTCGCTTGTCACCCCATACTATAAAAAAATTAGGCTTCAAAATATTATTAATGGTACAATCAACAGAGAAACGGACTGTACGCGATTACCTATTTCTTGAATATCATATATGTAGTACTGTATTAAATATAATTATGGTAATAAATAAAATCAGTTTCTTGTCAGTTCTTTTCTGAGGTTTTGTTTTTGTGAATTAGTGTAGATTTCGTCGTAAACTAAATTACGTAATATACTAAATAGTACATTTTTTTTAATTTGGAAGTAAAAGAAATATTCAGAATTGTTAACATCTAATATCTTAATATTTTTGAAGATTAAAAGGGGTCAAGTAATAAAATTATTTCATTTGCGTTCACTGTTTTACTTTTAAAGTCTGTTCATTGGCCCCGCTTATCAAGGCACAGTGGGAGTGATGAACGTTCGTTTGCTGATTAAATTATGACACATTCAACTTTGCTCCGATCTTATTATACTTACCAGGCCATGTCCACAGAGATTAAATTGACATAAAATTGAAAAAACAAACATCTACATTTACAGTCTTTTGAATTTGAACGTTCGATTACTTATTAACAAAAAGATAGAAGTTGGTTTAATAGGACAGTAGTTTGGCAAGCTAAATTAACGTCAAATAAACGTGGTCAAATTAAAGCTTACAATGTTCTAGCTTTATTTCGAACAAGCCTCGCAAAAAATGGGACTTCATCAACTTTCGCAGGGACTGATAAAGATTTTTACAAAATCAAATATTATGCTGTTATATATTATGTAATCTCAACGATTCTTTCGATAATATTTAATTCCAAAAGTGCACACCTCGAACGCTCATATGTAATGTTTTGAGTAATCTATTAACTTTATTAATTACTGTAACACATATTCCGTTTAAAGCTACAAAAAATTGTTTCTGTTTAATTACCACAAAGTTTATTTTTTGACTGCTTGATACCAATGATTCGTATTTTGTTACCGAAAAATATAGTCAAATATTAATGAACGGAACGGTTTACAATAATGAAATTCAAAAGGCTTCCTAAGGATTAAAATCTTAAGCTAATAAAAACAAATCAAAGTGATAAGTTCAGTTTTTTTTTCAGTTTCGAAAGATATTCACACCTGACGGCCAAGTAAAATAATTTACAAATTATTTTTTAACTTAAATAAATAATCGAAATATATAATCCTATAACTACGTCAGAAGTATTAATTGAAATGTCTTGCTATTGGTGTACTTTTTATTATATAAGTGCAATATAAAGCCAATTGATTTGGTGACAATAGAGCACTCCGCTTCGCGTTCGATGTGTGCAAAAGTTTGACCGTCATGCCGAGCTTGAAATATTATAAGCTCTCAAGAAAATAGGCGAAATCATTTATGGGTTTCTCATACACTTCTTTATTCTAATATATTCATTTATTTACGAGTGTTATAGTGGGGCTTACATCATATTTCATAAATTAATTTGACCAATTGACGTGGTAATTTCAATTCATCAATACGCGTCCTACTTGCATGGTTATAAGAGTAAAGACTCATAAAGATTTTAACAGAATCTATTATTACGCTGTAACGTATGTAATAGAAACGATTTATCATAACATATATGACTTTAAATACTAAAGCAAAAATTTCAACATTTACGTTTGTAGGCAAAAAATTATCTCGATAACATAATATATCTCTTGCACTCTTGTTTTTAATATTTTATAGAGAGTAATAATAAAAAAATATCTTTTTACAAGGAGCTTCCAATATACTCTAAAGAAAATGGGCAAAATCTTTTAAGGTTTTCTATCCCTACTCTCTTACTTCTTTATCCCAATTTTCAAATATTAATTTTGTTTAGTAAGGTTTTCATTATATTTGAAAAATTCATATCACACAATGATGTATCATTGCTATTTATAATTGTGTCCTACGTGATTGGAAATAGGTACATATGTGCATATATTTGTAGTGTATGTATTCTTTTGCCCGAAATAAGCATGAAAGTCGTTGCGAAATCACTGATAATTTCACGCTATCCGTATCTGGCCCTGACCTCATATGGTGCATTAGTATTTAAAGATCGACACAATAAAGCAATAACAAAACAGATTTGTCCCAGCAGCCACGTGTAATCGTACATTAACCGTCCCTATTTGGCACACTCCCAAACATGTGGACGGAGTTTCGCGTAGTGCATATTTTCTTTGACGGAGTCTAAGATCGAGAGCATTTTTACGACTCGATTGGTTTTATGCAGATGTAATTACTTATCATCACTAGATCTTATAGTCATTCTAATGTAAATAATTTTAATAATATGTTTGATAATCCCTATTCATGGTCGTCGTATTCCTACACATTATATTAACATAATACCTACATTTTAAGTCATATTATTGCCGACCTAGTAAGACATGCAGGACGTCTATGGATGCAGGTGGCTCATGACCGTGCTTGGTGACATTCCTTGGGGAGGCCTAAGTTCAGCAGTGAACTTGTGAAGGGCTGTAATGATGATGATGATGATGATGCTACCGAGTCGTAGTTGTTCTCGTGAATTAACGCACGAAGCCACCTTACCTTACCATAAGCTTTCCTGCGTAAGACTCCGAAACAAAACAGGAGGCATTTTTCTTGTTCATAATACCTATTATTAAAATTCTAGGAGATGTTTGCATTTTAATTTGTGACTTAAACCTAACCTAAAGAATGTATATTTTAAGGTTGCAAGTTGCAACTAATATTTTTTGTGAAAAGCACAAATGCTCATAATATGTACATAAACATAATAGAATTTTTAAATAAATCAATATATTATTATTGGATAAGGGTGACAAACGGGCACACGGTCCACGTGATAGTAAGTGTATGCTGTAGCCCATAGCCCTACATTTAGCCTCGCTTGAGATGAAATGCCTCGATTCCAGTAAAACGGTTCTCCGGATCTCTACACTCACCATACGAAACACAGCAGCATTAAGGGGAAATAATAAGCCCTTTGTTTAATAAATAAACACCACATCAATGTGGTGTTTATTTATTAAACAAAGGGCCGACTTTAGGATGGCGATGACAGTAAATTCATACAAATAAAAAATAAAAAGTGGTCAATTAGCGTAATGTTTTTATCCTTTTTCTTTCCCAATTTCACTAATATACTTCTAATAGACTAAACTTAACTTTTAGCATGTCGATTAGTCATGGGCATGAGTCATGACCGACCGAGCGCGTAAAATCTTTGGCGTGGACATATCGAGCGACGTTAAGTTTCGCAGTAATCAAACCTTAAATCAAAGATTAAATTAGCTTCTAAAAAGCTTGGTGTTAATGGATCATATAGCTTTTCTAACTGGCTATTCCAGGAACCAATTTTTATGAAAAAACCAAAACACAAACTTTCGGTTTTCGCACGTATACTTACGATTAAAATTGTTCTGATATTCAGAAGATCCCGATCTACGAGTATTTCGCGCCGTGGGTATTGTTAGAAGCTATTAAGGGAAAAGAAAGTTCTCGTGGCCTGTGATAGACGGTGGTATACCATCTCATATAGTTCATAATATGTTTATTTCAAATTAATATATGGTTCATAATTCCCTGTTAAGGCTAGATGGAGTGACGACCTGGTAAGGCATGCAGGAAGTCGATGGATGCAGGTGGCTCAGGACCGTGCTTTGTGGCATTCCTTGGGGAAGGCCTATGTTCAGCAGTGGACTTGTGAAGGGCTGTAATGATGATGATTATGATGATAATTCCCAGGGGTTGTTTTCAACCATATATTAATTTATATTATAATAATCGTTTTGATACAGTTTTTGATTGAAATTGTATATGATCTGGGACTTTCTTGTAATTTTTGCTTGAATAAATAATAACTGACTCTAGAGTCGAGAAACTGGTATCATTAACTAGTGTTACAAAAAGTACATACAAAAGAACATACTCGTACAAAGATGCAGGACATCTCTGACATCGGCAATCCACTTGCTAAGCGTGGCGATATGCCAGCAGGACATATCGCCACGCTTGGAAGAGAGAGCCACGCTGCAGCTATATTATCGTTGTAGCATGAATGGGTCGGCTCGACCGGGGAAGGACCACGCTCTCACAGCAATCAGCGTAAAATAGTAGCTTAATACTGCTGTGTTTCGTATGGTGAGTGTAGAGATTCGGAGACCCTTTTTAACTGGAAACGAAGCATTCCATCTTAGTCCTCAGCGGTGACAACGCATCTGCGTTTTGATTCTTAATCGAGGATAAATGTAGATGTCTATGTGATGCAGCATCCACTTACCATAAGGTGGACTGTGTGCTCGTTTGTCACCCTAGGCGTGATTTAGACGTTATTCGTTATTCTATAAAAATAGGAGACCTGCCGGTACGGGTTGTTCAAGAAAACTAAGGTGATTCAGAAGTATCACTATGTGATGTTAAACAAAATAACAATCATTGTTTAAAAGAACCACATCATTTTACTATTTTCACTTTACTATGTGCCTATGGTTCAGAATGCGACTTTTGAAGGGCTGTAATGATGATGATGATGACTACGAATATCACTTTACAACTACTTATCCATTGGCATAAGATTTATTCCAAAATCATTATTTATACTGCATGCACTAAAAGTATTTTTTTTATTATATTCTTATTTCTAAATCTATCTAAATAATTATTTATACTGCGTGCACTAAAAGTATTTTTTTATTATATTCTTATTTCTAAATCTATCTACATCATTATTTATACTTCATGCACTAAAAGTGATTTTTTATTACATTCTTATTTCTACTTTAGTTTTTAATTCCATACGTTTTAATGCTTTGCAACACCCATAGTACTCGTAACAGTTAGTGAACGTCCTGATGTCATATTAACAATGACCTACTTAGGCTAACTTCAGCATTTGATTATATATGTATTAACTTGATTTCCAATACGCAACAAGAACCTACTTCAATATGAATAACGTTTCAAAATCATGAAACTGACAAATAAATTTTGTTTGGAGGTAGCAAATACATGACAATACAATTTTTAATTATTTTTGTTACCAATTTCGTTCACATTGTTTATTAGAAAAAATATTAATAGTATCAAAAATATATAAACAACTTCTGTTTAAGTTATTTATATATTTTTTCCTATTTGGGTTGTCACTTAATTTGACCGCATGCTCTAACCACAGGTGCTTGTCACCTGCACAAGCACCTGGTTGCCTAGTAGTTGCGGTATGTCTATTGAAATTGTACGTAGTAAGACGATGGAGCGTCTAGTCACCCGAAGGCAGGAAGCAGGAATGTCGAGGCTGCTGTGCCGGTCCTGTTAGACTGGACGAACATGCGGCACGGGTCACTGACCTTCCAGCTGGTGCAGATGCTTTCCGCGCTGGGTGCTTTGACAAATATCTGTGCCTTATAGCCGGAAGAGAGCCGACAACTGAGTGCCACAACTGTAGTAGCGACGAGGACACGGCGCAGCATACCCTTGAGGATTATCCGGCTTGGGCTGAGTTGCCGGTACGAGGTTGCCAGTAGAAAACCGTTCCTCTCCAATCCTTCGGTTTTTCGAGCTAGATTGTTATTTTACACTGGTTCTACTGCGCGTATCGTCCGCTAAATAGCCATTTCCACAGCTCACTGGTCGAACTTGAGCTTTCCCATAGGACCAGCAGTGAAAGACCACTTCTCAGATCGATATGTCATCACTGGCAACACGCACCGGTTGTAAACTTGTTTTAAAGTTTTAACTTTGTTTTAATTACCTATTTTTCTACTTTTCGAAAAGACGTGTCTGTAATCTCCTGAACGCTGCCATCCGAGACGATCCGTCGATTGATCTCTCGGTGGCTGTTTAACTAGAACAATTTGTTTTTACCAGTGTCAAAAAAATAACTACGAAAAATGTCAAAATTTTTTTACATACGCCCCATTTACACTCAACCGCTGCTACTACTCCTGTCGCTGCCGGAAATATTTCTCTAAATACTTCCGCGGCAATAACGACACGAGTGGTTGTTTACTGAGCCTTCAAACTTCTTTATTGATCAACTCGCAACAATGACTGACGTCGTGTTTGTTGGTGTGACAGCATTGTCTGCTTGGTGTAAGTAGGTACTACGTGCAATTTATGGTTTTTATCATGAGGATCCCATATTACCCGCTCAATTTCATTTAAGTTCTAAAAATTTTGTTGTTTTATCATTACTAAATATCATTAAAACACAGGACAGATTAATAAACGAATTGCCGTTTTTAAACGTACCACGTTCTTTCTCGGTCGAACTTCGGCGGCAAGCCGGCAAGTGAGCGAGAATGAGAATGTAAACACTCGTTCCTGCTCGCGCTGCCCGTTCTTTGACTTCCGGGCGAAAAACCGAAAATCGAGGGTCGAGGCAGAGCCGGGCAGCGGCATGGGTTTCCGTATGTACACTCTTATCTATGGGCATGAGCAGTGACAGCGCGAGTAGCTTATTTACATGTACATGTGCTGCCCTCTTCCCTGCTCACTTCCCTGTCCAACAAAGCTGAGTGTAAATGGGGCAATAGATACATAATTATGACAGCTACTGAGTGAATATAATAATGTAATACATAAATGCTCATGGTGATTTAAGCAACACCGTATAAAAAGTTTTATATATAGTGAATTAGTTAATTTCTAACTATGAACATTTCCTATTATTCATTATTAAATTGTGTGAAATAATACTGACCTAAGGTGATAGCGCCCTCTAGTGTATTTTTGGTAATTCATAATTCCAACGCCATCTATAACAGCGCAGAAGAAACATCCCTCGTTTCGTCACCAAATAATTGTGAGAGTGGCTCATCCATGCCCGTATAGTATATTAACTATGGTGTAAGTGTAACCCTTTTCCCATGGAATATAGATGTAAGGAGGGCAATCTCCCATAAGAGAATAGTTGAAAATGTGTCCATCTGTAAGCAGTAAATAACAGCTCAAAAACTTTCCTCAACAGCACTCGAGTAGCTAGAGTTAGCAGTTTTTGACGAAGAGAAGTGTGCTGAGTTGAGAAATTTAATATTTGTGTTGACTTAATATAAACATAATTATGGTGAAAGTCTGTGCTATAAAAAATTATAAAAAGTTGTTTAAAATTTATACTCTAGGTACAGTGGCGCCACCATTATTTAGCACTTTTCTACGGACACTGTTTTATACAGAGTTTGTTCTCTTTCTCTCTACACTCCATACATTTTCCGTTATAAATAAATTCACCTTAATTCCCACTAGCGACATATAGTGAGCTTAAGATTTTTAATGTTCACCACCGCACCACATTATGCATTTGTATGATATGTGACATCTAGTGGTAATATGCGACAACATGTCTTCGCAATTAAATGTTGGTGTTAGAACAGTGTAATGCTAGGTGGCGCCAGCTTTGTCAACTATAAGTTTTAAGCTTTAAAAACGTGTTATATAAATATTGCAAAACATATGAAATTCTTAAATATAATATCATAATTATTATTATACCCGAAATTGGTTAGCGAATTGAAATACGTTACTTTGTAAAGCGTATTAAATTACTTATAAATCCACTGCTAAACATGAGTCCCTCCTCCCATTGTATGGAGAATTTGACTTAAATTAATAAACTATTTTAACTTTGCATTAATCTTTCTACATTTTGTACCTTATATCCGTAGCTTTGTTTATCCATTTCTAATCTAATAAATATAAAATATAATTTATATTTCAAAAAAAAGATTCCTTATATTTCATTTATTTCTAAGTGGCGACGCCCTGGTGGCGGAAAAATCGTTGATGAGGACTAATAATCAATAGAAATACCTACCGCTAGTAGGGACTAAGGTAAACTTATTTGTTACACACAAAGACATGTAAGTATGTAGTAGTAATAGACCGGACATCAGCAACAAAATTGGCGTCTGTAAGCATTGAGTTATAATGTACTACGTACTACATTATAACTCAATGTCTGTAAGTTTTGTTTTGTCCTATGGGATATATCTCCGATTTTTGGCATTTAGTCTAAGTGACATCACCGAAAGGTCAAGACGCATTCGTTTCATAAATTTAAAAAATATTTTTAAAGAAAATATGCCCGGTTGTGCATTAAGGTTATATTAAAATCTCTTTGGTTACACAGATAGTCTCATACGCTGTCATCATTACATCAGTGAAAACTTGCGATTTGATTACATGTTTTTCAGTTTCTAGTATAGATAGACAAATACGCAAAACAATGCCTCAGTGCTGTATTTCTTACTTTTTTACACATTTTCACTTTATTCTTATAATTTTAGAAATATCAGTATCTTGGAATATTTCAGAAGGAAACATTAATCTCTACACTTTTCTAAGAAATTAATTTCACCCGCTATGAAACCTGTGAAATATATTTACTTATTTCTAAATGGCGCTGATCTGGTGACAAAAAATATCATGGTGACCTTCGTTATAAATATTAGTAGGTACTTATTGCGTGATGATGCATTATTTTTAAATTTTCACGTCATTATTAATGTCCTCTAAACCGGTAAATCCGGTCAAGACGGCAAGTTTCAACAAAGAGAAGGCATCTCCGATTTGACAGAAACAAAATACGATCGACGAGAGATCACGCGCAGGATCAACGGCCTTGCGTGCTTTCCAAGGCACAAATGTGAAACGGTCGCCAACTTCCTAGCCCCGACTGCTACTTACCAATTTTGGCTTGACCTGGGATTCGAAACCAGGACTACACGATCATTACGAGGTTACATTTTGTATGAAAAGGAACTCGACACTTATCTAAAGAAATAGTAACGAAAAACTGTATAATTAATATGATAATCACTAACTAGGTTTTTTCGGGAGGACAACACAACAGTGCTCTAATGACTCCGTAAAGTTAAAGCTACCAGTTGACTTACACGTGCAGTTTATCTTTACGAACTAAACGTAATTTTAGGCCGTCATTAACACAAATTTTTCCAATGATATTATATACATGTAACAAAAACCCTGTGATCAGAATCAGTATCCAAGCGTATAGAAATATTTTTTTTTCAAAAAAACCCCCATTTCAGAAAAAATAATTTTAATGAAAAAAATAATAATTTGCAAATTGTATGTGGTTTTATTATCTCTGCATTGGCCGAGGAGCAAGAGGATTGTCAAAGACCCCGCATTACCGATACTCGTGTGAGTAAGAGGAAATAAAACCACATATAATTTGCAAATTAATCTTTTTTTTTTCTAAAAAAAACTAAGTAAGTAATAATTAAAATTAAATTTTTTTGAAAAAAAATTTTTTTCTATACACTTGGATACTGATTTTGATTAACACACTTAACGGGAACCACAGGGTTTTTGTTACATGTTGTATAGATACAAAAAGAAGAATATTATTGATATTTTCATATCAGTCGAAGGGTCTATCGGAAACCGAAGAACAATATGTTCTTGGACTATGGACTAGTCATGTAAGATATTAATCGATTAATATCTTATTGGTTGTAGGACAAATGGCGGAATTAATAATCTGAGAGCATATTCAGATCAGAGAAATGTATTGAAATCTTGTATTTTTTTATTGCCTATCATAGATGACGTTACATAATATCAATACTATATGGATGAGGTTAGATAGAGTTGGCATTATTTTATAAAACTGAAATGACAAATGATCTTAAAGTCATCTCAAGTGAACTTCAATAAAGGGGGCTGCAGATGCGTTGTACCTAAATATACCGGCTCTCTAAATCCTTCATCAATCCTATACGCAAAGATAAAGGTGTGATGATACCTATCCCAAGGATCTCCTAGGTGTGCGTTGCTTGCAGTTATACAGTGGCTGCAAATAACCGCCGGTACGACAAACTCCGCCGAACGTTGAGTCCCGTGATTCCGTGAGGCGTCGAGTTCACCGGCCCCTAGGTGATTCTTGGCACTTTATGCGTTTCGTGCATTCTGTGCCTAGTCGCGCATTAAAGTGCCACCTTTGCACTTCCCCCAACCCTTTTGCTATAAAAGGGGTAGGCAGTGCCCACAGTGTGGAAAGTCTCCATAACAGCATCACCACCATTCGCGTCGTGCATCAACACCTGCTGCCGATCGTTTGGAAGATAGATAGGGCCTTAGTTAGATTACCGCTGACGCTGACTCTTAGGTTAACATGTCAGGGAACGATAAGGGGGAACCTCCTCCGAGATCACGGAAACCACCGGACCGACCAGGCGTACTGGATAGACCCATCGCCTACCGCGATATTTTTAACCCGGAGAGGATGAGAGTTGTCTCATCCTACTCCCAAATACCGACCCGGAAACCTTCGTCGCCGGGTAAGGAGTCCGCACCTAGGGTTGCACTCTCGCCCATCGTACCTGAGTGTACGACTGGGCGTGAACCGCTGCCCTCTCAGCCTCAACGGCCCATGAAGACGCCACGAAGGCACACACCTCCTGAGACCGAAGCCTCCCTCTACGAGAAGAGGCAGCGTGTTGGACAATCATCGGAGCCATAATCAGCGTCTTCGGATGATGAGGAGCCCAAAGCGGAGACTAGGAAGAAGGTCCACACCTCACCTCCTAAGTCACCATCACCACTGCAACAGCCACCATCCATCTCACCGGACCGACGTAGTCACGACTCGGCCCAGTTTGAGCAAGGAGGTGAGGAGTCCTACAGCTGGGGCTCGACAACATATGCAACCCTAGCTGCATCAGCCGGAAGGTCATCCCCGGCACAAACTACCAACCCGTCCGGGTTAGCTCATGATGATGGACAGCGGCCATCAACGAGCTATGCCCACATGGCTGCGGCCCCTGCAGTACCACGACCGCAATCGGCGGAACAACCTCAGAAAACTGAGAAGGAAAAGGAGAAGACGAGATATCCGCCGATTTTCGCAGAATGCCTCCCGGACTGGACCAGGCATTTTAAGGTCCTTAACGAGAAGTTGGGCCACCCACCTAATGCCCGTCCGTTCGGGAAAGGAGTTAGGTTCACTCCACAGAGCCCGGATGAGTTCCGTACCATACAGAGGTACATGGTAGAACTATCCGAAAAGGATAAAACCATGTCGTGGTATTGTTACACACCGGCAGAGGAGAAGCCCACCAAAGTGGGCATCCGTGGCCTGCCTGTGGGCACCGACGCAAAAATAATTGAGGAGGCTATTCGGGCAAAAGGCTTCCCCATCAATTATGTGAAGGCCATACCACCACGTAGGGGCAGACCGGGCTGCCTCTACTATGCACAGCTGGAGCATCTGAGCCTGGAACGGCTACAGCAACTATACCAACTCGACGAGCTCCTCTACATGAGAGGAGTCGTCATCGAAGCCTGGCAGAGGAAGACCGGACCGGCACAATGCGACCGTTGCCAGGCTTTCGGACATGCATCCGCAAATTGTTTCAGGTCAGTGAAATGCGTTCGCTGTGCCGGTGAACATATAGCCAGCCTTTGCCCAAGGGGTAGAGAGGAGGAGCCAAAGTGCGCAAACTGCGCCAAGAACCATACGGCCAACGATCGCCGCTGCCCGGTCCTGAGGAGGATAGCCAGGAAGCAGGGGATCGTTTTACCTGGGCTACTCCCGGAGAACCCAAAGAGGATCCCCCAAAGTCGCCCAAAGGCCGTCACCATACAGGAGGACGGGTGGGCTACCATCACCAGAGGGAAGGGTAGGCAACCAGCCCCCCCCCCTCCTGTAGTACCATCAGAAACGGTTGGTCCCACAGATCAAAGGGCAACCGCCGGGGCGACTCTCCGACCTCCTGCCAACGACGCCACTGAGAGGCAACCCTCCAGGAGGAAGAGGCGGAGGAACAGGAGCAGGAGAACGGAGCAGCCTCCTCCTCAGGCTGTGACCACCTCTACCCCTACGACCACAGGACCTATAGCCTCTCAGGCGCAGGTTACTATAAGAACACCAGCACCACCTACGGCAGGTAGAGCACCAGAAAGGGCCCTGCCAGAAAGCAGAGCACGCTCTACACACAGAGCGCGCTCAACGCAAAGAAAGATCACTACTAATGCCCCGAGACCAGTGCCTTCACAGCGTAGTACAGAACGCAAACCACCAGCGTCCGGCTTCGAGACGGCTGATGCCATCCATAGATTGGTAGGCATAGCCATCGAAGTCGGCACACAAGTCCTGGCCGACATTAGGGCCGGGACTGACCCCGTTACCGCCGTCATGAAGGCACTGGCATCGCTACTGGCAAGGCACTACGGAGGATAGTAACTTGCGTCTGCTTTATTGGAACCCGGACGGGATTCGCCAAAGGATCCATGAACTCCGCACTGTCACCCAGCAACAGGACATCCAGGTGATCTTGCTGGGTGAAACGAAATTAAGACCAACAACGCATCTAAAGCTGCCCAATTACCACATTTATAGGAGGGACGAGGTCGATCCTCAAGGGGTCGCTTACAGAGGGACAGCGATCCTGGTGAGGAGAGACATAGTCCACCAGGAGGTGGATCTACCAGACTTCCAGACGATGCGTTCAATCGGCATAAAAATGGAGGCGGCGGGCGAGGAACTAAGGATCTTTGCAGTCCCCGCCAGGGACTCCATTTCACTCCTCAGACATCCGGACGGTAATGGAAGGTACGGCACCCACCATCATCGCCGGGGACCTGAACGCCAAACACCCGGCGTGGGGGTCCAGAGTGATCACCCCGCCGGGTCGTGAACTCTATGAAGACGCTGAATACCATGATTATGACGTTCTAGGTCCCGAGGAACCGACGCATATTCCTACCGACCCTAGGAGGCGTCCGGATGTATTAGACATCGTGCTCACTAAGAACGTCAACTACCCAGTAGTGGTAGAAGTGCTGTATGATCTGAATACACAGCACCTCCCGATTCTGATAACCCTTGGCACTAAGGCAGTGACTTCACCGCCCAGAGCCGTCAAGACCAAGATCGACTGGAGGCTCTACCACCAACACCTGCAGGAGAGACCTCCAGTCCATACACCGATCACCTCAGCGGACGACGTAGAGGCCGCTGCAACCAGAATATCCACGAGCATCAAGGAGGCCCTCAACGCGGCCTCTACGATCGTCCCTCTCTCGGGAAGGAAAGAGGAGCTGCCGCTAAAGATACGCGTGCAGTTAAACCATAAAAGAGCGCTGAGGAAGCTCTGGGCGCATACTCGCTGCCCTAGAGTAAAGAGAAAACTTAACACCTTGTCAGACGAACTGTCGGTTGCAATACAGGCCCACAGAAGAGAGGCCTGGGAGCGGCGCATATGGAAAGCTGATGAACAGCACGCGTCGCTCTACACATTGAACCGGCAGTTAACGAAAACTCGACCACCTGTTTGCCCGCTGACCAACAACGCGGGCATTCAATGTTACGATGCCAAGGGCAGAGCGGATATCCTAGCTGAGCACTTCGAGGAGCAGTTTATGCCGAACCCTACAAGTGCGGAGTTCCTGGAATCCCATACACGGAAGGAAAGCCGCGTGCAGGAGCTCCTGTCGTCGCCCGCGCCACCGCTTGCAGGAGAGTGGTTTATCTCCCCCGCCGAACTGCGGAGGACAGTAACCCGCCTGCAACCGAGGAAGGCGCCAGGGCACGACGGGATTACTAACGCTGCACTACGACAGCTGCCCAATAGAGTCCTTGTAGAGATAGGTCGGCTCTACAACGGAATATTGCGGACATCCCACTTCCCGGAGGACTGGAAGAAAGGCAAAGTCATCGTCTTGCCGAAACCCGGGAAGGACAGGCGTAGATCTGCCAACTACAGGCCGATCACGCTGCTACCGCATATAGCTAAACTGTGCGAAAGACTATTGTTAAGACGTCTCCGCCCGTGCATCCAACTTCGGGCGGAGCAACATGGATTCAGGAGGGGTCACTCAACAGCAACACAGCTGACCAGAGTGCTGCACCTGCTTGCGGCCGAACACAACCGTGGCCGCATATCGTTGGGCGTCTTTCTCGATATCGAGAAGGCGTTCGACCGGGTGTGGCACACAGGATTACTCTACAAGTTAGACGTACAAACAAGTATCCCTCCTGCTATATTGCGGCTAGTGGCGTCTTTCCTGGAAGGCAGGAAGTTCTACGTCTGCGTAGAGGACGCCGAGTCCGCAATTAAGACCATAACAGCTGGTGTGCCACAGGGCAGCTGTCTATCTCCAGCCCTGTACGCGGCGTACACTAATGACATACCCACCCTGGCAGGACACTTGCAAGAATGGGAGGACGACGTCGAACTAGCGCTGTTTGTGGATGACAGCGCATACTTCACGTCGTCCAGAAGAGCCCACATAGCAGCTGCCAGGATGCAACGTCTGCTGGACCTGCTGCCACCATGGTTGGATGAGTGGAGGATGGCCGTCAATGTTAGCAAGACGACCGCTCTACTCACTCGACGCTATAGAAACCTACCACCACCGCTAACCCTCAGAGGCCAGGAGATCGCATATGAGAAGGCCGTGACCTACCTTGGATGTCGGATTGACAGGATGCTGCGTATGACTGCGCACGTTGACTCTGCTATACGCAAAGCTCGATGTGCGCGGGCAATGCTCCGTCCTGTCCTGACATCCAAGTTACCGACAAAGTCGAAGATAACCATCTATAAAACTTACATAAGACCCCTGCTAACATACGCTGCTCCGGCCTGGTATGCACTCCTGAGCGATCGTCAGAAGCGGCGACTTCAGGCCCAGCGGAATTTGTCATTAAGAACTATAGTCGGTGCGGGTCGCTACGTCCGTAATGACGTCATAGCGGCCAACCTCAAGATAGAGAGCCTACACGAATTTGTGGTCCGGCTGGCGCGCGGTATGTTCGACCGCGCCGACAACGGACCACACGAACACCTCAACGGCTTCGCGCCGTTGCACTCTCGGCCGCCGGACGGGCGACCTTATCCAAGAGAACTCCTCCCTATATAGATTAGGGAGTCTGAGTAAACCCCTCAATGCCGCAGAAAGGCCAACTTCGACAAATAATCGTGTTATTTAAACACAATTATTAGATAACCATCTTTTTCTTATAATCTAACCGACTGCGACAATAGTCGTTATAACAACGCCTTCAACATCAAGGCGCCCAGGACCGGCACACTGTAGTGTGCCGTGAGGAACATCCGGGTAAAGGGGTACACCCCGAGGCCCGAGACCTGCACGGCTATATGCCTGCAGAAGACAACGACGACGATACCTATCCAGAAGGACTAGTGAGCAGAAAATTAGTCCCACAACTTGGTAGAATTTGTTTATTAACCATACTCAAAGGTTATATATCTCTTACCCTTATATTCGTGACAGGTTCCTTAATACTAAAGACTAAATTAGCAAGAAATATTTCTATTCCATATCCACATATTACATTGCAAAAAAACTACTTTAAGCAGGGAAAAATTTTGATTTGTCTTCGTCCCGGAAGCAGTCGGTCGATAACAAAACTGGTTTACCGTATAACATTCAACTTAATTTACTTTTAATTAATGTCGTTATACACAAAATAGATTTTTATCAAATTGTACCGAAACAAAATGAAAACTACAAAAGACACGTAATACACGTGGTAGAGCCATACTGCAGCTATATTATGGTTGTAGCACGAATGGGTCGGCTCGACCGGGGAAGAACCACCTCCTATAAAAAAATACACTTTACTCACCAATATCACACGTCACACCCCGGACACTCCATACAACGCACGCAAATTTCCTACTATTACATAGGTAGCTAAATGACGTTTGTATGTGCACGCGCAAATTTGTGCGTGAAATTTAGTAGGGAAGTGCGGCGGCTTATGTTGACGTACTACTATTATTTATTCTGTAATGGAAGTAGTAGAAGAGTGATGAGTCATAGTCTTTCATAAAACGATACTTAGTACTATTATTTATTCTGTGCCACGACTAACTACTTGCCCCACTACTCTTACTATCTGTTACCCCATATTGTTCCGTGAATGTCTTAGGAGGCGACCGAGCAAAATAAAGGAGGGAATGGGCAGGAACATCTGCCTGATCACAACACAAGATTATAAAAAACCGGTGTTGCCAATCCGCGTACCTTACGTGGCAACTATGGCAAATATCTCCCCTGTGCTATCTATGAGAGAGCCTATGTTATGCCTTATGAGTCTATTTACGAGGAAGCCTTTGTTCATTAGTGGAATTTGATAAACTGTAATTAAAGCCATTTTGTTTTGTAAAAATTTTTAGTGTGTAGGGAAGCTAAGCTTTACATTCCTTTGTAAAAAAATTGGTTGACCCTGCATGCCATCCCCGGAACTTCCCGCTAATTTCAAATGCAAAGCGCCCCAAATTTCGTCATATTATGACGTTGAATATGAAATATCGGAGTAATTTAAAAAATCATTTATTCAAAATTTTTCGTTAACGATATCTCACAAACGAGTCAATCGATTTTGGCCGAACCGACGGCGATCGACGTGGTTTTTCAAGGTTAAAAGCTGATTAGTTTTTGGAATCGATTGATAAAGCCGTTTAAAAGTTATTCCAAAAAAAAAAAGAGTTTTTCAAAATTTTTATTTTTGGAATTTCTCAGAATCTACCGGTCCAAATTAGTTTAAATTCATGGAAAATCCAAGTTTGATGAAACACTTTGAAAATCCGCTTAATCCATTCCAATCGGTCAAGCCGTTCAAAAGTTATAAGAGGTTTACATACATCCACAAACACACGCATACATACAGACATACACACACCATCGAAAAATTGTTAGGATGGCTTCCTATGACCTCAAAACGTCAAGATTTAATGAAACCTCAATTTTCGAAAAACGGGGTAAAAACAATAACTTCTCGATTTTTTAAAATTTTCAATTTTCTTAGCGGGAAGTAAAAAACTGTTATACCCCAAAATTGATTTTCTAAATTACTAAGATCGTATAGAAACAGACGTTAGAAGAAATTCTAAATAATTAATGCACGTGCAATTAACACATTACATAAGTACATAACATAATATGCAAGTGCAAGATAAGCACCTACCTAACTAAATGAACTACTAGTAATACATATTTATATGTGGTAGAACCACGGTGTAGCTATATTATGGTTGTAGCACAAATGAGTCGGCTCAAACCGGAGTAGGATCACGCTCTCACAGAATACCAACGTGAAATAGAATCTCAACGCTGCTACTGTTTCGTATGGTGAGTGTAGAGAACCGGAGACCCTTTTTACTGAAAACGTGGCATTCCATCTTCGTACTCAAGGTGTGAACAACAGTGACAACGCATCTGCATTCTTAATTGAGGATAAATGTAGATAGATGTCTTAAAGCCACAGCATCCACTTACCATCAGGTGGGCTGTGTGCTCGTTTGTCACCCATTTAATATTCCATAAAAAACATGAAAAAAAAAACAGATTACGAACAATACCTTTAATAAACGCAGAAACTGGATTTTATATGTGATCGTTGTACAGAATAAATAATAGTTCTACGTATCGTCATCGTAATATCAAAAATGAAAGAAGTTATTTCAGTTAGGGTTGCCACCTGTATTATAATATATAGTATCGTACTACATTTCAGTCAATTGTATTAAATATTATGGAAAAATAATATAGTACGAAAAGTACTTTATTTTTATCCCTAATTTAACTGTAGCTTCTTTATATTAACTGAGATTGGAAGACTGAAACAAGTAAGTTTTACGGAAAAAAAATTTCCATGATGAATGTGAAATTGACAGAAGAAAGAAAAAGGATATGTATTATTTTAATTAAAAATGAATGGTTAATTTATTTTAATATGAGTTTAAATTGCTCGTTCTCGTATAAATATTTTAAAAGTGAGGTTTGCTGATTCGATCATTGACGGCCAAAACATAGAGCAATAACAAATATATATGGAAATATATATACAGATTAAAAATAATTTTGTACTTTTTTTCTTCTGAATTTCTCAAAAGTACTACATTTTTGCATCTTTTTTGGGAAAAATACTATATTTGTTCTAAAAAGATGGCAACACTAATTTCAGTTGTACTATTATAAGTACCATTCAGAAGACGCGACTATACTGGGCTAAGAACATTTATTAATAAAAACATTGGGACAGTATTTCTGTGCAGTTGATAGCTATACAGGTGATACTGGGGGCAGGTGAATTTTGATCAAGTCACGAGGCAAAAACTTCGATAATTCCCTAATTCATTTCATATTTCATTTGAGCCTATAAAAGTCCACTGCTATAGGCTTCCATCATAGATTGCCTCATGGGGGATTTAGCCATAGTTACCACGTCTGGCAACTGTTTTGGCAACCTCAGTTTTTTTTCTCTGTATTTTTATTTTTATATATATTTTTATATACTTATATATTTCTTTTGAGTTGTCATCACGTAAATACTGCAAGAACAGGAGATGGGCAATCCCCCATAATTTTTTCCACGGATTATAAATTAATAAGATGATAAAAGACTATGCTACTTAAGACTAAGAATATTAAATGGGTGACAAACGAGCACACAGCCCACCTGATGGTAAGTGGATGCTGTGGCTTAAAGACATCTATCTACATTTATTCTCAATTAAGAATGCAGATGCGTTGTCACTGTTGTTCACACCTTGAGTACGAAGATGGAAGGCCACGTTTTCAGTAAAAAGGGTATATATCTACCGTGTAGTGGTGGTGTACGAATATACTATATAAGGTGTAAGAATATATTATATCGTCCCAAGGGTGTAGTAAGAGGCGACAGAGGGAAACATCAAAACTGATCATTTACGACTATATAATAATATGCATTTCGGTGAGTGTACACAGGAATTGCACGCTTTTATTCCTCCCTCCCTTTCCACCATCGAAGAAACAGGCGGTCGGCGGGTCTTTACCCCTTTGTTTTCGTTATTCCACGCATTAGAACCAAACGGATTACTTCAAATTTTTAATACGTACAGTAAAGGAGTGGAATAATTTCCCTCCGAAGTGGAATCTTTCCGTCCGAATACAATCTGAGCGTCTTCAAGGCAAGAGTGAATAGGCTTTTATTACGCTAAGACAGTGCGATTTACCATCTAAGGCTGCATCACCACTTACCATCAGGTGGGACTGTGGTCAAGCACTGGGTTATCATAAGTAAAAAAATATATGTCACCTATGTCCCATCATATTATGTCAGTCTATCGGACATTGAGAATGAGGAAATAGAGAGTGCACATTTACCCACGTATATACACTCAATGTCTAACAATCGGAACTCTTACGAGGCCTCGTAGTTCATCAATATCCGAAGTTTGAACTTCGGAACGTACCCACATCCGAAGTTTGAACTTCGGAATGTTCCATTATCCGAAGTCTTTTAGTCTTTGATTCTGTGTTGGCCGCAGGCGTCCATGGACTACAGTAGACACTTACCATTACGTATCACTGTAGATACGTTTGACACTTCAGTTTTATTTTTAAAAAATCTACCTGAAACATGGTTACCCTAGTGGAATAACAGTGCTATACGTCGTTCACTTTGGCTATACGGTCGATCAGCAATCAGTGCTTACGCTATAAAACAACATCGAGTGAGAAGTGAGAACGCCAGTTTCATTCGATCTGTTGCAGCAATACGACGGAACCATTTAGGCTGTGACTGAACTCAACAAATGTATGGTTACATTACTTACGCATTTGTTGATCATAATTAGTGTTACAAATTTTTAAGTACCTTCGCATTTTAATAAAATGGATAAATGTAAGTTGTACTTTCTAAAACAGTATTTTAATTATATTAAATTAAAATAATATATTGTAAATTATGTTTCTAAATGTCCCACTGAGTTTCCTGCTGATTCTTCCAGGACAGATTTTTTTTTCCGAAGCAGTGGTAAATGTTAAATAAGTATTTTTATAATCTTTATTGAATAAAAATTATTCTATTCTATTATTTTAAAGGTATACTAAGATAAAATTCAAATCTTACGTCCTACAAAATACTGATTTTGACACTTAGAAATTAACTTACCATATATAAGTAACATACAAAAGCATCTCGTTTATTCGTCTGGTACCAAAATTATAAATTTAGCTCAATTTAAAAACTATTTGCAATATTATGTAATATTTCGTTTTGTTATAGTGCTTTAGTATTCAACGTATTATAATAAATAAATTAAGAAAAATCCGATTCGCCTTGTACTGACACAAATATTGTATGTTTTAATTAGGTTTTAAAATGGCCCTATCCCGCGAATTTGCTCGCTTATACTTCCCTTTATGAGCATTTGTTTCATGCCCAAATTCAGAATCAACTATTGTTTGTGTTCTGTCCAATATGTTCACTCCGTATATTTTATATCTGAAGTAAATATATGTATAACTGATTAATAACTCTGCACGGCACTAGCTATCGGGTCCATATTTTGTGATTTTCTTTTTTGATATTAAATCACACCAGAATTATAATTGTATATAAAATATAAAGTATTTTTTATAATATCACAGACAAAATCTTAGCGCAAGTACTATTGAGGTAGAAACTGAGAAACACTGTTTTTATGTTTACATACGAGTAAATTTAATTCTGAAGTAAACAGATTATAAATACATTTACTTTGCATACGCGCAGGAAAGAAAGTATAAATAATAGTTAAATTAATTACCATCACTATGAATACAGTTAGTTTGTTTATTCGTTATCGTTCAACTTCACCTTTAAAATATTTTCAATATCGATAAATACAATATGTGATTTATTTATTAATGCTTTATTGCACTTTCTTTAAATGTTAAAAAATGAAAAATTTCAGTCTAATAACTATATTTAAGAGTTTATAAAACTTAAACAACACGCATTGATCATAAATTGTGACGATCCTAGTAAGAAAACCGTGCATGAAATTATTGTTTAGTTATCGATTATTATTACATCTGAGAAATTCCAAAAAATTTCGGACGGCTGGAAGCGGGTGAAAACTGAATTAAAAAACTTTATTACATTCCTACATACGTAAATACACGTAGGTACATACATACGGGTCAGGCCTATATAAAAAGTGTAAAATTAAGAAAATTGGACAATTTCACGCTGTGAGCATCTCCATAACAGACGACAGGTCAATAGACAGCTACATGCATCTATATTCTATAGTCTATACCATATAAATAAAATTGAATTGGCTGTTTGTAATCTGTATCGAAATGATTGCCCTTTATTGAGCTGAGGGGGTTCATAACACGCTTATTAGCTTCGCGTGTATTAATCTATCTAACGGAATCTTTTAATCTTTTAATTTTTTAATGTATCTACAAATGTAACGGAACCTTTTAATTTAATTTTCATTCCGTTAAGACATAAATGACCATTTTTCAAAAGTTTGTCTCTCTGTCTGAAATGCCTAACCTTCGGAACGGCTGGCGGGAACTTGACAAGAATAATGTATCCAGACGAGGCCGGGGCCGGTCGCTAGTGTATAATATAATTGGCGCGTTTGTGTAGGTTCATTATAGTGATTATATACTCTGTATGCATGAGTGGGATTGCCATCATGTTTTGTAAAACGTTACAACAAGAAGGCAACGGACTGTAGCAGATTGAAACGATGGTGATGATTATAACGGTAGTGATTTAGACGTGTAATGAGGTATTACACGTTTTTTGGCTTTAAATAGACTTCTTACGAGTGAAAAGACGCTGCGTTATAAGAAACTTCATTTAATCGATAAACAAGATACAGCATCTGCCTAATTTTAAGTAATTCCCTTTACCAAAATTTTTGACTTTTTTTTTTGAATGTTCACAGCTGGCCTTCGGCCTCTCACGTTAGAGAAATTAGATATTCTGCAGTAGTAGGTAGGATCATCACGCTTGGCAGGCGGATGGCGGTCGAAGCGCCAGTCATAGTTCACCTTTCATACTACTGGCCACTGCTAGTCGACAGTCTACGTATTCTATGTCTGACATAGCCAAGATGGTTACACGACTATATCGCCGTCTAACCGAATCTATTAGATTTTCCAATAATTTTTCATACATACGTGGCAGGGCCACGTTGCAGTCACCTACCTAGGCTGTATCACGAATGTCTCGCTTCGGCCGGGTCTTTACCCGAACTTTATCACGCTCGCACATAATACCAGCGTAAAACAACAACTGAATGTTTCGTACGTTGAGTGTGAGAACGGGAGACCCTTTTTACTGGAAACAAGGCATTCCTGCTTAGTCTTCAGGGGGACAACGCATCTGTTTTGGTTCTTAATAGAGGATAGATGTAAATGTTACTTACCATTAGGTGGAATGTGCACTCGTTTGTCACCCTTATTCTATAAAAAAATGCATCTTACAACATATATGAGACTAAATTATGGATTCCTGTACGCCACTACTAGTCAATCAGAGAGGTGGATTAAAGATGTTTAATACTGGTGTTGTAACATTAATCACCAAAATAAATATTACTAATGGTTATTGTTCCTAAAGTAAAATTAAACCATATACCATACCATCCATACCATCTGGGTGTCTGGTGGTCCATCACTGTGCGATTTAAAAGAAGTTTTCTTCCTCGCACAACTTCCTTGTGGAATCAACTACCACCAGAGATTTTTCCGGACCGATACGACTTAGGGACCTTCAAGAAAAGAGCCTACTCCTTTTTAAAAGGCCGGCAACGCATCTGCAATTCCCCTGGTGTTGCAATGTTAATATGCGACGGTAATCACTTACCATCAGGTGAGCCGTACGACCGCGTTTGCCTCCTCTTCTATTAAAAAAAAAACTAAACAAAAGCTTTGAACAAAGGCATACAAAAACACGTAAACTTTTTACACATACTTACTTTTTTATTGTCAAAAGCAGCGTATCGGGAAGTCCGTAGTAAGAAGCTATAAATAGAAATGCCAAGGTGGTCTTTTTGCTTCTTTTATTTTTTATGCTATTTTATGTGATGCGAAAGGGTACTGGATTGGTTAAGCTGTGTTTTTGTAATCAACCGAAGACTATGCGTTATTAATGGCGTTACTCTTTGTCAACCTTTACAAAATCCACAAAATGTATTGCGTTAATGAGTTCTTACAGTGACAATGGGTTTAACGACTCCGTAGCGCAGTGGCTCACAACCTCGAAACCCTCACGGAACAAGTATTGGCATACCAATTTACGACTGGGACACAACCCACAAATAATTGTTCCGAGTCTGGATGTTTGTTCTTATGCAATTTATGTATTTAAGCTGCCTCCACGAGATAGGTGAAATAACTGTATATATATTTTCATTATTTAGAGGAGGAGTTATTTAAAGAAAATCACTTCCTTTAAATAACTAAGAAAGCCCAACCCAAAGTATTGAGTCTTTCAAAAAATGGTTAAAAATATTATCTAAATATTATGTGTTCTGCTTAATATATTTTATTGTCAATATTGTCATATCTACTATTCTTGATACGGTTTGTGCATATATGGTACATAGTTATAATGTACTACAAAAATATTTATAAATTTGTATATACGTATGTATATATGATATTATGTATTTGATTATTGCATTGTCTCATATATGATAAAATAACTTATACTATTAACATATATACTTGTTTATGCAAACTTCTTTATATTTAAATGAAAATAGTCTCCTTCACCAAGGTTTATTTGGAAGAGAAAATAAATAAAAGTTATAGAGACTTCCCGTGACCACTGCGTGGGTACCGCAAAGTACTCGAAACGTCAAGAATAAAACAAATTTAAATTAAACGCGATAAATCAGAATAAAATATCTCAATGTTAACCGTAATGAAATGAAATATATTTTTGGCTACATTTCCTTGTTGAATTCTACCGACGCCAATAGTTACAAGTTTTTGCAGAATGCCAAGACGATAAATATAATTAGTACCTACATAAAAATTTTTTAACAGTAATACAATTGTACTTAGAGTAAAAAATCTACCGATGGAACGAAGAGCCGACCAATGGAAACTATAATAGAACACGCGCGGCAACAACTTCCTAATAACTCCAATTCTTTAAAAAAATATCTGCCAAACGTGACTATTATGGCAAATATTGTATCAACGACGCAATCTATAGGGAAGCCTACGTTCCGCAGTGAACTTTAATTTAATTAATTAATTAGGGTGTTATGATGATGATGATGAATTTACCACTTTAAAGTAGAGCTACGGTTCATACCGATGTAAGTTATTTACCTAAATAATAGAACGGATGATTCAGTTAGTTATATAAACGTTAATATTAAACTATTAATAAAAAATAAATGCCAACTTTAGTGAACTAAGAATTAAATATGTATACATATCCTGGGTTTCTTGCTGGTTCTTCCCCGGACAGAGGTTTTTTTTTTTTTTGAGAACCAGTGGTAAATGAAAAAAATTACTTTCAATAAGTATTATTGATAATTTACATTGAATAAAAAAGTTTCTGTTTCTGTTTCATACAGGCTTCAGAAGTGTGTGCTATGACAGTGTTAAGAAGAAGAAGAATTACAGGTGTAGAGGCTACTTAGTTCTTTTACGTGATTTTATAACAATTCATTTTAATGAAAATTTAATTTTTTTTACTCTTTTGGTTGGATTAAGTCATATCACAATCTAAAAGTATTCAGCAGTTAGAATGTCATCTGAAAAATTCCCTGTTTCTCTACCCTTAGGGCTGGAGTTTTTACTCAAAATTTACATGAGATCATCCTTAAAGTATGAGCTATTTCATTTATATTACTTATCGTATAATTATTTCTTAAATTTACGCGAACACTACACATTGAATAAATCTAATATTTACGGATTTTATCCCGTTTAATTACTATTTTAATTTATTTTTATTATCCCGACGTTTCGTTTACTTATCGTATATTCAATAAAAAAGGGATTATTAAATTCGGTTCACAACGAAGATTTCGCAACCATACACACAGAAAAAGAACATTCAGTCGAATTGGCTACCTCCTCCTTTTTCTAAGTCGGCTTAAAATAACCCAACAGTTAAACCAGCTGCGATATAATCTATTAACCTAAATGATGATTTTTTTTTTGCGCCCGAAGCAAATATGGGCAACCCTCCGGAAAGCGGGGGAGGGAGGTTGGGAATGCTCATAGCATACCACGCAGCCGGCTGCGTGGTTATGTGGCGACTTTTACCCACTAAACCCAACCTTTTAGGAATTGGCTTAACGATCTGACTAGAGATCTCTATGCCGTATACGAACGCGACCCTCCTTGGCAGAAAGGAGGGCGCAAGCTAAATGATGAAATAATATTTACCCTAAATAGCTATCAAGACGATCTCAAGGCTTTCGATAGATGTTGGAATCATCTTGTACATACCAGATGTAAAATAGCGCGGGGAACAGCGTTGGAAAGTTTTTTATATTGGCAAATCTGCAAGTAAAGCGAACAGCCACCGTTATATGGAAGAGAATGAAGAATAAAATTAAAAGATTAACGTGTGTCATCGTTTTTTGTCTCCATGTCGCAAATTTACTTCAATTCTTTACTAACTTGACAATTTTGTCTAGGATCACCCGGGGCTATTATAGCTACTAGAAATCTAACTCGAAGTTTAACTTCAATTTTTTTTCACTATCAATAACAAACCAGCAAATTTGATGAATTATTTTGGTTAGGTATGTGTTAATGATTATGTACACGAGTTCAGACCTATGCAAAATCAATAATTAATGCTAAATTTAACAAATTGCTTTTCATAGCCACTGATAGTCACATTTGCCCCCGACAGGAGGTAAATGTATGTATCCATCTATAATGTCTTTGTTTTTGAATCTATAATACTCAAACTCATAGTAAAGGTCGGGTCCAACTAAATTTAACTATTAAATTGGCTTTAAAATTACTTAAAGTATTACCAGGGAAGAGGGGGGGGGGGGGTAAATTTAGCTATTCTCCATATACGTTAGAGTTCGGACATGTGTCTCGATAACTTAAGTTATGTCTATATAGTACGAGTAAAAATTTGTAGACAGATCGGTTAGAGTTTTTATATATAAAATAAGCAAACGAAAAATAATAAACGTGACAGTAGGAACCATTTATTTTAGAATTATGAACCATTAATTTTAAAATCGCGAAATACCTCTAAAAAGAATGTTGTTTCCGGACCCATATTCCTTGAAAAAAGTTGTTCACTAAACCTGTTTAGTATTTCTGACTATTTTTTCACAACCTATATCTGTATATTTTTATAATTACGATAATTTTAGAGTACTTAGTTATTACATAAACTTATACTGTCACTTACGGGATATCTTTCGTGATTGTCTATTATTTCTGAGCTCCTGATATTTCGACGCTGTTGTAAGCGCCGTTCAGAATAATACATAATTACGGAACATATTTCGTAAGAGACAGTATAAGTTTAGTTACAAACCGTGAAAATAAATTTTCTTTCACATAGGCCCAAATGGGCACTTATAAAAACGTTGAGAAAAAGTGTACGGTTCGGGTTAGTCATTTCCTAAGAAGTATCATAAAAAGTCAACCATAATAGCAGATTTAGTGCAGTTTTTGCGGTGATGGCAACATTGTTAAGACCGCCAATTACCGCCGCCAAGACGCGCAATTTTAGCTGACAAAACAGCGTTATACGTGGTAGAGCCATGCTGCAGTTATATTAGTAGTATTTACAGCTCTCACAGAATATCTGCGTATAATAGTAGCTTAATGCTGCTGTGTTTCGTATGGTGAGTGTAGAGAATCAGAGACCCTTTTTACTGGAAACGAGGCATTCCATCTTATTCATAACTCATCTGCATTTTGATTTGTAATCGAGGATAGATGTAGATGCCTATGGGCCACAGCATCCACTTACCATCAGGTGGACTGTGTGATCGTTTATCACCCTATCCTATATAAAAAACCTGCAGTTCTTAATGGGGACATGGCTGCCTCCAAAAACTAGACTTCACTTTAGTGTTGGATAAAACAAGTGCATAAATAACGACATAATGTTAAAAATTTCACGATTCACTTTTCAATTACGGAAAAAACAATTTTTTTCGGAATATTTTCAAATGCAGTTCGTTGGTACTAACACAATTAAAAACGGTGGAAACAAATAATGCTCCTGTAGTTATTACAGTTTACGTTTCAGTGGCGTCCTCCATTGATATGTCAGAAAACCAAAGTTATTCGGTAAAGCTACAGATACTCATTGTACTACTTACTCATTCTAGAAACGTAAAAATAACGAGTTGTCTCAATCAGTTACATTTGCCCCTACAATTGCCCCGGGTCGATATTATAATTAGTATATAATTTAAGATTAATTAAATATAGTCGATACTATATTTATTTAATCTTAAATGATGAACATTAATCTATTTATTCAGAGAAACCTTTCCACAATTCTATATTTACTCAGTATCCGAGGTACCAGCATAACTACGGCTACAAATAAATTCACTCCTTATTCTCTCTTTACCTTACTTATTAAAATTCGAAAAAATCGCTGCTTATTAATCATTGTCGTTGTTTGACCGTTTATATTAAAGATAAATACTTATATATTAAATATTATGGACAAAATATGTTTGAAAAGCATTATGTTTGAAACATTTACATAGTTGTCTTGTCCAAATCCTACTCCAGCATAAACTTGTTGTTTGAATAAGTTATGCATATGTCCTCACGATTTTAGGTATTATTAAAATTACTTACTAGAATTTTCTTTAGTAATTTCTAGTTATTTCCTTCCTAGTTATTTACATGATGCATATATTATAGTTGTCCAGTCCAAATCCTCCGGCAACAACTTGTTGTTGGAATCAGTCATGCCAACTTACTATTTTTGTGCGATGTAATGTATTCTTCAAATCATATTATACTTATGTGATTTAATGTAAAATTACTTCACTATTTATTAATGTAAGTAAGTTGAAGAACTACAACAGCCTACAATACTACAATATACAATGCTCAAATTCTCTAATTTCTGAGAACACACTTCATCAAAATATTTTTATTCTTCAGACATGTAGGTTTCCTCACGTTATTTTCCTTCACCGCCGAGAACCTAAAATTGCAATTAACAAGTTTATTGATGACGGCGGGGATGGGACCGAACCAACTTACGTACTTTGCAATTCATGGCGAGCGCTTAGCTCCTGAGTTGCGACGTCTCTATTCATTGATGTATATAAATATATGTAAAAGATATCAATAGTTAATTCGCAACCATCCGCTCAATTAAATACAATGATGTGTCTTACCTGGATTGAAGAGCATCTCCCGCCCTTCCTCAATTGCGTGCACTAATCTCGTCACCACTAATCCCAGCACCACTAATCCCACACCACTATTCCCGGAATACCACTACTCCCAACACCACTATTCCAGGAAAAACACACCGTTACTCTTCAATCCAGGTAAGACACATCATTGTATTTAATTAAGCGGATGGTTGTGAATTACCTATTATATATAATAGGAAATCCATTATAATAAAGATATCAATCTTTATTATAATGGATTTCCGCAAAGTAACGGCTGATTCTACCAATTATAAATATATATATTTATTGTTGTTTCAGTGTCTCGGCATATGTTGTCAGATGTATCAACCCTACCAGCTGTACAATTAGGCGATTTTCTGCTGCAAATAGAGTTAGATGACCCGAGGGAGTCCATACGGGAAATTGCGCGGAGAGAACTGCGAGAAACGCCCGAAGTGGTCAAACCAGCTATAGAAGATTTAAGAAAATTATTAGAAGGTAATTTATATTTTATTTTAAACAATTACAAAGTACATTTAATATGTCCAATTTAAATTTGAATTAAGTATCAAATTAATCACTGCACAAAAGAGAATTTGGAATATAAAATGCATTATTTGATGGATTAAGGTGATTCAGTTTTCGTAATACGCGGGAGTCTTATCTTATTATGTTTAAGTTTTGAACAGTATACTTTTATAAATATAAGAATCGTATTGAATATTATTATATTATTATTAAAATAAAAGTAACGTCACTTTACTTAGTGTAGACAATAATTACTTCCAATTTTAATCTCATCGACACGTGATGAACCCTGCTAATTAGACTTCCAATAATTGATAGTAACAAACCCATACAAAAATGCGTAACCCAAAAATCACATACTGGTGATGGGGCAGTATGGTTTTCAAGAAATGCTTGCCTGATGTCCCTATCATCATAGAAAATGTTTATTTTTTATTTTCCTCTATCATATTATCGCAGCTTCATAGACGTGTAGCGTGGAACAGCTATTATAGTTATAATTAAATATTTATGCGATATAAAAGCACGCAGGTAAAGAAACTTTACTTATGTGATGAAAGGTTATTTAAGGTTAAGTAGGCTTTATAGGTATGCAGTGACAAAGACATGGGGCAATGACTGCACAACCGGACCAGACAACCAACAATATTGTTTGTTGTAAAAATATTGAATGGCATTTGGCTGCGGACAAATATGGATACTGTGAGTTTGAACCTTGCACGGTAAAGCCATCAGTGCCTACAAATTTTTGTTCCGATTATGGATGTTTATTGCTGGGCCAGAGCCACACTACAACTATATTATGATAGCTACAGCTGGAATGGGTCGGCTCAACCAGGGAAATATCAGCTCAATGCAACACGTTTCGTATGGTGAGTGTAAAGAACCGGAGACCCTTTTTACTGGAAACGAGGCATTCCATCTAAGTCCTCAGGGGTGACAAAATATTTATATTTTGAGTCGTAATCGACGATAGATGTAGAGATAACTGTGTGCTCGTTGGACACCATTTTTCTATAAAAAAAGGTGCATTTTATGTCTATAAAACCCTCCATGATACAATAAACATCGTGGAATTGGGTTAATGTTCTTTCTAATTAAGATAAAAAACAGAAAAATAAATAAAAAAGTATATAATAGAATAATATAAATATCGTCGTATTCGTTCATAAGGTGAACGTTAATTATTCAAAAACATTGTTGTCGTCAGACGTTCTGACAGGTCATGGTTCTACTATTTTTTATTTCATTTTGTTTCGTGAATCATGATTTTTTACGAAACACATGCAGATCACAAAAATACGTAACTTAAATTAATTATCAAACAATCGAAATACGAAACTGGTGAAGCAATTGAATTGAATATACGATGATCTATTTCCCAACTATACTAACATTTAAACTACACGACTGAAAGGTGTCTCGAATTGAAATTAACTTTCATCGAGTAAGGTATCTGTTAATAAGGCCTAAGTAACCAAAATCGCATTTATAATAACCGCTCTCGCTTAAGGAGATAATAACAGACTCCTATTGGACGATAATGTCTCTACAAGTTTGCAGAGATGCGCTACACCGCGTCCTGCCACCAGACTTGCATCATCTACCATAAGGTATAACCGCACATCAATAATAAAAATCCGTCCAAATAAATCTTAGATATGTTTTGTAATGTTACGCTTACCTATCTAAAATTGTAATCTTTATCTTTGTTAATAACTGCTTTGTTGATCTTGAAGATTTGAATAACGTATCTTCGTCAATTTTTTTTTAATTCGGTTTTTCTAAATACTTGGTCGGCCATGGCCTTATTATGCTCCCTCTTCGTGTGTAGTGTTTTTGTATTAATAATGTATTTTATACCAATTTTAAAATGCTATAAATCCAAATAAATCTTCTCTTTTATTACTAAACTGTATAATGTCGTAGTCAGAAAATGTCCTGGTTTCAGCAGTCCAAACAGTGCAAAGACAAAGTGTGTCGAAGAATTATGGCTTTGACATTAGAAGCTATTAAATTATGTGTAAATTATTGGTCATGCGCCTAAGCTCTCTTGAACCGTGTCGGATTGCGATTTGATGATTGTGAAGGAATAGAGAGTGTACCTGTGCTTTCGCATACATTCGGACTCTATATGTCTGTACCGTGCAGATAGGCTTAATCTCCGTGTGAGAAAAATTCAGTTGGGAGGACACTTAACCCAACAATCAACTCAACAGATAATAATAGGAGTCTGTTATTATCTTTTGAGTTGATTAACTCTCAACTCCACCTAACACTCATCTCAACTCTCGAGTTGAGACCAACACAACCGACGCACTGATGATAATCACAAGGAGTGCGTTTGTTTTGTCAGTTTGTTCTTCGTTATACCAATAGCTTTAAGTATTTTGGCGAGGAAATTTATATTTTTTTCTTGAACTTTCAATCTCATTTGCCGTAATCACGTTATTATTGCTCAAAAATATTAAATATATTACTTATAGTTTGATAATTAGAGTTAGTAAAAGCAGTAAGCCATATTAGCGTACTATAGTAAAATAAGGCCTACTAGCAGGGTTTTTAGAAATGTTTATGTAATTTTTTTATGGCAAATGTTACAATTTTTCGTTCATACTTTCACATTTATAGTAGATGTACTAAACCAATGATTTTTATTAAAATCTGTAGACTAAATAGGACATTTCTCTTTTTTTCGAATATCCCTCAGCTAGGCCTTATTAAGCGCAGTTACTACTTTATATGCTATAGAAATTTCTTGCATAAATTTACGTCGTTATAGCTCGTCTTGCGTCTTTCTGAGAAGGCAAATATACCAAAATAATTTCAAAAAAGAAACTATAGGTACTTTTTGTCTCTCAAAAAACAAAAAATGTTTAACATAATTGTATTCCTCTAAGGTTGGCATGGTTTTTTCTTAATAATAATATAAATATTTACAACCATAAGCTTACTTAAAACTAGACTTAGAAATTAACCTGAAACATTATTTTTTCACACCTATGCAAAACTCAATATCTAATAAGTTTTTAGCCAACGTCTCCAATAAAATACCTTTAGGGTGGTTTTATAATATAAAATAATATTAATGTTTTCGTAACTCCAACTAAACTACCTATATATATAAATATTATACCTATTACCTATATATATAAATATTAATGGCTCCGAGGTCGAACTTCGACCACGGCGTCCAGACTCAACGGAGACTAGCTATCTGTGCAAAACAGGATTAGTGCACTAGTGCGTGCGCAATCACACGTGTAAACCTATGTGAGAGCAATCCGTCAAAACAGGATTAGTGCACTAGTGCGTGCGCAATCACACGTGTAAACCTATGTGAGAGCAATCCGTCAAAACAGGAATAGTGCACTAGTGCGTGCGCAATCACACGTGTAAACCTATGTGAGAGCAATTCGCCAAAACAGGATTAGTGCACTAGTGCGTGCGCAATCACACGTGTAAACCTATGTGAGAGCAATCCGTCAAAACAGGATTAGTGCACTAGTGCGTGCGCAATCACACGTGTAAACCTATGTGAGAGCAATCCGTCAAAACAGGAATAGTGCACTAGTGCGTGCGCAATCACACGTGTAAACCTATGTGAGAGCAATTCGTCAAAACAGGATTAGTGCACTAGTGCGTGCGCAATCACACGTGTAAACCTATGTGAGAGCAATCCGTCAAAACAGGATTAGTGCACTAGTGCGTGCGCAATCACACGTGTAAACCTATGTGAGAGCAATTCGTTAAAACAGGATTAGTGCACTAGTGCGTGCGCAATCACACGTGTAAACCTATGTGAGAGCAATCCGTCAAAACAGGATTAGTGCACTAGTGCGTGCGCAATCACACGTGTAAACCTATGTGAAAGCAATCCGTCAATATCACGCGCAGGACCAACGGCTTTAATGCTTTCCGAGGCACGGGGGTGAAACACCACCAATTTCCTGCTGTCACTGAGAATTTCTTGACTGAAAGATCAAGATTTTGGCCCGACCCGGGATTCGAACCGGGGGCCACATGATCAACAGCCGTTTTCACGGCTACTAGACCAACATTGCAATCTCATAAATAATTCTAGTTTTTATGTCGTTCAGAAATTTATAGGTTGTTAAATAAGTAAGTACTTCAAAACTCGTTGATATTAAAACAAAGCCTGGTATCTTTGTCAAACACAAATAAATTAAAAATACCGGAATGTCGATCAATGTTTTTATATTCAGTAGGTACCTATACGCAGTTTATAGATCTTGATGTATTTAGGTATTAAAAAGCTATCAAAATTGTTAAGGAATAATTTCTTGTATTAATCACCAATTAATGGTTAATTGTCTTGAAATAATATCGATATTGATACGTAGAGCCATCTTGCAGCTTTATTATGGTTGTAGCATAAATGGCTCAGCTTGACCGGGGAAGAACCACGCTGTTATAAAATTCCAGCTTAAAATGACAGCTTAATGTTACTATGTTTCGTAAAGTGAGTGTAGAGATGCAGAGACCCTTTTTACTAGAAGCGTGGCATTCCATTCCATTCCAGTAGATGAAGATATTTATGGGCCGAAGCATCCACTCACTATCAGGTGGACTATGTGCTCGTTTGTCACCCTTATGCTACAATACATATTAAAGACGTATATCAAAGATATGATATAATTGATTTCCTTATGCCACCGTTATTGATGTTACTGGCAACTTATACTTTTTATTGTTACAGATGATAAAGACTTGCACGTACCCCTGCACAGCGAAGCGTGGCTCAAAAGATTCCTGCGACCTTGCAAGTTCTACCCAGAAAGTGCGTATGATTTGGTGAGTAGTTTTCAAGAATTTAATGTGTGTGCCATTAAAATTTACTTATAGATGGAGTGGTGACCATAGAATAATATAATACATACATAATAGAACGGGGGAGTGGGCGGAGCCTGCGTAGCCACTAAAATGTCACTAACACGTCAAGTCACACGTACCTATAAATGTCAACACGAGATGTGTTTTGACGTTACTATCGTTTCCAAATTTCGCATGCGAATTATTAATAAAATGCCAAATTGCACCCTATTTAGAAATAAAAATGTATTAAAATTTAAAGGATTTTTAATGATGATCTTGAACATTAATCAGAAGTCTAAAATGTGCAAATTTACTCAGCCTGTCAATACAGCGAATCGGGTTTGGCGACGTCAATACTATTGTGTATTATAGTATTCTATGGTGATAACCTTAATTCAAGTGGCTCGTGTTTTGGGAGAGGAGAGGGTTTTTTGAAAGGTTGTAATGATGATGATAGTAATGATGCTCGCAGATTTTGTAGAACACAATAAATACTTACAAAGTTCTTATATACTGAAGAGCTAAAAATTTATTTATTATACCAAATTATTACCATTTATCCCAATTGTGTACCTAATTTACCTAGCTTTCGATAACTCCCTTTTGGCAATATTACGGTAATTTATATAATAGATGATTACACTTTAGAATAAAACTAATTTTACGGATTTTATCGCGATTAATTCTGCTTGGGATTCCATAATTAATAAAATTAAATCCAAACCCAAGCATACTATACGTGGTAGAGCCATGCTGCAGTTATATTAGTAGTAAAGTTGTAGCACGAATGGGTTGGCTCGACCGGGAAGGACCACGCTCTCACAGAATACCAGCATAAAATAGTAGCTTAAAATATTGTTGTGTTTCGTATGGTGAGTGTAGAGAACCGGAGACCCTTTTTACTGGAAACGAGACATTCCATCTTGGCGACAACGTATCTGCATTTTGATTCGTAATCGAGGATACATGTAGATGTCTATGGGCCACAGCAACCACTTACTACCAGGTCGACTGTGTACTTGTTTGTCATCCTATCCTATACGAAAAAAGCTACTGCAAAACTTGGATACACTGTACGCTCGTTCTGGGTAGCTCGAACCAAAAATTAATAATTAAAAGCTGAAGGTAGGCTTCGTTAATTATGACATCAAGACGTCAAACAAAAAAGATTTACAGCACCCATGGTCACGGGGTGACTGAAGTTGTCACCCCGTGACCATGGGTGCTGTAAATCTCAAAATTCTCAAAACAAAATCCGTAAAATTAGGTTTATTCCATATGTATTTGCGTAAATATAAAAAATCATTACGACTATACTTTACTAATATTATCATTGCTTTCAATAATATTTTAATGACCAACTTAAACCAATATTTGAAAGTCGTTTCTCATAATTCAGTCAACATAATAAACCCAAGATTAAAAAATCACAGTGTAAATTGGGTCTTAATATTTTCAGATAAAACGTTACTACGCGTTTAAAAAAAAGCACCATACGCACTACGACGGTCTTACGCCGAGCAAAGAACAAAACATCTTTAACCAGAACATTCTCACAGTGCTTCCCACACGAGACCAACTTGGTCGGCGAATACTTGTACTTGAATTAGGCAGTAAGTAAATATCTATTATATACGAGTAAATAATAATAATAAATTATTTATTTGCCTCAAATCTTTTAACAATTTAAATGGCACTCTGGGTTCTAAACTAGTTGTAATAACTGTATCTCAGAAACCAGTGTCTTCCCCTATTAGTGTACAATTACAATAGATTCTGGCGACTTAAGAATAATTAGGATTCAGCTAATAATTAACTAACATGCAGTAAATTAAAAACAAGGAATGACAAAAAAAATGTCGCGTGGATAGTAGTCGTGTGCGTGCGTGCGTGCGTGCGTGCGTGCGTTCGTGAGTGCGTGCGTGCGTGCGTGCGTTCGTGAGTGCGTGCGTGCGTGCGTGCGTTCGTGAGTGCGTGCGTGCGTGTTAATTGGAATTGAAGTGTCTGTAATGTCAAAAATTGCATATGAAAGTTTATGTTGTCAAAATTGTATATAAGTTTATATGGTAATTACCAATTTAAAAAACCCAAAAAAAAAGAAAAACCATTTTTAAATTTTTTGTCTGTCTGTCAATCTGTCTGTCTGTTTGATCCGACTAAATCCAAAATGATTTTGATGGGATTTTCACTGGCAGATAGCTGATGTTATAAGAAGTAACTTTACTTAGGCTACTTTTATTCTAGAAAAAATTGGGGTTCCGCGCAAAAAAAACCATTAAAATCGAAGTTGCGGGGAACAGCTATTTATTAATATGTACAAAGATTCCTTTTTTATATAGAATTATTTGGCAGCCGGCGCGTTGCAACAGCAGAGTAAATAATTACAGAAATATTGTTTTCTCGGTACGATACACGAGTTAATTGTACTGTGCCTATAACCACGGAAGTGCATGCAATATATTGACAAAGTTCTACCGCAATGTGATGAACGGTATGGCAGCGGATAAAATACGAACAAACAAATATTAATTTTTATACAAACGAGTACACAATTCACCTGATGGTAAGTCACCTGACCCCGGGGTCTGGACCCGGAACCTCACCATCAGTCGCGTTTGCGACGACTAGACCGAAGAGGTATTCATCCATCCATTACAGCCTATAAAAGTTCACTACTGCTCACTGCTAGGCCTCTCTTGTACATTTCCTTATGGGGGGAGGGTTTTTGCCATAAATGCCACACTTGTAAAGCGGGTTAGCAGCCGCAATTGTTTATTATTTGGAATTGTTATCAGGAAGTTGCTACCTCTCGACTCCTCTTTGATTTTCTCTCTGTCGCCTCTTCGGTCTTTCATTGGTCCCTCTACATGGTTTACTGAGCCAAAGAGGCAGTCATCCATTAATTTGAAAATTAGTGGCGGTGTAAGAATATCCACTAGCCCATATCGTCCAGTGGGTGTTGTGAGAGGTGATGGAGGGAGACAAGCCAGGAGATGGGCAGCAGTGAGTCCGTCTGCCAAGTGTGGCAACAATGGCAAATATGAGGCAATATATTGGCTTGTATGTTGTATAATCTATAATGTGTACGTGTAAGCTTGTATTGGCAATATAGAGGCCTGGCTCTGGACTTTTGAGATACCGTAACAGTAACGGTAATGTCGTCTAAATAGTTACATTAAAATTTCATCTGCTGTTTTAATAATAATAATAATAAATCATTTATTTCGGACAACTTGTACATCCATATTGTGTTAGTAAAAATGGCTTACAAAATATGTTAGTATTTTATTAATTGGGATTGAAAATTATACTCATTACAATAATAATAATAAATTAATTATCTACAATTATATTTGTTACTATAAGTGACCATCAGGGGAAAGGGTATGTTCCCGTGATCGTCACTCTTTGCACAAAGCATTTCCAAATTGGAGAAGTAAATCGGTTTGCTAATGTCTTCAGTTTTGCCACCATTGCAATTTTTAATTTATATAGGGCAACCCCTAAGGAATAACAAAAAGATCCATCGAAATCGGTTCAGAGTTACATAAGATATCGAGTAACATACGATCGAGTATATAAAAAAACATGCAGTCGAATTGTGAACTCTCCTTTTTTGAAGTCGTCGACAAAGGAACCAAGTTCGATACAATAGACGATCTGGGTTAACGGCTTCGCCGATAAAAGACGAGACCTGAACGGGTGCCAACTAACTGTACAACACGTATAGGTAACTTTTTTAAACTCTACTGAACCGGTTGAAATAAAACTTAGCTACGTTTTTTTTTTTAAGTCAGACTATGAATTATACAAATAAATACTTTGAAATTGGTCTTGCCGTTTGCGAAGTGGATGCGCATTCAAACTAACAGACAACCAAGGATTTTAAACACAACTCTTTTCACTTCTCTATTCCAAACATCTCTCTGGCACAAAATTAAAAAAGGATAAATTCAAGGCTTATTTTTCTATAAATAATTATTTAATTTAAATGCTTTATTTTATGTTAAAATAAATTAGGTTTATATTTCAATATTGTTGTAACGAAAAATAGGTACTTATCTATTAAACAGCGTAGCAATAATAAAATTAAAATTGCTTTGAAATTTTAAGTAATTTGTATACACAGCTTTTTTTAGTGCACGTATATTCGGATCACAACAATAACTGACATCATCATAAAATCCTCTGATTATGGAAAGGAAAATCGTGGTGTAATTTTCGTAATGGACAGACACGCCAAATTGTATATAATTTTTAAACCATCAACATAGTACTGCGTGTGAGTCTAATTTTATAATTACTCTGTGGCAACCCCAATGACAAGTTGTAAAATAATAGCTCCCAACTATTTAAAAAAATGAAATATTATAAATTGATAATATCCACCTCAATTTCTAGTTACAGTTGTTAAATAAGACTTGTTTTGACTTGATTGTGTTTGTAAAATAAATAAAAGTCGTAAGTATTTTAATTAAATAGTGTTTTGTGTTTCAACTAAAAGTGACAACTGTAACGAACATCGTTTGAACTTTCTGTAAGTTAGTGTAATTCTTGTTATCCCTTTAATATTTAAAGATTTACCTTTTAAATAAGTGCTGTTTCGGATTTTAATTTTAATTATTTACCTGATAATTTAATTTGAGATCTGTAAATAGACCCATAGATCTAGATATTAGCTAACTCTGTTTCTTCGGTTTTCTTTCTTTGTTTTCTTTTGCTATTTACACATAATAGTAAAATGAATACACGCAACGCCAAAAAGCGCCGAATGGAGAACCAACTTCAAATGGCGCTTCTGGAAATTAAGGCGTCAAAGGAGCAGTGTGAGCTGTTGCTTAAAGAAAGGGATGATAACGAAAAGGAAATAATAAATGTAATTGCGAAAAATACTCAACTTAAAAGTAATATGGTTAAGTTGCATAAAGACTATACAAATGTTTAAAAAGAAAGGGATCAGCTTCAGGGAACAGTCGATGAGTTTGACCGAAGCAGCAAGGAATATGAGGAATCCCTCAGCTTAATTGCTGCATTTCAGTTGCAGTTAAGTGAGGCTAATGAGGAGATTGTACAATAATACTCGATTAAGACGATATAAAGCATGACTCACGTTACACCGTGTCGAGAACGGGCCGGGGCACGTCCACTGTGCGCCGGCCGGGCTCGTCATTAGTGCTGCACCGGGCTGTTTGCGTGTATTTTTGGACGACCGTGTCTGTGATAGGAGTTTTGTGTCTACTAGCGAATTCATCAGTCGATAGACGTGACGCTTGAGTTAAATATGCAATTTTCATAACTTGAATTGGCAGCTATTGCAATTGCCTTCGATGACGAAGTAATGGAAAAACACAGCGAAAGTACTAAAGGCATTTTGACGCAAAGATTTAGAATATTTAAAGAAAACTTTCTCCAGCAAATGTTGATTACATTGATCTATCTACTTGCCTACTTCATAACTTTTTATGCGGACAAAAAGGTTATTGCGCGGGCAGTTTTTCCATCATGGATTATACGTAGATAGAATTATCAGTATGTAAAAATTGTTTATTTAGATTATTGTTGATCATATCGAGTACAATTTTTTTTAATTATCGTTTATTTTGCATCTGTGGCAACTTACTTTAATATTATGTACATATAATATTATTAGTAAATTAGCCGGAGCCAGGAAACAATACCCACCGACATTTTGCCCGACCCGGCCGTCTGCTGTCGGGACCCGGCCCCGGCACGGCGTTGAAATGTCAGTGAGTATTGTTTACCGGATCCGTCTCGGCCCGACCTCGACACATTATAAGATGAACGCGTACACCGGGCGCCCGTAGGGCAGTCGACGTACGTAAAGTAGGGTGGATATGATTTCAATTTCGATAGATTTTGATTAATTTATTTATTAATTTCAAAATTTTTGTTTTTATTTTTAACAAATATTAGAGCCATAGGCTTTCTACTCCGTTCACATGTTACACCCAAATTTTTTCCAGACCGTAAAAAAGGTCATCTAGTATATTCTCGATTAAGATTTAAAATGCAAATTATCTGTTCACCACTGAGGACTAAGATGGAATTCCTCATTAACACTAACCGGCCTTCAGTGTTCGCCACTAACCACGTAAACCACAGCAGCATTATACGATTATCATATAAGTTGAATTTCTGAACGAGCATCATAATTGTCAGGTCGAGCCGAGCGGTTTGTGCTGCAGCTACACTGACCTCTATATATACAAGTACGCTGGAGCTAATAATACAGCTCTGGCTCTACGATGTATTAAAACGTCAACTTATCCCAACTTAGTACTAGGGCGGATGCAGATGCAAAGGTAAAACCTTTTGCTAGCATCATAAGTAGAGCGGAGTAAAAGTCTAAAGCGCGCGCTTTTGTATTTTCCCGTAGACACTTTAGTTATTGATTATTTTTTAATATCTTTTAGACAAATTCAGGTTTTTATTGTTTACAAACCTAGTCTGCGTTGAGCTACAAATATTGCCGAAAAAATTATGTAAATTAGTCTACGGGCTACGGAGGAGATAGATTTCAAAGAATCGTTTTCTTGTGCCAGGGAGCTCCATTCCAAAATGTACATCAGAAGACTGATTTAGACTAGCAAACAGTTTTCACAAATACCAATTTGTTGAAAGAATTTTGGTCACGCCGGCCAGTCTGAACAGCTACTATCTGCACGGGACTATACCTTAACATTATACTTACCATTATGATACATTTCGTTTCAGAAAAGTGGAAACACAATAATTGTTCACTAGATGAAGTATTCAAGGGCTGCGTTTTGTTCCTTGAGGCGGCCATGTTGGAACCTGAAACTCAGATTTGCGGTGCCGTGGTGGTCTTCGACATGGACGGCCTGTCGATGCAGCAAGTGTGGCAGTTCACGCCGCCTTTTGCCAAGAGGATAGTTGACTGGTTGCAGGTAAATATTTTTTTCTCTTACCTAAATCGTTATCGTAATTAAGGAGGTATCCCTTACACGTCAAAACATAAACAAAGGATAGTACTAAGCCAAACTGTATTCATCATTAGGTCGTCGCTCTGTCTAATTTTTATAATGTGGTAGAGTCATGCTGCAGTTATATTAGTAGTATAGTTGTAGCACGAATGGGTCGGCTCGACCGGGGAAGGACCACGCTCATACAGAATACCAGCGTAAAATAGTAGCTTAATGCTGCTGTGTTTCATACGGTGAGTGTAGAGAACCGGAAATCCTTTTTACTGAAAAAGAGACATTCCCTTTTAGTCCTCACGGGTGACAACGCATCTGCATTTTGATTCGTAATCGAGGATAGATGTAGATGTCTATGGGCCACAGCAACCACTTACAATCAGGTGGACTGTGTGATCGTTTGTCACCCTATCCTAAAAAAAGATACCCCCCAGGTTTCTTGCCTGTCGGTTCTTCGAGTATTGTGGCTGGCCCATAGCCAATTCGGCTTATTGATCCTTAAAACAATGCCGGTTGCTCTTGTTTTAGATACTCACTACAGATTTTATAAAGTAGATAGTAATAATAACGACCTCCAAAAAGAATTTGGGTAACGGTGACCAATCTAAACAGAAATTAGGTATCTGCACTGGACTGGATTATAGTGTAATAAAACACGGTCAACTACTAGAATTTGGCCTGCTGCTGAGTATTTCGTGAAAGAAAAACCTAAGAACTGATTTTGACCCAACTCGGATTCGAACCCGGGCCCACAGTTGCCCAGTATTAGCCCAACGCGGTAGTCAAGAATATTATACCCTTCAGATTACCCTCTATAGGTCCGTTACCGTTTTCGTTGCGGCCTTTGAAAAGTCTACCGCTGAAAATGGCCTATGATTCATATGGATGATATTTGCCATAGTTACCACGGATGGCAGGCGTGTTATGAACCGCACTTTCTTAGTATTTTAAGCTGCTTTAGAAAGCCGTATTACCGTGTAGCGTAAGTCACTATCCCATATCATCCCGTGGGTGTCATAACAGTAGTAGTAGGTTCTAATAAAAAAAATAGAAAAACTGCAGTTACGAACTCAAATTCAGTTTAGCAAATATCCTAAACCAAAATGGCAAGCTAAGGTGAAGGCTTATGTTTGGCAGTGAATTTTGAATAGATTGAGTAATCAATGTAATTTAGGATGAGCTTGTAAACAGTTATTTACTTAAGATAAATATTTCATGAACGGATGTTAATAATATTTTTTATATAAATATATTTACGATTTCATTACTTTCTAAATTACCTTTATTATAACATATTCATAATAAAAAAATTGGGTTAGTTTCATTTTCACTTCGAATTCACATAGTGAGTCATTGATAATTGTGTATTGAAAAGAACAACACAACAATGAATATCGGCAGTTGACAATGAATAAAACAAACGAAGCTGATTAACCGTGTTGCTGACACACTAATCCAATTTATTTACTTATAAAAACTGCTTTTCCTGCAATAATGACACGGAAATACACAAAAATTTAAAGCTAGCAATAACTTAACTATAATATTCTAATATAATAAGAAATATTTAAAAAGGGGCTAAAAAGTACACCCGATTGTCATGCAAAAGAAAGAGATTCAAAGGTAATTTATGAAGCAAGCATTTGGAACATTCTCTCGTACATCAGCGACGTTATCTAGTTTTAAATAGCAAGAACTCCTACTATTAAAATAATTAAAACAAACTTCAGCGTATTCGATGAATTTTCTTCGAAAATTATATTCTTTTAATCAAAATTATACTGTGATTTTAATTTCTATGTGCATACGTCATAATACACGATTAAAGAATGTGTATCAAAATATACCTACATGTTGGTGACGGAATGTAGCATCCAAAGTGCAAAACACTTATGATTTCCGCCGAAAGTTAAAAACCCTTTATAGGAGTATGTTGTCAGTCTTTGTAAACTGTCTAAGGGATAGTGATTTACCACACCACTACGAAATTACAAGGCGTTTGCTTATGGCAAGCAGATTGTTGACCGTTAAGAACAATTTTTAATTTCCTAGTGTGATTAAATAAAGAAAGGTATAAAACAATAAATTATACTTAGTGAGGGATCGTGATCTAAATACTTGTAGTCTTGTAGACACTGAGCATAAGAGGAATATGTGTTTGGCTGTAGAGATGTAGCATATAAACATAATCATAATACGGAATATTTGAAAATATCATACTCAATATGACATTGAGCATAAGAGGAATATGTGTTTGGCTGTAGAGATGTAGCATATAAACATAATCATAATACGGAATATATAATATTAGGTATTTAATCGGTTACAATTTTGCTTCTTTTCAGGAAAGTATTCCTCTACGAATTAAAGGACTTTATATAATCAACCAACCATATATATTTAACATGGTATTCCAATTATTCAAGCCGTTCCTCCAGGAGAAACTGCGCTCCCGTATAATATTCTTGGGCAAGGATAGGGAACTTCTCTATAAACATATCAATCCTAAGTGTCTTCCGGACAGCTATGGAGGAACTTTAACTATACCCCCGGTTACGGGACCGCAATGGTTGGAGCTGCTGCTTCTTTGTGATCAAGAATATAGCGGTTTGTATTATTAATATGCCTTTTATTATTTCTAGTATCGTAAAAATTACGTATTCTCTAGCTCAAGGAGACGCTTTGAATAAGAGCCCGCGACAATCAGACATTCGTTATTTTATTAAAACTGAAAGATTCTCTAGGTATGACCCTAATACAGATATAAACGATCCCTGACTATGAAGTTTGGATCTCAGTTGCTTTGAAAAGTAAGAGGTAGCAAAGGTGTGTAAAGTTGCACGCCAAATTTATTAAAATATAAAGCTCAGTTTTTATATAACATTTTTCTTTGGAATAATAACGTTGTCCATTATCAGACACTTAGTACGGTTTCAACCATCTGTCAGAAACCCTTAAATTATCATTAATTATGATTATACGTACGTATTAGTGTTAAAGCTGATTTTTACATATGTTACTTGAGGAATTATCAAAAGATGTTCCCTCAGTAATCAGACAGTTTCGATGGTTTTTACATCTAGTCAGATACATTAAAAGTATACCGTATCCGTATATCGCCTTTTAATACTCAACCATTATTTTCTGATGGTACAAATATTGTAAAATTTAAGGGTGTCTGACAGAGTGTTGCAACCGTACTAAGTGTCTGACAATGGACAATGTGGTTTCTGCTACTATTTCAAAGAAAAATATATAAAAACTGAGCTTATATTTTAATAAATTTGAAGTGCAATTTTATACACTTTTGCTATCTCTTACCTTTCAAAGCAACCGCGATCCAATATTCATCGTCGGGAATCGTTTATAGATGTATTAGGGACAAACACAGAGAAACTTTCAGCTTTAAGAAAATAACGAAGGTCTGAATGTCGCGGGCTCTTGCTTTATCAGCTTGTACTGCTACTACCCATATATTTTATGTTTATATATGTCATTATGTATGAATGTAACATAATTTTATATTTCAATTACATCCACTTCTAGACGTCTAACTGACTGTAATTTTGCAGAAGTTTTCAAGAACCGTTAAAAAATAACTTCATGATCTTGTATTTTCATTGTGATCGTCACAGGTTATGATCAAAACGGAGTTTTGTTTTAAAACTATTATTATTATTTTTATGAGTAAAATTTACATTTTATTTGTATCAATTATTTTTTTTTATTTTGTTTCAGTCATCAATTCCTACGGCTACAAGAAGAAGTAAATGCTTTTTTTTGCATTTTTGGCGCATGTGATATTTTTAACTATAAATCAATATTTTTTTTACCTCATTATATATGCAAATACCTAGCTTTGTACAAATTGTATTCTTGCTTAAGTTGTAGTAAATATCGATCAAGTTATTCCTTTACTCGAACATGGTAAAATAACAATAACATAGTTTCGATATAGGTTGTTGTCGATATGGGTTTCGATTTTGGTAATTATCTATAAATATATCAATATCGGAGTTTTATATATAAGTTTATTTATCGATATATCGAAAATCCAATATTTAAAAAATATCAACGGTTTTAATTGGAATGATCAGTTGAACTGACCGTGTGTGGCGACCATAATATATATGAGGCACATTATTTGATGGTAACCAACCTAGGAATCCGCTTGAGTAACCCTACTCTCTTATCTATTCTACCGCTAAATTGTAGTTTTTGCACTTTTTGCTATGTTTGGATCTAAAGGATATAGAGAGTCAGTATAATTTTAGGCTGTTATAGTTAGTAACGCATCTATAGCTTACTTTACTTGAAGTTGGCTGCAGGTTTTAATGGAGTACAATGGCCAATTACTACTAGGTAGACTCCAAGTTCCTTTGTCATTTCAGTTGAATACAAAAAAAAAATCAAAATGACGTGAAAATTATAATTGTGGTGCGCCTTAACTTTACAATACTAGACCGGCTTCCATTCCCGTCCTGCTGCAATATTTAGTGGTATTTTATCACGTACTCGATGATAAAACAAATATTTTTCGACAATCTGCATAATATCTGAGAAATATATATATTCATTCGTGCCTCTCTTCGCTATTCTAAAACCCTCCTGAAATAAAAAGTGGTCCATTCATAACAGTGTCCTACTGTATACAGGTGTTACTATACTATTTTAACGGTATCTGTAATTTTTATTGCCTAAAATGATTTGATATGAAACATTCGATTAAATTTGTTACAACTTAAGATCGAACGCAGAGTTGAAATATAAGAAATGGATATAAATATATCCAGTACCTGCAAGCATGAAATTTAATCCACTTATTTCATAATATTAGAATAGGATTTACTTCGCCAATAACTTGCTAATAATTATATTTTCTGTGATAAATCGTTCCCTGTATATAGGAAAATGTGTATAAAATAAATATTAATATTTACACTGTTGCCTTGGTTTTCCTTGAGGCGTGGTAGCTCAGAGCCGTGGTAGCTCAGATGGTTAGTACTTGCTGTAAATTTCACAGTACGCGAGCGAACCGGGTTCGATCCCCGCCGGCACCAATGAAATTGTTAGTTGCAATTTTAAGTGCTGATTTACCACGTGCTCGGCGGTGAAGGAAAACATCGTGAGGAAACCTGCATATCTGAGAGATAAAAGAAATATTTCTAAGACATGTAAAGTTCGCCAACACGGGCAGCGGACTGGGCAGCGCTGCGGACTAATCCTTGCCCTAAAACCCTCTCAGAAATGAGAGGGGGCCTGTGCCCAGGAGTGGGACGTATATAGGCTGTAACTTTAATTAACTTTAACTTGGTTTTCCAAGCTTCATGGGCTTCGGGGTTCACAGACTGCATTCCACAGAGTACATTATATATATGAGGGCCTTTTTGTATTTCACAGATTATTAAATCTGTAGCAAGCTAGTTTATTTTTCGCACGTCGTTTATTTTGAAAAAAATTACTTACAATAATTGCCAGAGCTCAAAATTTTTAATTCTCACATTAGGTAATAAAACAAAGGCTGTGATTTCATAGATATTATTTTAAAAATATAATAAGTTTTGACTTATTGCTCTTTCAACAACATTTTTAAAATAAATCCAAAATTTACGTCGTTTGATTTCATGAATTAGGCCATGATAACTTTAAAATAATTTTAGTGTACTTACATATTTTAGTGTATATTAACCGTGTAGTGGAGATATAAGAATATACACAATTTCATTCAATCCATCATCCCATGGGTGTTGTATGAAGCGGCAGAGGGAAGCTGAACCAGAAGATGGGCAGTAGCATCTTTATGATAAAAGCTGAATTAAAAAAACTGTGGCTACCAACCTCCTTGCAAAGCATGGCAAATATGACAAATAACTTTGCTATATTGAGGCAATCTATGAGGGAGGCCTATGTCCAGAAGTGGACTTCTGATAGGCTGTAATATGTATAGGTACTTACATATTATTATCTTAATTATGTCGATTTTATACTCATATCACAAAGAAATGAAACAATAATTGATTGTGACTCGTTATTATGGTGATTAAGTGTAAAGAGTTAATTCCATATCAAATTTTTAAGAGTATTTTATATTATGTAAAGAACAGGGATTTTAAATATTTTATCTTTTTAATAAATAATAATAAGTAATGAATGTACTGCGTGTTTTAGTAGATCTATGTTAATAAAACGTTGACAAATAAATAGGGAAATGTCAAATTAATTTTTGTAATTAAAATCACTATTCTAAAAGATCATATTTCTATGTTATATTTTTCGAAATAAAACAAGTTTTACAGTATTGTTTCATTTAATTGAACCACAACTAATAAACATTGCATCTAGTAAAATATTTCCCACCACAAAATTGTTTCAACAACTAAATCACAAGTTTTAATTGTATTCTTTTTATAATTAAAAATACAAAATTAACGTTAATCTTTTATATTTATTTTCCTATACGAAATAGTTACAAGTTCTCATCACAATATAATTTAAACATATCTACACACGTAACGTTGCGCCTGTAATCCCAAAAAGTAGAGAGCATAGCGGTAGAGAGCTATTCGGACCACGATAGACCATGGATTTGGATGGTAAATTGTGAAAATATTGATATACTATGTCTTGTTAGTCGCCTTTTGCGATATACTGGTCAAGTAACACAGTTGTCATTGTCTTTTTCTTACAAGTCCCACGTAAACATGAGATTTATAAGTCCCAGACAAATATGGGACAATAACATCAAGTAATAGGTACAGATCAAAAAAGTTTGCGATCAGTTTGAAAAATCGAATTATTTTTTGTTACGGTAAACTATATTATAATTCCTTCATCTTTTTAGATTCTTTACTTAAAAATATAGAATAAGAGTGCAAAACAAATTCAATTGTTTTTCCATATGAAAATAATTTCAATCCAAGCTTTCGCTCATTCAGAAAACTGACTTAGTCAATTTTAACGGATTTAAAAAAGGAAAGTTGTGATTGAAAAAATGCCAAGAGGATTATCAGAAGTTTTACGAGCAAGAATTGTAACTTTGAGGGCAGACGGAATTCCCACGAGAGAAATAGCACGAAAAGTTGCTGTATCCCAATCATAAGTCGTGTCCATATTGCAGAGGTACCACGGCATCGATAATTTAGCTGACCGACCCCGTGGTGGTCACCCAACTGCCCATAATCCGACAATCAACGCCACTACAATAAAAGCAGACGTGTGGGATGCCTCTGGACTTGAAGTTAGCACTCAGACCATTCGGAATCGCTTACATCAGGCTGGACTACGAGCACGGAGGTCTTGGTGAACACTTTAGAATTCATGACAACGTCAACGATGGAGATTGCAGTAGTCAAAGTGAAGAAGATGAGGAGGAAACATTTGGCAAAACTGTCCCGTCGTTGACGAATCTCGAATCAGTACTCATCCAGAAAACCGACGTGTCTCGTGACATATCTGGAGAAAACCTGGAGAATCTGAAAGGCAAAGAACTGCCACTGGAACAGTTTAACAAAGCGGAAAATCGATGACCTTTAGGGATGAAATTATGTTTGAGCTATAACGCATTTGATCCCGTATCGAGGCTCCATGACGGCAGATAGGTACAAAACAGTCGCTATTGATGGAATTATCAGACCATTCCGAGTAAACCATGGCCACCAGTTCATACTGATCGATGATAATGCACCCGCACATCAACCTTGACGAATCTTGCTGATGTCCGAGAATACGACTTCACAAGGTTAGACTGACTTACTGGCTCGCCTGATTTAAGCCCAATAGAGCACGCGTGAGCTCTTAAGCGAGCTGTTCGGAACCGTCAGCCACCTCCCCAGCCTGTGCCAGATATCAGGGGAGCCGCTTTTTAAGAATGGGACAGGTTACCACAAGAAATGCTGGATAACTTGATCCACAGCATGCCCATTAGTTAGTATTATATTAAATAAACACCTTCTATTAATAAAATATTGTATAAGTTTGGTTAAACAATCATTTTCTTTCCATCAAATTTTGAGTGTTTTATATTTTAATTTCAAACAGTGTATTTCTATTTAAAAAAGGATATAACGTAAAAATTTTTTCTTGATAAAGTTAAATTTAAAAAAAAATTTCAGCTTTTGCTAGTGATCACAAACTTTTTTTGAGACCATAGGGCAAGATTGCGCATATCTTAAAAATAGTAATGCATCTGGATAGCTACACACTTCGACAATGTAATCACAGCTATGTCCATCATTGCCATTTTGTAACTCTGATGGGAATCGTGGTTGGCTTCGTTTTGACGTTTGATTTTATTGTATTGCGTAAATGTTTCTATATCGATTATAAGCTGAAACCTTTTTTATATTGATATCTATTAAGGTTTTATGTCTCCTTTTTTGCATAGGAATCCGTCTGAATGAGTGCTATCCCCCCCCCCCCCCACATATTTCTGCCGAAAAGTAACATTGCCTGCACTGCTTTGTATTGGTTTGAAGTAATAGAAAATAGGGAAGCAGTATAATAACAGGCTGTCCTCTTAAGTGACAACGTATATGTAGCCTTAATTTTTTAAAGGTGGTTGCAGGATTCCCACCATAGCAACACAAACACTTAACAGTAGTGGCTTAAATACTACAACAGTCTTAACAGATATTAACAGATATTTCCAGGAGTGAAACTCTAAAGCCTTTTCTGTTTTGGGTATGGATATCACATATAATGCAGAAGTTACATTACCACCAGGTGTACTGCGAACTCGGTTGCCGCCTTAAATTTTCAAAGAAATTATAACGGCTTTTTGTGGAATGTAGATGTACGCCAAAACAAAGCATATTTTTCTTATACTATGTGTATTGAGCACTGAGCTATATATCCTCTCTCTCTCTCTCTATATATATATATATATATATATATATATAGCGTGGTGGTATTGAATGTTAATTAACAAAAATATATTATAAGAGATGTTGTAAACTACATTTCGCATATAATAACATAAAATATCTAGTGGTTTATTTGTTAAGAAAATAGGAGAAAGCAAGTAAGTTTGAGGTTCAAAGCCATTTCATGTAAAATTAAATTACTAGAATATTCTATAAATTAAACGATACCTAATGATAGTGTTAAAATGCTAGTATTATTGCTGAATACAAACACGATGTAAGTCAGTTATTAAAATAACTACTGACATTGTATTTGTAATCAACTCACATCATTAAATACTTTAATTTCCACTCAATTACGCTTACATAGCAATTATTCTTATAATATAATATAATATAACATATACCATAACTAGACAGCTTGAAACTTGCACATGTTGACGCTCTATTGCTTATTATTGTTGGAGACGTATCCATAAGAATTTGCAACTGAAAAGAAAATGACACGTAAAAATCAAGAAAAGATTAATATGTAATTTTAAACTTTTACGTAGTAGAGACACGCTGCAGCTATATTATAGTTGTAACACGAAAGGGTCGAGACCGGGGCAGGACCACGCTCTCACAAAATACCAGCGTAATTCTGCTGCGTGTAGTAATCGCATGGAGTGTAGAGAACCGGAGACCCATCAGGTGGACCGTGTGCTCGTTTGTCACCCTATGTTAAATACTAATATTTTTAAGTAAAATTATGAGTTAATCATTATAAATAAGTTATCGTTTTACGAGATTAATGACCATGCATCTGGCGAATGAAAATGACATATACCTACGAGTCTTGTGACAATATACGAGTATCATCAAAAATCTTCTTCACACCATTAAAAATCTACATAGTGCAATTTGACAAAAATAAACAAGTAATGAAATAAAAACACATCATGTGTCTTACCTATAAGAAGGCCTTATGCATAATTAGCTTTAACAAGTATTTTTAATTTTTAAAAAGAAGTAGCTAAAATTAAAAAAAAAACATACTTTTTAAATGAAAAAAAATATTTTTACAATTATTATGTAAGTTTTATCTTTGGTCTTATGTTTAGTTCCACAGAAATCTAAATAATAGATATCTGTGTTTAGTTCTTACCCAGTACTTAGTCCTTTATAAATACTGTTTAAAGTATTCCTTTTCAAGTAATTTCCTTGTACCTACCATTTAAAATTATAATTTAAGCCGTTATTAAATTTAATGACAGAAATATAATCAAGTATTGTTCAAAAATAGAGTACTCTAACGAAAAAGGTTAAGTTAAATATATTAAAAATTGGTATACTGAAACCTGGCTCTCTTAGCACTAAACATAATTATTTCTTAGTTGCTAAGGCGCGTCCTACGAGCACTTAATGCTCGTAGGGCGCGTCATAGGCATATTGATGATGGCATGACGCGCATCATAGGCATCAATGAAACGTGGCTTTGAGAGGATAAGAAAGGTCAGGTTATCGACTGCGACACATCGCACGACTTACCAAAGCTTTACTTGAGGCAGGATTTAACAACGCGAATTATTCAGCGCACTGTTTGTTTCACGGTGTAACATATTTGGACAAGTTTAAAATGAACGGAATATCTCTTATCGTGGGAACCGTTTATCGTCCCCCGTGACTTAGTGTAAGTATACATTTATTTCTGGATGTGTTGAGCGAGTCATTAGGTTGCTTAGTAAAGTAAATACCTACGATTATTCTTTTTACGTTGGTGATTCAAATAGTGACCTAAATATGGCAAAGGTGTAGTACAAAAATGTTTTCTGACTTTTTATATAGGACAATGGTGACAAGCGAGCACACATTACACCTGATGGTAAGCGGGTGCTGTGGCCCATAGATATCTACATCTACCCGTTTGCTAATCTAAATGCAGATGCGCTTAGCAGCAACCTAAACTATCGGCGTCCTGGAGCTTGTTTCCAGACTTCCTTTTTTTTCCTGACAAGCTTCAGGACGCTGATAGTTTAGGTAATTTCTTTTTACAGTGAAAATAATGGTAATTTTAAAAAAAATAAAAAACATAAGCCCTGCTTTACAGTTAGTTCAGTTAGTATGCAAAGTTTCATGATCTTATTTAAAGTATTTTATGAATAACAGCAGTTTATTGTTCAGTTTGGAGGTAACTTTGGATTTTTTTTATCGAGAAAATTTTACGGAATCATGTTTTCGTCTAACATAGTACTTAACATTAATCCTCAACTTTACCATATATTTATTTCAAAATAAATGCTGCAACATTTTCGGCATAACGGAGGATCTTGCTAAGCCATTTGAGGTTATATTCCCCCTTAAGTGTGTTATCAGAATCAGTATTCAAACATATAAACATTTTTTTTCAGTAAACTTGACCATAAATTATTTTATTTAATTAAAATAATTTTTATTTGCAAATTGATTTTGTTTTATTACCTCTAACTGACACGAGCTTCAATAGTAGAACCTTTTTGAAAAAAGATATTTCAATACGTTTGAATACTGATTTTGATAACGCACTTAACGGAAACCACAGGGTTTTTGTTACATTTTGTATAAAGTAGACTGTGACTTACATTAGAAACCCGAGTGGTCGTTGTACTCTGTGAGGGCTTGGTGGGTAACCAGACCATTAAATACTATCAAAATTGACCTTTTTATATAAGAATTAAAGCTTGTAAACTGGCATAGTTTCACGTTATTTCGAGATAAAAATAATATGGTTGGTAGGTATTTTAACGATATGTTATTAAAAATTTAGATAAAAATGCAGCAATTACGATCACTGACATTAAAAGTAATAATTATCCATGGCTGGCATTTAAAATACTTAAATTGTTTAAGATCAAGACGCGTGACGAAACGCAAGTCAGAGCTCGCAAGACACAACACGATTTTCATATGGATTATTTGAAAGATAATTGAAAAGAAAGGCAAACTGTAAATATTATGTAATTAAAAAACTAAACGTTACGTAGAAGAATATCAAGCAACATACATACAGTGGTTTGGTAAAATAATTAATTTGTTCCGTTTTTATATTCACACTGGTACAAAACACTTCTTTCGAAGCTTCTCTCCTGTAGTGTTCGCGAGAAATTATGCAATTGGGTCAGTTTTCTTGCAGATATGATTTAGATCGTAATCGATGATGTAAGCTCTGTATCCAAACGTGTGAATGCGTGTATTCCGTAAGACTGCGTGCTGTCGCCTACTCTGTTCCTTCTACAAATTATTTATTTATTTAAAAACTTAAATGTAACATTTTAATGCAAAGGGTACATAGGGCGGACTTAATGCTATGTGGCTTTCACTGCCAGTCAACCCTGGGTGCCAAAATTATTCATTGTTATGCAGACGATATAATTGGTGATGCTTTATATACCGGCTGTGCTAATACCGTTACCGTTACAGCCATAAACGTCCCCCATGTATTGCCTCATAGGGGGATATTTGCTCTAGTTGCCGAGCTTGGCAAGCTACATATCTCCTTGTTTCCCTCTGTCGCATCTACGACACCAACGGAATGATATGGGATAGTGTATATTCTCACACCACTACTGCACGGTACCGTGCTAATATTTATCGGAAATAGCTCCACCAGTGCCGGAACAAACTTCTTATATTCTTTATTAGGCTACTTACGCTTACTTTTCCGCATTCTGTCTCATTTTTATGTCAATTTTTCGTTTCATCGACTTTCAAATCACAACGATTCTAAAGAAAATTTGAATGTGTAGTGTTCGAGTAAATATAAGAAATCATTATGATTCTAAAGAAGTTTCAATTCAAAAACTCTAAGGGCTCTTGTACACGCTAAGAAAAGTCCCCGGGTCCATAGACATACGTAAGTAAGTATATACTAAATCTATGGCCGAGTCTATGCAAGAATTCGTGTCGTTTCTACACAACAATTGTGTACAATGCTCCGGCGCTGAACAAGAAAAAAATTCTTGTATGCGCTAGACAAGACGAACTCTGTATTGTTGCGGTGAAGGGATGGACGGAGTAAGAGTAAGTGAGTTGCTTCAGATAATTTGAGTTTTTTTTTTGTACATGTGTGGACGTGTTTGCGTGCTTTTTATTTTTATTTTATTCAAAGTGTAATAGATAACAGCCACATTATTTATACATTATTAAATTATACTACTAATAGTGCATTGGGGTAAGATCGGTGATGGGGTAAGACCGTAAAATTCAAATTTCCGGTGAATTATGCTATATTTTTGAAAGCTAGCAATATGGTACAAGACTCCATTTTATTCTGCCCCGACCCCAAGTTTCAGGCAGTCGCTCCGAAAAGTAGGGCGTGCGCTGCGCAGTATTTTATAAAACAAGGTAATTTTTGAATTTTTTCGTCTGTCCGGTCTTTCCCTATCACTTTTGCATATAAAAAATTATGCCTTGTCTTCGCACACGTTTTAACCAGAAACTGTTGAGTTTTGAAAAGCAAAAGCTTCTTATAGCTAAATAACGTGTAACCATTAACGATTTGCGCCATGTTTCAGAAATCTGACGTATATGGATGTCGAGAAAATAAAGTTTTTGCCAGACTCTTTTAACTAGTCGGAAATCCGTCCAGTATTACCCCAACGCACCTTATACGCAATAATGCAGCTATTTGGGATGCAAAAATTGGGATAAATAATTAAGACGCTAGGAGACCTGCAGTTGTACAGAAGGCATTATAATATGTCAAAGTATGCCCAACAATGGTATTATAATGTGACTAAGGTAACAAAATTATTATTTGAAACGTGTCTTGTATAAAAAACCACGAAACTTTTCCTTTGACCATTAAAATGTCTATATGCTCGAAGGTCTCTTTATATGTGGCAACCATACGCCGAATCGGTGAAATATACCGGTAATTTGATCGACAGGTACTTACTGCAAAGAGTAGGTTACTTTGTCATTTTTTTATGTATATACTATACAATAATCATTTTTTGCTTCTTAGTTAAAATGATTCTATTCATTACAAACAAACTTGACTAGTGCACTATACCCTACGCACGACTGACCGAAAGCAATCTTATCGTTTTTCATGTTTAATAGCTTGTTAGATTTTGAAATTGATCATTACATCTATTTAAAAGTTATTACAAAAAACATTTTTTTTAATTTTTTTAAGATTCCTCAAAATCTACCGGTGAAACTTTTTCAAACACCACTAAGTTCGTCCAAATCGGTCTAGCCGTTCAAAAGTTATGAGGAGCTTACATATACACACATTCAAAAACACACACACACACACACACGCGCGTGCGCGCGCACGCACGCACGCACGAACGTATTTCAAAAACTTCTATAACGGTATATCATTATTTATATATTTGAACGAAAGATTAAAATTTGGCTACTCTTTGAAAAATAACTGTACATGTGTTTATTCTTACTTCGTGGTTTCGAAAAGTAAAATACAAAAAGTATTTAAACATAATTTAAGTTTTTCAGTCAAAATATTCAGATTAAGGTTTAAGAAATTTGATGACAATTAGCACTGGCGAAATATCAATAGCCATTAACTGCACAGGAGATAAAGCGCCATAAGTAGATATAAACGAAAACTCAGATGCAGTTAAGTTAACTGTAAAATGTAAGCTCTTTCTGATATTCGAAGCCATAATGCGCGGCTTAGTAAGCGAGTGCTCCGACCACTGTCCTTGCTGTAAGTCTTGTATGTACGTAATAACTATATTATAGTGAAACTATAGCCTTTAATTTACCTTTGAAATTTTCCTCGTAATGATGTAGCATTTTCCATAGAACTTCGCCAGTAATCTCCGGTTCCGGTAGCAGCCCGCCATGTCGTTTCCTCAACGCTTTAGCGTCTATGTGTGACAGTAGCGTTTGCATATCCGAACCGTGAAAATGGATGCGTGAGCGCAGCTTTTCACGCAAAAAGGGTTTGAAAATCGCAAATAGCATATTAAAAATGTAAGGCTGATTTATAATGTGGACAGCCTTAAGCCTTATTGGTATGCAGTCCTGGGGATTAAATAAAACATAAAATTAACGCCATTGTTAACCATAAACCATAAACATAACCACAAACACTAAAATGTCCACTACTGAACATAGGCCTGTTCCATAGATGGCCTGATAGGAGGGGGTCATTTGCTATAGTTGTTATTTTTAGTTATAATCAAGAAAACGCTGCCTCCATCTTTTGGTTTGCTTCGCTCTGTCGTCTCTTACGACGCCCACGGGACGATATGGTGTAGTAGATATTCTTACTCCGCCACTACACAGTCTTTAACCATCCCTCCCGGTAAATATAGCCCTTGTAACAAATTGTAAACCTAATCAGAATGTATAATCTTGTGCAAAATATAGAGTCAATCTTAAGACTTATCGGTTTGTACGGGTCGTAGAAATTTACTAAAATAAAAGCCTGAAATATCCTGATACGTCAATGGCAAACCCATGTAAAATATTTAGATTGGAAAATGTATCATAATGAAAGTATCATACCATCGTAGTGTCGCATCACTACGATCTAGTTTTCTCATTAGGTATGTCAAATCGACGTTGCAGTGTGATGACGGCGTATGAAAATCCATTCCCCCGTTTCGTCCCATGGCCCATGGGTGTCTCAAGAGTCAACTATGGGATATACTCGAAAGACCTTATAGCTTCCGAGTGGTTAGCTTGAGTTTAAATTATTAGCAGCATGCTTTTAGCATTTGTAGATTTATAACAACGCAACTACAAAACGCGTTAATCTGCAAAAGTTACGAAATTCAATAATACTGACCTGAATCCAATCAACGACCATTTTAGCGAATGATGGTGTAAACTGCATGACTTGAGAAAATGACAAGCCCTTCATGTCCAGCATCACAATAACTCCGTTGATTTGTGTCAGCGGCTCTGACATCGCTGCTTCCAGCGCTAACTGAACTCCTCGGAACACTTCCGTCAGTGGCACCAGGCGATGATCCCAACGTTCTGCGCATCACACATTTTTATGATGTTGAGAGTGACAATGCGCTCACAGTGTCCATTAACTAAAGCACCCGAAAAGTCGGAAATTAAAAAGTTTAAATAAATCGCGATACAAATCCGTAAAATTACTTTCATTTAACGGGTTATCATATTTACAACTTTCGGCTCTGAAACAATTATGTCGGTATCTAGATAGAAAAAGAAGAAAAAACAATACATAAATGTTTATTGTCTTGCTATTGTAAAAGACTATAATAGCTACATATGAGGAATCGACACATGTGACGAAAATAATGGAAACCTGCAGAACATGAATAAAAACTAAGAAATGGGAACTGAAGATGATGCTTCACGTGTTCGACTTATCTATTGTGAATTCATGGATGAAGTATTGAGAAGATTGTGAAGTTGCCAAAATAAGTGGAAAGATATCATGGACTTCTTGGGTTTTGTCTGAGCATCAGCGAATACTTACTAACTGAATCACTGAGATCGACCGGAAATAAAAACATTTCTGAGTTGCAGATATGTCCAGCTCCTCGAAATACCGTCCAAACGCACTACCATTTCTGAATAAACAAATAGATGGATATAATGATGTAATCACCGGCCAGTACTTGATACGCTCATACAAGCTGAAGTCTGCCGTGCCACAGAATAAATAATAGTAGTACGTAGCCGTGTTGAATTGTACAAGCAGATTCAGATGTCGCTGCACAAAATATGACGTAAATCTTTGCCTAACAAAGAACAGAAATTGCTATTTTATTTCCACCAATCCTAGGATCTCAACCTGTTATGATTTTGAGACTGTTTATTAATAAGTACATATGTAAAGTAGGTTTTGCATGTGATTTTTATATATGTCACAGTCAAACTCATAACCGGTCAAAATCACTTTTGACTGCAAAAATCAGGCAAAAGTAGTTTTGAATAAGGACGCTGGTCAAAACTACTTTTTACTGGTATACTCGTATAATCTTGGATTATCATTTATCGGCGACAGTAGGTTAAGATACGTACATTATAATTATATAAAACTCATAATCGGTTAAAACCACTTTCTAGTGTGAAAATCAGTCGAAACTGTTTTTGACTAAGGGCATCGGTCTAAACAATTTTTGCCTGATTTTCACAGTAGAAAGTGGTTTTGACCAGTTATGCGTTTTGACTGTAACATATATAAAAGTTATCTGTAATAATTTGCATTGGTTTATTTTTTATTTAATCAAACCTGTTTAACCTGTCTCTATATAATTGTATGCCCGCCAAAGATTTATATAGTTAAATCTTTGATGCACGCACATTCGTGTCGTTATTAGATAGGACCCGTCTTTACAGAATATTTGAGTGACTACAATTATTATAGCTTAAATACTATAATAATAGTTCATCGCACCACCTATCTGAATGGGCGGAAATATAAGTATATTTAATGGCTGTTATAAATATATACTCTATGGGCTGAAACAAAATACCTACTATACGGATGTTATCACACTTAATTTTAACTTATTTATGCTTGAAACCGTGACCATGGATTTTAAGTGACTAAATTAGTAAAATTTATAATAGTTTTCTAAATTTGATTTATTCAAATCATTATTTAGCTTTCAGGGTCACTGACATGTTTTTGACGCTCTTTGTTTGACAACCGGCGTTGCTTTTGAGCTTGAATGAATTTTTTTTTGCTTGTCATCGAATATGAGTTATAAATTCATTAAAATATTAAAATACATGTTTATATATGTGTACAACATGTTAATATGTAATGTATAAGTATATGCATATATGTATGTGTATAATTTTCTACCGATCAATTAAAGTATATAAAGTTATTTTTGTACACGTATATACGAATTTTTTATTATTTAATATAGGTATGCAAGTTGTACAAATTCTGTTGTGTAGTTATATTTGGTTATAACTTATATTAGAATAGAATCATTTTTATTCTAAATAGATTACAAGATTACATATTAAAGGACATTAAACCTTCACCAATAATTCAACAGCAAAAAACCCAGCCGACTTTTTTTTAAATTAATTTATAATGTAATATTTTATACAATCAGTATAAAAACGTCCAGAAACAGGGTGGTAGCGATCACATTATTCCCAGGTTAATATCAATCATGTAGTATAATAATATAATAACCTTTAGCAAACACTTTGCTAAATAAAAAATTTAAACTTTTTGATAGATAAGGCCTGCATATTTTCTGGGACTTTGTTGTAAAAGCGCATACATTGCCCCATGAAGAAATAATTGACTCCTTAGAGTCGAGTAACTGGTATAAATAACTTGTGCTTGTTCCTAGTACTTACAAAATGTACGTCACTATTTTTAATAAAACTTTTTTTTGTTTTCGTAAATTACAAAAATGTAATGTATGTATGTACGTAAAATTTTCGTAAATATACTGAAGCGTCAAAGTTAATATATTTATTTCTTTAAATCTTTTTTAAAGAATTTCTTCAGATGTACAAGTATGTTATAAATTCCTTTTATGGCTCACTTCTGCAAAACAAAGATAGACTCCATATGACATTGTCATAGCATAATTAAAAGCAACTAGATTATTTTTATTATTTAAAACAGCTTTTAGTTTATTGTAGGTAGTTATTTCCATATAAATAACTATAAAAAATCTAATCTTTTGAGGCCTCTAATCTTTTTTACAGCGCAAGTTCGCTAACTAGTTTAGATATATGAGGGCCCCATAGAAGCTTCGCGTTAACTGTAATTCTGAGAAAAAGTGAATTCAACAAGACTCAGCCCTTTCCCATTTAAAACCACACTGATTCACCTGTTTAACATTAGGTATTGTAAATTTAATACATTTTGTTTATACAGTAGGTACACTTTGGTTGAAGATTATATTATAAAATATAATTACACGAAAAGAACGAATTACAAAATATATCCGTCAACCAAACTGGTTCCTTTCTCATTTAAAGTTCCAAAGCTAAGTAATAAGCTAAGAATGGCTATATGACCAGGGGATAGTCGGCGAGGAGTGAATTGCGTTTTTAGTTTTAATTTTTTAACATGGTAATAAATATTGTATTTTTTTATTTATTTTTTATTTTTATTCATATGGCTTACTAACAATCAACTTACACTATAACAATCTTAAATAACAGAAAATTTTCTTAGGCTAAGTGTAGTGACTACTTACTAGTAAATACAGCATGCATTATAACTTTAACTTAAGTAGGTTTTGATTTATAAATTAAGTCAATATTTTTAAAAGAACAGAACGTAGTTTATCTGTATGGTAATAAAAAACACAAGCTGCAATTGTAGGTATTATATTATTTAAATACATTAATAAACCTAACGTAATAGTTCTACAAAGAACCGGTGCTAATGAGTGTTAGCGTAGTTGCAATTGTAATGATTCTGATTGTATGATATAAACTGAAATATTTACCTCCAGAGTTTATTAGCATTATGCGTCGTCCATGCTGGTCTCTAGGTGCCAATATTGAAATTATTGAATGATCAAACGCAGAATGTACTCCAGTGGGAAGCAAGTTGCAGCAGTATTTCTCATGAGACCGTCTAAAGTTATAATACGCTTGTATCTAAAATGAAAACAAATTCTTAGCTTAGTTCAAAATACTTTAATATCATCACTACCACTGCAAGTCCACTTGCATATTGTCATATTGCCTTGAGCCACCTGCATCACTCCATCTAGAGAGGTGTCACCCTAGACTTTGCCTACCAGTACGAGGCTACTACTCGAGAAACTTTTTTCCCATCGATTGTCAGTTCATCGAGCTATGTGGCTGGCCCATTGCTACTTCAGTTCAGCTTACTAATCCGTTGGGCTATGTCGGTCACTCTGGTTCTACTGCAGATCTCCTTATTTTTTAATTTATTACGCGGATAAACTCAGAGCATAGCCCTTTCCATCGCTCGCTGAGCGACTTTAAGCTTCCTTATACGGCCAGTAGTGGAGGACAATCAGATCCATAAGTCATCACTGGCAACACGCACTGGTTGTACAATCTTGTTTTCAAGTTTTTAGGTAAACATGAGGAGGAGATGTGTCATAATTTCCTGAAAATTGCCCAGCCGAGTTGCTTTAAATATTACACAACATTATGTTTTAGAAAAAAACTAATATGATGACTCTCTCCGTTCATTTCAGATTTTAGGAGACCATAACAGTGGATAAATATAAGCATAGTAAGCATTTTTAGCAACAGCTTCAGAGGTTGACCAACAAAGTATTGAAAGAACATAGCAATAGCTAGATATTTTCTTGATAATATTTCCTAGAACTGGTTACCAATTAATGTGAGTCAATTATATCGCCGAGAAAGCTTTCTACCTTCTGCTTCCTCCGTGAATGAGCCATGAAGTAATATTTTAAGTGGATTGGATAAGTTTTATAATTTCTAAATCGGAGAACTTTAGTTTTTATTGCATTAATTGTTAGGTTAACAAACTTTAGCTAAGTCGCTATGTCTTTTATCGACTTATTACTTAATATCACTTTTAAGTTCTATATTATTTATTAGCTTTTTCTGCTGTAAATAGCAGTAGCATGTATTCTGTAGCATCAGCGATAAACATTACAGTAAAATGTTTGGGAATATTAAATAATTCGTTAATTAAAAACAAAGAAGGACCGAGTATACTTCCTACCAAGATTGACTTTTAAAATTTAGACTTAGTTTTTCAATACCTCTTGTATTATTGTTATTGAAAGTGTTATTATAATATTTATTTTATTTATTCAGAAAAGTTTCTTGATGTCGATCTTCAATTGTATGATTTAAATAGTTTCAGAGTAATTCCGCGAATGCCAATACTTTCCACTTGTTTTAGTAAAATTTTATGATTAATACAATCAAATTCTTTTGCCATTTCTAAGAAAAAAGTAAAACATGGAATTTTTTCATTTATATCTTTTAAAACTGTTTCATGATTTTAAAGAGGCAAATGACGTGTTTTTGCCTTTTTGAACTCCATATTGATTAGGATTTAAAATTTTGTTAACATTAACAAAATTCGTAAGTTTATTATGAATAAGTTTTTATAGATTTTAGGAAAGCTTGGTCAGAAAGCTATGCAGTACTACTATATAATTATGATATTATTTCATAAGACGATCGAAGAAGTTACGTCATTTAGTAAGTAGGGTGTCCTCTGGAAAGAGTACCTACATATTTTCTTAAAATTGAAATAAAAACATACGCGTATGCCTACCCTTTTAAAAGCACTTTCAGGATAAAACTTAGACGGCCTGAGAAACTTCATTAAATAGTTGTCATCGTTGATGGGTACGAACAGCGACGTCTCTTCTGTAAAGGGAAAAAATGAGTTGTAATTAAATTTTCACAATTGATTAAATAGTTATTAAACTAGGTGGCAGGATCCTTAACTAGTATCTATCTAAGTAGCCGTCTATAGCCTACCAACACAACATGTAAAAAATACACACATGCTCACACAGTCATTAAAAAAAAAACAATATTAATATATTCTGTTTTAAAAACAATGAATGTGATTATGTTACAAGAAACTTAACACCGATCTTATCTTAATTACCTTATTCATAAAATTAAACCCAAACCCAAAAAAAAATACTATGTATTTACTCAAATATTACAACACATTGAATGAATGAAATTGAATTTCATGGCGTTGTTTTTAACTTATTTTTGTATTACTGTTAAAATGTTATATCTTTTTATTTTATATTTAGACTAGCGATCCTCCACGACTACTCACGGGTGATTTCTGGATATCGACAACAATACAACCTACCGGCTCCAAATTTAAATTTAAACCATCTAGGGACCCATTATTAATACACACACACACACACACACAAAAAATTCATCAAAATTGGTCAAGTCGATTTTTTAGCGAGTAGCGAGTAGAGTCGAAATTTTAGCGAGACTAGGGGGCAGCAATAGATCTTTACATATAGACATTTGGAGTCAATACGTCACATTCCGCTTGTTTCACGAAAGCTCAGTACCGAAATTAAATTTCTTAAGACGTCTTCAAGACGTCGTTCAATGAACAGAACAATTTTACATTAAACAATAGAGCAGAACATATGGCTATTAAAGATTTGGAACTTGAATCGGCTATAAAAAAAATGATTTTTTTTATCAAAACTATGAGTTTATTAGAAAGATTGAACCTTTCCATTTAGGAATGGAAGACAACATTAATCAAATGACTGGCTAGCCTTACAATAGGATAGTACATTTTCGATTATTTGGGCCTCTATTTAGTCAATCGTAACTTCGATTTCATGTTTCAAGTCGTCAACTGTCTCCCGATGGTTAGCGTAACACTTGTATTTAACGGCTCCTAACAAAAAAAATATCAACGGAGTCAAATCGCAGCTTCGAGGTGGCCAATTGATATCAGCATTTCGGCTGATTATGCGATTTTCGAAGAAAATGTGCTAGAGATCAATTGTTACTCGTACATTGGCTGTGAGCACGTTGCGCCGTGCCGTATTGTTGAAACCAAATGTCGTCTATGTCATTCTCTTCAATTTGGGATACAAAAATTGCTTAGCATGGCGCGGTAGTGATCGCCATTCACTATAACGGCGTTTCTTTGCTCATTTTTTTTTAAGTAAAATGACCCAATAATGCCGCCAGACCGAAATCCGCAGATACTCAAGGTGGATGCATTGGTTACTCCACGGTGAAGTGTGGACTTTCTGAGCCCCAGACATATTTGATGATACGACAATTTTGCTTATGGACGTATCCTCCGAGGTGTAAATAAACTTCGACTGAAAAGATGATTTTTCGGTAAAAATGCTCACCTGCGATCAAGCCGTCTTTGGCCCATTGAGTGGTTGGTCATACGGCTTCAGGTCTTGCACTAATTGAATTTTTTACGTATTCATGCCGAGACCTTTACGCAAAATTATTCCCAAACATGTGCGTGAAATATTCAATTATTGATGACGAGTTAATGTTGATGGTTGTTCACGCACACTCTGAGCAACAGCAGTGATGTTTTCGGTTGAGCGCACTGGACGAGTACGTACACGGGTCGTTTTATGCAACAACGATCCGGTTTTACCAACTCGCTTCACAAATTGTTCCACAAACTGCATTGTTAGCACATACTTTTTAGGGTTCCGTAGTCAACTAGGAACCCTTACAGTTTCGCCATGTCTGTCTATCCGTCTGTCCGTCCTCGCTTAATCTCTGTGATCGTTAGCACTAGAAAGCTGAAATTTGGTACCAATATGTGTATCAATCACGCCGACAAAGTGGTAAAATAAAAATTGGAAAAAAATGTTTTATTAGGGTAGGCCCCCTATATGTAAAGTGGGAAGTGATTTCTTTTTAATTTCAACCCTACCGTGTGATTTATTTTTGGAAAGGTATTTAAAAATAAATAAGGGTTTACTAAAATCGTTTTTTGATAATGTCAATAATTTCGGAAATAATCGCTCCAAAAGTAAAAAACAATGTGTCCCCCCCCCCCCCCCTCTAACTTTTGAACCATAAGTTTAGAAAATATGAAAAAAATCTGAAAAGTAGAACTTTATAAGGACTTTCTAGGAAAATCATTTTGAACTTGGATGGAAACAACAGTACCCACTACCGGGAGTAGTTGCAGGAGCGCGGAGCGCTGCTGGAACGCGAACATAATGGATACCCAACTTTAAACTCATAAGTGGGAACACTTATTGTGACGGTTTTTTTTACAATTTTTTCTTTTATAAAATTTAGTTGTTTGTTTAATTTTTTGTAATTTTGTTTTTTTAAAATGCTGTTTACAGCTTAAGTAGAAGACTCACCACATTGGGAATAAATTTTTAATATTTTCCAACTTTGTTCAAGCGGAAAGCGACCCGTTTCGTGAATTTCGAACATAAAACTAACTTTCTGTCACGTCGGAAATGTCATCAAAAAATTCAACCTCAAAATAATCTGTAGTATTATTTTGGTATATCCAACTCCAAACTTTAGATTCCTGTACAATACCCTGTTCAAAACCCTATTCAGATAATAGTAACAGGTTCTACAGTATGCATATAAAAAGGTTAAATCCGCTCAGAGACGCAAAATTAGAAAACATTTTTAATAAGATATTTATATCAAACTGAGCGAAAAGGAAAAAGGTTGTGAAATTAGTATTAATGCAATAATGAAAGCAATAAAAACCGTGAAAGCAGGTAAAGCAGCTGTGTATATAGTATCATTAGAAATGCATATGGATTGAGATGATATAAATATATATATATATATATATATATATATATATATATATATATATATATATATATATATATATATATATATCATCTCAATCCATATTGATTGGGTGGTTTGTGACGCACAACAGAACGGCACGTTTTTTTTCTGTTATAAACAGAGAATTAAAACGTAGTGATTTAGCAAAAAGAGAAAAAACAATTTAACTAAATCACAATCTTTTTTAGAAACTTTCTCACATTTCCTAAATATGTAGTATTGACCAACTATTAGCACAGAAAGTTAACCTGACTCGATTGCATGTTTTTTTTAAATGAAGCAAGGGTGAAAAACGAGCAAACAGTCCACCTGATGGTAAGTGAATGCTGTGGCCTGTGGCCCATAAACATCTACATTTATCCTTACATAAGAATCAAAATGCAGATGCGTTGTCACCTCTGAGTACTAAGATGAAATGTTTCGTATCCAGTAAAAAGGTCTCAGACTCTCTACACTGACCATTCGAAACACAGCAGCATTAAACTGCTATTTTATGAAGGTATTCTGTGAGAGGGTGGTTCTGCCTCGGTCAAGCCGATCCAGTCGGGCTACCACCATAATATAACTACAACGTAGCTCTACCACGTATAAATGTTTTAGTGGATTTCCACATTCCACGTAAGCACATTTTTGCGTACATACCCAGGTACTACAAATCTCTTTTTATAACTAACAAGCGATCTGTCCCGGCTTTACACGGGTGATATCTAAATTCTACCCGCCACCTAGCGGGTCCAACCACGCCTATAAACTTTACGGAAGTGCAAGTAATATGTTGACAAAGTTTTACCGCAATCTGATGAACGGTGCGGTTGCGCATTAAATACGAAGAAACTAATATTAATTTTAGGTATATGTTACATTACTACTACTAATTTGACAAATCATAAATTTATACATTTTTTCTTTATTTTTTTTTATGAATAAATTGGTAGAGCCGTGGTTGATACTACTAGAGCCGTGGTAGCTCAGGGGCTAAGAGCTCGCCCGAAAATTTCACACTACCCGAGCAACCTGGGTTCGTTTCCCGCCGGCAGCAATGCAATTAAGAGCTGATATACCACGAGCTCAGCGACGATGAAAAATGTTATGAGGAAATCTGCGTGTCTGAAGAATAAACTATTTCTAAGGTATGGGAATTCTGTCAACATGCATTTGAGCAGCGCGGTGGGCTAATTTCTTTACAACGCTCTCTGAAGTAAGAGGTCTGTGCCCAGCAGTGCAATGTATATAAGCTGTGCCTTAATTAACTTTGACTTTATGAACAAGTTAGCGTATAACTTTTAACCCATTTTTTTAAAGAATATTAACAATGCTATAAACATTACTAATAATCCCCTTAACCACTCGTGGTAACTTAAAATTGCTTGTGTTACGAGTGGTTCACGCCAGTAGTCGAATGGTGGATTCGAATCCACGACCTTTTTGAGTTCACGGTCCGCGCCCTGCCATTAGGCTACTGTTGCATTAATAATATATATAATTTGATTGATTGATACTTTTTTATAGAAATTATTATTTTTTGCATAAAAGCATGGTTTTAAAACAACTTTATAATGGTTTAAATAGCCTAAATCAAGTTTTCTTTGACAAGTTAACGCACCAAGGTCACGCATCAGCCACTCTGCTGAATCATTTGTACACAAAGTGGCTTTCATTTATTGTTACAATTATTCGTTATATTTCGACATCAATAATATCTGGCATTTCATCAACATCAATTATGATAATAAATATTCATTGTTTAATCGTCAGTAATATGATTTTTGTAGATATTAATTAAATTTCTTTTTTAATAGAATAAAAGTGACAGACGATCACATACTACTTCTGACGGTAAGTGGATGCTGTGGCCCATAGACATCTACATCTATCCTTGGTTAAGAATCAAAATGTCACAGGAAATAGAGTAAATGAGGCCCTCCACTCTATTGTGAAAAGTCAGAATGTGTCGAAAAAGGCACGTATGGCAATCCACGATGCTGTGTTGGTCCCTAGTTTAACGTATGGTAGTGAAAGTTGGGTGTGGCAGAAGAAGCACGAGAGTAGATTAACCGCAGTAGAAATGCGGTCGTTAAGGAGAGTTAGGGATGAATCTGAATGACAGGGTGAGAAATTGTGAGATAAGAGAAGAGTGTGGTTTGCAAGATGATGTTGTGTTCAGGATTAAGAAAGGAATACTTCAGTGGTTTGGCCATGTGGAAAGAATGAGTGAGGAAAAAGTGACAAAGAAAATTTATGTTGCGGAAGTGAATGGCAGAGTCGGAAAGGGACGTACTAGGCGAAAATTTATCAACCAAATTAGCGATTTATTGAAAACGGGCCAAATTGGGAGTACCCTTAACCGACGAGCATGTATGCGTAGGTATACGGATGTGAAGGAGGCGAGAGAGGTGTGTCAGGATCATGCCAAATGGAAGTCTGTAGTCTCTTCCTACCCCTCTGGGTGACAGGCGTGAGTGTTTATGTATATATATATATATATATATATATATATATATATATATATATATATATATGTATGTCACCCTGAAAACTAAGATGGAACGTCTTGTTTCCAGTAAACTTAAGTGTGGCTCTGCCACGTATATTATGATTAAGAAGCAAAATAAAAATAAACAACATATAACTCTTCCCCTCCTCCCTTTTATATTGTCTCATAGGGTATACAGTTTTATTTTAAATATATTATTGCGTTCTTATCAACCAAATGTAGCTGCCCATCCCCTATTTTATTTTCCCTCCGTCTCCTCTAACAACACGTTTGGGACAATAAAGGGCGGTGTCCACTAATCCACTACCATCTATTATAGTCTACTATCCACAAAAGGAATCTACTAAAAATATTATTACGAAAAATTTGTCCTTATTTTTAACATATTACACGAAAATTCAACCAGATATTTGTTGCGTAGATTGTTAAATAATATTAAATATATATCATCTATTATATTTTTATACATTCTATTATTATATACCGAACCAACAACTTTGGCAACACCTGTCGACATTGAACGCCCGCTTCCTATTTGTACTAATCTCTAATATTGTACTTTTTGCTCATTTCCGCATCTGATATAAAATTAAGGCGACACCGTGAAAAAATGTGCCTCCTTTCATCGAATAATAAAGGACTATGACACTATGACTATGAATTTTGATATATTTGAATTCATGTCTTTATCTTGAATTTGATTGTTCAAAAACACGATTGTATAATTTTGACTCGATCATAATTATTTGCGAAAACACCTCTAAAAATCACTATAGTTGAAATTACAACGAAATTACTTAATCTATATACTTGGGAATCACTCAAATATATTCATAAGATCAATATTCATAATTTACTTGTTCATTATTTTGATTACTTAAATCAATAATTTAAAAAAAAAATATTTTAAGATTCTGACAATTTCTAAGCGCTTTTAATCGTCGCGGGCGCTACGCAATTTTAGACCTTATGACGGCGTTTTTTTTCAAGTTTTTATAGAAATTATGTTTTCACTCGGATCAGTATGGCGATAGCCTTTTCGATGTGTCGTCTTAAGTAAAAATTGATTGCAGAACTGGTAGAGCTATTTCAAGTCTAATACATTCAATCTTATTAACAAACGTCATTTATTGATTGTTCTTAGTTTAAACTATGGCTTAAGAATAAATAGTCCTCCGCTTCAAAGAATTCCCTTAGCCGCGTCGCCACTGACTTCGCAAAATTTGATACCTATTTGCTATAAAATTCCATACTAGATTTAAGTTCGCACATAACAGATTACTAATAATAAACTACTTTTTGTAGTAAGTACGTGTCATAATTTTCATCAAAATAGATCAAATATTGACATGATATAATATATAACCTAAGTCCTTTTCGTATAATTTCGTCCTAAATTCAATTAACGCGACTAAACTGGACTAAACTCCTATGACAGGCAGACGTGTCTTCACGAAATTTATCTTTTAAAAATAAATGTTAAACCAATCTTTAAAATTATATAAACTTGTTGACGTGCGTTAATTTGAGCATATTGACAATGGATATGACTTTAATCAGTCGATAATTCAATGCACGCACAACAAAAGAATCATGAATACTCTTATTCCATACTCTGAAACGGTTGTCTTTAAAGTATAACGTGGTCTGTATGATTTTGCAACATTTTTGTACTGAACTTATAATACGTAAAATTGAGAACATTTTAAAATATTTCGTTCTGAAGGCTACTAAAATAGGTAATAAAATGTAACTACTACCATCTATGTATTAAAGTGCAAATCATAGATATGTATGTGCAAATGTTACAGCAATAGCTTTGTATTTTTTTTGTTACATATGATTTATGTGGTTTTTTATAGAATAGGTGGACAAATTAGCACACAGTCCACCTGATGGTAAGTGGTTGCTGCGGCCCATAGACATCTACATCTATCCTCGATTACAAATCAAAATGCCGATGCGTTGTCACCCGTGAGGACGAAGATGGAATGCCTCGTTTCCAGTAAAAAGGGTCTCCGGTTGTCTACACTCACTATATGAAACACAGCAGCATTAAGCTACTATTTGACGCTGGTATTCTGTGAGAGCGTGGTCCTTCCCCGGTCGAGCCGACCCATTCGTGCTACAACTATACTACTAATTTAACTGCAGCATGGCTCTACCACGTATACAAATTTTAAAAATGACAACAGTAAAAACGAAACAAAAACGTTTTTATTATTCCTTTAGTGATTTAAAAAATAACATAAGAATTATTATACAAAAAATTTAAAATTTGATAACCATTTAATATTAAATTAATAAAGGCAATATTTAGCACAGCGCTGTAAAAACCAACAGATAATCTGAACATAAGGTAATTTATTACACATAATTAGTATCAAGCTAATTATGAATTTCACATCTACTAAAATACAAACAAAACTATTATTCCACCAAAGTATTACTTACTTTTTAATAGCTCTCTTAAATCGGCCAACGCCTTTTCAACTATCTCTGGCGTTTCCCGTAGCTCCTTCTCAGCTTTTTCCGTATAAAATTTTTCAGTTACATTCGTTCTCTCCAACTGTATATGATTGTCTCCCCACATAACAAACGGTGTTCCATCAGAATCATATTGCAGCTCCATTGTTATATTTTTTTCTCCTACAACACCAACATAAACACCTTAGCACTAATAAACGTGCGTATTACAACAGATCGGGAAAGGAGGCCGATGCCTTTAAGCCAGCATCCGGCGAAGCGGTACTGTCGTAGTCAAACCCTTCACTCGAGTGTTCACTGGGTTAAATTAAAGAAATTCTGATGCGATACAAATTACTTCAATTAATGTTACCCTAAAAATTAAACAAAGTAACCAACTCAACACTTTCACATCTGTATCCAAAGATAGTGATCATTTAAATGATATACCTTTGTCAATTTTAACAATTTTTTTAAATATAGTAGCTATTTGGAGAACGGTTATATCGGTTTAATATTAAATTTGAAGTTATGACGTAGCGCATAAGAGGCGCGCGCGAGACTCGTCTCAACTTGGACTGACCGACGGAGCAACATAACGGAGGTATGCCACCACTTTCATGGTGCTCAGCACCACTCACTTGCAAGTTGCAATATATATAAATATTATAATTGTTTGACCGCATTATTTTTTAAATTATCTAGATTATAAATGAAGGTATCCTTAACATGTTGTAAATAATAATATCACACCTAATTATTAAAAAGAATTTCCGTTCCCTAAGAATACTTTAAGCGTAGAAAAGGGACCTCGTGTTTTGCTAAAGATCATTTTAGATTACCTAAAGGGAGATAAAAATATATATATTCTTTTACATTTTATGAAACATTTGGCTATTTTGTATAGTACTCAATGAATATTTGTGATTCAGCGTAGGAAAATTTAATGTATTATGTTTAAGTTTAATTTAAAAACGTTATTTTTTATGATTTTAGTAATTCTTTTAATCTAATTTAACATTAATTCAGTATGTAACTTAGGTTACAAAATATAACAAATATTGTAGTTCCCGTTATATTATACGTATATTACGTTATACGTTATATTATAATTAATTAACAACTACAATATAGCACTTAACACCAATATTTTGAATTTGAATTTATAACGCGGGTTCGAAAAGAGGTCGAATGGCGAATGAAGCTACGTAATTTACTTTTGCAAGTTATATATTATATAAGTTACTTGCCTCGATAATATAAAAGGATATTAGACTAATGTAATGTAGCTGCAATGAAGACCAATGAAATGCCAATGAAATCCAAGTGAAAGCCTCTTGGCTAACAGTATGAATATCAAAACAAAACGACGACCTATATAGGTAAAGGTTTACCTTCATTTCTCTAAAATATTTATCGTTATGATTGTACACTATATACAACAACCACGCCTGATGACAGAGATATCAGTTACCTTTCCTATCTATACTTGAAGATCTTTCTTGATAATTGAGGTTTGCCAAGCACTTTCGATCGTTTACTTTATAAAGGTAAATAATTCTACATTTCTACATAAACGGTATAAGATTTGACAAATCTAACCACCAACTTATTCTTAATGCATTTGTCATAAAAATCATTCTGTAATTTTTGAACTGTAATATCTAATCTTTCATAACTCTTATATTCAAAAGATAACAATACAAATTTAACATCGAATTATTTATGTTTAATACCAGTAATCTTGAATCGCCGGATATATTTTCTGATTGTAATTTTAATTTCTAATCGATAACACTAATAATGAGGAGCATAATTTCCAGTCTGTACCAAAAAATAAAGCCTCAATCGTCACAAATTCAACTACCAGACGTGTTGAATATGCTTATACAAATCTTTCCATAATGCGTCATAGAAAAATCTTAATGCAGCAATAGACTTAAAGGATGAATTAGAAGAACGAAGCGTTTTATATTTTAAAAAAAATGTAGACTAGCCATCTGAGCAAGACAGAGTTACAATGCACGAATGATTGCGCAAACATAGGTGCACTATCTATTCCCTGACTCTCATAGTCCGACGTAACGGCAATCCGACATGAACACGCCGCACAAGAACACAGATCACGCACAGGACAAATGGATTTACGTGTTTTACGGCGTAAGTACTGCCAATTTCTTGACTCCATGTTGCTACTGAGAATTTCTTATTTTTTCTGTCAAGAAATTCTCAGTAGCAATAACAGATTTTTGGCCTGACCTGGAAATCGAATTCGATTTCGCATGATCAGCAATCGCACTTACGACTGCTAAAACTAGAAGTTTACCAAATACGTGCTAGTTATACTGCTCTATATTGTTTTCATGCCATCAATTCAGTGTGGCATTCCATCTTTGTCCTCAGAGTTGACAACGCAATTTTATTTAAAAATTGCGTTGTTAACTCTTTATTTTGATCTAATCATTACATTTTGCAGGAGGATAGACTCGCAATTCAAAACGATTTTCCTGGACTGACACCACTCGGTGACCTTCAAGAAACGAACTTACTCCTTTTTTAAACGATAATACATCTATAATTCCTCTGGTGTGGCAGCTGTTCATGTGCAGTAAACCGCATGCTTGTTTGCACCCTCATCTATAAAAAACGAAGTCCCGTCATTTGACGCAGCTCGCCATTGCCGGTCTGGATAGACGATGTGTGTAGTGTCTCCTCCTGTCGGGATTCACCTTAACTTAAAATAATTTCCCTAAGTTGTCTTGCGTTGGATGAAAAATATGACTGATTCTGTTACGACGACCGCACATGACAAATAGGGTTTTAATTAACCTTTTAAATAACTGTGTAATCGCCACAACAATATGTGTAATATCATTAGTAATGGGCGTTGAATCAACGAACGGTTTAAATAGACGGTCTACGTTCAATCGACGTTTCGACGGTCTACAGTTCATTCGTTAACTAGTCGAATTCATAGACGGCTAAACTGAGAGTCCACAGCGTTCTTATCTACTAACAATGCGACGACGACGCCGTAAACATACCCGGTTAATGTAAGTGCATGCGTTCGTTGAATTAGTATCATTGTACAAACCGATTTAAACCTTAAGTATATGACATAGGAGTTAATATTTCTTTTTTAATAGAATTGTTTGAGTGAAAAGGCAAGAGCATTCTGATATTGCGCGAAAGAGTATGTCGACGGTCTGGCGGACTATTGTTTACCTAAACTAGATATTATTACGTTACGTAATATTACGTTGTTTAGAAATTTGAAATTAGTGTGTCGACTCGCGTCGCAAGGTCAAAGCTAAAGCTTCCAAGAAAGGACCAGAGGGGACATTTGGCGTGCCCCCTTGAATGGTGGAGAAAACACCAATACGTACGTCTACCCAAATTAAAAAAAAAATATTTGTAATCCATTGTAACATTGTAGCAACATCTGTTCCTTGCGAACGGATGTTTTCTAAAGCAGGTCTTATAATTAATGAAAGGCGAACAAGACTAACGACAAGCAAAGTTGAGCAAATTATGTCCTAAACGTAAATACACCTGAGGAGAGATTTTAGAGTTTTTAAGGGTTTTTAATTCATTTATAAAATAATTTACATGATTGTTCTGTACATACATTAATAAAAAACGAAAACAAAGAAAAAAGAAAATAAAAATATTCATTAAACACCTATCCATAAAAATATGTAAATAAAAAATGTTAATAAATAAATATGTACATAAAATCAGTTGATCTTCTAAATACGCCTGAAATACGATAGTAGTAAAATCTTTTAAAAACGTATTGACTAGTCCTAAGCCTGGAAAAGCACGAAGGGAAGTTTAAATCGATTGATTGTAAAATTCGATAGTAGGTATTTATACACCAGTGAGAGTGCTTTGTGCTCAAATCAAATTTCTTTGAATTTTAACTAACTTTGCCGTTCATTCAACTGTCGAATAGTGGGCAAAACTAGTTAAGACACCGTCGTTGCGTTGCGCCCGTAGACACCGCGCTTTAGTCGATTGAACGTCTGCCGTTATCGCGTTAACTAGTCGACGAATTCAACTAGTTGATCACCTAGTCGATGGACGGCAATAGACGGTCTAGTTTCGTTGACGAAAATTACGTCGACGACCCACCTCTAAATATCATGTGTAGGAATACCCACTACCATATATCGCCTGTGTCGCACGTGGCAGGCAAAATGAAACAGGAGATGTGTAGCTGTCTCTTCCAACAAGGGAAATAACAGCTGAATAAAAGTATACAATTGCGGTTGTCAGCCCGTCCGTTCAGCTTGGCAACTATTTTTATATATTTTCAATATTTTATAATATGTTTTAACCATAAAAGAACCACCGAATCGTTTTTTTGTTTAAGAACACCAACATAATGCTCAAACCGAAAATAAATTAAGTTAGATGGAATCATAAATAAAATCTTACTCAAACTTTCAAAAAAGTTTGAAACTTCTGGTAAACTTTGTATCTTTTCCTATTTATCGGCCATATTTTTTGATCATTTGCTGTTTTAAGCCACCAACACTCGATCAAACCATCAAAGTATTGTAAATGTATTGTACATTTAAAAGCAACTGCTATATTATTCTGTCAAGGCCCTTTAAGTTATTCGATCAAGTGACCTCATAACAACAGTATTACTTAATATTAATTTTGTCCAGCAGTGATCGGACTTAAGCTAGTAAAGATTATAATCTTTGTGTATCTATATTTCTTATTATAAATTGGACGACACTTCCAAATAAATTTCTTTATTCAATACAGTTACTCTCAAAGGAACTCAATTACGGTCAATTACGAGACCAATTGATATAGACAGCAATAATAATTGTTATTAAATGTATGTTTGAACCTTGGCACCAGCACCGGTAGCTTCTTTAGTTTCTCACTTTATTTTACTAAGGACTATGGTATATTATATCCCTGTGAAGCAATCTACGGGGAGGCCTATGTTTAGCAGTGGATTTTTGATTGGATTGATGGATGGATTGGATGAAAAGATGCGAATAAGAGCTGAGAAGAAAAGATCTTTAGCCTGTTGAAATAATAGTTTATCTATCAGCATGGTAATAAGTAACGCCTTTTTCACTATTAATTCATCCCACGTTCAAGGTAATGGAACATTGAGTGCACGAAGAAAAATATTGAATTTTTTCTCCTTCCTCATTTCCAATTTCGCATTATTCGATGCATAATTACAGATAGTATCTACTTAAAATATTTTTTTATGTTTTAATTGCTCTTCAATTTAAAAATTTGCAAATGCTTTTTTTTTAATTTCCATCAAAATTGTATTACCAAATTAAAGCCCGTAAAAAACCAAGGACTTGTAAATAATAAAATTTTACTATCTTATACCTAGTAATCTCCCCATTTAAGAGTTTTGTTATAAGGTTTTCCATGTCTCATATGTTCTAGTATTTCATGGTTAATTTATTGTGCCAATGGTTAATACAAAGTTTCTAAAAATGCTTCAATTTTTCCACGGAAGTTAAAAAATCTTTATCAGTCCCAACGTTTCGCTTAATCACGAAATTAATATGATAAGAACTTCTCATACAAAATTGGCTTAATTTTTGGTCATATTGTTGCGCGCCTAAGTTGACGGCTGGTACCTGGCACTAGCGCCATCTAGTGTCGGGTAACAGAGCGAGGAGAGCTTTCCAGAAAATGCCACGACTAATCTTTCAACCAACAGCGCCATCTAGTATCGAATTGAAGAACTAAGCTTTCTAGAACACTCGAACTTTCTGCGCCTGATCAGTCGGGGCCCTTTATTTACTGGAATATTCTGGATGTTTTCGTGGAAGAGCCCTATATAAAGCCGTTGATAGCCGCGATCGGGGCAGTATTGAATTTGGCGAGACAAGCGAAGCTTCGGAGCGATGTAAAGAGATATAATATGATGAATGTAAGTGAGAAATGTGTATTGTGTAAGTATGCGGTAACATAACTAAGAGTAACATCGCTATACAATCAGTATAAATTAATTTATTTTTATCAAATCGGCCGTCGTTATAATGGGTGTGGGGGGAGAAGTTTCGTTGCGACAAACATAAATACGGCAGTTTTTTGTCCAGACAAATTAGAAATTACATTTATTAGTCTTGATTTTACATTGTTTAAATAAATCGCGGTTGTATGGTGTAAGATGCTCATTAATATAAACATTGTATCTGGCATTATCGTTGCTTGTCTTGTTCACCATACCAATGTCGGTTAGTTTGATGCCGCTATATTTACGCGATGCGATTACGATCGAGTCTTTTGTGCTGCGGTGACGAAACCGGGCAATGATGGAACGGTGAATGATGGAACTGTTCAGCTTACGTGGCTGCACACGATGTGCAAACTCCACCTCACTGCTGTCCATGGTGACACCCAATTTTTCGGCCAACTTAACAACAATTTCAACAGTGTTTTCATCGTTGTACTCTGGGACACCTGTAATTTCAATATTCTGAAGACGGCTCCACTGTTGTTGCCTTGCAAACTCCTCTTCCAATTGTTTAATACGTCTTGTATTAGCATCTGCGTCACTTCGGAGACGCGCATTTTCTTCCTTTAGGCATTTAAGTTCAGCTGAGGTAGATACAAGATTTTTCATAAGGTCATCATACTGGGTACTAAAGTATATAATTAAGAGTAGTTTCCATAGTCGATATTTGAGCTTTCCAGGAGCTTAACTCGCTTTTAACTGCCTTTCTCATAAGAACTTGGAGTTCATCTTTAAGAGAGTTTAGGATGCCTGTTCGAAACTCAGATGATTCCTGTAGATAAGAGCTTACTGGAGAATTTTCTTCTGATGTATGTTTAAGCGGAGTGTTGGTATTGTTACCTGCTTTTGGTTGCTCGCTAATGCAATACGGACATGTCCAAGATGATATTTTCTTGGCACTTTCTGATGTCAAACCTACACATAAATAGTAGTATGTCTCAGCGCAGTTACTGCGAGTGCAAATCATTTTCCCAGATTGCCGGACCGATTTCTTACAACCATTACAGCTAGACATAATTTTCAATTTATTATTGGCTGGCTGTGTAGTGTAGGTCGTTTATAGAACGGTAAGTACAACAATCATTAATGCAGGTAGGTGTTAATTGTTACCTTTGTTTACTTCGACTAGGTGTGACGTGTTCGGATGCGACTAGTAAGGTACTGCACTTTAAACACAGATATAACTAATTTTAACAAACGATGCTTTGGCGGCAAAGGGGCCTTTAAGTTACAATACACTACGTGCGTTAATCGATTGAAGCGACAATTATATTTTCTTATCTAATATGACACAGGTCAGCTCTGAGCGATATTCAACAACGGTATGACATTACATTTGAAGAGAAGCAGCGCCTTTGGATCGGCAGTCCTGGATCAGCGGGGTTAACAGGTTACACAGTGTACACACTACTACACAGTACTTACATGCACATCACTTCCCACCTGACAGGTACCTCGTGGTTACCCTACATTCGTCAATCGGTAAGTGGTGCTTGCTTCTTTGTCAGCCGTTTTTGGAATCGTTATCCATAGGCCATTGGAGGCCCTCCCCTCTGTTACTCGTTGAGTTGGATTGCGATGGGCCCTAATTCAATCGACCTTTGTCGGGGTAATCAGGGCCGTAACAACAATCTTCGGGTCCCGCGCCTGCGTCACAGTAAACGAGTAAAACCGGCCACAATCGAGCTTGTAACTGCTGTACTGCCATATGTTAGAGGAGTCACTGACAAGATTGACTACATCTTGAAGCGCGCTTCCATCAAAACATACTTCAAGCCACCGAAGAAGATTGGTCAGTTTTTACCATCAGTCAATGTCCCTCTAAGATGCAGGAGTGTACAAAACTGAGTGTGGCAACATCGTTTTTGGGACACCAGAGATTTTCAATGAGATTGAAAGCTTCCATGGGCAGCTCTACACATCATCGTTGTAGCCACATGCAAATGCGAGTAACGATAATAATAATAATAATAATATCTGGATATGGCTCACGAGGTGACCGATATGTGGGGTGTTCTGCCGGCCGAAATTATTCCTGTAGTCGTCTCTGCGAATGAGCTAATCACAGTCAGCCTCTCGGGTCATCTGAGGCGACTGGGACTCCGTGACGGACCGCTCCGGGCTCAAATGCAAAAGGCGGTGCTCCTCGATACCGCCCGCATTGTCCGCCGGTTTCTTTCCCTTTCCTCCTAACCCTCGGCCGTTTGGTCTCCCCTGCCGAGGGCTTCCATCTGGTTGGGCTTTTATTTATTTATGTATTTTTGTATTTATTTTATGTTATTGATATTTATGTATATTTATCGTTTCGTTTTAATTTATAATTATATATTTATATAAACCAACCAGATGAGAAAACTATATAGATACCCCAAATAATAATAAATCATTGGAGCGACCAGAGGTATGTGGAGCGGGCCAAGGACCGGATCAGGCTAACACTGTCGCATTTTGGCGTGGCCTGTGGTCAGAGCACGTAAACCACAGCGAGGGCCCTTGGATGGAAGTTGTGGCGAGCCGGAGTGCGAGTTTTACGCCTATGGACCCCGTCAACATAACGCCGGAAGACGTGGCTGAGGCGGTCCATAGGGCCCCGAACTGGAAAAGTCCGGGGCTCGACGGACTACATCATTACTGGCTGAAGAGGTTCGTAGTGAGTCACGCTGTGCTCGCCCAACAGTTTCAAGAGTCTCTCGATCAGAAGTCGCTCCTGAGCCTCTTCACTACTGGGATCACTCACTTGGTTCCTAAAGATCAGGATACCGTAGAACCGAGCAAATACCGCCCCATTACGTGTCTACCCACCATTTATAAGACATTGACATGCATTTTAAGCACGAGAATCACTCGTCACCTGGAGCTAAATCAGGTGATGTCACGCGCTCAAAACGGATGTAGGGGTGGTGGTCGTGGAAACAAGGAACCACTCCTCATTGACGCGGTCATTGGCAAAGTGGTGAAACGCAACCGTCGGAACTTCTCCGCCGCCTGGATAGACTACAGAAAGGCATTCGACTCGGTGCACCATACATGGCTAAAGAGAGTCCTCAAGCTGTACAAAATAGACTGTACAGTTAGAGACTTCCTCGAGCAGTGTATGGGGCAGTGGAGTACGATCCTTTGTCATCTGGGTGAGCAGATGATGGCTGCGGAGAACCACATAACGATAACAAGGGTTATCTTCCAGGGCGATTGTCTGAGTCGAACCTGGTTCTGCCTCTCTCTGAACCCTCTCAGTACCTTACCGGAGGGCTCCGGGAGGGGATTTCAGCTGCGGAAAGGAGGGGCAAAAGTGACCCACCTTTTCTATATGGATGACCTCAAGTTATTCGCCTCCAATCGCTCCCATCTTATGGAATTGCTAAACATTACTTGTGAATTTAGCAATTCCATAGGAATGGAGCTGGGGACGGATAAGTGTGCGGTCCTCCATGTTGAAACGGGAAGGGTTACTAACTCTTTGGGCATAGACTTATCTATTCCCGTCAACTTAAGGACCCTTTTCGAGGCTGAAACATACCGATACCTGGGTATGTCACAGAACATTGGTATCGAAGAGGCAGGTATGAAACAGTCAGTTTGCGACGTGTTTTATGCACGCTTGACCAAAGTGCTTGACAGCCTTTTGTCCGTTGTGAATAAGACACACGCATATAACGGTTGGGTCATGCCTGTCCTCATGTATACCTTCGGCATACTCAGGTGGACTCAGACTGAACTTAACGCCCTGGATAGAAAAGTCCGCACTACCATGACGTCCCATAGGATGCATCATCCGAAATAGTCGGTAATGAGGCTGTACTTGCCGCGAAAGCATGGTGGGCGTGGCTTTCAGAGCGCGCTCACCATGCATAATCGCGAAGTGTGCAGCCTCCGTCATTACTTCCTGGCGAGATCGGATGATCTATTCTATAATGACGCCTTTTCTAGTGATAAAAGGCTTACCCCTCTATTCTTAGCCAACGAGCAATGGCAGGATCCGTTAGTACAGAGTATTTTCGACCGGGAGACCGTATGGAAAGAGAAGGAGCTCCATGGGAGGTACTACAGGGCACTACATGAGCCCTTCATATATTCAGTGGCCTCCCACCATCCACTGGCTACGTTTCAGTGACCTCTTCGTGGACACCGAGGGTTTTGTCTGTGCAATACAGGTTATTAAGACCAACACCTATCGGAGATATATCCTAAAGGATGGAACCGTCAACATCTAATGATTTCTTATGTTTACGCGAACACTACACGTTGAAATAATACTAGTTTTTACGGAATTTATCGCGTATATTGAACTTTTTAAATACCCGACGTTTCGAGAGCTTTACAGCACCCATGGTCACGGGAAGGACTGAGATGTTCAACGTCCAGCTGTCATAGTTAGCACACCGCAGACTTCCCTGTGAACATGTACAGGATCGCCCCCGTCACTACATCAGATTTGATAGACCACAAATCCTCGCTAAAGAACACCGATTCCTTCCAAGGATGATTCGCGAGGCTATTGAAATCATAAAACATCCTAATTTCAATAGAGAAGATGGCTGGGTGCTACCATCTGCTTGGGATCCTATAATAAATAAAATTAAATCCCAACCCAAGCATACAACTGCAAGACTCTATGATACCATAAGTTCATACTGTGTAGATCGGAACAAAAGTTAAATTTTAATCTATGGTAACCGCGGTTAACTATGACAGCTGGACGTTGAACATCTCAGTCCTTCCCGTGACCATGGGTGCTATAAAGCTCTCGAAACGTCGGGTATTTAAAAAGTTCAATATACGCGATAAATTCCGTAAAAACTAGTGTTATTTCAAACCGTCAACGTCTGTTCAGCTTGTCGCCATCCCGGTGAGTCACTTAGGCATGTCATCTCCGGTTGTTCGGCGCTTTCTAACTCTGAGTACTTACACAGGCACAACCTAGCCTGAAATACGGTCTCGTGGACCGGAAACTGCCTTATTATAAGTACTTACCGGATGCCGTGCACGAAAATGACCGCGCCAGGCTCTACTGGGACCGAGCCATCATCACAGACAGGACTATTCTTGCGAATAAATCTAATATTGTGCTGATGGACCGGGCACAGTCAAGGATATTTTTGGTCGACATTACCATTCCATATGACGAGAACCTAGTGAAGGCCGAATCAGATAAGAAAACAAAATATCTGGACCTGGCTCACGAGGTGACCGACATGTGGGGTGGTCTGCCGACCGAAATTATTCCTGTAGTCGTCTCTGCGAATGAGCTAATCCCAGTTAGCCTCTCGGGTCATCTGAGGCGACTGGGACTCCGTGACGGACAGCTCCGGGCTCAAATGCAGAAGGCAGTGCTCCTCGACACCGCCCGCATCGTCCCTTTACCCCTAACCCTCGGCCTTTTAGTCTCCCCTGCCGAGGGCACCCATCTGGTTGGGGTTTTATTTATTTATGTATTTATTTTACTTTATTGTTATTTACGTATATTTATCTTTACATTTTCATTTACAATTATATATTTATAGAACCCAATCAGATGAGAAAACTATATAGAAACCCCAGAAAATAATAATAAATTTATTCACAAGAAATATGGTACAAATATGTTCTTATAAAATAATAATCCAACAAAATAATGATCCAAGAGCAAATCGTATCCGACACTATTCCGATAATATTCCGGACATCAGTCTGAGCGAGATTAGAATGGCTCTCCAGCCCCTAAAAGCCTCAGGCGAGGAAAGAATTACGGCGGAGATTCTAAAAGCGGGTGGAACACCGGTACTTAAAGTCCTTCAGAAGCTCTTCAAATCCGTCCTCCATGGTGGCACCTCGCACTCCACGCCTCCGAAGTACCAGAGGTGTGGAACCGTCTAACTTCGACCGAGAGGTCAATCGATTCAACTCGGCTGGGCTGATCTTCTCGTCAGGTATACCTCAAAACCTGAAAACTAGATTGTACAACCAGTGCGTTTCGCCAGTGATGACATACGGATCTGAGACGTTGTCCTTCACTGCTGGCCGTATGCGGACGCTTAAGGTCGCTCAGCGAGCTATGGAGAGGGCTATGCTCGGGTTTTTTTTTGCGTGATAAACTTAGAAATGAGGATATCAGTTTAAAAGAATAAGATTTAAAAAAAACCTGGAGTAAAATTTTGAGTATAGCGGAAAGTTTTTAAAGCGAAAGAAGAAATGAAGAACAGAATGATATGTCTAAAATGCTAAATATGCTACAAGAACTCAATTACCATGAATGTGATGAATAAGACGTTCAGGTACGGATGACTGTCGACAATACAGATCCAGGGCACCAAATCTTGCGGGATAGCAAAATTGTCGACCTTGATGTCGCCAGCACCTCATGTGTTCAGAGTGATTCAGAAAATGAAGACGAAAATATTTCTACTGCTTCTGAAGCGTTTACGTACTTATATAACTATGCTTTTCGATTGAAGCTCAAGATGAAAGCGACTAGTATATCTGACCTGTAAATGTCTCGTGTAGTTCGGAGGTGAAGTGCAGAAAGCAACCTTTTTTATTTCTTCGTACATTTTATTATTGAGAGTATGTACGTTAAGTTTGTATACTGTGGCAAACATCAAGAATTCTTTTAATGTGTTACTTATTGACTTATATAAGTTTTACTAGGCGTTGCGAATTTTATAATTACGGTACCTGGTTGACCGAGCTTTGCTCGGTATTTTTCGCTCGATTTTTTTTTAATTCGTGTGTTTTGGAAATTATATTTAGGTACAAATTACATACTGATGAAATATAAATAATATTTTTTGGTCTTAGCGACATAACAGAAAAAACGGAACCGGTTATATGAATAAAAAATCATGAGTGCAATTATTTTAATTTAAATTTTCGTGTTTTTAAAAAATACTAAAAAAAGGGCTCGAAAAAACAGTCAGTATCATCATCATCATTACAGCCCTTCACAAGTCCACTGCTGAACATAGGCCTCCCCCAAGTAATGTCACAAAGCACGGTCCTGAGCCACCTGCATCCATCGACTTCCTGCATATCTTACCAGGTCGTCACTCCATCTAGTGGGGGGTCGCCCTACACTGCGCCTACCGGTTACGAGGCTGCCACTCAAGAACCTATCTTCCCCATCGGTTATCGGTTCTTCGAGCTATATGGCCGGCCCATTGCCACTTCAGCTTACTAATCCGTTGGGCTATGTCGGTCACTCTGGTTTTACTGCGGATATCCTCATTTCTGAGTCTATCACGCAGAGAAACTCCGAGCATAGCCCTCTCCATAGCTCGCTGAGCGACCTTGAGCGTCCTCATACGGCCAGCAGTGAAGGACCACGTCTCAGATAGTGCCTCCCAACGGATAGGTCTTAAGATGAACATGGACAAAACAAAGATCATGTTTAATATCCATGTCCACCTATGCCGGTAGTTGTTGGGAACACTATGCTAGAAGTTGTTGACGAGTACGTTTACCTGGGACAAATAGTCCGACTAGGTAAGTCCAACTTCGACCGAGAGGTCAATCGGCGGATTCAACTCGGCTGGGCAGCGTTCGGGAAATTACGACATATATATATATATATATATATATATATATATATATATATATATATATATATATATATATATATAAAGGCCTTCTCTTCCACGTGACCACGAAATTGCACGTCACTCGATATGTCGACGCCGATAATTCCGATAATGGTTGAGGCAACAAGGGGAGTGCCTTGAAACTGAGGAGGTACGACAAAAGGGTTCTTTTTAGCGGTAAACGGGCAAACTTGTGCCTTCTGTAGATTAAAATGGACTAAATTTAGTCTCCCCCAGTCTGAGATTTTCCTCAACAAACTTTCGACTTCAGACACAAGTTTGTCCCCATTTTCTCGAGAAATATTGGCACGGCCGGTGTATAAAACATCACCAGTACTGTCGTTTGCATAGCAATGAGTGTTATGGCTTTGCACGCAGCCTTGTGGAGCACCAGCGTTAAAGGATTTATAATCGGAGCATGCACTGTCTACTACGACCTTGATGCTCCGATCAGCAAGAAAACTGGTGATCCAATTGCACAATTTCTTAAAAGCTTCGTAAGAAGCGCTTTGTGCGAAACCCGATCGAAGGCCTTCGCTATGTCCAAACTAATGGCCACTGCCTCCCCCTTGGACTCTACTGTCTCTACTCTACTGTAACCATTTATGAGTTAAGTAACCTAGAAAATCACCAGTCGAGCAACCGCGACGGAAACCGTACTGGCGGTCACTAATCAGCTGGTGATCCTCAAGGTACCGCATAAGCTGGCTGTTAATAATGGATTCCATTATTTTATAGAACAAGAAGGTGACGGCGATAGGCCTATAGTTAGACGGATCAGAGCGTTACTTTATTAGGGATCGGGTGCATGAAAGCTGTCTTCCATGATGTCGGGACTATGCCTAGGGAGTACGAGTACTGGAAAAGATGCTGTTGATGATGTAGGCCGCTGGTGTCGTCTGGGAGAAAAATATACAAAAAAAAATTGGTGAGCGCGTGTACATCCGCGGGGAGGGAGACATAGGTGTCACCTCGTATGATGTTCTAGTGCAACTAACTCGAAACGCGGGATCATGTACTCAGCGGTGCAACACCGTTGTTGCAAATATACCTTCACCCTACTGATAAAAATCGCGGTAAGTGCCACCGTCCCCGTATGCACACGTACTTATTTATTATAGAAAAACAGCAAGTACATTAGGTAAGTAACAATGTTTTATGAGTATATTTTTTTACATATTTTATTTTTTATTGATTAATATTATTTATATTTCAGGTGTTCGAGAAGCAACGTGAGCGTCGTCAACATCCTCCCCCCAAGTGTCGGTTCGCCGACACTCATTATCAAGCTGGAGAAAGGCCACGCGAGCAGCTGATCGCTTCATCACTCCTGACTTAGTCCTAACGTCAACTACTCTGACTCTGCCGTCTGAACCTGGATAAACCTTTTCAATAATACCTATTGGCCAACAGTTTCGAAATAATGATGGATCGACTACTACTACAAGATCTCCTACTTTTAATTGCGGACCTTCCCTATCCCATTTACGACGAGGAATTAGCTCTGGCAAAAACTCTTTTACCCATCTGCTCCAAAATAAGTCTGTCAACCGTTGGGCAATACGCCACTGTCGTCTAACATACATGTCGCCATCATCAAAGACCCCAGGTACAGGTAAGTTCGACGAAGATCCTAGTAAAAAATGATTTGGAGTTAATGCCTCTTTACTTTGAGGGTCCACCGAAACATGGGTAAGCGGTCTACTATTAATTATATTTTCGACTTCAGCGAGAAGCGTTAATAAAACTTCTTCTCGAGGAGCCCTCTCTCTAAGAACGACTTTCAGTGCCGTTTTCACACTTCTAATCAGACGCTCCCAAGCTCCCCCCATATGAGGACTGGCCGGTGGTATAAACTGCCAGGAAACTCCTTTGTTTAATGCTTCGGCTATATTTAAATTTGTCGGCACATAATGCCACTCATCAATTTTACTTAACTCATCAATTTCACCTAACCTTTTCGCAATAAAAACTTTGTAATTTCTATGCTCGTTACGTATCCAATAAATAACAATCATTGAATCAGTCCAATAAAAAACACGTGACGGTTTAATTCTATGCTCCTTTTTTATAGTCTCTGCCAAGCGACATGCTAATAGCGCGCCTTGAAGTTCGAGTTTAGGCATAGTTAACGGTTTTAACGGCGCAACGCGACTTTTACTCGCAATGAATGACACCTGCACGCCGTTGCTGTCTTGTTTACGCCAATAAGCAACACATGCGTATGCGCATGGAGATGCATCACAAAAAATATGCAATTGCAACGACGTCTCATCGTCGTTTACGGTGTGGCCGCTCTTCTCATTCACACCGACAGAATCGTTGCTATAGAAATACCACCGCGGGATTCGAACGTAACTCATTTCTTGTAACTGCGAAATCCAATCTTTAAATAAAACAAATAAACTATCTGTTATTTCCTGATCCCACTTTATACCTACATTCCATATTTCGCGCATTAAAATTTTGGATTTTATCGTAAAAGGTGCTAAAAAACCATGAATATCATATACAGACATTATAATACGAAGAACTTCACGCTTAGTCGGTTTTCGTGATAGTTGTAAAATATCACTCGGTATACGCTTTAACGAAAGATCGAACCCGAACATATCACTCGCGGGAAACCACAAAAGCCCAAGCGTTCGTTCCGGCTGGGATTCAACATTAAACCGTATCGCCACGTCATTTAAAGTCTCTTTTGGCATATCATTAAGAACATCTGACTTGTTACTTAACCAGTTACGCATCACGAAACCACCTTGCTGATTAATATATGAAACATCTTTTATCATTTTTGTAGCAGTAGCGACGTCTGGTAAACTATCGATAAAATCGTCCATATATTGATTTTTCCTAATTGCATTAACTGCATCCGGCATTTTATTCTGAAAGCGCAATGTGTTTTTATTTTGGTTAATATATTGTGCTATAAATGGGGAGCAGTTAGCGCCAAAAATTAATGACGTCATAACATATTTCTTAACAGGATGTTGTATAGGTAATTTTGAACCTTTGTTACTACTTCCGAAGCCTAATTGTTCATTTTCATTGCTTAAATAGATATCTTTCCACAAAAAACGCAAAGAATTAACATCTTCTTTTCGTACATTAATCCTTAAAAACATATCTTTTATGTCCCCTATGATACCTACGCGGTTTTCTCTAAATCGTAACATTATTCCTAATAACGATTGTAACAAATCAGGGCCTTGTAAAAGAAAATCATTTAAAGAATAACCGTTCGACTTTGCTGCCGCGTCATAAACTAAACGCAGTTTTTTCTTATTTGGATTATCTACACCAAAGTGCGGCAAATACCATATTATACGTTTATTAGAGTTTTCATCGGTCTCATTAAGTTCTCTAGCATAACCATTAGAAAATAAGTATCTCATTCTTTCACAATAACGAGTTGCATACTCTTTGTTGAGCAAAAGTTTTCTTTCTATTGACTTTAGACGATTAAAAGCGTTAGGGTAAGAGTCGGGTAAATGTAATTCATCGTATTTCCACGGTAAGCCGACATTCCATTGACCATTTACTAATTCTGCAGTGTCATCTAAAATTTGTAAAGCGCGTATTTCGTCTGGGTTGCGGCGCGGCTTCGAACCTACACCAATAGACTCTAACGCGAAGGATCTACGAACCGCATCGTGCAACTGCGCGCAGGTACATTCACCGTTATCGTTATCGAGAGAGAGATCGCTAGCAATCGATTCTACCGTGTGTAAGTGAAAGATACACTGCGACTGTCCCGCTTTTTCGGTGCAACTATTAATGAAAGAGACAAAGCGATCAGTGCAATTAACATTACTTACCATATATCCGTGCACTCACCATCCAAGCGCAGTTTGAGTTATGTACGGCTCACGCTGCTTACCACGAACACAACGAATGGGAGAAATTAAATGATGGTTGTCCTGCCCTATTAATAATTTTGGCTTAGCGTTACAATTACATAACATAAGATCTTCACTTAACAATCCATAATTATTAAAGTCCATATTCGGCACTTTTTGTGTTGGTAAATTTAATTCTTTAATTTTACGCGCACGGAAAGTAAACATTTCGTTATACGAATTGGTGACACTAACACTCACTACTTGAGATTCACACACAAGCTCGCCCGAGTCCCATGCGCTGCGCGCGCGCAATATCACGTTTGCACCGTGTAATCCGAGCTCATCTGCGATATCAGAGGATATCACCGTCACGGTAGCTCCATCATCCAGTAGTGCATGCGTATGCAAACTGCCATTCGGTCCGTGAAGAGTGAGCGGCACCACTTTCAAAAGCACCTTGTGACAGTGGGATGCCACCGTATGAGTCACTGTTTCATTGGTGCTGGGATGCTCATCCTCACTTCGCTCCACAGTTTTTAAGCTTTCTTCCAATGGTTTTATCCAGTGCAGTAAACGATGATGCGGTTGATTGCAGCCGTCAATGTCGCAATTACTGCCAATACAAGACATACCATTCGTATGGCGGGGGGCAAGACATTTGAAGCAAAGTTTATTTACGCGTACAAATCGCCAGCGATCTTTGCGTAAGGCGCGCTTAAACCGTGAACAATCTGCGACACCATGAGCCCATTTTCGGCAAAATTTACACTTTTCCGCGTTTTGTAATTGATTACTATTTGTGTACAACAACGAGTGTGAACGGTGTTTACGTTCATCGGGCTTCTTTAAATTATATTGAGCGTGAATATGACTTACTCCTGATGCAGCTGTTTTAGTGGCTTCCTCATATAAAAAATCACTAAGCAATTCTAGCTTCGGTAAATTACACTCTCGCTGTTCATAAACGTAGTCGGTCCATTTTGCGACAAGCAAAGTTGGAAGCTTAGATACGACAATCGATACTAACTCCGGGCTGCGAAGATAATCACTTTGTTGCATTGCTTTGGCAGCAGCCACATAATTCTTTATTTTTATTGCAAAATTAATGATATCATTATGATAAGTTAACGGCAACGGACATAGTTTTTTAAGCTGTAAAACTATTTTACTCATAATTGTTTCTGGTTTGCCAAATCGAAGTTCTAAGGTGTCAATTATTAAATCGGGTGTAGTTCCACCAATCAAGAGTGAAGTCACTGCTTCTTTAGCATCGCCACGAAGACACTTACGTAGCCGCCATAAATTCTCTGTGTCACTATATTTGCATAATTGGGTAGATTCTTGGTACGCCTGTTTAAACTGCAACCACTCCATTGGATCTCCAAAAAATAAAGGCAGGTCTTTAGACGTTGCTAATCTTGTTAAGAGCTCCTGGTTCTGTATTTTATATGATGAGGCAGCTACTGCATCATTCAAGGCCTTTTCTAGGCCGATTTTTTCACAAGAGTACTCTTCTCGGTTCTCCTCATGCTGGTTTCCTGGAGCATTCAGCCAATTTTCAACTTTGCTGGTCGAAGATTTCATAGCCGACTTGTGGGAAGAGCGTGAATGAGACTCCAATTCTGCCATCTCAGCTGCAAGCTGTTTGTTTAGCAGCTTCGACTGAATATTTGCCTTAAGCTTGGCAGCTTCTGCCTGAGCACTCTTAACTTTGGCTTCTGCTTCAGCTTCAGCTGCTTGCACTTCAGCTTCCGCTGCTTGTATTTCCACGAGAGCCATAGCTTTAGCGGTTTCGTATTCCAATTGCCGTTTGCGTGCCGTACTTGACGACGTGCCTGCGGTCTTTGATGACTTTTTACTCTTACTAGAGGCACTTAGCGCATTTCCAGGTTTTTCCAGCACTTCATCCTTTAAGCTGAACGATGGTAACACATCTTGGTTGTTCTTGCACTCCGATTTTGCAGCGGTGCCACGTGGTCTTCGCTTTTTTTGCGGCGTAGCCGGCGCGTGGAACATAACTGGTACTTATTATTATTATATTTTTTGCAGACGACGTAAGGATTCGGCCGAAGGACCACTATGTTGATGATGTAGGCCGCTGGTGTCGTCTGGGAGAAAAATATACAAAAAAAAATTTGGTGAGCGCGTGTACATCCGCGGGGAGGGAGACATAGGTGTCACCTCGTATGATGTTCTAGTGCAACTAACTCGAAACGCGGGATCATGTACTCAGCGGTGCAACACCGTTGTTGCAAATATACCTTCACCCTACTGATAAAAATCGCGGTAAGTGCCACCGTCCCCGTATGCACACGTACTTATTTATTATAGAAAAACAGCAAGTACATTAGGTAAGTAACAATGTTTTATGAGTATATTTTTTTACATATTTTATTTTTTATTGATTAATATTATTTATATTTCAGGTGTTCGAGAAGCAACGTGAGCGTCGTCAACAGATGCGTTAAAACCGGTGCCTCCCCGGAGTACACGTCTTCAGCAGAATAGGAAGGACGCCATCAGGCTCACTCAAGTTGTTGATGTCCAGGGAGAAAAGTGCTCTGCACACCGAGCGTTCGGTAAACAGCACATCCTGCATGGAGCACTCACACTGCGGGTTAGTCGGCTGTGTATGCCCCCGTCATCAAGAGTCAAGTTGGACGCAAAGGGAGAGCCCGGTAGATCAGCTATGTCCTTTGCGGCATGGGCCAGTGAGTCATCCTCCCTGTGCAGAGATGAGAGAGATGGCTGGCAGAAGTTTCCTTGGACAGCCTTGGCGAGAGACCAGAATGCACGTGTTCCCGAAGGAAGATGAACTAGTTTCTCGCCGATTCTGCCGATGTGCTCTGACTTTTCCTTGACAATGACACTTTTAAAGGACCTGGAAGCAGAATTATATTTCTTTTAAGTGCGCTGGTATTTGCATCCTGAGACGTCGATGCGCGAGCCCGGGTCGGATAGCACTCTTGCTTATGACGTAATGCAATTTTGCAGAAGTGACCAAACCATGGCTAGGTTCTGTCTCTGATAGGTATCACAGATGACGGAATAAAAAGTTCCATTCCCAGTAGCACCACATCAGCGACAGAATCAGCAACAACGCTGGGATCATCAGACGAGAAGCAAACCCACCTCCAAGGGTAGGGTGAAAAAAAGATCAGCCACTGAAGCGGTGGAGTATTATCCACGTCTATTAGAACAATCGTCCCTACAGAAATGGCAGTAGAGTTCTTATTCCACTTCACTCTACTCTGTAATGTATGTAAGTATTCGAATCTGAAGCGTTTCCAAAAGGAATGAACTAAAGAATCTATTAAAGAAAAGCGTGATAACAGATTAATACGTTCCTTGCTTAAATCTGCAGCTGGTAAGCATTCAAGTGGTTTTAAATTTAGAAAATGTGCGGGTGTAAGTACGGTGGGTTCCGATGGATCACTGCTTAATACATAAAGCGGGCGAGAATTTAAGATACACTCGATCTGACAAAGAGTAGTAAGCATTTCTTCATACGTGAGGATTTGCTTACCTATTACGCGAAACAAATGGGTTTTTACAACCTTAATATTGGACTCCCACAAACCCCCGAAATGTGGAGCGCTTGGAGGGTTGAGTTTCCAAACAATGCGATTATCAGTGAGCACCTGACTGAATGCCTTATAATATTCTTCTGATTTTAAAAATCTATGTAATTCATGTAAATATGAACGCGAGGCGACAAAATTAGTACCGTTATCGCTGTATATAAATCGACACGGACCTCTACGAGAGATAAATCTCTTAAAAGCGTCTAAAAAACCCGCCGAACTTAGATCAGACGCTAATTCTAAATGCACTGCCTTAGTAACGAGGCATATAAATAAACATAAATAAGCCTTCTGGCTTCGTATACCACGTTTACGCGTCAATGTGATATAAAGTGGGCCCGAAAAATCCACACCTGTGTGTGTAAACGCATTACACTGCTCTAGGCGGCAAGCAGGCAAGGCAGACATCATGGGGTAAATAGGTTTGGGTTTATGTCGAAAACAAATGTTACAACTATGAATGCGGTATCTCACTATACGGCGAGCTGATAATATCCAATATTTCTCCCGTAATGCAGCAAGTAAATACTGAGGACCAGCGTGGAAATGTTTATAGTGATAATAATCAATTATAAGATCAACAATATGCCCCTTTTTTGGTAGCAATATTGGCTGCTTTTGGGAATCCGATAAAGACGAATAATCTAACCGACCACCTACTCGAAGTACATCGTCCGTGATAAATGGCGATAACCTTCGTAATGTTGATGAACATAGTTGTCCTTTTTTAATATTTTTTTATATCTTCGGCGAAAGCGATGCCTTGCACAATTTTAATAACTGTGATTTCAGAAATCTCTATGTCGGATGCGGTTATAATTTTATTTTTGCGCGGTAATTTGTTTAAAAACCTTAAAACGTAAACAATGGATCGTACTAACTTAGCGAGCAAAACCAAGGCACACAACTCAAGCCTAGCTAAAGTTATAACCTTTAATGGGGACACCCGAGATTTAGAACATAAGAGCGTTATAATTGGAGGATTATCTCCGTTAACAACATGCGAATAGATGACACACCCGTAAGCTTTTTCACTAGCGTCGGCGAAGGCTAGTAGCGACACATGGGATTTTTCATTTACGCCGATATAACGTGGAATCTGTAAATGTGAGATTAAAGGTAACTCTGATATATATCGCTGCCATGTATTGACAATGTTGGTGGGTGGAGTCTCATCCCAGTTAAGTTTAAGAACCCACAAGGCTTTAATTAATAATTTGGCGTAAAGTATTACTGGACCGACAAGTCCTAAAACATCATACAAGCGAGCGGTTGCGGAGAGGATAGCGCGTTTGGTACAAGTGACCGGTGGCGGCGAAACAAGAAAGGAAAACTTATCGGTAGCGGGATACCAACGAAGGCCTAAAATTTTTAAATGTCATTATCATCAAATGATACCGAGTCTTGTTGACGATGTGATGCTGGTATATGTTGTAAAAGCTCCTTGCAGTTACTTGTCCACTTAACCAAATCGAATCCACCTCGGCGAAACATTTGGATAAGTTGAGTGGCGGTGTTGACTGCGTTGTTGACGCAAGGCGCGGAGGAAACGAGGTCATCCATATAAATATCCCTTTCCACTACAGAAGCAGCAAGGGGATAGGACTCCCTTTCGTCAGCGGCTAACTGGCGTAAAGTGCGAAGTGCGAGGAAAGGGGAAGAGCGTAATCCGAATGTGACGCGATTAAATTCATATGTTCGTATAGTTTCTTCCGTAGAAAACCGATATAAAATGCGTTGAAAAACGCGATGGGATTTTTGGACTTCGATACACAAGTATATTTGCCTAACATCTGCAAAGAAAGCGATGCGATAAACTCTAACGTTTAATAAAATATTAAAAATGTCTGTTTGTAAATTTTGCCCGGTGTGCAAAATGTCATTCAAAGAAATATCGTTATCCGACTTAGCACTAGCGTCTAAAACGATGCGCAACTTCGTTGTACTTTTATCATTCCGTACGACAGGGTGATGCGGCAAATAAAAAGAAGGCTGTATAAAATCATTATCAGAAACAGCGGATAAAATACCCTTATTAATGTATTCCCGTATAACAACATTGTATTGATCGCGAAGATCGGGATATTTGTTAAAGCGTTTTTCCAAAAGTAAGAGGCGTTTTTTTGCATTCATTAAAGAGTCACCCAATATGTTGGGCCTTTTCTTAAATGGCAGGGCGACCACATATCGTCCGTCGTTTTGGCGGTAAGTAGTAGAAGTATAAATGTCTTCACATTCCTGCTCATCACGGCTCAAATATATTTTTTGCGGAAGTTCTTCAATTTTCCAAAATTTTTCCATTATATCATTAAGACAATTTTGATTTAAATTTGTATCGTAAGAACAGGAAACAAATGAACGCGGGGAATGATGTGATATAGCGACTTCAGCATCACCCATAATAATATATCCGAGTGATGTTTCTATGGCACTAGGCCATTGCGAATGAATTAAGTTTTCAGGCGAAAAAAGTTTTATGTAGGTATTAACCCCCAATAAAATATCTATAGACCCAGGTTGATAAAACTGATCATCTGCTAAGCGTATTTTATCTAAATAGCGAATTTTTGAAACATCTACTATCGAATCTGGCAACTGACCCGTGATGGTCGGAACAACTAATGGTTCAATATGATAACATTTGTTATCATTAAAACGAGACGTGAACTGCAGTGAAGTGACTCCTAAAATCTTTTGGGACACACCACCGATCCCGTGTACTTCGGTAAAACGATTTTTATTCGAAACAGAAAGAAATAAGCGTTTACAACAATCCTTCGTAATATAGTCACTTTGGGATCCGCGGCCAACTAAACACCGAATAAAATGTTCATTGTCGTACTTATCTACGACCTTTATTTTTGCAGTCCCCAATAAAGTAGTATAGCGCGGGAGAGTACTATAATCGCGAGAAATATTGCATGAGGAGGTAAGTGTTTTTTCATTTTACTCCGTATTCGAATTGTGAGCGACAGAAGAATTTACCTTATTATCGTTAACTGCGCGGTAATTAATCGAATGCGCGCTGCATGCATTAGCGTTACGCGTCTGCACAACCTCTGAGTGTAACGTATTGCTACTACGAAAAGCAGTCTTAGAGCCATTCTGATTCGGGTCAGAATGAATTAAAGAATGGTGGCGCCGCGCGCAGTATATACACTTACGCTTCGATTTACAAAAAGAAGTCGAGTGTTTATTACTTAAACAATTAATACAACAATTGTTTTGTTTAATAATATCGTAACGTTGTTGTATATTTAATTTTAAAAAGCGTGGACAAACATACAAGTGTTCATGATCATTTGATTTACAAAAGATACATGAATGCGAAGGATCTGTATTAGTAAATGTTTTACTAAATTTATTTGAAAGTGATTTGTTTCGATTATTATTGGATGTAGATAAAGTATGCGAATTATTAAATGTATGGCATATAGCCCTATTCTGTTCGTATAAAAATTGTACTAAAGAGGCGTAGTTTGGTATGCTAATTGTGCGACAAGACATTTCAAATGACTTAACAGTGTCATGATCTAATTTTCTAAGTGTAATATTTAAAAACAAAAAATCAGCTAAGTCCTCAATTTTTATTTGCTTTAGAGCATTAATTGAAGCATCAAATTTGTCCATAAATTTATGATAACCTCCTGTTGTGTTTGCGTTCACCTGTGTTAAATCCAATAGTTGGTTAATATACGTAGATGCGAGTGTGCCTTCGTCATTATATCTTCCTAAAAGCGCATTCCAAATAATGGAATAATTTTCTGCGGTAGGGGCTATCCCGGCACAAACTGATAACGCCCTGTCACTCAATTTGTTAAACAAATAATAAACACGTTCGGCATCAGTTAATTGTAAATTGTCGTAAATTAATGTCTTAAATTGTTGATAAAACATGGACCACTGGCGTATGTCTCCGTTAAATGACATTAATTCGATTGGCGGAAGTGGTTTTTAATTTAGTAGGAAATCTATTTTCTAACGTAACAGTGGAAGGCGATGTGGATATTTTCGTAATTTGGCACTTAATACGACTATATAAATCTTCAAATGAGTTCCAAGCCTCGTAATCAACGTCTGCATTAGGGTTTAATTTTAAATGTTTAGTATTATAGTTATCTAGAACTTCTTGAAACTCACTACGTAATTGTTCTATATTCGAAGCGATGCTAAGAAATAAATTCTGCTCGTCCAAGGAATTAAATGCGCCCTTTGAGGTCTCGTAATTTTTTTGTAATCGTTCGTAAATATAATTACGTTTAGCGATAATAATTTTTAAACTAACTTCTTCATCCGAAACCAGTTTCGATTCTTTGCTTCTCGTCGTCATTTTCAACAAACAAATGCGGACTAAAATTATTGCGATAAGTGACGGTAGAATTAGTTAACTGGGGAACGAAGCAATCTCGCGTTACTAGAAAGATGGCGGTTAATCAACAAGAAAAATATCATTAATGGAATAATGAAGCGGAATAATTATGCGTTACAAAGGTATTATAATACGTGTAATAAGCGATGCGGGACAAATAAATATTGTAGTTAGTATAATTAGAACTACAATTTATTATGATTTAATAATATATACGTATATAATTTTTTGTAATATATAAAAAAAATGAATTTACTTCTCCGGGCCTAAAGGTTAATTTAATCCCGGCCGAAGTGACCAAAAAATATATGGTGGATATTGGCGTTTGGCCTTCAACCACCAAACTGCTGGTTCAAATGTATTAAATAATGTTATGCGGTGCGGCTATTAATTTAAATAGAATAGTGGACTGTATATGAGCGCGGTGCGAGCGGTGAATGGAATTTAATTTATTCGTGATACTGCAAATCCCCTGAATTCGGGATATAGGAAAGACGTGAAGGAATGCGTGTGCACCCACCTGGATTTCCGCTGATCTTCCTCGTGTCTCGATGGCTGCCGGCTGTCTTCACACTTATCAACTTCACAGATAATCACGAAATATAGCGTTATTGCAAATGTCTATACTTTTTACTATATGCTTGTATAATTCAATATCCAAATTACACAAGGGCGGGAGCGATGATGCGAGATATAAGCGGTGCGGTTATTGCGTGTCTTCTCAACTTGTGTGAGCCCGTTAACGAGAATGCACATGCTGGGCATAGAGGGCGGTAGATAGGAAACCGGAAATGGGCTTTGCAGTAATCTTATTGGATAATAATTAACGAATCCCTTGAGCGTTAAGCGATAGTGCAAGTGGCGCGAACAGGAACCATGGAGGTACCCGTAGACACGTGGATGGTCGTCACGCGCGATACGCGCAGCCATAAGATGGACAGGTCCGTAACTTAAAGGCTGCCGAGGCGTCGAAAACAGATGTCCTCTCTGACGTACACGCAAATTCCTGCCCGGGGCACAAAGGAGTGTTCTAATTTGTACCTCATGTAGGAGAGATATGAAGTGTCAGCCGGAGAGGACACCTGTGTCTCGGTTAGAAAGCGCAAGGTCGGCTTCGCCGTTTCGAGATGGTAGTCGACGGCGTTAAGGTTTGAATGAAGTCTCCTTATGTTGCAGAAATTCACGGATAGCGTGGCAGGGGACGCCTTTGACTTATTTACTAACGCATTATTTACTATTTTCTGAATAAACTTAAGCAATCCTTTCTTTCACTGTGGTTATATTTCTCAGCTTAGGTTATTTTAAGGAATTCTTATGCAAAGTTTTCAAGTTTCTGGACCCAGCAGTTTATGCCATGCGTTGATATTTCAATCAGTCAATTTCTTTAACCTTTATAGGGTTAGCCGCTCAAACGATAAGCATTTAAATTTTAACTTATTTCCTAGTTCATGAATAATACAACTTTATATGAATTACGTCACTTATGCGTTCACTTAGTAGGTAAATAATTAAAAATTCGTAACAGTGTTAACCTAGCCTGTATGGATGATCCTATCTCTAAAAAAAAAGAAGTATCTTTCAAAACTCAGCATCGGCAGTGCGCGTTTAAAACTTCTTCATCAACGTTTAAGCGTTATAAAACAAAAATAGTTTTAAAAGAAAAGCTAAAACGGTGTGATTATATGCTGGTTGAAAAAGCTTTTAATTAACGTTGGCAGTTTTAAGCAGTTATTCCCACTTCTATTATATTATGTAACAAAAGGAGCTATATATTGAACGAGCGATGATATGCTGTTTGAAAAAGATTTTAATTAACGTTGCCAGTGTTAAGCAGTTATTCCCACTTCTATTCTATTATGTGACAAATGGAGCTATGTATAGATATATTGTTAAAGTCGGAGGTAGAACTTTGTAGTGACCACAAAACAGGGGCACACGAATAATCACAGCTAAGCACATTTGTCCGCGCCGTACGCGCCGGACGCGCCATACACAGTACGCACCGTACGCGCAGTACGAGATTCTTCTGTATTGCCAACAACTTTTGCAGTTTTTTTTCTAAACATTGGTGTGAAACGGTAAATTTCAGTAAAGCATTGCCTATTGTCAGAGAAAGAAGAAACTAAAATTCGAAAAATTACAAGATTCTGGATTAATGATATTAATTTAAAAAGGCAGTTGTATGAAGAATATTATTCTTTATTTAAAATTTATTCTATGATGATGAACGATTTTTCATATTTGTGTTTAACATACAAAAAAATTTCAAGAACTGCTACATATACTAAAACCATACCTATATCTCTATGGAAAACTCAAGGTTAAGAAGGTCAATTGAACCAAAGGAAAGACTTTTATTGATAATTAAGTATTTTTATTGATAATTAAGTAATCAGGTGTAATTGGGTTTTTGAATTAAAATTAAGTACCTCCTTATCAATTTGTTTTTGTTCTATTTAAATTATTTTGTCGCTAAGTATTCATATTGATAATTTATGCAATTTTATCAAATTACGTACCTATAATTAATTACGTATTAATTAAAAGTTCTAAAAGTCTTGTGTGACGGCTCATTTTTGCCAATGCAGTAAAGGTAAATGCTGTTGAAATAAAGTAAAAATATATTTCGAAATGAAAGTCGAAACCACCAGTTTCAGTGGAAAATCGACCAAAATGGCGCCGAATGCGCCGCATTATATGACGTCATCAGCATGCGTCTTTAAATATTCGAGTACCTGTAGTTCATAAAAGATAGCTTGATCTCTGCGACAGCTGTCAGTAAAATCACGCCTATGAAGTCCTGAATTTCTTAGTAGTACATACAGTACCTGTTAATGTCATACTTTATGGGCATGCCGACCTAATTAGTGCATACCCATAAAGTATGACATTGACAGTGTCTGTACTACTAAGAAATTCAGGACTTCATAGGCGTGATTATACTGACAGCTGTCGCGGAGATCAAGCTATCTTTTATGAACCATACCATATTTTATAAAATGCGGCGCGTACGGTGCGGCTCTAATGTGCGAGGTTCTATATGATTTCATACAACGAATTCTAAAATGCGACTCTTACGGCGCCTACGGCGCTGACAAATGTGCGTTCAGCTTAAGATTCAGATTCTCAGATAACCCGTGCAAAGACAACCAGTTCACGCAGTCATATTACGTAGTAGATAAGTATGTCAATAAAATACAAAGACTTTGTTACAAAAATTTAATATCTCTACATTTTGAGTAATTTTGAAATTTTCGCATTCACATTCTTGTTAACAACACTGTTTTATATTTTAGACTGTTTAAATTTAATTTAAAAATAATGCTGTTGGCTTAGATATAAACCTACGTTACAGTACATTTGACGACAACGTTACGTATTATGAAGTAGCCCAATAAACAAAATACATTATTTGTAACAGTAATATTATTGGTCCCATTACATTTTATAAGAAAATCTGTAATTATACACAAAAATAACACAACTAACCACACATATTTTATAAAATGACACGTATTTATAAAGTAAGATTTTTAACACAATGTCTAAGTTAAAAAAATTATCCCTATTACCATATAAAATTCATGGACTGTAAGGAACTAATTATGTCAATTAATGTAAAGTGATAGAACATATAACCATATTTATCTTAAAATCTATAATTTGGTGAATATGTTGTAGAACTGGCACAGCACTATCACATTCACAGCCTCAATATCTAAATGTGCACGTCACTATCCAGGCATTAATAATTAGCACTTCTGTAAAGCTAAATAAATATACACCCCCCAAAAAACAGCTTCAACTAATTAATTAAAATAAGTCATGAAATTCACTTCAGATTCGCTTATAAATTATGGATAGAATCTAACAATGTTTCAGTAGATTATAAAGTAAAAATTGTATTGCGAAAAATGGAAACAGTCAAAAATATTCGTAGCAGTACCGAGTAATTATTAAAACAATACTTAATATTATTAAAAATTACTACTACACAATATTTTAACAAATTTAAACGGAGCTACCTATAGGAATAGTTATGACGTAGAACCACCCTTCGTTGTTACTAAAAGTATCTTAAACAATTAGTTTTTCCTACCAACATAAACCAATCTTTAAAATAACAAAATTGCAAATACGTAAACATGTCTAATATCTATAATTTTAGGCTTAGAAATAAACACTATAATCTAAGTCCTGTTTTGGTTATCTTTGATGAAATTGAGCACCATTACAATATGGAGGGTAAAGGTAAGGAGAACCATATTATGTGGGAGATAAGTCGAAAATGTGTCCAGCTGTAAGCAGTTAATTATAGTTCAAGAACCCACTAAAATAGCGGTAGCGTAACAAGAGGAAATTATATGAGTTTAGCAGTTGTAAACGTAGTGAAGTGTGCCGAGTTGAAGAATTTAATATCTCTGTTGACTTGTGTAGTCGAGAATATTACAGTGTATAAAACGTCAATTACCTATTTACGTAGTTAAAAGTAATTTAGTAAACATAAGCTACAAAAGTTCTAAGATAACGGGGGATTGATTTCATTTTTGTAAGCTTTTGATAATACATACTTTTTTATCGCTTTTTGTCTTTGCTGTTGTAAAGGTTAAAAAACAATTGAACATAAAGGGAAAAGTTTGTAAAGTGAAAATTTGCCTCTGTTTTCTTATAGAAAAACCAACAGTATGTAAAATAAATTTATGTCTATTATTATTTATTCAATTAACAATTTTTTACCTTTATAATTATCTTGATAAATGATTTCGCGCTATCTTTAAAATTTCACCCCCGTGCTACCGAAGCGCTACCCTAATTAGACGCTTCTCGACGGAAACTTTTTCATACACGGAGATAGTCCACTTTACACTGCATAGATTACAAGTACAATATATAAAGTGAATATAATCTATGATATCTGGAATACGAAACACTTATGGGGAGTTTTGGCGGGAACTTGGCCGTCGACGGATTGTCACCCCTGTTTTGTCGCTTGAATAATGGTTTGAAGTGGATTTTGATTCGTAAAAGTGATGCGATTTTGTAAATTAAGCGTCCGCGCGTGTGAACTATAAGAGGAAACGACGAAACAAGTGCTTGGGCGCCCTATGAACTTGGGTGGCTTTCGTCATCAACTCCGCTGGATTGAGTTGTCGACAAAATCTCCCAAAAACTTCGCAATGTAACGCATCAGCATATTGTGAAGAAAAAAATATATTAAAATGAAGATTCTGAAAGAAATTATAGGATCAGAACGGATTAAACCCAAAGCCGTAAAGCCAGTTAAAAAAAAAGAAAGACTTATGACAGTACAATGCAATTCAAATAAAAATAGGAACGTCGATCACCTCAAGTGACCGCGATCTGTCAACCGTAACATGTCAAATTGAAAGCTACGGTTTGCAAAGAAAATTATTTTCCACGTTTGTATTTATTACCAAATATATTAAAATTATTTAATAATAATTCTTGCTTTCTATTTCTATTTTCATTGTTAACATTTCGCCAAAAAGTAAATTAACAAATTAAATAAACAATAATGAAAAAAATTAAATAAATAATACATAATAAAATAATTAATTTAATTAATTATTGAAGTGCTACATTCCGATCAATTTTTTTTCTTTCATGGTTCTTTTGTATTTGTTTGTAAATACCTAAATATTTTAATTAATTCAAAAGTATCTGTTTTGCTCTCCTAACTGGTTTGAACTGAAAGCTATGACTTCACAGTATAATGCCAGGTCAGTCCCATTCCTATTTGAATCGCATGGTAAATTAATTCAAAATAAATGCAAATACTACAATATTATCATCTCACATAAATTTTCCGAAAACAGATCGAAACATACTAATATAATGCTTTTTTATATTTTACAATCTTAGTAAACATTTGACAATACAACAACCACCCTTATTTTGGATGGCAGTGTTTTATTTCTATATACATGTGACCGTCATAACTGTAGCTGTTTCCAGAGTCTTTTATATAAAGACAAACTAGAATAGCTATTGAAAATCCTTCGAGTAGACTTTCTTAGTTGCCAACATTAAAAATTCATCAAGCTAGTACAAAGAATGCTAAGTGAGACCACATTTTGTCTTTATTAAATATTTTCTCCAACGGTCTCGTAAAATAGAAATAAAAACACCGCTCTAGGCTTTTTTCACGAATCCGTATGTGTTCCATTTGTGGATATGCGGCATGACGTGCTCTATGACGGGGTACCAGTCGGCGCCCGAATAGTCGATGGCGGGCAGCTGGCCCTCGTAGTCCGCCGGCAGGTGGCTCGGCTCCAAGTGCTTGTGAAGGGAAGACATGTTTACGCCGTGGAAGAAGATCTGATAACAAATTAATATTATCTCTGTAAATTTCTCGTGACTTGTAGTGACGGTCGCAGTACTAGATGCTTCGCACGGTTACCACTTCTCGCCATCACCGGTCTGGGTATTTTACATCTAGTAATAATAATAATAATAATAATATTCCACAACTATCACACAACGCCATCTAGTCCCAAACTAAGCAGAGCTTGTGTTATGGGTACTAGACAACTGATAAACATACTTATATATTTCTAAATACATAAATATTATAGATAAATTACACCCAGACACAGAACAAATGATCGTGCTCATCACACAAACATTTGTCCTGGGTGGGAATCGAACCCACGACCTCCGGCATAGCAGTCAGGGTCACTAACCACTAGACCAACAGGCCAGTCAAGTAGAAATATACAAGATTAAGAAGTAAAATACCGTGTAGTGGCGTTGTAAAATTATCCACTACCCCATATCGTCCCGTGGGTATCCTAAGATGCAACAGAAGTTATTAAAAAAAACTGCGTTTACCAACGCGCCTGCCAACTATGGCAAAATCCCACCTATGAGGCAATCTATGGGGAAGGCCTTTGCTCAGCTGTGGACTTTTATAGGCTGTGATGGATACGTAAGATCATACAAACATCGATCCGAGTCCATTAGTTCTCACTGGCCTAGCCCAAGTCTCTTACAAAACCCACACGAAATGGGTTAAAGTATATACTTAACCACATGAGTCATGGACCTAGAAAAAAGGGCGGACGACGTCTCTTAAAAGATTGTTACTGACGCACCCATAGTAAGTCAGTTCGCTAATGCAAACAAGCCGGCATGCACACATGCACACGCTCCAAACCGCGCTCGCGTAGTTACTTACACATAGTTTAAATGCCCGCCACAGAGATGCGTCAATTGTTTCTTACCGTGAGTTTGCACTGACGCAATTTTCACAAAAAACATGTTTTAAACACTGTTTTCTGTCAATGTATCAAAAAGCGTTTGTATAGTCAAAGAACATGTTGTAGTGAAATACGTTTGACAGTTTATTGTATTTTACATATTATATCTTTATAACTACAGAAACAAAATGTTTGAAAACAAATTTTAGAACTATTGTCATGTTGAAAGATAAGTTTGAATATCTGTTGAATATTTTACACAGTTTTTGTGAGTGCGAACGTCACCATCAACAAAACATGTTGTGTGATTTATTTTATGCGATTTGTTTCAAAACATTACGTGTTGGTTGTTTCTCAGTGCAAATGTACTGTTACTGTTACTGTTGTCCGCCCTTTTTTCTAGGTCCATGACATGAGTAGATAATTCCGTTTATCTATTCATGTGCTTTAGCTGTCACACCGAGGCAAGCCTGATAAGCGTGACGATTGAGACAAATCCTTATTATAATTGACTGTTGCGGAATAATAAAAAAAAGAAAGTATAGTTTTAAAATAACTTCTTATTCACCAACTTGTCACTTGCTGGATGAACCTTTGCCGTTGAGGAATTGCCAACTTGGCAAGTCTTTCATACATTAGCGATCATAGTATCACACGTCTCCCGCATCTTTGACGCCGCTCCCCATCCCCGGTGTGGGTATTTAACGTCTAGCGTAAACTACTAAATGATTATACCGCCATCTGTCGGTAGCCAGTAGATTTTTTTTTTGCATTTTCCATATTCACTCACTAGATGACAGGAGGCGGTGGACATACTTACGCCGACAGTCGGCCCTAATAATAATTATTTAATATTGATTATTTTTCTTAAAATCTAACTTTAAATGAATGCATTTTTAGGACTTTCTCTGAATACTCAAAAGTACCATCATCAAGCCAAGGTTATGAAGACACTTGTGCCCTTATAATCAAGTTACTAGTGGTCTGTATGTAGGTAAATCTCATTTCGCATTTTCAATCTTCAAATCTCATTTCTGTATTTTGTTCGGTATATCAAATATTACCAGTTCGAAAACATATTCCTCTCGACGTCTACCACATAACTAAGAGGCTCGCACTTACACTACTTCAATTCAATATAAAATGCACACTATAACATGGAAAATAAGCCTGGATTTAAAATTTTAATTGCAAAATCGTCTCTTCTTTTGTTTTCTTTGCACTTGTCTGGATATTTTACACCAGGTATATATACGACATGGTGTACCACTGTATATCAGAGGCATAATGGTCTACATTTTTTTTAAATTTATTAATCAAAAAAAATATACAAAGAATAGGCTTAAATAGCTATATTCTCGCCAAACTTTTACGTTTGATGGCGAGACACGCTCGATTTTCAACATAATATCTTCTAAGTATACTACTAATTTACTTATAATATTGATTATACACATTTATTAAATATTTCTTTACACTATAATTATAAACAAGACAGGCACTAATCAAAACAATGATATACTTCTGTTATAAATAAACTACTACTCCAATGATAATTCATCAAGAAACAACTGTTTAAGTTTTGATTTCAACACATTTTAACTGAGTTGCGGACTCCCTCTCAAAAGTTCAAATTTATTAAATATCTTAGGTATTAGAAATTTTGATAATCTTTCCCCATAATAATTATTCATTCTCGGTTTAACAAGCATTTTACATTTTACACTTCTTGTATCATATTTATTATTAACATATCTTTTATAATCGTTACTAGAGTAGTGACGTATGCCTATTAAGTATTCGATTTTTTTTTGTCTACAGGCAGTATTTTACAAATTGGAAATAAGTTATTATAGTCCTATCCACAATTATCTTTAACTTTTTTTAAATGATCTTTCCTATAGTTGCCCTTTTCAGTACGGGCGGTAGGAAATGCAGCGATGAGTTATTTCACGCCGCCACAACACGTTAATAAAGAATTAGTCATAAAAGAAGAATAAAAGCAATAATCTGTAAATATCTCACTGTAAAGAGATCCCCTCATGTATCATCATCGCTGTTACAAGTTGCTAACGAAATCCACAAACAACTTTATTCATGATCTTCCTCTGCGTTACACACAGACATCGCCGCTCAATCAAATATTAATATAATATAGTGTTCGACGTGGTAGAGCCAAGCTGCAACTTTTATATGGTTGTAGTACGAATGGGTCGGCTCGAACGGGATAGAACCACGCTCTAACAGAATACCAGTGTAAAATAGCAGCCTAATGCTGCTGTGTTTCGTATGGTGAGTTTAGAGAACCGGAGACATTTTTTACTGGAAACGAGACGTTCCATCTTAGTCCTCAGGGGTGACAACGCAACATTTTGATTTGATTTTGATAAATGTAAATGTCTATGGGCCACATCATCCACTTACCATCAGGTGAACTTTGTGCTCGTTTGTCACCCTCATTCTATAAAAAAGTGACTAGTGGGGAGTAGCTCTACACTGCGTTTTTAAATCTTTCTTTACCATGGGCTATCAAAGAGAAATGAGTGTAGGCACCGTACCGTAGACTAATTATAATTGCAACTTACTCTAGTCCTTAACTTGTCCCTGATGAATGGCTTGAACATCTTCCATACGAGGTCAAAGATTTTAGGCTGCTTTACAAAGTGCACCTCTTTGAGACGAATCGGCATTGCATCCTGGATGAAGGTCAATAATCGTTTTGAGAATGATGGCGTAAATCCCATTGCCTGCAAGATGAAAATTAATATAAGTAGGGTGTTACAGAAATAGTTCATTATAACTTATTTTAACGAACTTACAACTCAGAACCACCTTACACAACATATCCTCACTTTGGCCATTTTTGTCGTTTTTTGTGTGAAATTGACTTTTAGTTAAAGTTTTACATTTGAAACCAAGTTTTATGAAAGGAGGTTACACAAATGGGCTGTATATTGGATGGACATTGGTCTAATTTAAAACCTTTCCTTCCCTAATTTAAACGCTTCCCTTATATTTATGGTAGATTTTATAACCTTTATCAGGTCGCAGGTAGTAAAATTGCTAAAATTACTAAACACAACAGAAAGGATGGACAGATATAGATAAGGTACTTAAATACGATAAATGTGACAAAATCAAACAAAAATGGAAGATGCATGCAGTTTTCAATTAGACGATCGAAACCTACCTATACTTACTATCCAGAGTATCATTGTATCATTATTCATTTGTAAATTATTTTTATTTATAATAGTTTACAAATTACGTTTTTTCGGTCGATGACGACCACTACAATATCTTAAAATTAATATCGAATTCTGGGAATTACGAAGGATATTGTGTAATAGAATAATGTAATTAATAAATAATAATGTAATGATTTCTTATATTTACGCGAAAACTACACATTAATAAAAACTACTTTTACGGATTTATCGCGTTTAATTTATTTGATTTTTAATTCCCGATGTTTCAGGTGCTTTTTTAAAAACATCCTAATTTCAATAGAGAAGGAGATTGAGTACTACTGCCACCTGTTTGGGACCCTGTAATTAATAAAATTAAAACTAAACCCAAGCATACCACAGCAAGACTTCAAGACACAGTAAGTTCATTCTACGTAGATCGGACCAAGAATAATTAAAAAGCTGGAGGTACACAGGTGAACACAGGTGAAGGTACAGAAGGTGACATTGTGACGTCAGTCACCTCAGTCCACCATGATGGGTGCTGGAAAGTACCCGAAACGTCGGGGATTAAAAATAAAATAAATTAAACGCGAAAAAATCCGTAAAAGTAGTTTTAATCAAAATAATAATGTCCTATAGACCGAATTTTGATAATTGCAATCAGAGTCAACGGAATATATAATCTGCACTCTCCATTCACCCACTTTTATAATTCGATGTGACGACAATCCGATACAACCGAAGAGACCGTATTTGATAATGCAAAAATATTATTGTGTTTGATAATATACCTTTTTATAGATTAAGGGGGTGTGGGCGTGTATACTCGATCAAAAACAAAATATAGATGCGTTTTTACCCCTTAGGACTTGCTTACTGACTTGGATGGAATGCCTCGTCTTCAGTAAAAAGGATCTCCTGTTTTACACATTACCGTAGAGCAGGAACAAGCTATTATTTATACGCTGCTATTCTGTAACCATAACATTTGTATACATAATATGTACGTCATGGATAATGTGTCAGTGAAACTAGTTAGTTTTTTTATTGACATTTTTTTTAAAACACTTCAACAGATAGATAAATTAGGAGTATTTAAAAACACTTTTAAAGATAAATCTAAAAATTTGAGTAAGGTTAAACTGTTCTGAACTTTTTCGTCAGTAAAACATGACCTAATTGCCTATAGACAGACACAAAGGCCAACATTGAAGATCTAAGAAGCAAGTGTGCCCGCATATATAACGAGCATTTATGTATTTATTCCACGCCCATGTTTACTGATGTCCTTACTGAGTTTGGAGTAAAGCCATTTCCCGTAAAAAACCACTTGTATCTACATTTAAAAACGGATGTTTATCTAAAATATTGGTGCACGACATTGTTTATAATAATTCAATATTTAAAAAGTGTCTAAAAAATTTTCCGTAAAAAAATATGTCAATGTTAAAAACATTTTTGCGATATGATGGTTCCAACAAAAGGCCAACCTATAGGTACTTAACTTAGTATACCAAACCTAAAACTACTCCCATAAGTACATATTAATTGACTAATAACGGCACAACTCCGAATATATAAATATATTGACGTTTGGGAAGAATATATCATTCATATAATGTTTAAAGTATCTGTTTTAAATCTATTTTATATTACACACTAACCTCAGGGTTCAAGTTGCAAAAATGTTGGCAATAAAATCTAAATGCTGTCAGAAACTACAAACAAACATGGCATCGAGCCCTGTGTCACAACTGTAACTCAGGTGTATACTTATTATATTTATTCTATTCAATAAAAATACAATCTCAAAAAATCTCGCAATAGGGCACTATAGTTCAGGTTTATTACATTACTCTATGATTCTATCTTTCCGTGTTCGATGTAATGCTCCATTATACGCAGTGTCAAGGAAACGGGGACAATCGTAACACAATCAGAAAGATAGAACGCTCGTACGTCACAAGTGACGGCGATACCATGCTCATGTTATTGTATGAGAACATGCGCTACGCACACAACGTATGCACCTAAAACCATGTTGGTTGCAAATTAGGTTGGTTGCAAATTGTCAGGTAGATATGTAGCACGTGAATAAAGAAATTATATTCTTGTGATGTAAGTGCGATTTCACTTACAAGTAGTTGAATATGGTTTTGATATCACTTAAAATATACTTCTAGGTGACAGGTATATCTACTATGAAGGTGGTAAGACTTTTTCTGCCTTGAAGTCCATCTGGATCTCCTTCGCTTTTAACTATTTCCGCTGCCAAACAGCAGTGCTGGCACCTTTGATTATATACCTGTGTATAATTAAAGGCTGGCACTGCTGTGGTCTGTGGGCTGCCGTGAGGCACTTCATGTTGGCTCTCCGGTGTGACAACGCATTTGTAGACTCCTTTGTTTGAAGTTGGCTTCAATAGCCAATTACCATCAATCATAGTCCTCAATTCATTCACAGTCCGGTAAGTTCTTCAGTTTAATTTTATTTAAAAAATGATGAAAAGACGACGCGTCAATGCTTAGAAAACCTATGAATTGTTTTGAATTTAATATTTAATACAATTTTGACCAACATTAAAGTGTATTTTTTATTTTTGGCGTATGAAGCGTGAAAGGGCTAATAGTTTGTTTAAAATTACCTAAGAATCAAGTCAGAAGTTTCTCTTTTAAAAATGACAATAAAATAAAATTCATAATTATAATTATTATACGAAAATTTGTAATTTTTTTTAAATTTTAACTGCAAATACATTTTACGTTTGTAGAAATACCTAGTTATATAATAATAATATACAGCAGCCCATAATTATTACCCATTTAATTCATTAAAATAGCCGCGCTTCTTTGAATACAAATCATTTCGTTAGCCTCGGACGTGCTGTCCCTTGAGTCCGAAACCCTGAGTTTAGAGAGCAGTACTCGTAGGTTCTATGGACTGCCATTTTCCTTCACATCACACGCATATTTTGATATAATGATAACTTTCCTTGATTTTCGGTTAAGTCATGTAAATGGAAATTTTAGCTGAAAGTTTAAACTGAACTGAGTTTCCTTTTACGCAATTCAACAAAGTATTATTACTAGTGCTTGACATATGTTTTAACTTGGAATCGTGTTACACTAATAAAAACATATTAATTTGAGTAGCATTGCGATAAATCATTGTGTGAAATATCATTATAATCACTATGTAATATAAAGCTCATTATATAGGTCTTGTCATATGATACTCTTGTATACGTTTGTAAAATGCTTGTGTAACGTCTATAACTGCTGAAAAGACTAAATCATTATATTCTAGTGACTAAGACAATGTATACCATACTTTAAAAGTAAATTGTCACAAATAAAATATGAACAATTTTCAACTTTTACAATACTGTAAAGTAAATCCTAAGTTCTGAAATAAATTCTGAATACTCGTATTATTTCTTTGTCAATTGGTGTTGGAATTAGAAAATTAATCACCACAAGCCTTCGTTAGATGGCAGGATTATCATCCCGATTTCCATAGATTTTTATTACGCACCATTCCCTTTACTAGGCGGTAGGCATCGATATATATGTTGGCTATCCTGGGCCGGTGTCGCAAATCCGCTAGCAAATTGCTGATTTAATGATTATAGAGGTGATGAAGCGAATGAACAAGGAGTATGGGGGGAACTAGGAATATAGTTTGTACTAGATACGAACAAAGGTATCGATAATTATCCAATAACATGACGATCGATACGCCAGGCGCGCACAACGGCGTGTGCGTCTTGTGTCATGTTTTTGTAATTATGCATGTGTATTGCACTCACAATTATGTTATTTATCATATTTTTTATAGAAGTGGAGGACGGTAAGGTATTGCAGGTGCGTTGCCAGTCCTTTAGAAAGTAATAAACTCTTTTCTTGAAGGTCCCTAAGTCGTATCAGTTCGGAAAAATCACCGATTACGATTCAACAGAGTGTATAGTGGTACACCGCCAGGCATCCAGATAGTGTGGATGATATCGAGAGTTTTGTCGCGTGCGCGCCTAAACCAAAAGGTCAGCTATACTTTGGCAATGACTGTGACTTCTTTATTACATGAATGTCATTGAAATGCGATCGATAAATTAAAATATAGCCTGTATCAACAGCACAGTAACTAGATAACGAGAGATAGCCGTGTATCTAAACAATTTTAATCTGACTATTGCGTTATTATAATAAGTTTGTGTTTCAAGGTTTTTTCATATCTAAAATCCTGTTCGCTTTTAATTCTATATACTTATAACAGGTGTGACTAATTTGTATTTTTTAACTACAAAAAACAAAGATAAAAACACAATGGAAAGAGTATCGTTAAACTTTGTGCTTCTTTGTTATAAAACGTGCCTACTGTATTACTAAATCGTACTTTATAGTGACTCATTAATACCAAAGTACACTTAACACGTGTGTAAATCTACTACAACAAAGGATGACTTGGTGTTGGCAGCAGAAGTAAATGGGATGTTTAAAAATTATGCATTTTATGAAATTACCAAATATTTAGAACTACTATATTATGCATAAACTCAGTGGCGTAGCTACCTTGGGTGGCACCCCGTGCGTAAGTTGGTGGTGTCACCCCATCGAAAGTAAAAAGCAATTAATTTTATATGATATGGGATATGAATCATTTATTATTTATAATATTGAAGAAATGACAAAACACAATAATAACTAAGACAGAAAAGGAATCGTTATACAATTAAAATTTCTTCTTTCTAGCTTTGACAGCTGCAAACTCAGCAATAACTTCATCGAAATTTATATTTTGTATTGCCTCGTGTTCGATGGCTAATATAACAAGTTTGCTAAGTCGCGATTGGGTCATTGTTGCCCGCAAATAGTTTTTTATTAATTTTAATTTTCTGAAACTCCTCTCACATGAAGCTACACAATTTCAGTGTATATATATATATATATATATATATATATATATATATATATATATATGTATATATATATATATATATATATATATATATATATTCTGTCCTTCAAGTTAGTTATACTTATACCATATACTCGACTCCAAAGAGTCAGTAATTCCTTCATAAGACAATGGGGCAAAACTTTTACAACAAAGTCCCAGAAAATATGCAGACATTATCTATCAAAAGGTTTTAAAATAATTATTAAGCAAACATTGTTTAGTAGAAGCACCCCTGGGCATGAGTTAATCGCTACAATGCTGTTTCTAAATGTTTTCATAATAATTGTATAAATATTATTAATGGTTTCTGCTGGTAGTTCCCTGGACAGAGGTTTATTCCGAACCGGTGGTAAAATTAAAAATAGGTTTCAATAAGAATTACATGTAATCTATATAGAATAAAAATTGGTTGCCTGTAAAGTCGGTATACGGGCGAAAGTTTTACGTGACAACGACTTTGAGTGGTAAAATAATTTTAATGTGAATATTCATTCGTATAGTAGGAAGAAGGATGAAATAACACTTTTTATGTCTGTCTCTCTCGCTCTTAGGCGGGCTAACCATGCCCGAGTGGAAGGGACGCGTGCCTCTCACTCGCTCTCATTGTGAGCGCATAACGTGAGCGGAGCGTAACGCAGTTTCTTGAAGTGTCACCCGGCAAACCAATTTATAAGACGTTGTCACGTCAAAATGATTCTATTCTATTCTATTCACCCGTTTTATTAGTGTTGGAACAGTTACTATACTGCACTGTACTAAATAATTACTTAAATTTTATATTTAAACTAATCCAACCCTCATACGTAAAATACCGCACCACTAATAATTAAATATTTATTTTAAACGATTGCTTAAATTTTATCTATACACTAATTCAACATTCATACGAAAAACACTGCACCAATAAAAATGAAATACATATTTATTTATCTCATTAATTTACTGCAGCAATCTTGGCGTGAAGCAACGTCCTGTTGCAATAGTCGGCATTGAAATTTTCTACACAACATAAAATTTGCAATATGTATCAAAAACGAGAAGGTAAAAGAACCGTATGTTATTTTTAATAGATTTTATTTTATTAAAAATAAAAACATTCCCGTATACATACAATGCAACGTAGTTTATAAGTCAAGGTTAATTCATTACGAAAAAACATTTGGGAGCGTTGCCAATCGAAATAAATATTCATAATACGTTTTAATTCCCTCAATTTCACTGCAAGCAAATTGCATGAGTATACGGTAATATCACAGTTTAAAGAGCGTAATAATATAAAGAGAAAATAATAGAGTAGGATCACAGAGTAATATATTAATTAAAAATGCAGACATTGCGATAAAGTTGTACTACCTACGAAACTAAATTAAACAACACCTATAAAACCTGAATAAACGTATAATTATGATAATACAATTGCCATGTTTTTTTATATGAGTATTGTATTAATTGAAATTGATATTTATATAACACAAGAGTAGCGAAGATCGTTTCAACAAAGTACATCAACCACAGAAATTGTAATTATTACTATTTCTGTAACATCAACGTAATAGAAGACGCTTTATCAGCAAAACATTTTGCCTAGAATATTTTGTGTCGACTAAAATGATTAATAACTAAACCTATTTCCGGTGAGTTCGGAACATTAAAGATAACTGGGACTTAGTGGAATTTTGAAGCAGTTACATACTTTCACGTATAAACTAATTTAACAAATTAAAACTAGATATGTATAACAAAAACAAATCTTTATCAATAGTTGTTAGTTGCCTCTTAGCAAAATTGTTCAGGAGAATAGATTGTAAGATAACGTTGATTAGATACAGCATCTCAAGGCTTGATTACACTTTTCGAGAATCTATGAATATTAACCAGAATAATTGACAACCCAATGGAGTACTAAGCCGTAGTGTTAATGCTCGAAAAATCGACAACTTATGGGGAGAATTGCTCAAGTGTCAACTCCGTACCGGTAAGCAAAGTGTAGGCACTCGTACTGGATGAATTGACGACCTGGGAAGATATGCGGGTAGTCGATAGACGTAGCTGACTCAGGACCCTGTTTTGTAGCTTTTTTTAGGGATGCCTTTGTTCAGCAGTGGATTTGTGAAGAATTAATAGTAGGTAGTCAAACAATGGAAAATATTTTATATTTTATTAAAACAAAAGCAGATTTTTTTTTTCAATGAAATTAATAAAACTGCAAGTGGTATGCCATGCAGCCATGCTGCAGTTATATTATGGTTGTAGCACGAATGGATCGACTCGACCGGGTTAGGACCTCGCTCTCACAGAATACCAGCGTAATACAGCATCACAATGCTGCTGTGTTCCGTATGGTGAGTATAAAGAAACGGAGACCCTTTTTACTGGAAACGAGGCATTCCATCTTAGTCCTCACGGGTGACAACGTATCTGCATTTTGATTCTTAATCGAGGATAGATGTAGATGTAGATGTCTATGGGCCTCAGCATCAAATTATCATGTGGTGCGCTGTGTGTTTGTTTGTCACATTAATTATATAAAAAAAGATTCATTTCTACTGGTTAACGTTATTCGTTGATGCTTAATAAAGAAAAAAGTAATTACCAAAACAAAAACACTAACATTGTGACAGCAAAGTAAGTAGAAGTATGGGAATGCTTTCAAGTCATAGAGTACGAGATAATTTATAAGAAAAAATTAAAAATGCTATGAAATACCAGTAGGACAAACCCAAAAGCAAATCTAAGAGCATCTGGAATTATTCCTATTTCTTACAAATAACTATTTATATTTTATTATATTTTATTATATTTAATCTGTCTACTACGTGAAATTCCATTCTGATGATAGTGGTAGTGATTGAGATCGATCGATAGAGATGATAGTGATCCTGTGAAAGCTTATTCATAAAGTTTACAGTCACAATGCAATCCAACCTATTTTTATTAGCCTTTAAATATTACGCAGAACTTTTGATTTTATACCAAAAATAATTTCAGTGGAAGACCGACATATAGGTGTTAATGAACTTGAACGACGGATATTAATGAACATTCGCTGTAAGTTGCCAATTCGGTTAAAAAATTAGGCAATTTATAAAATTGATTACTGTGATAATTTAATCGATTCTATTACACTTCCTTGTCAAGCAGTACCTAATTTGCCAAAAAGTTAAACTACGCTTTATTAAGAAGACAAACATTATAGATTGAAATACTTGCCTAAGACGAATTTTAAGATAAATAAACTCAAGGTTTTTGACCAAGTTTTCCATTATCTTTTTTATTTGTCCAAAGAAAAGTTATTTATTAACTATTATCTGCTAGATAACCCAACATATTTTATTCTGACTCTTCCATTACGTGGCGCGGTAAATTGATTTAAATATGAAATTAGTTATAACACACGGTGACATATACTAAGCTAATACAAATAAGACGTCGTCCTGTTTACATAGACATACTTGTTTCTATTTACCTGTAAATGCCTATTATATCGAAATTCCCTGTTTACGACATTAGCTTTTAAGCGACAATGATTTAAAAGTATTTTATATGTATTTCGGCTAAATTTAGCCTTGCCGTGTAAAAGAATCCACTACCCCTTATCATCCCAAAGGTATCGTAAAAGGTCACAGAGAGAAACTAAACCAGGAAATTGAAGCATCTTCATAAAAACAGCTCAATAAAATAAAATAAAACGTCGGTTGACAACCCGTCTTGAAAAGGAGTGTTGATAGTCTGTAACTAATGAATGAATGATAGATACTCTGTCCCGGGGCAGATAAAAATTACATTTTAGGGGTTTTGGCGGGAACCTGGCCGTTGACGGATTGTCGCTCCTGTTTTGTCGCTTGAATAATGGTTTGAAGTGGATTTTGATTCGTAAAAGTGATGCGATTTTGTGAATTAAGTGTCCGCGCGTGTGAACTATTAGAGAAAACGACGAAACAAGTGCTTTTATGTCGATATAAACCTCAAGTTATTTTGATCGCTTGGGCGCCTTATGAACTTGAGTGGCTGTCGTCATTAACTGTCCGCTAGGTTCAGCTGTCGTCAAAATCTCCCAAGGGCTTCGCAATGTGACGCACCAGCATATTGTGAAGAAAAAGAACAGAAGAAAATGAAGATTCCCAAAGAAAGGATAGGCTCAGAAGGTCTAGAAACCAGAGCCGGAAAGCCAGTTAATAAAGAAAAAAATACGTTTTACAACCTCACACAAATTAACAGCTATGCAGGACCGGATTACAACTATCAATGGGCCTAGCGTTAATAAAGTGCTCCTCGGACTTTTAAACTTTAAAGTAAAATTACGCAATATAGGAAGTCGAAAACAGGGAGACGGGCCTGCTACTATGAAATATCCATAAATTTTGCGACACAAAAACACAACAAAAATATAAATTTAGTCATTCTTGAATATAAACTAATAAATATAAACTACAAACTCATTGTTAAATAAATCATAAATTTGTAGATATAAAACATTTTTAAATACACAACTCTATTACGAGATGTTTGGACCTTTGTAATCAAAGGTTTGAACCTAGCACGTGTATTCCAAACTTTACTCTAATACTTAAGTACTACAGTAAGTACCTAAATTCTTATTTGATTGTAACATCTGAACATGCAAGTTACATTGTAAAAAACAATACCAGCAAAGGTCAGGTACGTTAACCTATTATTTACTTTAATTGATGCAGACGTTCCAAATCATTTACCTAAAATGTATTTAGATATTTTTTTCTTTGTTAATGGGCTCGTACTATTGTATTTTTGCCGGTATGAAATTATCCGTTTGGCCCGGTTTACATTTTGAGAAGTAATGAGTAAGAGTGGCAAGTGAGAAGTGACAAGTGTGTACACACTTATCACTTTTCACTGCCTGTACACACGTACTAAGCCCTTGTCATTTGTCAGTTGAACTTGCTACTCGCACTTGTCACTTCTCAAAATGTAAACCAGGCCTAATGATTGGTTATGATAATTTGTTTTAAAACTTCTTCACAATGTGTAGATGCGTCACATTGTGAAGTTTTGAGGACAGTTTGAGCCAGTGGACAGTCGACGACGATAGTATCTCACATTGTCTAGGTTCACATCACCATCGGAATAATTGTTTCACCATTTTCACTAAGTAGACAACTTTTGCGTATCTAACAAAATCGAAAATACAATATGAAAACTGTTTTGGCGACATTCTAGTTCTTATCTGATAATATTGTGATATTCTTATTTCATCCCAAAGAGTTAATTATACTTGCATAAAAAGTGAAAACCAACGTCAAAGAGACGAACCAAAGCGAATGAAACAATTCTCACAATAGCTTCTGAAATTGGGGTTTTAATCATTCGATACTCTATGTCTTAGCACCAACCTATGTATTTTATTTTTCATAGTTCTTCGACGTAATTTTTACGTCTTATTTTTAATATAAGAAGAATCCAAAGTACGACTAGATTTATACCAAAAAAAAACATAGTATTTCGTAACTGAAACACACCATACCATATGTGGTGGACATTTGAAAATGAAAGATCTGCACTTATAACTTATTAATTTTACTTTAAGTACTTATTTCTACATATAAAGAATTTTCGTTAAATATTGGTATTAATTCAAATATAAAAATAATTACTTTTAATAATAGTTTAAGCCGACTTCAAAGAACTAAAAAGAATAATAACTTCTCGTTCTGAATCGGTGCTAAAATAAAGTGCACAAGCACCGATTGCAAAATATGAAATTATTTTTTTGTTCTTTAAAGGCGACTTTTACTGTTATTAAAAGTTTAATTTTTTTACCCTTTTGAGTGGACCAATTCAAATATCATAATTTCAATGTCGTCTAAATTAAAAAAAATCCATTCACAATTTTTTTTCTTGTAATTTGAGTTAAATTTAAATTGTATTTAATTACCTATATCAATAATATTAAAAACTGACCTGTGACCATCCCATATTGTAGAAGTCCATTAGGACGACCGTGCCTCTAACTTGGGACTCAGGCTCTAACATCGCAGCCAAGTGAATGAGATAGAATAGTCTGAATAGCTGATCTGCATTTACTTTCTTTGGATTCCACGAACCTGCAAAATAATATTTGTTTTTTTTTCTAAACATAGATATAAGATTCGGAAATGCATCGGAACATACTTCTTTGTTCTCTTTACTTCTTTTACTTGTTATAAGAATAATTTGACACAGAGTAGTCACGCCGCATTCGTATTATGGCTGCAGCACGAGTGGATCGGCGATTCCAGGAAAGAACCACGTTTTCAAAGAATACCCTCTCGAAAAAGTAACGTAAATCTGTTGTATTTTGTATAGTAAGGGTGAACAATCGGAGAAAATTTTCACTAGTAACGAAAGTCTCGTTTTCTTTGTTCTCAGATGTGGCAACGATTTTACATTTCGATTTTTAACGAATGAAGTGTTTATGGATTACAAAATTCACTTACTCCTGTTTGTTGGCAGTGTATAAAACTTTAAGTGAAGACAAACAAAAAAAAAACTATGGTATGAGAAGAAAGTATTAGCCTTAATGTAAGAATGTAGAGCTAGAATTATAGAGCTGCATCAGTTACAAATTTACTCTTTATAGGAGAGGGGGCAAACGAGCAACTGCAACATCAGGGGAATGGCAGATGCGTTGACAACCTTTTAAAAAGGAGTAGGCTCTTTTGGGAAACTTCTGAGAAACAAAGTTTTAAAGAAAACGTTAATAAATGTATATTTTATATGATAAAATTCTACGCCAAGTAATAGGCCGCCACCCCAAACTATTGGTTCATGGTTCTTGACAGCGGTACGCTAAAAAAGCTTTGAAGGCAGAAATGGTATTAAATTAATGATAAATGACATAATATTGCGTAACGTATAATGTTATCATTAAAAAAATCGTTATTACAACTGAAAAGATTAAAAAAGCATTTGTTTTGTTTATTAACATTGGAAGAATTTAATCCAAGTCTTAGTTGTAATGGATACCGACCACTTATGTTTTAACATAAGTGATCGTTATCCAATGCACTTAAGTATTGCAATGAGTAGTACAATGCCCATGCGTGACCAAATGCGTGAGACAAATCATTTACTTCGACTGGTACTTAGACATAGTCATTACCGTTATTTTAACAACGCAAATATAAAATTAACCAAAACAATAGTGCACGTTAACATTATTAACCAAAATTTATCACAGACAAAATTATATATTTTAGTTTGATTTTAGCTACATATCGTTAGTAAATATAGCAACGGTATCTGTTTAGCGCATATAACAACTAACGGATCAAATAAATTCCAATTTCTTAAAGTTATTGTGTTTCTTATTTTAATTACTTTTATCAAATTAAATTTAAACTTATATGAGAACTTACAGGCACAAGGAAAAACAAAAAATACCAAATATAATTAAGATTATAAAATTGTTAAATTCAATTATGAGAAAAAAGGATGATCACCACAATGAAACAAATTAAAACGAATTTCATCTTAAGTTAGGATACCTCGAGGGGATTCTTATTAGATGCTATTGTAAGTTTTCTAACCGTGTAGTGGTGGTGTCAGAATATCATATTCTGTCCACTACATCTTAGGTATGTTCCGAAATACAACCCAGTACACTGGCAAATGCAAATGACGTCATCAATTGCACTATACTGGGTGCGTTTGACAGAAAAAAGCGCTAGCAAGCGCTTACTAGCGCTAAAATAGTTTTCGGCCAGGACACGATTGCTACTTCAGTAGCGCTGACACCATCCGCCATTTTGCTTATTTAATTTGTTTGTTTTGAAGTAGAGTTTATAAGTTGTTTTTTGCAATATTTGTTTTAAGTAATATAATGACATGAATAGACATGTACATGTTATTAAAAATTCATGAATGGTAAGTTTTTAATATGAATACTTCACAAACATATATTTAAATTAGGTTAGGTTCCCCGGTTAAAACTGACATCGTGTCCTAGAGGAAAATAGCTACTTACGATTTGACAGTGCTTACCGCTTACGATCGCCATTTTGCTTACAAGCGCTTGCTAGCGCTTTTTTCTGCCAAACGCACCCATTGTATTGGCGTGCCGCCGCCATATTGCGTCGGATATCCGGCCACAATAAAACAATTTTTAACTGTGTGTGCGCTGAATGAAGCATGCCAGAATTTGTTTTTATTCATTCAAATACAAAAAATTATAGAATAATTGCTGGTATTTCCATTAGGAAGATATAAAGATTTTTGGAGCACAAAATGACAAAATAATCGCCAGCACTTTTCCAATATGGCGTAAATGTATGACGTCATATACTGACGAGGACGACGGAGGGAAACGAACCAGGAGATGGGCAGTAGCGTCTTTATTACAAAGTAAAAAGTAAAGAACCAGCAGTACTCGGTTGCCTAGCGTGAAAACTATGGCCCTATCTAGGGTTGCCATCCGTACTATATTATATAGTATAAAGTAAAAGTTACAGCCTATATACGTCCCACAGCTGAGCACAGGCCTCCCCTCATTTCTGAGAGGGTTTTTAGGGCAAGGAAGTGTCCGCCGCGCTGCCCCAATGCGTGTTGGCGAACTTCACATGTCTTCGAATTATTCCTTTTTCTTTATTATTCTTCAGACATGCAGGTTCCCTCACGATGTTTTCCTTCACCGCCGAGCACGTGGTAAACCAGCACTTAAAATTGCAATTAACAATTTCATTGGTGCCGGCGGGGATCGAACCCGGGTTACTCGCGTTCTATTTACAGCGAGCGTTAACCATCTGAGCTACCACGGCCCTAGTATAAGTATTTCAGTCATGTGTACTAACAATAATATAGTACGAAAAATACTATATTTTATCCCTACTTCAACTGTCGTGCTTTTTTATATCAACTGTGATTGGAAGTCTGGAACAAGTTTCACGGAAAGAATGTTTTCCTTCATGAATGTAAAATTGAGAGAAAAAAGAAATGAAGCATGTATTAGTGAAAAATTAATTATTAATTTATTTTAATATGAATTTAAATTGCTCAGACTCCTATAGTCGTTTTAAAGGTAGAAAATCATTGATGGCCAAAGCAATGAGCAGTAACACATATATCTATGTATATATATATATATATATATATATATATATATATTATATATTATATATATATATATATATATATATATATTATATATATATATATATATATATATATATATATATTTATATATATATATATATGGAAAAATACATAAAGATTAAAAATAAATGAGTACTTTTTTCTCTTGCATTTCTCAAAAGTACTACACTGTATATTTTTGCATCTTTTTTGAGAAAAATACTGTATTTGTTAAAAAAAAGGTAAAAAACCTTAGCTCTTACCCCACTATGAGGTAATCAATGGGAAAGGTCTATGTTCAGCAGTCGACTATAGGCTGAAACGGTAACAATAAGTTTCTATTATGTACTCCTCACTAATATTTTGTTTAAACTAATTTCATAAATTTTATACATAAGTGTAAGCAAAAAATACGTGTATTTGCATTGTTCACATTACCTCCAACATTAACAATCAGCAACCGCCTTCCCTTATGATCGCGCCCTTTCATTACGTTAACTACGTTGTGTTCCAGGAATGGTACTTTTTCATGTTCGGGCAGCAACCCATCAAGAAGACTTGCATTATCGCGCTTGAACTCTGCGACCCGTCGCATCTTAAATAAATATAAATATATATTAAAGATTTATTATACATAAACCACAAACAAGAGCCTTAAATAATAAGGCAACTGTCCGTAACTTTTTTCGCGTGACTGTTCCACTTATATCTCATTACTACATGATTGCTATCAAAATAGCTTCCCGTAGTAAAATTGCGAAACTGTGTTTCGTAGTTACTACGATGCTATAGCCTTAAGTATACGTGATCTTCATTATGTATAGTTTGCTGCTTAAACAAAACAATTTTGATTCAATTTAGTCGCAAAACTATAGTGGAAAATGAAAAATTCATATCGAATGAATAATGTTTACATCTCATAAAACATGCAATAAATCATTGTTTTCTGTCACAGCTAGTGAAAGTGGTAGTGTACGCACGATAAAACGAAAATATGCCAGTGTTTTCAGTCTCAGCTCTTGCAATCCGCTCGTTATATCATAACAACTGAGTTTACATTTTGTTTGCAAAACATAACGATCTCATTTCCTCATTACTTTCGATAATGTGGAAACCTACTGACAATATAACATTCAAATCGATAGGCTTGCGACGTTCTTTACAAAGAGTTGGTACTACCTAACATATAGATCTTTGCCAGCATGATTTTGTTGACATATTTCCAATTTACCCGGAACCTTCAACAACATCCACACTATTATTATTGAAAAAAATACAGCAGACACATAAGAGAACACAAACAAACATTACAACTACAAAGAGGTTATCGCCCTAACTAGGGAAACAGGTAAATTGAGCACTGGCGCTAATTTGATTCAGATGTTGTGCTATATATTTTATTTTCTTTGATTTGTGAAATTTAAATTATTTTCGGATTTCACATACATATCACCTTTACAAACACAAATTGAAGTGAAAATGTTTTTTAAATGAGGGATAAAACTCTTACTACTTGTAAAATCGAGTAAGAAACATCTTGGTAATTCATACGTATCCAAAAATTTAAGTTAAAGTTAAATTAAAAAATACAGCCTATATATGTCCCACTGCTGGGCACAGGTCTCCTCTCATTTCTGAGAGAGTTTTAGGGCAAGGAAGTCTCCGCCGCGGTGCCCCAATGCGTGTTGGCGAACTTCATATGTCTACAAAATATTTTTTTCTTACTTCTCAGACATGCAGGTTTCCTCACGATGTTTTCCTTCACCGCTGAGCACGTGGTAATCAGCACTTAAAATTACAATTAACAATTTCGTTGGTGTCGGCGGGGATCGAACCCGTGTTGCTCGCGTACAGCGAGCGGTAACGATCTAAGCTACCACGGCTAGAGTTTAAATTATTAATAACTTTAAATTAATAATAACATTTAAAAGATCTGAGACATCGACTTTTTTGTGTTTTGACTCCAAATATCCACGAAGTTTTTCGGATCATCAAATCGAAAGTAGTTTTTTATTAATTTTGTAAACGGCCTAGCTACTACTATTAGGCCACTGGAACATAATCTTCGTACATAATTTTTACACTTTAATGTGTTCACAATTATGCCGTTCTTTTGAAACCGACAAATATTACATCCTCTACCTCGATTGCGGCCGCTCGCGTAATGTCTAAGTTATAATTCTTATTTGGTATGTGTATATTATTAGATTGCGTTTATGTTGAATCAATTTGTTATAAATTTACCAGACAATTCTGTATTGCTATCAAGATTGAGATCGAATTTTAAGGTTTAACCTTCAACGAATACAACGTTGTGTTATAATTAAGTTTGTGGCGAAGAGCGACCTCTTGAATATGCCACCACCAGCATAGAGATTCAGACAGAATGGTGTTATTGCACAAGCGCGACTGATTGCAAATACGCCACAGAGCACGTTCAGGGCGTCCAGTATGCCTCCGTGGACGAACCGACTTGCCTAATCTTAATTTTGTTATTAAAATTAATTGCGCGGGCAAAAGTTGCGCTGACCGCGATACTGATTGCAAGCGCGTGAATGTTGCTATGGTTACCACATATTATATCTTATGCTTTCTCAAACTTTAAAACTTTCATGTGCGTGATATTAAATAAGATTACCTATAATAATTGTGTAATTAGACGCGATTGACTACCGTTATATAATTAACATAGTTTTTTTACGTACATTTGACATATTATCTTTGTTAATATTCAAAAAGAAAAAAGTTAATCAAAATTTAATTAAGTTTAGATATTTAATTTGTTGTATAATTTGACTGAGCAATTGCCGAGAACAACAAGCACTGCTTAGGGTTTGAATTTGCTGGTATCATCATAAATTATGTTATAATACAAAACGATATGAATTCAAAAAAAATGTTTAACCGACATTTAGATCAATATTTTCTTTTCTCCTTAAAAATAAAGGGTTACAATGTGATATTTAGCTCAACCTCTTTGTACCTATTCAGCACTCGTCTTTGTATTTCACATGTGTTTATTTACCCGGGTACCTTTAGCAAATCTGAATCAAATATAATCCCGTTACAATTAATCAATTTTGTCAAGGTCACGCAATTACTGCAGAGTTAAGCAACAGCGATTCCTGTCATAAAAAAGTTCGTAAATAGAGTGAAGTTTTCTCTGTTACGTGATATTTTTTACGGTATATTTAACACGGAATGCGCTATTCCGTTATATTCTTTAAATATTTTAGGTAGTGTCAAGGACAGAAGTCATATTTTTAAGTTACAAGCCACTGTGAGTTATATCATACTCGATCACAGTTGCGTCAGCTAACATTAAAACGTATTACATAACGGCTTTTCTTAACCAAAACTCTGGACTAAAAAGCATCAACGCGATATCACTTTGTAGTCTATACGAATTTGAAGGCACCTTTTTATAAAATAAGGGCGACAAACACACAGTCCATCTGATGGTAAGTAGATGCTGCGGCCAATTGACATCTACATCTATACTCGATTGATAATAAGAATACAGATCCGTTGTCACACTGAAGACTAGGTGTAATGCTGCATTTCCAGTAAAAAGAGGATCCGGTTCTCTACACTCACCATAAGAAACACAACATTTAGTTGCTCATTTACGCTATTTTACTGTGAGAACGTTATCCTTCCCCTATTAAACAGACCCATACATTTTTTATAGGATAGGGTGACAAACAAGTACACAATCCACCTGATAGTAAGTGGTTGCTGTGGCCCATAGACATCTACATCTATCCTCGATTACGGACCAAAATGCAGATGCGTTGTCATATCTGAGGACTAAGATGGAATGCTTCGTTTCCAGTAAAATGAGTCTCCGGTTCTCTACATTCGACATAAGAAACACAGCAGCGTTGAGCTACTATTTAACCCTGGTATTCTGTGAGAAAGTGGTCCTTTCCCGGTCGAGCCGAGCCATTCGTGTTACAAATATACAACCCATGTAGCTGTAGCATGACTCTACCACGTATACAAAACTTGTAACTAAATAATCAGTTTGGTTACAAATTCGAAACTATAAGTTTCTTAGTTATGTCACAGGTCGTTTGTGCAACAACACTAATGTCACATTATGGAAGATTGAAAGCAATGACGTATATTGAAAGGGACAACAGGTCGCTACAAGTTATTTTTGTAATTTCACGACCGTGTTAATCCTTTAAACCTAACTTATATAGATCCAAAATGTTGTTTGATACAACTTCAGACTACCGAATTAAAAGAAAATGTTAAGAAATAATCAGATGTTAGGACATACCGACATACAAATTACGTGGACTCCTTGTGAGCTCTTGCATACCAATGCTGACCTTTAAAACCGTAGTCTAAGCACGAATTTTTTTAAAAAACAGTTCCTAAATTTTACATGCTAACAAACTTAAGTAATTTTTTGTCAAAATGTAAGCAAATACACATATACATATTTATTTATATGGTTGCTTTTCCTTTTTAGATTTGACAAATTCGCCACGCTGGGCAGGCGGATTTACAAATCAGATGTGTTTTATAATTTGCTCTTTGCCGGTCCACTTATTTGACGTCAAATGCGGTGACATGCAATGGTATAACCGTCATAATATACATGGAAAACTTTGGGAATGCATTTTCCATAGCCACCTTTAACTTTTGTACGTGGTAGAGCCACGCTGCTGCTATATTATGGTTGTAGCACGAAAGGGTCGGCTCGACCGGGGAAGGACCACGCTCTCACAGAATACCAGCGTAAAATATCAGCTTGATGCTGCTGTGTTTCGTACGGTGAGTGTACAGAACCGGATTCCCGTTTTACTGGAATCGAGGCATTCCATTTTAGTTCTCAGGGGCTGACAACGCATCTGCATTTTGATTCTTAATCGAGGTTAAATGTAAATGTCTATGGGCCACAGCATCCACTTACCATCAAGTGAACTGTGTGCTCATTTATCACTCTATTTTTTAATTTTGATAGTCATTTACAAAGTCAAGACAAAATTAAAAAAATATTCAAGATTAAACTGTGAAGGGGAGTTAAGATTTATATATGGTAGAGACACGCGGCTATATTATAGCCGTAGCACGAATGGGCCGGCTGGACCGGATAAGGACCACGCTCTCACAGAGTAACAGCCTAAAAAGCCTTGAACTAAAAAGGAAGCATTCCACCATCTTCTTCAGTCTCCAGATATAACAGCGCATTTACATTTCTATTCCTAATCGAGGATCGATGTAGATGTCTATAGGCCACTGCATCTACTTACCATTGGGTGGACTGTAAGCTTGTTTGTCACCCTTACTCTATATATATAAAAAATGCAAAGGTGCGAGGTGTCTGGGACTGCGATCGTCAACTTATTATGCGTGACGATTAAGACAATTCCTAACTACAACGAGAGAGGCTAATATTATAAAAAGTCATAGTATTTAATAGACTTCATTTTCCACACAAAAACACGCTATTAACACTACTAAACTATCACGCTGTTTTTAATTGTGTTGTCAATCGCAAAGAGCAGACGATTTACATATAAAAATTATACAGGGTTAATTTTCAAAGAGTAAGTAGCCAAATTTTAACTTAGGTTCAAATATATAAATAACGATATACCGTTATTGCAGTTTTTGAAAATATGAGTAAATAAGACTTCTACTCTTATTTGAAATTATCCCAAAGTGAATGTGATTTACGGGCAACAACGTGTTTGCCTACCGATCGACCAACGGGTAAACTTAATTCCTTATGGGCTTATGGTATTCTCTACCGATTAGCCGTTCGTAATTCAAACCTTTCAAAATTCAAATCTCCGTTCGGGATTCAATCCCGAGGCCCCAGCACGCCGCAGTCAAATGCATAGCCGCTGCACAACGAGTCTTCTACTAACCAATACCTAATTATTAACGAATTTAAACAGTTGCATGAAAACAGTTATAACCTTATAACATATCGTATATCATTATATATCATGCCTATCTATAGGTCGTAATTATACGAGCGAAATATTCCGTTCGCACACTGTTATTGGACGTCCAACATCGCTCATGCATCCGGTTCTTATCGACAGATAACCAACACGCACACCACTCTCTAACAACGACAAATGCACTTAGGCTATCCACACGATACGTGGTTTTGTATGACATTATCACAGATATTATATAACCAATGTTTGTTATTTCTATGCCAACAAATTTATACCAAAATACAACTGACATAACTAAACAATAGCTTGCTGTAAAGATATGTAACTCCAGTGGGAATCGTTGCCGGTGAAATTCTCTCAGCAACAGCATTATGTTGTGTTTTTGTTTTTAAGCACTTTGCAACCTAAAATAAGATGGCTATCAGCTTATGATCGATACATATATACATCACATTTTTTACGTGGTAGAGCCATGGAAATGTAGAGGACCAGAGGCCCTTTTTACTAGTATTCATAATCATAACTATGAATTACTATGCATGATTATTTAGTTTTTTATACGTGGTAGACATGCTGCCGCTATATGAGTTATATTATAGTTGTAATACGAATGGCTCGAACTGGAAAGGACCACATTCTCACAGAATTTCAGAGCAAAATAGCAGCTCCACGCTGCTGTGTTTCTTATGGTGAATGTAGAGAACCTGAGACTCATTTTACTGGAATCGAGGCATTCTATCTTAGTCTTCAGGGGTGACAACGAATCTGCATTTTGCTTCCTAATCGAGAAGAGATCTAGATGTCTATGAGCCGCAGTTTCCACTTACCATCAGGTGGACTTTGTCCTCGCGTCACCCTTGCTTGTTACCCTATAAAAAATCACGAAGCCAACCACGTTTCTCACCACTCACTAAATAGCACTGCAGGAATCGTATCAGGCTAGCACCCAGTGCCAAAGACAGTACAAACAGCAGTTTCTCCTTTAATATGCAGGCGTTTTAAATATAGTTAGTGCACGTGCAGAAACACCTTAACAACATAATCCAGACATAGGACGGCTTGAACTCCATATACTTAATTTCTATATTGAGAACGGGCGAAATAACAGGGGTTTTTATATTCATTAAACATGTTTGAAGTAATACAGTACGTGAGAGTAATATGGTCATCTGGTTAATATGGTCACTTTCTTATAACTCAAAAATTATAGGCTTGTTTATGTAGTAGCTCTGTGATACGATAGCTCTTCATCAGTCAATTAAATAATAAAGACCTAAAAGAGCGCTCCTTTATCGAAGTCATTTTGGCAGTTGACATTATAGTAAATATTTTAGTCGATTTTAGTATGGAGTGGTGTAGTTAGTTTTTTTTTAATGTTGATTTTTCGAAGTGTTCCTAATTATTGCCAAAATTTGCTTGCTATGTTTTCTTAATATATTAGTTATATATTAGACTTTGTGTTTGTCTCCGTCCTCCTCCCGGTTTTGGTTTTATAGGTCGGCAAAGCTTAAGGTGACCATATTAACCTTACTAACCTTATTTTATGACCCAAAACCTTCTTTATTTTTATCCAACAACCACAAATTACTCTTATATTTAACTCCAACATTGCTCTACATTTCTTTGTTCATGTCAAAATTATGTACTTTACACAAAAATTTATTACATAGTATTCAAAAAGGATAATACATAATAATATCCTCAAGACCGAATTTCCGTCACGGCGGCTTGCCTCAACGGACAAGCCATTAGTGCAAGACAGGATTATAGTTCCCAAGTTTATGCGTAAGCACAGGTGCACTCTCTATTCCCTCACTCTCATAATCCGATGGGACGGTAACCCGACACGACCGGAAAAAGCCATTTTTTTTACTGGAAACAAAGCATTCCATGTTAGTCCTCACGGGTGACAACGCATCTGCGTTTTGATTCTTAATCGAGGATCGATATAGATGTCTATGGGCCACAGCGTCCACTTACCATCAGGTGGACTGTGTGCTCGTTTGTCATCTCCATTCTATATATAACAAAGTATATTATATTTCTTCTAGATGTCTTAATGGAAGTATTAATATTGTACTAAATACAATAATAAAACTGCCTTAATAAGCTTCAAACAAATAACCAGGAATATAATATCCTGATTATTATAACGGTTTATATAAAAAAAACATTTCCTTTTCATCCTATTTTGTATCCACGCAACATTGATATATACTAGAATACTAATTTTATTTTAATAATTGATATATACAGAATACTAGCGCATTAGCAGCATCACCCTGCTGTTTTAAAGACTGATAAAGGCTTTAGAGAACCAAACCCTTCTTAATGGTAAACATTTTAAAGTGTGCCAGTACGTATTAGGGCAGTACGTATTTTTTGGGTTATAACCCTCTCTTAAACTTTTATAAGAGTCCATACTCCACGTGGTGTTCTACGTAGCATTTCGTAGTACTTATTTCCCATCATTCAAAGCTCCGTTAATATTAAAATTATGATTCTCAACGTCACTAACAGATCGGATCGGAAGTCAATTATTTTTTTGTCTCATGATTAAACATTTAGAAAACACTTATTGTATTAATTCCTGCATTAAGTTTAACCTAAAACTGTAAAGTATGTTTCAGAAGAATTAGTTCAATTCGTTACTGTCAATCTATGGATAATCCACCGAATTGTACAGTTAACTAACATAATATTATAGTTTGAGTGACTTATGTTTGAGTAAATGTTGTTTGCTAACCCCCAAATCTAATGTCTATATATTTTTAAAGAAGTCCGTTCATCATAAACAAATTGAAAGTTGATCACATCTTATTATTTTCCTGGTAGAGCTTCCTTGAAATTAGAATAATGTTACCTACGTCGTCGTTTTTTAATCGAATAGGTACTATCATAACTGCTTGCTTTTGCGAATGCGTGGTCGTCTGACGTCTTTTGTATTATGTATCATATTTCGTCGAGCACATACATCTATGAATGAAATTACATCAATTCAAAGCCTGAGACCAATAAAAAAAGATAGACAAAGCACTATATACATTTTAAGTGATGTAAAAACGAAGTCAAAATCATGCCTAAATTATTGCACTAACGTATATATAATATATATATCATTAAAAATCTAAAATCATTTGTATCCAAACATGGTTTAAGGTGCAAATGTGTGCGTCTAGCAATTTTACGAGCTGATATAGAAAGAAAGCAGAAAGATGGTGTGCGTGAGTGCGTAGGTATCAAGAAGTTAAGCAATTTTCTGTATTCTGAGGATGAGCATTGTTTCGGGCTCTTGAAATCTCATTTATATACATATCATTCCGTCTACCTTTCTTTGTAGCTCTTCATTCCAACTTCCAAATATACATAATACGAATTAAGAATAGTTGAATTTGAGGATTCGGACCGGTGAGCATTTGGTTGCGGCTCTGCAGGGCCGCCAGATTGAATCCCGGGTAAGATATATAAGTTGCACATGGAGAAACATCCAGGCCTGTAGTAATTATTTATAGGCCATATATATATATATATATATATATATATATATATATATATATATATATATATATATTATAGGTAGAGCAACGCTGCATCTATAATATGGTTGTATCACGAATGGGTCGGCACGACCGAGGAAGGTCCACGCTCTCACAGAATACAAGTGTAAAATACAGCTTAATGCCGTGTTTTGTATGGTGAGTGCAGAGAACCGAAGACCATTTTAACTAAAAATGAGGTATTCCATCTTAGTCCTCATGGGTGACAACACAATTTCATTTTGATTCTTAATCGAGGATAAAATAAATGTAGATATCTATGGGTCACATCATACACATACCATCAGATGGACTTTGTGCTCGTTTGTCACCCTTAATCTATAAAAAAATACCTAAGCAACGGGAATTAGTGTCAAAGTTGCAGGCGTTTGGTACTGCGATGATCAATCCAGTTTCAAGAAGATCCAAGGATCTGTCTGTAGGACTTTTACTAGCCAATAAAGAAGTACATAATATATAGTACGAGTATAGAATTGAGTAGACCTTGGACGTTTGTTTTCTCCTACGTTTTATAATTCTGATCAACAACACGCATTGCAAATTATCCGTTTAATACAACGATCGGCATATATTAAACACACCGAACGATCTCGGTCGGATCTCGAACTGATTTATTATACATGGAATAGGATTCGAGCGAAACTTGACTGTTACGGACAGATGAATGCACACACATATTTTTTACTTGATAATATTTGATCATACCGAGATCGGACCGAGAACGAACTGTGAACGGCATTATAATGAGGATCGGCCCTAATTATGCATAAAGCCCGTTACAGACGACCGACACTACAACCACGTCTCCGACCGCCTTCCTATTTAAAAGTTAAATTGCCATACACTGTTAATCCAGCAATAAAATGTAGGCAAACAAAAATATTAAATGGGCCAATTCTGCTTACGAGTTATTTTAGCTTATTCCTCAAAATTGACAACGTACCTATCAAATAACCAGCCAAGTGCGAATCGAACTCATTTATAGTATGGGGTTTATAGTATCTATGGGGCTACCATTTAATTTTTTATTATTTATTTTTATTATTTTATTTTCATGATTTGTTATTACAGCGGCCACAGAAATATACATTCTGTGAAAAATTTTAACCATCTAATTATTTCGGATCATGAGATACAGCCCGCTGACAGATAAACGGACGGACGAACGAACGGACAGCGGAAGCTCAGTAATAGGGTCCCGTTGGTTACCCTTTGGGTACGGGACCCTAAAAAGGAAAAGCTAATACCTACTCCGACACATTAGAACAGAATATAATATAAAGGAATAGAATCATTTTTATTCAATATAGATAGCATGTATATTGAATACTAATTGAAAGTAATTTTTTACTTTTACCACTGTTTCGGAAAAAACATCTGTCCTGGGACCAGCAAGAAACCCAAAGGAACTTAAAAAAAGCATAATTTACAATATAATGTTTTATAAAATTGTTATAAACACATTAAGAAACAGCACGGTAGCGATCACACAATCCCCCGGGATTATTATCAATCATGTACCTACTCTTTAGTAGTACAATAACCCTCACTAAATAAGTTTTGTTTAACATATATTTTAAACCTATTAGTTCAGCCGATAATGCTTTAGTAATGACTAATGGTCAACTCAAACACAAAATTATTGTTTATCATTAAATTGCAAATTATCCAATCTTTTATAGAAATAAAACTGGCGGCTAAAACAATAAAAGTCAACTCTTCAAATATTATAGCCATGAAATTTATGTTTCTACGCAGATTTCCCTTTGTGTGTCCGTATGTGTCCCCGTAACTTCCATTAATGCGCATACATTAGCACATTGGATGAATAAATAATTTGTTTACGGTATAAAAACGTAAAAGGCGGGAAGTTGTATTTTGCGCCTTGGATTTATTGATCAATTTTAAAATTGACATAGTGTATGTGTGTACGTATATTAATAAATTTAGCAATTACCTTATCACTCAGTTTTTTTTTATTTATTCAGTTTTCCACAAGAATAAATTATTTGTTTAAAATTACAACCCGTTGTAAATACTAACTTCGAAAAATAGTACTGAAAATATTATACAAAAAGGTATTTTATCGTATTTTTATAAGTATTAAACATAATATACAGTATAAATTACTTATATTTGAAAAGAAAACAGGATTTTTCAAAAATATTCATACATTCCTTTAAAAGTAGCAACAAGAACAAAAACAACAACAACAACTAAAATAAAAATATAATTTCTGCTCCCAGAGTTCGGGTTATCGTGAAGTGGTATCATACACAAAGATAAACACAATTACTGAAGCGCTTCGAGTTTATCTTTACTAATGCCTTTTCAAATATTAGAATCTGAGGTCAATGTGTAAATATTTATGAAACTGTTAACAATTTATGCAACTTTCAAGAGTTTTTAAATTCTCTGCTCTTAATAGTCAACATCCCTATTGGTTTAAAGGAGAGACACACAGAGTAATAGACTAACAAGTAAGTACCACGCATTATGTGTATTGATGGTACAAACTACGAATAGCTTATACAAATATCAGTATTAGCCGTAACATAATTAAATAACAACGTCAATGAAAGAAAGAAATGACTTTGTAAGTAGTAAGTCATCCCAAAACTTGTCAACACTCAGATAGAGTTGCGGTAAACCTCAACGCTGATTTTAGGCATTGAATTATATGTACTACGACCGGAAAATGGAAAATCGACCTCGTTTTCGTTATTAACGAGTAAATTTTTATTAAAGCATATGTTTTGTTTCAATAAAATTGCGTGGTATCAGTTCTGGTCCAAAGGGGATATTGTAGTCCACATTGAGTTATATGTACTACGTACTAGAGAAGCTATTCCAAACAAAAAATGTGCCCTACTCTGTATCCGTGGGAAACAGTAGGTTTTGGCACAGAATAAATAATAGGTTTTGGCGGGAACTTGGCCGTAGACGGATTGTCGCTCCTGTTTTGTCGCTTTAATAATGGTTTGAAGTGGATTTTGAGTTGTAAAAGTGATGCGATTTTGTGAATTAAGTGTCCGCGCGTGTGAACTATTAGAGAAAACGATGAAACAAGTGCTTTGATGTCGATATAAACCTCAAGTTATTTTGATCGCTTGGGCGCCTTATGAACTTGAGTGGCTGTCGTCATCAACTGTCCGCTAGGTTGGGCTGTCGTCAAAATCTCCCAAGGAATTCGCAATGTGACGCATCAACATATTGTGAAGAAAAAGAACTTAAAATGCAGATCCTCAAAGAAAGGATAGGCTCTGAAGGTCTAGAAACCAGAGCCGTAAAGCCAGTTAATAAAAAAAAGGGAAACAGTAGAGTCGCGCATGCGCAGTTGATATAAACGCGCGAAAATTGTCATAATAAATAATAGTTTATTTATATTGAATTGTTAATCGCGTACATTTTTTTAATTTTCGTTTGTTTTGCATATGTGCTAACTTAATATAAAATTATTAATAGCGCCGCTCCGCACTGCATGAATATCGAAGCCACAATAACAAGTGTACGGATTGCAGTACAGTTCAGTTGAACAGAAGACAGTGTTCGGAATTCCATATCTAGTGCGTAGTAATGCGATAAATTTATAAAAATAGCAATTATATAATTATAGAATAATTTAAAGCTATCTTCCTAAATTAAGAAATAATTTGTTGTTTTGTATAATTTGGGTACTTTTAACTACGTACGTAAAACTGATAACCGTACACCTGGTCCCCAAGATACAGGCTATGCCTAGTTTGGGATCCGCCAGCAAATTTTTTATATGTAATAAGAGTTTAATTTAATTTAATATAATTTAAAATTAATTTAATATAAGCCACTATTTTTTATTTTTTTTTTCTTCGAGTGTTCAGGTCTGTAGCTCTATTTATAGAAATAAATGATTTTTTATTTTATTTTTTTATTCACTACTCGGAAGTGTATCATCCAAGCTAGGCGTGCGTGAACGTCAGGGATGTACAAGATATTATAAAAAAGTGATCTGAAAAATGGGACCAGAAATAAAAACAATTAAATCACATAGAGAAGTATGAAACGTGAACCAATATAATATTATTTTGTTAATATCTCTGTACGTATTTACACTACTATTACTAATATAGGTAATTGTAATGAAAAGAAGATTATGATATAACCACAACTCGCAATGTCTTGCAAGAAATTGACTAAATCATACTACTTCATTATTCATTTACATGTAATTTGACTTTTAATTTTAAGTGACATAATATGTGTATATGTGCCACTTAAAATCTTTTACCTTTTAATTGTTAAAATAAATATGATTTTGTTTAGGATTTTACCGTTGCTTATTAGTACTTTGACAATTCTTTATTTTTATGATCTCGACTATGGCGGGGAGATAATTTTTAACTCCGTATGATGCCGCAAAAGTCAACAGGGCGATGATAGATAGTTACTATCTTCTTTTGATATGCACTGCCCTTTGACATTAGCTCAGTAAGTTTATCTCATCTTTCCTGGTGCTGACATTCTTAGTAACTTAAATATAAACTTCACATACGTTATATATTTAATCTTACTGCATATTTGAGTACTTAGTCACTTAGACAGTGCCTAGAGAGTGATCAATGAACTTGGACACAAAGTTGTGGATCTTAAGTTTGAATCCCAAGCAAATATATTTGAACAGCACAAATAGGTGTTTGTGTGTGAATGCATCCTGCTACTTTCACTCGATCTAACTACCAGTATGATGTCGATAATGGCATTGTAATTTTTTTTTTAAATTGAAACAGTGAATTCTATATCAGACATTATTCCGTTTGTTATTATTATTATTCGTCGACTGAGAATAACAGTGTCTTATTCGACTTCGACTAATAATTGTCAGACATTAATTTTGAAAGAAGAAACTACAAATTAAGGAAGAAGCAAACTATGATAAAGTTTTATTCTGTATGATCAACGCAAAAAAATAATAAAAAATGCTAGCAGTAAATCATGTAGTTAAGCAGGTCGTTAGATTTCAGAAAATCGATAGAATTAGGTTGGACAAATGGAAAAATCCAATCGGGAAGGTCCGAGACGACTCGAATTATGTCGAATAATATTGGCGAATAATTTGCCACAGGAAATACCGAATAATCGGCAACCGTTTATGTGCCATAACTACAGCAATTTATGGCATTTTTAATCTTGTCCCGTAAGCGTTAGAGTATAAGTAGTACGGAAACACTGTAGAATTAACTGTAATTATTCATTTCTTTCTTTCCTTCAGCACCCGATTGAACAAACATTATGTATATTTACTCATCGGTAATATATCGAAAACATGTTTTATTGCTCAACTTGAAACTTATGTAATGTTGCACTTAATAACTAAGATCTTTTATGCATATATTTGATTGGATTGTTAACTAAATTTTCTGTAATATGATGATGTTCATATAAACATCACTGTCATTAAATGAAATCCTGAATCTTCAGCGCAGCCAAAGCCCAAAAATATCAGTAATTCAATCATCTTTTGAACATTAAATACTGTTTTATAAAAGTGAATGTACGTAATTTAAATTATTCAGTCGTTTTTATAATCGAAATTGTGTCGGCGGTCACTTCCATAAATCATATAGGTGGTGGCTTTATTTTGTTAGCGAGTGAAGGCGATAAAGTTCAACTAGTGTTTCAATATAATTTTCCACATAATAAGAAAAGACTTATCTGTTTGTTCACCTAGTCATAATAGTTTACATAAAAAGTTAAAAGTTAACAAAAATATTGATGTGTTTTATCGTAAGACGAATGTGATGTTCGTAAAGGGGCCTGGAAGCTTTCTTATCACTGTAAAATGTTTGTTTCGACAGCATCGTCAACTGTTCACTTGTGTCATCGCCGCATTATGTAAACCACGATGGGATAGTATTAAGTATTCTAGCTTCTTAGTGTAATGTAGTAGGTCGCTTTGAAGATATGTTAAATTTACTCAATCTTGTTTAAAACTATTCACATGTAATACAAAGTGCCTTAACGTAAATATTTACATAATATATTTTTAACTATAGTTTGTAGCAACAAAGACAATTTTTTTTAACAATTTTCAAGTTATGAACATTGAACTTTCAAGCTATCGAAACTATACTAAATATGGTATATTACATAAAACCCAAATAAATATTAAGTATATAATGTTTATAGGTTGAAAAATAAACTTCCCGCAATATTTATTTTTCGTGTTGTGTCTTAATAGTTTTTGTTTCAATATTTAAATGAATTCATCCCAAAATATGATAAATAAATATCTCTGAGATAGGTCAATAACTCAGAACAAATACAGATATCATTGTTAAGCCGTTATCGGTCGCCGACAACAACAAGCAATTAGAGAAAAACACTAACCAAAACGATTGCTGATGCTTCATGCAGTTATAACTTACAACGCTATGAAACAGCTTGTTCCATTATTTAAGTAGCACTTTAACGTCCGCTCGAACATGTTCCCCTGGTAGGAGAAAATCTCCATCAAGACTCTAGACTGTGTGCTACACGCCCAGTAATTACATGTAAGATTCAAATGATACTTTCGAAAGTAAGTCGCCACTAGCCGGTATTATGGTTGCCTCTGTTGAGGAAACTAACGGTAGAAGCATGGTTTTTATGTTTAATCGTTAATTTAAGTAGTATCAAAACGGAACAGTAAAATTATATAGATCACTGCAAAGAGCGCCTCCTACGAGTATCGACTTCCGAAATCCGAATGACAACTAACTACTGTTTAATAAGTAAATAAGACTTAATTATAGGTACATTAAAATAAGAGAACCTACTACTAGTCAATCATCATTACAATTATCATCATTATAACAGTTCACACGTCCACAACTGAATATATGAATATAGGCCTCCCCTAAGTAATGCTACAAAGCTCGGACCTGAGCCACCTGTATCCATCGATTAGCTGTCTTACGAGTATACTCCTTGTAGTTGATACAATTAACAGAAAAAGACAAAAAGAGAAGTATAACTTTCAAGTGATAATAAAATATGATCTTATGAAAGAAATTGAATCCTTTTTGTATAGTACTAAAACCGTTAAGTACAACTTTAACTACCGATTTACTAAGTGCTCAACGATGTATAAAAATTAAAAAAATTGTCAAACCAAACCACTTTCAGATATAACAAGGATCTGTATCCAGCAGGGGAACGTTTTTAGGCTTCAACATTAAGAGCTTATAAATATTCCCATACTGGAATCTCTTAAACACGAAGAGATTTACCGTAATATTCACATCAAAACGTTCACTTCACCATTAAAGTGGCCACAATGCCTGGAAATCCTTTTCAAAAGTTATCTTTATACTGTGCTTATCACACCTAATAGCTTTTTTACACCATAGAATTTCATTTGAAATAATGTTTATGTAGTCATATTTGCATATGTTTCAAAAAAGAATCTTATTTCCGAGATTAGTCAACGGATATTGTAAAAGGATTTGATTAATCTATGTCTGGGACTACCATGTAAATTTCAACATCCGATGATTAAAATTGACCTACATATTATATTTTTTATAGATAGATGATAATCCAATCAATAAATCGTAAGCCATTTTTTACAGTTCTTAATTTTATTAACTGTTTGCTGTTCTTTCTGAGCTAGCGGGTTAAAATTCAAAAAGTTTTCCAATTTCTATTTCACATAGCGTGTAGGTGGATCAAAAGTCAAATCTGCTAAATAATATATAAGCTAAATAGTATAAGCGACAGTAGCTTAATGGCAGGGCGCGGACCGCGAACTCAAAAAGGTCGTGGGTTCGAATCCGCCATTCGACTACTGGCGTGAACCACTCGTAACACAAGCAATTTAAGCTTACCACGAGTGGTTAAGGGGAATATTAGTAATGTTTATAGCATTGTTAATATTATTAAAAAAAAAGTAATAAATAATAATACACAAAAATTAGCCGTCTTGTTTTCGAGGAAGTATATCATAGAACTGTTACTCGGTAAAGTTAAATAACAGCCGTCTCTGATCACAGTTATTCTCTAGGCTTGATGCTAATAAGCCAAATTTTAAATTTATTCGGATAACCTTTCCATTTGACTAGCAACTCATTTCTGTGACATGTGTAACGTGTACGTACAATTTTATCCATCTTATATTTTTCTGTAGGATCATAATTAACTCTTTGCAATTCCTTTTCATAGAATTTTCTGGTAATGTAACGACGTAATAACAACGGGTAAGGGTTGCCACGAACAAAGTTATCGTTAGATCTTGAAGCTACGCAAAGTTCAGCAAAAGAGTCGAAGGTAATTATATTCCAGTGCATCATGTTTAATGAGATGTAAGTGCAAATTTATTACACATGCATCTGACGATAAATTTTGCGCATAAATAAATCATTATTCACCAATTCACCATAAATTGCTCTAAGTAGTAAAAAACATTAAAACAGTTCGAGCATGATTTATCTTGACGTATACGTACTCGTATATCTTATTATTTACGCGAACACTACATATTGATTAAAACTACTTTTACGAATTTTATCACGTTTAATTTAAATGATTTTTAATTACCACTACCACCTGCTTGGGTGTGATAAATAAAATTGAAACTATACCCAACCATGCATACCACTGCAGGACTTCAAGACACAGTAAGTTCATTCTGCGTAGATCGGACCATAAACAATAATTAAAAAGCTGAAGGTACCTACTCCGGTTTAGCATTGACATCGGAACATCAGTCACCTACGTCCCCAGTCACCATGGGTGCTGGAAAGCACCCGAAACGTCGGGAATTGAAAATCATTTAAATTAAACGCGATAGAATCCGTTAAAGTAGTTTTAATCAAGAATAATTACTTTAAATTGCAAGATAACCCTCTAAGAAATGCAAAAAACACCTGTGCTCAGCAGTACGTATATAGGATAAAACTTTATCTCTAATTACGTTGTATGTATCATTTTTAGATGACTGAGACCTAATAATTAGGGTAGGTACTATAGTCACAGAATAAATAATAGTACGTACAGTGCGAGTCTAGATGTCTTATGTTCGATTTTGCAACTAATTACTATAGTATAACTTAAACATTGTAAGCTTATTACTTGAATCGGTAAAGAGCTATTTATAAACATCCCTTGAAAACATGGTTGTAAATAAGTAATTAGTTTATTAGCTAAGAGCATAATGTGCAATAAAATAATCGTACACAAACCTACGGCATAGTGGTTTTAAAAATGTTTACTTACAAGTGCGAGTGCGCTTTCCGGGTACCATTTGCAAGGTCGCAGGAAAATTGTCAGAAGTTCATCATCGTCTCCAAAGTAAATGTCTTTGTTTTCCTTAAGGAGTTCTCTTAACCTTTCCAAGGCCTCGCGGACCCTCTCGGGAGTCTCTCGCAACTCCTTCTCGGCGATGTCCTTGGTTTCGGCCGACAACTCGACGTTGCGCTCGAGTCTGAGGTCACTATTACTCATTTTGACAGACTATCACGCGACTGCTGCGCCGTCTGCAAACAAATAAAAACATAATAAAAAGAAGTTAAGACAGCAAGCTTATGTTAATTCCAATGCATTTTAAGCATTGACATGTAAACCTTATTATTTAGATATTTGTGATTTTAAGCAAAGTTTAAGCAGCCAATATAAGAGCTAATTCACAAGTTTACAATACTTCCATCTTCCTTCCACAACTCCCATGTAACGTAGTAGTCCAGTAACGACTTGAAACATACCGTGGCAAAGGAAAATTATTTACTCCTTGCACGCCCTTGGTTATTTTGGCATGTATTTTTAAAGAGCGAGTAACACTTGGTTTAATCATTAAAAACTTTATATTTGACATTGTAATTTTCACTTTCCAGCCAAAATTATTAGATTAGATTAAAAATAAAGTACGTTTCTATGTACGTGTACCTACTTGTTATCTGATCATTATTTATTTTATTTAGGCATTGCGAAATCAAAAGCAGTGTAATATATTATATTCTTGTTATGTTACTTAAATGCAGTATGTACCTATGTATTTTATGCACTATATTTTTTGCACTTTTTTACATTTTCAAAATTTTTATTTAAGCTACGAGTACATATTTCTCGCTTCATTAAAAGAATTTTCTTTTACCATTTTATTGCTAGTTTTGGTGTAAATGTTGCTTTACTTATACGAGCAATAGTTGGTTAACTCTAAAGTATGTTTAACTGCATCCTATAATAACGCCACAATATATTCTACCGGTACGAGGCTGCCACTCGAGAACTTTTCTTCCCCTTTCTTCTCTTCCAGATGTCTTCGGACCGGCTTTTTCCTCCTTTTTTTCGATTTCCCATCTTTTGTGGGAAAATCTATTATTTCGAGCCCCTTTTTTGGTATTTTTTTAAAACACGACAATATAAGGTTCTTACTTTACGATGTTGTTGAATTAGAATTGGAATATTGGCTAGATTTTAAGTACGATATTCAGTATTGAATTTCAAAATTTAATAAAAATCTCTTCTTCGTCTTATTAAAGCTATAAAATTGCTTCATTTTTTCCGCCCTTAGTTTTTAATTTTATGAAGCTGTGTCAGCGACTATGATGGAGTCTGTATAAACATGTGTGGATCGCTAAATGTTCGGATAAAAGTAGCTACGTTGGGTTTTTGGTTTGATCACTGAGCACTAAGGTACGTGGTCCTTAGAATGATATTATCTGATTTATATCCGATCATAGGCCTTAACTGGGGAATAACAATACGGGCTCGAGCTAATCGCATCCATCGAATTCCTGCACGTCTTTTACTAGGCCCTCACTCCATCTAGAGGGATGAAGTTCCATACTTCGCTTACTGGGATCATTAAAAACCTATTCATTTATTCAAAAGAATTACAATGTAATACCATAACTTCAATAGAAATGACACGCTGTCGTCTTTTTTCTTACAAAAAATAATGAATAATACTTTCGTTTAAAGAATAAATAAAGGAATATAACTTCGACTGAAAAGTCGGATAATTAACGTCTACACTTTATTTTCCCATAACATCAATAACGTATATAATTTTTAACGAAGGAAAAATTAATTTTTCAAAAAATTTAAATATTGGGGCTTCTCTAGCCCCACGCTAGAGAAGTTCCAATATTTAAATTTTTGTCTATGTCCTATACATACTATATACATTTACGCCCTTGCATAAACGCCATACTTTAAACATTACACTATTTTGTCATTTTCGTATCCTTTCGTAGCATTTCCCATAAACCACTACTTTTTGTCTCTGTTGTTTACAACACACGTCTTCTTTCGTATTCATCCAAACTTTCCTAAGTGATATCCATTAAATCCAGGTTTAAGAAGTTGAGACAGTGCCCATATATTTTCCAGAGATTAAAAAACATTATAATCAATATCATCATTTCAGTTAATCTACAAACCAACGAACTGGTAGGTATTAATGGAAGTACCAAAATTGTCCTGTTTAGTGCCTAGTACCTAATAAATCATTCGTTGACATGGGCCCCTTACTAGATGTGATCTACCTTTAACTTTCGATGTCCCGTGCACTACATATAGGTCATTGCTATTGTCTTACTATTGTGTCTGAAAACCGGACGGTAAGTGTTCATATCGCCCATCTACATGTTTAATATCTAGTAACTTTTGAATCAACATCTAAAGGCTAATCAAATTATTATAAATATTTAATTAAAATAATTAGGTTGACTGGAACATATTTCTCTACAGTAATAAGTCCGCCATATATTATGTACCTACTACTACTTTGTGCATTCAAGTATAAATAATAAATAAATAAATCAAGACATAGCTAATCAAAATAGCAAACTCACTTTGGTGTGTACTAAAAAGAATTAAGTAAAGTCGACCTAAACTTAAAATTAAAAACAAAAACTTTTTTTTAAAATTTAAAGCGTTCAACTTCAAAAAAATAAAAATACGTAATAAAATAATTTCACACTGAAGTCGGATCTTTAATATTTCTATACTCGTAATCTGTCTCAGCCCCTTCACTTCAGAATGTTAGAACGAGATAATGACAAAAATACATTGTATTTTGTTTTATTAAATTTTACAGAATATACATATTCTATGCAAAACTTTTACCGATTTTATATATTTTTAAATATTTCGAAAATTAGGGGTTGTGGGGCGAAACTTAGACTAGCGGCCCCAGCGCCAGTGAGCGATGCTACGCCACTTCTGACCCATTTGTCTTTGACGCAAAATAACTTTTCTTTAATGATTGTACTAACTCCCAAAAGAAAATTTCAAAATAAACTAATTGTAATATAAAAACAAACAATATCTACACTATATATCACCTTAGCGATAAAATACAGACTGTTTAAATAATTTTTAGAAACAAAGAATAACGTTATTGATAAATAGCGCAATACACGAACAATGCTCACATTATTGCACTGTGCGAGGCCGAACATCAAAAAAAACTAGTATATCTATACTCCAGTTTTCACGTGTAAGAAAAATATAGTGAAAAATCACACACTAACCTCACTCGCGGAAACTCGCGCGTCGATGGATACGACAAAGGGCGGGAAATCGATAGTGCAGCGGTGAGAGAGTTAAGCAAGTGTGCGCGCGCGCACCGCCGTTGCGGTTATATACACGGCCGATATCAGCCGCTTTGTGCCCCCGAGAACCGTTGGCGCCTGTTCCAAAAGGTCGAAGAGGGGCGGAAATTCTGATAGTGAGGGTAAACAATACCGCGCTTCCAAATGTGGACTTTTGACTTGGTACTTTAAAACAAAAGGGCTTTGTCTGTAATAAAATATTTTATTTCACTTTGCAATTGAAAACTATTGCAAACGTGTAAAGTTTGAACCCAATTTTTCATAAAAATAACACTTAATACGCGAATTAAGTCTTCGCCCTAATTCCCCTGAGAGGAATGCATGCCAACAACATCGAACTATATTACTTACGTAATTAGAAGTAATACCTCAATTGCCAACAATAGGCGTGGTTAAGTTGTAAGAGCAACTTATTATCGAAAGTCCCGGGTTACAATCATTGCGAAACCAACATTAGTGCGTTGTTTCTTTTCCTCTTGTAATTATTCTCGTATCTCTAAAACTGTATCCTAGCCAACTTTCGATCTCTTTCTATCTCCATTATAATGTTTTTTTTATATAGGATAAGGTGACAAACGAACACACAGTCAACCTGATGGTAAGTGGTTGCTGTGACCCATAGACATCTACATCTATTCTCGATTACGAATCAAAATGCAGATGCGTTGTCTCCCATGAGGACTAAGATGGAATACCTCGTTTCCAGTAAAAAGGGTCTCCGGTGTCTACACTCTCTACACTCAGCATACGACATCTATTTCACGCTGGTATTCTGTGAGAGCGTGTCCTTTCCCGGTCGAGCCGACCCATTCGTGCTACAACTATACTCCTAATATAACTGCAGCATGGCTTTACCACGTACAAAATTGCATATATATTATTATCATCATAACAAACAAACTAATATTCCACTCTTTCCCATGATACTATTGTCCCCGTAGCCCTAATTCCGGCTACAATACCGTTTTTTTTAAACTAACCAAAACCCCATAAAAATAATTTGCTAAACAGCGATCAAAACCCCATAACAATTATTTGCCGAACGGCGAAGCAAACATTTTTGTTCGACACCTATTAGGTATTTTACAATATTTTTATGTACTTATAAAATAAATGGATCTATGTCTGCCTGCATTACTGTGTGCCCGTGTGAATTATATGATTAATTCTTATTCTCAAAATTAGCTGTAGTTATCTGGTACATTGTTAAAAACATTTTTCACACATTTATATACGAGGTAAAGCCATCCTGCAGCTATATTATGGTTGTAGCACCAATGCTCGACCGGGGTAGGACCACGCTCTCACAGAATACCAGCGTAAAATAGCAGCTTAATGATGCTGTTTCGTACGGTAAGTGTAGAAAAGCGGAGACCCGTTTTACTGGAGACGAGGCATTCCATCTTAGTCTTTAGGGGTAGCAAAGAATTTTGATTCTTAATCGAGTATAAATGTAGATGTCCATGGGCCACAGCATCCACCTTACCATCAGGTGGACTGTGTGTTCGTTTGTCACCCTTATTCTATATAAAAATAAAGTCGTATATAAAGCAAATAAATAAAGGCTGCTGCTGTCGCAGTGGCCATCTGCTACCAACAAATAAAGAAGGCTACAGATGCGTAGTCATCTCTGAGAACTTAGATGAAACCCCACAGAGCTTGTAATTATCATCTTTATACCTCCAGAACGGAACACACCTTAGCGACAGAGGTAAAGGAGTCCAAACCACCTAGTTTAATATTGATATCATCGTAAACGCTCGTTAGACTAAGCGTTTGCTTGTAGCGTCATATATTGTGCGCTTTTTATTTTACTTTGCCTCTCGGGCCTCGAGTATGAATTCCGAGCGGAACTAGGTGTTTGTATACGAAGTAAATAATTGATTCGGATATGGATCTGGTTATCCATGTGACGAATGTAAAACGTATGTTAAACGGCTCCACGATACAAGTGACACGACAGAAATCCTATTTTAAATATAATAATATAATGTTATAATAATAAACCAATTAATGAATGGAATAAATAAGATTATAAAATAAATACTTTATTATTATTAATTATACGAAGATGAGAAGTAAGTACTAAAAAAAGGTAAGTATCTCACTGCAAACAGAAAAGACTAGAGGAAAATCATATTAGCAGGGGTACCTAAATCACAAAATATGCTCCTGCTATTTTATTTTTCCTATTCCCGCATTGTCATCCGATTACGAGCTATGTTCCAAATTTCAAGTTTTTAAGTTCATCGGAAAATGCGCGACATTACAGTTTCAAGATTCCACCCAGAACGACAGGCAAGACAAACAAACAAGAATATGACTTAAATTCATTAAAATCAGTTCACTATTGACGAATATATCGAGATGTTGAAAAGAACGTAGCGTCGAATTGAGAAATTCCTACGGTTATTGAGGTCAGCAAAAATCTGTATATACGGCCTCCACAAATCAAGTAGTATAATAAGTCTATGAATATGAAGTAAATTCGAAATGCTTCATCTATAGTTGACGTGGATATCTAAATATAGGCAATGCAATCAAATAAATAAGAAAATGCACTACATATGTATTAAAATATGTTTTAGTTTTAGTTCATATTATAACAAAGAAAAGAAGCAACCAAGCGAACAAAAGACAACCCAAATGCGTATCAGTTCCTGTTTTTTTTTTTAATGTTAACGACATTAAATACGTACATACATAATATATCTAAATAATGGTGTGAAGGATATTTAACTTGATTATAGTTTATAGTGTAGTTCAGTGATGACTGAAAGTTTTACTACGCAAAAGAGGTAGGTAGGTCTTTAGAGCCTACATAACAGCCAAGGCTAAAGCAGTAAACGACAAAATAATGACATGTGTTCATTGATAAAGTGCACACTATCGCTATAGACAAGGCGACAGTGTCACGGGTTATGTCAGAGTTGCGTTGACTAAAACTAAATGGGGTTTCACTTTCCCTGCATATTCGCAGTCACGTGAATGCTTTCGATCACATCAGTAGCCCTACCAGCACCAGCCGCCCACTGGCAGCCTCTACTCTGAAGAGAAAAAATCCTTCCCTTTTTCGCGGGAATCGACCACTCGCCATTGGGCCTGAAAAACGAGCACTTAGAAGCACTACAGACACAAATTTAAACTACATTGAATACAAATTTAAGGATTTCAGTATTGTGGTTATGTTATCTATCGATTTAAAATAAATCATAATTTTAGAAAATCTCTTATAGCTACGAATTTGAAACAAAAATCCTATAGTTTTTAATATACTCGTATAGATACTGCGCATAGGTGTTGAGCCACACTGAGCCACGTCTACGTGCTGTTTGCTGCTTCCAGCCTCCCGAAAAAGCCGGTTTCCGAAAGGGATTTAGTACAATAGACCATACACATTCCCTTCGGCAATCTGCCATTATGTCTTGCGTGAAATTTGGGCGGTGCTGCAGTCCCTTCAGCGGTACCAAGTGAACTATCGGTATAAAGAAGTGCTGAAATGTTTGTACAGTAGGGCTACGATGGCTATCCGAGTACAGAACCCACGGACTATAAAAAGAACGAGAGTACGAAACCTATCCAATTGCGGAGAGGAGTACGAAAGGGTGACGTAATATCCCCGAAACTCTTAAGCGCTGCATTGGAAGACGTTTTCAAGCTACTGGATTGGAAAGGATACGGTATTAACATATCAGTGGCGAGTACGTCGCTCACCTTCGACGATATAGTTCTTATGGCAGAATAGCTGGAGGACCTAAGCACTATGCTCAATGACCTCAATAGTGTCTCCCAACTGATACGTCTTAAGACGAACTTGGACAAAACGAAAGTCAAGTGTAATGTCTATGTCACACCTATGCCGGTGATTGTTGGGAGCACTTAGCTGGAAGTTGTTGACGAGTATGTTTACCTGGAACAAGTAGTCCGACTAGGTAAGTCCAACTTCTTTTTTCTTAGAGAGGTCAATCGACGGATTCAACTCGGCTGGGCAGCGTTCGGGGGATTGCGACACATCTTCTCGTCAGGCATATCTCAAAATCTCAAAAGTAGATTTTACTTATTTATTGTATTTATTTTACCAGTGCGTGTTGCCAGTGATGACCTATGGATCTGAGACGTGGTCCTTCACTGCCGGCCGTATGAGGAAGCTCAAAGTAGCTCAGCGAGCTATGGAAAGTGCTATGCTTGGAGTTTCTCTGCGTGATAAATTTAGGAATGAGGATATCCGCAGTAGAACTATAGTAACCGTTAAGGTTGCCTGGAAGAGATCGCTGTTTTAGCGATAAGGCCGCCTGTTGTACCAATGTCCCATTAAATATATAAATATGTTCCTTGGTGTACAATAAAGTATATTTTACTTTACTTTTAACCGACATAGCCCAACAGATTAATAAACTGAAGTAGCAATGGGCCGGCCACATAGCTCGAAGAACCGATAACCGATGGAGAAAAAAGGTTCTCGAGTGGCAGCCTCATACCAGCAGGCGAAGTGTAGGGCGACCCCCCACTAAATGGAGTGACGACTTAGTAAGAAATGCAGGAAATTGATAGATGCAGGTGGCTGAGGACCGTGCTTTGTGGCATTCCTTGGGGGAAGCTTTTGTCTTCGGCAGTAAACTTGTGAAGGGCTGAATAATGATGATGATGACATAGGTGTCTCTGAATACTATTTAATTTAATAGGTACATTGTAAGAAGCACTGTAGTGAGATTTTAATAATAATTTTATTTTATCATTATCATTACAGCCCGTCACAAATCCACTGCTGAACAAAGACCTCCCCCAAGAAATGCCGCAAAGCACGGTCTGTCTAATCTTTATACAATTCTTGTTCGTGTGTCTGTGACTCAACTCCTGCTAAACGGCTGGACCGGTTTTGATGAAATTTTGTGTGTATGTTAATTTGAGAATTAACATACACACAAAATTTCATCATATGTACTTAATCTTTTAAAATAATTGCTTGCCTCTTTAAAGCTATTTTAATTGTTTATAAAGTAACAGCTGTAAAATCGTCGACCCTGAGCGATCCGTTCGCGAGTGTTAGTGGTTTCAAAGATCATATTTGTAACAACGCTGACACAATTTGAAAATGACTCACATTTATCGAAAGCTTCCGTTGTAAAATACAATAATAGAGAAGATTCAGTTTTGATCTGGTTCATAAGTATTTTTTTAATATTAATTTTTTCTCATCCTCTTAGTATCGTATAGTAAACGTCGACCGTAGATCGTGTGGTGAGGCCTTATGGATAGCAGTACAATCATATCTTATTCATACCAGATATGAAATCCATAAACCAGAGAAACAGCGTCAATGGTGCGAGACGTCTGCTACAGCGATCTACTCGAAAGGAAGGTGCTTACTGGGAAAACATAATTTAAGAATACTGCAAATTTCAGACCAATAATAAGTCAATATAATAAAAGACGGATTTCAGCATCACCTCAGCCTGGTGCCAGTAGCATTACTTAAACAATGCCACTGGCACCAGGCGGAAGTGATGCTGATATCCGCATTATGTTTTCCCATTAATCACCCATTAATTGCCCCAGCAAACATTTTAAAATACATTAATGTCAGTCATATCCAGCAGTAGACAAAAGCTGTTGATGAAGATGTTGATACGTCCTGCATAGTAGGCAGTATTCATTTGTTACATAAATACCAACCTTAATATTTACACCTATTACTTTTCTTCCCACTTTTCCTGACATACCGTGGGAGTTAGCGACCATCAATCCTCATGACAATCAAGTTGATTAAGGCAAATTCTTTCTACCATGAAGGAGATTACACCTCCGTTGAGCAATGGACTGTTTTTAACTGAGAATCCGTTATTATATCTATCGCATACAAAGCTTTGCAATATGAAATTGTTAATGTCTCTTTCTTAGCTAATACTATTTTTTATATGATCCTATCATATTTAATAGAGATCATTAACAGAAAATACTATTCCTGTTTACGTAGGCCTTGCTCATAGGTACCACACACGCGTGAGCAATGAAAGGACATTAAGTTATTCAAACCTCATCTTTTCCATCTTCTACACATACCAGCAAGGCCCCGGGAATATATACTGACTACACTATTTGTATACAGTCAATCGGGGTAACTTTGATTAACTAGGTTAACTTGGACAGTTAAATCGCAAAATACTTATTTTTTACGTAAACACATTTAGTGCATAACATTAAATTTATGCAATTCGTGTACTTAAACAAACTTCGTAATCGAACTCTAGAAAAAAAAAGTAGCTGTGGAACGAAACTAACGTCAAAAACTTTTCTGAAAGTACCATGCGCAACTGTTGTCTTTTTGCAAAGGTAAACTTTTAAAGGTATACTATTAAAAAGGAATTTTAATTGTGATTTGTAAAGAATTTAAATAAAGATAGAACACAACAACTTTATGGTTTTATTGATTTGTGCGTGACTCCACTGCATCTGAAATTTGTAAAAAACATAAAAGTAATGTTACCCTGAGGCTACAAATTTTTAAGTTATGACTCCCGTGACAAATCTCATCTGTGTCAAAGTTACATAGGGGTTATAACTTTGCCACACAACAACACAACAAAATTGCCAGTTTTTGATATATTCTATTAATTTTATAGACATTAAATAATTTGAAAGTATGAAAACCAACCTGAGAACACAGATTAAGTTCACTCTCTTGTCTCATATTAAACATAGTAAAAGTTAATTGCAAAAATATAGTGATGATCTGTCAAAGTTACCCCGATTGACTGTATTATAAATCATTTTAGTTATGCCTATTACTAGTATTTCCATTGTTTCTCAAACAATGATATGAATAAATTTGCTTTAAGCATAAATCAGTTTGACAGTTAAGCGTTACAAAGCCGTAATGCGATAACTTTTACAATGTAAGACGAGCCTCCCGAAGCGTTTATAGCATTACGTACCAAAAGGTCAGGAAACAAAAAGGAAAGGTTTCAGCGATTTCAGGATTTCGTATATGTCATATAAAAAATAAGATAATGTTTTAGTCGTGGTCACTGTGCATCACAAAACAATATACTCTATAGGCGAGCTATTTTCGCCAGTAGATCTATGTATCTATGTTATAAGTGAAGGTGAAGGTTAGTTAAAGCAAACGCGATAGCCATAAAAATTTAGTCTATATTCACAACTGTAATCCAAGCAACTGATTTGTGTCGGGTGCTTTTTAGGTTTAGCCGCAGGTTTTTATGCCATAGTGTAGACTCGGTGCTTGATGTAGGAACATCAAGCAAACACTAGCTGGGATATTGGATTCTCTTAGTCCATGGAACCAAGCGAATCAAACCCAATTCAATCCAATATTAACTTACAAAATTAAGTGTAAAAAAGTTCCCGCAGTTTTGCATTTGCTAACAAAAAGTATCTAGTATAAAAGTTGATATCATTATTAACAAACTTTCATCCATGCTTCCCAGAAATGGGCATAGCTATCGGACTTACAAATAACATTTTCATAGGATGTTTATTCGTCCTTAGATAGCATTTAATCTAGAATAATTATAAGAGTATATCATTTAAAAGATATTGTTTCGATTATGAGTGACAATAGCAGATAATTTTTAATTTTTTTTTGTATTTCATTCCTATCAGGATAGAGATATGATAGCGGTAGTGAGAGGGGTTGATAAAAATACAAACGAACATTTAGAGAAATATTTATTGGTTTAATGAAGAGGTATCGTCCAAATCGATCGCAGGGTTGGTCATACCATCATCATCGGAATTTGAATTCTCGTCGCTGCTACCCAAACTTCCTTGCTGCAACGTAAAATACCAAACACTTAATTATTTCTTCACTAATATTATCGTATGCACAAATTAAATTAAATAGAGCTGCATTATCATCACTTAGGACTAAAATGTGCTGATGTTCATGGAGACAAGTCTCCAGCATTGGGCCGCTATTTTATTCTGGCAGGTCTTCATGGTCGAGTCGACTCATTCCAGCTTCAACCATAATACATCCGTAATGCAGCTTCCATTCCATTTCATTTTTAATAAAATTATGTAGAACCTATAATATATAAGTTTTTTCCTAGTAAGTACAGATCGACTGTAAAACTTACAAAAATAATTTTCACATACTAAAGTTGTGCTAAGACATTATGTATCGGAGATTTAATTCCTCAACTTCAAAACCTTTGACATAAAAACTATTTTTTTTTAATTTTAAAATTGGTTTCATTTTAAAAAGCCTCTTTTTTGGTTTAAGTTTAAAGTGGAAATACTCTTTTTAAGTGTCATTATTTTTACTGGTTTGAGTGGTCCAAAAATATTGTCTAAATAGTAACATTAAAATTAAAATCTTTATCATAGGGGTAATGATTTCTACCCATATGAATAGATTTTTTTTGTTCAAATTTGTTTGGTATAATCCCTGAAAAAGATACCGCCCAAATAGAGAACCTACTCATTTTTAAAACTTGATTAAAAATAACATTTTGTTACTAAGTCGAACTGCAGTTAATTTTTTTATCACTTCTACTTACTTCGATTTTGAGGTCTGCGTTATGAGTGGCGAGTAAGGTTTGCTTGACGTATCGAAAGATGTGATCACGACATATCTGGTCTGTGTTTGGAGGCAACCAGCCTCGCTTCTCGTGGCAGAGGTAGCCTTGAGGCGGTTCTGCAGATAGGATCTCCTCCACTTCGGGCAAATGCACGTCACAGTACTAAAAACCAATTATTTTTTTTTTATTTTTTTTTATAGAATAGGGTGACAAACGAGCACACAGTCCACCTGATGGTAAGTGGTTGCTGCGGCCCATAGACATCTACATCTATCTTCCATTACAAATCAAAATGCAGATGCGTTGTCACCCGTGAGGACTGAGATGGAATGCCTCATTTCCAGTAAAAAGGGTCTCCGGTTCTCTACACTCACCATACGAAATACAGCAGCATTAAGCTACTATTTCACGCTGGTATTCTGTGAGAGCGTGGTCCTTCCCCGGTCGAGCCGACCCATTCGTGCTACAACTATACTACTAATATAATTGCAGCATGGCTCTACCACGTATAATTTTTATTTATGACACTTACATTAATAGAATAAATAAAGCATTTCACTATCATAATCATTAACAACTATATTTTAAGGAAATATAATTTAAGGAAATTAATATATTAACTTTGACCTCTTAATACATTTATGAAAATGTATTAAGAGTACGTACACAAAGATAAAAGTAGTTTTGCAAAAATAAGTGATATTCATTCTGTAAATATTAGGAACAAACACAAGCTAGTAGTACCAGTTACTGGACTTCAGTGAGTCAGTAATTCATTCTTGGGGCGATGTATACGCTTTTAGAACAAAATCCCAGAATATATACAAACTTTGGCCGTGTAGTGGCGGTTGAGAATATCCACTACCCCATATCTTCCCGTGGGTGTCGTAAGAGGCGACAGAGGGAAACAGGCAGGAGATGGGCAGCAGCGTCTTCCTGATAACAACAATAACAATAAAAAACTGCGGTTGCCAACCCGCTCGCCAAGCGTGGCAACTATGGCAATATACCCCCCATGAACAATTACACAAATAGACGGCCCCCAGTCCCCGACGGCCCCGCTATTCCTGGCTACGGTGGCGACCATGGTAACGGCGGGGCAGGGGGTGCTAAGAATTCCGGTGGAGGTTCGGTTGCCACCTACAACGACTCGACCTGGCAACACTTAACGCACGCACCCTGAGGACTGACGAGAAGATCCTGGAGCTGGAAGAAGAGATAGACAAGTTGCGCCGGAATATTATAGGATTATCCGAGGTCCGAAGAGAGGGGGAGGACACGGTGATTCTCGAATCCGGCAACTTGTTCTATCACCGGGAGGGCGACCATCTGTCCCAAGGAGGTGTCGGATTTATCGTCCACAAGTCTCTCGTCAACAACGTTGTAAAGATTGGGAGTGTGCCGACAAGGGTCGCGTACCTGATACTCAGAATCACCAAACGGTATTCGCTGAAGGTCATACAGGTTTACGCACCAACCTCGGCACATCCCGATGAGGAGGTGGAGCATTCCTCCAAAACCCACTACACGGTGTTGATGGGAGACTTCAACGCAAAACTAGGCACAAGAGAAAACGGTGAGCCGAAGTTAGGGAAATTTGGAGTAGGGCAACGGAACCGAAGGGGCCAGCAGCTGGCCGACTTTATGGAGAAAGAGAGACTCTTTATGATGAACTCTTTCTTCCAAAAGTGGTCCTACAGGAAGTGGCCCTGGTCGAGCCCCGGTGGTTCGACAAAAAATGAGATTGACTTCATTATGACGACCAGACGCCAACTGTTCAGTGATGTGTCAGTGATCGCAAGGGTGAAAACTGGCAGCGATCACCGAATGGTTAGAGGCACACTGAACCTAAACGTTAAGTTGGAGATGTCTCGTCTAATGAAGTCAACGCTCCGTCCCCCTCGTGCTCTAATCCAGAATCCCGAAAACTTTCAGCTCGAGTTACGTAACCGCTTTCAGTGCCTACAAGATTGCAATGCAGTGGACGATATGAATGACAAGCTCGTGGAAACTGTCCATGCGGTCGGACTAAGTTCTGCAAGACCCGCCGCAGAAGAACACAAAAACTCTTCGATCACACTCTTAATCTCATGGCTGTTAGACGGGAGGTGAGGCTGCAATCATCAACAGATTTGACAGCATACAGGCAACTGAACAGGCAGATCTCCAAATGCATGCGGCGAGACTTACGCAACTTTAATACTGCTCGTATTAAAGAAGCGATCGAGCGGAACCAGGGCTCCAAAGTCTTTGCCAGAGATCTGTCTGCCAGTAAGAGCCAACTGTCAAAGCTGAAGACTGAGTGTGGCAGCATTGTTTCCGGGACACCTGAGATTTTGAGTGAGATTGAGAGGTTCTATGGGCAGCTGTACACATCAACGTTGGAGCCACACGCAAGTGTGAGTAACGATCCAAGAGCAAGTCTTATCCGACACTATTCCGGTGATATCCCGGACGTCAGTCTAAGCGAGATTAGAATGGCTCTCCAGCACCTTAAAAACGGCAGGGCCCCAGGCGAGGATGGAATTGTAGCGAAGCTTCTGAAAGCGGGTGGAACACCGGTACTTGAAGTCCTTCAGAAGCTCTTCAATTCCGTCCTCCATGGTGGCACTACTCCAGAGGCGTGGAGCAGAAGTGCGGTGGTCTTGTTCTTTAAGAAAGGCGACAACGCTCTCTTGAAGAACTACAGACCGATTTCCCTTCTGAGCCGTGTCTACGTGCTGTTTTCGAGAGTAATTACGAATCGTCTCGCACGGAGACTCGACGACTTCCATCCTCCCGAACAAGCCGGTTTCCTAAAAGGCTTCAGTACCATAGACCACATACATACCCGCCGGCAGATTGTACAGAAGACTGAAGAGTATAATCTGCCACTTTGCCTGGCGTATGTGGACTACGAGAAAGCCTTTGATTCCGTCGAAATTTGGGCGGTGCTACAGTCCCTTCAGCGGTGCCAAGTTGACTGTCGGTATAGCGAAGTGCAGAAGTGTTTGTACAGTAGGGCTACGATGGCTATCCGAGTACAGAACCAGAGCTCGAAACCTATCCAACTGCAGAGAGGTGTAAGACAGGATGACGTTATATTTTTTTTATAGAAGAGGGGGCAAACGAGCATGCGGCTCACCTGATGTTAAGTGACTACCGCCGCCCATGATCAACCGCAACACCAGGAGAATTGCGGGTGCGTTGCCGGCCCTTTAGAAAGGAGTAAGCTCTTTTCTTGAAGGTCCCGAGGTCGTATCGGTCCGGAAAAATCGCCGGTGGTAAACTATTCCACGGAGAGGTTGTACGTGGAAGAAAACTCCTTGTGAAACGTACAGTGGTGGACCGCCAAGCATCCAGATGGTGTGGATGGTATCGGGACGTTTGCCGTGTAGTGCGTTCACGAAATTTGGCGGCTGGGATTAATCCGAACAATTCCTCAGAGTACTCCCCGTGATAGATGCGATAAAATACGCAAAGAGATGCAACATCTCTTCGCAGCGCCAGTGAATCGAGCCGATCGGAAAGCACTCGGTCGTCGACGATTCGAGCCGCTCTGCGCTGGATGCGGTCAAGTGGAAGGAGCTGGTATTGGGGAGCCCCAGCCCAGAGATGGGAACAGTATTCCATGTGCGGCCGAACCTGCGCCTTGTAAAGTTGCAGGCGGTGTGCCGGCATGAAATACTGTCCCGCTCGGCTGAGCACGCCAAGCTTTTTAGAGGCCAATTTGGCCTTTCCTTCCAAGTGACCACGAAACTGCACGCCACTCGATATGTCGACGCCGAGGATTCCGATACTGGCTGAGGCAACAAGGGGAGTGCCTTGAAACTGAGGGAATACGACAAAGGGGTTCTTTTTAGCGGTTAACGCGCAAACTTGTGTCTTCTGGGGGTTAAACTGGACTAGATTTAGTCGTCCCCAATCCGAGACTCTGTTCAGCAAAGACTCGACTTCAGACACAAGTTTGTCCCGGCACTCGGAGACGTTTTCCCGAGAAATATTGGCTCGGCCGGTGTAAAGAGCATCACCAGTGCTGTCATCTGCATAGCAATGAATGTTACGGGTATGCAACATATCATTGATATGTAGAAGAAACAGCGTTGGCGATAGCACGCAGCCCTGTGGAACACCAGCATTAATAGGCTTGCAATCGGAGCTTACACCGTCTACAACGACCCTGATGCTCCGATCTGCAAGAAAGCTGGTGATCCAATCGCACAATTTCTCGGGAAGCCCATAGGAAGGGAGCTTCGAAAGAAGCGCTTTGTGCCAAACCCGATCGAAGGCCTTCGCAATGTCCAAACTAACGGCCAATGCCTCCCCCTTGAACTCTACTGCCCCCGCCCATCTGTGAGTGAGGTAGACCAGAAGATCACCAGCTGACCGACCACGGCGAGAGGTCGGCTTTTTTAGGGATCGGACGAAAGCCGTCTTCCATGATTTTGGGACTACGCCTAGGGAGTAGGAGTACCGAAAAAGACGCGTTAAAACCGGTGCCAACTCTGGAGCACACGTCCTCAGCACAATTGGGGGGATTCCGTCAGGCCCACTCGACTTGTGGATGTCCAGGGAGAGGAGTGCTTTGCGAACCGAGCGCTGTGTGAACTGCACTTCCGGCATGGAGCACTCACACCGCGGGATGGTCGGCGGCGTACTCCCCCCGTCATCGAGAGTCGAGTTAGACGCAAAGAAAGAGCCTAGAAGACCGGCTATCTCCTTTGCAGTATGGGCCAGTGAGTCGTCCTCCCTGTGCAGAGATGGAAGAGATGGCTGACAGAAATTCCCCTGGACAGCCTTGGTGAGAGACCAGAATGCACGGGTTCCAGAAGGAAGGCGAACTAGTTTCTCGCCAATTCTGCCTATGTGCTCTGACTTTGCCTTGGCAATGACTCTTTTGAAGGACCTAGAGGCGGAATTATACTTCTTTTTTAGAGCGCTGGTATTTACATCCCGAGACGTTGATGCGTCAGCCCAGGCTTGGTAGCACTCCTGCTTATAGCATGATGCTATTTTACAGGAGCGACCAAACCATGGCTGAGATTTGCCTCCAATGGGCACCACAGAGGAAGGAATAAAAAGTTCCATACCCTGAAGTACCACATCAGTAACAGAATCCGCAACAACGTTGGGATCATCCGGCGAGAAGCAAACCCGCCCCCAAGGGTAGGATGCAAAGAAAGACCGCATCCCATCCCAATCGGCTGACCTATAGTGCCAAACACGGCGGCAGCCTGCAGAATGCAACCGCGATTTCAGCGTGAGTGGCACAACACTCCGGACCAGACAATGGTCCGAGGAGCCTAAAGGGGCGTCGACGTAAATCTGATATCCGTCCGGGTGAGAGGTCAGCAGAAGGTCCAACAGGGAAGGTGCATGATCCTCCACATCTGGAATCCGCGTAGGCGAAGTAACCAGTTGTGTCAGACCATATGCCAAGGCAAAATCATGAACAGATCTCCCCGCATGATCGGTTAAACGTGAACCAAGCCATTCGGCGTGATGGGCGTTAAAGTCGCCGAGGATCACGATCTCTGCGGAGGGGATCTGCTGTAGCAACGAATCTGCAGCCATTTGGACGTAGTCGAAGAGTCGGTCTGTATCGGAATTACCGCTATGGGACCTATAGAGGCACCCGTAGACGCGCGGATGGTCGTCGCTGTCTACGCGTAGCCAAAGGATGGACAGGTCCGAACCTTCAAGTCTGCCGAGGCGTCCTCTCTGACGTAAACGAAACAAACTCCAGCCCGAGGCACAAAGGAGTGTTCCATATCCCCGAAACTCTTCACCGCTGCATTGGAAGACGTTTTCAAGCTACTGGACTGGAAAGGATACGGTATTAACATCAATGGCGAGTCCATCACTCACCTTCGATTTGCCGACGATTTAGTCCTTATGGCAGAATCGCTGGAGGACTTAAGCACTATGCTCAATAACCTCAATAGTGCCTCCCAATGGATAGGTCTTAAGATGAACATGGACAAAACAAAGATCATGTTTAATGTCCATGTCACACCTATGCCGGTAGTTGTTGGGAGTACTATGCTCGAAGTTGTTGTCGAGTACGTTTACCTGGGACAAATAGTCCGACTACTACGGATTCAACTCGGCTGGGCAGCGTTCGGGAAATTACGACATATCTTCTCGTCAGGTATACCTCAATCTCTAAAAACTAGATTGTACAACCAGTGCGTGTTGCCAGTGATGACTTACGGATATGAGACGTGGTCCTTCACTGCTGGCCGTATGAGGACGCTCAAGGTCGCTCAGCAAGCTATGGAGAGGGCTATGCTCGGAGTTTCTCTGCGTGATAGACTCAGAAATGAGGATATCCGCAGTAAAACCAGAGTGACCGACATAGCCCAACGGATTAGTAAGCTGAAGTGGCAATGGGCCGGCCATATAGCTCGAAGAACCGATAACCGATGGGGAAGAAAGGTTCTCGAGTGGCAGCCTCGTACCGGTAGGCGTAGTGTAGGGCGACCCCCCACTAGATGGAGTGACGACCTGGTAAGATATACAGGAAGTCGATGGATGCAGGTGGCTCAGGACCGTGCTTTGTGGCATTACTTGGGGGAGGCCTATGTTCAGTAGTGGACTTGTGAAGGGCTGTAATGATGATGATGATGATACAAAATTTGACATACACAAAGTTCAAAAACTTTATTAAACTAAGTTTGTATAAAAAGCGTTATTATAATATTAAGGAATTTCTGGATTATAATAACCCCTTGGAAGGGTGATCGCTACCAAGCTATTTCTAATTTGTTTTGTGTTGTTAATTGTAACATTTATTATCAGTATTTCAGTAATTGTAAGCTGTTATTTAAAAAAAATAGTCCCGCTAGGTTTCTTGCTGGTTCTTCCTAGTACTGAGGTTTTTTTTTTGCAAACCAGTGATGAATGGAAAAAAGTGACTTTCAACAAGTCTTATTTATAATCCATAACAATAAAATAATAATAAAAGCCTTTTATTCGGATAAATATTAGTTGATACATTCTTCCATTTTTATTGAAACTAATTTTGCCACATCCCAGCCTGTGTGCCTCTTTCGACAAAGGCCTCCTCTAACTGTGACCATTTTTCTCTGTCACCAGCTACTCTTGTCCATGTGCCACCTGCAACAGCCTTTTTTCATCGACCTATCTTATGGATGGTCTGGCTCTTTTATTTCTCTTGTTTCTTGTGAACCAGAATATTATTGTTTTTGACCATTTTTCTTTGCCCCCGATTGTATGCCCTGTCCATTCCATTTCAGTTGTCTTATGGTTACTGTAATGTCTTTTGTTATGGTATGTTTCTCTATGTTTGTAGTTCTTATTTTTTCTGTCAGTTTTTTCCTCAACATACTCCTTTTCATAGCATTTGGCACACTACAAGTTTTCTGTTGTGAGATTTAGTAAGTACCCAGGTTTGGCAACCATATGCCAATACAGGCAATATACACTTATTTCTTTGTTTTTCATAATCTCTTTAAGATTACAGTATTGTTTCCACGCGTTCCCAATTAGTCTATCAATTTCTTTTGAAGTTGCATCTGAAGGCCAGATTACTAAACCCACATATACATATTCATTTTCATAGCCAATTTTGTTGTTGTTAATGCATATTGGGTCTTTCCTCCCATTTGTCTTGACTTTCGTGTTTTGCTCACTCATGACTAATCCCACTTTGACTTGCTATTTCTAGGTCATTTAGCATTGCCTTCAGTCCTTCTGCCGATGGTGAGAAGATTATCAGATCGTCCGCGATTATCTTAAGTGCGACAGATTTTCTCCGTTGATTGATAATCCACATTTCTCCCAATTCAAGTGACGGAAAGCCTCCTCCAGGATAGCTGTAATATGTTTTGGTGACATGGTTCTCGAGTGGTAGCCTCGTACCGGTAGGCGTAGTGTAGCGCGACCCCCCACTAGATGAAGTGACGACCTGGTAAGACATGCAGGAAGTAGATGGATGCAGGTGGTTCAGGACCGTGCTTTGTGGCATCACTTGGGGGAGGCCTATGTTCAACAGTGGACTTGTGAAGGGCTGTAATGATGATGATAATGATGATGATGAAATGGGTTCGCCTTGGCGTACACAGCTTCCTATTTTTATTTCCTCGCCTTCTCTTTCTAGTTGGATTCTAGCTTTGCTGTTTTTATATTCGCTTTTAATTATACTTATGTATATATTTTCGATGTTCAAGTGACTCAAAAAAAAGTAAAAGTAAAGTTGACATTAACCCAGTAGGTCTATAATTATTTATTTTATTCTTATCTCCTTTCTTGTGCAGCAGTATTATGGTTAATATTGCCCACTGATTAGGTATTATCTCGCTCTCCAAAACTTCATTAACCCATTAACGCCCTCTGTACTTGCTTGAGTACACCTCGTTATGTCGATATTTGATGTACTTTGGCATTTGTTTTAATCGAACTAATTGTTTATTTTGAAACTAGACGACACAAGTAGCCTATAAAATCAATCGTTTTGACAGTGACGCGTAAACTAATGTCAAAAATTTTATTTCGTGAAACGGTTTTGTGACTTTAATTTGGAGGTAAGTAATTATTGTTGATTTTAAATAAATATTTCAAAGGTTTTGGATAAATTTTGGATTTTAACGTTCGATGTATGTATTTATGTATGTATTGTATTTTAAATAAAATCTTTATTAAATCTGCCATATTACGATGATTTATACCTCTGTACACAGACAGGTACAATGGGCATATGTATATGTTATTTTTACTTTTTTTATAGTTGTACTCGAAAACCAGTAAATGGCGAACCGCTGCGTTTTTTCGAATCAAAATAACTACTCGAAGCTTGAGGAAGCACTAGAATCGATACTGGCTGGTGAAGATCAAGATGTAGAGTATGATATAGTGTTATTACCGCCAGATCCAGCTACCGTAAGTGACGAAGAAGAGGGTAATGAAGACAACTTAGTTTCTTCAACACTTCTAAGGGATGTTCCAGGGACTTTGGAGGTAATTCACCGCCATCCTGATTAAGACGTTTCGGACTGGAATGACTGTGACGATGGGACCCTATCAAACACGGCTGGGACCGCAGAACACTCTAGAAATAAGCCGGCTAGAAACCAACGCGAGCAGTCCGAAGTACCTGTTTGGAGGAAAACTTTACCCCCAATAAGGTGCTGTTTATGATGCTACAGATACATTACAAAACCGACAACAAAGTATAATAGAAAACCTAAAAGATTATAGTCCAGTTATGCTGTTTGAAAAAATTTTTGATGACGATGTAATGTATCTCATAATAAATAACAGTTCGTTGTACACTGGTCCAAATAATAAGTACAATTTTGAGCTGGACATCTCTGACTTGAAAAGATTTTTGGGTATATTGATTTTTTACTGGCTACCATCAACTACCATCTGAACGTGCGTATTGGAGTTTAGATGAAGATCTGGGCATTCAGTTAGTGGCGAGTTGCATGTCTCGAAATAGATTTACGGATATACAGCGATACACCTTGTTGATAATTCTTTAGCAAATAATACAACCGACAAGATGTTCAAAGTGAGACCGTTGTGCGATTTGATTCAGCGAAACTTTTGTCAGTGGGGAGTTTTCCAAGAAAATTTATCTGTGGACGAGCCTATGATAAAATATTTCGGCCGTCATCCAGCTAAACAATTTATTAGAGGAAAACCCGTACGGTTCGGATACAAAAACTGGGTCGCAACTAGTTCAGACGGTTACTGCTATACTTTTGATATTTTACTGTGGCAAATCTGCAGACGCTTCGTCGGATAGTCTTGGTGCAAGAGTGGTTAAAACTTTACTCGCAAAAATGCCCATACAAGATAGTAAAGAACATATCGTGTATTTTGATAACTTTTTCACGAATTACCAATTACTGCATGATTTGCGTCTTCAAGGAACTAGAGCTACTGTTACAATTCGTGATAATAGAACAAAAAAATTGTCCACTTCTTTCTGTAAAAGAAATGAAAAAGCGACCTAGAGCAGAATATGAACATCGCTTTGATATAAAAAATGAAATTGCGATTGTACGCTGGAAAGACAACAACGTTGTCACTATGGGTACCAATTTTGACAAAATTGAACCTGTAGGAAAAGTAAAAAGGTAGTGCAGTACAAGAAGACAAAAAGTAGATGTGAATATACCAGGACTATTCGTGAATTACAACAAAGGAACGGCGGGGCAGGGGGTGCTAAGAATCTCCGGTGGAGGTTCGGTTGCCACCTACGACGACTCGACCTGGCAACATTTAACGCACGCACCCTGAGGACTGACGAGAAGATCCTGGAGCTGGAAAAAGAGATAGACAAGTTGCGCTGGAATATTATAGGATTATCCGAGGTCCGAAGAGAGGGGGAGGACACGGTGATTCTCGAATCCGGCAACTTGTTCTATCACCGGGAGGGCGACCATCTGTCCCAAGGAGGTGTCGGATTTATCGTCCACAAGTCTCTCGTCAACAACGTTGTAAAGATTGGGAGTGTGCCGACGAGGGTCGCGTACCTGATACTCAGAATCACCAAACGGTATTCGCTGAAGGTCATACAGGTTTACGCACCAACCTCGGCACATCCCGATGAGGAGGTGGAGGAAATGTATGAGGATATTTCCAAAGCCATGCATTCCTCCAAAACCCACTACACGGTGTTGATGGGAGACTTCAACGCAAAACTAGGCACAAGAGAAAACGGTGAGCTGAAGTTAGGGAAATTTGGAGTAGGGCAACGGAACCGAAGGGGCCAGCAGCTGGCCGACTTTATGGAGAAAGAGAGACTCTTTATGATGAACTCTTTCTTCCAAAAGTGGCCCCACAGGAAGTGGCCACGGTCGAGCCCCGGTGGTTCAACAAAAAATGAGATTGACTTCATCATGACGACCAGATGCCAACTGTTCAGTGATGTCTCAGTGATCGCAAGGGTGAAAACTGGCAGCGATTACCGAATGGTTAGAGGCACACTGAACCTAAACGTTAAGTTGGAGATGTCTCGTCTAATGAAGTCAACGCTCCGTCCCCCTCGTGCTCTAATCCAGAATCCCGAAAACTTTCAGCTCGAGTTACGTAACCGCTTTCAGTGCCTACAAGATTGCAATGCAGTGGACGATATGAATGACAAGCTCGTGGAAACTGTCCATGCGGTCGGACTAAGTTCTGCAAGACCCGCCGCAGAAGAACACAAAAACTCTTCGATCACACTCTTAATCTCATGGCTGTTAGACGGGAGGTGAGGCTGCAATCATCAACAGATTTGACAGCATACAGGCAACTGAACAGGCAGATCTCCAAATGCATGCGGCGAGACTTACGCAACTTTAATACTGCTCGTATTAAAGAAGCGATGGAGCGGAACCAGGGCTCCAAAGTCTTTGCCAGAGATCTGTCTGCCAGTAAGAGCCAACTGTCAAAGCTGAAGACTGAGTGTGGCAGCATTATTTCCGGGACACCTGAGATTTTGAGTGAGATTGAGAGGTTCTATGGGCAGCTGTACACATCATCGTTGGAGCCACACGCAAGTGTGAGTAACGATCCAAGAGCAATTCTTATCCGACACTATTCCGATGATATCCCGGACGTCAGTCTAAGCGAGATTAGAATGGCTCTCCAGCACCTTAAAAACGGCAGGGCCCCAGGCGAGGATGGAATTATAGCGGAGCTTCTGAAAGCGGGTGGAACACCGGTACTTGAAGTCCTTCAGAAGCTCTTCAATTCCGTCCTCCATGGTGGCACTACTCCAGAGGCGTGGAGCAGAAGTGCGGTGGTCTTGTTCTTTAAGAAAGGCGACAACGCTCTCTTGAAGAACTACAGACCGATTTCCCTTCTGAGCCGTGTCTACGTGCTGTTTTCGAGAGTAATTACGAATCGTCTCGCACGCAGACTCGACGACTTCCAGCCTCCCGAACAAGCCGGTTTCCTAAAAGGCTTCAGTACCATAGACCACATACATACCCTGCGGCAGATTGTACAGAAGACTGAAGAGTATAATCTGCCACTTTGCCTGGCGTATGTGGACTACGAGAAAGCCTTTGATTCCGTCGAAATTTGGGCGGTGCTACAGTCCCTTCAGCGGTGCCAAGTTGACTGTCGGTATATCGAAGAGCAGAAGTGTTTGTACAGTAGGGCTACGATGGCTATCCGAGTACAGAACCAGAGCTCGAAACCTATCCAACTGCAGAGAGGTGTAAGACACGATGACGTTATATCCCCGAAACTCTTCACCGCTGCATTGGAAGACGTTTTCAAGCTACTGGACTGGAAAGGATACGGTATTAACATCAATGGCGAGTCCATCACTCACCTTCGATTTGCCGACGATTTAGTCCTTATGGCAGAATCGCTGGAGGACTTAAGCACTATGCTCAATGACCTCAACAGTGCCTCCCAACGGATAGGTCTTAAGATGAACATGGACAAAACAAAGATCATGTTTAATGTCCATGTCACACCTATGCCGGTAGTTGTTGGGAGTACTATGCTCGAAGTTGTTGACGAGTACGTTTACCTGGGACAAATAGTCCGACTAGGTAAGTCCAACTACGACCGAGAGGTCAATCTACGGATTCAACTCGGCTGGACAGCGTTCGGGAAATTACGACATATCTTCTCGTCAGGTATACCTCAATCTCTAAAAACTAGATTGTACAACCAGTGCGTGTTGCCAGTGATGACTTACGGATCTGAGACGTGGTCCTTCACTGCTGGCCGTATGAGGACGCTCAAGGTCGCTCAGCGAGCTATGGAGAGGGCTATGCTCGGAGTTTCTCTGCGTGATAGACTCAGAAATGAGGATATCCGCAGTAAAACCAGAGTGACCGACATAGCCCAACGGATTAGTAAGCTGAAGTGGCAATGGGCCGGCCATATAGCTCGAAGAACCGATAACCGATGGGGAAGAAAGGTTCTCGAGTGGCAGCCTCGTACCGGTAGGCGTAGGGCGACCCCCCACTAGATGGAGTGACGACCTGGTAAGATATGCAGGAAGTCGATGGATGCAGGTGGCTCAGGACCGTGCTTTGTGGCATTACTTGGGGCAGGCCTATGTTCAGCAGTGGACTTGTGAAGGGCTGTAATGATGATGATGATGATACAAAATTTGACATACATAAAGTTCAAAAACTTTATTAAACTAAGTTTGTATAAAAAGCGTTATTATAATATTAAGGAATTTCTGAATTATAATAACACCTTGGAAGGGTGATCGCTACCAAGCTATTTCTAATTTGTTTTGTATTGTAACATTTATTATCAGTATTTCAGTAATTGTAAGCTGTTATTTAAAAAAAAATAGTCCCGCTAGGTTTCTTGCTGGTTCTTCCTAGTACTGAGGTTTTTTTTTGCAAACCAGTGATAAACGGAAAAAAAGTGACTTTCAACAAGTCTTATTTATAATCCATAACAATAAAATAATAATAAAAGCCTTTTATTCGGACAAATATTAGTTGATACTTTCTTCCATTTTTATTGAAACTAATTTTGCCACATCCCAGCCTGTGTGCCTCTTTCGACAAAGGCCTCCTCTAACTGTGACCATTTTTCTCTGTCACCAGCTACTCTTGTCCATGTGCCACCTGCAACAGCCTTTATTTCATCGACCTATCTTATGGATGGTCTGGCTCTTTTATTTCTCTTGTTTCTTGTGAACCAGAATATTATTGTTTTTGACCATTTTTCTTTGCCCCTGATTGTATGCCCTGTCCATTCCATTTCAGTTGTCTTATGGTTACTGTAATGTCTTTTGTTCCGGTACGTTTCTCTATGTTTGTAGTTCTTATTTTTTCTGTCAGTTTTTTCCTCAACATACTCCTTTTCATAGCATTTGGCACACTACACGTTTTCTGTTGTGAGATTTAGTAAGTGCCCAGGTTTGCCAACCATGTCAATACAGGCAATATACACTCATTTCTTTGTTTTTCATAATCTCTTTAAGATTACAATATTGTTTCCACGCGTTCCCAATTAGTCTATCAATTTCTTTTGAAGTTGCATCTGAAGGCCAGATTACTAAACACACATATACATATTCATTTTCATAGCCAATTTTGTTGTTGTTAATGCATATTGGGTCTTTCCTCCCATTTGTCTTGACTTTCGTGTTTTGCTCACTCATGACTAATCCCACTTTGACTTGCTATTTCTAGGTCATTTAGCATTGCCTGCAGTCCTTCTGCCGATGGTGAGAAGATTATCAGACCGTCCGCGAATCTTAAGTGCGACAGATTTTCTCCGTTGATTGATAATCCACATTTCTCCCAATTCAAGTGACGGAAAGCCTCCTCCAGGATAGCTGTAATATGTTTTGGTGACATGGTTCTCGAGTGGTAGCCTCGTACCGGTAGGCGTAGTGTAGCGCGACCCCCCACTAGATGAAGTGACGACCTGGTAAGACATGCAGGAAGTAGATGGATGCAGGTGGTTCAGGACCGTGCTTTGTGGCATCACTTGGGGGAGGCCTATGTTCAACAGTGGACTTGTGAAGGGCTGTAATGATGATGATAATGATGATGATGGAATGGGTTCGCCTTGGCGTACACAGCTTCCTATTTTTATTTCCTCGCCTTCTCTTTCTAGTTGGATTCTAGCTTTGCTGTTTTTATATTCGCTTTTAATTATACTTATGTATATATTTTCGATGTTCAAGTGACTCAAAAAAAAGTAAAAGTAAAGTTGACATTAACCCAGTAGGTCTATAATTATTTATTTTATTCTTATCTCCTTTCTTGTGTAGCAGTATTATGGTTAATATTGCCTACTGATTAGGTATTATCTCGCTCTCCAAAACTTCATTAAATAAATATGTCAGAATTGGCATAAGGTAATCTTTATTTTCGATAAGAAATTCGTTACCGATTTCATCTGAACCGTGAGCTTCATCTTTCTTTTGAATTTTACAACTTTTTTTTTCCACTTCTGCAGGTAATATATCTAGTACTTCTTCCTCGCTCGCTAAGTCTGTTGTTTTTATTTGCATACAGTAGAATCCCGATTATCCGAACATCGATTATCCGAACATTCGATTATCCGGACTCATTCGTCTCGGCTCTAATTATTAATTTAAAAATGTTTTGACGGCGCAACGAGACATGTTACGACAAGTTTATTCCCGTCTCCGACGGTGTACTCCCGCTCTCATTTGTTTGCGGGATAGTGTTTGTTATTTTTTCACTTTCTTTGATAGCGTTCAACCGAAAGGTTGTCTTTTATTTTGTTAACGTTTTGTGTTGGAAATTTAAAATGTTCAAGCGAAAAAGAGTAGTGTTGTCTCTTAACGACAAAATGAAGTTAATTGAGAGTAAAAAAATGGTGAATCTGGCAGTAAGTTGGCACAAATATATGGTGTCGTAACTTCTACGATATCAGACATTAAAAAAAATTCTGATTCCATAATGAAATTCACCTGCGCGCTTGAGCAAGAAGATGGAAGCTCGCAACGTAAAGTCATGAAAAAATCTCAAAATAAAATTCTGGAGAATGCAGTTTTACTTGATTCTTACAAAAGACAGCATGCGATCAGCCCATATCTGGAGCTCTGTTATGTGAAAAATCATTGGATTTTAATCAAAAACTTGGTGGTGATACTTCTTTCAAGGCGAGCTGTGGATGGTTAGCAATTTTTTTTTCTTTTTAAACATGGAATTCGAGAACTGGAGATTCAAGGAGAAAAACTGTCTGCTAACGTTGCATCAGCCGACTCTTTTGTAGACGAGTTAAAAGAATTTCTAGATGAAAAAAATACGATTTAGATTTTGTATACAATGCGGACGAAACAGGTCTTAATTGGAAAGCTCTACCAAGCAGATCATTAGCATCGCGACGTGAAAATGCAGCACCGGTGCATAAAATGTGTAAGGGCAGAGTTACAATTATGGTTTGCGCAAACGCTAAAGGAACACATCGATTGCCACTGCTACTTATTGGTAAATCTAAAAATCCGCGCTTTTTCAAAAATGTTAAAATACCCTTAACTTACGCTAACCAACAAAAAGCGTGGATGAACACAGATATTTTTCTTATTTGGTATGAAAATACGTTTATTCCTAAGGTGAAGAAATTTCAAAAGGACGTGGGTAAAGAAGGCGATGTATTGTTGTTATTAGATAATGCGCCAACGCACCCTTCCGCTGAAACACTAAATCGAGAAAATGGGAAGTTCACGGTTAAGTTTTTGCCCCCTAACATAAAATCGAATAAATTATTAAAATCAACTCTATCTGATTCTTCAATTAAACCGCACAACGATTTTAAAGAAATAACCGAAGCAATGAAAATTCTTAACATTGGTGAAGGGTGCGACGAAGAGAATATTATGGAGTGGCTAAACTGCGATAGTGAAGACCCTGGATTCCAAATATTAACTGATGAAGAAATCATTGAGGATTTAAACAGTAACGAGAGAGAAGATGAAGAAGGGACTGAAACTGGTGATGTATATCAAGTACCGTGTCACGCAGAAGCTTTTGAAGCTCTAGATGTTGCTTTTAAGTGGTTTGAAAGACAGGACGAATCGGATCCCATACAGTTATTACAACTGAAGCGCATCAGGGACTTGGCTGCAAGAAAAAGATGTGATTCATTACGTCAAAAACCTATAACAAGTTATTTCCAACCAAAATTTTAAATTATATAGGTATTATGTAATTCATTATCTATCGTTATAGCTCGTTTTTTGTATATCGTATTATCTAAGTAAAACCTATTACATAATAAAAAATTATTAAAACTTAAATATTATTTGATTTGCTTTGAAATTGGTTATCCGGATTTTCGATTATACGGAATACCCCTGGTTTTAATTGATCCGGATAATCGGGATTCTACTGTACTTACAACTCTCGGAAAAAGTTGTGGGCTATTGAGATAATTGCAGGGCGTCTGGTTCCGCAATTGCGGTTTCTATATGTGATATTGGGTATCTACTCAATATTTTCCCTCAATTTTTGAATACTATTTTGGTGCCTCCGGTCTTCTGAATATATCTTTCTAGTAATCCTAACCTGTGTCTTTGACGGTCTCTTCTTGTGCTAGATTTGATTTTCTTACTTAAATCAGCTATATCTCTCATTGTTTCTTTTGTTTTTGGGCCATTGATATTAGTACGGCTCTGTTTCGTTACAATTCTTTGGTTTCGTTTGTTAGCCATTTTATTCCCTCTTTTCTTTTACTAGGTTTACTCTTCACTTTTATAATTATTTGTTTTTCGAATTTGTTGTATTTGGTTTTAATATCTAGATATTTTGTGTTTTCTAAAAAAAAATCTAATTTTACTTTTAGCCTTTCAGTATTCTCTAGTATTTTAATGTTGGTTTGCTTTACCTTAAAAGGTCTGTTTCTCAGTCTGGAGTCGAAGTTTGACTCTGACCATTCTATGGTTGCTGTTGAAATGTAGGTTATATACGACTCTACAATCAGTGAAATCTCTACTTTTATTTGTTAGGATATAATCTATCTCACTTTAATATCGGCCACCTGGAGATTTCTAAGTCCATCTGTTATTATCTCTTTATTTGTATAGGCCGTTAAGTACTTTCAAGTTGTTTTAATATGCCATTTGTATGAGTTTTTCACCATTCCTTGTTCTCTTTCCTGAACAATGCGGAACTAATACCGTCTCCTCTCCATATCCGCTGCTTCCCGGTCGTTGCGTTTCGTTGCGCGGCCGATGCGTTGAAATCACTCATAAATATCAAATTATTATGCGTATAATTTTTTTAAATTAATGTTAGCATAGAGTAGATCAAATTATTATGCGTATAATTTTTTTAAATTAATGTTAGCATAGAGTAGATCAAATTATAATGCGTATAATTTTTTTAAATTAATGTTAGCACAGAGTAGAAAGAGACAATTTCAGCACTGCTGGAATGTTCAGTTGGAGAGTAAATGGGGACGCCCATTTTCGGCCATGGAACGCCCAACAATGTGCATTTGTTAAAAAATTATATCTTTAATTATGGTTATTAATCGCGGTATTCATTTATCCTCAAACAATGGGAATATTTTTGCACAAATTAAAAGTACCGAAAAGATAATAATAAAAATTAGGTATAGTGCCACCAACTTATCTGTTCAGGTGGACAAAATTGGAACTAAGGCCGCCATTTTGTAAATGACATTTTTATAAAATATAAATAATATATATAATAACACTAATTCTCACTAATTTTAATATATTAACACGAAATTTGTTTTATTTTATATTATGTGTACCTAATGAATATGTAGTCACCTATTTCCTCGGCGAATTTCTTAAATGGCAATAGTAAGCACTCCACTAGCGACTCTGTAAACTGAACAGATAAGTTGGTGGCACTATAGATCATTATGTCATTAGTTTGCGAATAAAAAAAAGTGTTGCCAATCACAAAACACATTTAAAAATCGATTCTCTTTTTCGATCGATTATTTACGGTGTCATCATTACAATACTAATATAATTTTTGAATAATTATTATGTTATGATAATTAAACAAGCGCATTACTAGTTGATTTCCAATGAATTCTTTAGAGAGTAACAAAACGCTACGGCACAATTTTACTGTTAATCTTAACCGATCTTCTTTGAAAACAGATAAGAACTGTTATTCTTATCTGTTTTCAAAGAAGATCTGTTAAGTTATTCTTATCTGTTTATAACAATACATTTAAAATAGAATCATGTTATGATAACGAAACAAGTTAGTTTCCAACTGATTTACTATGAATCCTTTAACCTTTTGAGCGCCAAAGTCGCCTATACTTGACCAACACCTGCGGGCCCTGAGCGCCAACGACGTCTATAGTTGACAAAAAACCCGGCTCTCAAAAAATGAAATATAGATATTAGAAAATTATTACAGGTATTTTAATTCTACACTCCTCAAAATAGGAATAACCCAGCAACATGTGAGTATAAAAAACAAGTCTTCTAGAGCCACAAGCACTAAGAAACATTGAACTAATAAAAATTGATTTTTATCTAAGTCCAGCACGCCAAAGTCGTCTATGGTTGACCGCTAATGTCAAACGCGGGAAGCATAGATTTCTTGAAAACTATCCAAAATTCAGCTCAATGGTGTTTTTATTTTCTATTTTTATTGATATTTGAATAAAATTAAAGGTTAGAAACATAAAACTATAATTAGCTACATGAATAAAAAAATGTTATCAGATCATCTTCGCATAATAAATCTAATATCTCAACTCTCAACTTTAGCGCGTTATCGAAAATCAGTTCACTGGGCACCGTGATCAAGGATAAACGACACCCTGATGATGTCATAAGTGATTACCGAGAAAAGTAGAGCAATGCAACATGAACGATTCCTCAGAACTCATTCGGATTTCGGAAAGCGTCGGTGATGATGAATTTTGATTTTTGATTGATGAATTGAATTTTTGATTGATTGGTGAACAATTATGTTTATTTATTCCTTGACCAAGATTTTAATATTATAAGGCTGATTTACCTAGTGCGAATAATTATATACAATTGTTGATTAATGAATAATTATGTACCTTTTTAATAATAATACAAAATTACAATTAATGTTTTTTTTTTACTTAAGGTGTGAAGAGCAATTTTTCATTTTGTGTTGTGCCATTTTCTTTCTCAGTCTCAAAATCATCTAGCAGCATCAGCATCATATCAAATCCCCATTGTCATAAGAGTGTAAGACTTTTCTTCTGTGCTTCACTTGGTCTACGCCTTCCCCGACACATAAAATATTATGAATCGATGTCTGTATATTTCGGTTAGATCGATTTTGAAATCGATACACAACGTTCTAAGAATGTTTAAAAAAGGAAGGTCAGCTACGCCGTTGTCGTCCAGTCGTGACAGTGTCGTCATTAGGATGGAGAGTAGTGCTGTGGTTTACTACTATTTTATTGTTATTGTTTGTTTTTTATTTATGTTTATATGTACAAAGTACATATATAAAAAGAGTGGATGACAGCACAAGATTAAATAAAACATACAGTTTATAAAGAGTCATTTATAGCATAAAAAACCAACAAAAGTTATTTTACGTTATCGATATATCAACTCTTGGCAACACTATTTTGTTTTGGCGCTTTGGCGTACAGGACACGGTAATGCGTTTTTGGCGTGGCGCTTAAAAGGTTAAAGCTTAACAAAACGCTACTGCACAATTTAACTGTTCTTAAAAATACATTTCAAATAGCATTTAAATAAAGGAAAATATATTTTAAAAAGTGTGTAGAACTTAAAGCACCTCAAAGATTGTTTTTTTAACGATATTATTAATCGAATAAAAATCGATATCTTTTCATAGATTTTATGTCAGTTAAGTGGCAACATCGAGTTTGACAGCTAGGCCCTGTCATGGAATGAAATCACAATTCATTTCACATTTCACAACTATATCTATACCTATATAAATAGTCACATGTAGAATGCGTGTTACTTTGTTTGTTTTTATTTTTGTGAATTTGTTATCGAAGTAACGAACTAGCCTTATAAATGGACTCTGACATTTTTTCCCATCATATAGCGAAAACACGAAGGCATTTGTTGGAAATTCCAGAACTGCGAAATCTTATACAAGAATAGGTTCGACCACAGCAGGTAAATAGTTACAATCATGTGTCATATCTTCCTTTTCGTCATTCTACAATTGCAGCAATGCTTATTAACTGAGTTGTCTTATAATTATATCAATTGATATAATAATTATGGCTTCTTTATTAGGTACAAGTTTCGAGTGATAGTGTAGTATGCCACGCATGTTAAGACTGCAGCCTGGAATCAAATACGACATCCAACTAGCGAACAGGAAAATTCACCAATTAATAGTCATGGACATGTATGTATCAGCTGTGGCAAGTCACTTTTGAGAATAAGATCTCACACATTGTTTGGGTGTGATTCTCCACGTGAGGAACATTTTTTAATTTATTAAGGTACGTGTTCAACATTTTTTAATTTATTAAGTGTGTGTGCTCATATCTGATAGTGATACATGTTTTTACTCTGATTACATCCACACAAACTATATCTGACAAACATACAAGCTTATTTATAACATGGCGATAAGATTAGCTTGTCACCACCAGATAGACTGCTACCGTTTTTACCAACTACCAAGTAATGAGACAATTGATTTTTCATTGTTTTTGGACTACTGGTAGTTTTTAAGTGCTTAATTATTAAATAATATAGGCCATTAAGTCTGCTTTTGTGCAGTAACAATTAACTTTATAAATATTTTATATGTATTTGAGTATAAAGGAAACAAATCTATTTTATTTTTATTTAGTTCACTTTTTCACTTTTTTATTTAATATTATTTCAGTAGCCATCGTCATCTCGTGTGTGTCATAATTGTTGGCGAAGGTTTGATAGAGCAGCATCACATTCAACTGCAGAACGGGAACCATCTGAATCATCTAGTTCATCCTCGTTGCAATCTGAAGTCGGTAATGTATTGCACCCAGATTCAAACATTCTAATTTCAATAGAGAATGAAGCTGGGTATTCCTACCTGCTTGGAACACTGTAATTAATAAAATTAAAACTACACCCAAGCATACCACGCAAGACTTTAGGACAGTAAGTTCATTCTGCGTAGATCGGACCATAAATAGTTATTAAAAAGCTGAAGTTACTCCAAGTTAACACTGATTTCGGTACACCAGTCACCTCAATCCCCCATGACCATGTGTGCTGGAAAGCACCCGAAAGTCGGGAATTAAAAATCAAAGAAATTAAATGCGATAACATCAGTAAAATTAGTTGTTAAAAAACTGTATTAGTGAAAATAAAAACTTTTATATTTTAAAATTCCCGACTTTTTTTAAACCAATTTCTTAACCATTTCATTCCTTTAATTGTATATTATCATATCTATATGCTTTTATATGTGGGCACCCATGGCCGAAATGTCTATGAAGAGTGGGCATTCCTCTTTGTATGATTGACCACCCTGCGTTTTCGGGCGGTAATTTTAAATTTTGTATAACAATACGTTCGGATAACCCTATGAATTCGTCAATGTAGTCCTAATTCTTTTTTGACCAAAATCCTGTTCGACATTGGCCTGGTGTATCTCCTTTGGAATATAAAATCAATTAAGTAAATTATAAAATAAATTAAAAATTAATTATAATCCATATCGAATAAAAAAGTTTCTGTTTCTGTTTCAACAAAACATCTGTGGCACTCCAATTCGAGAGTTTGCTAAAGAATCAAGGTAAGTGTCAGTTCAATGCGACACTCGCCCATCTATGACTCTTCAGTGATGGAGCTGCAGAGAAAGGAGAACGTCGTTGTTTCGATGCGCCGCTTCCCAACCCTCCGAGGACCAAACACGGCCATCAGTAGAAAAATCTCTGGTGGTAGTCGATTCCACAAGGAAGTTGTGCGAGGACGAAAACTTCTTTTAAATCGCACAGTGGTGGACCACCAGACACCCAGATGGTATGGATGGTATCGCGAGTTTTGTCGCGATGTGCGATGGTGAAATTGTGCGGCTGGAATTAGTACGAACAATTCCTCAGAGCACTCCCCGTGGTAGATGCGATAAAATACGTAAAGAGACGCAGCATCTCTTTGCAGTGAGTAAAGGATCGGAAGGAGCTTGGTCGCCGACGATTCGAACTACTCTGCGCTGGATGCGATCAAATGGAAGGAGCTGGCACTGGGGAGCCCCGGCCCAGAGATGGGAACAGTATTCCATGTGCAGCCGAACCTGCGCCTTGTAAAGTTGCAGGCGGTGAGCCGGCATGAAATACTATCCCGTTCTGCTGAGAATGCCAAACTTTTTAGAGGCCAATTTGGCCTTCTCTTCCAAGTGACCACGAAACTGCATGTCACTTGATATGTCGACGCTGTCCGACGGCGTCCTTTTTAGCAGTAAACGCGCAAACTTGTGCCTTCTGGAGATTAAACTGGACCAGATTTAGTTGCTCTCAGTCCGAGACTTTATTCAACAAAGTCTCGACTGCGGACACAAGTTTGTCCCGGTACTCGGCGACTCCTTCCCGAGAAATATTGGCACAGCCGGTGTATAAAGCATCACCAGTGCCGTCGTCGGCATAGCATTTAATGTTTTCGGTTTGCAACATGTCATTGATATGCAGAAGAAACAGCGTTGGTGAGCACGCAGCCTTGTGTAACACAAGCATTAATAGGCTTGTAATCGGAGCCTGCACCTTCTACTACGACCTTGAATCTCCAATTAGCAAGCAAACTGGTGATCCAATTGCACAATTTCTCGGAAAGCCCATAGAAAGGAAGCTTCGTAAGAAGAACTTTGTGCTAAATCCGGTCGAAGGCCCTCGTTATATCCAAACTAACGGCCAACGCCTCCCCTTGGACTCTACTGCCTGCGCCCATTTATGAGTTGGGTAACCTAGAAGATCACCAGCCGAGTGAGCCGAAACCGTACTGGCGGTCACTAATCAGCTGATGCTCAAGGTACCGCATAATCTGGCTGTTACCATACCGGAAAAGACGCGTTAAAACCGGTGCCAACTCCGGAGCACACGTCTTCAGCACAATAGGAAGGACGCCATCAGGCCCACTCGATTTGTTGACGTCTAGGGAGAGGAGTGCCCTGCGCACCGAGCGTTGGGTAAACGACATAAGGACATCCTGCATGGAGCACTCACACCGCGGGAAGGTCGGCGTTGTGTTACCCTCGACATCAAGATTCGAGTTGCACGCAAAGAGAGAGCTCATCAGATCGGCTTTGTCCTTTGCGGCATGGGCCAGTGAGTCGTCCTCCTTGTACAGAGATGGAAGAGATGACTGACAGAAATTCCTTTCCAATTTTGCCTATGTGCTCTGACTTTGCCTTGGAAATGACACTTTTGAAGGACCCGGAGGCAGAATTTTACTTCTTTTTAAAAGCGCTGGTATTTACATCCCGAGACGTCGATGCCCGAGTCCAGGCCCTCCTGCTTATGACGTAATGTTATTTTGCAGGAGCGACCAAACCATGGCAGAATTCTGTCTCCGATATGTACTACAGATTACGGAATAAAAAGTTCCATTCCCTGTAGCACCACATCATCGACAGAATCAGCAACAACGCTAGGATCATCAGGCAAGAAGCAAACTCGCCTCCAAAGGTAGGATGCAAAAAAAAATTGCATCCCGTCCCAATCGGCTGACCTATAATCCTGCAGTACGCAACCGCGATGGGAGCGTGAGCGGCACCGTACTCCAGATCAGACAATGGACCGAAGAGGCAAGGCGGGCATCAACGGAGACCTGATATCCGTCCGGAAGAGAGGTCAGCAGAAGTTCCAACAGGAAAGGTACATGACCTTGCACATCTCGGATTCGCGTAGGCGAGGTAACCAGCTGCGTCATACCATATGCCAAAGCAAAGTCATAAACAGATCTACCCGCATGATCGGTTAAACGAGAACCAAGCCATTCAGCGTGGTGGACGTTGAAATTACCAAGTAGATCTGAAGATCTCTGCGGATGGAGTCTGCAACCGTCTGGACGTGGTCGATGAGTCGGTCTGTGTCGGCATTATCGCTATGGGACCTAGAGATACGCCCGTAGACGCGGGGATGGTCGTCGCTGTCTACGCGTAGCCATAAGATGGACAGGTCCGGACCTTCAAGGCTGCCGAGGCGTCGAAAACAGATGTCCTCACTGACGTACATGCAAACTCCGGCCCGGGGCACAAAGGAGTGTTCTAATTTATACCCCGGCTAGGAGAGATACGAAGTATCAGCCGGAGAGGACAGGGCAGGTTTAGTATTGAGCGGAATTTTGCTCCAAGAATACACGGGGCAGCCTGAGCACCCACGCTCAGAAGTGGAGTAGCTTGGCCGTGGATGCGAGGGATTCTCCAGGGGTGCTGGTACCTTCCTGGGGTAGTCTAGCATTTAATTTCGCTACCATGTTGATGGGGGGAGGGGAGTTGGGCCTCCGGTCACTTGCACTCACCAGACGCAACGCAAAAGCAAAGCCTCCACTTCACGCTGATCTTCTGTGAGGTCGTGGTACCACCCCGGTTTGAGCCGGCCCATACGTGCAACAGCAAAGGCTGCTGCGTGGCTCTACCACTGTTAAACCTGACTTATGGTGCCTCAGAAGGCTCGCCTTGCTATGACAAATTGGGGATAGTATTGGCTACTTGCGAGAAGTGGCCGCTAGAGGTGACTGGCGTTAGTGGGGCTGCAATGAAAGCGAGAACTTTCAAGAAACACGAAAAAAATTTCAAATTTATCAATAAAGCATTTGAAACTCATTGCCATATGGTACTCAAACTCAATGAAGGAAATCACGACTCAGAGGGGAGAGTGAATGCATTCATCTGTTACTGTTACCAGTACAGCCTATGAAAGTACTCTGCAGAACATAAGCCTCCCTCATAGATCATAGATATGTATCCACCACGATATAGGGTAGTGGATAAGATAGGATATTCTTACATCGCCTCTACACGAATTACTCCGATAAAGAATTGTAACTGCTATGAAATATATGTAAAAAACCAAGACATGACAATCTGGCCATCTGCAAAGGATTCATTTGTCCTGCCTAGGATCTGGGAGGTGGGGGTGGGGTGATGTTGCTCCTGTATTATCACTTAAATAATGGTCAACGATTTTTATATACCTATATGTTTGTGAAGCCATCGTAGTTCTCGTGAAACATTAAAGTGAAGATACATAATTTACATTATAATAATAAATAATAAATTTATTTATTCAATAAAACCATATTGATATTGACACTACAAAGTTGAAGCCCTGACTCCCAAACCAGCAATAGCTGTGTGTCGGGATTCGGTTCAAATGCAAATTGTGTACAGCCCGTGTACGAGTAAAAACGGTTAGTTATTCAATTCGTAATTTTGTACTAACTGATTACTATTTCCTGTGTAATAACGTAAAGTCGTTACTGGGAAATATTCCTTTTATATAAATAACTTTTATAGCCATCTTTCGACATATACGTAAAAGTAATGCGATAGTGAACTACACACGTGAACTATTAGTGCTCGAACGGCGATATATACTTCACTCAAGGCGCCTTCGAAAGACTGCAGAGTTGAGCTGTCGTCTAAATCGCGAACACAACAAAAAAGTACTAATCGTTCGAGTCCATATTACAAAAAATATACTAACTTTATTCCAAATGTCAACCTCAAATGCGCGTGGAGCAACGGAGTAGAATAGAAAAACCAAAATTTCACATACTAGTGATGAGAAGAGCATTACAAATGTTTTTTGGTGTACATATGCGAATTTAAAAAAAAAAACAATTTTTTAATGTGTCAGACAGTAGAATAAAAAAGCTAATATTTGTGGTGCGTGTTCATCATGTGACGGATCATCACCTGGTAGAATATCTGTCGCTGCGAGGGCGCCATGCCGGGCCGGAAGCAAACGGCGCCTTCGCTGATGTCATCGGGCGCCTGCGTCTCGTCGAGTACGTGCTTCATCTGGCGTACGCGCACCGCCTTCTTGTGGTGCACCACCTTGTCGCGAGTCATCACCATCGAGTGGACCCCGGCTGCCGATGGCGAACAAACACATCGAATTTAATATCACTGATATTATCAAATGATAAGGCCGCTCCATAACAGCGTTGCTTATGTTCTCAGTTCCTTATAAATAACAAACATTTCGTTTCTTACGATTGGTCAAGACAACATTGTATTAACTAAGTGCATGTAAAAAAATGTGTTAAAAATGACAAGCTAAGAAAGTAAGCTCATTTAAAAAACATATCTTTTCTTTATAAAGTTGAGTGTGTCTAAGTTTAATCTAAGCTAATATGATTAACAAAATTGGTTCTCTCACAAGTTGCTAAAGTAACAAGTTTTAATATGCGCTTCGCATTTAAATAATATCATATTATTTAAATGCGAAGTACAGTAACGGAAATTATCTTGAATAACGACCGTGTACTAGCTGTAACGTTTATGTAATCTAAAGGAGCCTGCGTTTAAGGTACGAATACGCGACGGGCTTAGGGTTGCAGATTTAAAGGCTAGGCTTAAGAGCCTATACTACTTCAAATGGCTTAACAAGATCCTCTGTTATGCCGAAAATACTGCAGCATTGTTTATGAAATAAATATATGGTGAAGTTGAGGATTAATGTTAAGTACTATGTTAGACGAAAACACGATTCCATAAAATTTTCTCGATAGAAATAAAATCCAAAGTTACCTACAAACCGAACTATAAACCGCTGGTATTCAAAAAAATACTTAAAATTATATCATGAAACTTTGCATACTAACTGAACTAACTATGAAGCAGGGCTTATGTTATTCACTTTTTTTTTTTATTTATCATTACTTTCACCGTAAAAATAAATTACCTCAACATCGTCGTTTTAAAGTTTGTTCCCCGCCGCCCGACACCGTCATTCACTCTCAGGGGGGTACACTTCCATACTTTAGGTTGGGGTTCAATAATTTGCAAAGACAGTAGTGCCATCTTGTACTATATCCCTATAAACTTTCGAACATTAAATTCTAAAAGGTGCGCTAGATGGCGACTACACCAATTCTGGTATTCTGGAAATGGCAAGTAGCAACTTTATATGCTGGCGCTGGGCAAGTTGTTGTTTTATTATAGTTTATAAGTGATTTTCGGTTGTTGCTACAATAAGTTTGGTTGAGTTGGGATTAGCCCTCTGTTTCTTTGTTGTCTGTTTAGATTTTCAAGCTGGAATTACATTGTATGTTTGTGTAGTGTTGTGCGAAATAGACGCTTTCATTTATCATTCCGGTAACTCGGTGGACATACCTATTTAATTTGGTTTGGTGTTGTATTTTGCGGAATAGACACTTTTACATCGTGTATGTTAAATATATATAACAAAAATAAATGTTAATATTAAAATATAAATATAACCGCCTATAGTATAGATAGCTGTATATACATAACTACATACAGGTATCTGTAGTCAACATGATATTGAGATTAGTTCAAGGCATACGATACCAGGCGGCGACACTTCATATTGGGTGACAAAAAATCCTAGGAGATGGCTCTCTATTTCTGTATATATTACTCTACTCTATGTTCACTCTAGCTCCTGGAGGTGGAGAGTTCAAGGGGGAGGTATTGGCCGTTAGTTTGGACATTGCGAAGGCCTTCGATCGGGTTTGGCACAAAGCGCTTCTTTCGAAGCTCCCTTCCTATGGGCTTCCCGAGTAATTGTGCGATTGGATCACCAGCTTTCTTGCAGATCGGAGCATCAAGGTCGTTGTAGACGGTGCAAGCTCCGATTGCAAGCCTATTAATGCTGGTGTTCCACAGGGCTGCGTGCTATCTCCAACGCTGTTTCTTCTGCATATCAATGATATGTTGCAAACCCGTAACATTCATTGCTATGCAGATGACAGCACTGGTGATGCTCTTTACACCGGCCGAGCCAATATTTCTCGGGAAAACGTCTCCGAGTGCCGGGACAAACTTGTGTCTGAAGTCGAGTCTTTGCTGAACAGAGTCTCGGATTGGGGACGACTAAATCTAGTCCAGTTTAACCCCCAGAAGACAAAAGTTTGCGCGTTAACCGCTAAAAAGAACCCCTTTGTCAGTTTCAAGGCACTCCCCTTGTTGCCTCAGCCAGTATCGGAATCCTCGGCGTCGACATATCGAGTGACGTGCAGTTTCGTGGTTACTTGGAAGGGAAGGCCAAATTGGCCCCTAAAAAGCTTGGCGTGCTCAGCAGAGCGGGACAGTATTTCATGCCGGCACACCGCCTGCAACTTTACAAGGCGCAGGTTCGGCCGCACATGGAATACTGTTCCCATCTCTGGGCTGGGGCTCCCCAGTACCAGCTCCTTCCACTTGACTGCATCCAGCGCAGAGCGGCTCGAATCGTCGACGACCGAGGGCTTTCCGATCGGCTCGATTCACTGGCGCTGCGAAGAGATGTTGCATCTCTTTGCGTATTTTATCGCATCTATCACGGGGAGTGCTCTGAGGAATTGTTCGGATTAATCCCAGCCGCCAAATTTCGTGAACGCACTACACGGCAAACGTCCCGATACCATCCACACCATCTGGATGCTTGGCGGTCCACCACTGTACGTTTCACAAGGAGTTTTCTTCCACGTACAACCTCTCTGTGGAATAGTTTACCACCGGCGATTTTTCCGGACCGATACGACCTGGGGACCTTCAAGAAAAGAGCTTACTCCTTTCGAAAGGGCCGGCAACGCACCCGCAATTCTCCTGGTGTTGCGGTTGATCATGGGCGGCGGTAGTCACTTAACATCAGGTGAGCCGCATGCTCGTTTGCCCCCTCTTCTATAAAAAAAAGGTGGGCAAAGTGTATCATTTTTGTGATTGGAATATTTGCATCTCGATCACTGAAATGTTCCGAAGCACTGATATGTTTCATTTGGCTCATTTGGATCATCGACTCAAAAGATATAAAATACAAATGTTACGAATACATTAAGTTGCGTCGCGGACGTTTATTACTGACTGATTCAGTGAAATGTTATGTGGCAACAATGATATAAGTGCTTAGGTTATTTTATCATATATTTAGTTATTGTTATTTATTGTGTACCGTAATAAGGTTGTTTATAAAATCGATCCTCCTTTATATTTTATCCATACTTAGGACTGGCGGCTAGTCCTTAATTTATGGCAAGCTGGCGTATTATTTATGATGAAAAGGAAGAAAGTAAGTCACAATAATCAATACGCAAAGAAATCATAAACAGAACTCAGTATGTTTTCGTAAACAGGCGCAAACGAACATAAACAATTTGACAAGTTAGTGCCGGATCAACGTAAAAGGACAACTTGCTAATGTAAACATTATATGCAAAAGACGACCGTATAGTATTTGATACGTAAGCGCCTTGGTGGTCATTTTTACGTGCATGAATAACTATAGCTAAAATCCGTACGAGTTGAGTTATACACCTCTCATTTGTTATCTCTTTCTGACTTGTATAGATTGTTATTATTTCGAGAGCTCACTCGCCACTCTCTCGCTTGTGGCTCAGTCGCCTCGCGAGCGAGACGCGTCGCACTAAATGAGCAAAGTAATGTTCCAGATCCAAATGATGCATTTGAAACATTGTTACTGAACCAATCTTTTGAAACACTTCAGTGATTCGAATCAGTGAGTCAGTTCCGTTAAGAGTTACACACGCCTACTAGCTCCGGCTTTTGAACGGAAGGGCTGTGTTCTGTGTTCAGAACGCACATAACGTAACAGGACGACGTAAAATTAAAATATTAAAAGAGACACTTAGGTTTATGGTGTTGGCGCAATGGGAAATAAGCGTAATAAAAATAAGAAGCGTATGATAAACTTAATGAAGTAAGTATCTACCGACCTATCTACTTACAGTATTAGTGATTACAAATATTATGTAGAAATTTAGCATATGACAGGTTTGGTGCAGTGGCTAAGCGATTAGTTGTTGCGCTACTAGTCACAGGTGTTACTGTATATGAAAATTTGTGTGTGTGTGTGTGTGTGTGTGTGTGTGTGTGTGTGTGTGTGTGTGCGTGCGTACGTGCGTGCGTGTGCGCGTGCGTGCGTGCGTTGGTGCGTGCGTGCGTTGGTGCGTGCGTGCGTGCGTGCGTGCGTGCGTGCGTGCGTGCGTGCGTGTGTGTGTGTGTGTGTGTGTGTGTCTGTCCACGATTCAGGAGAAATCGAGTGTGGGGCAACATTATGAAAAAAAAAAGATAAAAAGTTACCTAAATAGGTTTGTTTTTGTTTTATCAATATTCAACAAAATTAGTAGTAATTATTTTTTCATAACGTTGCCCCACTCCAAGATTGCTCCTGAATCGGAGACGGTGCGATTACAAACACAAATTTTCACAACTATCTGTAGGCCATAAAAATATTTGTTCCGTATGGGAATCGAACCCCCGACCCGTAGTGCAGAAGCCAAGCACTTAGTTAGTAACAAAAAAATATAAGTGTGTTCGGTAAGTACCTACCTATAATATCTAACTATAAGGAAATAAAACAGTAACTTACTTATCCGTACTTACGTTATCGATACTCCGCACTGGCTTAGCAATGAGTTGCTGCGCTGGAGTCCGTGGGTTCGAATCCCGCACGGAACAATTATTTGTATGACCTACAAATAATTGTTCCGGATCTGGACGTTTGTCCTTGTGCAATTTATATTTGTAAACTGCCTCCATGATACAGGAGAAAATCCTAGTGTGGGGGTAACGTTTTTAAAAAAATAACTTATACGACTATAGTGCTACCTACTACATAAGTACATAAAAATTATGGACCTATTGAGTACTAACGTACCTTGATAGTTTAGCTTTAGCTAAATTGTGAGTACGTAACTATTTACTACTCACTATACTACTATCACTACCTACCTAAACATGTAACAGATATGTTATTAGTACACGTGGCTACGTAATTATCAAACTACACACTCCAGTATAAGCTGATCTCAAATTGTAAACGTATTACGTACAATGAGAGGTCAGCTTATACTGGAAATTTCCTCTTATAGTGGAAGGATCTGTCCATTGTTGGTATAGTAGTAAGCTTGAGATTTATAGTTTTCGCCGTACATGTATGGAATGTGACAGCCGTTTACGTATGTTATTATGTTGGTAGTAGGTTCAAGCAAGTACGTTCAAGTAGATTCTAAGCCACTGCATAAATTCTACTGCTACAAAAAACTAGTCAAGCGCGAATCACCATTGCACTGAAGTTCTGTAGGCATTAGCTCGGTGTAACGTTAAAACAAAAATAAAAAAATAGAAAAATTCCAAAAATTAACGATCAAATCAAATGCCAACCATCTAAGTCAACGTCAGAATGAAACACAACCGTTGACCACAGACGCAAACAATAAACAACGCACGGTCTATAATCTGTCAAAATATACACTGGACGAACCAACAATAAAGGTATTAGCGAAGGGAATGAATTTCGCATTAACACCGCGAAAAATCCCGTACGAAGAAATTATCTGCAGCGTTGAGGATTGTCTGTTTAAAAATAATATTGGTAAGGAAGATTTGGAAGCTATACGTCAAGATATTTCGTCCTTGTTACGTCGTAGTTCAGTGCCGAAACCAAACCTTCCTAAAGACGAATTTACAGCGTTGATTAACTTACGGAACAGACTAGAGCTAACGATTCTCCGCGCGGATAAAGGAAATGCTACGGTAATAATGGACACGTCAGAGTATAATTTTAAAATACTACAGCTTTTCGGACGAAAGTACATACAAAAAGGTCAAAACAGACCCCACAACTAACACGCTTAAAGCAACTAGCGATTTAATAAAGAAATACTCCGAAAAATTAAATCTCGACGTGAATTCGCTAATACCATCATGTACCAAACCACCGAGGTTGTATGGGTTACCAAAGATACACAAACCAAACGCTCCACTACGTCCTATAGTGAGCCAGATCGATTCACCAACTTATAAGCTGGCACAACATTTGGCAAAAGTACTGTCACCACTGAGGGGACATACCAGAGCACACACAAAGGATTCATACCATTTTGTTAGTGAGATAAAAGACCTACATCTCACTGACAATGAAACTATGGTCAGTTTTGATGTTCAGTCACTATTCACATGCCTACCTATTGAAGACTGCATATCAACTGTAACTAGAAAGCTAGAATATAATAACATGCCTGCTGAATATGCAGTATTACTCAAACACTGCCTCACATCTGTCTATCTATTGTGGAAGGAAGAGTTCTACAAGCAAGTAGATGGTGTGGCGATGGGCTCACCTGTATCTCCCATAGTCGCCGACATATTCATGGAGGACTTCGAGGAGAAAGCCCTTCTTACTGCTCCTGTAAATCCAAGATTCTACAAGCGGTACGTAGACGACACTTTCACAATTTTACCATCTGACAAAGTAACTGCATTTTTAAACCACCTTAACTCTATAAATTCTAAAATACAATTCACAATGGAGTTAGAGGCAAATAATTCTTTAGCTTTCTTAGATGTTTTAGTCATTCGAAATCCTAATAACACAATTGGTCACACTGTGTATAGAAAAAAGACCCATACCAACCGATATTTAAATGGTGAATCTCACCATCATCCTTCACAGTTAGCTACCGTAGGTAAATCTTTGTTTCAGAGAGCACGAGGGATCTGTGATAGAAAACATCTGGCCGCCGAACTTCAGCACGTCAAGCAAGTATTGCAAGACAACAAGCTTCGGGTCCCGCGCCTACGTCACAGTGACCGAGTGAAGCCGGCCACAGTCGAGCGTGTACCTGCTGTACTACCATATGTCAGAGGAGTCACAGACAAGGTTGGCTACATCTTGAAGCGAGCTTCCATTAAAACATACTACAAGCCGCCGAAGAAGATTAGTCAATTTTTACCACCCGTCAAGTGTAATATCCCTCTACAAGATGCAGGAGTGTACAAGTTAGATTGTGAATGTGGTCTCTCTTACATAGGTCAAACAAAAAGATCCATAAAAACCCGCGTGAAAGAACATATAGCTGACGTGAAGCACCGACGTTCCGGGAAGTCTGCAGTCTGCGAACATGTTCAAGATCGTCCCCACCATTACATTCGATTCGATAAACCACAAATTCTCGCAAAAGAACACCGATTCCTACCAAGGATGATACGCGAGGCTATTGAAATTAAAAAACATCCAAATTTCAATAGAGAAGATGGATGGGTGCTGCCACCTGCTTGGGATCCTATAGTTAACAAAATTAAACCCAAACCTAAGCATACCACTGCAAGACTTCATGATACTATAAGCTCGTTTTGCGTAAACCGGACCAAAAATTAATATTCAAAAGCTGAAGGTAGCCGGACTAACTATGACATTGGGACGTCAAACATCTCAGTCCCCCCCGTGACCATGGTTGCTGTGAATTAAAAAAAAATAAGTAAAAGTAGTGAAATAAACGCGATAAAATCCGTAAATTTAGTTTTATTCAATGTGTAGTGTTCGCGTAAATTAAAGAAATCATTACTCCCTTTTTTAATTATTTTCTTGCACAACATTTAATTTTCGGATTTATTTTGGCACCTTTTGTATATCATTTAATGTTTTCAATTTCTTTATTTTTTTAATATTAACGTCAGAGTAAATGAAGCTACTGTGGTCCTTTTAATGGCAACAAGGGAAGGAATTAAAAATACTCCATTTAATAAAATGCTTGTTACAAAAATATGAAAAGTGTGAAGATAAATTTTCGGTAAAAAGAAAAAAATGTTGACTAAAAAATAAATCTTATAAAATTAGTTGAATATTGTTTCATTACTTAACATAAAATTGAGGGGAATTTGACATGAATTTTCGGGGAAATTTTAAATGCTGCAACATGTTGCGACGCTGCCAAACCAAGTTTACTTACCAAAATTTGCAGACAAAATATGAAACTTGGAAGTAATTTTAATAGTTTTGACTTACCTCTTTTAAAATTTAAAATATTGGACGGATTAAAGAAAGGGAAGTCAATTAAAATAAAGTAAATGAATTATTTTTAGATTAATTTTGATAGATTAGTTAACTTTCGATCATTATTGTAATTGATTTTAACTATTAAATTATTTAGTACCATGTCACTTCTATTTTCTTGTACAAAATCAAAGATAACGATGAAATTGTGTTTATAATTGTGTAAGTGAGTTACCCAATTAGGTACGTTTATTAATTTCAATATCATTTTTGTAGGAACGGACTGCTTGTTACGTCAGAATACAATTGATTGTCTAATTGTATTAAAAATGACAACTATAACTTCTAAATTCCATTTGAAGACTAGTCGTAGGTATAACTAAAGATACCCCCCCCCCCCGAACGGGTTCCCGCCTTGTCGTGGCGGGGGGGCTTAGTAGCCGTGGCTTGGTCGCCCGCGGTGAACAAAGAGGAACCCACGAGGCTGGCCCGAGGTGAAGGGCCGGCCCGAGGTGAAGGGCCGGCCCGAGGTGGCCACTCCGAGTGGGCTTGGGAAGCCCACTTCGGATGTGTGTTGGTGGACTGCGGTGAGAGAGGTGTCCTCACCACCTACCGCTGCAGCCGAGGTGGAGTCGCGGAGGAAGAGGAGTGTTGGTATGGCGATGCGCCACTCGCCCTATCCTCTGCGACTCAAAACGGGGCCGCACCGTTGATGCGGTGGTGGTGGGGCTGCGGGGGGAGAGGATTGTCGGTAATGCGAGGCGCCGCTTTCCCTACCCTCCGCAGCCGAATCTTGGTTGGCGGCGGAGCCATAGACTAGATCCGCCGCTGGGGTCGGGAAGGCTAGTACTTCTAAGTGCTCGTTTTTCCTGGCCCCATGGCCTTCGTGCATCGGACGCGGGGGCGTCTGTTGCGCAGATGTAATTGGTAGCCGTGGAGCAGGCGCGCCATGTATTCTGGTGCGCCTTACTTGTGAAGGAGAACGATGAGGAATATTCCTCTCCCGAGGAGGTGCTGCAGGCGCTGGTAGGGCCGCGGATGTGTGCGAAAGCGTTCCCGTGGCCCTGCCATTATGCGACGAAGGTGGAACACCATGGGGTTTTAGTCGGTGCGAGTCCGACATAACCCGTCCTTGCCCCCGCGAGGCGGATATGCGTAAGCATTTCCACATGTAAAAAAAAAAGGTATAACTAAAGTTATAAAATAAAAGTTGGGAATGTCATAACTGTTTAACGATCTGTGGTTACCGCAAGGACCAAGGACACACGAACTACGCAGTACGCATTTGTTTCGGCGGTAATTGATTATTTACTGTAGTTTTTGAGACAGTTCTGTGTCGAAGTGCGCGTGAGCAGTTCAGTTGTTTTGTGTATTAAATTCTTGTTATTACTTTTATTGTTACGTTTAGTGTTTCTTGTTTTGTTTTAAAAATGCCTAACACATACGTTTATAGTGCTCGTGAATACGGCAACATGTTAATGTGCCTTAGAGAAGCTCGCGGGAATGCTTCGGGTGCATTACAAATTTACCGAGAAAAGTTTCTGACCGCTCGACACCCAACTGACTCTCGTCTGATAACAGCAGCATTTCAGCGAGTGTTGGAAAATCGACCCATTGGTCCGGTAGAGGCAGAAGGTGGAAGTCAAGTCACACCGAGGAGCGCATTTTAGATGTCGTGCACACGAAAAGTTGCTAAATTTTTAAGGCGTCGGGATGGAACAAATGTGTCATACTGTACAGTTCACAAAGTGTTAAAGCGTAACCGAATGCGACCATACAAAGTGCACAAAGAGCAAGCTTTAGTTCCAGGCGATCACGAACGCCGACGAGTTTTTTGCCGTTGGCTATTAGACCAACAACAACGTGTGCCTGGTTTCACTAAACACGTCATCTGGACGGACGAGTCCACATTTACCAGAAACGGCCTGTGGAACCGAAGAAATACTCACGTGTGTTACGAGGTTAACCCGCACGCTATTCGACAAACCGGGCACCAAACCCGATTGTCAGTTAACGTATGGACAGGTTTATTTAAAAATCGCATACTAGGACCAGTGTTTCTGCCACAGCGACTTTATTAATTATTAATTAAGCGATACCTAAACTTTATTAATGAACAGTTAGTTGACATTTTGGACGACCTATCGTTCGCTGAATATCGCCGCACATGGTTCCAGCATGATGGTGCACCTCTACATGTCGTGAGGTTCATCCGTGAGCGCCTCACCAAGTTATTTCATGATCGCTGGATCGGCAGACTAGGACCACACGCTTACCCACCTCGCAACTGATTTCACCCCGTTAGACTACTTTCTGTGGGGGTATGTGAAAGAAAGGGTTTTTAATCGTGAGTGTGATAGTGCTGACGAAATGAGCCAAAGGATCGTGAATATTTTCGACAAACTAGGTGACTATGTCGAAGACGTCACGATGATGTCCCGCCTGCATGAGGAGACGCAACGCCAAGCCCAAATCTTCCTCGAAATGAATGGGGCACAAATTGGGCCACATATCAAAAGGCCACGGAGGATTTAGATCGGTAAGCTGTTTAACACCTTTTTTTATTACTTTAAATTCTGAACTGACGTGAATAGGTACGTAACTGAATTTATCAGAATAATAAACAGTGGTGTGAAGTGTAGATAACACGATGGATAAAAAAGCATGACTATCCTTATTAAAATTTCATTTAAGTAAATTATTTATTAGTGGTATTTCATTTATTTAACCTGTGAATTCGAATTAAAGTGGCTACGTGGAGACTAGCACAGTGGCAAAACAGTAGATTAAGTAAATAGGTTAGGTATTTAGACAAATGTAAATTATTAGGTACTGGTACGATGTGGGCTGCGTCGGCGTTCAGCATCGCGCGTTTATTGACTCTTTATCAGCTGATTTCAGCTATTGAAGTTTCATTGCTGGTTTTATGTTTACGTATTTTCATGATTTTTTAATGAAATTATCGTTTCATTTAGCTGTACTAACATGACAGAGCGTGAATAAAGCTAATTAAACGTTGTAAAAAAAAATGTTAATTTTTCCATCAGGATCGATTCTATTTGTGTCTCATCATCAAATGTATCCTTAGTAATATCGTCTGTCTTCGTTTTCGGGAGCGTTTCAAAAATACCCTGTATTATTTCAATTTATATCCCTACTTGTACACAACCAGGCCTACGCTTCATACAAATTAGGACCGTCTCCTTTAGTAGATTGTGTCCAGCCCAAAAATTCACTAACCCTAATTGTTGTTTAGCTTTTATGTATACTGTTACGAGCTTGAGGTTCGTGACAATAAAAATTGCCGATAAAATTACCTAAATTAACACTTTAATTTACTTTACACAAATTAAAACTTAAAACACTAATAATTAAACACACTAATTCACTTAATTCCGCTCCGAAGCTTCGCTTGTGTCGCCGAGTTCAACTCTGCCTCGATCGCATCTTGCAGCGCCTATTTATTTAAATTAGCAAAATATCCAGAATGTTCAAGTAAACACGCGCAAGGTACCGAGAGTTCGAGTTTTAAACTTCAAGAAGTTTAGTTCTTCGGTTCGAGACTAGATGGCGCTAGTATATCGTCGACTTGAGCGCGTAACACTGCCCCCTCCTAATACATGCTCGTCATGAGCATTATCGGCCCCATAATAACGCGCTAGGCGATCCACATGGACGATCTTAGGAGTCCCTCTTGCGCCTTTCTGTATCCGGTAGGTTACATCGTTGATCCTGGTCACAATCCGGTACGGGCCGTCCCATTTAGCTTGAAGCTTAGGAGATTTCCCTTTGCTGCGGACTGGATTGTGCAACCACACAAGTGAACCTTTGTCGAACCCTTTGTTGTTCATTTTGCGATCATACCGGGTTTTCATCTTTTCAGACATTTGCTGGCCCGATTGTCTGACGTGCTCATAAACGTCATTCATTTTGTTCCGGAAGTCATTTGCATAATCGGTTATACTGCGTGGAGCATCAGGTGGTATCCCGGTGATCAGGTCTGCAGGCAGCCGTAATTCTCTTCCAAAGTTTGCGAAAGCTGGTGTCACTGCTGTACTTTCGTGAACTGCGCTTCGATATGACAACAAAAACGGTTGTATGTGCTTGTCCCAATCTCGTTGCCGATTGTCTACAACTTTTGCTAGGTACCTCTCCAATGTCTGATTAAATCGTTCTACCATTCCATCAGATTGCGGGTGATAAGAAGTCGTTCTTGTTTTATGAGTACCCATAACTCGGCAAGTTTCCTGGAATATTTGAGACTCAAAATTCCTTCCTTGATCGCTGTGAATCTCTAAAGGTACACCAAAACGACAGAAGACTTCATGAACTAGCTTATCAGCGACTGTTGAAGCTTCTTGATTTGGAATAGCGAAGACTTCTGGCCACTAGTGAAGTAATCCATCACAACCATGAAATACTTGTTACCGTTTTCACTCTCCGGAAACGACCCCGCCACGTCAATGGCTATTCTCTCCCATGGTGCACCAACATTGTACAACTTCAATGCCCCTCTACTACGAGTCTGAGGTCCCTTTACAGCCGCACAACTTGTACATTTGCGACACCAGTCCTCGACATCGTTTCGACAGTGGACCCAGTAAAACCGTTCTCGGATCTTCAGTAGAGTTCGTTTAACTCCCAGATGGCCTCCTGAATAATCATTATGGTACAGCTGTAGAACATTCGGCACTTTAGCTTTAGGGACAACCATTTGCAAACGACAGCTGTCTCCTCGACCATTGTCCCATTTACGGCACAGGACTCCATCCTGAAGCAGCAAGCTGTCCCATTGGGCCCAATAGCTTTTCGTGGTTGAACTCATCGCTGAGACGTCCCTCCACTTAGGCTTGGTAGCACGGGCCTTCATCCATCCCAGAATCGGCTTGATGTCCGGATCTTCCTGCTGTGCATGACGTAGGCTGTCCTTCCACCCGTTGCTGAGGTGGTCTGTCCTAAGCATCCTCACGGATACCACTTCCTTACTCTCTTGCCTACTACAATGGTTGCAATCTTCAGGACAAGGTCTTCTTGACAATGCATCTGCGTTGCCGTGAGATTTCCCGCTGCAGTGTCGGATAGTAAAGTCGTATTCCTGCTGATGCTGGGCGGTGCTGTTAGCCGCACTTCCTTTCTGAGACCGTTCACCTTCCCTTCCTAGGGTGTGCTTAGGGCAGCTGGACCGAAGATGGCCCCTTTCCCCACAGCCATAGCACCTAGGGCTGTATCTTTTATTGTGGTCGCGAACCGTAACTGCTGTAACCTCCCTAGCGTGAGGTGAACGATGATCCTGTCGCCGCCAGGCAGTGCCGTTAGCTGCACTACCCTCTCGAAATCGATCAACTCTCCTTCCCACGGTTCGCTTAGGTCAGCTGGATCGAAGATGGCTCCTTTCCCCACAGCAATAGCACCTAGGGCTATATCCTCTGTTGCGGTCGCGAACTGTAGCTGCTGCAACCTCCCTGATGCGATGGGAACGATGATCCTGCCGCACGGCTTCCACCTCCAGTGCATGGGCCAAGGCGTTCTTAAGCGTGTCGTGGTTCCCGAGTCTCACAGCAGCTCTGACTTCAAGGTCGCGGATGCCGTCGATGAATGTCTGCACCAGGTTCCCTTCAATGAGCGCAGGTACAGACCGGTATGCTTTTCGCACCAGCTTCTCCACTTTTAGAGCCCACTGCTGCAGGTTTTCGTTGATGCGCTGCACACGATCTTTAAGCTGCGCACGAAAGACGTGTTCCAGGTGAGCGTCGCCATATCTCGCCTCCAATGCCTCAAGGAGTTGCTCATAAGTCACTTCCTCACCGAGAGCTTCCAGAACTGTTAAGGCCTGGTCACGCAGGCCTAGTGTGAGAGCAGTCATGGCCTGACTTTTATTCCAGCCGTTCGCCTTCATAACAGCCTCGAACTGGATTTTGTAGGCTGACCAGGAAGAAGTCCCGTCGAACGGTGGCACCTTGAACCCACGTAGCGAAGGTGTAGTAGCTACTACGGGAGCTGTAGTTCCATCACCCAGTTTGAGGTCGTCCAGCGTTTTCTTCACGTCAGCCACCACGTAATCAACCCGATTGTTCCCTTGGTCGATTTGGGTTTTAGCTTCCTTGATTTGGGTTTCAGCTTCCGACAGACGATTGTCATGTTGAGCAACCCTATCCTTCACCTCCCTTATCTCTTTCCCAAAGGTAGCATGAAGATCCTTCATGAGGAGCATCTGCTCTACCGACCGATGAGCCTGTTCCGCCTGCTGATCTTCCAACCGACGGCCCTGTTCCTCCTGTCGGCGAGCCTGTTCCTCCTGTCGGCGAGCCTGCTCCTGCAGCATCACCATCAGAGCACCTAAGTCAGGTGCTGCAGATGTAGGAGCTACCGACGGGTCTGCAGCCGGTGGCTGGCCCTCCGACGTCTGCGGCGTTGCACCACCAAATCTTCGTTGGTCCGTCTCCTGCTGGCGTTGACTTCGGGTACGGACACCCTCCGTTTCCTCCCTTAGGTAAAATCGGCATGATTTTATCCCACTTCTGACACCAATTGTTACGAGCTTGAGGTTCGTGACAATAAAAATTGCCGATAAAATTACCTAAATTAACACTTTAATTTACTTTACACAAATTAAAACTTAAAACACTAATAATTAAACACACTAATTCACTTAATTCCGCTCCGAAGCTTCGCTTGTGTCGCCGAGTTCAACTCTGCCTCGATCGCATCTTGCAGCGCCTATTTATATAAATTAGCAAAATATCCAGAATGTTCAAGTAAACACGCGCAAGGTACCGAGAGTTCGAGTTTTAAACTTCAAGAAGTTTAGTTCTTCGGTTCGAGACTAGATGGCGCTAGTGCGCCGATTTGAGCGCGTAACAATTCATAAAATATAGCGTAGAACAATCAAATCAAGCCAAAAAGACAGGGGGTCAACAAGAGATGGGCAGAATACATAGGAGCGTCCAAGAATTTTAGATATTGTGTGCGTGAGTGTGTGTGTGTGTGTGTGTGTGTGTGCGTGTGTGTGTGCGTGTGTGTGCGTATGTGCGCGTGTGTGTGCGTGTGTGTGCGTGCGTGTGCGTGCGTGTGCGTGCGTGTGCATGCGAGTGCGTGCGCGTGCGTGCGTGTGCGTGTGTGTGCGTGCGTGTGCGTGTGCGTTCGTGTGCGTGTGTGTGCGTGCGCGTGCATGTGCGTGCGTGCGTGTGCGTGCGTGTGCGTGCGTGTGCGTGTGTGTGCGTGTGTGTGCGCGTGCGCGTGGGCGTGTGCGTGTGTGTGTGTGTGTGTGTGTGTGTGTGTGTGTGTGTGTGTGTGTGTGTGTGTGTGTGTGTGTGTGTGTGTGTGTGTGTGTGTGTGTGTGTGTGTGTGTGCGTCCAGGAAGCCCGCAGAATATTCGGTATTCGGCAAAGGAATTATGCCGTCGGTATAGACGAGGGTTCCTAGCCCATGCAATGCAAAGGGCGAAGAGGATAAATAAACGGAAAATAAACGCTTGCCTAAAAAATTCAAATCACGCATGCATTACCATGTGCATGGCTCAGAAACTATAAACATTTAGAGCACATGTGACTCTTTGCCAAAAACCGTTTCATGAATGAGAAGCTTATTTTCAGCAGTCGGATGTATACAACAATTTGCTTACTTTACTTTAAGCTGTGAAAACCGGCAACTTGTGTCTGAAATTTATGATTAAAGTGAAACAATAATAATATATAGGAGAAAAATTACCTGTATGTCTCAACCTGAAATCTAGAGTTTGATATATTCTTGCTCCAGGATCCTTCCGTGGATCATAGCCAAATCTAACCCACAACATCCTCCATGGTCCATCCTTCATGTAAATCGCAAGGCAAGGCATTATAATTTTCAATGAAGGAAGCCTTATTTTAGTATGATACTTTATGAGGTTAAGTGACCAAATCGGCCTTTCTTCAAACATCTGCAAAACGAATTGAATAAAAGATTTAGATTCACTTATAATTTATAGATTTATAATTACTTACGTCACATATCAGGATTAAAATGAATTTGGGTGGATTTAAATCCCAATAGACCATTTGAAGTACTACCATTTTATGTTTACAATTGAAGGATTTCTTCAATTTACCGCTCAACTAATGTGGCTTGTTGTGACTGAAGTGAAAATAATTGTTAGACAGTGTCACCAATCATCATAAGTGAAAAGTAGCGTTTCAAACAAGTTTTTCGGTTTCTAGTGTATAACCTACATTCACAAAGCAATGCGTCGGTGGTTGCCCTCTAATTTTTACATTTTGGCTCTCTTTTACTTTAAGGAATATCCCTAGTTTGGTTTATCCATTTTTATGTAATTAATATAAAACATAAATAATATTTTGAAATAAACATTATTTTCATACTAATTTAACTTCCCCTCCATGAAATCTGTCAAATATTTGCACCTCATTCCAAAGTGACACTGCTGGTAGAGGAAAAAAGTTGTGGACGTCCTCATTGAGCGAAAGAGTTCGTTGAATATTGCACGAGGTAAGAAAAAATAGTTTGGAAGCATACACAGACCTCACAAAATTCGACCTTTTTTATAGGATAGGGTGACAAACGAGCACACAGTCCACCTGATGGAAAGTGGTTGCTGTGGCCCATAGACATCTACATTTATCTTCGATTACGAATCAAAATGCAGATGCGTTGTCACCCGTGAGGACTAAGATGGAATGCCTCGTTTCCAGTAAAAAGGGTCTCCAGTTCTCTACACTCACCATACGAAACACAGCAGCATTGGGCTACTATTTGACATTGACATTCTGTGAGAGCGTGGTCCTGTCCCGGTCAGTCGAATCGCACGCTGGTGGACCGCCAGTCATCCAAATGGTAAGGGTGGTATCGCGAGTTTTATCACGATGTGAGAAAATGAAATTGAGCGGCTGGAATTAGTCTGAACAATTTCTCAGAGCACTCCCCGTGGTAGATGCGATAAATACGCAAAGAGATGCAACTACTCTTTGCAGTGCCAGTGAGTCAAGCCGATCGGAAAGAGCGGTCGCTGACGATTCGAACAGCTCTGCGCTGGATGCGAGCTCCCCAGTGCCAGCTCCTTCCTTTTGCTGCCCCAGACCAGCCAGACTGCCCAGGCCGGCCCCAGCCCCGGCCCAGAATGGGAACAGTATTCCAAGTGTCTCTTGTATCTGCGCCTTGTAAAGTTGCAGGCAGTGAGCCGGCATGAAATAATATCCCGCTCTGCTGAGAATGCCAAGCTTTTTAGAGGCCAATTTGGCTTTCTCTTCCAAGTGACGACGAAACTGTACGTCACTCGATATGTCAACGCCGAGGATTCCGATACTGGCTGAGGCAACAAGGGGAGTGCATTGAAACTGATGACATACGACAAAGGGTCTTTTTTTAGCGGTAAACGCGTAAACCTGTGTCTTCTGGGGATTACACTGAACTAGATTTAGCCGCCCCAGTCCAAGACTTTGTTCGACAAAGTTTCGACTTCAGACACAAGTTTGTCCCGGTACTCTGCGACGTTGTCCCGAGAAATATTGGCACGGTCGGTATAAAGCATCACCAGTACTGTCGTTTGCATAGCAATGAACGTTACCAGTTTGCAACATGGCATTGATATGCAAAAGAAATAGCGTTGGTGATAGCACGCAGCCTTGTGGAACACCAGCGTTAATGGGCTTGTAATCGGAGCATGCACCGTCTACTACGACCTTGATGCTCCGATTAGCAAGAAAACTGGTGATCCAATTGCACAATTTCTCGGGAAGCCCATAGGAAGGAAGCTTCGTAAGAAGCGCTTTGTGCCAAGCCCGATCGAAGGCTTTCTCTATGTCCAAACTAACGGCAAACGGCAAATGGGTGGAGGCAGTAGAGTCCAAGGGGGAGGCCCTTGGACTCTACTGCCTCCACCCATTTATGAGTTAGATACCCCAGAAGATCACCAGCCGGGCGACCGCGACGGAAACCGTACTGGCGATCACTAATCAACTGGTGATCTTTTCAAGGTACCGCATGAGCTGGCTGTCAATAATGGATTCCAATATTTTAGAGAACAAGGAGGTGACGGCGACAGGCCTAAAGTTGGACGGATCAGAGCGGTTACCTTTTTTAGGGTTCGGGTGCACGAGGGCTGTCTTCCATGATTTCGGGACTACGCTGAGGGAGTAGGAGTACCGGAAAAGACGCGTTAAAACCGGTGCCAACTCCGGAGCACACGTCTTCAGCACAATAGGAGGGAGGCCATCTGGCCCAATCGACTAGTTGACGTCCAGAGAGAGGAGTGCTCTGCGCACTGAGCGTTGAGTAAACAGGAGCACTCACTCTGCGGGATGGTCGGCGATGTGTTCCCCCCGTCATCAATAGTCGAGTTGTACGCAAAGAGAGAGCCCGGCAGATCGGCTTTATCCTTTGCGGCATGGGCCAGTGAGTCGTCCTCCCTGTGCAGAAATGGGAGAGATGGCTGACAGAAGTTCCCTTGGACAGCCTTGGCGAGAGTCCCCGAAGGAAGATGAACTAGTTTCTCGGCAACTCTGCCGATGTGCTCTGACTTTGCCTTGACAACGACACTTTTGAAGCCTATAATTATACTCGCTCTCTACACCCTTTAGACAGGAAAACAGCAGTACTGTACTGTGTAATAGTTTTATGGAGGCAGAAGCGGTCGGTCGAGGAAATGGCCTAAGCCAAAAAGCAATCCTTCCACCTAGTAATTTTTACAAAATAACAATAATCATGCCCACCTTTTTAACAGTTTCGCATTCCTGTTCCAATGGTGGATATATAGATTTCTTGCTATCCATCTGTTTTATGTAATATACATGGGGTTCGGTGGCTAACTCATCTACCAAATTGAATGTATAACGTGTTAGCGGCGTGCCTCGCTCTGTTCGCATTCTGTGATGAATATCGTCATGGCTAACCTCCTTTTCTCTGCCGGGGAATCTTTTGTCAGTGTAGTTGTAATTGATTGGTTTATCAAATCTTGTGAAGTTAGATGGAATTATAAATAATGGTGCTGGCTGTCTGAAATAAAAAATACATTGGCTTACTTAGCTTAGGTTAGACTAGATTACGACGGATTATTTTCCGCAACTCCACGTCTGAGCGCATATTTTGCGTTTGTATTGGTTTAATGTATGTTCATCGTCCCCTGAAGCATGAGTGATTAAAAGAACTTTTTTGTTTTTTGTTAAGTAGTAACTATTACCTCATCTGTGGTTTTTTTTATTGATAGAGTTCAAAAATACTACACTTACAGCATGAAGTCGAATGAATCGATGCCAGAGGGCAATATCTTTTCCAATAAACATTCTGTTTGACCGATTCCTTCACTACTCACTGGTAAATATTGGAAATCACACATTGCTGAAAGTAAACAAAAAAATTGTAAATATAATTTTAGTTTTTTGAATTATGCGAGCGTAGTTGTCAAACAGAGGATGGTTCCGATTCAAATCTTTTTTGAACCGACTTCAAAAAAAAGGAGGTGTTTTTATGTGTTACCTCAGAATTTTGAAGTGAAAACTTTTTTAGCATCATTGTAATTTGAAAGTCTATGAAACGAAAAAGCGACAGTAAAAAGAGACCGACACATAAATTCATAAGATTTAACGTGGGGAAAAACAAGATATGAAGCATTATACACTTAAAAATAGATAGACACATAAATTCATAAGATTTAAAGTGGGAGGAAATGAGATAGGAGGCATTATACAGTGTTTCTGTAAAAATAAATTCTATAGTTTCAAACTTTTTGGATTTGGTAGAAAAAATATAATACAGTATAAATTCGTTTGTTTATATTGATATAAACTGTGTTCGTGTAAGTGTTTCAAAATTCATGATTTCACCATCTAGCATCTATTTTATGGTTTACCTTGGTTGTCAATCTGTTGTTTGATAAAGTGACTATTACCTATATAATATATATAATAGAATGAAGTAGGTGGCACTATTATTATTTTACTCATAAGAAAATATAATACCTATGTGTCTAATATAGATATTAAAGGATTGTTACATTTTTTTACTACAAAATTAAATTTTCTTATATTTTATGCTGAACTTGTAGTTTAAATTATAATATTAAATAAATCATTTTCCGTAAAGTATTTGTATTTTATATTTAATTTCATTTAAAGGTTTCACTTCTGTCGCATATGAGCAGCAAAAAAACATGCGTGCAGCTTGTTTTTTTTTTCTAGGTTAATCGATTGTGATGATTCTTTTTTTATTTTAAATAGGGTGCTTTCACGATATGTTCAGTAGTTTTTGAGTTATCTCTTAAAAATGTGTATTTAATTGACTTTGACTACATTGATAATGTTCTCATTTTATTTATATTGGAGTTGAATGTACAATTTTTTTAATTTTACCACTTGTTAATATAACGTAATCCCACACTAGGATTTTCTCCTGATAGGAGAAAATCCTAGTCTCCCCACCCCCGAAATAATTATTTGTAGGCCATACTAATACCTGTGTAATGCTGTCGCCGTCACCAGTCTGGGTTTGTTACGTCTGGCGTATAAACTATATGGTTCTTCCACCGTCTATCGGACACGATGATATCTTCCTGCCATTTTTCAAAGTCACTTCTTACGACACGAAACGGCTATGAAATTTATGTCGAAAAACAAGGTGTTGGTTTTCGGGTGCGATATATTGATCATTAAATTTTACAGGCTGTTGATGATCATGATGATGAACATCAATTTATTGAGCGGGGGTAACGTAGAAGCCCTCGCCGTAACTTAACAATACATGAACGATCCGATTTTGATTCTTGCAAGCACCACAGTTTAAAGTGCCAGCACCAATGAAATGGTTAATTACAATTTTAAATCATAGGATAACTAAAACATTGTGAGAAAAACTGCATGTCGTGAAGAATAAAATATATTTTATACATGTGAAGTCGACCAACCTGCAATGGACGGAGAAGTGCGGCGGACTAATTACTCCACAAGAAATTTCAGAAATGAGAGGAGGCCTATGCCCAGAATTGGTATCAAAAAAGTCAGATGTTTCAAGATAATGTGCTTTATTTTTTACACTAATTCATATCAACACCATTACTCTTACAGCCTATTAAAGTCCACTGCTGAACATAGGACTCCCTTAGAATGCCTTATAGGGGGGATATTTGCCAAAGCTGCCACGCTTGGCAAGCGGGTTAGCAACCGCAGTTCTTTTAGTCATTATTAGGAATTTGCTACTGGCCATCTCCTGGTCCATTTTTCCTCTGTCTCTTACGATACCCACGAGATGATATGAGGTGGTGCATATATTCCTACACCACCACTACACGTTTTTATATCAATACCAATTATCATAAAAACTTACCTTCAAATTTATAAATTGTCCTGACAGAGCCAACCACGGATGTTGACATAACTTGCCTTGTTTCCTTTCCATTAACTTTTGTTTTCTTTATTTTAACCTTAAGTAGCACTCCTGAACCTCTTTTACAGTCTGCAAACGCTTTCTTTACATATGGATTGTCAGGTTGATAGCTCAAGCCTAAACGCTTTTTTGTAGGCTGAGAATACACCTGTTGAAAAAGTAATATGGTAGTAAAAATATAAGAACCAAGCTACGCTTAGACACGCACTGCGATTAAACGCGAGTGTTTTAGGAATAGCTGAAAACGCAAAACCGCATACAATCACGCACTGCGGCTGGCGTTTTGCTTAATTTTATTTCAGTACCATCATGGATTTCGGGCGAGTAACGTGTATTGTGGCTTTGATTTTTAAATTAAAAAATAGAAAATGTAAACAACGGCGTTACAATAAGTACTGGGTACATCCACTAACAGATAAAAGGCATCTGAAAGGATACTTTTACTACTAATTAGTATCGCAAAAAACGACTGTCCTCTGCCCTCGTCTAGTCGAAACCGAATGCGGTTATCCGCAGTGCGTACGCCGCCATACTATTACTAAGACCTTAATGTGTATCTACTTGTGTCGAGGAAACTAGCCCAGTGCAATCAATCTGTACACCTTTGTGTACATATAAAAATAAAATTTATTTAATATTTTTCTCACTCGACATTTTTAATTATTTTTATTATAGAACAAGTGTGACAAACAAGCAAACAGTCCACCTGATGGTAAGTGGATACTGTGGCCCATAGACATCTATCTACATTTATCCTCAATTAAGAATCAAAATGAAGATCCGTAATTAACCCTGAAGACTAAGATGGAGTGCCTCGTTTCTAGTAAAAAGGGTCTTCGGTTCTCTACACTCGCCATAAGAAACACAGTAACATTAAGCTGCTAGTAGCATTCATGCTGATATTCTGTGAAAGTCAACCCATTCGTACTACAACTATAATATCGATACTGCATGGCTCTGCTACTATGATAATAATATTGCATAATATATTCTTCATTTTAAACAAATATCTGTGAAAAGAAAATACATGAATTGTCTTCTTCATCACCCTCATACAGTTTGCTGCTATGTGGGCTGTTCCAACGACATAGGAATTGCATGTAATTTGGAGATTGCGGTGGTAACTCGTGCAGGTGGCCGGAAGTCACAGATTACCCCCTATGGGGTAATCTGTGCCGGAAGTCCAATCCCCCCCCCTCCCCATCAACATGATGGTGGAATTAAATGTAAGACTACCCCAAGAAGGTACCAGCACCCCTGGAGAATCCCTCGCTGAGCATCCACGACCAAGCTAGTCCACTCCCGAGCGTGGGTGCTCAGGCTGATCCGCGTAATCTGGGTGTGCAAAATTCCGCTCAAAATAATAACTGCTCGGGCCAAGCTGAGCAACAAGACCAAGGAGACCCCTGCCACGCTATTCGTGAATTTCTGCAATATCAGGGGACTTCACTCGAACCTAAACGCCGTCCACTACCATCTCGAGACGGCGAAGCCAGCCTTGATAATTCTGACTGAGACGCAAGTATCCTCTCCAGCTGATACTTCGTATCTCTGCTACCTGAGGTACAAATTGGAACACTCCTTTGTGCCTCGGGCTGGAGTTTGTGTATACGTCAGAGAGGACATCTGATCTCGACGCCTCGGCAGTCTTGAAGATTCGGACCTGTTCATCCTTTGGCTGCGCGTAGACAGCGACGACCATCCGCACGTCTACGGGTTGCCTCCATAGGTCCCATAGCGTTAATGCCGAAACAGACCGACTCACCGACCACGTCCAAATGACTACAGATTCCTTGCTATAGCAGATCCCATCCACAGAGATCGTGATCATTGGCGATTTTAACGCCCACCACGCCGAATAGCTCGGTTCACGTTTAACCGATCATGCGGGGAGATCTGTTCATGATTTTGCCTTTGCTTATGGTCTGACACAACTGTTTACTTTGCCTACGCGGATTCCAGATGAGGAGGATTACGCATCTTCCCTGTTGGACCTTCTACTGAACTCTCATCCAGACAGATATCAGGTCTTCATCGACACCCCTCTTGGCTCTTCATTTTCTAGTCCGGAGTATGGTGTCACTCATGCTGAAGTCGCGTTTGCATCCTGCAGGCTGCCCCCGTGTTTGGCACTATAGGTCGGCCGATTGGGATAAGATGCGGTCTTTCTTTGCATCCTACCCTTGGGGGCGGGTTTGCTTCTCGCCGGACGATCCCATCGTTTTTGCTGATTCTGTCGCTGATATGGTACTTCAGGGCATGAAACTTTTTATTTCTTCCTCTGTGGTTCCCATCGGAGGCAGATCTCAACCATGGTTTGGTCGCTCTTGTAAAATAGCATCATGCAAAATAGCATAATGTAAAATAGCATTATGCGTGGTAGAGCCATGCTGCAGTTATATTAGTAGTATAGTTGTAGCACGAATGGGTCGGCTCGACCGGGGAAGGACCACCCTCTCACAGAATACCAGCTTCAAATAGTAGCTTAATGATGCTGTGTTTCATATAGTGAGTGTAGAGAACTGGAGACCCCTTTTACTGGAAACGAGGCATTCCATCTTAGTCATCACGGGTGAGAACGCATTTGCATTTTGATTCATAATCGAGGATACATGTATGGGATGTATCTATGGGCCACAGCAACCACTTACCATCAGGTGGACTGTGTGCTTGTTTGTCACCCTATCCTATAAAAAAAAAGCTATAAGGAGGAGTGATACCAGGCCTGGGGTGACGCATCAACGTCCCAGGATGTAAACACCAGCGGCCTTAAAAAGAAGTATAATTCCGCTTCCAGGTCCTTCAAAAGATTCATTTCCAAGGCAAAGTCGGCAAAGAAATTTCTGTCAGTCATCTCTTCCATCTCTGCACAAGGAGGACAACTCACTGGCCCATGCTGCAACGGAGAAAGCTGACCTGAGTAGACTCTTTCTTTGCGTCCAACTCGATTCTCGATGACGGGGGGAATACACCGCCGACCATCCTGCGGTGTTAGTGCTCCATGCCGGATGTGCGGTGCACTACTCCCTCTGGACATCCATAAGTCGAGTGGGCCCGACGGAACCGCTCTAATTGTGCTGAGGACGTGTGCTCCACAGTTAGCTCCGGTACTAACGCGTCTTTTCCAGTACTCCTTTTTTTTTCTCCTTTTCCATGGAAGACGGCTTTTGTACACCCAATTCCTAAAAAAGGCGACCGCTCAGATCCGTCTAACTATAGGCCTATCGCCATCACCTCCTTGTTCTCCAAGATAATAGAATCCAGCATAAACTGCCAGCTCATACGATACCTTGAAGATCACTTGAGGGTCACTGATTAGTGACCGCCAATACGTTTTTCATCGAGTTCGATCAGCTGCTGACTTTCTGGCCAACGTGACTCATAAATGAGCGGAGGCAGTAGAGTGCAAGGGGGAGGCATTAGCCATTACTGGCACATGATTGTAAGCTATTATTGGAAAAAAAATAGTCCCGCTGGGTTTCTTGCTGATTCTTCCCAGGACAGAGGTTTTTTTTTTGCGAACCAGTGGTAAATGAAAAAAGTGACTTTCAATAAGTATTTGTTATAATCTACATTGAATAAACATGCCAAACCCGATCGAAAGCCGTTGAATCGCTTCTTTCGAAGTTTGTATGGGAAGTTCCTTGGGCTTCCCAAGAAATTGTGCAATTGGATCACCAGCTTTTTTGCAGATCGGAGCATCAAAATCGTTTTGGATGGTGCATGCTACGATTACAATCCATTTAATTTTGGTGTTCCACCAGGCTGCATGTTATCACCAACGCTGTTTCTTTTGGATATCAATGATATGTTGCAAACCGGTAACATTCATTGCTATGAGGATGACAGCACTGGTGACGCTCTATACACCGGCCGTGCCAATATTTCTCGGGAAAACATCGCCGAGTACCAGAACAAACTTGTGTCTGAAGTCAAGTCTTGGCTGAACTGAAGGAGAAAGTCTCGGATAGGGAGCAACTACATCCAGACCAGTTTAATCCTCAGAGAACACAAGTCTGCACATTCACCGTTAAAAAAAACCCCTTGTCGTATCTCCTCAGTTTCAAGGCACTCCCCTTGTTGCGTCAGCCAGTATCGGATTTCTGTTTCGGCCTCACATGGAATACTGTTTCCATCTCTAGGCTGGGGTTCTTCAGTACCGGCTTCTTCCACTTGACCGCATACAGCACAGCAGTTGGAATTGTTAACGACCGAGTGCTTTCCGATCGGTTCCATTCACCGGCGCTGCAAACAGATGTTGCATCTCTTTGCATTTTCTTTCGCATCTACCAGGGGGAGTGCTCTGTGGAATTGTTCTGATTAATTCCAGCCGCTAAATTTCATGAATGCCTATTGTGGAAAAACTCTAGAGACCATCCACACCATCTGGATGTTTGGCGGTCCACCACTGTATTTTCACTAGGAGTTTTCTTCCACATATGACCGCTCTGTTGAATAGTTTATCACTGGCGATTTTTCAGGACCGATACGACTTAGGGACCTACAGGAAAAGAGCTTACTTCCTTCTAAAAGGCCGGCAACGCACCTGCAATTTCCCTGTTGCTGTGGTTGTTCATGGGCAGCAGTAGTCATTTACTATCGGGTGAGCAGTGTGCTCCTTTGCCCCCTTCTATAAAAAAAAGACAAGAACATAAACCGTAACATAATTGGTATATTTTATCACCAAGTGGACTGTTAACACTTTTGTCATTTCATTATTTAAATAAAATGGCTAATAATTATTTAAAACAACATGACCTGCCTATATTTGCCTTGATGAATTTCCTTCATAACTATGTTGTACATATTTTTTTATTTGCCTATTCAGCTAAGAGTGGCTGCATAACATAGTGATTATATGTCCTCTGTGGCTGCTTCCCGCTGAACCGTAAGCTTGTCAAATAATCGAAACGCCTCTAACCAAAGTAGCCAATAGCTAGTTTTCGTGTTGACAAATATCACAAGCCAAGGTTATTTTATGAATAGCTGCAATTTAGTTAGTTACTTCTATATAAAAAAGCTACTTAAATAGCTACACATCTCTATGCACAATAAGCAGTTTTACTGTAAGGTAATAGGTGCACAAAAATCATTGACAAAAGTAAACAAAATTTGGATTTTTTTTTGTTTGTTTAGTTTAAATATGAATGATAACTTTGTCAATTTTAATCTGTAATCAATAAATTAGGGTGTGTTGAATAAAAATATTTAAGTGATTCACTATTATTTGTTTAATATTTTATAATAAGTATGAAAACAAAATCTCATCAAATCAATGAATATTAATATGATTACGTAAAAAGGAGCCTCATACACCATCTTCACTCTTTTTTTTATAGGATATGGTGACAAATGAGCACACAGTCCACCTAATGGTGAGTAGTTGCTGCGACCCATAGACACCTACATGTATGCTCAATTACGAATTGTGAGGACTAAGATGGAATGCCTCGTTTCCAGTAAAAGGGTCTCCAGTTCTCTACACTCACCATACGAAACACAGCAGCATTAAGCTACTATTTTACGCTGGTATTGTGTGAGAGTGTGGTCCTTCCCCGGTCGAGCCGACCCATTCGTGCTACAACTATACTATTAATATAACTGCAGCATGGCTCTACCACGTATAAAACGTAAAAAAGGATATCGCCGGGACGGACAAACCTAATTTTGTGACCTCCACTAAACGAACGACAACAAACTTGTTGGACTTCTTTTTTACTGTAAAAAATACTTTATACGAATAAATATTTTTTTAATAAATAGCAAACCTGTGAGATTCCTCTTGGACCACCCAAACACTGTATTGCTTTCTCATCGTTTTTAACAATACCAGGGAATAAAACACACACCAACTCCCGCTTTAAAAAGTTGGAATCCATACTTAGCTAACAAAACTACAGTTCATTAGGAATATCCGAAAATAAACAAGCTTTATACTTTATAACCTAAAATTTTGCAAAGCAGGAAAGTGACACTGACATTGACATTTGTGATTGTGATTTGTGACATATTGACTTTTTTTATGCTCTAAGGTAGACAGAGAATCCAGAGAATACCCTGCACCATTTTAACGTAAGATACGAAAAAGGACCACGTTCGGTCCACATTCATAGAGTTGAGACTGAATCCCGAATGAGTGCTAAATTCCAAAAGCAGTTCCTTAGAACATAGCTATAAGAATGGACAAGGTTCCTCAATTTATTTAAAATAAAATTTTACGTTTTTTTTGTAAATCAATGTTTATATTCAAACTAAGTTTTAGTATAAAATAAAACAATTAAAAAATTATGATGTAAGTTATTGTAGTAAAAGATGATAAAATTGATAACGTTACAATTTATTTATTCGTCACATTGCATAATTCACTCTCACTTAAACCAACTTGTAAACTTCTTAGATCGCTACGAAATGTCAAAGTTGTTTAACAAAGGGTAGTTTGCTAAACAAAAAACCGGCACGGAGAAAGAATCAAACAATCACACCGCTCTGTCTCATTTCTATGCAAGACGTTTGCATAAATCTATCTTTTTCGTGTGCGAATGCGAATGAAGGCGTCAATTTGTCTATAGGTTTCTCTGTCTACGATTTATATTATCTGTGAAGTGGTAACATAGACCATGAAGCTATAGATAAAGATGGAGGCCACACTTGGAACAACGGCTTGAGTCAAATACCTACGTATCTTTATCTCACTCTCTGTGGTCTGACTTCTCTTTTTAGTGTGGAATACAGTATTGCTATGTTTTTATTTAAATATCCTGGTAAATTCTTAGAAATAGTTTCCACACTAACCAAATCGAAAGTTGAGCTCTATAAAACAATGTACCAATAAATAAATAGTTGAACTACGATTAGTTACACTAAAATTCCAAAATTGAAGGTCTCCTATGCATTTTTGGGTTAACGAATCAGTGAATTACAATCCCATTTCCTAAGAGTCCGGTAATGTGGCAACATTAGCCCTATATGTTAACATAAATTAGACAAATATGGCGGTTGTTTACTTAGCAGTTCACAGCGTTGTTTGAGATATATAAAGTTAATTATTGTTATAATTCAAGAAATGATGCAAACTAAAATGCAAAAAATGTGTCCAGGAGGTGATATAAGATTTCATGCGTAAGTGTTTAAATAGTGACTTCTGGCATTGAATACTTGTAAACATACTTCTTTGTATTTTCACTTAATTTTTTGCTGAAACTTTTTACCAGAGTTCTAAACATATTAGTAAATCATAACTTTATCAAAATCAAATAGCTTTACATTGAATTTAATTGACTTTGAACAATTTTATTGTTTTTGTTTAAAAGAAATCGCACTGAAGTAGTGTGACCATATTAAGGATGTATTTGAGACTTTCCGTGTCCTTAACTAATTATATGTACATGTTTCTTATTATGTTACCGGAAATGCATGAAATTTAAGAATTATATACAATTCCTATGTATCTATATAATGACGGATTTCATAGATTTCATAATATTAAATTATTAATTAGTAACATAATAATATATTCTTTTTATTTAGTTTTTTTAGGCAAATAATTTACTTTTTATTTAGTTTTTGTTTCTCATTATTCTGATACTTTACTAACGTTTACAATAATTACGAATATTTTTTTTAGATTTCCTAAAAACAGTACTCGGAGAAATTTGTGGTTATCCATTGTACCATTGAAAATGAAGTATTATGAAAGTGCAAGGATTTGCAATTTGCATTTTCAAGAATCAGATTATGATTCAACAACAAGGCGCTTAAAATCACCAGCAGTTCCTACTGTTATAATAAATCAAGAAACAGTATCACCAGGCAAGGTAAAAATTTAATATAATTTAATTATCTAATTTATCATAATATATTATATATTTAGAAATGTAGTCGTTTAAATGTATGATATAAAGCAACATTTTGTAAAATATGTTATCATTTGCAGACAACAAGTGCATTACATGAAGAGTCTATTGTGCAAATAGCTGCTCTGGCTGTACCAAGCACTAGTTCTGACATTTATGAAAGTACAGTAGGCGCGCGAGTTCATGTCCATCCTGAGGAATGCGGTAGTGCTGTGACCTAATCAATTATGGTAATGTCGATAATTACTACCGATTTAGTCAACAGCTGTCAATTTGGTTTATTGTAACTTAAGGTGATTTTGCAAATAATGAAATAAAATAAATGTGATAAGTACTTACTTGTTTATTGCTAATAGAGAAAAATATTTTTTAAAATGCAATTTAATCACTATCAGATGCAAAAACAACCGACAGAGCAGAGTCGGAATCAGTATCTTCGCCGTCGCTGACTTCAATTACGAATTTGTCGATCGTATTTTCCATTAGTCCGTCTTTTTGCCAGTAATGCTCTTCCAAAATTATAACGTGATCATCGAATCCACACCAATCTTTTTCTGTCACCTGGTTTATAGCCATTTCCGTTACTTCTTTCAATCTTGTTAGGGATAAATCTGAGTTAACGTTGTACTCCCTCACAACTCTCTTGACTTTTGCCCATGCTAACTCAATTGGGTTTAAGTCGCACATGTACGGTGGCAATCTTAAAACCTCATGTCCGTGACTACGGATGAGCTGGTCTATTTTAAAACTTTTCTCTTGGGGCGCATGCAATTTTATCAAATCAAAAAGCTCGCCTTTTCTCATGCTTAGTGAAGCCTCTACATTGTTTCTAATAAGCCATTCTAACATAACCGTTTTAGTGCTTGATTTTGTAGGAACTTTATTTTCCTGAACACTGTGATATGGTGCGTTGTCCATAACGACAACGCTGGATGGTGGCAAATTGGGAATGAACATGTCAGTCGCCCATTTCTCAAAGTTCGTACTGTTCATTTGCCCGTGGTAATCGCCTGTAGCAGTACCAGCTTTGAAAAGCAATTTTGCGCTATCCAAAAAACCACGTCTGGATCCGGCGTGAACGAGAATCAGCCTGTTCGTTGAGCTGGTGTCAGTCAGTATCGCGTCTATATAATCGTTTCTCCAACACTTTTTAAATGTGAGGTTATTGTCGATCCAAGTTTCGTCTAAAAAGAAAATATCGCGATTGTTTTCTCTGTATTGACGAATTTTTTGCAAATAATTTGACCGCGCAAATACAACAGCTGGTCTTTCTACCAAAATCCTTCGCTTGTTGTGACATTTTTGCCATTTATAGCCCATTTTCTTTAGAAGTTTTCGTAAACTTGTAGTCCCCCAGGGAAAATTTATTTTTTCCCGGATTGCCGCCAGAAGTTTAGGACAAGTGGGAACGATATTTTTTGTCAAATAAAATTCTTCTATACATCTGTGTATTACACTTCTATCGAAATCATCTACATTTAAATTCCCCATTTTATTACACGATTTCCCTTTTTTAGAAGGCGAATGAAGAGGTCCATTTTTTGCTTCTGTTTGAATTCTAGACAATGTTCTTTTAGTAAGTCCAGTGTAACGGGCCGCTCGATCTAAAGCATTGTTAACGGGAAAAGCGAATTTATTCTCTTTTTTCTCTTCAACACACATCTGTAGGACATTTCTCGCCATTTCACGTGCTTGCTTATGTATTATAAAAGGTTTTTTCCTACCCGAACTTGCTGGAAGCGAAGTAGTCATGGTTTATTCACGATAAAATAATACAATCTCGACTAATTTTCTGTATCGATAAGCGCGCGTCACAACCGTCAAGGACAACACTCGACTGCAGACAAATGCGGCGAGGTGGTTGAAAGCGGGGCGAGCTGCCCCCGCGCGCCGCCTCTGTCCCCGATGGACATGAACTCGCGCGCGTACTGTAGTTCTGCACTTAAGGAAATTGGAGTGAAACATACTGCCTGTTATATTGAAGACCAACTAGTAAAATACAATGTCAAAAAATTCTTGAAAATTTATGCAATCTTAACAAGTTACCTGTAAGTTTCCTTTTCCTTTATTACTAAATACATAACTTTTCTTGTATTTATTATGACTTTAATATTACATTACATAATATATTATATAGCTTAAAACACATACATATTTAAACTCTTTAGTGCCAATCGCAGTGTGGTAACCGTCACTACGACAATAAGCATGAAGCTTCTTGTTTAATGCTACATTTATGCATGCTCATGAAGGCCCGCTCCGGAGTATCATTTCTGTCTACTAATGGTCTAATAACCTATTACGTGATGTAAATTTGTACTGACATTATGATGTAGAAGAGTTATATGATCCTTTTTTTTTGTTTTTTGAGTTCTCTAATCTCCGGAACTATACCAGTCAGATTTGAAAATATTTTTTTGCATTTTTAAAACCAATTCTTCAGGAAGATTATCTAACATCACGCTACGACCCTTATGAGTGGAGCAATACGATGCAAAAATAACCGATTTCACAAAGTTTTCTTGTTTTCTTAGGTCAGCAGTGAAGACGACGATCCCGCGATGATAGATAGGGGCGTGCAAGTGAAAATAAAGTCTAGTAAAGAAGAAATACTTGAGAAGAAAACTAAGATTCTTAAGCAAAAAGCGGCGCGCCACACTAAAAAAATTCAGGATATGTCTTCTTTAAAATGGCTTTGAGACAACACACGTCGTCGATTTCAATAAACAGAAAAGTTTATTTAATTCTCGCGAAGAACCAGAATATTAACAAGACGTTGAAAATATGTTTCAAAATTTAGAAAAGATACATGCTAGTCCATACCAGGAAAATATGTTATATTATATAACTGGTTACATTATAAAACAAATTCTTACCCGCATTTCTTGTGAACATTGTATAATGCGTTAGTAGCACTTAACTATGTGTCAACAGATCATTCATATCATATGATTGTAAATAAATTTAATTCATTTACGACGTTTGTGAACCGAGGCAAACTTTATTTTCCTTCGGTAGCAGCTTACAAAATTGTAAAATAGTGTGACCAAGTTTTCCAATGAGCTAATTTGATGGGCCAACTTAGAGCCAATAACATTGAAAACAAATTAATTAATGTCGTGTCACAACATTTTACTCCTCTGTTGCAGGAAATGTTTAACCACCCGATCACGGACTCAATTAATTGTAATGATTTGCATGAAACTATGATAGTTAAGATAATAGCTAATTCATTTTTTAATATGCGTATACGTGCTCACTTAACGAGTCATACAGAAAATATACTTAGTGATTTATGTGGTAAGAGACAGAAACTACACAGAGCAATGATATTTAGTCATGTATAATAGACAATATTCAATAAATGATTTTAATATGGAAAATGTTTTTATTTTTTTTTGAGGTTTTTTTATATATTACCGTTCCTATTATAGTACATATGTTACTAAATATCTATGAAAACCGTCATTATATAGAATTCCTAAGAATTGTAGATAATTCTTAAAATGAACAGGATGTGTGGAATATAGTATTATACACATTTCAGCTCAGAGCAGCCTGACACTGATGGGTAAGGTCAGAAGTCTAAGGCAGGAGCTCCGCTAAGCTCTTTAGTCTTCATGGTTTTTTTTAAATAATTGTCCAAAAATAGATTTATAGTCTGTCTGAACAGTAAATCAGGTATATTTTGCCCAATTCATGGAACACCCGGAGTGTTATAATAAATTTTAACTTTATATTTCGTTGGTACCGTTTAGGATTGGATACAATAACTAGAAAATACATTATCGAAATGGTAGTTATAAAATATTCTCTGATATATTTATTTTCCACATTTTCTAAATAGGCTCGGCATTATACGGGTTGTAACGGAAATGCGTGGTCATAATTTAAATACCGGTTCTGCCCATGGAAATGAAAACCTTTCTTCATAAAACCAGTCAATTCCCAAAAATTGTACAAAAATATATTATCTATATAGGCTAGATCTTAGTAGTAAACAGAGATGTAGATATTTAAAATAAACCACTTAATGTAATGCAACTACTTATAGCGATATCCTGGGAAAAATAAAATAAAGGTTACCTTCTTAGAAAGAGAGGGTCTGCCCACAGAGAGCGAGATAGTAATACATAGGTTAAGCTTCAAGTAGGTATTCGGAGTGTGGTCTCCATCCTTACCGTGCGTTTGCACTGACGCGATTTTCACAAAAAAACATGTTTTAAACACTGTTTTCTGTCAATGTATCAAAAAGCGTTCGCATAGTCAAGGAACATTTTTTAGTGAATTATGTTTGACAGTTTATTGTACATTACATATTATAACTATATTATATCTATATATATGCAGAAACAAAATGTTTGAAAACAAATTTGTAGAAATATTGTTATGTTGAAAGATAAGTTTGACGTTGTGTATTTGTAGACACTTTTTAATCGAGTCAGAGAATTTTCAACATAGATTACTGTATATATACTAGAGATTTTCAACAATAATGGGTTCAAGTGATGAAGAGGTGAATAATGGATTCAAGTGATGAGTGTACTGTACATTTACAACAAAAAAGAAAGAAATCGAGGTTCTGGACGCGCGTGCAATGTGTTTGACAGTGATTCGCAGTGGAATACGGAATAGAGACTAAAAACTGTGCTGCATGACGAAGAAAGTGATACATGAGAAAATTCTACCAATTGCATAATCACAACCTTAAACGCCAAAATTGTATTAAGTGTTTAACTAATGAAAATACGGTAACTAAATTATCCAAGAAAATAACATCAACATTTGCGCTGTAATTACAAGTTCAAACAAGAAATTGAAAGAAAAAGCTACATGACACATGAAAATCATAGCCTTGTGGCTTTATAAAAGGTCACCCACCTGTTGCAGACTAGTCAGGCTCTATTAAAGGGTTAACTGAGTACTCTTTGCTGTTGGAATCAATCAACCAGTTTTTAAGGCCTGGCAGATTTTTTAAATACTATAAAACCATCGGACAATCAATTTATATTGTTATTTGATGAAATGTCTTTAAAAAAATGTGATGTATTATCCAAAAGAAGATTTGATTGAAGTGTATTAGGATCATAGTACACAAGGAACATCTTCAGTCATTGTATCATATGCATTAGTATTTATGATTGTTAGTATTAGGAAGACTGAAACAGCCCATTGCCCACTATTTTTCAAATGCATTTTTAACTGCAAATCAACTTACTGTACTTATAAAAGAGGTAATTATTAGTACTTTGTATGATGTTTCATTTTATTTCAACAGTTGAAATTAAAGTTGATTATAAAAGCTCAACGGTTGTAAAACATATTTAATTTTTGATTTCAGGTCTGGAATCAGTCATAGCTGGCATAACTTCCAGGCTCTCAGGCTGGGATGAATATATCTGCAACAGTTTGTGACATGGACGGAGTAAATTTACAAGTTCTCTCTATCTTGGGTGCAAATGTGCAACGACTATATTTTGCATTCCATAACAAAGAGATAGTGACACTTTGATATGCCATATTAATTACATAAGGGATCTTGCAATGGGGTTAATGCATTTCACATTGAAATAACTTTGTTTTGCAGAAGAGACCCATGAGAGCACTTTACAACCTAAGTCCGAAGGAGTCTTTTCAAGAAAGTTTTTTAGAAGTACATATATTAACTATAGCGTTTTAGTAATTTTACGAAAATTTAATGTATGTTTTTTTATTAATTTTTGTTTTTTGTTTTTGTTAATTTAATGTACACAAAAGCAACAATAGTTTTTATTAAAAATAGTAATGTATATTCTGTAAATACTAGGAACAAGTACAAGCTAGTTATATCAGTTATTCTACTTCAAAGAATTAGTTTTCCTTCATGGGGCAAAGTATATGCTTTTATAACAAGTCATAAAATATGCAGCCTATCAAAAACTGAAAATTTTTAACTAAGCAAAGTTGTTCAAAAAAAGGTTATTACAATAAAATATACGATTGATAAACCCCTGGGAGTGGGGTGATTAATATTGTTTCTAAATGTTTTAATATTTAATTGTAAAACATTATATTCTAAATAACATTTTGTTTAAATGACCCGCTTGGACTTTGTTTTCTACGTAGGACAGAGGCTTTTCCCAAACGAGTATAAACATTAATTACTTATTGTGTTTTATAATCAAGTATTCTCTATTAAGTTTTGTAGTTTTGAATAAAATTTGTTCTGTTTACGTCGTAACTGCAAGCATATAATATAGAGACAAAATTATAAGGTTATTTTAAATCAGGGAAATAAATAAACAACCAATTATTATCAAAATGAAATTATTATTTGCTGGTTTTACTCTGCTCTTGTGTACATGAGCTTATTTATTATTTAACTTGTTTTTGATTCAAATATTGCTATTTTAGGTATGGTAGACATGATAGGGTTTTAATTGTGCATGATATTATCAATACATTCATAATTGTAAATCATCTGTATTATTTTGTCCTTTTTACATAGGTAATTGAAATATTGTAATCAGTATTGATTTTTATTTTCTTGTTTTAACTCATCTAATGACTTAATAGACAGAACTAATTTTGCTAAAGAAATTTTGTCTCCTCCCTTCGGTAGTGTTCTAGTATTATGCAAGTTTGAGAAATGTTATTCTGTACCTTAGAATCACCTGCTATTAGGCGGCCATGGCTGTTACATTCCGTCTGGACTGTAATACTAAGCCTGCAAGACCCAACATTGTAGGCTTAGTATAACAATCTTTTTAACACCCTTTGGGTCCATACAAATAAAATGATAAATATTGTTGCCATTATATACAAATTATATTATATATTTTCAGAGTAATCAAATTCGAAACTTAAGCTTAAATACAAATAGTCAGTTTTTTAAAATATCAGTAAAAAAAGCTTCTTCTTTTATTTGCAACTATCCCAAATTGAATCCGATTTATGGGCAACAACGTTTTTGCCTACCGATCGACTAACATGTTGCAAACATAAGCAAGCTCTAACTAATTTTTAATATCTTTATCTTACGAGGAAACTGAAAAATTATTAAATATAGATAGTTAAAAATGCAAACTGTTAAGCAAAATAATAACACACACTCACTCACACTCATATACTACACACTGGCATCTAAGTATTAATTTTACACTTCTAAACTTGTAATGTTGGTTTATGATTAACAAATCTCCAATATTAAATGAACATTTTGCATATTATATTTTATTGTTTTAAGAAAATGAAATATTAACTGAGTCACTACTCACTAAGTTTCAATTATTTCTATGTGAAATACAGAATAAGTTCTTGTAAACGTTTACTTTAACATTTGAATATTAATATAAGTGTGTGACACATTTATAGAATATCTCTCTTGCCTTACTCTTGTACCATACAACTAAACATTTAGCTATAATAGTATTGAGCCATTTGTCGGATTAGAACATAGCACATAGCTAATTATTTTACTTCTTCCCACTTTTATTTATTTCTTGTTTGCGGTATAATTGTTTTTATGTTTTTGTTTTTCTATTTCGTATGTATTTAATGGGGAGGGCTTAGCAGATGTAACACAGGACTGTGACCTGCCACGGTTGCTAAAGATACCTTAATATGCTACTGAGTTCGATTTACGTCTTATCAATGTAATTTTGTAAGTATATGTTTTTATGTAAGGTATATTTGGATTCAATAAATATTATTATTATGTGGGGTATCCATATAGTTTTCTCATCTGGTTGGGTTCTATAAATATATAATTATAAATGAAAATGAAAAGATAAATATACATAAATATCAATGAAATAAAATAAATACAATAATACATAAATAAATGAAAGCCCTACCAGATGGAAGCCCTCAGCAGGGGAGACCAAGCCGCCGAGGGTTAAGGGGAAAGGGAAAGAAACCGGCGGGCGGTATCGAGGAGCACCGCCTTCTGCATTTGAGCTCGGAGCGGTCCGTCACGGAGTCCCAGTCGCCTCAGATGACCCGAGAGGCTAACTGGGTTTAGCCCATTCGCAGAGACGACTACGGGAAAAATTTCGGTCGGCAGACCACCCCACATGTCGGTCACCTCGTGAGCCTTTCACTAGGTTCTCGTCATACGGAATGGTAATGTCGACCAAAAATATCCTTGACTGTGCCCGGTCCATCAGCATAATATCGGGTTTATTCGCAAGAATAGTCCGCTCTATGATGATGGCCCGATCCCAGTAGAGCCTGGCGCGGTCATTTTCGAGCACGGCTTACGGTAAGTACTTATAATAAGGCAGTTTCCGATCCACAAGACCGTATTTCAGAGCGAGCTCCTTCGCGAATTCTGGCTACTAGGCTGTGCCTGTGTAAGTACTTTGACATGCCTAAGTGACTCACCGGGATGGCGACAAGCTTATTATTACTCTTACGAATGTTTGCGTGTGCAGTAAAATCATTTACAATGCACCCTAATAAAACATTTTTTTTTCCAATTTTTATTTTACCACTTTGTCGGCGTGATTGATACACATATTGGTACCAAATTTCAGCTCTCTAGTGCTAACGGTCACAGAGATTAAGCGAGGACGGACAGACAGACATGGCGAAACTCTAAGGGTTCCTAGTTGACTACGGAACCCTAAAAAGGATACAAAGTTTGAGATTTTTTAAAATTGATTTGTCTTGAACGGCCTATATTAGTTATCTTGAACCTTCTCTGCAAATTTGACCGGTTATCACAAAATAACCCTGTTTATCTCAAAGGAAACACAGATTATTGGAATAAGCCTAAACTATGGTAAGCTTTGTAAAATTTTGAGAGAAAGGTGGTACATGGTTTCATATTTCTTTCTCATATATATATATATATATATATAATTAGTAGAACATGTGGAAGAAAAATTTCTTGTCACTTAAAACACATTATGAAGATGGCAGTCATCATTCTCTAAACCATTTCCCATTATCTGGGGTCGGCGCAGTAAACCTTCTTGTTCCATTCCTCTCTATCAGCCGTCATTTCCATACTTACTCCTTTCATTCTCATATCACTCTTCACACAGTCGATCCATCTTTTATTCGGCCTTCCTCTGCCCGTGTGTCCCTCCACATTCATATTCAACACTCGTTTTGTGACATGACTTCCATCCCTCCGCATCACATGCCCAAACCATGCCAATCTGCTTCCTCTCACCTTTTCTACCACTGGCGCTACTTTCAGGCTTCTTCTTATATACTCATTCCTTATCTTATCCATCCTTGTCACACCACACATCCATCGTAACATTCTCATTTCATTCGCATGCAGTCTATTTTCATCCTTCTTCTTGACGGCCCAGCATTCACTTCCATACATGACGACAGGTCGGATGATCGATTTGTAAATTTTCCCCTTCAGCCTTATTGGCATTCGGGGATCGCACGTTGTGGCTGTGACCTGTCGCCATTTCATCCACCCTGCGTTAATCCTATGCTGCACAGCTCTATCTATTCCGCCGTCGGCTTGAATGAGGGAACCGAGGTACTTGAAATCTGAGCAGGTAGGCAGTATAGCGCCATCCAACGACATGGGTACAGGACTGGAAAGACCGCCGAAATCACAGCACAGATATTCGGTTTTGGATCTGCTGATCTTCAAGCCAACACTTTCCAGCCTCTGTTGCCACCCCGTCAGTCTGCTCTGTACCTCGATGCCTTCTTCCCCGACAAGCACGATGTCATCGGCAAAGAGCATGCACCAGGGTGCCTCATCCTGCAGGTCCGACGTCAAAGCGTCCATAATCAGTAGGAAGAGGTAAGGGCTCAATGCCGACCCTTGGTGCAGCCCTACCGCCACATCGATACTGCCCGTAGTTCCCGCGGCAGATCGTACACATGTACGGGATGCTCTGTACATAGCACGGACTAACCTCACATACTTCCCAGGCATACCTTTCATCTTTAACGCCCACCACAAAACCTCACGGGGAACCCGATCGTACGCCTTTTCAAGGTCGACAAAAACCATGTGCAGATTTTTATGCACGCGCTTGTACTTTTCGCACAATTGGCGTAATGCAAAAATGGCATCTGTCGTACCTCGACCGGGCATGAATCCGAACTGGTTTTGTGTTATCTCACACTCTTCTCTCATTCTTCTCTCTATTATTCTTTCCCAGACTTTCATCGTATGTGACATGAGTTTTATTCCCCGGTAACTGCTGCAGTTTTGAACGTCTCCTTTGTTTTTAAAAATGGGGACCAGTATACTACTGCACCATTCCTCAGGTATTTGTTCTTCCTGCAACAATTTACCGAAAAATAAACTCAACCACTTCCATCCATCCGCACTCAGCAACTTCCACACTTCTACTGGTATTCCATCTGGGCCGACTGCCTTCCCATTCTTCATATTCCTAACAGCCATTTTTACTTCTTCCACACTAATTTCTCTCACTAAGCCCATATTCACTGGTGGGTTTTCAAGCATACCATTCCATTCATTCTCCTCATTCATCAATTTCTCAAAATACTCCTTCCATCGCTTCTTTATACTTTCATCGTCAGTCAAAATCCTTCCAGAATCATCTTTTATACATTTTACATGTGAAACATCTCTTCCATTCCTTTCTCTCGCTCTTGCAATTTGAAAAAGTCGTTTTTGACCTTCGGGGCTTTCAAGGGACCGATATAATTTATCTTGCGCCTCTGCCCTACAAATAGCAACTTCCTTCTTCGCTCTCTTCTTACATTCTTTATACGCCCCTCTCTTACTTTCTTTTATGGATTCATTCTGGTCTTCTACGCTCTGCCATTCTTTAAAGGCATTTTTCTTTTCTCTCAAAACTTCTCTAATACTTTCACTCCACCACCACCCATCCTTATCTATCATACGCTTCCCTTTTGTTTCTCCTAACACCTTCCTTGCCACACTTCGGATACAATCAGCCATTTCCTTCCAGCACTCATTCACACTCATTCCTTCCATCTCACCCATCTCTATCATCTTGTTTACAACTAGCTCTCTAAATTCACTTGCATACTCCTCCTTATGCAACAAATGCCACTTTATTTTGGGTGGGGGACGATCCTTATGTTCGTTGAGGCGAACAGTTAAGCAGATGTCAGCCAGCAGAATTCGGTGCTGGGATACTAAGTCTTCACCTGGAAGCACTTTGCAGTTTTTTACACTCTTCTTATGAAGACACTACACTTATTATGAAGATGGCAGTGACAAACTAAATTATTTGATAAACAGTTTTCTACATTTCTTTTTTAAGTTATGTATTTTAATTGAATAAATAATTAGAAATTTGTATTGTATTTTATTATGTTCTTTTATATCGAGCTCTGGGACAGGCAACCTAAAAAAATACCCCAAAAAAAGAACAAAATTTTTCCACCTCACGAGAGAATTGCAGATAATCTGATTAATGATAAAGATGGAATTTGTGGAGATATATACCACATTTAATAGTTTCACTCAATAGTGCCTCTCAATGGATAGGTCATAAGATGAACATGGACAAAACAAATATCATGCTTAATGTCCGTGTCACACGTATGTCGGTAGTTGTTGGGAGCACTAAGCTGGAAGTTGTTGACGAGTACGTTTACCTGGGACAAATAGTCTTGACTAGGTAAGTCCAACTTCGAACGAGAGGTCAATCGACGGATTCAACTCGGCTGGGCAGCGTTCAGGAAATTACGACGCATCTTCTCGTCAGTTATACCTCAAAACCTGAAAACTAAGTTGTACAACCAGTGCGTGTTGCCAGTGATGACCTACGGAACCGAGACGTGGTCCTTCACTGCTGGCCGTATGAGGACGCTCAAAGTCGCTCAGCGAGCTATGGAGAGGGCTATGTTCGGAGTTTCTCTGCGTGATAAACATAGAAATGAGGATATCCTCAGTAGAACTAGAGTGACCGACATAGCTCAACGGATTAGTAAGCTGAAGTGGCAATGGGCCGGCCATATAGCTCGAAGAACCGAAAATCGTTGGGGAAAAAAGGTTCTCGAGTGGCAGACTAAAGGTAGGCGAAGTGTAGGGCAACCCTTCACGAGATGGAGTGACGACCTGGTAAGACATGCACGTAGTCGATGGATGCATGTGGCTCAGGACCGTGCTTTGTGGCATACCTTGGGGGAGGCCTATGTTCGGCAGTGGACTTGTGAAGGGTTGTAATGATGATGATGATGATACCACATTTATATTTTGTATTAAGTTATCATTCGTCTCCGCTAGGGTTGATAATGTTTTGTGATGTTTACCAACTAAATTGGATAACAGAAAAACACGATTTAAAACAAATCGCGAAATATTAAAAAACAACAGTGCGAACGCTAACGTTGACAAATCTATAGATAAACAAGTAAAATGTCTATGTTGTAATCAATGCGAACACAGCTACAAACAAATCTTGATATCTGTTAAAAATTTTACACAGTTTTCGTGAGTGCGAACGCCACCATCAACAAAACATGTTGTGTGATTTATTTTATACGATTTGTTTCAAAACATTACATGTTGAATGTTTCTCAGTGCAAACGTACTGTTATCTATAACTTCATGACATAGACTAAGACCTAAGAGCATGGAGTATAAAGGTAAGGAGGACAATCTCCCATAGGAGAGTAATTGAAAATTTGTACTATATCCGTAAGTAGTAAATAACAGTTCAAAAACTCTCCACAACAGCGCTCGAGTAGCCAGGGATAATACCATGACTCTTAGGTATGGAGCATGGAGGTTGGAGAACAGGAGAACGATCGCTACACACTAAAGCATAGCAATTTATAGTGGCGCTGCCGTCGGTGAGTAGTGGCTGCGAAGTTAGCTGCTTATGAGTACAAGTAGATGAAGTTAGTTGAATAATGTACAAATTTTCTTCGCAGCATTGGTGTGAAAATTTTCATGCTCCGTAATTTTTTAATTTTTGATAAAAAGAAACATTAACAAATGGAGAAATATTTTATTGTGCGTGGATGTGCAAGTGGTTTAGCATCTGATCGCAAAAATAGACTGAAAATGACTTTTATTGCGCGAACTTAGCGATCGCAGCGCTTCACTTATGGTGTCCATATTTCTGGGAAACTATTTTCTACGGCGATCGTTCTCTTGTTCTCTAACCTCCATGCCTGAGAGTGATAAATAATAAATATCTATTTATCTATGGTAGTACATTGGAAAGTGACGTAAAGAGAGAATACTATTGAGTGTAGAAGTAAGGATTACCAACTCCTATAGGAGAATCGTAGACAGAGAATGAAATTGTCTGTCTACGAGGAGAATAGTTGAAAAAGTGTACATCTGTAAGCAGTAAATAACAGTTTAAAAACTCTCCCCTACAGCGTTCGAGCAGCTACGGGGTATGTTAAATCGCCGTAAAATACGTTGAGAGTGATTTTAAAAATAAAAACTTTGAAAGCAATAAAATAATTATTGTAAAAAGAATTATGGCAAAAGTCTGTATAGTAAAAAAATTATAAAAAGTTCTTCAAAATTTAGACTGTAGTTACAGTGGTGCCATCCTTATTTTACGCTTTCCTACGGACACCTTTTATACAGAATCTACACTTCTTACCTCTACACTCCATAATATGCAGACAGAGAAACATATAGATAAATTGACGCCTTCTTTCGCATTCGCACACGAAAAAGATAGATTTATGCATACTTCTTGCATAGAAATGAGATAGAGCGGTGTGATTGTTTGTCCCTTTCTCGGTGCCGGTTTTTTTGTTTAGCAAACTACACTTTGCTAAACAATTTTGACGGTTCATAGCGATCTAAGGAGTTTACAAGTAAGTTTAAGTGAGAAAAAAGTGTTTTGTGAGCTTAAGATTGGTGAATCTTGTTCAGTTCAGTTCTTAGAAAAATTTAAAATTTTATCTAAATATGTTTAAAAGTCATATAGATTATTGTATAACCTAAAACTACGTTATCGTTCTTTCTCACTCGAGGCCACGCTAATCATTAGTCTATAGGTTTCTCTGTCGACGCCATAATACTATTCTCCGTCTACGGCTATTGACTCATAACCGTAGAGTAATTGCATACATACGTATTCAAAACGTTAACCTCAACACATGGAGTATAGAGGTAAGGAGGACAGTCTCCCGTAGGAGAATAGTTGAAAATGTGTCCATCTGTAAGCAGTAAATAACAGTTCAAAAACTCTCCAAAACAGCGCTCAAATAGCTACAGGGATCTACGTAAAATACGTTGAGTGATTTCGAAAAAAAAGTTGAACGCAATAAAATAACTATTATAAAAAGTATTATGGTGTATCTGTGCAATAAAAAAATTATTAAAATTATTAAAAATTAGACTGTAGCTACAGTGGCGCCACCCTTATTTAGCGCTTTCCTACGGACAATTTCCATGGAATTAAAAATATACTTTTCTAAATGAAAAAAAGTGTACCAGCCGGGGGCACAAAAGAGTGTTCTAATTTGTAACCCGGGTAGGAGATATATGAAGTATCAGCCGGAGACGACACCTGAGTCTCGGTCAAAAAGAGCAAGGCCAGCTTCGCCGTCTCCGGCTGGTAGTAGACAGCATTAAGATAAGAATGAAGTGTCCTGATGTTGCGAAAATTCACGGAGTCACGAGCTGAATCCCCCCCCCCTCCCCAGAATAAACGGAGCAGCCTAATTACTCACGCTCAGGAAGAGTATAGTAGCTTGGTCGTGGATGCTCAGCGAGGGATTCCCCGTCACCAGGAGTGGGGGTACCCTCTCGGGTTAGTTTTTATTTGATTCCACTACGATGTTAAGGAGGAGTGGGAATTGGGCCTCCAGCCCAAGCGAAACGCAGAGGTAAACCTCTACTTTACGCAGGTAATCTGTGAGGTCGTGTTACCACCCCAGTTCAAGCTGGCCCATCCAAACGACATCAATAGCCGCTGCGTAGCTCTACCACTGTCAAGTCAAGAGGATGACTGCCATTTTGGTTCATTTCAGCTCAGTCTTATAGCAGCTACCCTTCATTTTTTTGTAGGATAGGGTGACAAACGAGTATACAGTCCACCTGATGGTAAGTGGTTGCTGTGGCCCATAGGCATCTACATATATCCTCGATTACGAATCAAAATGCAGATGCGTTGTCACCCATGAGAACTAAAATGGAATGCCTCGTTTCCAGTAACAAGGGTCTCCGGTTCTCTACACTCACCATACGAAACAGCAGCATTAAGCTACTATTTTACGCTGATATTCTGTGAGAGCGTGGTCCTTTCCCATTCGTGCTATAACTATACTACCAATAGTATAACTGCAGCATGGCTCTATCACGTGAAAAAAATCTTATTAAAATATTCGTTGGTAGCCTAAAATCATAAATATTTTTTGATAGTAAAATAGTTTGTAAGTACTCAACAATGAAAACAGTAACAACACCGACTAATATAGTATGCTGGCTACATATTTTTTATAACTTAGCCTAAAATTAATTCCCCTAATCTTGGACTATTAGAAATAAGAAATACTGGCAACATTCTACTGTTACGTAATCTCGAAACATTGACATTTGACATTCGTGCTTCGAATAACCTTCAAAATTGTGTTGGAACAACAAATTAAAATATAGTTAAATGAGTGTTTACGAGTGAGACGATATTGCTTCAGACTTTTTGTTCACTTTAGTATTGTTTTTGCACCATTTAAATACACAGGACTGCATTTTGTAGACAAATTTACTGCACGACGCCCCGGAAAGTACTGAGCGAAAATGAGCGTAGCAGATAGTACTGGGCGTTTAATTCAGAAACAGTTTTAAAAAACAGTTTGTCAAAGAAAAACGAACAAACAGTTTCTCGAAGATCCAACATTAGGTTTAAAAACGAACGAAATAAATACAGTTCTACATTTCATTCTCGGAATCGGAACTGTCTCAATCGCAAAACGTTTACAAAATACATGTTCGTTTGGTAGATTCATAGGTTGGATCAAGTTAATACTCTATTGCTATTGCTTTATGAACTATTGTCGTATAAATAGAAAACAGTTATAGTAACTACTTTTGATTTGACGTTACGCTTAAAGCTAAAATAAATCTTATTTATATCTATACACAATTCAAATTTGGTTGTAGACGGTTGAACAAACACGAACAGACCGAGAAAAAACGGTATTTTCGGTTTTCTCTTATTCTTTTATGTAACTATTTGTGAAGATCGGCTTGGTCAAACGTACGTTTTTTGTTTTAAAATTTAAATCAGTTTCATTTCATTTGTCGTCAAGTAACGCTTGTCTACGCTTACTGTGTATTTCCAAAGAAGTGACTATATATTTACACGCGAAAAGCGTTTTGTGTGATTTATTGTATATATTAATTGTTTAATAGTTTTGTAGGTAATTTTGTGAATATAGGTAAATTTGTGAATAATAGTTTTGTACTTTTGTTATTAAACTTACTTACTTACTTACTTACTTATCGTCACGCACATTCCCTAACGGGGTAGCCAGAGAGAACAGATCGCCAAGTGTCACGATCCTTACATACCTCTTTCGCTTCTTTCAGGTTCATTAACTTCTTCATACATGCACGTCTAGGTATCCGAGTACTTTTGACCCTCCCCTCTTCGAGCAATTTGCTCACATGGTCTTCGAAAGTTAGTCTCGGTCTACCTCGACACCTTTTAATATTTACTTTCGCTCTATATATTTTCTTCACCATTCGGTCTTCACTCATTCGTTCAACGTGCCCAAACCATTGGAGTACGCCCCTATCAATTTTTGTGATAAGAGTTATTAAAACATTTCGAATTTCCTAAAAAGTGACTGTATGTTTACGCGCGAAAAGTGTTTTGTGGGATTTATTGTATATATTAATTGTTTAATAGTTTTGTAGGTAAATTTGTGAATAATAGTTTTGTACTTTTGTTATTAAAACGTTTTTTTTTGTGTAATTTAGTGACATACTTTCGAAAATGTCGCAAAGAAAAAATGCTAGTGAAATATGGAACTACTTCGAAAAGGTGGAAAATTTGGGAAAGGCGATCTGCTTTACGTCCAGAGAAAGTTACAGCTATAAATCGACTATGGCGAACCTGAAAAACCATCTTAAAAGAAAGCACGTAAGTTTATACCTCTCACTACCATCACAAGTGCAAAGGTCCGAGACTCTACCCCCTACCACTCCGTCAGCCTGTAGTGTAACTGAACTGATGCCATCAAGTATTGCCAGCTCATCTGCAACAAATAGTATAGAGGAGAACCGACAAAAAGCTGCAATTAGTACAACTCCCTCTGGGGATAATAGACCAGAAGGTGCCACAGAAACCCCTAACCCGAAGCAAAAAAGGCAAAAGATAATGGATACTTATGTCCCAAAAAAAATTTCTAAACAGCAAAAGCAGCTAATTGATCGCGATGTGTTAGAGCTCTGCATAGACTCTTTTCATCCTTTTTGCATCGTGGAAGAACGTGCATTTAAAAAACTAATGCGTTGGATACCGGGATATACTTTACCATCCCGGAAAACCTTATCCAATAGCCAATTAACTTTGCTATATAATAACACAAAAGAAATAATTAAGCCACTTATTAATACAGATTGTGATGCAATCTGTGTCACATTAGACTTGTGGACGTCACGGAAAACGGAGTCGTACATAGCTGTCACTGGACATTTCATTAGTCGTGACTTTCAATTGAAAACTATTCTTTTAGATTGCTGTAGTTTTTCTGGACATCACACAGCAGTGAATATAGCTGCAGAATTACGGCGTATATTAGATGACTGGGATTTAACCCGCAAAGTCAACTTTGCGGTTTCGGATAACGCCTCCAATGTTACCAATGCCGTGAAAGACCATTTGGGCTGGAAGCACTATGGCTGTTACGCCTATACTCTCAATTTAGTTTTACAAGATTCTTTAGACTATTTTAAGGACAATTTAGGAAAAATTAAAAAAATTGTTGCATTTTTTCATAAAAGTACCACGGCTTCAGAAAAATTAAATCAGCAACAGATTTTTAATGGAAAAGCACCGAAACGGCTTATACAATCTATAGAAACAAGGTGGAAGTCTAGCATTTTATATGCTAGAGCGTATCACACAGATAAAGGATGAAGTTAAAATTACCATAGCTCTTCTCAACAACAATTTACCCATCATTTCGGAAGAGTAGTGGTCAATATTTCCAGATATATGCCGAATTCTGAAGCCTTTTGAGGAAATGACTGCATGCATGAGTGGTGAGAAATATGTCACTGGAGTACGGTACCACCCAATTCTGGAAATATTGAATCTTTTTTGAACGCACTACGGTTCAATTTTAACAAAAGGCTTGGAAACGTAGAAAAAAGTGGTACATTTTCTCTGTGCACTTTCTTAGACCCCCGGTACAAGATGGCTGCTTTTTCGGACCCAACAGATGCGGAAAATACAAAACGTCGTGTACAAAATCACGTCCAAGACCTGATTGCACGGAATTGGCATCCAACATCCGAAACCGATCCGTCCACGTCATCGGCCTCAAGCAGCAGTTACAACACGGCCTGGAGCATTTTTGACCAATTTATGTCCACCACCGTCACGAAGCAACAAGGAACACCTCTTTCGAAAGCTATAAAATAGGTGCAAATGTACGTCGATGATGACATTTTGCCACGTAAAGACGCTTCTGGTAACCTGTCAAACCCTCAAGCGTGGTGGTATAGTCATCGCCATATTTACCCAAACTTGGCAGAAATTTTCAGAACCAATTGCAACATAGTTGCAACATCTGTGAGTTGTGAACGTATGTTCAGTAAAACTGGCCAAATAATATCAGACAGGCGAGCCAGTTTAAAGACGGATAAAGTGCGGCAGCTTATGTTTTTAAACGTAAATTTAGACCAAATCCGATTTAATTTGTAAATATCTTTTGTTCTAGTATTGTAGATAGTGTAAATAATGAAAACGTGTATATAAAATGAACTTTTAAATACGCCTGTTGCATTTGTCAGCCAGTCCTAAGCCTGGAAAAAGTATGAAGGGAAGTTCGTTTTATTATTTTGTAAACAAACATATGGTGAATTCGGTACGTACACTGACGGGATTTTTTGTGAAAAACTGTTTTTTTTTAAACTGTTTCTCATAACTGTTTCTCATTTCAACAAAACGGTTTCGTTTCGTTTTACAAAAAACCTGGAATGACCCAGTACTAGTAGCAGCTAATGGTGGTTAATATAGCGCACAGCGCCATATTATAGCGCGCTATCTCTTCATAACACATAGCGCGTGTTATATAAGTAGTCGCCATGGCGCTATTGCGCTATGGCGCTTTGGCGCTATTAAGTATAATATCTAGCGGCAATTAGTTATAGCAGCAGCGCTGTTGGAAGAGGATGTGTTACGCAAATTTGATCTCGTAGCGCGCTATTCATCGCGCGCGACCTAATTTAACGTTAGACGTTGTTTAGTTAGTGTATACTGTGTATTCATAAATGATCAAAGGACACAGTTGTGATAAAAGAAGCCTAACTTAACCTAACTTAGATGTAAATAAAATATAGATACAAAAGTGTATATATTAGTGTACGTAAATAATTGATTTTTATAAATACAATAAATAAACTTTTATTTGATTTATAATTTATATTAAGGTTATAATAATGTTAGATCAATTATAATAAAAAATAATTAATTTTATTTCGATTCTAAAAATAAAATAAATCCTATTTTAAAAAGTACATGACTTAAAAATATTTTTAAGATTATAGAAAGTAGTAAGTCTAAAAAGTATGAAAAAGCGTGCATTGGTTTTTCTTTACCGCTTTATTTTATTTTAGTCTAAAATGCGACTTATTACGAAATGATGTTCTTATATAGCACGCGATCTATCCAATGAACGACATGTAATGTAACGTGCTGAGATATAACGTGCTGCAAAACTTAACGCGCTTACCGGCCTCCTACACGCTTTTTTTACAAATAGCGCGCTATAACATAGCGTGCTAGAAATTTGTATTTTATAGTCTGTAGCGTGCTATTTATTTATAGTCGTTTTGAACAACTTTAGTAGCAGCGTAGTTTGTTTGATGCATGATTGTGCGTGAACGCGTGTGCTTATAATTGCCAACATAAGTAGTGAGCACACTTTTTATTGGTCGATACGACGTTGACCACGCGGAAGTTCAACGTGATTGGTTCATCAGTCGATTCTCGTCGTCTATTGGTTTCGAACGTATCATTCGGCTTCCGCACACTTCAGAGCAATAATTTTAGTGATAACTTTTTAATTTTTTTTTAATTTTTCGTTAATTGTTTTTGTTACCTCGTTGTTAATTGTTGTTTGTGTATTCCTTGTTATTAATTGTTTTTGTTATTTCTTGTTTTTAATTATTTTTGTTGTTATAATTTGAGTGTTCAGATTTTGGTCCAAATATGCAGAGAAGGAAGAATTCGGTGTTAAAAAGACAATCCCGACAAATGGTTCTATTCAGTGTTTAGTTACTGCTTAGGTACTGCAAAAAACATCATAGACGTATATAAACAGACTGCTAAGGCGACTAATGTCTCAGTAGCTACTATATGGCGCACCGCAACACCAGATTTTATGGAAGGTATGTACCTCTTCCTTCTTCTTAATAAAATAATCAATTCTAACCATCTGGTATACATTAAATATTTTATAGTAGATAATAAAATAACGGACACGAATATCTGCAACATTACTGTATCAAAGTAAAAGTTGATGTGTACGGCGAAAATATTCAATTACGAATTGAAATAATAAAGGTACCCAATAATTTTGCCCGACAGTGTACCTAACTCCCACCACAGTTTATCTGTGCTCACGACTTGTGTTGGCAACTATACATAAAGGAGCGGTGCGGAGTTTTTTGGCTTCACCAATAATAAAGGACGCGCTGTCTACCCTTTTTTTTACTTCATCCGAGTTATTATATATCATTATACATTAAGCCGTGCCGTGTAGTGGCGGTTGAGAATATCCACTACCCCATATCTTCCCGTGGGTGTCGTAAGAGGCGACAGAGAGACACATAAAGAAGATGGGCAGCAGCATCTTCCTAAGAACAAAAAAAACATAATAAAAAATGCGGTTGCCAACCCGCTCGCCAAGCGTGGCAACTATGGCAAATATCTCCCCATGAGCAATGACGCAAATAAACTGCCCCCAGTCCCCGGCGGCCCCGCTATTCCTGGCTACGATGGCGACCATGGTAACGGCGGGGCAGGGGGTGCTAAGAATCTCCGGTGGAGGTTCGGTTGCCATCTACGACGACTCGACCTGGCAACGTATAACGCACGCACCCTGAGGACTGACGAGAAGATACTGGAGCTGGAAGAAGAGGTAGACAAGTTGCGCTGGCATATTATTGGATTATCTGAGGTCCGAAGAGAGGGGGAGGACACGGTAATCCTCGAGTCCGGCAACTTGTTCTATCACCGGGAGGGCGACCATCTGTCCCAAGGAGGTGGCGGATTTATCGTCCACAAGTCTCTCGTCAACAACGTTGTAAAGATTGGGAGTGTGTCGACGAGGGTCGCTATCCTGATACTCAGAATCACCAAACAGTATTCGCTGAAAGTCATACAGGTCTACGCCCCAAACTCGGCACATCCCGATGAGGAGGTGGAGGAAATGTATGAGGATATTTCTAGAGCCGTGCATTCCTCCAAAATCCACTACACAGTGTTGATGGGAGACTTCAACGCAAAACTAGGCACAAGAGAAGGCGGTGAGCTGAAGTTAGGGAAATTTGGAGTAGGGCAACGGAACCGTAGAGGCCAGCAGCTGGCTGACTTTATGGAGAAAGAGGGACTCTTTATGATGAACTCTTTCTTCCAGAAGCGGCCCCACAGGAACCTGGTGGAGCCCCGACGGTTCGACAAAAAATGAGATTGACTTCATTATGACGACCAGACGCCAACTGTTCAGTGTCTCAGTGATCGCAAGGGTGAAAACCGGCAGCGATCACCGAATGGTTAAAGGCACACTGAACCTAAACGTTAAGTTGGAGAGGTCTCGTCTGATGAAGTCAACGCTCCGTCCCCCTCGTGCTCTAATCCAGAATCCCGAGACTTTTCAGCTCGAGTTACGTAACTCGTAAAATTTAAAAATCAATTACATAGATTGAAAATATTAATGTTATTAGTAATGCACATTTAAATTTTAACCAAATATAATGAAAAATAGTTATCATACCCAAAATTATGACATTAACAACAAATTCATTCATTAATATAGAAATAAATTAATGTATAGAATTAAATCAAAGTTAAATTAAATAAATATATTAAAATCTAAAAAAAAATAATAAATTAATGCATGAAAATCTACAAAAAAGATTGATATATATTAATGTATTTTAAAAAAAAACTAAATTTATATTTTCAATTTCCTTTATAAAATGCAAATTACATTGTAAAAAAAAAGTTATATTGTAAAATTTATTTAGCATGGAATAAAAGGCGTTTTTATTTTTATTTATTTTTATTTTTACTTATTTTCATGAAATTAAGATTAAATAATAAAAAACGAATCTTAGACTATGCATATCTTGCATGTTTGCGAAACTAAACACCAAAATAACACAACACAGTAGAATTAAAGCCTTTAACAAAATAATGTGCTTACAAAAAACAGTAAGTACTAATCAAAGTAGGTTATTCATAAAAGAAATATAACGAATTTAACAAATATGTGTTTACAGTTTACAATTAGTACAGATACCGTAATTTTTACCATTTATTACAGAATTTTATTTTACTGTTTTTTTTTAATTATAAGGGCTATCCCATTTGAGACTATTCGCGTTCACACAGAGCCATATTTAAGAAGAAATTGAAATTTAAAAATGCGTTTTTTAATGTAATCAATAGGCGAACTATAATATAGTATTAATTAATATGTAATGATTTAAAAAAAAATGTGTTTATCTAATAAACTCGGCACACAAATATAATAAAGCCACATTAAAAAATGTGTTTTTAACAATAACTTATTTATATTTTGCCATTTAATAAAATTTAAAAAAATGCTGCTTATCATTTAAACATTTTTTATATCATGGTCCTGTGCGAGTGGAAAAGTTGACGAAAGGCGACTTAATTAAAAACGGACCTAGTTCGGCTACTGAGGGACCACTAGTAATAATAAATCAGAATAGTATAACACTCCACTCTTACGTAGGTACGTCAGAATAACATTACACCTTTTTAATTTCACCGTAGTCGGTTAAATTATGTGAACAGCCTCTTTTATAAAATTCCAGTGTGTGACATAACAAACACCATAACACACGTAACGAACTGGAACAAACACACTCGAAAATTCAAAACTCGACAATGAATACCGATCATAAATGATGCGCGATTTACTTAATAAAACTTGACATACACTGGTAATTGACTACAAATTTCGAATCAGGAATCTAGTAAACGATATCTTTGTACTTCTCACGTAGAATTGACATATACACTGCCCGAAATTTGTGCTCTAAATTATGGAACTTACAGTTGTTTTCGGTCACGACTACAAATGAAAAAAATATGTCAAAACTGACATTTGACAGTAAGCCTACGGCATTGCCTCATGTAAATTAGGTAAATAATGTTGTTTAATGTTGAAAACAAAAAATGTTATCCCATATCGAATCGGAGTAACACACTGGGTAACTTTTGGAGACACAAATTAGAACGAGATTTTTTCCACTAGCATTGTATTATTGCAATAAATTATACATTATCACACGGCATCTTTATTGCTTTCAAATTAAACTACAATTTTAAAACCATAATGCTATATTATTTTTATTTGTTGCATTTTTTCGTCCCGTAAGTTGATAGGAGACAAATAAATTTTGTATGCAGCTTTATTTTGTTGATTCAAAAATATTTTTTATTTTTATGTTTAAGCCTATTGAATCTTATGATTATTTCTACATTATTCTAAACATGATTATCAATGTTTTATTAATTAATAATATTATCATACTTTTTGTTAGCGTATGGTATTCACAATCAAACACGGGCCCAATCAAAACTTTCAAAAAGTACATTTTTTACGACCTTACCCATATATAGTTTTATTAAAGTTTTTTATTAAAGTTAACATTGAGTTAAGGGCCTATACAACCTCAAATGGCTTAGCAAGATCCTCCGTTATGTCGAAAATATTGCAGCATTAATTTTGAAATAAATATATGGTAAAGTTAAAGATTAATGTTTAGTACTATGATAGACGAAAACACGATTTCGTAAAATTTTCTCGATAGAAAAAAATCCAAAGTTACCTCCAAACTGAATACTAAACCGCTGGTATTCACAAAATACTTTTAATTTGATCATGAAACTTTGCATACTAAATGAAGTAACTATAAAGCAGGGCTTACGTTTTTCATTTTTTTTAATTACCATGATTTTCACTGTAAAAAGAAATTACACTATCCGCGTCCTGAAGTTTTTTTCCCTGCCGCCCGATAGTCCCACTCAATCTCGCTTCGGCTTTCGGGAAAGCTGTGTCACTTACGATCTGGATACACATTACGTAACAGGACGAGGTAAAATTAAAATTGGAAATAACCGTAATAAAAATAAGAAGCGACTGAGTTGGCGTAAAGAAACAGGCATAAATATGATAAACCTAATAAAATAAGTATCTAACGACCTATCTACTTACAATATTAGTAATTACAAACATGTCGTTGGATAGCATACGACGAGCGGGGAAGTGGGGACGAAATTAGATCTTTAGCTGAGGTAGTATAGGCCCTTAAATGTTCCGAGTGAAAATGTACACCACTTTGTGGCCATCAATTCAACTCTCAGGTGATTATCTCTTAAACCATTTAACTTATTATTTTTGTCATTTTGCAAAACATAAAGTTACAGACTACATATAAACATTAGATTGCCTCAAAGGGTGGATTTTTGCCATAGTTGGCATGCTTGGCACTGTACATAGTCCCCTCATTCCTGAGAGGTTTATGGAACAATTAATCTATTGTGCTGCTCCAGTGCATGTTGGCGGACTTCACATGTCCTTAAAATATTTTATTCCTTAGTTACACAACTATTTTTATTTTTATTTATTTTTTAGTCATGCAGTTTTTCCCATAAGATGTGATGATACTTCACCACAGAGAATTAGGTAAATCAGCACTTAAAATCGCAATTAACAATTTCATTGGTGCCCAAAGCGATTGAATCCAAATTGCTTGCTAAGCTTCTTGGCTCACATTATGTATAAAACATTAAACTATTGAAAATACTTGTTAGTTACCTAATTGCTAATTACATGCAAAATAAAAAATGGCTCAACTTTAGAAACAACAACCCCAAAAATTGGGTTTATATTCCTATGGTAGGACGGGTTAGTGACGATTTATCATGTACTAAAATATCATAGGGCAGAAATTCATAGTTTTTAAGATTCAATTTTTTGAAAAATCACAAACACAGAAATGCAATTACAAATGTTAAATGATAAACTATTCATTTCTTGATTCTTAGTATGTTAAAAAAATAATACAATTACAAAACAGTGAAACTCAATGTATTTACGATGTACCAAACCACCTATCTACCAATAATATTTGTTACTGTGGTCCTTTCTTCAACTGATTTAGTAACAGTGAAGTGACACTGGTGTTAGCCTTTCTTTCAAGCTGCCGGTGCTTTTCGGAAGTGGGTTTTCATTGATTTAAGGACTTCCTTAAAACAATAAAATATAATTTTGTATGAAATAGATTTATTGGTTTTATTTTATTCATTTCCTGTCATATTTGTAGGTCCCAACATTCTCACAAATCAGAATAGGCCAACCCCAATTACATGTAGTCTTGATGCTACTACCCCAATAGAGCCTTTTCATAGCCAGAAGCATAGAGGCAGCGCAACTTGCCTCCATAGCTATGACTCATGTGGTGTCTGTCATGCAAGGGAGAGAGCTACACTTCCCGAATTGCCAGAGCAGTTCTATCCTAAGCTGTTACCTAAATAATAAAATTGACTTTAAATGTAATTGTCAATTTCGGGTTACATATCATCAAATTTAGCATAACCTTAATGTAATGTCTGTTTCCATTTCTTTGATATTGTCTCCTATAATTTATTCCACAATTTCTACTTTGCAAACATAACATTCCTTAGCACCCTTCATAGAGGGATTAAAAAGAGAGGATGGTCCACTCTTTTGAACCCCTCTGTGGGGTTGCTGTTTCTAAAGCACTTTTAAACAACTTTTTATTAGAGATGGGCTGAATATTTGTTTTATATTCGGTATTCGGCATATTCTGCAGCTTTGCCGAATTTTCGTATTTGGCCGAATATTCGGCAAAATCACCAAATATTTGTTAAAATGGTGCTTAAAGTATCCACTGTATGGAATGTACCAATAGAGTAATGCCATGTCTTTCATAATTTTACTGCTGAAAGTATATTTATTTATCGGTTAAATCTACTTGTATAGCATTATGTTTTTGAGGCACTGTAGATTTATTTTCAATTATAGCAAAAGGAAAGCTTGATAAAATTTTGTTTGGAATCAAACAAAGAAACATTACATTACATTCATCAGTTTCTCTAAAATAAGTCCAAGTAGTAGATCTCCTGCCACTCATTTTCATCATATACTTATCAATTTTTACTAAGAATAACACAACGAAATACTTTTTTCTCACAAAAATAGTCAAAAAATAAACATGTGCCGGCAATTTGCTCAGTATTAGATGCCGCAATAACATGTCGGTGTGGCGGGGGAGCGAGGGGAAGGGTCCAGCGCTAACCCCGCGCGCTTTACAAAAAGTTGTAACAAGTTTCAACATAAATTGGTCAGGTACCGAGGTAATCGTGCTGAATAATGTGCGGCCGAATATTCGGTTCGGTAAAAATTTTACCAAACATTCGGCCGAATATTCATATTCGGTTAAATCCATATTCGGCCCATCCCTACTTTTTATAGCTTAAAATATTGCAATTTATTAACATACCAAAATGTTACCAGAAAGAGTTGTTTCTGGTACTTCCTGTAACCCAAACACTGAAGTTTTTGTGCATATTAATCTTAGAATCTTTACATCAGCCTTAGTAAGATTTGTACTTGTATTACATCCAGGTGTAAAACGATTTTTACGAATTTTAAAAGCTTTCTTTTTTTTTCATTTGATTTCCAATCCCTCCAGGTCTGTTAAATTTTTCAGAAATAACTGAATATATATTTATATAAATAACATAAATGTTAATAGACGTCATAGAAAGTAAATAAAATTAAATTAAAAAGGAACAATACACACTTTAAATCCAAAAAACGATATCAAATGTCACATAAAGTGCATGATAGTAAGAGCGAAACCTAGGATCCATAATAATTAATCAATAAATAATACCTGCTGCCACTTATCAGGAGTTTTTATGGCGCCAGAACCGAACCCAGAATTAGCATTTAATTTTTCTGTAATTTTTATCCAAGCATTTGTCTGTTTGATCCTCCCTTCCAAGCCTGTGAATTTACCAATAGCCAACTCTTTGTCTTCTTCTAGAAAATGTAAGAGCATGTTCAATTGCTCGGGACTTGCTTTACGTCTTTCCATGATAATATTATTTTTCAAAAGTGAAAATAGCTAACAAGTAAAATTAACATAAAAATAAAACCATTAAATAGTAAAAAATACGCAAAAAATAATTTCTTTTGTATCGATTTACGGTAAGAAATAACAGTAAACTTAGAAAATATTTTGATCATCACTCGATGATCGCTGGGTTCAATTTTTATTTCAATGTTCAAAGATATATTCATCAAAAGGTAGACAATAGCCGTGCAATAAATTTCTATATAAAGAAGTACAAACTAACTAGAAAAAATAGTAAACTATAAGTAAGTTAGGTTTATTTATTTTTGTGTTAACTGCAAAGGTACTTTGTGGTTAACTGTCAACTGATTGTCATTCACATTCATGTAAACAAGCGCATACAAACGCTGAAATAGGTTTCGGCCAGGACACGATTGCTACTTCATTAGCGCTGACCTCTTATTAGTTTGTGGCGCTGACACAATCCGCCATTTTGCTTACTTAATTTGTTTGTTTTTAAGTAGATTTTATAAGTTTTTTTTTATAATAATATTCCACAACTATCACACAACGCCATCTAGTCCCAAGCTAAGCAGAGCTTGTGTTATGGGTACTAGACAACTGATAAACATGCTTATATATTTCTAAATACATAAATATTATAGATAAATTACACCCAGACACAGACCAAATGATCGTGCTCATCACACAAACATTTGTCCTGGGTGGGAATCGAACCCACGACCTCCGGCATAGCAGTCAGGGTCACTAACCACTAGACTAACAGGCCTGTCTTTTTTAAGTTGTTTTGAGCAATATTAGTTTTAAGTAATATAATGACATGAATAAACATATTATTAAAAATTCGTAATTGGTAAGTTTTTAATATGAATACAAACATATATTTAAATTAGGTTAGGTTCCCCGGTTAAAACAAACCTCGTGTCCTAGAGGAAAATAGCTACTTACGATTTGACAGCGCTTACCACTTACGATCGCCATTTTGCTTACAAGCTCTTGCTAGCGCTTTTTTCTGCCAAACGCACCCAATAAACCATAGAGACTTTTAAGTCAGTGCAATAAAATATGGAGTGTAGAACTAAGGAGTACAGACTGTGTATTAAAAAGTGTCCATAGAAAACCGTTAAATAATTATATTTACTAAATAAAATTATTTTAGATTTTAGAGCTGCTGGGCAATTTCTTAAAGAACAAAACCACCGCACTTCTGCTCCACGCCTCCGGAGTAGTGCCACCACATGGAGGACGGAATTGAAAAGCTTCTGAAGGACTTCAAGTACCGGTGTTCCACCCGCTTTCTGAAGCTCTGCTGTAATTCCATCCTCGCCTGGGGCCCTGCCGTTTTGAAGGTGCTGGAGAACCATTCTAATCTCGCTAAGACTGACGTCCTCGATATCATCGGAATAGTGTCGGATAAGACTTGCTCTAGGATCGTTACTCACACTTGCGTGTGGCTCCAACGATGATGTGTACAGCTGCCCATAGAACCTCTCAATCTCACTCAAAACCTCAGGTGTCCCGGAAACGATGCTGCCACATTCAGTCTTAAGCTTTGACAGTTGGCTCTTTCCGGCAGACAGATCTCTAGCAAAGACTTTGGAGCCCTGGTTCCGCTCGATCGCTTCTTTAATACGAGCAGTGTTAAGATTGCGTAAGTCTCGCCGCATGCATTTGGAGATCTGTATGTTCAGTTGCCTGTATGCTGTCAAATCTGTTGACGACTGAAGCCTCATCTCCCGTCTAACAGCCATGAGATTAAGAGTGTGATCGGAGAGTTTTTCTGTTCTTCTACGGCGGGTCTTGCAGAACTTAGCTCCTACCGCATGGACAGTTTCCACGAGCTTGTCATTCATATCGTCCACTGCATTGCATTCTTCTAGGCACTGAAAGCGGTTACGTAACTCGTGCTGAAAAGACTCGGGATTCTGGATGAGAGCACGAGGGGGACGGAGCGTTGACTTCATTAGACGAGACCTCTCCAACTTAACGTTTAGGTTCAGTGTGCTTCCAACCAATCGGTGATCGCTGCCAGTTTTCACCTTTGCGATCACTCAGACATCACTGAACAGTTGGCGTCTGGTCGTCATAATGAAGTCAATCTCATTTTTGAAGCATCGGGGCCTGACCAGGTCCACTTCCTGTGGGTTCGCTTCTGCCTAGTTTGCCTAGTTTTGCGTTGAAGTCTCCCATCAACACCGTGTAGTGGGTTTTGGAGGAATGCATGGCTCTAGAAATATCCTCATACATTTTCTCCAACTCCTCATCGGGATGTGCCGAGGTTAGTGCGTAAACCTGTATGACTTTCAGCAAATACCGTTTGGTGATTCTGAATATCAGGTACGCGACCCTCGTCGACACACTCCCAATATTTACAACGTTGTTGACGAGATACTTGTGGAGGATAAATCCGACACCTCCTTGGGACAGATGGTCGCCCTCCCGGTGATAGAACAAGTTGCCGGACTCGAGAATTACCATGTCCTCTCCCTCTCTTCGGACCTCGGATAATCCAATAATATGTCAGCGCAACTTGTCTACCTCTTCTTCCAGCTCCAGTATCTTCTCGTCAGTCCTCAGGATGCGTGCGTTATATGTTGCAAGGTCGAGTCGTCGTAGGTGACAACCGAACCTCCACCGGAGATTCTTAGCACCCCCTGCCCCGCTGTTACCATGGTCGCCACCGTAGCCAGGAATAGCGGGGCCGCCGGGGACTGGGGGCCATTTTTTTGCGTCGTTATTCATGGGGGGATATTCGCCATAGTTGCCACGCTTGGCGAGCGGATTGGCAAATGTAGTGTTTTTATTATATCACTGTTGTAATCAGAAAGATGCTGCTGCCCATCTCCTGCCTGTGTCCCTCTGTTGCCTCTTACGACACCCACGGGAAGATATGGGGTAGTGGATATTCACAACCGCCACTACACGGTACGGCAGTTTAGCAGCACACTTAAACCGTCGATAACTGCTAAGTTAATTTCATCCCAGTAGCTACTGCAGCGCTGTTGTGGAGAGTTTTTGAACGGTTATTTACTGCTTACAGATGGCCACTTTTTCAACTATTCTACTATGGGAGTTGGTACTCCTTACTTCTACGGGTTAGTGACGATTTATCATGTACTAAAATATCATAGGGCAGAAATTCATAGTTTTTAAGATTCAATTTTTTGAAAAATCACAAACACAGAAATGCAATTACAAATGTTAAATGATAAACTATTCATTTCTTGATTCTTAGTATGTTAAAAAAATAATACAATTACAAAACAGTGAAACTCAATGTATTTACGATGTACCAAACCACCTATCTACCAATAATATTTGTTACTGTGGTCCTTTCTTCAACTGATTTAGTAACAGTGAAGTGACACTGGTGTTAGCCTTTCTTTCAAGCTGCCGGTGCTTTTCGGAAGTGGGTTTTCATTGATTTAAGGACTTCCTTAAAACAATAAAATATAATTTTGTATGAAATAGATTTATTGGTTTTATTTTATTCATTTCCTGTCATATTTGTAGGTCCCAACATTCTCACAAATCAGAATAGGCCAACCCCAATTACATGTAGTCTTGATGCTACTACCCCAATAGAGCCTTTTCATAGCCAGAAGCATAGAGGCAGCGCAACTTGCCTCCATAGCTATGACTCATGTGGTGTCTGTCATGCAAGGGAGAGAGCTACACTTCCCGAATTGCCAGAGCAGTTCTATCCTAAGCTGTTACCTAAATAATAAAATTGACTTTAAATGTAATTGTCAATTTCGGGTTACATATCATCAAATTTAGCATAACCTTAATGTAATGTCTGTTTCCATTTCTTTGATATTGTCTCCTATAATTTATTCCACAATTTCTACTTTGCAAACATAACATTCCTTAGCACCCTTCATAGAGGGATTAAAAAGAGAGGATGGTCCACTCTTTTGAACCCCTCTGTGGGGTTGCTGTTTCTAAAGCACTTTTAAACAACTTTTTATTAGAGATGGGCTGAATATTTGTTTTATATTCGGTATTCGGCATATTCTGCAGCTTTGCCGAATTTTCGTATTTGGCCGAATATTCGGCAAAATCACCAAATATTTGTTAAAATGGTGCTTAAAGTATCCACTGTATGGAATGTACCAATAGAGTAATGCCATGTCTTTCATAATTTTACTGCTGAAAGTATATTTATTTATCGGTTAAATCTACTTGTATAGCATTATGTTTTTGAGGCACTGTAGATTTATTTTCAATTATAGCAAAAGGAAAGCTTGATAAAATTTTGTTTGGAATCAAACAAAGAAACATTACATTACATTCATCAGTTTCTCTAAAATAAGTCCAAGTAGTAGATCTCCTGCCACTCATTTTCATCATATACTTATCAATTTTTACTAAGAATAACACAACGAAATACTTTTTTCTCACAAAAATAGTCAAAAAATAAACATGTGCCGGCAATTTGCTCAGTATTAGATGCCGCAATAACATGTCGGTGTGGCGGGGGAGCGAGGGGAAGGGTCCAGCGCTAACCCCGCGCGCTTTACAAAAAGTTGTAACAAGTTTCAACATAAATTGGTCAGGTACCGAGGTAATCGTGCTGAATAATGTGCGGCCGAATATTCGGTTCGGTAAAAATTTTACCAAACATTCGGCCGAATATTCATATTCGGTTAAATCCATATTCGGCCCATCCCTACTTTTTATAGCTTAAAATATTGCAATTTATTAACATACCAAAATGTTACCAGAAAGAGTTGTTTCTGGTACTTCCTGTAACCCAAACACTGAAGTTTTTGTGCATATTAATCTTAGAATCTTTACATCAGCCTTAGTAAGATTTGTACTTGTATTACATCCAGGTGTAAAACGATTTTTACGAATTTTAAAAGCTTTCTTTTTTTTTCATTTGATTTCCAATCCCTCCAGGTCTGTTAAATTTTTCAGAAATAACTGAATATATATTTATATAAATAACATAAATGTTAATAGACGTCATAGAAAGTAAATAAAATTAAATTAAAAAGGAACAATACACACTTTAAATCCAAAAAACGATATCAAATGTCACATAAAGTGCATGATAGTAAGAGCGAAACCTAGGATCCATAATAATTAATCAATAAATAATACCTGCTGCCACTTATCAGGAGTTTTTATGGCGCCAGAACCGAACCCAGAATTAGCATTTAATTTTTCTGTAATTTTTATCCAAGCATTTGTCTGTTTGATCCTCCCTTCCAAGCCTGTGAATTTACCAATAGCCAACTCTTTGTCTTCTTCTAGAAAATGTAAGAGCATGTTCAATTGCTCGGGACTTGCTTTACGTCTTTCCATGATAATATTATTTTTCAAAAGTGAAAATAGCTAACAAGTAAAATTAACATAAAAATAAAACCATTAAATAGTAAAAAATACGCAAAAAATAATTTCTTTTGTATCGATTTACGGTAAGAAATAACAGTAAACTTAGAAAATATTTTGATCATCACTCGATGATCGCTGGGTTCAATTTTTATTTCAATGTTCAAAGATATATTCATCAAAAGGTAGACAATAGCCGTGCAATAAATTTCTATATAAAGAAGTACAAACTAACTAGAAAAAATAGTAAACTATAAGTAAGTTAGGTTTATTTATTTTTGTGTTAACTGCAAAGGTACTTTGTGGTTAACTGTCAACTGATTGTCATTCACATTCATGTAAACAAGCGCATACAAACGCTGAAATAGGTTTCGGCCAGGACACGATTGCTACTTCATTAGCGCTGACCTCTTATTAGTTTGTGGCGCTGACACAATCCGCCATTTTGCTTACTTAATTTGTTTGTTTTTAAGTAGATTTTATAAGTTTTTTTTTATAATAATATTCCACAACTATCACACAACGCCATCTAGTCCCAAGCTAAGCAGAGCTTGTGTTATGGGTACTAGACAACTGATAAACATGCTTATATATTTCTAAATACATAAATATTATAGATAAATTACACCCAGACACAGACCAAATGATCGTGCTCATCACACAAACATTTGTCCTGGGTGGGAATCGAACCCACGACCTCCGGCATAGCAGTCAGGGTCACTAACCACTAGACTAACAGGCCTGTCTTTTTTAAGTTGTTTTGAGCAATATTAGTTTTAAGTAATATAATGACATGAATAAACATATTATTAAAAATTCGTAATTGGTAAGTTTTTAATATGAATACAAACATATATTTAAATTAGGTTAGGTTCCCCGGTTAAAACAAACCTCGTGTCCTAGAGGAAAATAGCTACTTACGATTTGACAGCGCTTACCACTTACGATCGCCATTTTGCTTACAAGCTCTTGCTAGCGCTTTTTTCTGCCAAACGCACCCAATAAACCATAGAGACTTTTAAGTCAGTGCAATAAAATATGGAGTGTAGAACTAAGGAGTACAGACTGTGTATTAAAAAGTGTCCATAGAAAACCGTTAAATAATTATATTTACTAAATAAAATTATTTTAGATTTTAGAGCTGCTGGGCAATTTCTTAAAGAACAAAACCACCGCACTTCTGCTCCACGCCTCCGGAGTAGTGCCACCACATGGAGGACGGAATTGAAAAGCTTCTGAAGGACTTCAAGTACCGGTGTTCCACCCGCTTTCTGAAGCTCTGCTGTAATTCCATCCTCGCCTGGGGCCCTGCCGTTTTGAAGGTGCTGGAGAGCCATTCTAATCTCGCTAAGACTGACGTCCTCGATATCATCGGAATAGTGTCGGATAAGACTTGCTCTAGGATCGTTACTCACACTTGCGTGTGGCTCCAACGATGATGTGTACAGCTGCCCATAGAACCTCTCAATCTCACTCAAAACCTCAGGTGTCCCGGAAACGATGCTGCCACATTCAGTCTTAAGCTTTGACAGTTGGCTCTTTCCGGCAGACAGATCTCTAGCAAAGACTTTGGAGCCCTGGTTCCGCTCGATCGCTTCTTTAATACGAGCAGTGTTAAGATTGCGTAAGTCTCGCCGCATGCATTTGGAGATCTGTATGTTCAGTTGCCTGTATGCTGTCAAATCTGTTGACGACTGAAGCCTCATCTCCCGTCTAACAGCCATGAGATTAAGAGTGTGATCGGAGAGTTTTTCTGTTCTTCTACGGCGGGTCTTGCAGAACTTAGCTCCTACCGCATGGACAGTTTCCACGAGCTTGTCATTCATATCGTCCACTGCATTGCATTCTTCTAGGCACTGAAAGCGGTTACGTAACTCGTGCTGAAAAGACTCGGGATTCTGGATGAGAGCACGAGGGGGACGGAGCGTTGACTTCATTAGACGAGACCTCTCCAACTTAACGTTTAGGTTCAGTGTGCTTCCAACCAATCGGTGATCGCTGCCAGTTTTCACCTTTGCGATCACTCAGACATCACTGAACAGTTGGCGTCTGGTCGTCATAATGAAGTCAATCTCATTTTTGAAGCATCGGGGCCTGACCAGGTCCACTTCCTGTGGGTTCGCTTCTGCCTAGTTTGCCTAGTTTTGCGTTGAAGTCTCCCATCAACACCGTGTAGTGGGTTTTGGAGGAATGCATGGCTCTAGAAATATCCTCATACATTTTCTCCAACTCCTCATCGGGATGTGCCGAGGTTAGTGCGTAAACCTGTATGACTTTCAGCAAATACCGTTTGGTGATTCTGAATATCAGGTACGCGACCCTCGTCGACACACTCCCAATATTTACAACGTTGTTGACGAGATACTTGTGGAGGATAAATCCGACACCTCCTTGGGACAGATGGTCGCCCTCCCGGTGATAGAACAAGTTGCCGGACTCGAGAATTACCATGTCCTCTCCCTCTCTTCGGACCTCGGATAATCCAATAATATGTCAGCGCAACTTGTCTACCTCTTCTTCCAGCTCCAGTATCTTCTCGTCAGTCCTCAGGATGCGTGCGTTATATGTTGCAAGGTCGAGTCGTCGTAGGTGACAACCGAACCTCCACCGGAGATTCTTAGCACCCCCTGCCCCGCTGTTACCATGGTCGCCACCGTAGCCAGGAATAGCGGGGCCGCCGGGGACTGGGGGCCATTTTTTTGCGTCGTTATTCATGGGGGGATATTCGCCATAGTTGCCACGCTTGGCGAGCGGATTGGCAAATGTAGTGTTTTTATTATATCACTGTTGTAATCAGAAAGATGCTGCTGCCCATCTCCTGCCTGTGTCCCTCTGTTGCCTCTTACGACACCCACGGGAAGATATGGGGTAGTGGATATTCACAACCGCCACTACACGGTACGGCAGTTTAGCAGCACACTTAAACCGTCGATAACTGCTAAGTTAATTTCATCCCAGTAGCTACTGCAGCGCTGTTGTGGAGAGTTTTTGAACGGTTATTTACTGCTTACAGATGGCCACTTTTTCAACTATTCTACTATGGGAGTTGGTACTCCTTACTTCTACACTCCATACAATAAACATACTACCGGCGATGAGTCAACTCAAGTTATTAACTCGAGTCAACTCGAGTTGCGCTCAAATCAAGTTAACTCGAGTTGGATCTCCCTAACTCGAATTTGGGCTGGCTGTGCACTTTATATTGAACGAATCAAGCGAGCTGGTAAAAGAGTTGGTTCGTTCGCCATAGTGAATCGACTAAATTACACCGACGATTATACAAAGTTTGTCGATCATATCAACAACACAATAACCGGCAACATCAGTTTCTTCAGAGCGCTTATTTTTAAAAGCCGGAATGCTGTGCAATGATAGAAGAAACCGTGTAGCACCTAAAAAGTTGACCAATTTTATTTCTCAATAGCATTTAATAATTGTTTGACTTCTTTATTTATCAACAAGTACTGATCACACTTTTTATTTATCTTTATTTTATTAATTAAACACAATTTTCATGGACTTTTAAGAGATAGTTTTACTTTTTTTAGAATTTAATTTTTTTTCCTGAAAACATTAACTTATTTGTGTGTTAACTAAGAAGAAGTTATGGTTAGATATTTGTCTAAGGTTATTAGAGAATATTGATGTTGAAAATACTCAAGAGTGTATTAACTTACAGGAAATTATAAGTCATTATTTGAGTCATATTTTTCTTTTATTTATTCAGTAAATACTTGACCGACATACTTTTTAACTAAGTAGTCCTATACCTTGTTAATCAGGTAAATAATATTCTAATTTGAGTAGTAATAATTAAAATGTTCCTATTGCATTGAATTGATCGTAGGTAATAAAAAAGAAAGTCTACAAAATGCTACAAACCAAATAGTTTATTATTTAGAATTTTATAATATCTAACTTATTTAAGAATTTTTTAACTGTGATAATTAAATTATTAATAGCTTATGTACCTACATCTTAAAGATAGACTAATTACTACAACTGAGATTAAAACCAAAATATACATGTATATTTTGGTTTTAATCTCATATTATGTCTCATATCAAGTCTTTATGTATATGTATGTCATACATATTAAATATACCTTTTTATTTAAATTCTACCTACAAATTTTAGTACTAAAACTATACTACGAAATTATAGTTATCCCAACCCACCAAAGAGCTAGATAGAAAAACAAATTTAAAAAAAAAGTTATTGGTAACAATTAATTTGCTCTGTTTCATCCTGCTAACTCGAGTTTTAACTCGAGGCTCAAGTCGTAATTTTTCCGCGTTGGCGCATCTATACCCTGAGTTTGCACTGACGAGATTTTCGCAAAAAAACATATATGAAACACTATTTTCCGACAATGTATCAAATCGTAGATAGAGAGTACTATATAGAAGATTCTCTGTCTACGTATCGAATCGCGTTTGCATAGTCAAAGAACATGTCGTAGTAATATTTATGTTTGACAGTTTATTGTACAAATCTACACAAAACCTCTTTTAACTATATTATTATTTCTATATAACTACCGAAACAAAATATTTTAAAACAAATTTGTAGAAATATTGTAATTTTGAAAGATAAGTTTGGTGTTAATTTTGTATTTGTAGGCACTTCAACTTTTTAACAACAATAGACTCAGATTCTAGTAATGAAGACGTTTTCTTTTATCTATCAGTGCTAAAAGTTTACAACAAAAATATTGTAATCAGTATTGATTTTTATTTTCTTGTTTAAGATCATCTAATGCCTTTATAGGCGGAACTATGTTTGCTGGAGAAATTTTGTCTACAATCAGTTGTGTTCTATTATTATGCACGTTCGAGAAATGTGTTTCTGTACCTTAGAACCACCTGCTTTTAGGTGGCGAGAATACATATACTAGTCGTGGCGGCGATATCGGATACATGGCGGTCACATTCCGTCAGGACTGTAATACTAAGCGTAAGTCTGTAAGACAGACATTGTAGGCCTAGTATTACGATCCTGTTAACACCCTTTGAGTCTGGACTAGTTAAATAATAAATATTGTTGCCATTATATACATTAGTGTATTTTTCAAAGGATAGCCAAATTTTTAACTTTAACTCAAATACATAAAGAATGATATAACGTTGTTGCAGTTTTTGAAAATACGAGTAAATAAGGTTTCTACTTTTATTTAAAATTATCCCAAATTGAATCAGATTTATGGGCAACAACGTTTTTGCCTACTGATCGACCCTTGCGAATGTGTGAGTGTGCAATAAAATCACTTAAAATAATGCATTACCGTGCATTTTGAATTTAAAAGATAAAAAATCACTTAAATTATGAGATTTTTTAAATTAAATTTTCTCACCGTTTGCCTAAGCCAGTTATCACAAAATAAGTAAGGTAAGTTAATTATTTACTACTTGTCATTGTTCTAACTAATTTACATCTAGATGAATACTTAATTTATGATATTTACCTTACCTTTATAAACTTTCATTTATTACTTTTCGTATTGTACAATTACCATTGTTGCTTTTGTTCTACGTTGACAAACTCGTCAAGCAATATAATGTGAAACATTAGATATTGTGCATTGTGCGTATCCTATACCTTAACGAGCAATTCTTGTATATATATATATATATATATATATATATATATATATATATATATATATATATATATATATATATATAATCGGAATCTCGGAAACGGCTCCAACGATTTTCATAAAATTTTGTGTCCAGGGAGTTTCGGGGACAATAAATCGATCTAGCTAGGATTTATTATTAGAAAATGTCCTTTTGTCCGTGTTTTCAGGCAATAAAAAAACTGCTACAATACAAGAAGGTAAATTTCGACAGATCACTAACGATCGTTATAGCTCTGGTGGGATGTCGGTCGGGTGTGATATCGGAGTTCCGAAGTTCGCGTCCTGTCTCTGGTCTAGCTTTTTTCCTTTTTTTTTCAAGTTCCCTTCTTTTGTGAGAAAATCTATTATTTCACTCTCTTTTTTTTAGTAATTTTTAAAAATGCGAAAATTTTAATAAAACTAATTGCACTCATGATTTTTTATTCAAATAATCAGTTCAGTTTTTCTACTCTGTCGATAAGATCAAAAAATATTATTTAAGTTTTATCAGTATGTAATTTATAAATGTAATTTCAAAAAAAAACGAGCAAAGCTCGGTCATCCGGGTACTGTTTGTAATACGGTAAGAATTGGCGACATCGGTTTTGGAAGTAATTGGGCGCTAATTCATTTCTATTGTATTATTATTACTTTTTCTGTGATTATGACAAAGTTGTTTTCAATAAAAATAGCATTGGTCAAATATAGCGTAATAAAGTATATACTCACAAAGTAATAGGAGTACTAACCTATGATTGAGTTTTTATTTATTTATTAGAGGGACCTACGAAGTGTATATATTATGATATCGATATAATTATATTTTATATTTTATTATTATTATAGTATTTTGATTTATGATTATTTTTGTATTGGTATTTCTGCATGTGTTCTGTTCCTACTGTCGGAATTTGCCGCCTTGGGCGTCGGACATCAATAAAAATTTTAAGCCATTGCATAGTTTTTATCGCGGGCTTTGAGCGCGGCGACCGAATCAAGAAATTCCGTAACGAAAATAAACCTAACACCCCAAAACCTTTTTTAAAAATAATATTAGTTACTCATCTAACTCCCATGTATCTTGTTACTGTGTAATAAGGTGCGGTACGGTCTAGTGGAAATTCGTTTATTTCAAAAATAATAATTGGAATGGTATTTATAGTGCACCGATAGGTTGAGCTGTCGTCGGTGGCCGGGGGCCACGACGTAGCCCCCGACGCCCGGGGCGTCTCCCGCGGCGGCCGGGGAGGAAAGCTGCTGCTCCCTCCTTCTCCCGCTCCGCCACCTCCTTCGCTAGCATCACTGCTTCGCAGAAGGTGGTGACGGCATCCCATTCCGTCTCGCTCCGGACCATGGCTTCGACCAGGGCCGGACGCGAGAGGTCGCCGCCGCCTACCGCCGCCACGAGGACACGGCGGTGCTCCACCCAAGCAGGGCACACCTCCACGGTGTGTTCCACCGTGTCCTCCGGTCCATCCTCGCAGTGGGAGCACCCAGGAACCTCCCGAACACACCGTGTCCGGTGAGGACTTGCGTCAGGCGGAAGGTGAGGATGCCGTGGCGTCTCTCAAGCCACTCCTCAAAGAGAGGTCTTATCGCCGCTATAGTGGCGTGCCCAGCACGGGGTTGCGACAGTCGTTCTCTCCATGTCACCATGAGATCGTGCCGGAAGTCTGTCCGCTGCGCGACAACTTGCCGTGGCAGCGGGGTTTCCCCCCGGCATAGTGCCTCCGCGCGCCATTCGTGCAGGCGCGTGAGGACTATCGCCTCCAGATCCCATGGCGGCAATCCGGCAAGGAGGCTCGCCGCCTCGCGGGACATCGTGCGGTAGCCGCGAACCATTTTCACGGCAACCACCCTTTGGGGCGCGTTCAGATGGTGGACGGCAAGCCGCGCCAAACCACGCGCCCACACCAGGGCCCCGTAAAGGGCCATGGACCGCACGATCCCCGTGTAGAGCCTCCGGCGTGAGGCGTTTGGCCCCCCCAGGTTCGGCAGAAGCTGCCTGAAGGCAGCCCCGGTCCGTTCCAGTTTGGGAGCCAAACGTCGGAAGTGCTCAACGAAGTTCCATCGGCCGTCGAGGACGAGTCCTAGGTACTTCAGCGTCGACTCGACGCCGATGGATACCCCTCCTACTATCACTGAGGATCCCGGTGGTGGCCTGTTCCGAGGACCATGGAAGTGCATGGCCTCGGACTTGAGAGCAGACATGGCAGAGCCACCTCGAGACCCAGTTGCCGAATTCTCTCAACGACTATCGCAACCCCGCGTGTCATAGTTTCCGCCGCCGCCTCGTACGACCCCCCTTGTGCCAGTATCAGCGTGTCGTCAGCGTAGCAAACTACGCTGACGCCGGTAGGGAGGTCGGCGCGCAGCACCCATTCGTAACCGATGTTCCACAGAGGTGGCCCCAGAACCGAACACTGTGGGACACCGCACGACATCTCTCGCCGGTTCCACTCACCGTTGCGACCGGGGTAGATGACGGCCTTGTCCGTCAGATAGTCCCCGACTATACGACGGAGATAGGTCGGCACCCGGTGATACCGGAGTGCCTCCCTAATGCAGCTCCAGGGCATGGAGTTGATGGCGTTGGCGATGTCGAGAGACACCGCCAAGACAACCCCACCTCTGTTCACTGCACCCCCCGTCGTGAGGGCTCTCACGCGCATGATGGCGTCCACCGTAGAGCGCCTCTTGCGGAAACCAAACTGTTGTTCCGCAAGATCCGGCCCAGTCCCCGCAAGGTGCTCGGCGAGGCGGTTTGCAATGACTCTTTCAAAGAGCTTGCCCCCCTCGTCGAGCAGCACCACGGGCCGGTATGCGGACGGAGAGTCCGCAGGGCGCCCCGGCTTCCGAATGAGGACCAGCTTCCCCGTCTTCCAACGAAGCGGGAATTGGCCTCTCTCCAAGCATGCGCTTAGGAGCCCCTCCATTCGGGGCCCGAGAGCCTCCGAGGCCAGGACCCAGGCTTTGCCAGGCAAGCCATCGGGTCCTGGGGCGGTATTCCTGGCCTTGAGCCTACCTACCGCCACTCTCAGGTCTACCCCGGTCCCTTCCAGGATGTCGTCGTCGTCGTCCTGGTGGTCCGCTTCCGGCACCGCAGGTGGCGGAGCCATAGGCGGGGGCGGATGTTCCCCTCGAGCAGGGAACAGAGCGCTCACCACGTCCTCCACGAGCTGGGGCCGGAGACTCTGCGTCAGCGGGGGGGCCCAGGTGCGGAGTTTGTCCCGCACCATCTTGTAAGGGCGCCCCCACGGATCTCTGTCGAGTCTCCAGCATCTCCTCACGGGCCCGATCCCGGGCCCGCAGGACAGCCTCCCGGAGTGCGGTCTTCGCCGCTCTGTATCCCTCGTACAGCTCTGCCTCAATGGCTTCCGCATTCGGTGGACGAATACGGAGCCTGCGATGCCTGGCGTACAGGTGCCGCGCGGCGACACACGCCTCGCGCAGAGACGTCAGCTCACGCGACCACCAATACACCTGACGCCGGGCGCTTCCTGGCCGGACGCGGGGCATTGCCACGTCACATATCTCGGACATGGCCTCCTGGGACCACCCTGCCTCATCATTGACGTCGGCAGGCCTGTCCGGTGATGACACCCAGGCCTGCACGATCGAGGCTTCCAGGAGGAGCTCCCGGTCCAGCTGCTTCAGCGCCTCTCTCGGACTCGGGGCCTGTTGGACTGGCGCGCTCGAGGGCCGGGTGGAGACGTCAAACCGGATGTACCGGTGGTCGGAGTAGGTCTGACCCCCTCCATGACACGCCAGTCAATGGCACGCGGCGACAGAGCGGGGCTAGCGAACGAGATGTCCACCACCGACTCGCCCCGCATCCGCACACACGTGGGGACAGAACCCCGATTTAGGACGACCAGGCCTGTCTCCAGAGCCCAGTCTTCCACCATCCTACCCCGCACATCTGTATGACGAGAACCCCAAGCCAAGTTCTTGGCATTGAAGTCCCCGAGGACAAGTACGGGGAGGGGATAACTTCCAACGACGACTGTTCTCAGCTCTGCAAGAGAGTTGTGGAGCTCGGCGAGAGATCGGTTCGGGGAAAACCAAAAAAAAGAAAAAATCAAAAAAACAATAGGCCGCCTGGATTTGCTTTTTGGTACAGCTTTATTTAACAGTCTTTTTATTTCAGCATCGCTTACTACGACATCAGAAATAATTTTTCGGATCATTCTCATTTTCAATGTTCCGTACAATGGTTTCAATTTGCCCTATGACATCCAGGTCGTCTTCAAAAATAACAGGCATATTATTTACGTCGTAAGGACTGATGTTGTACGAACAACTTGCAACTGTATGATCAAGCTGATTTTCATGTTTAGGTGGATCATTTTCTTTGCAATCGGTTTTAATATCAGTTTTCGTTTTTTCCTTTACCCTTCCCTTTATTTCTTACTCTATCCGTATTTTTTTCATTTTTCTGTTTCTTCTTTTCTTTTGTAACTGGCGGATTCTCCTCATTTTCAACAATGGTTTCAGTTTTTCCGACGCCATCCAGATCGTCTTCAAAAATAACAGGCATATTGTTTACATCGTAAGGACTGATATTGTAGGAAATACTTGGAACTGTATGATCAAGCTGATTTTCATGTTTAGGTGGATCATTTTCTTTACAATCGCTTTTTATATTAGATTTTGGTTTTTTTTTCCTTTGCCCTTCCCCTTAGTGACTCCATCCAATATTTTTTCATTTCTCTGCTGTTTTTTTTTCTTTTAGGACTAAACAAGGTATGTATTCCGGGTCAGTCGTCTCAATATAGTCTTCATCGCTCGATAATAACACACTTTTTCCTGGATGAACTTGAAGCTTTTTCTTTTTTTGGTTCAACTATATTATTCGTTCCGTATCGCATATCTTTTAAATACTCCAAGACTGTCTCATCAACGATTTCGGGCTGTTCAGCTTGATTGTCCCAATCAGGCAATTTTTTTAAAACCGCTGAGGGATCAAAGGGATTTATCCCTGTTTTTCTGAAGCCAGAAATAACATTTGCTGAGCCATTTTCTTTTAATTGTTCCATTAATTTACTAAGTAATTTGGGAAAACAACCTTTCGGAATTGAAGATTGATTTCGACCATCAATTTTCTTCCATTGTAAAATTATTTCTCTCCATGCTATTTTCATCGGTCTGAAGAACGCAACGTCGAGTGGTTGCGTAATATGCGTGGAATTTGCTGGTACGAAAATAAAATGTATATCCTTTTCACAGCATTTTCTTATTTAATCAATTGATAGGTGGGATGATAAGTTATCACCTATCAAACATTTTTTACCGTGTTTATTTTCAAAATACGGAATTATCATACTGGTTACCCAATCATCAAAAATGTTAGAATCAAACCAGCCAGATTGACTTCCATTATAACGGGTTCCTTTTGGGCCAGATTTTATCCAAGTATCGAATAAGTTCCGAGCCTTATAAACTACATATGGGGGTAAGATTTCCCCTGCAGCCGTACACGCCATCATAATTGAAATTGAAGCTTTTGAAGAATTCATCACCCTTTCAGGGTATTTTGTTCCTCTCTTAGTAATGATCCTTTTTCTGCCGGGATCATCAGCTAAATTCAAAAAACTTCTGGCGAAATCCGGCCCAGGTAAATTCGTGAAAATCAAGTACAAGAAATGATGTAATTCACCTTATGTGAATTAATTATAATTCGAACACAAAATACTAATCATCGCTACAGTCACTTACGCGTGTGAGTTAAAATTAACCAAGTAAAAACAAAGTAGAATACCTAATATTTAAATGTATTATTGAACATTAAAAAATAGGGCATAACGAGAATATGTATTTTTAAGAATAAGTCCTTCTGCAAATGAACCCACAATAACTTAGGGCATTTTTGGAATGAGGCTAATCGCAAATATATGCTTAAACGGTCTTAAATAATTATCTCAGTAATCCAGAAAATGTTAAATTAAATTAACCAAAGCCGTTGAAGATAAGAAATCTAAATTTCAAACTAAAGTGTCACAGAAAAACATTTTAACAAAAAAATTTAAATGAAAACTGTCATGATGAAAAAATACTCGATTGACAACCCTGAAAATCATGTTTCTATTAACCTCTTTCTTATTGCTATTAACCCCTCACTCATATCTATTCACCCCTTTCTTCGTGTCTATTGACCCTAAAGGCGTTTCTAATCACCCCCGACTCGGTTCTATTCACCTCGAAATCAGTAAAAAAATACTAAGTCTCGATTTTACTAAAAAATAAGAACAAAATGATGGAATATTGATACTAACCGTAGACAGAGAATCTCTGTCTACGATACTAACCTTTTTATTCCTAATAGATGAGAAACTTAACTATCCAAGTATGCAAATTGACAAAGAGTTACCAGTGACGAACTTGATGTTTTTTTTAAAGTTTTACACAGTCAATAAACACTTTTACGCAGACGTTCACTTCAACAGCTTCTTTCTTTATGTCATTAGACTTGACGTAAATTTTCTCTGTCTACGATACTAACCTTTTTATTCCTAATAGACGAGAAACTTAACTATCCAAGTATGCAAATTGACAAAGAGTTATCAGTGACGAACTTGATGTTTTTTTTAAAGTTTTACACAGTCAATAAACACTTGTACGCAGACGTTCACTTCTTCTTCTTCTTCTTTCTTTTGTGGCGGTTTGATAAAATTCGCCAATGACGTATTGAGTGGAAAATGAAAGCTTATGAGTTTAATTAAAAATAAGAGTCTGTGATAATATAAGGATTCAGTTTCCCTCCGAGAATTTTGACAAATCTATTTGTTGAATTACCTAGAACAAATATGACAAACACAGGTGTTAGACTCTTACCCGTATGTTAAAAGTGACAAGGATTTAAAGTTTCATATTATTAGTATTAATAAAATATACACAAAAGGAGTACTGGTATATGTTAAAAGAGAGTTAAAATCTATAGGTCGAGGAATATAAGGAGGAAGGTAATCATAAAGGGAGGAGGATAATTTGGGACAGTTGAAAAAAATATGGTTTGTGGAACCTTCATCTAAGCCACATTCACACAATGAGCTATCACTTACTCTGATTTTTGCCAGATGTGCATGTGTACAAGCGTGTCCAATTCTTAATCTACAAATGATTGAAGTTGCATGTTTATTTGCTTTGTTAAATTTAAAGAACCAAGGCTTGGGAGGAATAACCTCTTGGATGGCAGCATAGTGCTTACCTTTAACATTTTTGGAAACTTCCCATAATTTATTCCAATTTTCATTCAGTTTCCTTTTAGCTAGCAAAATTAGGTCATGTGAGTAAATTAAATTTTGTAGAATGCCATTAGCAATTGCATTTTTAGCGAGTACATCAGCTGTTTCGTTACCATGGATACCACTGTGGCCTGGAATCCAGGCCACTGAAACATGGATTCCTTTAAGATGGCATCTGAATAGGGTATTTTTTATTTTAAGAATTAGTGGAAATTTATGTTTGTTATGGAATTGATTGGACAAAATAGCTAACAAACAACTTTTTGAATCTGTGAAAATAACTGTTTTATTAAGATTATGTGACTCTACATATAACACAGCTTCACAGATTGCAGTTGCTTCACCGGTAAAAGTGGAAGATAGTGAAGGGCATTTAAAGTTAAGAATGATTTTGAACTTAGGAATCCAAACAGCAGCTCTAGTACAGTCTTCATCAGACTGTTTTGAAGCGTCTGTGTACATGACAAGCCAATCTTTAAAGGTGTTTTCTATAATTTCTTTTAATTTCAAATTTGCCATTGGAGAATCCTTTTCTATACCTAGATCTAGATGAATGTCGGGTTGGTAAACAATAGCCTCGTAACGAACATCAAAGAGTGGATTTATTTTACATTGAAAGATTGGGTAAGGAAGCTGAAGAAAAATTACAAAACTTTTAAACAAGCAGGGAGAGTCCTTATGGGTCCAGTATCGGTCAGATGAGATATACTCTGAAAGAAGGTGCAATTTAGGAATTAGGGGATGATCTGAAAGCTGGCAGATCTTAAATAAGAATCTGTCTGAAAGGTATTGCCTTCTTAATCTTAAAGGAGGATCTACGCACTCAACCTGAAGAACATTTATTGGTGAGGATTTCATTGCCCCTGTAATAATGCGAAGGCATTTCGATTGAATTTTGTCCATTACTTTCAGGGATGATTTATTGCAAGGCTCCAACAGAAAACGTCCATAGTCAAGGTGGCTTCGTATTAAAGCATTGTACAGTAATTTCTGAGAAAAAGGATGGGACCCCCACCAAACACCTGACAAAGACCGAAGAATATTTATGTTTTTTTCGCATTTTTGTGTTCTATATTCAATGTATGGACCAAAGGCCAATTTCGAATCAAGGATAACAAAAATTTAACACTGCCTCTAACTGGAATAGGTTGCTTATCATATACAACAGATATATCGGGAACTCGCCTTTGGCGGGAAAAGATCACCACACTACTCTTGGCTACAGATAAAGAGAGGCCATGATTAGTTAACCATTCTTGTAAATAATCCATGGATGAGTTTAGACGGGAACATGCCACTGTGAAGTTGTTTGAGGAGATGTATAGAGCTAAATCGTCTGCATATTGAAGAACATTACAAAAAGAATTTACTGAAAGTTCTAAATCGTGAGTATATATAGAATAAAGGAGAGGACTAAGAACTGAGCCTTGTGGAAGTCCTTTCCATATAGTTTTTGGGGGAAGCAGGAGATTTTTAACATTTAAACATATTGATCTAGAAGAGAGAAAGTTAGAGACGTAATTGACTATCCTCACTGGAATACTCAGATTAAGCATTTTCTGCCTGAGCACAGGAAGAAGCACATTATCATATGCAGAAGAAATATCCAAGAAAAATCCTATGAGAAATTCATGTTTTGAAAAAGCAATATGAATATCTGTGACCAAAGTACTAAGGCTATCCATGGTACTTAAACCGAATTGGCTTTTAGGTAAGAGATTATTCCTTTCCAAAAACCACTCCGAAGCCAAACCAAAGCGATTTTTTATTAAATGTTCCAAGATTTTTGCCAAAGTACAAGAAAGGGCAATAGGTCGGTAACTGGAAGGGTCATTGCATAGACCCCTCGTGCTAGTCGACGTACAAGGGTGAATTTACATGGGCGTCCCGAAAATGTGGAACTTGAGCGCGAAATTCGAACTTCAAAACTGATTTAATTAAAAAACTTAAATTTATTCACTTAAAAGTCTTATAAAATTCGATAGAAACTTATTTTCAGTGCTTTCTGATTTTATCAAATTATTTTCAATTATTAACAATAATTTCAACAATATTTTAGATTCGCAGGGTTTTCAAATTCGAAAATCCGCTCCAAAAATTATTTTTATCAACATTGATTGATGCAATGAGAAAAATGCAGCTTATCAATAATTCTATAAGTATATTTAAATACATTTTGTTAATATTTATTTCATATATAACTTATCTTACTCTAATAAAATACTAAACCTCGTTCTTTGTTTATTTAAACAATTATCATGAAGCTACATGCATGCCATTTCGCATTTCGGCTTAAAATAATATCTACTAACACGATACAAAGCGGCATGCAAGAAGAAGTCACGGCATTTTTCAGTTTTTTGTTTCCATTGAAAAATTGATGTTTATTCAATTTTTCCTACAATTTTGGTATGTTGGGCTGTAGCTACATGCATGCTATTTACGTTCATGACTTGAAATAATGTAAATTCATGAAATACAAAACGGCATGCAAAAACAAGTCACCTAAATTTGCACAGTGTTTTTTGCAACTTTCGCCATGCATGCCTCTATTTTGCAACATCTTGGTGTGCATGCCAAATTTTCTACTATTAAATAATAATACAAATTAAGTATACTTTCAATGGCATGCAGTTTGGAATCACGGAAAATTGGAGTTCACTTTTTACAGACTTTTCCGGAAATTTTCCACCGTTGGTCATACGAAGGGTGCATGCCAATTTTTCCAGAGTGTTTTTATTACAAAAACTTCCATTCTTTACATCGGCATGCAATTTGAGAACACAGAATTGCCCTTTAATTTTTTTCAGGTTTTCAGAACCCTTTGATCATCTTGGGCCGCTGCGGGGTGCATGCCATCAATTATTAGAGCTTCAATTTGCTTGAACTTCCGTATATTACAATGGCATGCAGTATACTATCACGGAAAAACACGAAAATTCGCTACACAAAGAAAAGCGCTTTTCCTTATGAAGAGGACGCGCGGGGAGGCTAAAGCCCCAACAATCTTTGATATTTTAGGGTTAGTTATCAAGCCTTAAAAAGGCATGCACGACAAAATCGTGGAACGTCACCTGTCACCAGCTCCCGTTCTAATTGGTGTCACTCACTGATCGTCTATTAAGTCGCCGTGCTTCAATTACAGAACCGTAGCCAGAGGGAACTTCCATAGCTGCTATCAATTCCTTCAGTGTCCACTCTATGGGAACCTGTCTAACCAGCCCCACACGAGCGATACTATATGAGGGGATGGCCGCCTCATATTCAGAAATTTGGAGAGCTGGGCGATCAATAAAGGTGTTTACATCCGCAGCTGTTTTAAACTCCACTGACACTCCACTTCGTCCAACTTTCCTGACTCCATCATGGACTACATTTTTAATATTGTTATGATACAGAAAGTGACCGAACCTAACTGGTTCAAGAGCTACTCCAGACAGCTGATCATTTGAGATTCTACTTATGCGAACTAGAAAAGGAGCGGCATCATCTTGAGAGCACTTAACTTTACTTTACTTATCTTCACGCACAATCCCTAACGAGGTAGCCAGAGAGAACAGATCGCCAAGTGTCACGATCCTTACATACCTACCTCTTTCGCTTCTTTCAGGTTCATTAACTTCTTCATACATGCACGTCTAGGTATCCGAGTACTCTCGACCCTCCCCTCTTCGAGCAATTTGCTCACATGGTCTTCGAAAGTTAGTCTCGGTCTATTATTGTGTTCAGTTTTAAGCGTGTATAGTTCTTACTTACTTACTTACTTATCTTCACGCACAATCCCTAACGGGGTAGCCAGAGAGAACAGATCGCCAAGTGTCACGATCCTTACATACCTCTTTCGCTTCTTTCAGGTTCATTAACTTCTTCATACATGCACGTCTAGGTATCCGAGTACTCTTGACCCTCCCCTTTTCGAGCAATTTGCTCACATGGTCTTCGAAAGTTAGTCTCGGTCTACCTCGACACCTTTTAATATTTACTTTCGCTCTATATATTTCCTTCACCATTCGGTCTTCACTCATTCATTCAACGTGCCCAAACCATTGGAGTACGCCCTTATCAATTTTTGTGATAAGGTCATCTTTCAATCCTGCCATATTGCGAATCTCTTCGTTTCGCTTTCGGTCGGCTATGCTAACGCCACACATTTTACGAAGAGATCGCATCTCCACTGCATTCAACTTGCTTTTATGCTTCTTCTGGCATACCCAGGTTTCGCTGCCATATAACAAAGTCGGTACCAACACTGCGTTATGTATTGCAAGGCGTGCACTCTTCACCACGCCTTGCCTTTTTACTAATGCATTCAGGGCACCATTGACTAAGTTTCGGGCAGCGACACGCCTATCCACATCTAAATCACATCTTCCATCCCGGCTGAAAGCACTCCCCAAGTATACAATTTCATTTACCTGTTCTAGACATTCCTGATTTACCCATATTTCACATTTCGTTCTCTCTTCGTCCTTTTCAAATACCAGAACCTTAGTTTTATTAGCATTCAAACGGAGACCTTTAATTTCACATTCCTCTTTCATACACGTGACTAATGCCTGCAGTTCTGCTTCTGATGGTGCAATAAGCACTGCATCATCAGCATACAGCAGACAATTAACTTTTATGTCTCCCAATTTCACACCCAAACAGCTATTTTTCAGCTTCTGTAAACAGCTGTCGAGATACAGTATGAACAGCCAGGAAGACATGACACAACCCTGTTTTACGCCCGCTTGGACGCTAAACATGGGTGACAGGTCATGCCCTACCCGCACACAGGCTTTACAGTCATAGTAAAGTGACTGCACAGCCCTTAACAATCGACCATCCACACCATATCCCGGCAACAGTTCCCACATTTTCTTCCTTATAACCCTATCAAATGCTTTCTCCAGATCCACAAAAGCACAGAAAATCCTCTGATTAACACTCAGAAGCTTCTCCGTGATCATGCGGAGAGAAAACATTTGATCCGTGCATCCTCTTCCAGGTCTAAATCCGCATTGTGCCTCCCATAAGAATCTTTCCGATTTCTCTTGCATCCTACGTGTCAAAACCTCCGAGTAAACTTTACTTGCTAAACTGGTCAAGCTGATCGCCCGATAGCACCCGCAGTCAAAATGTGAACCTTTACCTTTATATAAAGGCACAATGACCGCGGATCGCCAATCATCCGGGACATCTCCCGTCCGCCAGCACAAATTGCACAGCAGATGAAAGCTGTCCCAGACGCGAGGCCCACCGTACTTGATCATTTCAGCAGTAACTCTGTCTAGTCCCGCAGCCTTACCACATTTCAAACTTCGAATCGCACGTTCAATCTCTTTCATGCTGATGACCTCAGTGTCATCGAGGTCCGTGTCTGGCGTGCCAGTCACGGCGTCACCCCCGGATCCTTCACTAAGATCATGACACGCATACATTTCTCTATAAAATTCACTCCATCGCTGCATGACGTCCGATTTTTCTGAGAGGACGTCATTGGTTCTCGAAAGCACTTTGTTCATTCTTAAGGCTGTCGCACCACTCCGGGACCTTCCAACCTCTTTCCAGAAGAGTTTGGAGTTTTCCCTAAAGTTGTGCGACAACCTCTCGTCCGCTTCTATTCTACACCTTTACCAAGTACTTCCTCAATCAATGTTTTCGCATGAACTTTCTGCAGCTTATATCTTTCTTTCATCTTCTCTCTCATATGATCACCGTTACTAGAGGCCAAGTAGTCTAACCACGCTTTTTTCTTCTTTTTTACAGCTTCTCTCACTTCATCATTCCACCATGCATCTCTTCTTTTACTACTACCTCTTTTTGTCGTTCCACATACTTCTTCCGCTGCACTTACCATTCCATCCCTAAGGTTCTGCCATGTTCTCTCCACACATTCTTTCCTGCCATCGATGGTGTCAAGCTTTTCGGCTACCCTCGTGTGATATTTGTCCCTAGTATCCGCTTCCTGAAGCTTCCAGCTTCGGATGCCACAGACCGACTGTGGTTCTGTTACTGTCGTCCGGTAGCGCCAACCCGCGAACAAACCCCTAAATCTAGTAATTACTAGATAATGATCCGTTCCCAGGTCAGCACCCCTGAACACTCGTGTATCCATCACCTGTTTTCGCAGTCGGTCATCCACCAGGAACAAATCAATCATACTTCTCTCATTCTTTCTTTCTCTAGTGTACATATGGATTTTCCTGTGATTAAACATAGTGTTTGTCACAAGAAGACCCTTTTCCTTGCATACAGCCAGTATAAGCTCGCCAGCATCATTAACCCTTTTATCGCCAAACTTTCCAAGCACCGACTCGTATCCTGGTCGAGCGATGCCTACCCATCCATTCAAATCACCACATACAACAGTTCTTTCGTTTCCCTTAACCAAATCTAGAACTTCTCTTACATTCTCCCAAAACTCCTCCAGCTCAGCCCTGGACGACGAAGCTACCGGCGCATAAACAGCCAAAAGGAATAACTTCGTCAGTCCCATTTTGAAGCGAACCCAGAGAAGTCTTGAGTTCACAACCTTGTACTCAGTCATAAGATCGACCAACCGGGACGACAACAGCACTCCCACTCCCTGGCAGGCGTTCTCGCTTTCCGGGACTCCGGACCATATAGCTAACGTCCCGCTAGGGAGCTCTTCAGCACCACTGCCTTTCCGTTTGGTCTCCGACATACACACGACATCTAATTCTCTTTCTTTCATTATTTCGATCAACTCATTCGTCTTATCTCTCATGCCCCCTCTAACATTCCACGTGCCAACTCTGCACTCCGTCCTCCACCTTCCGCCGTGTCGGGCTGTGCGTGACGGGTGGCGGTCCCCATCGCCGCTTTGCGCGCTGCATTCCACACCAACGGGGACGAGCTGGTGTGCGTCGCCTTGGGGGGACGCCCTAACCCTCGTTTGCATGGGTGCGCAGCTGTGTAGAATTGCAGCCCTGAAAAGGGCTGGCAGGGGTCGCGACGAGCACGCTTCTACAATGACCCCCAACTCTTTTATTAATAAAATCAGGATGGGTATATGAGGACTGCACTGAAGGAAACTGTTGATTTGGATCAGCAATAACTATTTTTTTGCGGATGGGCAGACCCGCCACTCACTTGGGCACAGTTACGGTTAATTAGCTCCACATTATCAATGTTAATGGGTAAGGAAAAGGAACCCCTCCGGGATCGGGAGGCTCGTCCTCCACTGTATTACTACAACAAAAAACCACATAAAAACGGCACAACCACAAACACCCACCAATTCACAGATGTTAAAACCTCCACTAAGACAGAAAAATTTACTATAGTAAATCAACAACACTCAATAAAACAATAAATTCCAAGCAAAAAAGGCACGACACTTGCATCTCTCACTTCCTATATACCCCGCGATTTCCATTCACCCCATTTTACGGTATTCATATTTTTATATTGATTAATAATTTATTTTCAAAATAATATAAATTACAAGTTATAATATAAAATATGCGTTTTATCCGCAACAAGCTTCTTCTAAACAAAAATAATAATGCATACTTTACTTAAAATTCAGTTGCTGAGAGGTACATACGAAGAAAAAATTGTCCGATCACATTTAAAAGATGTATCGAATTGCATTAATTTACCAGATGCTTATTTATTAAAAACTTGTGGTGTGAATAGATTTTTGTTTTACAAGCTTTTGAAAATTTTAGAACCTGTCGTACCCAAAACGCAGCGATCAAATGGTATTCCATTTACGTTAAAGGTAACAAGATACATTAAAACTGAGGTTTATGTTTATGGTCCTTCTCGAATCCTGTTTATATTACCATTTTTTATAGGTGTTGCTTACATTATCCTTTTTAAACAGTGGTTCACATCAGAAGTCAATTGGTAAAGATTTTGGTCTTAATATTTCTCAAAAATCTGTGAGCAGAATTATAAAATATGTTGTTGAAGGGCTTAATATGGTCTTGAATAACTGGATTTGTTTACAAAGTTCAGTTACGCTTCGAGAAGAAATCAAGGAGGGGTAAGATTTGAATAAATTAAAATTATAAAGTCTTATTAAGTTCTACAAAAATGTATCATTTTTCGGATTTTATAGAAAGTATCACTTCCCTGAAACTATTGGATGTATTAATGGTACATACGTAGATATTGTTTGTCCAAGAGATGACAAGAAGCTTTTTATGACAAAAATGGTCAATATTCTATTCATTCGCAAATTGTAAGTGTTATAGAAAAAAACTATCTTTAACACATTAGCTGTCCAGTGCACCGAATACAATGCTTGGGTTCATCACATCCGTGTACTGTAAATGGTACACGTGCCCCTGCCTCTTTGAGCTCTAACTTCATGGACTTCTGAGTTAGTTTGCTCTATTTGTCAAGACTTGTCAACAGAGCACCAATAAATAATAAAAACTTAAAACATTTCATTTTTTTCTATGTGTGGGTAATTCAAAACATAAGAAAATGGCTTTATTTGTGCAATGGAACTTCAAAAAACATTTGAGACAATAAGTTTTTGCAGTGTGTTGTCACTCTTTTGGTATTTGTTCTTTCAGTTTTTGGAAGACTTTCAATGTCAATAAGTTTTAATAACACCCAAAGCAACGTCTTTGTACTAGTCGTTCACTTCAAGAATGCCGTTACCTCCCGCCGCGCCTCCTCATTCCGCGCCCAAGCGTCGCCCTTTAAGTACCGATAGCAACGTCGAAGTGTACTTACGTCCGTTTTTTATGCTCCCGTACGTTCTCTAGTTTGTTACTGTTTTTGCTGTTGTTTTTTTTACTGTAGATTTTTTGTTTTTGTTTCTGTTGATATTCGTTAATTTGTTCTGTTACAATGAGTAATTTTATTTTTTTCGAATATTTAAAAATGTATATGTGTAAAAATGAAAATTTTATTTTATCGAACACGTTATCATTTCATCATCATCATCATTCAAAAAATATTTTATTTCATCGAACACGTTATTATTTAACTTTATTGAAAATATGAATACTAAAAAACATAAACATGATGACTTTTTTCGTCTACGGTACCGTCAGCTGTGACGTCGTAACGGTCTACGACGGCAAACTCGAAATGAACGCGTAGTATAGATATACCCCTAACATTGGTAATGGGTTCTAAAAATGTGAGCTCCTATTAGATCCTAGCTGTGTACTTGAGGATGATGAAGACAGACTTTCGAATGCCATTTGTCTCAATATTTAGTTTTTTTTTAACTAGATGTTCACAAGTGCACGGTTACGCACTAAGTTTACACACTATTTCAACTTAATAAGTCCGTGTACCGAATACGGTACACATGCAAAAGGCAAGAAAAGCTGGATAATTAGTTATTTATGTGGGATAACTATCCGAAATTAGTAATTATGAATCTATTTGATTAAGAATATTACAAAAACTGATTTGGAGATCTGGAGTTATTGAAAAATTCTGTATGGGGACAGTGAATGTGTTAATACGGTAACAAATTTTAATTAAATCAATAACATATACTGTTATTATAGATTTGTGATGCTGATCTTAGGATAATAGCTATTTGCTGCAGATTTGGAGGAGCAGCAAGCAATGCTTATATATGGAATAAGATGAATATAAAGCCTTTCATTAAAGATATTAATAGACAAGAAGAAACTAGCTGGATAATTGGTGAGTTTTAGGTACTAGCTTTTACCCCCAGCTCAATCTGCATTTAATTAAAAGCCAACATGTTTTTTTTGTTACTAAAATTATTTTACAAACACCACGGAATATAGAAAACAAGAATAATCTTAGTGTATGGAGCAGGCGTGTTACAAATAGAGACAGTAGAACCTAATTGACTGTTAGTCACAGGCTCAAATTGTCGCAAGCTAACAGGTTGCTGCTTAAGTGATAAATGCGGAAATATACCATTTTGTGCAATATTGTAGTGTAAAAACGAAAGCAAAAAAAAATTTTTTAAAAAAAAAATTCAAATTTCAGAGGAGGTGTTTCCATACAAAGGCACATATAATTTTTTCCTTTTTGCAAAAAAAACATGAATAAACACAATATCAAATTGCCCTTATTACAAGTAGTATTGAACTTTATTTCATTATTTAAAGTTCATCTGATAATCCATTTCGAATAAAAATTGCTGTGATTGTGTTGTGACTACCCTAAGAATGAATATTTTTGTTAGGATTGCTAAGCCAGAGAAGCAGGTCAGCAGTTTAGTATTACTCATGGCTTTTGAAAAGAAGATGAAGTAAAAGTGATCTTATTTTCATGATCTACATTAGTATTTGAATTCATCATTGTATAAAATTAAATAACAAAGTGTCGAAACGACAATTTTTAAATGAACATGTTATTTCAATAACAATAACCAATTGCCTAATTATTTTTTAATATTCTCCTTGTTTCCATTTCAAAAATAATTTAGCTCACTGTTAATAAATTTCCATCAAAAACTAATTAAATATATAATAATGTGAATTACAGGGATATGTGTAGTAAGTACGCCAAGGGAATTTACAATAAATTTTCTAATTTTACTCATTTTAGTATGTTTTACTTTCCCATACTTTATATTGGCTGAATATCAAAAGTCAGATCACATTCAGGCAGTGTAACTATCACTAACATCATTACAGTGACAGATTAGATAGGTCAAAGTCAATGTTATGTGTATTAGTATTGTGCCTACAATTTGAACTTATTATTGCAATATCTAGTCACATAGCTAGTTTTTTGTCAATCTTAGAAGCTTTTTGGATATCCCCATAGGATTATGAGAGTGAGATATGGATTATGTGCTTGCGCATGCACTTGGGCACTATAATCCTGTCCTGCGCCGATGGCTAGCCCCCGTTTAAACAGGCCGCCGTGGCCGAAATTCTGTATGGAGGACATTATTATTATTATTATAGTTGTAGCACGAATGGGTCGACTCGACCCATTCGTGCTACAACTATAATAATAATGTTACGAGCTTGAGGTTCGTGACAATAAAAATTGCCGATAAAATTACCTAAATTAACCTTTAATTTACTTTATACAAATTAAAGTTAAAAAACACTAATAATTAAACACACTAAATCACTTAATTTCGCTCCGAAGCTTCGCTTGTGTCGCCGAGTTAAACTCTGTCTCGATCGCATCTTGCGCCACCTATTTATTCAAATCAGCAAAACATCCGGAATGTTCAAGTAAACACGCGCAAGGTACCGAGAAATCGAGTATAGATTTTCTAGAAACCTAGTTCTTCGGGCGGCGCTGTCGGTCGAGAGATCCGCGATGTCATTCTCTCGCTCCTGACACTAGATGGCGCTAGTTGACTTATTCACATAACACTGCCCCCTCCTAAGACATGCTCGTCCCGAGCATTATCGGTCCCATAATAACGCGCCAAGCGATCCACATGGGCAATCTTAGGAGTCCCTCTTGCGCCTTTCTGTATCCGGTAGGTCACATCGTTGATCCTGGTTACAATCCGGTACGGGCCGTCCCATTTAGCTTGAAGCTTAGGAGATTTCCCTTTGCTGCGGACTGGATTGTGCAACCACACTAATGAACCTTCGTTGAACCCTTTATTGTTCATTTTGCGGTCATACCGGGTTTTCATTTTCTCAGACATTTGCTGGCCCGATTGTCTGACGTGCTCATAAATGTCATTCATTTTGTTCCGCAAGTCATATGCATAATCGGTTATACTGCGTGGGGCATCAGGTGGTATCCCAGTGATCAGGTCTGCAGGCAGCCGTAATTCTCTTCCAAAGTTTGCGAAAGCTGGTGTCACTGCTGTACTTTCGTGAACAGAACTTCGATATGACAACAAAAACGGTTGTATGTGCTTGTCCCAATCTCGTTGCCGATTGTCTACAACTTTTGCTAGGTACCTCTCCAATGTCTGATTAAATCGTTCCACCATTCCATCAGATTGCGGGTGATAAGAAGTCGTTCTTGTTTTATGAGTACCCATAACTCGGCAAGTTTCCTGGAATATTTGAGACTCAAAATTCTTTCCTTGATCGCTGTGAATCTCTAAAGGTACTCCAAAACGACAGAAGACTTCATGAACTAGTTTATCTGCAACTGTTGAAGCTTCTTGATTTGGAATGGCGAAAACTTCTGGCCACTTAGTGAAGTAATCCATCACAACCATGAAATACTTGTTACCGCTTTCACTCTCCGGAAACGGCCCCGCCACGTCAATGGCTATTCTCTCCCATGGTGCACCAACATTGTACAACTTCAATGCACCTCTACTACGAGTCTGAGGTCCCTTTACAGCCGCACAACTTGTACATTTGCGACACCAGTCCTCGACATCGTTTCGACAGTGGACCCAGTAAAACCGTTCTCGGATCTTCAGTAGAGTTCGTTTAACTCCCAGATGGCCTCCTGAATAATCATTATGGTACAGCTGTAGAACATCCGGTACTTTAGCTTTAGGGACAACCATTTGTAAATGACAGCTGTCTCCCCGAACATTTTCCCATTTACGGCACAGAACTCCATCCTGAAGCAGCAAGCTATCCCACTGGGCCCAATAGCTTTTAGTGATCGAACTCATCGCTGAGACGTCGCTCCACTTGGGCTTGGGAGCACTGGTCTTCATCCATTCCAGGATCGGCTTGATGTCCGGATCTTCCTGCTGTGCACGTTGTAAGCTGTCCTTCCACTCGTTGCTGAGGTGGTCTGCCCTGAGCATCCTCACGGATACCACTCCCTTACTCTCTTGCCTAGTACAATGTTTGCAATCTTCAGGACAAGGTCTTCGTGATAATGCATCTGCGTTGCCATGAGATTTCCCGCTGCGATGTTCGATCTCAAAGTCGTATTCCTGCAGTAGTTCAATCCACCTCGCAACTTGTCCTTCTGGATTTTTAAACTGCAATAGCCATTTTAGTGCAGCATGGTCAGTTCGTAAGTGAAATTTTCGCCCCAGAAGATATTTGCTAAAATGCTGCAACGACTTTACCACAGCTAGCAATTCGCGTCTTGTGACACAATAGTTCCTTTCCGGTTTTGACAACGACTTGCTGAAGTACGCTATCACGACCTCTTGGTCACCATTCCGTTGAGACAACACACCGCCAAGTCCTATATCACTTGCGTCTGTGTCAACTACAAATTCTTTGCTTGCATCAGGGTATCCCAAAATAGGTGTTTTGCACAGACGGTCCTTGAGCTCCTGGAATGCGATATTACAACTTTCATCCCAGCAGAAATGTCGCTTCTCCTCGGTTAGCTTATGCAGAGGTTTCGCTATATCTGCAAAGTTCTTCACAAATCGCCGGTAATAGGAGCACAAACCCAAAAATGCTCTAACCTGCGTCTTGTCTTTTGGAACCGGCCAATCCTTTACAGCTGCAATTTTCTCTGGATCCGTGCGGATACCTTCTTCCGACACTACATACCCCAAAAACTTGACTTGCCGTTTGAACAGTGAACATTTCTTCGGACTCAGCTTGAGATTGGCACTCTGAATCTTCATGAGCACGCGTCCCAGGTTTTCAAGGTGTTCCTCAAACGTACGGCCCACGATGATGATGTCATCCAAGTAGACCAGACAGGCATCGCCAATTAGCCCGGTAAGTACAAGTTCTATCAGCCTTTCAAACGTTGCTGGAGCATTGCACAACCCAAACGGCATTACTTTGAATTGCCACAGACCCTTTCCCGTCGAGAACGCAGTTTTCTCCTTGTCCTTAGGGTCAATTTCAACTTGCCAGTAACCACTTTTTAGATCCAGCGTGCTAAACCATTTTACTCCTGTAAGCATGTCCAGCGTGTCATCAATTCTTGGCAAGGGATAGCTGTCCTTCTTTGTAACGTCGTTCAGACGGCGGTAATCAACACAGAACCGCATGCTGCCATCCTTCTTTTTCACCAGCACCACTGGCGAACACCATGGACTAGAGGAAGGTTCAATAACACCATCCTTCACCATTCCTTCAATCATGGTTTCCACTTCCTTTTCACGTGCTACCGGCAATCGTCTTGGCCGCTGACGGATAGGCAACTCTTCACCTGTGTTTATTTTGTGTTGCACTAAACCAGTCTTTCCTATGTCAGCATCGTTTGACGAGAATACATCGGCGTACTCGAGTAACAACTTCTTCGCCTTGACCAATTCGTTCGGGGACAGAACACTGCGACAGTCTTCCAAAAGTGTGGTCACTCTCGTTTCTGCATCCTTGCTGGGGGTCCCACTCGATATATACTGGCACCGACGTAACCAATCCACTTCCTCACAAGTACCAATTAATGTGCCTTTTTCTATAATCTGGTCCCGGTCGCAAAGGTTCAGCACACGTACTCCTGAGATGTCCGTGGTCCTGACCAAGGTTCGAGCTACTTTCCATGGAAGGTCATTGTTTACCCTTTCCACAAGTACACAACGGTGAGCTTGCCCAGCGTTTCGGGGAAGACTAATCGGAACAATCGTTTCCGATCTCGGCGGAAGAACAATCTTCTTAATGCTGTACACGTTCCCTGGTAACGCACCTTCCATAAAAAGTTCCTCCTGTCCACATTTCAAAACACCTTGCTTAACGTCGATCTCACAACAATTATTCCTCATAAAGTCTAGGCCTAGGATGCAGTCGTCCATTATATCAGCCACGATGACATTATGCAGGTAGATCACGTTGCCAAGCTTCAACTCCATCTCCTTCTCTCCACGGACGGGTATACGCTGACCGGTGGCTGTTACCAAATTAATGCGTTCTCGGTTGTATGTGGAGTCCCCAAGGAACTGACTTATAAGTTGGGAACTAACAACCGTACGAGAGGCTCCAGTGTCTATGGTCAGTTTACACGGCATTCCGTTGACCTCGCCCTTGATGATTAGACTGTTCCCATCATGGGTTTGTGAGATCGAGATCCTTGGGGCTCTTTTAACATCAGCCAGCACCCGCCCCGCGGTTCTGGCTTTTACTCGTTTCCCTGCTGCTGCTGGGCGGTGCTGTTGGCCGCACTACCCTCCTGGGATCGTTCACCTTCCCTTTCTAGGGTTCGCTTAGGGCAGCTGGATCGAAGATGGCCCTTTTCCCCACAGCCATAGCACCTAGGACTGTATCCTTTGTTGCGGTCGCGAACTGTAGCTGCTGCAACCTCCCTGACGCGATGGGAACGATGATCCTGCCGCACGGCTTCTACCTCCAGTGCATGGGCCAAGGCGTCCTTAAGCGTCTCGTGGTGCCCGAGCCTCACAGCAGCTCTGACTTCCAGGTCGCGGATGCCGTCGATGAATGTTTGCACCAGGTTTCCCTCCAATGAGCGCAGGTACAGACTGGTATGCTTTACGGACCATCTTCTCCACCTCAAGGGCCCACTGCTGCAGGTTTTCGTTGCTGCGTTGCACGCGATCTTTAAGCTGCGCGCGAAAGACGTGTTCCAGGTGAGCGTCACCATATCTCGCCTCCAAGGCCTCAAGAAGCTGCTCATAGGTCACTTTCTTACCGAGAGCTTCCAACACAGTTAAGGCTTGGTCGCGCAGGCCTAGGGTGAGTGCAGTCATGGCTTGGCTTTTATTCCAGCCGTTCGCCTCCATGACGGCCTCGAACTGGATTTTGTAGGCCGACCAGGAAGAGGTCCCGTCGAACGGCGGCACTTTGAATCCACGTAGCGAAGGTGCTGCAGCTACTACGGGAGCTGTAGTTCCATCCCCAAGTTTGAGGTCGTTTAGCGTTTTCTTCACGTCAGCCATCACGTTGTCAACCCGATTGTTCACATGGTTGATTCGGGTTTCATGTTCTTCGATTCGGGTTTCAGCTTCCGACAGGCGGTTGTCGTGTTGAGCAACCCTATCCTTCACCTGCCTTATCTCTTTCCCAAAGGTAGCATGAAGGTCCTTCATGAGGAGCATCTGCTCTTCCGACCGACGAGCCTGTTCCGCCAGCTGACGGGCCTGTTCCTCCTGTCCGCCCCGCAGCTGCTCCTCCAAACGACGAACCTGGTCTTCCTGTCGGCGGGCCTGTTCATCCTGTCCACCCCGCAGCTGCTCTTCCAACCGACGGACCTGTTCCTCCTGTCGGCGAGCCTGCTCCTGCAGCATCACCATCAGAGCACCTAAGTCAGGTGCCACAGACGTAGAAGCTGCTGACGGACCGGCTTCCGTGGCCGGCGGCTGGCCCTCAGACATCTGCGGCGTTGCACCACCAAATCTCCTCTGGTCCGTCTCCTGCTGGCGTTGACTTCGGGTACGGACACCCTCCGTTTCCTCCTTAGGTAAAATCGGCATTATTTTATCCCACTTCTGACAACAATTGTTACGAGCTTGAGGTTCGTGACAATAAAAATTGCCGATAAAATTACCTAAATTAACCTTTAATTTACTTTATACAAATTAAAGTTAAAAAACACTAATAATTAAACACACTAAATCACTTAATTTCGCTCCGAAGCTTCGCTTGTGTCGCCGAGTTAAACTCTGTCTCGATCGCATCTTGCGCCACCTATTTATTCAAATCAGCAAAACATCCGGAATGTTCAAGTAAACACGCGCAAGGTACCGAGAAATCGAGTATAGATTTTCTAGAAACCTAGTTCTTCGGGCGGCGCTGTCGGTCGAGAGATCCGCGATGTCATTCTCTCGCTCCTGACACTAGATGGCGCTAGTTGACTTATTCACATAACAATAATATGTGTTTCGTATAGTGAGTGTAGAGAACCGGAGACTCTTTTTACTGGAAACGAGGCATTCCATCTTATTCCTCATGGGTGACAATGCATCTGCATTTTGATTCGTAATCGAGGATAGATGTAGATGTCTATGGGGCACAGTAACCACTTACCATCAGGTGGACTGTGTGCTAGTTTGTCACCCTATCCTATAAAAAAACCTTGACAATGGTATTACTGTTTTCTAAATTATTTTGATATAATAATTAATACAATATTCCTTCAACAGGTGATTTTAAATATCCTCAAAGAGCATGGCTGATGACACCAATCTTACATGCAACTCAAGGTACACCAGAATCTCAATACAACCATTTTCATTGTCGCACTAGGACTTGTATTGAAAAATGTATAAGCAGGTTGAAGGGACAATGGCAATGTCTCCATAAAAAACCACTCCATTATACTCCTCAAAGAGCTGCAAAAATTATAAATGCCTGTGCTGTACTTCATAATCTTTGCATAAAAGCTGGTGTTCAAGAACCAACAACATACATAGAAAAAGAGGTGGTACCAGTTATTAGTGAAATGACAGAAATATTAGATGATATTATTAGTGATTTATACATAGGCCTAGAAGTAAGGAGACAACTTGCAGAACGAATTTACTATAGTGTGTAACAATGGAAATCAAAAAAATATATTGGGATCTCTAATAGGCATACAAATGAATCCTATACCTTTAAACGAGCAATTCTTGTATATTTAAATATATATATATATATATATATATATATATATATATATATATATATATATATATATATATAATCGGAATCTCGGAAATGGCTCCAACGATTTTCATAAAATTTAGTGTCCAGGGAGTTTCTGGGGCAATAAATCGATCTAGCTAGGATTTATTTTTAGAAAATGTTTTTTGTCCGTGTTTTCAGGCAATGAAAAATTGCTACAATATTAGAAGGTAAATTTTGACATTAAATTAATGATCGTAATGGCTCAAGTGGATATTGAGCAGCGGCGAAATCATAATGCCTTGGTTCGCGTCCCGTCTTCGGACTTATTTTTTTCCCTTTTTTTTTAAAGTTACCTTCTTTTGTGAGAAAATCTATTATTTTGAGCCCTTTTTTAGTATTTTTAAAAATACGAAAATTTTAATTAAACTAATTGCGCACTCACGATTTTTTATTCAAATAACCAGTTCATTTGTTTCTATGTATTATGTCAATAAGATTAAAAAATATTTATCAGTATGTAATTTGAATCTAAATGTAATTTCAAAATAAAAACCGAGCAAAGCTCGGTCATCCGGGTACTGAATGCTTACATCCTAAATTTCATCTAATTACAATAAAACTCTGAAGTAATTGTGTTTAAGCTCGTGAATGCTTTTGATGTACAAAGGATATGCAATGCGTGCTGAGCACAACTAGTATGAAATAAATTTGCATTATCAAAATTCTATATTTTATTCACATAATTTCTATTTCATAAAGTAATCACACATCAATGCATCAAAATTTGCATCTGAGCTAACTGGCTGTAAGTATCTCCTGGCATTCTGTAAGCAATGTTGCCAGCAAAAGTATTAAGAACTTCTGCCTGTTCTCGCAGCCATTCCACATGCTGAAAAAATAAAAATACTTCATAAATTAACAATATAAAATGCAGCATCAAAGTTCTAGCTGCAATCTTGGCATTCAATCATTAAACTGAAATACGATTATGTACTACTCGTGCGGGTAAAGAATAGGATTGAAAGTGTCGTCGCCTCTATTCAACTCTCTCTCGCACACTGCTGCTATCTACATATATACCCGCCGGTAAAGATTTAAAAAAAACTACGTTGCGATGTGTTTTTCTTACGATTTTCAACTTCAGTTCTACTTGTCATTGGAATCAATGATAACAAAATGCCATATCACATAAAAAAGCAGTCTAGTTTTGCTAATTTGTGAGCTTCAACGCATTTTGAGAGATCTCTAAAATAATTATTGTTGATTTTGTTTGTTAACATTTTTTGTATAAAATATTTGAATGCTATTGAGACATAAGTTTTTTTAAATTGTTATTACGTTTTTAATAAAATTTAAAATTATCTTTTGTCTGTCTGTCCGAGCTTATCCTCTGAACGGCTAAACCGATTGTAATAAACTTTACGAACAAATGGAGAGTAATACCAGGAGTGAATTAGACTAAATTTTGTCGGAAAAATATTTGGAATTTCCCATTAAACAAATAATACAACGTTATTAACGGGTTTCTCTATTGGTACTGTGCATGTTGACGGTACGGGCTCGATGAGCCGCTATTTCTAATCCCATTCTCTATCTATATGGACTGTAGCATTTGTCCTAATGCAGTTGCACCTCGACTTATATGGGCTCATTTTGCAATTTCATCACCTGCCTAGTGCCTTAGTGAAAAAAGCCAAATATTCCATCTTTCAACCAGTTTAGATGCACCAGCGCAGAACTGCTGTGTTCCGGGCTGAAGGTTAATGCGAACCAGTATAATTATAGGCTGAGAGACAATCCATCCTAATCCTTATTTACATATATTATACAATAAATTACTTCAATTCTATAAATTTTGAAGGTTTGTTTACTATTCAAATTGAAACATAGAAAGAGGTAAATTGGTACCAACACATATGCACTCCCAAGCAATAAGAGCTCAAAATCATTATCATTATCACAGCCCATCAAAAGTCAACTGCTGAACATAGGCCTTCCCCATAGAAAGCCTTGGAGAGAGCCCTCGGGGTATACCCTCGGTTGTCAACTCATCTGCCATAATTGGCAGATGAGTTGACAACCACAGTATTCTGTTATTTGACACCCACGGGATCATATGGGGTAGTGGATATTCTTACGCTGCTACTACACTGTCAGAACGCTTAATCTTGGTCTAGTGGTCGTAAAAACAATTGTTGATAACGAATCTCAGGTTAAAATCAATTCCTGGGTTTTTCTATCATGTAATTCTCAGTAGCATAGCCCGGAGTCAGAAATTATTTTCACCCCCGTGCCTCACAGGACCAACGGCTTTAAGTGCTTTCTACCTGATCTCTCTTTGGTCATGTCGGATAACTGTCCCATTGGACTACCAGAGTGAGGGAATAGCGAGTGCTCCTGTGCTTGCGTACATTCTGCTATAATCCTGTCCTGTGCAAATGCTGTTTATGTTGAGATAGGCCACCGTGATCGAAATTCGGTCTGGAGGATAATTATAGAGCTCAATTACCTAATAAACCATGAGCTGTTTTATCAATGTTGAATTATAAGTTATTACTTGGCGGTAAGGTGGTATACATTGTGGTTGAGTGGCTTTTTTTATAGGATAAGGGTGACAAACGAGCACACAGTCCACCTGACGGTAAGTGGATGTTGTGATCCTAGATATCTACATTTAATCTCGATTAAGAATCAAAATGCAGGTGCGTTGTCACCCTTGAAGACTAAGATGGAATACCTCAATCCCAGTAAAACGGGTCTCCGATTCTCATTACACATTATACTCACCATACGAAGCACAGCAGCATTAAGCTGCTATTTTACGCTGGTATTCTGTGAGAGCGTGATCCTTTTCCTGTTGTTGTCAGAAATTCGGTCTGGAGGATGTTATATATGAACACCTCAACCACTTAGTAAGCTGTTTTATCAACATTGAGTTAAAAGTTACATGAGGATATCAGCAGTGGAACCAGAAGAACCAACATAGCGCAACCCATTGGTAAGTTGAAGTGGCAATAGACCGGCCATATAGATCGAAGAACATCGGTTTTTCGATCCGATGGCGAGGAAAGGTTTTCGGGTGGCAGCCTCGTACTGCTAGGCGAATTGTGGGCTAGCTCCCTACTAGATTGAATAACTACCCGGTAAGACCTGCAGGAAATCGATAGATGCAGGTGGCTCAGGACCGAGCTTTTGGCATTGCCTGGGGCAGGCCTGTGTTCAGCAGTGGACTTGTGAAGGGCTGTATTGAATGAATGAGTTAAAAGTTTAAGGGTCTGACCTTGATGGTTTGATGTGGTGCGTTGTGGTCGTGCGCGGCGCGCAAGCGCTGGCGCTGCGCAAGCAGGATGGCACAGAGCGCGCGCAGCACGGCGGGCAGGCTGCGCAGCAGCTCGCCGCGCGCCGTGCGCGCTGCCGCCACGCGCGCCTCCAGCTCCGCGCTGCTCAGCGGCACCAGCTCGCACTCGCGCAGCGTCTGCGCCATCAACACCATCACTCTCCATTCAATTCATTACAGATTTGGCGGAGATTTCACCGCCAGCGGAATGTTGATTCTATTTCACCGTTTATATAATGAATTGAAGTAGATTTTGATATATAAAAGGGATACGATTGTGTGTATTAAGTTTTTTTTTAACGATTAAGAGTGACAAACAAGCACACAAGATGGTAAGTGCATTCTGCCTATAAACATATACATCTATCCTCGATTAAAAATCAAAATGTAGATGCATTGCCACCCCTGAGGATTAAGATGTAATGCCTCGTTTTCAATAAGTAAGGGTCTCACTACACTCACCATACTATACACAGCAGCATTAAGCAACTATTTTAGGCTGGTATTCTGTGAGAGCGTGACTGACCCATTCGTACTACAACCATAATATAACTGCAGCTCTACCACGTAATTGAATAGATAGGGAGTATTGGCGGGAACTTGACCGCCGGCTGATTGTTGCTTCTGTTTTATCGTTTGAATAATGCTTAGAATTGACCCGTTTTTGTGTATTGTATATACATGTGATGTTTTATTGGAAAAGACGAAACAAGTGCTCCGATGTTGATAAAAACCTCAAGTTATTTTGTCCGATAAGGCGATAAGACTATACGGCGGCCGACCACTAAGTCAGTCACTTAGCGGTCAGCCGCCGTAGAGTCTACATTACCTGAAGATGCCTCGTGTAGAGGCGAAACACGTGTCGTATTATCGTCGATGGTGTGTCTTGCCTGGAATAGTGGTGTTGGGAGTAGTGGTGCTGGGACTAGTGGTGACGGAGTTAGTGCATGCAATTGAGGGAGGGCGGGAGGTGCTCTTCAATCCAGGTAAGACACATCATTGTATTTGTTTGTCGGAAGGTTGCGATGAAATTTATATTTTTATTTTTTATTATAATGGATTTCCGCAAAGTAACGCCTGATTCTATCAAAAATACATATAAGTCATTTATGGCGGCTCCGTAGCACTGTCTTCGAATCCTACACGATACAGAAGAAAGTTATTTTTTTATTAATCGGTAGTGAAGACATGTAAACAGAATAAAAACAAATTTATATTGCAGAGTCGGCAAATGATACCCTAGATTAGGGTATCGACCAAATTGCCGATATATTATGGAAGATGGGCAAGTTGAGAGTACCCTTAACCAATGAGCAAGTAAGCGCATATAATATATGAATGATATATGTGCGCTTACTTGCTCATTGGTCAATAGATGAAAGAGGTGTGTCAGGCTCTCAGGATTGTGTCTCTGAGTCTCTAGCTACTCCTTTAGGTGAATGTTGCGAGAATTTATGTATATATGCATGTAGTATGTAAAATGATAATGTTATGACAGACTGTCGCGTGTCGCATCGGATTTGCGCGAAATTGTCAGGAATATTCCTATTTTACTCACCCTACACATAACAATCATTTATATCGTACAATTATTTTGTATGCACCTTATACACAGCGGTGACACTGTACGTGATTAATTTTATAATTTTTATTATTATTTCTAACAATTGCAAAAATTCGTAGCCGTATGTATTATATATAATATTTTAGAAAATCGAAAGGGAAGCATAGACATGACATATCAAAGGTTTCCTGGGACATGGCGGCCGACAAGTTATTTCCCATGTTTTGAGATGTAATTTTTATTTCTAATTTTAAATAATTCTTAATTCTCCTTTCAAGTGCCTCCTTTCAAACAATCGACCAAAGCAGTCGACGAAGGCCCGTCCCACGTCCCGCGCGCCTCGCCTTGAATAGTTTTAGACAAAATAAATTGTTTTACATATTCTAATTACGTAACTTGATGTGACGCAAAATTAAAATAAACAAATCAAGGTCCTTACCTCAAGAGCTCCTTCATAGTTTTCACTGTGGAACTGATCAAAGAATGTCATAAGCTTGCACAGTTTAGTGTAAGCCTCAACTAACGAAGCTGGCAACGCAGTGGTATCGGCGTATCGAAGACGTCGGGATACGTGTTCAGCTAACAAAGATAAACGTTGGCGTAACCCACTGGCACCCCCACCACTATTCACCACTTGGGCAAGAAGCACACAAAATAGTTCCAGCACCTTTTCCATATTCTGAAATTGAACATTAATAAATATTAACATGTAATAAATAAATGAACAGCTATAATTACTATTTATTATTAAAAAAAAAAAACTGCTATCAAGTGTTATACGTTGTATCAAATAATTAAACAAATCAATTGATTTAAAAGTTAGGAGCTGAGAGTCAGATATACATTTATGTATATAGACATAATATAATCATTCATCTATCCTCTTGGTTGAGAAAATAAATCAAGAATCTGACAAATAAATTATGTAATAAAACATTATGTATGTATCCTCTGTCTGTTTAAATAAATGAAATTCTATACAATAAAGTAAATTAAGTTTAGCCTTTGTTTTATCATCAATATGGAAAGAAGCAGCATATCTTTGGTTAATAACATCTTTATTATATCCCTTGGTTTTATCATTTCAATGGCATAATTAATTGTTAAATAGCTAAAACTGGCACAAATCAATCTTGAGATTTGCAGCAAAAATTCAGAAACTTTTTTGAAATTGTAAAATATATCAAATTATAATACATACCCCAGCAATATCGTATACTGTAATAGCATCTTCAAAAAGGCCTTTATTTACCAATTGTTCAGCTACATTCAGAGCAATCACCTGCAATTTTTTTTTCATATTAGTTTATCAATAATGCACATATTAATTTTTAAATATATAAACTATAAATAAAAAACAAAGAGAATGGGAAAAAAGTAGTTCCTAGAGTTCCACAACACTCAGTTAAAAGAATTGTAATTATGTATTTATCAATATATTTCAAAAAATGGAAAAAAAATTAGTGAGATATGTCTAAAGAAGCACATGTGAATTAGTACAAGAGAAGAATAATGTACTTAATAATCAATTTAGCAGCCTATTTTATTCCTACATGTATAGAAAGAATATTTTGTATTCTTACCTTACTATCTATGTGAGGGTTATTAAACTGATCTAATAAACCAGGACTACATAATCCTGTCACAGGATCCATTCGACCAAATAATAATTCATAATCCCGGCTTTCTAATGCAAGGTCTGTACAGCAACACATGAATAAATTTTTACCACTGGGGTCCTTTAGATTCCTAGAAATAAAATTTATATAAAGTAATTGCTAATACAAGTATAAATAAAATTACTCCTTCTAATCATCTTACCTTAGGAAGAAATAATAGTGTAAAGCATCTGAGGGATCAGAAAGTTCAAATTTTCTTACATAAAGTAGAAGCAATCTTGCTAAGTTCAATCTCCGTAGTGGGGCTGGATCATCTGTGTCAACAGATACTGGAAGGAAACAAAAAATAATTAAAATTATGTCATAAAATTAATAACACATTCATAAAAAATTAGTCCATACATACATAAGGGAGCTTGGACATTCCGTGGTGTACCCAGCATGTAAAGATCATGAAGAGCTAAAGCCATATGGACACCATGTACTTGATACCTGAAATATCAAATATTTTGAGAAAACAATTATGTGTAACAATCAGTAGTTTTGAACATAAAACATAATAGAATCAATCACATTTAGTGTGACATAATGTGATTTGTTTTTGTTTGATTAATTTTCTGGGAATAAAGTGAAAAGCGTTTTTACAAAACATACATACATGATGATTCAATTTAAAAACAAAAGGAATAAAATGACTTAACCACAAAACACACCTTGGAATTCTCGACAAGAACTCAATAGCAGGTTCAAATTGCCCAGTCAAAGTTAATACTTGGAAGTATACAAGTGGTTTTTCATAAGCATGGTAATGTGTTTCTCCTGTAAATAAAAGTATACATAAGATGTGATGGTTACATAAGAAACGAATTACGAATGTTATATATGCAGTTAATATAGTTACATCTCATTGAAATTTAACACCTAAAATATAAAATAAAAAGTAATATTATACATTTGTTATACAATATAGTTTTTGCTCAGAGTAATAACTAGCATAGGGAGTCCTAAAATGACTGATTTTTACATTTATACATATGACGTTAACAATGGTAAAAATCTAAGATAGATATTTAGTGGCGAAGCCTCCATAGCCCAGAAGCCGGGCTTGCACTATCAAACTGTTCAATCAATAATATCAACTAATAAAATAACTCGTAAAATGTTTCAAACTATTTCAAATTTCCTGCGCGAGCGATATATAACGTCAACACTTGGCAGTTTGCTTTCAATTCGAAATACACTGGACTGTCAAAATTAATAAATGCAAGGAGTTGATTTTGTCGTCTCTATCGGACGCGTTGGGTTTTTTCGGGGTTTCGAGAAGAAGATCGCTCCCTTTCTAACCTGTGGCAAAAGGTTCCCTAATGAAATATAACTACGAAATGTTTATATAGCAATTACTACGGAACCAGAAGCTGGTCTTTGCCCTGAAGTTGTTTAGGAGTGCGTTAGCGAGTGGGGTGCGGGCGATTCGTTTGCAAGTTCACTTCACATTTCAATGTTTATGTTTGTTTTTGTTGTGTCTGTTAAAAATTTATGCTTTTTCAGAATTTTAGTGAAAAGGGGGGATAATAGTGTTCCTTGTGATGAATACAGGTGTTTTAAAGTGCTAATTGGCGATGAAATGGTGAAATCACATTACATCAAAGTACAGAACTCTTTAGTATTAAAGTTTAATGAATCTAGGCGTATTTAAAGGTTTAATAACTCAATACTTATACCATATGAGTTAAAATATCATTTTGAACTGCAGCATAAAATATGAGATACCTAGGTATAAGTTTAATTTTATAGCAAATAATTGTTACAATATTTTTTTAATGTGAAGCCTGTAAATGCTCGTATAAGGGAGCGTTGATAAATAGAGCGGGTTTGCTGGCGGGATGTTAACTGGAGAGCATACAGTAGCAGTTAGATGAGCAATAAATAACACTTCTTGAGAATTTCTTCTTGTTTTATTTCTTGATTCCTTATTATTACATTGCCGGATTTGGAATAATTTACCACGAAAAACACCCTTTTTTATAAGCGGCTGTAACCAATCATAATTAAGAAAAAATCGCACACGGCATTAGTGAATTTATTGACCAATCAGAGCGCAGAGTAACCTTTTCTAAGAGAGATTCACAATTTCCTTAATAAACGTGGTAAAACATTCCTTACAATATTTATATTTATTCCTAACGATAGATACAACTTATTTCTATTATTCTAAACATAAATCATTCAATAAACCTTTATTTTACATTTATAAAAAATAAAAATAGTTTCGCGGTCGCCTCACGGTTTAGCTCCGGAGTAGGACTATGTTTTTTGCCGAACATACAAGTGGCGCCGCCAAGAGGTAGGAATGTACAACACTTTTTCAGGAATTATGCTTAAGAATCTATACAATATTTTTTCATGAAATTTAAATCTTTCTCATAATGAAATAACATTATACAGCGATTAATTGACATATTAATGTTTCTTTTGAAGTACTTTAAAGGAAAAAGAATTATATTAATCACTTATATGTTAAATAGCTCTTAAAGTTATGATAAAAGAAATCTTACTAGAAAATAAGCTTATACTTGCGTCTAATGTTCTAATCAAACCTAAATAATATTAAATAGATTCATATAAGTCACTTTAAGATAAATAGAAGTGTTTAATTTACTTTCCTGTTTTTTCAGCACTAATCAGTCTTTACACTTAGCTTTATTTTACGAATAGGAAACAGTTAAGATTAATACCATCACCTAATTTTAAATCACTGATAAGAAATAATTATGATTAAATGCTAACACTTAGTTTTAATTCACTGATAATAAATAATTAATATTAAATGTTCGAATTCACTTTGTCGTCGCTAACATTCTCCCCCACGGTGCGTAGCACTGCATCCTCTGGAGGCGACGACTCCGCTGGCACCAGCACGATGACACGTCGAGTTGGACGGCGAAGTATTCCGCCTGATGTCCGCACGTCCAGCACCCTGGTTCTTCCGTCTGGTCCGGGATAGGTTTTGACGATTTCACCGCGAGGCCATGAGTTTCGCGGTAATGTGGCGTCCACTATTAGCACGATGTCTCCTTCCCTTGGGTCTCTGGTTTCTTTCCCCTCGAGTTTCCTTGGCATCAGAAGAGGTAAGTATTCTTTAATCCACCTTTTCCAGAAGTGGTCTGCGAGTCTCTGGGTGGTTCTCCAGCTTGCCTTTCCGATGAGCTCCGTGTCGCTGAACTCTCCCGGCGCCATAGCTCCGCATGATCTTCCCAGCAGAAAGTGGTTCGGTGTTAGGCTCTCCTCGTCTCCTGGGTCCATGCTGATCGGGGTGAGAGGTCTCGAGTTGACGATGTGTTCAACCTCAGTCATTAGTGTATGGAGTACTTCTTCGGGCGGGCTCTTCTCGTTGAGGACTACTGCTAGCGCCGTCTTGACTGTTCGTACGAGCCGCTCCCAGGCGCCTCCCATGTTCGGAGCTCCCGGGGGGATGAACTTCCACTGGATGCCCTTTTCCTGTGCGGCCTCCTCTAATTCCCTTTTTGCTCCGACGAAATTAGTTCCGTTGTCGCTATATACGGTTTTCGGAGTTCCTCTTCTGGCTGCCATTCGTCGGAGTGCCATGATCATTGAGCTGGCGCTGAGAGAAGGTACCAGTTCTAAATGTACTGCTCTAGTTGTGAGGCAGGTAAATAAGGCTCCCCAGCGCTTCTCGTTTCTTCTTCCGATGGTGACTTGCATCGGCCCGAAGTAGTCTACGGCTGTGCAGGAGAACGGAAATTGATGATGCTGCAATCTTTCACTCGGCAGATCTCCCGTTGGTGGTATCTCTGGTGAACTCTTCCTTGTCTTGCACCATTGACAGCTGTGTGCGACCGCTTTTAGAGTTGCTCTTAAACCCAAGATCCAGAACCTTTGACGAATTTCGTTCATTACTGTAGCGGTGTTTCCGTGAAGGAATTTCCTGTGATAGTGTTGTATTATTAGACGAGTTATTTTTTGTTTTCCGTCTAAAATGATAGGATTCATTATTCTTCCGTTTCGGTCGTGAAATTTCATTGTTCTGCTCCTTAATTTAATTATTCCGTCGTCTCCAATGTAGACGTCGATTTTCTTAAGTCGACTCGAATTTTCTAATGGCTTTTCTGACTTCAGTTTTCTTATGTCTGATGCAAAACTATCGCTCTGGTTTATTTTTATTAATATCTCTTCGGCCTTTTTTAGGTGTCGTCCCGCTGGTCGACGGGATTGAGGTTTGTGCTTCTTTCTTCTGGATTTTTTGTGGTTTCCAAGACTCATCCTTCTGGCGTGCGGCGGTGGTGGTCGCTTTACGGCTCTTCTTTAGTAGGTGTGTAAAGGCGATCACTCTGGCTGTAGTGCGCAGCAGTCGCTCCTAGCTCGAGAACCTTTCTAGGTTTAATAGGGTGTCTTCTGCTGCCATCGTTGCCAATACCTTTTGCTTGCTTTTTTCTTCTGGCATAACAATTTCTGGCTTGAAGTCGTGAAATGGCCATTCTTCTTCTGGTCGACGGAGAAATGACGGGCCATTGAACCATCTGGCGTTGTGGTCGAATTCGGTTGGGGTTCCCCTCGTGGCGTCGTCCGCTGGATTCTCCTTGGTTGGCACCCATCTCCAGTCTTCTGGCTTGGACCTTTCTTCGATCTCGGCGAGTCGGTTGGCCACAAATGTTTTGAACTTCCTTGGTTCTGACTTTATCCATTGCAGCACTGTGCTGGAGTCGGTCCAGTAAACCTTTCTCGTTATGTCGAGCTCTGATTCCTCTTCGATTGTGGCGGCTAGTCTGCTTCCGAGTAAAGCCGCTTGTAGCTCCAGCCTCGGAATTGACACAGGTTTCGTTGGCGTTACCCTTGCTTTGCCGGCGATCATGGAGACATGGACCTTTCCTCCGGGTTCGACTATTCTCCAGTAGACTACTGCTGCATAGGCTTCTTCACTCGCGTCGGAGAATGTGTGTAGCTGTCCTTTTCTGCCTTTGGGTGAGACGCACCTCGGGATCTTCAGCCTCGTTAATGTTGACACTTCTTCCAGGTATTTCATCCAGACTTCCTTTTGATGTTCGTTGATTGGTTCATCCCAGTCTATTTTCTTTCGCCAGATGTCTTGGATTAGTTTCTTTCCTTGTATTAGAACTGGTGTAGCAAAACCCATTGGATCGAAGGTGGACATTACAGCGCTTGTGACTTCTCTTTTTGTTGGAGTCCTTCTGCCATCTTGCAGGTCCTCCGGTGTGTTGCGTAGCCCGACGTTGAAGGCTAATGAATCTTCTTTCACCAGCCATCTTAGTCCCAGAGTCTTCTCTTCCTTGGTCAGTTGTAAGGAGTTTTCTTTGTTTGCGTCTTCTACCTCTGATATTACCCCCGAGTTGTTGCTGGCCCATCCCTTCAGATGAAAGTTTGCTCTTGCGTGAATATCTTTCACTTCTTTGGATATTTTCTTTGCTTCGGTTGTAGATGCGAAGCTCTGCAGATAGTCGTCCATGTAGTGGTTTCTCTTAATTGCTTTCACTGCTTCAGGATGAGTGTTCTTAAATTCCTCTGCGTTCTTGTTCATTACGTATATGGCTGTTGCAGGTGATGACGCTGCCCCGAAGATGATTGAAGACATTCTATACTCTTCAGGCTTGCCGGTTCTTCGGTTTCCGCGCCACAGGAACCTGAGACTGTCTCGGTCGTCTTCTCTGACTTTTACTCGAAGAAACATGTCTTGTATGTCTGCCATGACGGCTACTGGTCCCTCTCTGAAACGCAGCAGTACTCCGAATAATGATTGTAGCAAGTCCGGGCCCGAGAGCAAGGCGTCGTTGAGGCTCTTTCCTTCATATTTGGCAGCTGCGTCGAACACTATTCTTAGCTTCTTCTTGACTGGGTGTACAACAGCGAAGTGGGGTAGGTAGAATGTCCTTCCTGTGTTAGAGGTTTCTGGAGCCTTCTCTGCGTATCCTTTTTCGATCAGACTCAGGATCTGCTCCTCGTAGTGCTTTCTTGCTTCTTGATCACGATCCAATTTTTTCTCGATGCTGACCAGGCGTCGAACAGCTTGATTGTAGTTGTTGGGCAGGTGTTCATCTTCTTTTTTCCACAGGAGTCCCGTTTCATATTGACCGCTTGGCAGTTTCTTGGTAGTTTTCTCGAGGGTTACTAATGCTCTTCTGTCGCTGTCGTTAGATGGTGAACGATTTTGGATCCCTAGAGACTCTAATTGGAAGTGTTCTCGGACGAGGTCTTCTATGTCTTCCTTGCCAGTGGTCGCTCTGCCATAATGAGTGAAGTGTACTGTGGCAGTTGTTCTTGTTTCACATCCGTGTAACACCCACCCTAAGTTCGTGAGGGAAGCTACAGGATCTGATGGTTTGCCCTTTTTCAGCTTTCTTGTCACTATCAGTCCCCAATTGTCTTGGCCTATCAGTAGCTTGGGCCTCTCGGAGACGTAGAGGAGTTGATTTTCAATTGCCTTCAGGTGCTCACAGTTTCTCACGGTGTCCTTGTTTATGCATTGTTCAGACAGCTTCAGGTCGTCGATGGTTCTTGCTACGATAGTTCTCTTTTCTTTTCTATGAGCCCCTTTTATTTTGAACTCGATCTTCTGTGAACTATCTTTTCTTAACACCTTTCCGCCAACGGTTTCGATCGTGAGTTTTTCTTTCTTTCCTTCGACTCCGATTTTTTCAGCAATTGATGCGTCTAAGAGTGTGACCGTTGACCCTTCGTCTAGTAGTGCTAATACGCGAACTTGTCCTTTTGGGCCATAGAGGTTGACGGGGATCATCTTTAGGTAGGCCTTTTCTTCTCCTTTGGCGTTATGGATTGAAGCGACCTTTTCTTCTGAGATGCTATTGGTGTCTTTTGCTTCTTTTTCTATCGACGCCGGTGGTTTGTCAGAATGTAAGATGGTATGATGCCATCTTTTACACAGCTTGCAGACTGGTGCTTTACAGTTGATTCTTGAGTATCTGAATCGAAGGCACTTGAAGCATATCTTTGCCTTCTTGGTCATATCCCATTTTCCATTCAGGTTGGCTTCTTTGAACCTTTTACATTCTAATGCGAAGTGTTCTTCCCCACAGAACGGACACGACTTCTTATATTTCTCTTTTGACGCTTCTTGAACCAAATGAACGGGTTTTCTTATTCCTCTTCTTTGTTCTGAGGGCGCTTCGGGCGGGGCGAAGTCTCCGCACATGTCGGCTTCTGTTTCTAGGAACGCTTCGATAAGTAATAGCTCCTGAATTTCCTCGTCTCTTCTGCTTCTGTGGTAGGCGAACCAACGGAACTTCATTTACGTCGGCATCTTGTCTACTATAACTCTTAGCGTTTCAGGTGAACTGAGATACTGTGGTTTCTTCAGGGCTTTGATTGTTTCGACTGCGTTCTTTACTTTGCTTGCAAATATGCATATGTCGCTCGGGTTTTCGCCGACTCTTGGGAGGTTCTTCATTTTTTCTAGTTCTGCTAATGCTAGTGCTCCAGGTCTTCCGAATCTTGCTTCTAGTCCCTTGATCACTTCGCGTGGGTCTTCGGCGGTGAATAGCAGGCTTTGGACGGCTTCTCTAGCTTTTCCTTGGATCGCTATTCTAAGGCGTGCTAGGTTTTGATTGCTACTGAAAGAAGCAGCCGTATCCTCGTATGATCTCTTGAAGGCTAACCATTCTTCGCAGGCCCCGTTGAAGTGAGGTAGTTCTAGGTGCTTCGGTGAAACGGTGTCACGTGATTTTTCTGATAGCTTTAGTATGACTGAAGCTAGTTCCTGGATGTCACTTTTCTTTTCTTCTGCCTCTATTGGTTTGTGGTTCTTATTAGGCATGTCTCCGGTCTGGATGAACCAGCGTTCGACTTCTCGAGTTCGCTCGAACAGCTCTTCTCCGGCACCATCTTCATCTTCTGATTCCGCTTGAGCAACTTTTGACCGCGCTTCTGCCAATTCTAGTTCCCTTAATGCCATTGTCATCTTTGCTTGCGCTTCTGCTCTCTTCCTATGCGACGAGCGAACGGAAAGCGTGTCTGGATCGCGGGTCGTCTTCTTAGGATGAGGCTGCTGCAGAGTCTTCATTGCGACACTTCTTTCTTGAATCTGCGGCGTTGGATGACTTCCTTCTTGATGAGGAACTGACGCTTCGACGGTGCGTGTCGGGGGGGGGGGGGGGGGGGTATGGGTTACGTCCCCCGGTGTTGATTCTTTTCCGGCAATGTTTTTGTTAAGAAGTACGGGTTGTCTGTGTACGCTGCTGGGCGATGCTCTTGTAAGCGTTGATCGATCTGAAGTTGACGTGTTGGTAGCCGTTGTGTTTGTAGAATCACTCGGCGTATTCATGCTCCAATCCGTCGTACTGGTACCCGTAGTGGCGTTGCTTTCACTCGTAGTTTTCGACTGCACTGATTTTAATCTTGTATTTGAAGGCATCTTCCTAGTTTTCCTTAAACCCGATCCGGCTTCTCGAAGGACCAATGTAAATGCTCGTATAAGGGAGCGTTGATAAATAGAGCGGGTTTGCTGGCGGGATGTTAACTGGAGAGCATACACTAGCAGTTAGATGAGCAATAAATAACACTTCTTGAGAATTTCTTCTTGTTTTATTTCTTGATTCCTTATTATTACATTGCCGGATTTGGAATAATTTACCACGAAAAACGCCCCTTTTTTATAAGCGGCTGTAACCAATCATAATTAAGAAAAAATCGCACACGGCATTAGTGAATCTATTGACCAATCAGAGCGCAGAGTAACCTTTTCTAAGAGAGATTCACAATTTCCTTAATAAACGTGGTAAAACATTCCTTACAATATTTATATTTATTCCTAACGATAGATACAACTTATTTCTATTATTCTAAACATAAATCATTCAATAAACCTTTATTTTACATTTATAAAAAATAAAAATAGTTTCGCGGTCGCCTCACGGTTTAGCTCCGGAGTAGGACTATGTTTTTTGCCGAACATACAAGTGGCGCCGCCAAGAGGTAGGAATGTACAACACTTTTTCAGGAATTATGCTTAAGAATCTATACAATATTTTTTCATGAAATTTAAATCTTTCTCATAATGAAATAACATTATACAGCGATTAATTGACATATTAATGTTTCTTTTGAAGTACTTTAAAGGAAAAAGAATTATATTAATCACTTATATGTTAAATAGCTCTTAAAGTTATGATAAAAGAAATCTTACTAGAAAATAAGCTTATACTTGCGTCTAATGTTCTAATCAAACCTAAATAATATTAAATAGATTCATATAAGTCACTTTAAGATAAATAGAAGTGTTTAATTTACTTTCCTGTTTTTTCAGCACTAATCAGTCTTTACACTTAGCTTTATTTTACGAATAGGAAACAGTTAAGATTAATACCATCACCTAATTTTAAATCACTGATAAGAAATAATTATGATTAAATGCTAACACTTAGTTTTAATTCACTGATAATAAATAATTAATATTAAATGTTCGAATTCACTTTGTCGTCGCTAACAAAGCCCAAATTTTAATGTAATAAACTAAATGAATACATCAGGTAATGAGGTTTTTAAAGAATATTTCCTTTAGTCTTTCAGTATATGAAATTTTAATAGCATCATCTACTTAATTGTATAGGTGAAGTCATTTTATCGAACGAATCGAATAGTAAAGATTACGCTAGATGGCACAAACACGCTCTCGGCTGATTTAATAATTCAATATTTATATTACCATAAGGTGGCTCTAGTCGCGGGCTCGAACTCATTGGTGGGCGCGGCCAAAAAGCACGTTGTCTCACCTGGCATCGTGCCCGACAGAGATAGTATCAGTGAAGAGCAGTTAGAACGCACGTCTTGTTCGTACGGCGTTCCGAACCGTTAGAACAAAAACGAAGTTACACGAACACGATGCACACATACATATCCCTATTCTGTGCCGCTCGACGCTTGCCTTGTACCTACCTACAAACTCGTACTAAATTATTAGGCGCTGCGTTATCGCTTTATACTATACCTCTATGGCTCTATAGATACCTAATATAGATTGCTTATTTTATTATATTTTGTTTTCCCCGGGTGGTCATGCAGCGATCACTCAAGAGTTCACGACGCCGAAGCATGAACTGGAACAGTCATCGCAGTTTATATCCGTACTAGCTGTTGCCAGCGGCTTCAAACGCGTGAACTCGAAAATTATCCCACAGGAACGAAATACCTGAATAAACGGTATCAAATGTGTTATTCCAGACCAGGTATAACCTATCTCTGAGCTAAATATCATCCAGATCCCTTCAGCTCTTCTGGCGTGATTGAGTAACATACATCTATCCATCCAAACTTTCGCATTTATAATAGTACCTGGTTGACCGAGCAAATATTTTTCGCTCGATTTTTTTTAATTCGTGTATTTTGGAAATTATATTTAGATACAAATTACATACTGACGAAATATAAATAATATTTTTTGATCTTAGCGACATAACAAAAAAACGGAACTGGTTATTTGAATAAAAAAATCATGAGTGCAATTATTTTAATTTAAATTTTCATGTTTTTAAAAAATACTAAAAAAAGGGCTCGAAAAAATAGATTTTCTCAAAAACGAAAGGAACTTGACAAAAAAAATTAAACAAGTCGGTCGGTCGGTCTGGGCTCGAACCGGGGTTTTACGATTCTGTGACCGCCCAATACTAATTAAACTATTTATAATCATTAACAATTTGTCAAAATTTACCTTATTATTCTAACGATATTGTAGCAGTTTTTCATTGCCTAAAAACACGGACAAAAAGACATTTTCTAAAAATAAATCCTAGCTAGATCGATTTTTTATCCCCGAAACTCTCTGGACACTAAATTTTATGAAAATCGTTGGAGCCGTTTCCGAGATCCCGATTATATATATATATATATATATATATATATATATATATATATATATATATATATATATATATATATATATATATATATATATATATATATATATATATTATATACAAGAATTGCTCGTTTAATAGTATAATATTTAGATAATAATTGTAATTATCAGAATATAGTATATTCTGCCTACCTATAAATTGTTTTCAAAAATACTTACCTGTCTTCTTACTTTTTTTATATACACACAATATCACTAGATGTAAACACATGTTTTTATCAAGACAAGTGACCCGTCAAGACTGTTTCCTTAGTACCGACGTACTTAGGCAGGTAGGTAGGCAGTTTAGATTTTAGTGTCCACGACGCAGCGACAGTTTGTCAAATTTTGTTGTATAGTAGGTTGTGGGTATCTAGGTAATAACAGTAGGTAGGTACCTATCCACCGTCCACGCCGCGCAAGTGATTCTCGTCCCACCTGTCCGCGCAGTAACTTTTTTTTACGACCGCGCGAGACTGTCGCAACAAAAACGATTACTAGGTACTGAAAAACCAAATAGGTACCTACCTAACATTCAAATAAAAATATTCTCAAAAAGCTCAACGAATTCAGAATTTAATTTTGTTAAAAGAAAATTGGTCAAATAAAAAGTAAAGGATGAAAATAAAGCATATGGGAATATAAAACTAAATCGTATTTATTTGTTATTTCGAGTTTTACAAGAAAAGTATAATATTTACTGGAGACAATTATTTTATTATTATAATAGTACATGATATTCCCTTTAAAATGACACCAATATGAATAATATCTTATATCTATATCTATAAATAAATAAAATTGAAGTGTCTGTTTGTAATGTTAAAATAACAGCTTTTTATTAAATGCATATGAAAGTACTAGTAACAAAAACACAATTTTTTAAATTTTGTCTGTCTGTCGGTCTGTCTGTCTGTCTGTTTGTTCCAGCTAATCTCCGAAAAAGCTGGATCTATTTTGACGGGACTTTCACTGGCAGATAGCTGATGATATAAGGAATAACTTGAACTACTTTTGTTTTAGAAAAAGAATTAGGGTTCCGCGCAAAAAAATTAAAACCCATGAAATCCATATTCCACGCGTGCGAGATCGCGGGGAAAACTAGTACTCAATATAGATAAATGTATACTTATTTTTATTTATTTATTATTTTAATAAATAAATAAAAATAAGTATTAATAATTTCTAGACACATCTCAACAGATATTTCGTTTATAAATTGCTATCAATACTGAAGCATTCTTTTATTTAAATTTCAAACACCACAATCTCTAATTTTTTACTCTGCTATCTTCAGCGCTGTGCACGAACGGAACGATGTCGTTGAGAGCCGTGGTAGCTCACATGGTTAGCGCTCGTTATAGGTATCACAGTACGGGAGCAACCCGGGTTCGATCCCCACTGGCACCAATGAAATTGTTGCGTGCTGATTTAGCTATCAGTTGGAAAGTCTGTTTTTCTGGGCCGTTTTGTTTTGTTACACTGACATCTCGCAAGTCACCTAGGGACCTAGGAGGTTGTCGGTTACTTATTTTTTATTTTTCTTTAAAATTTTCGTCGGTAAAATAACATATTTATAATAGTAAAAAAGTAAAGTTACAGCCTATATACGTCCCACTGCTGGGCACAGGCCTCCTCTAATTTCTGAGAGGGTTTTAAGGCAAGGAAATGTCCGCCACGCTGCCCGTGTTGACGAACTTCACATTTCTTCGAAATATATATTTTTTAATTTCTCAGACATGCAGACACGAGTTCGATCCCCGCCGGCACCAATGAAATTGTTAATTGCAATTGTGCTGATTTACCACGTGCTCGGCGGTGAAGGAAAACATATTGAGGAAACCTGCACGTCTGAGAATATAATTATAATCGAATGTAAATCAAATTGACATAGGTAAGTACAGATAAAATTAGCGGAACATTAATAAAATTTTGAGATCGTTTTTTTTTCAAAATTTTATTTATATATTCCTCTATTTTTGTCTGTGCTTATATCAATTTCATTTAATCCAAAGTTCAAGCAGGGGTCAATGTAGCGTAGTAATTTAGAGCGCAGGTATAGCTATAGTCATACGAACGTCACAGGCCGCAGCCGACTGAGTGAAATAAGCGCGCGTCACCGCGCATGCATGTGTGTGTAAGTGTCGTCCTCCCGCACCGCACCGGGGGAAATATTATTCAGTGAGATGCACGATAATTCATATAAACACGCGCACGTAAAAAAATACGAAAAGGCCTTTGGAAGGAGGGGTTTTATGAAAAAACCACTGCATGAATCAATTACCAATAAAATTTATTGAATTCTTCGATAATTGAGCTGTGTCGGTACCGACTTTGTTTTGGAAATTTTACACTGCTTTTATTACTAATTTACGCCCAAAGTTGTGTTAAAATTGGCAATAAAAACGAATCTTTGGTAGCTCGTAACTTTTTACTGACTTTTTATTTTACTATTCTGTTTCGGTACAGACAAAATTAATAATGAGACAAAACGATATCATGTTTAACTTTGGATGTACACTGTCAAACAGCGGAGTAAGACCCCTCCGAAATTTCTATGGAAATAATGTCGACTAGAGTCACCTTAAGAGTTAAAAATATCATTTTGCATGGTTTATTAAAATTAAAAAGAATAATTATATAATAAATAGTAGAATCTGACCCAAGCAATCGACCGTAAACAGCAGATGGATGTCCTGTATACTGATTTTAGTAAAGCTTTCGACAAAGTTCCTCATGATATCCTGCTCAATAAATTAGCATGTTATGGGTTTGCTGGCTCTTTTTTATCGTGGTTGTCATCGTATCTAGAGGATCGGACTTTTTACGTTGCTGTCAACGGCTTTCGGTCTGATAATTTTAGTATAACTTCAGGTATACCACAAGGATCACATCTTGGCCCTATCCTTTTTAACTTTTTTTATCAACGATATCCCAGATTACTTAATTAGCTCTTATGTTTTATGTATGCCGATGATCTGAAATTCTTAAGACATATAAATTCATTAGAAGACTCAATATTATTGCAAAGGGATCTGAAAAATCTTATTGATTGGTGCAGATATAACCGAATGATACTAAATCCGAAAAAATTTCAACATGTTAAATTTATCAAAAATGTTAAACTTATTCCATTTAATTATAAAATAGACGAGCATATTATTCAAGAGGTCGAGGTAATAAAAGATTTAGGGGTTACTTTTGACAGGAAACTGACATTTATACCGCATTACGAAAACATTGTTAAAAAAATCTTCAAGGCTGTTTGGGTTTGGCATACGAAATAGCAAAGGATTCAGCATTAAAACTAAAAAATGCTTTATAATAGTCTCGTTCGTAGTACACTTGAGTACTGTTCTGTTGTCTGGCGTCACACTTTGCGGATCACAATCTACGAATTGAGCGTATTCAAAAGCGGTTTCTGTGGCATTTGGCTCGGTTAATTGGTAAAGCAAAGAGAGATTTCTCATATGTAATCTAAAATATGTAATCAATAGTTATAAAGACATAGTTGATGTAAACTTTGATTCCGCTTACGGTTTCCGTAAAAAGATTGTCGACAGTATGTCTAGTCCTAGTACTTAACATCGTTCAACCAACTTATGTTTTTTATTACCATACGGATGAACTACGTTCTGTTCTTTTAAAACTATATATCAAAAACTACCTAAGTTAAAGTTATAATGCATGCTGTGTTTACTAGTGAGTATTCACTACACTTAGCTTAAGAAAATTTTCTGTTATTTAAGATTGTTATTGTGTAAGTTGACTGTTAGTATGCCATATGAATAAAAATAAAATAAAAATAAATAGTCATTATTTTATGACAAAAAAATTTGCCAATCTTTATCTTCTCATTATACCATATCTAATTCCTGTCGTAATCTGTTCTTCTATGCATACAACTTAAACAAAATAATTTCGATGTTTCACATCTACCAGGTGTCTTTTTTAATTTTGTACGTAGTTTGTATGTACTTTGTTCGTGCTTTTCTTTTGTTCATGTATTGTATGTAAATATCTTTTTCTTTCGCTCAAGCAAACCCTCTTTTCAAAGCCACCAAAGGTATGCAATTGCATATGTCATACAATCTATCTAGCGGTAATATGCCTTCTGTGTGCTTTGTTAATCACGTCCTTGACAGCACTGAATATGAAACGAAAGAGTGGAAACAGATCAAGATTGGTGTATTTTTATAAAACTGATAAAAACAACAAAACCATATCTTGGGCTTGCCCTAGTTTGGAGCCCTAGCTTCGCCACTGGCTATATTATTATCACCTTCTGTCTTCTACAAGATTGTTTCTGTTTTTCCATGCCATAGACACACCTCTATTTGTGTGTCATTAGAGAAACCTATGACTTAGTAAAATTAAGTATTTTTGTTAATCCGGTTCATATAACTTTTTTTATAGGATAAGGGTGACAAACGAGCACACAGTCCACCTGGTGGTAAGTGGATGCTGTGGCCCATAGACATCTGACATTCGATTAAGAATCAAAATGCAGAGGCGTTGTCATGCCTGAGGACTAAGATGGAATGCCTCAATCGCAGTAAAACGGGTCTCTGGTTCTCTACACTCCCCATACGAAACACAGCAGCATTAAGTTGCTATATTACGCTGGTTTTCTGTGAGAGCGTGGTCCTTCCCCGGTCGAGCCGACCCATTCATGCTACAACCATATTATATTTAGTCTACTCTACTCGTACTCTTATACAAAAACTGTAATTAAAAATATGGAAAAATAAAAATTATTTCTGTGAAAATCACACATAAAACAACATACCATATTCTTCCAAAATCAATTTTTGTAAGTCGGAATACGTAAAGGGTTCTGGTTCATTATTAGGACGAGACTTTATAACTGATAGTTTCAACCAAAGGTAATCATCTGCTGTACGCGCCACCTCCGAGTGCTCATCACTAACATCGCAACAACCTATAACACAGTACACCTAGAAAAAGATAAAATATAGTACGTTATTGCAGTAAAAATACTCAGCTTCACTTTAATTTATTTGCACTGACAAAACTTGACTGCAAAAGCAGTACAAAAAATGTTCCCATTTTGCTTGTTAAATTTTTATTATAATTCATTAATTTATTACAGGCTATATAGCTCCTAGGGGGGATTTTGCTATCGTTGCTATGCTGGGCAAAAAAGTTGACAATTGCAGATTTTATAATCTGGAAGACGCTGCTGATCATCATCTGTTTCGGTTCCTTCTGTCGTCTCTTACGACACCGGCGGGATGATACGGCGTAGTGACGTCACTTTACGGTATAATAGTATATTATAATTTTGCATACATACTGCTCTTTTGTATGGATCTGTGGAGTTTCGAACTTGTATTCTATATTGAAAATTAATGGCTGTCTGCGATTTTTCACTCAATGACTTTTCTGGGTTCCTGATATGTTCCTCAAGAGCTGCTATAAATTCCTCGTGATCACGACTGAAAGGAAATTATTGAATAAAAAAAAGGAAAAAGGTTAAAGCATTTGTAATACTCTAACAAGAATATTGAAAAAGATAGGTTATGGATAATATTTTACAAAGATTTTACTTTTGATATCCCAAGAGAAACAGAAACTTTTTTATTCAATGTAGATTATAACAATACTTATTGAAAGTCACTTTTTTAATTTACCACTGGTTCGCTAAAAAACCTCTGTCCTGGGAAGAAGCAGCAAGAAACCCAGCGGGACTATTTTTTTCCAATAAATAGCTTACAATCATGTTTACAATTAACAACACAAGACAAATTAGAAATAGCTTAGTAGCGATCACACTTCCCAGGGGTTATTATCATCCATAAATTCCTTAATATTATAATAACCCTTTTTATACAAACTTAGTTTAATAAAATTTTTGAAATTTGTGTATGACAAATTTTGTATATTTTCTGGGATTTTGTTGTAAAAGCGTATACATCGCCCCAAGAATGAATTACTGACTCGGTGGAGTCGAGTAACTGGTACTACTAGCTTGTGTCTGCTCCTAGTATTTACAGAATGAATATCACCCATTTTCGCAAAACTACTTTTATTTTTGTGTACATTGTACATTACATTTTCATAAATGTATTGAGAGGCCAGAGTTAATATATTGATTTCCTTAAATTTTCGTCTCAGTGACTCTTTTGGTTTTAAATTATATATTGCTCTAATGGCCCTCTTCTGCAAAATAAATATAATTTCAGTGTCAGTCGCGTGTCCCCATAGCAAAACATCATACGACATAATGCTATGGAAATAACTAAAGTAAACTATTCTATCTGTTTCAACACTGGTAAGAGTTCTAATGTTTTTTATATGCTGCAGAACTAAGTCTGCTAGCTAGTTTTGATATATGGGGAAGCCATTGAAGCTTTGCGTCCAGTGTGATTCCAAGAAAAATGGTGGTATCAACAAGACTCAGATCCTCCCCATTTAAAATTACATTAGTATTGACATGTTTAACATTAGGAGTGACGAATTTCATACATTTAGTTTTAGTTCCATTCAAATGCAAATTATTAACATTAAACCAATTGACTAACTTAGCTATAGCATTATTTACTTCGACGTAATTTAATAACCGTCGTTTCAATTTGAAAATTAATGAAGTGTCATCAGCAAATAATACTATATCATGGTTATCCCCTACTATGGAAGGTAAGTCATTAATATATACAAGAAACAGAAAGGGGCCGAGAAAATAGCCCTAAGGCACGCCCATTTGTACAATCGACCCGGAAGATCTCATACTATTGATGACAACTTTTTGCGTTCTGTTACTTAAATATGAAATAATTAATTTAAGAGCATCGCTTCTTACACCGTAGTGTTGAAGTTTCCTGATTAATGTTTCATGGTGAACACAATCGAAGGCTTTGGATAGGTCACAGAACACACCCAAAGCGTCCTGTGAATTCTCCCATGCATTAAATATATATTTAATCAGCTCAACACCAGCATCAGTTGTCGAGCGACCCCTTGTGAAACCAAATTGATTTTTATGAAGTAAATTATTTACATTAAAAAAATTTAAAATTTGATCAAGAATAATTTTTTCAAAAATTTTACTAAGTGTTGGCGGTACAGAAATAGGTCTAAAATTAGCGGGGTCCAATGTACTACCAGATTTAAACAAAGGTATTACTTTACTATGTTTCATTAAATCAGGAAACACACCAGATTCGATACTAGTATTAAAAATAATAGATAGTTGAGTTGCGATTATATCTATTATAGACGCAATAACTTTAACGGAAATCCCCCACAGATCGGTGGTTCTCTTAATATCAATAGTCTTAAAATATTTTACAATATCTTTTGATGACACTTTATGAAATGTAAAATTCTTTGCACACACATTTACACTTTGTTTAAGTAATGACTCGGCGACGGCAGGAGAAGAATTCAGTGACTTTGTGGTTAAGATCGGAATATCAGTAAAATATTTCTCAAAAACCATTGCAACATCCTGATCTGATTTAGTTAATTTATTGTTAAAACTTAACTGGTAGTTGGAATTGCGAGAGTTGACCTTACCAGTTTCACTATTAATTATACTCCATGTCATTTTAATTTTATTAGAAGCAGTCTTTATTTTGTTGCTCAAGTACAATGACTTGGCTAAGAAGCACACTCTTTTAAATATTTTGGAATATTTTTTTACATATTCCCTAAATTCGACGCTCAGATTTTATGACTTTTCATTGTAAAGTTCATATAACCTTTGTCTACTCTTATGGACTCCTACTGTCGCCCATTCATTAAATGCCTTGCGATTGTTCAAGGAGAATGTTTTGGAAGTAAAAGTATTATTAATTTCATTGCAAATGAGCTTAAATAATGTTTCATACAAAAAATTTGGATTATTTTGGTATGAAAGTAATAGAAGTTTTTTTACTATGTTACTACTAAACTTCTCCAAGCGATGTGCATTTACTGGAACAAACACTACTTTTTTATCTACTTGCTTTTTGTGAACGTAAGGTAATGAAACTAATTGTCCACATTGATCAGAGCTCAATTTTTGAATTATACATTTATTGAACGGCTTAACATTTGTAAAAATGTTATCTATACATGTTGCACTAGATTCAGCAATATGTGTTGGCTCCAAAAATAAATTAAAAAGACCATAAGATTTAAACAATGAGCTAAATTTAACATTGGTGGAGGAAGCTTCTAGGAGATTGATATTAAAGTCTCCACATATTACAACAGTTTTATTCTGTTTATTAAGCTTAGCGAAAACTTCCTCCATAATTTTTTCAAAAGTATCATATAAAAAACATGGAGGTCTGTAAACGCTAACAACAATGAGGTGCTCAAACTCAACACATGCCATTTCTACAGTTCGCTCAACAGAGAGGCTCACAATATCTCTACGTTCTTTACATGATAATAATTTACTAGCTAAAATTAAGGAGCCACCTCTTAAAATCGTTTCTCTATTGAAAGAACTGACCACCTGGTGATTACTGAAGTTAAACATTAAATTATGAGCTTTTAACCAATGTCCAGTAACACATGAAATATGAATATTGTTGCTGTTTAAAAACAATTCAATTTCTAGCTCTTTGCCTATCATGCCTTGTATATTCTGATGCACCAGGTGTAAACAATATTTATTATCATTTTGTGGAGTTATACAACTGCAACTATTAAGGATTGGTAAGCTACATTCTAAATTATTTAAATTATTATAACTGCTAGAGATTATCTCTATTGTCTCATTTTCTAATTTAAATTACTTGGAACGTTGAAATAATACTCATTTTTACGGAATTTATCGCGTATATTTTACTTTTTAATACCCGACGTTTCGAGAGCTTTACAGCACCCATGGTCACGGGAAGGACTGAGATGTTTAACGTCCAGATGTCATAGTTAACCGCGGTTACCATAGATTAAATTTTAATATATAATATTAAAAATATATAATATATAATATTAAAAATATATAATATTAAATTTTAATCTATGGTAACCGCGGTTAACTATGACATCTGGACGTTAAACATCTCAGTCCTTCCCGTGACCTTGGGTGCTGTAAAGCTCTCGAAACGTCGGGTATTAAAAAATTAAATATACGCGATAAATTCCGTAAAAATGAGTATTATTTCAATGTGTAGTGTTCGCGTAAATATAAGAAATCATTACTTGGAACGGATTCCAAATTGCATGTCAAATCATAATGCTGCTCAATAGGAGCAGATATGACAAGACATGTCTGTACAAAAATGTAAACATCAAATCAATAATGTTTAATATTAAGCTTACCCTGCTTTTCGTAAACAATGTAAGGCCGCGTTGGCATCTCCACTTCTCAGACAATAGTATATCATAGGCCAAAGGGGTCTATCATCCACCACACCATCTGTTAGGCCCTGGCTGCTCTGACCTTGGAGACGAAGTCCTACAAAACCTCGTACCAATGGATAAGTGCCGGGTTCGCCGCCTCTCATCGCTGCAGCAGGGTTTGATCGCACCACATCGCTCATGTATTGCTTGTACCTATTGATATTACAAGAAATATTCAATACTTTGTCATATACAACATATTATTATCTTCTATACCTAGTCGGTCCTTAAATACCATCACAAATAAAAATGGTCATAAAATGAAAAGGAAAACTGAATTAAGATAATTGTAGTATAAAATTTATTTGATAGAGTGACTCTTAAGTATAAGTGGTCAGTTGTATATAGCAACATGCACCATATTTATGTCTCTATGTCAGTCACTGCTTTCTTCATGATTTATGAGACTTAGAACACAACTTTTTTTCTAAAACTTGTCATGTGCTGAAAGATTCAAACAACTATGTGTTTTATTTTTAAAACTATAATAAAGGGTTCCATATTAAATTTTGGTAACGGCGGCCATTCTCAACGGAGAGTAGCCATCTGCACAGGACAGGATTATATTGCCCAAGTGTATGCGCTAGCACAGGTCTACCTATTCCCTCACTCTTATAGTCCGATGGAACGGTAATCCGAGACGAAGGGAGAGAGATCAGGCGGAGGACCAACGGCTTTACGTGCTTCCGGAGGCACGGTGGTGAAACCCCGCCAACTTGAATAAGTTCGAAATCAATATTCCGGGCTGCTACTAAGCATTTTGTGACAAAAAAAACCCAATAAATGATCTTGGCCCAACTCGGGTTTAGAACCCGGGACCACATGATCAGCAACTGCGTTTACAACCGTTAAGACCGATTTACACTTCGATAAGTACAGTAGCTAGTATAAGTACAGTAGCACTTCGCTAAGTACAGGACAGTTGACAGTAAACGGTTAAGTAGCAGTAGCAGTAGCGTTCAAACAATGTCTTCGTGGCGAGTTTAGTTAAGGACATTAGTTCATAGAGTTCGTTGGAGTATGACGTTTCAAGACTACAGAATTTCTCTGGTTTTCGTTAAAGATGATTCTAGGATTACGTCAAGAATTAAATGGTCCAGTCAGAAAAATATTAATGGTTGTTGTTAAAGAAGTTTTTATGAGTTCAGCATCTCGAGCAGGTTTAATTTTACAATTTGAACTTCTACTACATATTATATAAACATCCGTGTTCTAAATACTCCTGTACGAATTTATACGTGATATCTTCCATCCATTTTATTATTAAAACTCAATATAAAACGTATAAATATCCAACAAACAGTATCGTACAAACTTTGTGGCGAGTTTCATTATAAAAGTACAATTGTACGATTTGGCGCGCAAACGTTGCGTCCTGTCAACTTATGCACTGAACTAAACTCGCTCGTTTACACGAACGGCGAGTTTAGTTGCGGGTGGCGGGAGACGCGCGGGAGGGCAGCACTTCGCACTTAACTCGCCGAAAAATAGTTCGGCCGTCTATCCCGTTCAACTTAATCGTTAACTTGCTACTTAACTCGCTTATTGCTGTTCAAACGAGGTTCAAACTTAACTCGCCAGCTTCGCAAGTTAACTCGCTACTGTACTTGTCGAAGTGTAAATCGGTCTTAAGACCAAGAAGACAGTTGTTACGCCACACCGCCACAGCCAATCACAGCGTACCGTTTAAGCCACCCAATCGTAGCCAAGCCAACCCAAAGCCACCACTCTAATTACCGGATGCCTCTAGTATATAGTGCAGTCCAGCTATTGAAAAGGAACCCAGGGCGCGAGGTCTTCTTGAAAAAGAAACCAGGCGTTCGTAAACGTTCAACTAAGAAACAGAAGGGAGGAATCGAGACTTCTCTCGATCCGGCCTCCTATCACGCCTACGTTGGGTTCGGGAACAACGTATGTGATCTTCGCAACGGAGTAACACACAAGGGCGATAACCTCTTCCTTTTCAGAAAATACGTTCAGGCGGGGATTACGGGTCTTCCGAAGTCGTCCCGGTCCCAACGCCTTAATTCTTCGATGTGGACTGTATAATTTTGAGGGACGAATTTCTTGGGAATAAAACAGCAATTATCTTCAAACCGTTCCGTGAGAGAGTAATTACTTTTCCCTATCACTTCCCTAACATATATAGTGCCTTACAACCTCATTTTTGGGGGTTCTTACAATACCGCTCTTTGTAAGACGGAACTCTGTTGAAATATTAAAATAAAATAGAATTATTATGTTTATAGTTCTCTACCTTCTTTTTATTTTACTGACTGTTACACACTCAAAAGTGTTAAAACTATAATAATTTTACAGGCGTCCCGCTCTCAGGAAAAAAATAAATAGTCACTTTACTCATACCTATAACAAATTTTTACTTACTTGTCAGTTTTTATAAACATACTTCGTACCTATATTGACGTTTATTTCTTGCTACTAGCTCACTGTTTGAGTAGATACTAGGACTAAGAAAGGCATTCAAACCGCTTGGACCGGTCAAATTTTTCACTAAATCCAATGGTATACCACGGTTATCAATATTTTTCTAATATATGGTTACGTTTATACGACGTCAGCGGACGTGATAAAGTTGTACACGGGTGCTCTCTACGCCACGTTATGAACGACTGGCGGGACCGTTTGGTCGGTCCGCGCGTTATTTAATGACACAATATTTATTTGATATTTCTTTTTAAAATTATATATACTCTTTTATTGAAAAATAAACCCATAATTCACTCACGTATTCACTGGTGAACATATAGCCTGAATTTAATTGAAATTGATTTCATTACATTCGACTGAATCTGCTTTTTCACTTAGTGGACATACCTAAAATTGTAGATTTTGAGGAAACTTTTCGATCTTTTCCTATCGAGCCAAAACGTGTCAATCGTGTTTTGACCACCATAATTCACTAAAAAAAAATATCTTTAATTTTCATAATGAATTAAAAAAAGTGAATTCATAGTTTTTAACGACAAAAAATTGCACCACTAAAGCGTGAAAAATCTGCTTTTGGCGCCCACATCACCTTACGGCTCACTAGGTCATATTAATGTAAAGAGGAAAAAACTTAAGGGGAAATATAATCTCATATGGCTTAGCAAGATCCTCCGTTATGCCGAAAATATTGCAGCATTAATTTTGAAATCAATATATGGTAAAGTTGAGGATTAATGTTAAGGATTATGTTAGGCGAAAACACGATTTCGTAAAATTTTCTCGATAGAAAAAAAATCCAAAGTTACTTCCAAAATAAACAATAAACCGCTGTTATTCATAAAATACTTTAAATAAGATCATGAAACTTTGCATACTAACTGAACTAACTATAAAGCAGTGCTTATGTTATTTACTTTTTTTTAAATACCATTATTTTCACTGTAAAAAGAAATTACCCAAACTATCGACGCGTAAGCTTGATTCCTGTCGCCCCGTTAGTATCGCTCCGGCTTTTGAAGGGAGAAGTTGTGTCGCTTACGATCAGAATACACATTACGCAACAGGACGATTCCGGACGATGAAAATTCCGCTCAAGACTACAACTGCTCGGGGCAAACGGAGCAACAAGACCAAGGCGACCCCTGCCACGCTGTCCGTGAATTTCTGCAATATCAGGGGACTACACTCTAACCTAAACGCCGTCCACTACCATCTCGAGACGGCGAGGCCGGCTCTGCTCTTTCTGACCGAGACGCAGGTGTCCTCTTCGACTGATGTTTCGTATCTATCCTACCCGGGGTACAAACTGGAACACTCCTTTGTGCCTCGGGCTGGAGTTTGCGTTTACGTCAGAGAGGACATCTGTTCTCGACGCCTCGGCAGACTTGAAGGTTCGGACCTGTCCATCCTTTGGTTACGCGTAGACAGCGACGACCATCCGCGCGTCTACGGGTGCCTTTATAGGTCCCATAGCGGTAATGCCGAAACAGACCGACTCTTCGACCACGTCCAAATGGCTGTGGATTCGTTGCTACAGCAGATCCCCTCCGCAGAGATCGTGATCCTCGGCGACTTTAACGCCCATCACGCCGAATGGCTTGGTTCACGTTTAACCGATCATGCGGGGAGATCTGTTCATGATTTTGCCTTGGCATATGGTGTGACACAACTGATTACTTCACCTACGCGGATTCCAGATGTAGAGGATCATGCACCTTCCCTGTTGGACCTTCTGCTGACCTCTCACCCGGACGGATATCAGATTTCCGTCGACGCCCCTTTAGGCTCCTCAGACCATTGTCTTGTCCGGAGTGTGGTGCCACTCACGCTGAAATCGCGGTTGCATTATGCAGGCTGCCGCCATGTTTGGCACTATAGGTCAGCCGATTGGGATGGGATGCGGTCTTTCTTTGTATCCTACCCTTGGGGGCGGGTTTGCTTCTCGCCAGACGACCCCAACGTTGTTGCGGATTCTGTTGCTGATGTGGTACTTCAGGGTATGGAACTTTTTGTTCCTTCCTCTGTGGTGCCCATTGGAGGCAAATCTCAGCCATGGTTTGGTCGCACCTGTAAAATAGCATCATGCTATAAGCAGGAGTGCTACCAGGCCTGGGCTGACGCATCAGCGTCCCGGGATGTAATTACCAGCGCTCTAAAAAAGAAGTATAATTCCGCCTCAAGGTCCTTCAAGAGTCATTGCTAAGGCAAAGTCAGAGCACATAGGCAGAATTGGCGAGAAACTAGTTCGCCTTCCTTCTGGAACCCGTGCATTCTGGTCTCTCGCCAAGGCTGTCCAGGAGAATTTCTGTCAGCCATCTCTTCCATCTCTGCACAGGGAGGACGACTCACTGGCCCATACCGCAAAGGAGAAAGCCGATCTTCTAGGCTCTTTCTTTGCGTCTAACTCGACTCTCGATGACGGGGGGAGTACGCCGCCGACCATCCCGTGGTGTGAGTGCTCCATGCCGGAAGTGCAGTTCACACAGCGCTCGGTTCGCAAAGCACTCCTCTCTCTGGACATCCACAAGTCGAGTGGGCCTGACGGAATACCCCCAATTGTGCTGAGGACGTGTGCTTCAGAGTTGGCACCGGTCTTAACGCGTCTTTTCCGGTACTCCTACTCCCTAGGCGTAGTTCCAAAATCATGGAAGACGGCTTTCGTCCACCCGATCCCTAAAAAAGGCGACCGCTCAGACCCGTCCAACTACCGGCCTATCGCCATCACCTCCTTGTTCTCCAAAACAATGGAGTCCATTGTAAACCGCCAGCTCATGAGGTACCTTGAGGATCACCAGCTGATTAGTGACCGCCAATACGGTTTTCGCCGTGGTCGGTCAGCTGGTGATCCTCTGGTCTACCTAACTCACAGATGGGCGGAGGCAGTAGAGTCCAAGGGGGAGGCATTGGCCGTTAGTTTGGACATTGCGAAGGCCTTCGATCGGGTTTGGCACAAAGCGCTTCTTTCGAAGCTCCCTTCCTATGGGCTTCCCGAGAAATTGTGCTATTGGATCACCAGCTTTCCTGCAGATCGGAGCATCAAGGTCGTTGTTGACGGTGCAAGCTCCGATTGCAAGCCTATTAATGCTGGTGTTCCACAGGCCTGCGCGCTATCGCCAACGCTGTTTCTTCTGCATATCAATGATATGTTGCATACCCGTAACATTCAATGCTATGTAGATGACAGCACTGGTGATGCTCTTTACACCGGCCGAGCCAATATTTCTCGGGAAAACGTCTCCGAGTGCCGGAACAAACTTGTGTCTGAAGTCGAGTCTTTGCTGAACAGAGTCTCGGATTGGGGGCGACTAAATCTAGTCCAGTTTAACCCCCAGAAGACACAATATTGCGCGTTAACCGCTAAAAAGAACCCCTTTGTCGTATCCCCTCAGTGTCAAGGCACTCCCCTCGTTGCCTCAGCCAGTATCGGAATCCTCGGCGTCGACATATCGAGTGACGTGCAGTTTCGTGGTCACTTGGAAGGGAAGGCCACATTGGCCTCTAAAAAGCTTGGCGTGCTCAGCAGAGCGGGACAGTATTTCATGCCGGCACACCGCCTGCAACTTTACAAGGCGCAGGTTCGGCCGCACATGGAATACTGTTCCCATCTCTGGGCTGGGGCTCCCCAGTACCAGCTCCTTCCACTTGACCGCATCCAGCGCAGAGCGGCTCGAATCGTCGACGACGTTGCATCCCTTTGCATTTTCTTTCGCATTTACCATGGAGAGTGCTCTGAGGAATTGTTCGGATTAATCCTAGCCGCCAAATTTCGTGAACGCACTACGCGGCAAACGTCCCGATACCATCCACACCATCTGGATGCTTGGCGGTCCGCCACTGTACGTTTGAAAAGGAGTTTTCTTCCGCGTACAACCTCTCTGTGGAATAGTTTACCACCGGATTTTTCCGGACCGATACGACCTGGGGACCTTCAAGAAAAGAGCTTACTCCTTTCTAAAGGGCCGGCAACGCACCTGCAATTCCCCTGGTGTTGCGGTTGATCATGGGCGGCGGTAATCACTTAACATCAGGTGAGCCGCATGCTCGTTTGCCCCCTCTTCTATAAAAAAAAACGACGAAAAATAAAATGGGAAATAACCGTAATAAAAATAAGAAGCGACTTGCTTGGCGTTAAGAAACAGGCATAAAATTGATAAACCTAATGAAATAAGTGTCTAACGACCTATCTACTTACAGTATTAGTGATTAAAAACATGTCGGTACATAGCATACGACGCGCGGGCAAGTGGGGACGAAATTAGAATTTGAGCTGACTTACTCTATCCCCTTAAGACGACACATCGAAAACGCTATCGCCGTACTGATCCGAGTGAATACATAACTTCTATAAAAACTTGAAGAAACGCCGTCATAAGGTCTAAAATTGCGTGGCGCCCGCGACTATTAAAAGCGCTTAGAAATTGTCAGAATCTTAAAATATTTTTTTTTAATTATTGATTTAAGTTATCAAAATAATGAGCAAGTAAATTATGAATATTGATGTTATGAATATATTTGAGTGATTCCCAAGCATATAGATCAAATGATTTCTTTGTAATTTCAATTATAGTGATTTTTGATCGCAAATAATTATGATCGAGTCAAAATTATACAATCGTGTTTTTGAGCAATCAAATTCAAGATAAAGACATGAATTTACCTATATCAAAATCCCACTTTCGTTAGTGGTGTCATAGTGCTATGTCTAAAAAGTATCGGGAATATGTCAATAAAAAGACCCGCGTAAAAGAGGTCGTTCTAATTTTTTTACTGCATGTTGGTAGCACTGTACTGATTTAGCGCGCAAAGTTTGAGCGGGATCTGTCATTTAATTTGTTTTAAACTACACTTTTTGTTGGTCATAGTTTTGAGTTCTCGGCGATTTTTACAATGGAAAATATTGTTGAACAAAGAGTGTGCCTTAAATTTTGTGTTTCGAATGATATTTCATGTGGTGAATCACTAAAAATTTTGCGAAATACCTACGGCGAATCGTGTATATCGAAAAAAAGGGCTTATGAATGGTATAAGGCTTTTAAAGAAGGCCGAGAAGTAGTAGTAGACTTGCCTCGTTCTGGTAGACCTTCAACCGCTACGACCAAAGAAAACATCGACAAAATCAAGAAGCTAGTGCTCGAAAATCGACGTATGAGTCTGAGAGAGTTGGCTAGTGAGGTGAACATATCTTTTAAGTCCGTCCACAACATTCTCATTGACATTTTAGGCATGAAACGCGTCGCCGCTCGACTAGTTCCAAAAGAGCGCAATTTTGTTCAAAGAGCGCAGCGAAAGCATGTCGCTGAAGACATGGTTTCCCGAGCTTCTACGGATCCGACCTTTATGAAACGTATAATAACTGGCGACGAGACATGGGTTTATGAGTACGACATGCAAACAAGCCAACAGTCTTCAGAATGGCGTCTCGAAAACGAGCCGAAACCCAAAAAACCGCGGCAAAGTCGCTCCAAAATCAAGGTGATGCTGACAGTTTTTTTTGACTACCGTGGTGCGATTCACTCCGAATTCCTTCCAAAGGGAGAAACAGTGAATAAAGAATATTATTTAGGCGTCATGAAGCGTTTGCGTGAGAGTATCCGCCGAAAACGTCCAGATTTGTGGCAACACAACTCATGGATGATGCACCATGATAATGCACCATCACACACAGCCATTATAGTGAAAGAGTTCTTAGCGAAAAATTCAACAAAAGTTCTCGAACAAGCACCGTATTCAACTGATATGGCTCCGTCTGACTTTTTTTATTTCCCAAGTTAAAATTACCACTTCGAGGAAAACGTTTTAGTCGATAGAAGCCATAACAAAAAATTCGCTGAATGAGCTAAAGGCCATACCGCAAATAGCCTATGAAAAATGTATGGAAGACTGGGTGAAGCGTTGGAGATGTTGTATTGCAAGCGATGGGGCCTACTTTGAAGGCGATAAAATAAATTTAGATGAATAATTTGTATTTTTTGTTTTATTGACACATTCCCGATATTTAGTACACAGAAGGTACTATTCAATGAAAGGAGGTGCATTTTTTCACGGTGTCGCCTTAATACATCTTTTTAGACATATTGCAGGCACTGAGGAGTAAGATTTGGCATATTTAAAGTTTACATGTAGAAGAAGTGCAGAAAGCTAAAATTTATGTATAATATGTTTTACTATAAATCATTGCTAACAATTTAACTAAATGAGCCGTGTTTTTTTGTGTGATTTCTAATGTCCCTTTTTCTATAGCCATTATATAGAGTGTATACCAAAGCAAAGTGTTAATATTTTGTATATGGGATATCTGTGTCATAATTTGCAGTTCAAAGTGAAATACAAGCTGTATTACAAACTTAAAAATTATAGAAGTCATGTACATATATAAAATATTTTAGAGTTGCAACTTGAAATTTTTTCTTTAGAACACATAGCCCAACGGATCGGTAAGCTGAAGTGACAAAGAGCCTGCTATGTAGTTTGAAGAAGGAACAACCGATGAATTAAATGAAATTATAAATATAACGGCAATAAATATTTATTCTAAATTTTTTTTTAAATTACCTTTTCTCTAAATACTTCTTTCCTTGAGCTATCAAACACTGTTGAATAGTAGGATTACCTCTAGCTTTCAATGGATCTTCATCCCTAACAAGTGCTGGTATGTTTGCCATTGTTTTTATAATTTCCCACATTTCTTTGACTTTCTATAAAATAATATAAAAATATTACTGATCACAATTATTACTATAATGAATATCATAATCAATCAAAAGAGAGATAATATTTTTAAGAGATAAAGACTCATATCATTTTATACTGCCTAGACATAATTAAATAGTTCTTATAAATAATATACTATATATGTAAAAAGCTGATAAAAAGTATAATTTTTATGCACCAAACTTACGAGAAGTTAGCTTTACGACTGTGTGAACTTGACAAGTACACTCAAGTGCTTGTCAATGTTATATGATACCCGCTTACATTAAATTGGGTTTATTATTGTTATACCTATAAGTATTAATATTAATTAACTCTATTTAGTATACGAGGGGTGATCCAAAAGTAATGATAATCGGTTACTTCTGGTCCGCATAAAAATCCAAAAAAAAATATTTTTTGCTTGCTTATATACTCACTACGTCAGCCTAAAAAAATCATATAAATAGATCACGATTTCCGGGAGATACATTGATTTGAATACGAACTGTCAGAGATAACATCAACATGGAGAAAAACGAAATTAGAGCTGTCATCAAGTACCTCTGTTTGAAAAAAATGTCTTCAAAAGACACACACAGTGACTTAGTGGAAACAGAGATTGGGCAGAACATCCACTGAAGATGAACATCGCGAAGGAAGCCCATCCACGTCCCTCACTGAAGACAACGTGAAAAAAGTCAAAGATGTTGTGTTGGCAGATCGAAGAGTGACCATCAGGCATGTAGCTAAGGTTTTTTTTTTTTTTTCTTTTTATAGAAGAGGGGGCAAACGAGCATGCGGCTCACCTGATGTTAAGTGACTACCGCCGCCCATGATCAACCGCAACACCAGGAGAATTGCGGGTGCGTTGCCGGCCCTTTAGAAAGGAGTAAGCTCTTTTCTTGAAGGTCCCCAGGTCGTATCGGTCCGGAAAAATCGCCGGTGATAAACTATTCCACAGAGAGGTTGTACGTGGAAGAAAACTCCTTGTGAAACGTACAGTGGTGGACCGCCAAGCATCCAGATGGTGTGGATGGTATCGGGACGTTTGCCGTGTCGTGCGTTCACGAAATTTGGCGGCTGGGATTAATCCGAACAATTCCTCAGAGCACTCCCCGTGATAGATGCGATAAAATACGCAAAGAGATGCAACATCTCTTCGCAACGCCAGTGAATCGAGCCGATCGGAAAGCACTCGGTCGTCGACGATTCGAGCCGCTCTGCGCTGGATGCGGTCAAGTGGAAGGAGCTGGTACTGGGGAGCCCCAGCCCAGAGATGGGAACAGTATTCCATGTGCGGTCGAACCTGCGCCTTGTAAAGTTGCAGGCGGTGTGCCGGCATGAAATACTGTCCCGCTCTGCTGAGCACGCCAAGCTTTTTAGAGGCCAATTTGGCCTTCCCTTCCAAGTGACCACGAAACTGCACGTCACTCGATATGTCGACGCCGAGGATTCCGATACTGGCTGAGGCAACAAGGGGAGTGACTTGAAACTGAGGGGATACGACAAAGGGGTTCTTTTTAGCGGTTAACGCGCAAACTTGTGTCTTCTGGGGGTTAAACTGGACTAGATTTAGTCGTCCCCAATCCGAGACTCTGTTCAGCAAAGACTCGACTTCAGACACAAGTTTGTCCCGGCACTCGGAGACGTTTTCCCGAGAAATATTGGCTCGGCCGGTGTAAAGAGCATCACCAGTGCTGTCATCTGCATAGCAATGAATGTTACGGGTATGCAACATATCATTGATATGCAGAAGAAACAGCGTTGGCGATAGCACGCAGCCCTGTGGAACACCAGCATTAATAGGCTTGCAATCGGAGCTTGCACCGTCTACAACGACCTTGATGCTCCGATCTGCAAGAAAGCTGGTGATCCAATCGCACAATTTCTCGGGAAGCCCATAGGAAGGGAGCTTCGAAAGAAGCGCTTTGTGCCAAACCCGATCGAAGGCCTTCGCAATGTCCAAACTAACGGCCAATGCCTCCCCCTTGAACTCTACTGCCTCCGCCCATCTGTGAGTGAGGTAGACCAGAAGATCACCAGCTGACCGACCACGGCGAAAACCATATTGGCGGTCACTAATCAGCTGGTGATCCTCAAGGTACCTCATGAGCTGGCAGTTTACAATGGACTCCATTGTTTTGGAGAACAAGGAGGTGATGGCGATTGGCCGGTAGTTGGACGGGTCTGAGCGGTCGCCTTTTTTAGGGATCGGGTGGACGAAAGCCGTCTTCCATGATTTTGGGACTACGCCTAGGGAGTAGGAGTACCGGAAAAGACGCGTTAAAACCGGTGCCAACTCTGGAGCACACGTCCTCAGCACAATTGGTCACTGGTCACACATAAGGTCACTGGGATCTCATATGGCAGCGTTCAAAGAATCCTTGCGAACGAGTTGCATATGAAAAAGGTCTCTGCGCGTTGGGTACCCAGAATGTTAACCGACGAGCAAAAGAAAAATCGAGTTGACATTTCGAGGGTCAATCTCGAAAAGTTCCAAGCAGATCAAGAAAATCTTTTGTTCCGTTTTGTGACTATGGACGAGACCTGGATCCACCATTTTGATCCTGAAACGAAACAACAATCGACGACTAGGAAGCAAGCCTCCTGACTTGGAACCGATGCCAAAGAAATTCAAATTTTCAAGTTCGGCGGGAAAGGTTATGGCATCTGTTTTTTGGAACGCTCAAGGCATAATTATGGTGGAATATTTGGAAAAGGGAGCCACTATTACGGGCTCTTACTACGCAGACCAAATAAGAAGATTACGGGAGGCCATTAAGGAAAAAAAAACGCGGCAAACTGCGAGCTGGAGTGCTATTTCACCAAGATAACGCACCGGCTCACAAAGTCGCAGTTGCGATGGCTGCCATTCAAGAAACGGGATTCGAACTGCTCGAACACCCTCCCTATTCGCCAGATCTAGCTCCTAGTGACTTCTACCTCTTTCCTCGGCTCAAGGAACGCCTCCGAGGCAAGAAATTCGAAGACGATAGCGATTTAATGGCCGCTGTTGAAACGTTTTGGGAGGGTCAAGACAAAGAATTTTTTTCAAAGGGAATCCTGGGTTTAGAAAAAAGATGGAGAAGAAGATTGATTTATTAGGAGACTATGTAGAAAAATAAATTATTATTTTAACTTTAATTACCGTGTTTTATTTTCATTGTCATTACTTTTGGATCACCCCTCGTAAGTATTAATTATTTATACCCCACAACAAGAGAAGATTTAAACATTAATAGTAAAACACTAATGAATAAGCATGACGCTTTTATTAAGTTTTGCTATATGTAATAGTAAACAAAAAAGTATAGAGACAAAGTTAAACTCAAATATTTTAGGTGATATTTTATTAAATTATTTAGAGTAAATGTATATGTGGAAGCTCTTATTAGGCACAACTTTTTTCGACTTATGCCCAAACACTCAAATGCTGTTCGATTTTAAAAGATGCAGTTAACCCTCATGTTGTGTCTCTATCACATGGTTATAATTGAGGATAAATGTAAAAGTCTATTGGCTGCAGCGTCCACTTGCCATTGGGTTGACTGTGTGCTCATTTATCACCTTTATTATATATATATATATATATATATATATATATATATATATATATATATATATATATATATATATGATCCTATTGATAAACATATTAGTATATCTAGTAGTAATTGACACATACAAGGAGGGTAGAAGTGGACAATATGTATAGCAAAACCATATGTTCATAAAATAACTTAATATAACCTAAATAATATAAGGGTTTGCCTAACTAAAGTCATACTATGTTAAACAAAAGTAAATTCAACAGTCTGCTTTTAGGATATTGCTGTGTTTGATCCCTCTCAAAAATATCTGTTGTGAAATGCAATCAGGAGGAAATTGCAAATCATCACCATACAAACTCACCATGTCATTTAACTCCTCAGCAACTTGAGCAAATTTCTGATGTAACATCGTTCTTGACTTAGATCCTTGAAATACTAATTTGTTATACTGATGCACTTGTCGAGCATATGCAGCCTCTATGTTATCTAGCATAGAATGACCAAACTTCTTTGGAGTGTCAGCAATACTGGGAGGTTCAGGTGTTCTTTTAAGGTCCAGCCAGTTCTGTGATGGCCCTATCATTGCATTCATGAGTTTTAATTTTTCTTTGTTCCATTCAGAGAGCATGTGTTCCCATTTCTGGTCTTCTGTTGTTTGAAGTGACTAAAAATAAAGAAATATAGTTTTAGGAGGAACCAACAAAATAGCATTAATTGCAGATCAAAATTATAAAATAGTTCAATAAATGAATGAATTTAATAAATTAAGAAATTACTGTGGTAGCTCAGTGGTTAACGCTCGCTGTAAATATAACATAACCCAGGTTCGATCCCCGCCGGCACAAATAAATTGTTAATTGCAATTTTAAGTGCTGATTTACCATGCACGGCGGTGAAGGAAAACATCGTGAGGAAACCTGCATGTCTGAGGAATAAGAAAAAAAATATTTCGAAGACATGTGAAGTTCGTCAACACGCATTTGGGCAGCGCGGCGGACACTTCCTTGCTCTAAACCCTCTCAGAAATGAGGGGAGACCTGAGTCCAGCACTTTACTAAGAAATTACGAAAAAAAATTCAGATGATTGATTAGATACTAAATATAAAATACATACTACAATAATATGTTATTATTGTTTTAAACTCTACTTACATTTTTATTAACCTCATCAATAAGTGATAAAATGGCATTTTCTCTTTCATTTTTCAAGAAACTTTCAACATCTGAATCAGCAATAGGTTGAAGCGGTTCAAATGTGCGTTTTGAACTCAGTGTTTCTAACTTCTGAGATATCTGTTGCAGATCTATGCCTTTTGATCCAAATAAAAGATGCCTATAAAATACCATATAGAAGTATAAAATACAATATAACTTACACATTCTTTACTTTCATATACTGGACAAACTTATTCATTCTACCAGACATAGAAGTGGCATCAGACAGTTTTACCCAAATTTGAAAAGAGGGGACAAATTATGTATTTACGTTATCGTTTTTAAAGGAAAATTATCGAAATTAATGGATCGGCCGACAAGGATCTGTAGGGTGGCCTACACATTCACCCAACATGACGCCCATGGGAGCCTTGAAACAACATGTCTACAACACCCCAATCAACAATGAGCACAATTTGCGACACTGCATAATTATCTGTGCATATGAAATTAGATATACCCCTATATGATCTGGAGAGTGAAGCAACAAATAGTGCTTCGAATGTCTATGTAATTGTAGAAAAGAGGTGAACATTTAGAGAACCTTATTAGGAACCCTAGTTTTTACGTGAAATAATAAACGATATTGATTGAATCCTTTTCCTTTTCTTATTACCCTAAATTTAACATCACTAAGACAGTAATAATCTGCCCATTGCAGAAATGTATAGTTTATGAATAATAATTTTTTTGTAAATCATAACCTCACTTTTTTATACAGGAATATTGACGCAAAGTTACTTCTGCAACGGCTTCGGAACCGCGGGAAGTGCAGCCCCTTCGCCCTTGCGTAGCAAATCACAGGCACCCATGCTTGCCTCCACAGCTTCGACTTATTGGTCACCTTCGGCAACCAGCCTCAGCCGCTACGGCTCACTTGGGTGCCTGCGATTGTGCCTATGGCTTTACAAAAACACTCTAGGGGTAGGGCAGACAAGACTATGTGGAGTTGGGGTGTGCTAATTCGGTTTTAAAACCGATTTGACCAACCTTATCTATAAAGTCTGGTTGCTCTAAACTCTGCTATGATAGTGGTAAATGAAATAATGTAATGTGAACTGTTATAATTTTGTTTTCTGAAAAACCCCTTCACTGCTCTCCACTGCGACTCAATTTGTTGTATATAAGTCCAGTCTCCAGACACAAATGGATTGTCTGGGTCCGAGTGATTAACTTTTTTATGAGTTTATGTGTTAATAAAACAAATTGACATATTTGCGTTTCGTTATTGCAATTTTTAGTGCAATTTATTTTTATCATTATTAATTCAAAAGGCATTTAAGAAATCCAAAAACAGTGTAAATGGTTCAAACTTAACCCTGACAATCCTCATAAATTGAAAACAAAATTAAAAATCAAGTACCAGACATCTACTTTATAATAGGAGAACAAATTGACATATTTGTGTTTCGTTATTACACAATTTTTAGTGAAATTAGGTTTTATGGTAATTAATTCAAAACGCATTTCCGCCATCTAAAAACAGTGTAATAGGCCTCCCCTAACAAGCCTCCTAAACTAAAAACATTATCAAAATCAAGTACCGGATGTCTATGGCCAACCCAAATTTTCTTTAAAACAAAAAATTATAGGTATTTTACTAAATATCACACCTACTTAAATAGAACTTCTTTTGTTTTTATTTTTATTTTGTACTAATTTATAGTAGAATATAATTCTGGTACTGATTAAGTAGACTTGGTACCAAATTTATTAGTTAAAGTTCCCAACACTATTTGCTTATTAGCAAGTGTCGCAACCTTGATTTTAACCAATTAGCGTGCATTTCAACCCGCCTCCCCCATACCACTTACCTCAGACTTTTGACAGACAAGTTTGGATGCAGAAGTACATACATTAGGCGTTTATTCGGGCTGTGTAGTCGTTGCTTAAACCCAAACTCATTATGAGTTAATTTGGGTAAATAAAGTCACTTGAAATTGTCAGTCAAGCCAGCAAGATGTGGTTTAAAGTTCTAGGGAATATTAGAACTCGTTTAAAATATAAGTACTTATTATCTATTTCTACCTCAAAATACACATTTGAAAAGGTAATGTGGATGATAGGTACATTGTTTCCAGCCACCTCAATTGCACTCTACACTTGGAAATACTTACGCCTGGATATCATTAACTCCAGATTGGATAACTCTGGAATATAATTCATGTGATGCCTCAAGAACCTGACCCAAAGATCGTTCTACTCTGGGTAATTCCTCATTTCCTTCGATTTCAGTAGTTAATTGTTCGGCTTGTTGTAGCAATTTACTAAAGTCGTCGTCCGCCATGGTGAAAACTGAAAAGTTGTTAAAAGAGAAAAGACTTCTTACAATAAAACTTTAAACTGCAGTAAGCTATTGATTGTAGAGCATTTTGTACTTGTATACCGATTCAAATTCTAACCAAATTTCATCAAAACCAACCGCTCAACCACTCTTTATTGTGATCATAGACGTAATAAAACATTGAGATTTATAAATGTCTATGGTTTTTTTTATTTAAAACTGGCTTTACAGCTCTGGGTTCTAGCCCTTCTGAGCATGTCTATGGATTATTGTGACTTATGCCATAGAGTACTTTATTATACAACTTATGCTTTACTCTATGACACAGAGTACAGACTATGGAGCGTAGACAGAGAAATGGAGTATAGAAATAAGGAGTACAGACTGTGTACAGACCACTTCGAAAGTCATAATAAATCATCGCTCTTGAATTTTCTCGAGTCAATTCCATTTTCTCAACGACTAAACAAGTTTGACAAAACCTTGTTACAAGAACGAGAATCTTTTTTTAAAGAAATAATAATGGTATTCGATTTTTAAAACTAAATAAAATAAATATTCCATTCCCGATACTTTTAGTGCAGCCTAGTAGATATGTGTTACGTTATCACTTATTTTTTTTATATATAGGATAGGGTGACAAACGAGCACACAGTCCACCTGATGGTAAGTGGTTGCTGTGGCCCATAGACATCTACATCTATCCTCGATTACGAATCAAAATGCAGATGCGTTGTCACCCGTGAGGACTAAGATGTAATGCCTCGTTTCCAGTAAAAAGGGTCTCCGGTTCTCTACACTCACCATACGAAATACAGCAGCACTAAGCTACTATTTCACGCTGGTATTCTGTGAGAGCGTGGTCCTTCCCCGGTCGAGCCGACCCATTCGTGCTACAACTATACTACTAATATAACTGCAGCATGGCTCTACCACGTATAGATTTATTACTTACCACTTATAATCCCAATAATCAAATAATCGATCAAATATTATCGCTGGTTTGTTATAGTATCAAGTCTATTAGCATTTATGTTATGAGTGATGGTTATATATCAGTATTGTATACATTTTTTTTGTTTAGTTAAAATTATTTATAAAAACAACAAATTAAAAGATGATTTATTTTATACTATATAAAGACATAAAAGACATAAAGACATTTATTCCAACACTACACTTACACATGACAAATTACAATTAAAAATAAAACAAGTGACTTATTAACAAATACACAAAAAACAGGAAATATGAATAAATAAAAGAAATGCGTCCATTATATGTGTATGCAATGTGCTATGATGAAGTGGTAGAAGGAACCGTCTCAGCATAAGCCGCGAACTTGCAGCGCTGATTTTCGGACGGCCCTGAACATATTGTGACGGTCAATTTCATGCGAGCGAGTATTTTTTTTTTCTTACTTAAATCTGTATTCTTTACCTCATGTGGATGTGCCGTAGACGCCAGTATGCAACGTCTCAACGTTATATGTATATACGTATTATATATATTAAAATGTCAGAAATATGGACAAATATGTATTAATATATAGAGAGAGAGATAATAATATATAGAGGGTAATAAATACTTAGTAATCATTAAATATACAAATTAAATTTATGATTAGAAATACTATATTAAAAATAGGTCAATCAATTACACAGATCAATTATTTATACTTCCCTTCGGTTCGTTTAGCAAAATTTTTTTTTTAAGTGAGCAATGTATGTAAAATTGTAATGTATATAATTTTTTTTAAGTGAGTAAGAAATATAGACAAATATGTATTAATGATTTCTTATATTGACGCGAACACTACACATTGATTAAAACTACTTTTATGGATTTTATCGCGTTTAATTATACTTTTAATTATTTTTATTTTTAATTCCCGACGTTTCGGGTAGCACCCATGGTCACGGGGGACTGAGGTGACTGACGTCCCGATGTCATTGTTAAACCCGGAGTACCCTCAGCTTTTAAGCTATTGCATAGCTTCTATCGCGGGCCTTGAGCGCGGGGACCGAATCCAGAAATTCCGTAACGAATTTACTCTAGTTTCCTAGTTATAATTGAGATGCAGTCTTCAACAGGTAGGCATGTAAATAGAGACTGAACATCAAAACTGACCATGGTTTCATTGTCAGTAAGACGTAGGTCTTTTATCTCACTCACAAAATGGTATGAATCCTTAGTGTGTGATCTTATGTGTCTTCAAAGACACACAGACAGATAAAAGACCTACGTCTTACTGACTAAGGAACTCGTCCCGATCCGCACGCCGACTCATTCGCACCACAATCTTGCGGGGTCCAGTAGACATGAGTTTTTGAGCGCTATTGTTATTATAATAAGATGTACGCAAAATACCAGCACGCTCCGCATGAAATATCTTACGGTGATCAATATCGAGACCCATCTTTTTAGCGCATAGCACCACGGTAGTAATAGGATTTTCACCTTTTTGCTCCGGTAACCCCGATATCTCCAGGTCATTGACGAGGAGGTCCTGATCTCTCTCATTAAGTTGGACCTTAAGTTCACTAATCGTATCCTCTAGTATTTTAGTGTCGCACTTAATAAGACGTTCTTCATATAGTTTTTCCAAATTGGTGACTCTGCGATCCATTTCCTCCAGGTTTTTATTACACGCAAGAACTTTATCCTTTAGCATAGTTATATTGTCCCTGACTTCTTTCAGCTCATTCCTCATAGCGCTAAGCTCATTTCGAAAAAGACGAATTTCTAAACCTATATCAATATCTTTATGGAGAAGGCTACATTCACCAACTTCTTGGCACTTAACCGGTGTGTTGGAACGGTCTCCAGTGCGAGGAACCTTATTTTTACAAGCAGGGCACATCCATGAAGCTGATATCTTCGTCTTCTCAGACAGGTTCAGACAGCCTCGATGATAGGCTACTTCACATTTGCCACATATAATACCATCTGTCGCCGACAGGTAGCGACCACAAGCTCCACACTTGACCATGGTGAGTTGATTGAGATAGACTTATTTATATCGTGTTTATTTATTTATGTACGCTGCGGCGTCTTATTTACTATACGTAGCCGAAGAGGGTAATAAACACCAAACTATTGATCACCACTACTGACCAGTTTTATGGTTAACACAACACACAATTATTGCCAATTTTTTATAGTTATTATAAATAATCTAGAATTAAACTTTAAGAGTTCAATAAAACAGTAATTATTGCAGAACAACAAGTAAACATAATGTTTGTTAACAAATGAATATGTAACACGAACAGAGTAAAGTTAACATTTAGTAAATATATAATTATAAATTAATTAAAATTACATATATTATGTAATATAAATAAACAATAATTACGTACTGATCATTCCACCTAGCTAATCTATGATGACAAAAAACCGGGCATCCGCGTCACGACATAGAGTAGCGCACAGTTTTTTTTATGGCTGTTCTATGCCGTTATAGAGTAGACAGAGAAACCTATAGACTATAATAATTACGACTATAATTATCATAATGATTAGCGTGGCCTTGAGTGAGAAAGGACGATAACGTAGTTTTAGGTTACACAATAATCTTTATGACTTAAACATATTTAGATAAAAATTTTAATTGTTCTAAGAACTGAACTGAAGAAGATTCACCAATCTTAAGCTCACAAAACACTTTTTTCTCACTTAAACCAATCTCTCTCATTTCTATGCAAGACGTATGCATAAATCTATCTTTTTCGTGTGCGAATGCGAAAGAAGGCGTCAGTTTGTCTATAGGTTTCTCTGTCTACGTGTTCTAGTACGTAAGTACATTATACTTCAATGGTAGCTGAATAAAAGTTGTTAATTAAACTAAAAATATATATTATTAACAGAACAAACGTAGTTTATTAAAGACCAAACATTATTGAATTTAAAAAGACCAATAATAACGAAAGAAATTATAAATTGTAGTGGGGGGGGGGGGTTAACCATAAGGCAGATTTTCAATTAATTTTTTATAAATAAATTATTGACGAACAAACGATATATGAAAACGAAATTTGAAAAAAAAAATTTTGGGGGGCTAACTTCAGTGAGCCCTCATAGAATACTATAATCATGGAGTATAGAGGCAAGGGGGACGCTCCCATGGGAGAATAGTTGAAAATGTGTCCATCTGTAAGCAGTAAATAACAGTTTAAAAACTGTCTACTACAGCGCTCGAGTAGCTACAGGGTATGAAAAATAGCCGTAAAATACGTTGAGATGGATTTTAAAAATAAAAATAATGAAAACAATAAAATAATTATTGACGTGACTACGTCTAATAAATCGATGAACCCCGGCTGCATGCACGAAAACAGGTGACTCATTTGTCCTGTTACGCTGAGCCAAACACGATCGGAGCGAGAGCGTAGCACGAACGATCGAAAGGCACGATGGGGTTGAGCGTTCGGCGCAAGTCCCATCGTATAATCTGTTCATATCATTTCATCGATGTTTTGTTATGACGTTGTCACGTTAAACTATCGTCCGTAAACCGACTTTACAGACAACCAATTTTTTTTTTATAAAAAGTATTATGGTGAAAGTCTGCGCAATAAAAAAAGTTATAAAAAGTTCTTTAAAATTTACACTGTAATACAGCTACGGCGCTAAACTTATAGCGCTTTTCTACGGACACTTTAATACAGAATTATTTCTCCTTATATCTACACTCCATAACATAACTATAATACATAGAATGGCTGTCAACCTTATTTTGTACGAGGATCGGCGTGGCCGAGAGCACACATACACTTGATTACGTCGTATTATCTATCACTACTACAAACCCGAATCGCTGTGTTGACATACTGAGCGAATTTATACATTTAAGGCTTTTGATTATTGTTCACGATCATCATAAAAATATATATCGTTTAAATTTTAATACATATTTATTTGTAAATAGTGTGCAAACTAATCGTAAATATAATCGCAGTAAGTATAATTTTTTTCTTATTATATCTAAAAAGTTGTTGAACATGTTTAAGATGCGTACCATCATTGTATTTGTGCATTTAAGCAAACTGTAGTATATAATGGTATCACCGCTAGATGTAGTCTTGTTTAGTGACTTACCAGTAACCAGTAAGCACTGGTAATACTTGAGTGTTTTTTGAAGAAGTGATTTATTTTGAAATATTTCAATAATATTTCTGTTATTAATTTTGTACAATTTTATACTAAAAGATAAATACTAAAGTATTCACTTTGTAAAAGTGCAATGAAAAAATATTTGTATGTTCCAATTTCACGATTCTTTGTAAATTTTTCGATTAAAAAATCCAAAATTTTACTTACTTATCTTCACGCACAATCCCTAACGGGATAGCCAGAGAGAACAGATCGCCAAGTGTCACGATCCTTACATACCTCTTTCGCTTCTTTCATGTTCTTTAACTTCTTCATACATGCACGTCCAGGTATCCGAGTACTTTTGACCTTCCCCTCTTCGAGTAATTTGCTCACATGGTCTTCGAAAGTTAGTCTCGGTCTACCTCGACACCTTTTAATATTTACTTTCGCGCTATATATTTTCTTCACCATTCGGTCTTCACTCATTCGCTCAACGTGCCCAAACCATCGGAGTACGCCCCTATCAATTTTTGTGATAAGGTCATCTTTCAATCCTGCCGTATTGCTTTGCTATTGTTTCGCTTTCGGTCGGCTATGGTAACACCGCACATTTTACAAAATTTTACTTCAAGAAATATAAGACAAAAACATAATTTGCTGCCATAATGTATTGTTACGCGCTCAAATCGGCGCACTAGCGCCATCTAGTCTTGAACCGAAGAAACTAAACTTCTTCAAGTTTAAAACTTGAACTCTCGGTACCTTGCGCGTGTTTACTTGAACATTCTGGATATTTTGCTAATTTATATAAATAGGCGCTGCAAGATGCGATCGAGGTAGTGTTGATTTGGCGAGACAAGCGAAGCTTCGGAGCGGAATAAAGTGAATTAGTGTATTTAATTATTAGTGTTTTTAACTTTAATTTGTGTAAAGTAAATTAAAGTGTTAATTTAGGTAATTTTATCGGCAATTTTTATTGTCACGAACCTCAAGCTCGTAACAGTATTAAAGATAGATAAATAGAGTTGTTCAGAATCATATGTATGAGAAATCCATACTTTACTATTATAATGCTCAAGTTTTTATGGCTAAACCATTGAATCTATTTTGATAAAATTGTGATAGTTTAAATTCTAGTTAAGTCAAAAAGTGATATCACAGCTAAGTAGGCTGTAAAGCCTACTTTAGTTTAGTCGTTATTAGCCGTTAAACCGCCAATTTGGATAAAAACTGTGAAATGGGTATACATTTTTTAAAGGGAATGCTATTCAACGGATTTTGACGAGATTTGGTATTCAGATAGCTGGATAGATTAAAAAGGCTAGGTTACCTCTTATCCTCAAAGTGATAACGTGCTATGACTGAACTCCACGCGCACAAAAACGTATTCGTACACTTCTTTAAATTAGTATTTCTTTATTATTTATTATCTTTGAAAGTCGTAGCCGTGTAGTGGCGGTTAAGAATATCCACAACCCCATATCTTCACGTGGGTGTCGTAAAAGGCGACAGAGGGAAACAGGCAGGGGATGGGCAGCAGTATCTTCCTAATAACAGCAACTGTACAACAAGAACTGCGGTTGCCAACCCGCTCGCCAAGCGTGGCAGCTATGGCAATATACCCCCATGAAGAATTACACAAATAGACGGTCACCAGTCCCCGGCGCCCCGCTATTCATGGCTACGATGGCGACCATGGTAACGTCGGGGTGCTAAGAATCTCCGGTGGAGGTTCGGTTGCCATCTACGACGACTCGACCTGGCAACATTTAACGCACGTACCCTGAGGACTGACGAGAAGATCCTGGAGCTGGAAGAAGAGATAGACAAGTTGCGCTGGAATATTATAGGATTATCCGAGGTCCAAACAGAGGGGGAGGACACGGTGATTCTCGAATCCGGCAACTTGTTCTATCACCGGGAGGGCGACCATCTGTCCCAAGGAGGTGTTGGATTTATCGTCCACAAGTCTCTCGTTAACAACGTTTTAAAGATTGGGAGTGTATCGACGAGGGTTGCGTACCTTATACTCAGAATCACCAAACGGTATTCGCTGAAGGTCATACATGTTTACGCGCCAACGTCGAAACATCCCGATGATTCCAGATTTCCAGAGCCATGCATTTCTCCAAAACCCACTACACGGTGTTGATGGGAGACTTCAACGCAAAACTGGGCACAAGAAAGAACGGTGAGCTGAAGGTAGGGAAATTTGGGATAGGGCAACGGAACCCAAGGGGCCAGCAGCTAGCAGACTTCATGCAGAAGGAGGGACTTGTTATGATGAACTCTTTCTTCCAGAAGCGGCCCCACAAAAAGCGAACCTGGTCGAGCCCCTTCGGTTTGACAAAAAACGAGATTGACTTCATTATGACGACCAGACACCAACTGTTCAGTGATGTCTCAGTGATCGCAAGGGTGAAAACTGGCAGCGATCACCGAATGGTTAGAGGCACACTGAACCTAAACGTTAAGTTGGAGAGGACTCGTCTAATGAAGTCAACGCTCCGTCCCCCTCGTGCTCTAATCCAGAATCCCGAAACCTTTCAGCTCGAGTTACGTAACCACTTTCAGTGCCTAGAAGATTGCAATGCAGTGGACGATATGAATGACAAGCTGGTGGAAACTGTCCATGCGGTTGGAGCTCAGTTCTGCAAGACCCGCCGCAGAAGAACACAAAAACTCTCCGATCACACTTTTAATCTCATGGCTGTTAGACGGGAGATGAGGCTGCAATCGTCAACAGATTTGACAGCATACAGGCAACTGAACAGATAGATCTCCAAATGTATGCGGCGAGACTTACGCAACTTTAATACTGCTCGTATTAAAAAAGTGGTCGAGCGGAACCAGGGCTCCAAAGTCTTTGCCAGAGATCTGTCTGCCAGAAAGAGCCAACTGTCAAAGCTGAAAACTGAGTTTGGCAGCATCGTTTCCGGGACACATGAGATTTTGAGTGAGATTGAGAGGTTCTATGGGCAGCTGTACACATCATCGTTGGAGCCACACGCAAGTGTGAGTAACGATCCAAGGGCAAGTCCTATCCGACACTATTCCGATGATATCCCGGACGTCAGTCTGAGTGAGATTAGAATGGCTCTCCAGCACCTTAAAAATGGCAGGGCCCCAGGCGAGGATGGAATTACAGCGGAGCTTCTGAAAGCGGGTGGAACACCGGTACTTGAAGTCCTACAGAACCTTTTCAATTCCGTCCTCCATGATGGCACTACTCCGGAGTCGTGGAGCAGAAGTGCGGTGGTCTTGTTCTTCAAGAAAGGTCTGCGACACCCTCTTGAAGAACTACAGACCGATATCCCTTCTGCGCCGCGTCTACGTGCTGTTTTCGAGAGTCATTACGAATCGTCTCGCACGCAGACTCGACAACTTCCAGCCTCCCGAACAAGCCGGTTTCCGAAAAGGTACCATAGACCACATACATACCCTGCGGCATATTGTACAGAAGTCCGAAGAGTACAATCTGCCACTTTGCCTGGCGTATGTGGACTATGAGAAAGCTTTTGATTCCGTCGAAATTCGGGCGGTGCTACAGTCCCTTCAGCGATGCCAAGTTGACTATCGGTATATCGAAGTACTGAAGTGTTTGTACAGTAGGGCTACGATGGCTATCCGAGTACAGAACCAGAGTTCGAAACCTATCCAACTGCAGAGAGGTGTAAGACAGGGTGAGGTTATATCGCCGAAACTCTTCACCGACAACTTCACAAACTTTTACTTTGGAAGACGTTTTCAAGCTACTGGACTGGAAAGGATACGGTATTAACATCAATGGCAAGTACATCACTCACCTTCGATTTGCCGACGTTATAGTCCTTATGGCAGAATCGCTGGAGGACCTAAGCACTATGCTCAATGACCTCAATGGTGTCTCCCAACAGATAGGTCTTAAGATGAACATGGACAAAACAAAGATCATGTCTAATGTCAATGTCACACCTATGCCGGTAGTTGTTGGGAGCACTATGCTCGAAGTTGTTGACGAATGCGTGTACCTGGGACAAATAGTCCGACTAGGTAAGTCCAACTTCGACCGAGAGGTCAATCGACGGATTCAACTCGGCTGGGCAGCGTTCGGGAAATTACGACACATCTTCTCGACAACCTTTTTTTTAGTTTAGCACACCTTATGCAGTTTGGTCCAACTTGAGAGATAGGATAGTTTTTTTTGCCCATGAGTGTCCTACAATATTTTTTGCGAATTTAAAGATTTTTAATAAGACATGAGAAAGGGTTGTCGAAAAGGGCAGAACAACGTCTGCCTGGCAAGCTAGTTTTTTATAAAAAGTATTTACAAAATTCATGCAAATTATCAACAATGTGACATTTTTCTTTGCAAAATATCAAAATTAATAAAATAATTAAAAATATTCTATAATTTAAACAGTATATAACATAAATTTTAACCATAAATAGACGCGTCATAACAGTAACGACAGCTTGCAAATTTACCTGCGAAATGTGCAACCATGAGGATTATTGCTATGATTGACACCACAGTCACTTACGGAATATGTGACCATTTTGGAAAACTACGAATTACAAAAATTAACACTACGATAATTTAAAAAAATACAAAATATTTACGGGCTTATTTCTTGCGCGCCGACTTGTGCCGACCTGTCATTCGAAATCGGTTACAGTCATGAGATTTGGTATCCTTTTATATGTTGCATTTTTGCCATAACGAATTTTCTTCTCTCTTCCAAACTATGTCAGTCTATACGCCAGTATATTCTAAGTCTTTGGTGTTGTGCAGTTATATTGGCTGTAAAAGCCGCAGTGAACGAAAAATTGAAGATATTACATTTCACACGTAAGTAAATTTTCTGAATAACTTTCTGAATCACAATTTGAATGGTAGTATTCATTAAACTGATCTTTACGGTCATCTTTTCTTTAAATTATAACGACAATATAGTAACTTCCATCCAAGGGCCCACGCTGTGGTTTACGGGCTCTGACCACAGGCCGCGCCAAAATGCGACAGCGTCAGCCTGATTTGGTCTTGGGCCCGCTTCACATACCTCTGGTCGCTCCAATGATTTATAGAGCCTCTTCTGATCACTCTGGAAGAGACAATTCAGGTTGAACTGCCCTGACCTCTCGGTAAATCGTCGAATCCGCTTCCCCCAAGCAACGATTTTTTGCTTCAGGTCATCTATGCGCTCCGTTAGTTTCTGCGTGATATCCGGCTGGTACAAACTGATATTTGTTCAAGCAAACGCCATTCTAACGGTGCGCACAACCCTCGGTCTATTATTACCCGACCAGAAGCTTGTCAGTCTGCCCATAAGGGCCCCTGCCTTTGCGATACGGTCATCGATTCTTTTCTCCAGGCTGGGATGGCGCTACTTTGTCGAGTAGCACGTCCAGGCATGGGAAGTTTGGCACCAATAATACGGTATACTGCCAGTGCAGCGCCAAAAAAAATTGAGTCCATCTCGCAAAGGTCTCGGCTGGCTTCCAAATAGGTCACCAGCATTTTTATTTTTTATTTTTTTAAAGAATATTAATAACTAGCTGTTACCCGCGGCTTCGCCCGCATGGTCACTGGGAAATGAACTATCCATTGCTTTTTGAATTGAAAGAAAACTGAGTTTTATAGATTTGTCAGAGATGCAGCCATTAAAAGGAAACTGAGCAAAATTGATTCGTCAGCCTATTTAAAATTTTTGAAACGCAGCGTATAGGAAAGCATGAAAATAGCCTGTTTATTCCAAATGGAAATGGGATATTTTTTTAATTAAAGGAAACTGAGCATAATTATTGATAGATAGATAGATAGATAATTCTTTATTGTACACCAAATCAATACATAAACGAAAGAAGAAGAAAAAAAATAGTGTCACAATGGGCGGTCTTATCGCTAAAAGCGATTTCTTCCAGACAACCTTTGGATGGACAGGATCGCAAAAAATGGTAAATTGTGTGGTTTGGTGATGCAAAAACAATATTTATAAATATATCCATATTTTATATAATATAATTAGAAATAAACAACAAATAAATACAAAAAATACGAATGTATATTACATATATAAATGGCATGAACTCAAAGATTAAGATAGTGACTGTGTACAAGTTTCTGAAAAACAGGTAAAGACTGGGTGCGTCTCACTGACAGAGGTAGGGCATTCCATAGACGGACTGCTTGGATACTAAACGACCTGTCCATAAATTTGCTATTATGGGCAGGCATTTTTAATGTAAAATTCTCATGACTCAATGATCTCAAAACTTTCGAATGGGAATAGTGAAGGAATTCAAAAAGATCGTAGGATTCGAACGATAATTATCCGTCAGCGATGCAGACTTTTGAAAACAAACTGAGCTAAATTGATTCGTCAGAGATGCAGTTTTCTGAATTGAAAGGAAACTGATACAAATAAAAGATCGTCCATCGGAGGTGCAGCATTTGGAATTGAAAAGAAACTAAGCTAAATAGGAAATTTTGAATTGAAAGGTAAGATCTGTGGGAATTCTGATTAATTGATTGTGGGAATTTTGGAAAAAATCTACTGTACACAATGTTATATGTTTTTCCATTCGGGGAAAGAATGTGGAGATTCTGGGCATTTGACACACGCGAACATGCTACATAAAGCTGACCATGAGATCAGCACGGTTTTTCTAAGTTGAACCTCGCTACGAGCTCCAATTCAAGTTAATAAAATAATAATAGATACTATAGATCAAAATAATATTTGATTAATAGGATAAAATTGAATTCCTTGAATTTTTTTATTAAAGGTTAAAGAAAGAATAATTAGAATTAAAATAGATATAACTAAAGCAATAACTCCTCCTAATTTATTAGGGATAGATCGTAAAATTGCATAAGCAAATAAAAAATATCATTCAGGTTGAATATGAATTGGGGTTACTAAAGGATTAGCAGGAATAAAATTATCGGGATCTCGTAAAAGATAAGGATTAGTTAATGTTAATATAATTAATAATATTAATAGGATAATAAATCCAATCAGATCTTTAAAAGTAAAAAATGGATGAAAAGGAATTTTATCTAAATTTCTATTAATTCCTAAAGGATTATTAGAACCTGTTTGATGTAAGAATAATAGATGAATTATAGTTAGTATTAAAATAATAAATGGGAATAAGAAATGAAATGAATAAAATCGAGTTAAAGTAGCGTTACCAACAGCAAATCCCCCTCAAATTCAATTTACTAATATTGTTCCTAAATAAGGAATAGCAGATAAAAGATTAGTAATAACTGTAGCTCCTCAAAATGATATTTGTCCTCAAGGTAAAACATATCCTATAAATGCTGTAGCCATTAAAATAAATAGAATAATGACTCCTACTATTCAAGTATATTTTAAATTAAATGATTCATAACAAATTCCTCGTCCAATATGTAAATAAATACAAATAAAAAAAATGAGGCTCCATTAGCATGTAAAATTCGGATTAATCATCCATAATTAACATTTCGACAAATATAATTTACTCTGTAAAAAGCTAATTCAATATTAGCAGTATAGTATATAGTTAAAAATAGTCCAGTTAAAATTTGAATGATTAAACATAATGCTAATAATGATCCAAAATTTCATCATAATGAAATATTAGATGGAGAAGGTAAATCAATTAATGATCCATTAATAATTTTAAATAATGGATGAGTTTTTCGTAAAGGTAAAAATTTATTTATCATTAGTATTAAATTAATAATTAATTTGATAGACGTAAAGGGCCAAAAAAGATATTTGTAATATTAACTACTGCTACTAAACACGTTTGCCCTTGCGCTTAATAATTGTCATTGCAAAACTGAGCTTAATAGGGAACCGCAACCTTTTGAATTGAAAAGGAAGATCTGTGGGAATAATAGGGATCCGTGGTATAATAACATTTTCACCTTTTCCTACGCCTGTCAAAATTGTAGCACCAATTGTGTTCCGTCCAAGATGTGTCACACGCAGCCTTGTCCCGTTACATAACCAGGAGCATCTAAATTTCGCATTAGCATGACTGGGACGCCTAATTTTAATTGCAGCTTATGTGAGGGCACACCTGATAACTCCAGAGAATTTAGAAACTCTGCGGGATATGAAGTGCTCTGTTTTGTGTCCATAACTGTGTCTACTGACAAATACTCTGTTATTTCTCCTGCTACTTCGCTTAATATATCTGAATTTATTTTGTTAATGCTCTCATTTTTGGTGCAAGAATCGCCCTTTCACATAACCATTTGTCTTTATGCATGTTGTTCGTTAAATCTGAATAAACGCTCGCAATTAATTCCGAATGACTCTATACTAAATTACAAAAATCTCCCGTCAATTTAACGCAGCCCTCAGCATCCGTTTCCAACGACCCATCACCAATTTTCAATAGTGTGTCAGCATAGTTTCCAGTATTGATATCATTATACAAATGCACTCTCATATTCGTAGTTGAACTGAATTTTTTCACCTTGTTCCATAAAATAGACGACTTGAGGCATGCTTTAGTTTCATCTGCAGGTGTGCCCTTTTGAATGACAGGTAAAGTTTGGCGAAAGTCACCAGCCAGTAAAACCACCATTCCTCCCATTACATCGGTATTGCTGCGCAAATCCTGGAGCGTTCGATTTAGTGCTTCTACAGCTTTTTTATGCGACATTGTACTTTCGTCCCACACTAAAAGTTTGCATTGTCGTAGCATTATACCTCGTGCACTATTTTTGCTAAAGTTGCAGATCGCGATTCTCCCTGGGCTAGATTTAGAGGGAGTTTTAAAACAGAATGTGCAGTGCGGCCCCCGTTTAGCAGCGTGGCGGCTATACCGGAGGAAGCTACGGCCACAGCAATGTTTTTATATTTCCATACTTGTGCTAATAATAAATTTAAAAAAATGTCTTCCCAGTTCCTCCAGGGGCATCTAAAAAGAAAAGTGCACCATTTCAAGCAAGCGGGGTACAAATTCGGCCACTTGCTGCTGCAAAGCTGGTATATCGTAGTTTGTTTCACGTATAATTTCATCACTTAGTTCATTTTCGGTTGTTCGCTGAGGGCTTATCATTACAACGTCGCTTAATTTTTTGCCTACCATTGCCATTACTTTATCTTCAATTTTTCCAAGTGCTTCATTATAAATGTGTTCATTGTATGTCATGTTCGCGTGTGTCTGCTCAAACCTTCGCAAAATATCTTCCGCCATGTACTCTTTATATTTGTCCCACAATTCATGCGCATTAGATAGCCCGCAAGATGATATGAGAGTTGCATAAAGATCCCTAATTTTCGCTGGTGACTGACACTGCACAGCTTCCTCCATGGCTTCATCCCAGTGATCATCGTTTTCTAAAAGATGCAGAGCTTCACATTCTTCTCTATTAATTGCGCATTCCTGACCGTTGACAGTTTTAAGGTCTTTATATCCTGTAGGACCCCGAACATGGTGCAGCAGCAATCGTAAACAGAAACATTCAAAATTATTTACATGGACGGTATACACACGATCAAGGGCATCTGATGACTTTACACCGGGCCAATTTGCAACAGGCGCGCGCCTTGTAAATATACGGCGTTTCCACTCCTTCCTAGATGTGTTCCAAGTATAGTAGCGGGGGACTTCAGAATATAACAACGTTTTTGCAAATGGGTCGGTTTGACAAAGTTGAAAGAAGGCTGTTAGTGTAGTTTTTGGCGGTGATGCAATTCTTTCTTGGAAATTTCTTTCGGTGAAATATACACGCTCTACATTTTCTAAGTGCACAGCAAGGTGAGTAACTGTTGGGTGCCTTTCATGTAAAGGGAAGCCAAGGAGACGCCACGCTGCCTCGTTACTGCTGACATAACGCCCTGTTTGAAAGGTCTGTACTTCATTTACGGGATTTGCCTCACCTTCACTTCTCAGATTAAATATTGCTTGATCGCTTCCTTTATTTATGTACTTACAGATATACTTGATTGCACGGACAGAGCTACATGCTTCTACATTAATGTTGGCATTAAACATTTTACATAGAATGGGCGGATACGGGACAATCCAGCTGTTATCTAAGGTTTCGAACGCTCCAGAGCGAGATTTGATTGTAATTTTCCTGCCACCATTTTCGGGAGCTCTGCGTCTGTATAAAGAGTAGCCATTGTCATTGTGCACTGTTTCTTTTAATAGCTGTTTAGGGAATTTCTTTGTACATTTTCCTTCTTTCATACATGGCGATATTGAATTTCGTGCTCCACATGGACCGTGAATCATATTTCGGACGATGGTATCATACAATTCTTTATCTTGCTCAGGATCCGGAATCTCGGCGCTTATTATGTCGTCTATTTGGCTGGGCCGCAACTTCTCTTTAAGATATATTAGAATGTGGGCATGCGGTAATCCTCTTTTTTGCCATTCAATTGAATACATGAAGCACTGCACCTCTCCGAAAATTTTCCCTTTGTTAATTACATACATTAATTTTTGTACTTTTAATCTAAATACTCAAGCAAATAAATCGTGTATGCCAGTACTTTTTTGACCCGGCATTATATACCTCGGTTATTTCTTTCCATGTGGGATTGCAAGTAAAAATAACAAAAAGATCAGGTCTTCCGTAAGTTCGTACATAGGCGAATGCGTCTTGTGTGTACTCATGTAGGTAGCGGGGACTGTTAACGAATGATGAGGGCAGAATTACCATTTTACCTAAATCTCTGGGGTTTACATTGGCGTCGCTAGAAACTGAATTGTGTAAATGTATATAATTCTCAACGCGCAGCTTTTTTGATTTAAAGATATATAACGGAGACGTTCACTTTGAAATAATACTAGTTTTTACGGAATTTATCGCGTATATTTAACTTTTTAAATACCCGACGTTTCGAGAGCTTTACAGCACCCATGGTCACGGGAAGGACTGAGATGTTCAACATCCAGATGTCATAGTTAACCGCGGTTACCATAGATTAAAATTTAACTTTTGTTCCGATCTACACAGTATGAACTTATGGTATCATGAAGTCTTGCAGTTGTATGCTTGGGTTGGGATTTAATTTTATTTATTATAGGATCCCAAGCAGATGGTAGCACCCAGCCATCTTCTCTATTGAAATTAGGATGTTTTTTGATTTCAATAGCCTCGCGAATCATCCTTGGAAGGAATCGGTGTTCTTTAGCGAGGATTTGTGGTCTATCAAATCTGATGTAGTGACGGGGGCGATCCTGTACATGTTCACAGACTGCAGACTTCCCGGAGCGTCGATTCTTCACATCAGCTATATGTTCTTTGACGCGGGTTTTAATTGATCTTTTAGTTTGTCCTATGTAGGAGAAACCACATTCACAATCAAGCTTGTACACTCCTGCATTTTGCAGAGGGACGTTACACTTGACTGATGGTAAAAACTGACCAATCTTCTTCGGTGGCTTGAAGTATGTTTTGATGGAAGCGCGCTTCAAGATGTAGCCAATCTTGTCAGTGACTCCTCTAACATATGGCAGTACAGCAGGTACACGCTCGACTGCGGCCGGCTGCACTCGTTCTCTGTGACGTAGGCGCGGGACCCGAAGCTTGTCGTCATGCAAAACTTGCTTGACATGTTGCAGCTCGGCAGCCAGGTGTTTACTGTCACAGATCCCTCGTGCTCTCTGAAACAAAGATTTACCCACGGTAGCTAACTGTGAAGGATGGTGGTGAGAATCACCGTTTAAATATCTATCTGTATGGGTCTTTTTTCTATACACAGTATGGCTCAAGGTGTTATCAGAATTCCGAATTACTAACACGTCTAGAAAAGCTGAGGAATTGTTTGCTTCTAACTCCATTGTGTTCAACAGGTAAGCATGTAAACAATGACTGCACATCAAAACTGACCATAGTTACAGGTCTATCAAATCTGATGTAGTGATTGTTTGATTTATTTAGTTCAAAAATTTGCCGTGTAGTGGCAGTTAAGAATATCCACTACCCTATATCTTCCCGTGGGTGTCGTGTAAAAGGCGACAGAGGGAAACAGGCAGGAGATGGGCAGCAGCATCTTTGTGATAGCAGCAACTGTACAACAAAAAAACTGCGGTTGCCCACCCGCTCGCCAAGCGTGGCGACTATAGCTATACTCGTATACCTCCCATAAGAAACGACGAAAATAGACGGCCCCCAGTCTCCAGCGTCCCCGTTATTCTTGGCTACGGTAGCGACCATGGTAACGGCGGGGCAGGGAGTGCTAAAAATCTCCGTTGGAGGTTCGGTTGCCACCTACGACGACTTGACCTGGCAACATATAACGCACGCACCCTGCCTGAGGACTGACGAGAAGATCCTGGAGCTGGAAGAAGAGATAGACAAGTTACGCTGGAATATTATAGGATTATCCGAGGTCCAAACAGAGGGGGAGGACACGGTGTTTCTCGAATCCGGTAACTTGTTCTATCACCGGGAGGGCGACCATCTGTCCCAAGAAGGTGTTGGATTTATCGTCCACAAGTTTCTCGTTAACAACGTTTTAAAGATTGGGAGTGTATCGACGAGGGTTGCGTACCTTATACTCAGAATCACCAAACGGTATTCGCTGAAGGTCATACATGTTTACGCGCCAACGTCGAAACATCCCGATGATTCCAGATTTCCAGAGCCATGCATTTCTCCAAAACCCACTACACGGTGTTGATGGGAGACTTCAACGCAAAACTGGACACAAGAAAGAACGGTGAGCTAAAGGTAGGGATATTTGGGATAGGGCAACGGAACCCAAGGGGCCAGCAGCAGGCCGACTTCATGCAGAAAGTGGGACTTTTTATGATGAACTCTTTCTTCCAGAAGCGGCCCCACAGAAAGTGGACCTGGTCGAGCCCCGACGGTTCGAAGAAAAAGGAGATTGACTTCATTATGACGACCAGACGCCAACTGTTCAGTGATGTCTCAGTGATCGCAAGGGTGAAAACTGGCAGGATCACCGAATGGTTAGAGGCACACTGAACCTAAACGTTAAGTTGGAGAGGACTCGTCTAATGAAGTCAACGCTCCGTCCCCGTCGTGCTCTAGTTCAAAATCCCGAAACCTTTCACCTTTCAGCAAAACCGTTTTCATTGCCTAGAAGACTCCAATACAGTACAATGATATGGATGAAAAGCTCGTGGAAACTGTCCATGAGGTCGGAGCTAAGTTTTGCAAGCGAAAAGATTAGCTTGATCGCTAGAATCTTTAGAAGATGCTGAACGAAGAAGGCAAAAACAAGCAGAGCGTCAGACTGCTTTTAGAGCATCTGAGACACCTTCTCAACGTCAGCAAAGGCGTCTTGAACAGACAGAACGTCAGGTTGCTTTAAGAGATTCCGAAACACCTTCTCAAAGTCAGGAAAGGCATCTTGAACAGGCAGAGCGTCAAGCTACTTTAAGAGCTTCTGAAACACCTTCTCAAAGTCAGCGAAGGCGTCTTGAACAGCCAGAGCGTCAAGCTACTTTAAGAGCTTTACTGAAACACCTTTACTGAAACACCTGCTCATAGTCGGCAAAGGCGTCATGAACAAGCAGAGCGTCAAGCTACTTTAAGAGCTACTGAAACACCTGATCCAAGTCAGCAAAGGTGTCTTGAACAGGCAGAGCGTCAATCTACTTTAAGAGCTACTGAAACGCCTGCTCAAAGTCAGCAAAGGCTATTCGAACAGGCGGAACGTCAGGCCGCCTTAAGAGCTGCGGAAACACCTGATGAAACTCAACACGGACTCATTGAGCAAGCTGAACGTCAATCTACTATAAGGGCATCTGAAACACCAGAACAGACACAGGCGCGAAGAGATGCAAATGCACAGCCCAAGCTGAACGTCGACAAAATTTTCAAAGAAACAATTGGTCGGTTTTTAACGACGCAGCATTCAATTATGATCCGTTGATTGATTATAAAAATCACAGGTTAGTTGTTATCGGACTGATGGACAAGGCGTGTCGATTTTGCAGCGCTTTAAAATGGAAAGATGAGACCGCAAGCATGTGCTGTTCCAATGGCAAAGTGTCTCTTCCGTTACTTGGGGAACCAGAAGAACCTTTGAAGGCGCTTTTTAAACAGGATCCGGAAATATAACTCATGCTTTCAAATGACGTCCTTCGGAGTTGACCGGGAAATAATAATGCCGGGATTTTCACCTACATTTACGGTGCAAGGGCAAATTTATCATAGAATAGGTTCACTTTTTCCAGCTGAAAACGAACAGCATAAATTTTTAAAGTTAAAGTATATTTTATGGGTGACGAAGAAATTGAGGTAGACCGTCACTGCCAATTCATCCAGGGAGTTGAGAGAGACACAGTGTTCAAAATTCAAAGATTCTTGCATGAACGTAACATTTTAGTCAAAACATTTAAAACTGCTTTAGAAAACCTACCTGAAGAGGGTTATAAAGTCGTCATTCACGCAGATCAGAGGGTCCCTCGAGGAGAGCATGAAAGGCGCTACAATGCACCTTTGATAAACGAAATAGCAGCCGTAATTAGTGGTGATCAATTTTCTTCACGAGACATTCACCCGTATTCACAAACGTTACTGTGCAGTCTCACAGTGCGCTCGAACGCACAGGGTACAGAAAACGTATTCATAAACAACACTTGAGGGACGAACGACACTATGCGCTCATTATAATGAACGCACAGATAAAGTAGCTCGCTAGCTACTTTACGCTACGCATAGTGCGACAAAGCAACGCAATTATGTCAAACTGTTTACGGGTATATAGGTGTATGTTGATTTGTGATACGCTGATTTGTTTTGATTAATTAATTGTGATGGATTACAGCAGCGAAGATGATTTTGATAATTATATCCTGGAGAGAATAAACGTGCAAAGAACGATTAGCACAAGAAAAGTGATACGTGACTTTCAAAATCCTTTTGATTATTACAGTGCCAATTAATTTAAAAGTCGCTATAGGTTTTCAAAAGATTCCGAATTCCGAAGAAGTAAATGGTAACTTCTTTGAACTGTAAGAAAACAACACGTGTTATTATTTGCACGAAATTGACAACGAAACAAACAGAAACATAAAATGTAATACTTACCATCTTTTAGGTGATTTCGCATTCATTATAGGCAAGTAACTCGTATTCCAAATGAAAATAAAATAAAATTGTATAAGTAAACTATGTTTAGAATTCAAATGACAAAATATCTTGGTTGAGTGACGTTTAACTGTCATTCAACTCGACTGAAGTCGCATCACAACGTTAACCAATCACGGCGCCCCATTCAATGCTATGTGTCCGCACAACAAAGAGTCCACTAAGTATTGTTTATGAAATGAACGGCCTGCCATGACGAACGCAGTGAGAAATATCTTACTTAGCATAGTGTTGCTGCCATACTTATGTAAGTATCGTTCGTGAATACGGGTGATTGTCTCGCGAGCACGTGATGATACGTCGCAACGGGTAGCCGACACACACATGTTTTATGACGCTCTGCAATTCCAATTGATTTATTGCAAAGGACAAGAGGGTTATCATTTTCAAATTCCACTCACGAAGGAGCCTACACCGAACAAAAAAGTATCATGTATGGTTTTTTACGCGTATCATATGATGTTGCGAGAAAATGATTTTAACCTCTTAGCTCAATTATTTCATCAATTTTTGGTAGATATGTAAGTGAAGGTAGAAAGTGAACGTCTCCGTAATGATTTCTTATATTTACGCGAACACTACACATTGAAATAATACTAGTTTTTACTGAATTTATCGCGTATATTTAACTTTTTAAATACCCGACGTTTCGAGAGCTTTACAGCACCCATGGTCACGGGAAGGACTGAGATGTTCAACGTCCAGATGTCATAGTTAACCGCGGTTACCATATATTAAAATTTAACTTTTGTTCCGATCTACACAGTATGAACTTATCGTATCATGAAGTCTTGCAGTTGTATGCTTGGGTTGGGATTTAATTTTATTTATTATAGGATCCCAAGCAGTATTAAGCGACAGTAGCCTAATGGCAGGGCGCGGACCACGAACTCAAAAGATCGTGGGTTCGAATCCGCCATTCAACTACTGGCGTGAACCACTCGTAACACAAGCAATTTAGGCTTACCACGAGTGGTTAAGGGGAATATTAGTAATGTTTATAGCATCGTTAATATTCTTTTTTTATAAAAAAAATAATTAAAAATATGGAAATAATACGTATCTACCAAATTCGTAGTATTTAGTGATAGATCAATTTCATATTAACATTATGTTAATGTAAAATTAAAAAATGTAAAATATTAGTGCCATACTTAGGTCATTCTTGGGTTGAATAGTCTAAGGAGCCTTATGCTACTTTTATTCCGTTCATCTGTTACACCCTCTATTTCCAGACTGTAAAAAAATCTCCAGTATACTATGGTTCATAAAAGATAGCTTGATGCCGACCTAATTAGTGCATGCCTATAAAGTATGACATTGACAGGTACTGTCTGTACTACTAAGAAATTCAGGACTTCATAGGCGTGATTTTTACTAACAGCTGTCGCAGAGATCAAGCTATCTTTTACGAACTATATAATCTTTGCACTTATGGAAGTAACACAGAGTGTAACCGCTAGACGGAGTTGACGTCTTTTAAAATACCTGCGGTAGCCGTTTCGTCAAGATCACTCAAGCTTCTAAAGCCAGCCCGTACGTTAAGTGTGTACGCGGTTTATACACTTGCGACATTGGCTTAAAATGTTTGAACGTACGCGTTGCATAACAGATATTTCGGACTTTATTTTTTAAAGGATGCGACTATACACATACGAATTTCAGGCTCGGTATCGCATTTTTTTTTGGAATACGGAGTACAGACTGCTTAATCGTACCCCAGAGATAAAAATCTAAAGGTGTGAGATCAGATGATCGCGCCGGCTAGTTCACCGGTCCACCACGGCCAATCTAACTTTCACCGAATTCAGTATCCAAATTTTTTTTACAAAACGGGAGAAATACGGTGGTGCGCAATCGTGTTGAAACCACATGTGACGAACGAGGTCTAGATTTATTTCGTCAAGTTCATCGCATAGTTGTTCTCACAAAAAGCGTCCGTAGTTTTCACCGTTCATTGTGTCGTCAAAAAAATACGGACCAATAATTTTGTCACCTATAATTCCCGACCACACATTGATTTTCCACTGGTGTTGAAAGTGGCTTGGTTTATAAGAATGCGGATTTGTCGTTGACCATACGTGTTCCTTATGAGCGTTAAATACAACTGTTCTTACAAAAGAGCATTCATCCGTGAAAAGTACGCGGTTCAAAGAATCAGGATTTCCTTCAACGTCATCGAGTAACCATCTACAGTAATCCATTCTCAGCTCGTAGTCTTTGGGAAGAAGACACTGAACTCGACGATAATGATACGGGTGCTGGCCTTCGTCTTTGAGGGCTCATCAAACGCGCATATCACACCTAGTTCACGCGCCACCAAGTGCGTGCTCTGCATCGCATCATCTTCACACATGTCGAGAATGTGCTCCTTGACGTTATCGTCTGACATTCTCGGTCTTCCTGAATCTGTACTTTGTTGATCACGGCCATGCAAAAAGCCAGTATTGTACATTCGAATTTGAAGTCCTTGGAACGTCAGCACCGACGGCAATTGTATATTTCATGGAGTAGATAAACGCTCCTCGTAAAGTCTTCGTGCTTCTGCATAATTGCAGTCACATTTCCCGAGACATATCAACATATCAAAATATTCTTCGTTTGAGTAAGACGTCGCACACAAGTCACTCACAGCAGAAACTTAATTTTGGAATATAAAAAACAGATCCGTCCGGAAGTAATTTACGCGGGTGATAACAGCTACCAATATTAGCTCTAGCGTACTACTGGTACTCTACAACATAATTTTGATCTTTTCTGAATCGAGGAATTCTTTGTGATTTTTGATGCAATTTTTTTAATAATAGCTTTATAACTTATTTATTTACTTCAGGCAGAGCCCGTAAGTGTTATTAAGAAATTAAATTATAGCTCGGATTAGTAAAAATACATGAAAACACTACAATTACAAGAAAAATTTTAAAAATTTTGGGATAAATCCACACCATAACATATACTTAAACTGTTATGCTGCTGCATTATTCAAAATCTATAATTATTACAATTTTTTATCGACCGTCGATAAACAATACTTATTTTTATTTCTATCCTTGACTACTGAATTGTGACAAAATTTTATGTTTATTAAACTTCCTATGCTTTTAAATATTACTACTGAATATTAGCACAGAATAAATATTAGATATTGGATCAAAATAAGTTAGTCGGCATATAGTGGACGCTACCTTTAATTACTCGAAGAGTGGGGTTTTTTTGGATTTTTCCAATACCGAAGTCGTTCGTCGGCTAACACCCTATTTACACTCAGCCACTGCTACTGCTACTTTCGCTGCCGGAAATATTTCTCTAAATACTTCTGCGGCAATAACGACGCGAGTGGGTGTTTACACCTTCATACTTTATTGATTAATTCGCAACCATGGAGGTTAGAGAACAGGAGAACGATCGCTACGTGCAAAATTGTAGAATTTATAGCCAGGCTGCCACCGGTAAGTAGTGTCTGTGAAGTAATTTTTTAATTTTTGACAAAAAGAAGCATTAAAAAATGGTGAATATTATAAATACTGTTACGAGCTTGAGGTTCGTGACAATAAAAATTGCCGATAGAATTACCTAAATTAACACTTTAATTTTGTTTACACAAATTAAAACTTAAAACACTAATAATTAAGCACACTAATTCACTTTATTCCGCTCCGAAGCTTCGCTTGTCTCGCCAAATTCAATACTTCTACGATCGCACCTTGCAGCGCCTATAAATACACATTAGTACCGAATCATTCAGAACATTCAAGTAAATACGCGCACCAATCGACAAAGCGTCGAAAGTTCGAGAGTCAGCTTCCATAAGCTTAGTTCTTCGTTTCGACAACAGATGGCGCTGTCGGTTGAAAGATAAGTGATGTTATTTTCTGGAAAGCTCTCCCCTCGCTCCGTTACCCGACACTAGATGGCGCTAGTGCCAGACGTCAACTTAGCCGCGCAACAATACAAATAATAATAATACCATTTTATGGGCCCGTTATTTGGCGCCCATAAAATGGATGATGGAACAAAGAGGAACGCGCACAGGGCCGTTGCCTGGGGGTCACCAGAGCGCGTCTGGAGTTGGCGCTGGACGCAGCAGCATACGGGCCACCAGCCGAGCGTGAGAAGCTGCACGATCACCTAGCAGCCCACCGCATATATTATCCCCACCAGAAGGCTTGGTGTCGGCTGGGTCTTCTTGGACTCAGCAAGCGACACCCACCGCTGGTGGAGCACGTCGCATGCGTTTGACAAAAACTATGAACGAAAACGCATTGCGAGCGTACATAGGGCGAAAGGGCAAGAAACTGCGGGGATAGCGTATAGGGCTCGGATGCATTGCTTTTTTGATGAGCTGGAGCCGTGTATTCCCATCACGGAACAAAACTTGGCAGACCGTGTTCGGTACACCACGCGCTAGAAAATATTTGATGATGCCGAACTAGAACGACTACGACGTGAGGCTATTCCCTCATCGAATGAATCGGCTATTGCTGGGGATGCGGCTCCACAATCGACAGACCGGCATCCACACGTGGAAACCGCCGTGGATCTTTCGGTTGTGGCTGGTTCGGACGATGATGAAATAGTCACACATGAACTAGGGCAAATGAGAAATTCAACCGCGACTTACCCGCATACCCCCAAGCAAGTGAAATCGGGGTGTCGTGAGGGATCTTAACCCAATGCTGGTGACCTATTTGGAAGCCAGCCGGGACCTTTGCGAGACGGACTCAATTCTTTTTGGCGCCGCAGTGTCAGTTTGCCGTATTATTGGCGCTAAACTTCCCAGGCTGGGATGGCGCTACTTTGTCTAGTAGGCTGGACGCGCTACTAGACAAAGTAGCGCCAACCCAGCCTGGAGAAAAAGAATCGAGGACCGTATCGCAAAGGCAAGGGCCCTTGTCGGCAGACTGACAAGCTTCAGGACAAGTAATAATAGACCGAGGGTTGTGCACACTGTTAGAATGGCGTTTGCTAGGACAAATATCAGTTTGTCCCAGCTGGATAATACGCAGAAACTAACGGGGTGCATAGATGACCTGAAGCAAAAAATCGCTGTTTAGGGGAAGGCGGATTCGACGATTTACCGAAAGGTCAAGGCAGTTCAACCAGAATGATCAGAAGAGGCTCTATAAATCATTGCAGCGACCCCTCTGATCGATCTGGTATGTGAAGCGGGCCCAGAACCGGATCAGGCCGATACTATCGAATTCTGGCGTGGCCTGTGGTCAGAGCCAGTAAACCACAGCGAGGGCCCTTGGATGGAAGTTGTGGCAAGCCAGGGTGCGAGTGTTACGCCTAGGACCCCATCACCATAACGCCGGAAGACGTGCTGAGGTGGTCCGTAGGAGCCCAAACTGGAAAAGTCCCGAGTTCGACGAGCTGCATCGTACTGGCTGAAGGGGTTCGTAGTGTCACACTATGCTCGCCCGACAGTTTCAATAGGCTCTCGACCTGAAGTCGCTCCCGAGCCTCTTCACTACTGGGATCACTCACTTGGTTCCTAAAAATCAGGATACCACAGACCCGAGCAAATACTGCGCCATCACGTCTACCCGCTATATATAAGATACCGACATCCATTTTGAGTGCGGAAAACGCGCTCAAAATGGATGTCGTGTAACCAAGGAACCACTTCTCATTGACGCGATTATTGGCAAACTGGTGAAAAGCAACAGTCGGAACTTCTCCGCCGCCTGGATAGACTACAGAAAGGTTTTCGACTCGGTGCCCCTTACATGGCTAAGGGTCCTCGAACTGTACAAGATTGACTGTAAAGTTAGAGACTTCCTCGAGCAGTATATGGGGTAGTGGAGTACGATCCTTTGTCATCTGGGTGAGCGGATGACGGCTGCGGAAAGCCGCATAAGGATAAGAAGAGGTAGCTTCCAGGGCGACTGTCTGATTCCAATCTCGTTCTTCCTCTCTTTGAATCTTTTCAGTACTTTACCTTTTCTATAGTATTTACATTTTCTATGACCTCAAGTTATTCGCCTCCAGTCGCTCCCATCTTATGAAAATGCTAAACATCACTTGTGAATTTAGCAATTCTATTGGAATGGAGCTGGGGACGGATAAGCGTGTGGTCCTCCATGTTGAAGGGGGAAGGGTTGCTAACTCTGAGGGCATAGACTTATCTATGCCCGTCAACTTAAGGATCCTTTTCAAGGCTGAAATATACCGATACCTTGGTGTATCACAGAACATTGGTATCGATGAGGCTGGTATGAAACAGTCAGTTTGCGACGTGTTTTATGCACGCTTGATCAAAGTGCTTAACAGCCTTTTGTCCGGTGTGAATAAAAAACACGCATATTTTTGTCAAACAAATGCGACGTGCTCCACCAGCCACCATTAGGTGTAAGCTATGAGGTGGTACCTCGGATAATTTCAAACTTTAGCTGGCAGCATAGGATTGAGGTTATAATTACGCTAATTACTATATTGTCATTATAATTTAAAGAAAAGATGACCGTAAAGATCAGTTTAATGAATATTATATATATATATATTATCATAATTACAGCCCTTCACAAGTCCACTGCTGAACATAGTCCTCCCCCAAGGTATGCCACAAATCACGGTACTGAGTCACCTGCATCCATCGACTTCCTGCATGTCTTACCAGGTCGTCACTCCATCTAGTGGGGGGTCACCCTACACTTCGCCTACCGGTACGAGGCTGCCACTCGAGAACCTTTTTTCCCCAACGGTTGTCGGTTCTTCGAGCTATATGGCCGGCCCTTTGCCACTTCAGCTTACTAATCCGTCGGTCACTCTGGTTCTACTGCGGATATCCTCATTTCTAAGTTTATCACGCAGAGGAACTCCGAGCGTAGCCCTCTCCATACCTCGCTGAGCGACTTTGAGCGTCCTCATACGGCCAGCAGTGAAGGACCACGTCTCGGTTCCGTAGGTCATCACTGGCAACACGCACTGGTTGTACAACTTAGTTTTCAGGTTTTGAGGTATACTTGACGAGAAGATGCGTCGTAATTTCCCGAAGGCTGCCCAGCCGAGTTGAATCCGTCGATTACGATACCTAGTCGGACTATTTGTCCCAGGTAAACGTTCCGTTTGTCAAACGGATATCCTCTGGATTCTATAATTAGAAAAAATTCTTTACGCACAATCCCTAACGGGGTAGCCAGAGAGAACAGATCGCCAAGTGTCACGATCCTTACATACCTCTTTCGCTTCTTTCAGGTTCATTAACTTCTTCATACATGCACGTCTAGGTATCCGAGTACTCTTGACCCTCCCCTCTTCGAGCAATTTGCTCACATGTTCTTCGAAAGTTAGTCTCGGTCTACCTCGACACCTTTTAATATTTACTTTCGCTCTATATATTTTCTTCACCATTCGGTCTTCACTCATTCGTTCAACGTGCCCAAACCATTGGAGTACGCCCCTATCAATTTTTGTGATAAGGTCATCATTCAATCCTGCCATATTGCGAATCTCTTCGTTTCGCTTTCGGTCGGCTATGTTAACGCCACACATTTTACGAAGAGATCGCATCTCCACTGCATTCAATTTGCTTTTATGCTTCTTCTGGCATACCCAGGTTTCGCTGCCATATAACAAAGTCGGTACCAACACTGCGTTATGTATTGCAAGGCGTGCACTCTTCACCACGCCTTGCCTTTTTACTAATGCATTCAGGGCACCATTGACTTTGTTTCCGGCAGCGACACGCCTATCCACATCTAAATCACATCTTCCATCCCGGCTGAAAGCACTCCCCAAGTATACAATTTCATTTACCTGTTCTAGACATAATTAGAAAAAATGGTTAAAGTTAATTGGTCGGGTTCTTTGGACTCCAAAGAAGAACTCTACAATTTGCGGCTAAATTTTTCTTGAAAAATATGAATGAAAAAGTATAATAAACCCAATTTTGTAAAAAGGAGCCATTCCTACATTATTTGTACCAGTAGGTAAAATATTGTTTTTTATAGGATAAGGGTGAGATAAACGAGCACACAGTCCACCTAATGGTAAGTGGATGCTGTAACCCATAGACAGATCAGTAGCCGGATCCACACCTTCTTCCTTTGTTTCATAATTATAGTTCAGTACATATCCCGCCACTCTTAGTGAAACTTTAATTTTAATTTATTAGTAATAATAATAAAATGTATTGTTTAAAACTCCACAACGTAGTAACGTTACTTAGTTTGTGATAAAAAGATATACTTAAACGTTTAAAAGGTTTGGGTAGGGGAGTGACTTCACGGACATTGATATTTGCCGGTTGTATTAATTTATTGATTATTTCAGGTGCTGAAGATACTTACATATCAAAATGGTTTGCTTACGATGAGTTTGCTTTCATGGCGGATAAGAATGACCCCGAGATAACAAGTCATACACTCCAACAGGTGAGTTATGTTTTACTTAACCTATAATTTTATTTTGATTAAAAAACTTACAGGTAACCATTAAAGTATAATTAAATTATTAGAATATTATAATTCTCAAAGTAAAGCTAGATGTTATAGCAGTAGACGTAGTAATATAATAATAATTATTGGCTTAAATTTGTTTGTATTATTTTGTGTTATCTCTGTAGGTAATTTTTCTTTTGGAAATAAAGTATATTTGTATTTATGTAATAAAATTTATTTCTTATTATAATCTAGAACTTAGGGACAGGATAGTTTTAAATAAAATACATAGTTAATTGGTTAAAGTATAATGAACTGAACTACATTATATTCCTCTTAATGCAGCTAACTTATAAAACATATAAACACAGTACAATTTATATAAGTTTATTGGTACTCATTTTGCCAAACAATGGCCCCGTTTGTTATAAAGTGTCTTGCTAAGTGGGACCGAATATTTTTGGCATTTTGTGATGCTCTTCGTGGTATGGCATGTATCGGTAGTAGTGATGTTGGTGCCTGTTCCGTTCGCCAGCTTCCAGGAACTATTTCTCCATTCCCCTGTATTGTATCATAAAGATACCGGTGAACTTAATTTAGAATTACTTCGTAAATAGTTATACAGGTAAACTGTCGCTAGCACGACTTTCGTTGCATTTTTTGGCTCCAACAGCATTGGTTTACGCAAAACTTTGTAACTTGAACTTAGTACTCCAAACGCGTTTTCTACAACTCTACGTGCTCTTGATAATCTGTAATTGAATATTCATTCACTCGAACCCCTTTCTGGATCACCTTCATACGGTTTCAACGTATACTCATTTAATTAAAAAGCTTTATCACCAAGTATAAAATAGAGCACTTCAATTTTATAAGGAACTTGCTACATTTTTGCCGATGGGATGTTTAGCTACTTTTTTTCATGTTTCTCTTATAGCTTTGTGCTTTTAAACACGCCTCCATCTGATATTCTGCCCTTACTCCCAACATTCACATAAAGGAACCTATAATTTGCATATACTAATGCAAAAAGAACTATACTTGGAAACAATTTATAGTTGTCATAATCGTTGCCACTATTAAAAGGCGCTTGCAAAACGACATGTTTACCATCCATTGCTCCTAATACATGTGGAAAATTCCATTTTTCGTCGAATTCCTGAGACACTGCGATCCACTCTTCTTCATTTGATGGCATCTGAATAAAGTGTAACTATGATTAATATGTTTTGTTATTGTTGTTGTTACAGGAAGAAAGTAATAGCACCACTGGTAGCGGAGAACATGCTATCAATGAAAATGCTCTAGAAAACGTAGATAATCACACAACTGAGAATGTTAATAATCAAATGCAAGATATAAATGATCAGAGTATACCAATTGAACCTTCTGTACCATCTGAACAACCTGCTACCCAATCTAATGTGCAAAACACCCAATACGATGTTCAAACCCAAAAAAGGAATCAAAATAAAAGAAGAAGAAAAACATCTTCACATGGTTCCGAAGATATTATGATAACAGATGAATCCATTTCGGAAGCATTTCAACTACTTCATCAATGTGCTTAACCACAACAACCAGAGACAGATTCATACACCGCTTTTGGACAAGACATAGCTACCGAACTACGAAAATATGATCATATAACGTTAACTTATGTAAAACATGCCATATCTCAAATTATTTTTGAAGCTGACACAGGCAGATACAGACCAGAAAATTATGGATATTACTCTCCAACTTCATCATATACAGAACGACCTTCAGAATCATCAATGACTCCGCTTCCATCAACATCTTCTACTACTTCGACAACTTGGCAGCCTTCTCCGTCACCACAATCACCACCAATTTAATTAACATAATATGTAACTTTTATATATTCTTAAGTATAAGCTAAGTTTGAAATAAAGAGTTTAATCTTTTAAATATATAATTTCACTTACTTTTACATAATCCTTCAAAACGTCGATGATTGCTTCACAAACCTTAGGAACAATTTTTGATATTGACTGTTTGGACACACTGAAAAGATACTGTAGACTGACGTAAGAATCTTCACTTGCTAAAAATCTCAATGTTATTAGTAGTCTTTCCTTAACAGTTATGGCATCACGATAGTTTGTATCATTCTTTCTTATTTTGTTCTCCAATAGTGAACACAATAAGTCAAATTGATTTGCAGTCATTCGTGCAAAATTTGCTTCAGATCCATCATCAATTAACTCTTTGTAAAGTCGAGTCCCATATTCCAACCGGTTTTTAAAAATTGTTTTAACCCAAGACTGTCTTTTTCGCTTTCGTAATTTTTGTCGTAAATATACAAGTAAAATGTAGCTTGCTGCTGCTACGGCTATTCGTTGCCGTCATTGCACGTGTGACTCCATAGCCAGACAAAATTCAACTGATTCAGTATGGATCGGCAGGAGCGCGTTGGAGCAGCCAGTCAGGATCGCAAAAGATTGCTGTTGGATCGACCTAGAACGATCCACGCTCCACGCATCACGATCTTGGATCGCGGATCGCGGGATCGCCGATCCACTTTGATCCGTCCGGTGTGGATCCGGCTAGTCTGTTGAAGCGTGCATCAACGACCGGTCGTGTCACGCGCAATTATCGAGCGCATTGTTTTCGCAATGTCGCCTAAAGTAGTGAAATGTCATGAATAATCAACGAAGTGTTAGCTTTTATTTGTAATAAAGTGGATTTGATGGACGAAGTTAGCATTCCACAAATATGTACTAGTGCTTTTTTTCGGAAGGTGATATTGTGAACGCTAAGTATCTGTTATTCGATTCTTTAACGACTTCACTAACTAACTAACTACTAAGGAAAGACACGGCGAAATATCGAAGATATCATCCGTGTTATCAAAGAGACATCCTGCAGAATTACCTTTTTTTGTCATATAATATCAACTATCCGCTAGGTTGAGCTGTCGTCAAAATCTCCCAAAAACTTCACAACGTGGCGCATCAGCATATTGTAAAGAAAAAATCTATACAATGGATTAAAAACATATGAAATTAATTAATAAATAAATAATTAATAAATTATAATATTAATTAAATTCAAAACATACTCAAAGAGTTACAGTATAATTATCAAATGAAGTCAAAAATCTCAACATATAATCACTTTATCCTAAATGCTAAAAATAAATCTAAAGCATCTTGGAATGTTATTTATGACAATAAACTAAAACTACTCCCTGAAAATATTAATAAATTAATAATAGATGATCATAAAATTACAGAACCCAAGAAAATAGCAGAATTGTTCAATAACTACTCTGCAGATTTGGTTAAACCTCAAAATACAAATAATCCTAACAAAAAGCAAACATGCACGTAAAATTCATCATATTCCTTTTTCTTAACTCCCACCGATCCCCATGACATTTCTTCTATCATAAATAATTTAAAAAATACTAAAAGTACTGAGTTTGATTACATTTGTGTATCAGTATTAAAATATGTTTCTACTAGTATTGCGCCCATAATGAGCCATATTACTAGGCTGCACTAAAAGTATCGGGAATGGAATATTTCCACTGTTCCTGTCAAATTAAAACCTTTTTAATTGAAAACTCCTTGGTTTTATAAATCGAATACCATTTATTTATTTAAAAAAATCTCGGTCTTGTCACAAGGTTTTGTTAGTCGTTGAAAAAATGGAATTGACTCGAGAAAATTCAAGAGCGATGATTTATTATGACTTTCGAAGTGGTTTAACACAAAAACAGTGTGTTGACTGGATGATTTCTGCATTTGGTGATGAAGCCCCATCCAAAACCACAATTTATCGCTGGTTTGCTGAATTTCAACGTGGACGTGTCAAGCTCAGTGATGATCCCCGTCAAGGTCGTCCAAAAACTGCAGTCACCCAAGAAAACGTTGATGCTGTGCGTAAGCTGATTGAGGAAGATCGACATGTGACATACCGCGGAATTCAGGCAACTTTAGACATTGGCATGAGTCAAATACAAATAATCTTGCATGAACAATTAGTTGCAAAAAAGTGGTTTTCCCGATGGTTACCGCATTCGCTCTGTGAAGAGCAAAAAGCGGCTCGCGTTACTTGGTGCGTCAGAACTCTCAAAAGATTCCACGCAGTATCTTCAAATGCTGTATATAACATCGTATCAGGTGACGAATCCTGGATATACGCGTACGAACCCGAAACAAAAGACCAGTCACGAGTTTGGGTGTTCGAAAATGAGTTAAAGCCAACAAAAATTGTTTGTTCACGGAGTGTTGCAAAAAAAATTGTGGCCACGTTGGTCTCCAAAACCGGCCATGTTACGACTACTCCTCTTGAGGGACAAAGAACGGTTAATGCAGAATGGTAGTGCTATTTGTTTGCCACAGGTCGTTTCTGAACTCCGTAAAGAGAACTGCAACCGCCGCATCATCCTCCATTACGACAATGCGAGTTCTCACACCGCACACAGAACAAAAGAGTTTTTAGAGCAAGAAAACTTAGAATTATTAGCCCATCCGCCGTACAGCTCCGACCTAAGCCCTAATGATTTTGTGGCGAGTAAATTAGTAGCTAGAACGGACCTAAACATCACGCCACTCCTACGTCATACATCGGACGATATTCTACGTCATCGCTAAGCACCGCCCGCTCATTAGGGCGCATGCGTTCCCATTAGTCGTAGCGCCAGCAGAGTTCGATGGCCGCCTGTGTACCTATTGTTCTCATCGACGGCGTCATGGGCGGAGTTCAACGGCCGCTTGCGCATGTATTATGTTCGCTGTGAATACGACCAATCAGTGTGTAGTTTAAGATAAACAACATATCGCGATTTTAATTATTGTTAATTATTTTCACCTATATAAGCAATGTTTCCAATGCAATCATATATTATATTATTTCGTACTCTTGTCTAACTTGTACTTGCGTGTTAATAAATATAGTTATTAGTGGTCTGCAGTAATTTATTTGCTAATTACAACGGCATATGATCCTACGCCTACGCACTTACACTGGTGACACCGACGTTCAAGACCTCGAAGAAGATGCAAGCTGATGGTGCCAAGGCTGGTGTTTTGGGAGAATCCTGCCGAGTCGGGGTAAGAATACCCCCGTTCAACCCGGATGACCCTGAACTATGGTTCGCGCAACTGGAAGGGCAGTTCACCTTGTCCAGCATCAGCGCTGACGCCACGAAATTTTATTACGTCCTGGCACAGCTGGAACCGCAACACGCAGCGGAAGTACGAGACTTAATAGTTTCCCCACCGGCCGCAAACAAATTTGATACTTTGAATCGGAGCTGATACGAAGACTGTCCGCTTCCCAGGAAAGAAAGATCAAACAGCTGTTAATGCACGAGGAGATAGGAGACAGAAAGCCGACGCAATTCCTCCGTCATTTGCAGCACCTAGCCGGAGCAAATGTACCAGCTGAGTTCATCAGAACAATGTGGGCAAGCCGACTTCCTACACACCTGCAGACCTGCATCGCCGCGCAGCAAACGAAGATGTCGCTAGAAGACTTGGCCGAGCTTGCAGACCGGGTAAATGACGTTGTTCCTCCTACTATGCTAGCCAACAGTCAAGTACTTGCGCAAGTAGCTAATACGTCATCTACACCTATGGTTCCAATTAATAACACCATTGAAACCTTAACGCGGACAGTGACAGAGCTCAGCCAAAAAGTGGAAGCAATGAGTATGGAGTTACGTAGGCGTTCACGTTCACGCTCTAACGGTTCAAGAAAAAAATACCGCCCCCGTTCACGCTCACGTCCTAGCGATCACCCGCATTGTTTCTACCACTACCGGTTTGGTGAAAAAGCACGGAAGTGTACTCAACCCTGTACCTACAAGAAAAAGGGAAACTACCAAGGCAGCCATTAGTGGCGGTAAACGACTGCCTAGCGATTTCGAGCCGCCTGTTCATAACGGACCGCAAAACAAAGGTGCAATATCTCATCGATACAGGTTCAGACCTGTGCGTCTTTCCGCGATCCGCTGTTCGGAAGCCACGAACCAAGACAAAGTACGAGTTGTTCGCAGCCAACGGAACAATTATCTCTACTTATGGCTACTTGCCATTAACAATCGACTTAGGACTTCGACGAGCTTTTACTTGGCGATTCACCGTAGCCGACGTCTCGAAGCCCATCATCGGCGTTGACTTTCTAGGTCACTACAACCTACTAGTCGATTGCCGTAACCAGCGTCTGATCGATGGCGTTACGTCGCTCACAGTTGCTGTACCACGTCATACTTCAACAGAGGCAATCTCATCTGTTCGAACGACCATCGACGACTGCGCTTACCATCGTCTGCTGAGAGAGTTTCCCGACCTCACTCGTCCTGCTGGTATGCAAAAGTTAATTAAACATTCAACGGTACACTACATCCGCACTACTCCGGGTCCACCTGTAATTGCCCGTCCGCGTCGCTTAGACCCTGAGCGTTTGAAGATTGCAAAGCAGGAGTTTGACGAGATGCTACAAAACGGCACAGCGCGCAGATCCGATAGCCCTTGGTCTTCGCCACTGCATTTAGCTCGCAAGAAGAACGATGGCTGGAGACCTTGCGGTGATTACTGTTCATTGAACGCACGCACAATCCCGGACAGGTACCCCATCAGACACTTGCAGGACTTTACACAACAGCTAGCCGGAAGTACTGTCTACTCAACCTTGGATTTGGTTAAAGCCTACAACCAGATACCAGTTTGCGAAACTGACGTATGCAAGACCGCTATCACAACACCATTTGGCTTATATGAGTTCCCGTTCATGGCTTATGGCCTGAGAAATGGCGCTCAAACGTTCCAGCGCTTCATGGACGAGGTTCTCCGGGGATTGGACTTCTGTTTTGGATACTTGGATGACATCCTGGTATACAGCTCCAACAGCACGCAGCATCAGCAACACCTCAGGCAACTTTTTCAAAGACTGACGGAATACGGCGTTCTAATAAACACCAACAAATGCGTTTTTGGGCAGCCTGAGGTCAACTTCCTAGGATTCAAGGTTTCGGCAGCGGGAATCCAGCCAATGGATGCGAAGGTGCAGGCTATTCAAGAATTCCCTGCACCAAAAACCGTCAAGGAACTCAGACGTTTTCTTGGAATGGTAAACTTTTATCGACATTTAATACCAAATGCAGCTACCATTCAAGCTCCACTGAACCAAATGCTCACCGGCCCGAAGACGAAAGGTTCGCAAACTATCAATATGACACCCGCTCTGTTGGAGGCATTTAATAACTGTAAGAACAGTCTTTCTGAAGCCACACTATTGGTACACCCTGATTCACAAGCAGAGTTGGCGATTCATACAGACGCTTCAAATTCAGCAATAGGGGCAGTCCTGCAGCAATACCAGGACAGCGAATGGAAACCACTGGCATTCTTTTCCAAGAAGTTAAGTCCAAGCCAGAGGAAGTATAGTCCTTATGATCGCGAACTTCTTTCCATCTACGAAGCCATCAAACACTTCCGCTTCATGGTCGAAGCACGAAATTTCGCGGTCATAACAGACCACAAGCCACTGACGTTTGCTTTTACAACGCACCGAACTAGCTGCTCACCACGCCAGTTTCGTTATCTTGACTTCATCAGCCAGTTTACTACGGACATCAGATATATTGCCGGAAAAGATAATATAGTCGCTGACACTCTTTCCCGCATTAATGAAATTTCTATGCCCTTAGACTACCAGTCCCTAGCCAGTGAGCAAGACACCGACAGCGAGCTACACGATCTGCTGAAGAACGGCACTGCCCTGAAGTTGGAGAAGCTTAGGATACCGGGACAGGACCTGCAGATATACTGTGACGTCTCCACCCCGAGTCCACGGCCGTTTATCACACCTTCGTTCCGCAGACAGGTATTTAATGCACTACATAACTTGAGTCATCCAGGAGCGAAGGCTACTATCAAGCTGGCGACGCAGAGGTTCGTCTGGCCTGGCATTAAGCGGGATTGTAGGCAATGGGCAAAGGAGTGCCAGCACTGTCAACGATCCAAGGTAACTCGGCACACTTCAGCACCGCTCGCATCATTCATACCACCTTCAGCACGCTTTCGGCATATACATCTTGACCTGATCGGTCCCTTGCCATTATGTTCTGGGTACAGATACTGCCTCACGATTGTCGACCGCTTCACTCGTTGGCCTGAGGCGTACCCACTCCAGGACATGACAGCAGAGATGTGCACCATCGCTCTAACAAATGGATGGATTTCACGCTTCGGATGTCCAGAACACATCACTACAGACCGCGGCAGACAGTTCTTATCGCACACTTTTAAGGAGCTCGCCGCACTGGTCAGTGCAACACACCACACTACCACATCTTATCACCCAGCTGCCAATGGTCTCGTGGAACGATTGCATCGCCAATTGAAGTCCGCCATCACTTGCCACTCGTCTTCAAACTGGGTTGAAGTTCTACCATGGGTCCTCCTCGGTATCCGCAGCGCCTGGAAAGAGGACTTGCAATCATCGGCAGCAGAGCTAGTCTACGGTGAACCACTCCGTTTGCCTGGACAGTTCTTTTCCTCAAATCCCAATACGGAGACGGACCCGACCACCGTGGCTGGTCGACTACGCGCACACGTCAGTAGATTGACCCCACAACCTACGTCTTGGCATGGCAGTTCCAGTCGAATATTTTATGTGCCTAAAGACCTCAGAACTTCGACGCATGTCTTCGTCCGCCAAGGTCCCGCAAGAAGACCACTCGAGGCACCCTACTCAGGTCCCTTCAAAGTCCTGAGACGTGACTCCAAAACATACGACGTAGAAATCCAGGGCAGGACACAAAGGATCTCAATAGACCGCCTGAAGCCAGCGTATGTTGCCAGAGAGACCGCAGAGACCATTCCACAAAGCCTAAGCGACTATGGTCAAACTACCACCAAAACGACCAGAAGCGGACGCACAGTAAGGTTTCCAGATTACTATCGCCCGTAGTTACGGTCTCAACGGGGGAGTAGTGTGGCGAGTAAATTAGTAGCTAGAACGGACCTAAACATCACGCCACTCCTACGTCATACATCGGACGATATTCTACGTCATCGCTAAGCACCGCCCGCTCATTAGGGCGCATGCGTTCCCATTGGTCGTAGCGCCAGCAGAGTTCGATGGCCGCCTGTGTACCTATTGTTCTCATCGACGGCGTCATGGGCGGAGTTCAACGGCCGCTTGCGCATGTATTATGTTCGCTGTGAATACGACCAATCAGTGTGTAGTTTAAGATAAACAACATATCGCGATTTTAATTATTGTTAATTATTTTCACCTATAAAAGCAATGTTTCCAATGCAATCACATATTATATTATTTCGTACTCTTGTCTAATTTGTACTTGCGTGTTAATAAATATAGGTATTAGTGGTCTGCAGTAATTTATTTGCTAATTACAACGGCATATGATCCTACGCCTACGCATTTACAATTTCTATACTTTCCCTAAAATAAAGAATAAATTGCGTGGACAGAGATTTTAATCACCTGAAGAAGCTGTGAACGCCTACAAAACGGCCATTTTGGAGACCCCAACTTCCGAATGAAATGGTTGCTTCAATGATTAGTTTCCATCGTATGGAAAAATGTGTCAAATTTCGCGGAGAATACTTCGAAAAGCAATACATATATTTTTAAATAGTAATGTTGTGTCACTTCCTTGATTCCCGAAATTTTCAGTGCCGCCCTCGTATTATGTTTTGAACAGGGTATTTTTCCATTAATATTAAAGACTGCAATAATTAAAACCCTCCATAAAAGAGAAGCTAAATGTGATTTGAAGAATTATAGACCAATAGCCTTAACACCTACATTCTCAAAAATAATTGAAAAGGCTCTATATTATATAGAGCCTTTTATATAATAGATTTATATAATAGATTATATAATAACTTCGAACAGAAGAAAATAACTTCACTTCTGAACAAAAAGGATTCTGAAAGAATATGTCAATAAACCTAGCTGTCTATGAATTTTTAAGTATGACATACCTAAGAGTAGATGCTAGACTACTTACTTACTTACTTATCGTCACGCACAATCCCTAACGGGGTAGCCAGAGAGAACAGATCGCCAAGTGTCACGATCCTTACATACCTCTTTCGCTTCTTTCAGGTTCATTAACTTCTTCATACATGCACGTCTAGGTATCCGAGTACTCTTGACCCTCCCCTCTTCGAGCAATTTGCTCACATGGTCTTCGAAAGTTAGTCTCGGTCTACCTCGACACCTTTTAATATTTACTTTCGCTCTATATATTTTCTTCACCATTCGGTCTTCACTCATTCGTTCAACGTGCCCAAACCATTGGAGTACGCCCCTATCAATTTTTGTGATAAGGTCATCTTTCAATCCTGCCATATTGCGAATCTCTTCGTTTCGCTTTCGGTCGGCTATGGTAACGCCACACATTTTACGAAGAGATCGCATCTCCACTGCATTCAACTTGCTTTTATGCTTCTTCTGGCATACCCAGGTTTCGCTGCCATATAACAAAGTCGGTACCAACACTGCGTTATGTATTGCAAGGCGTGCACTCTTCACCACGCCTTGCCTTTTTACTAATGCATTCAGGGCACCATTGACTTTGTTACGGCAGCGACACGCCTATCCACATCTAAATCACATCTTCCATCCCGGCTGAAAGCACTCCCCAAGTATACAATTTCATTTACCTGTTCTAGACATTTCTGATTTACCCATATTTCACATTTCGTTCTCTCTTCGTCCTTTTCAAATACCAGAACCTTAGTTTTATTAGCATTCAAACGGAGACCTTTAATTTCACATTCCTCTTTCATACACGTGACTAATGCCTGCAGTTCTGCTTCTGATGGTGCTATAAGCACTGCATCATCAGCATACAGCAGGCAATTAACTTTTATGTCACCCAATTTCACTCCCAAACAGCTATCTTTCAGCTTCTGTAAACAGCTGTCGAGATACAGTATGAACAGCCAGGAAGACATGACACAACCCTGTTTTACGCCCGCTTGGACGCTAAACATGGGTGACAGGTCATGCCCTACCCGCACACAGGCTTTACAGTCATAGTAAAGTGACTGCACAGCCCTTAACAATCGACCATCCACACCATATCCCGGCAACAGTTCCCACATTTTCTTCCTTATAACCTTATCAAATGCTTTCTCCAGATCCACAAAAGCACAGAAAATCCTCTGGTTAACACTCAGAAGCTTCTCCGTGATCATGCGGAGAGAAAACATTTGATCCGTGCATCCTCTTCCAGGTCTAAATCTTTCCGATTTCTCTTGCATCCTGCGTGTCAAAACCTTCGAATAAACTTTACTTGCTAAACTGGTCAAGCTGATCGCCCGATAGCACCCGCAGTCAAGATGTGAACCTTTACCTTTATATAAAGGCACAATGACCGCGGATCGCCAATCATCCGGGACATCTCCCGTCCGCCAGCACAAATTGCACAGCAGATGAAAGCTGTCCCAGATGCGAGGCCCACCGTACTTGACCATTTCAGCAGTAACTCTGTCTAGTCCCGCAGCCTTACCACATTTCAAACTTCGAATCGCATGTTCAATCTCTTTCATGCTGATGACCTCAGTGTCATCGAGGTCCGTGTCTGGCGTGCCAGTAACGGCGTCACCCCCGGATCCTTCACTAAGATCATGACACGCATACAATTCTCTATAAAATTCACTCCATCGCTGCATGACGTCCGATTTTTCTGAGAGGACGTCATTGGTTCTCGAAAGCACTTTGTTCATTCTTAAGGCTGTCGCACCACTCCGGGACCTTCCAACCTCTTTCCAGAAGAGTTTGGAGTTTTCCCTAAAGTTGTGCGACAACCTCTCGTCCGCTTCTATTCTACACCTTTCACGTACTTCCTCAATCAATGTTTTCGCATGAACTTTCTGCAGCTTATATCTTTCTTTGATTTCTAGATGCTAGACAACCTTCTTATGCATTGTTCATGGATATGTCAAAGGCCTTTGACTTTGTAGATCATGCAAAACTCTTCAATAAACTTGAGATATAAGGTGTAAAGGGCAATACTCCCGATTTATTAAATTTGTACCTCTGTGAAAGAACTCAAATCACAAGTAAAAGCAAAATTTGTTACAAACATAAAAATCAAATACATTATAGATCCAGTCCTAGAAGAGTTAAATTTGGTGTCCCCCAAGGAAGTGTTCTGGGACCACTACTTTTAATTATTTATATTAACGACCACCTAAATCTACTAACAATCTATAAAAACTACTATCTAAAAAAACTAATGATAATTTAAATACAAAAATTCAGTATAATAATAATAATAATATTAATAATAATAATAATAATAATAATAATAATAATAATAATAATAATAATAATAATAATAATAATAATAATAATAATAATAATAATAATAATAATAATAATAATAATAAAGAAACTAACGGAGCGCATAGATGACCTGAAGCAAAAAATCGCTGCTTGGGGGAAGCGGATTCGACGATTTAGCGAGAGGTCAAGGCGGTTCAACCGGAATCGTCTCTTCCAGAGTGATCAGAAGAGGCTCTATAAATCATTGGAGCGACCAGAGGTATATGGAGCGGGCCCAGGACTGGATCAGGCTGACACTGTCGCATTTTGGCGTGGCCTGTGGTCAGAGCCCGTAAACCACAGCGAGGGCCCTTGGATGGACGTTGTGGCGAGCCAGAGTGCAAGTGTTATGACTATGGACCCCGTCACCATAACGTCTGAAGGCATGGCTGAGGCGGTCCGTAGGGCCCCGAACTGGAAAAGTCAGGGGCTCGACGGGATGCATCATTACTGGCTGAAGGGTTTCGTAGTGTGTCACGCTGTACTCGCCCGACAGTTTCAAGAGGCTCTCGATCAGAAGTCGCTCCCGAGCCTCTTCACTACTGGGATCACTCATTTGGTTCCTAAAGAACGGGATACCACAGACCCGAGCAAATACCGCCCCATCACGTGTCTACCGACCATATACAAGACACTAACATTTTGAACGCGAGAATCATTCGTTGCCTGGACTTCGTCGTTCGCATAGAAGCAGCTCGGTAGTTGTGCTCCCTAAGTAATATTTTGTTTCGAAAGTTTTTAATCACGTTTAAAGTTAGTATGCATGAGATCTCGTAATTATAGTGCGTAAAGGTTGTGTTGTGATATAAAATTCTCAAGAAAACCTAGTCTTAAAGTATATTTAAACAAATAAAAGTTGAAATCGTTTGTTTTTGTTTACATTTAGCGGTAGAGGAATAATTGTGAGTGCCGGTGCGCTGAGCTCCCTGATACGCAAATTGCGTAATCTTACTCGGACTGTAGACTGTTAATAGTCGCATACGCCCGGCTAGTTTGTAATGCATCGCCCGACCGAGTACTGATAAGGTAATACTGATAGTACAGCGATAATTCCGTGCAATAGTAAAAAATATAATAAATAATTTGCATCCACGAGTACAAGACCGTATGGTTTGTCTTTTGATCGTAACCTAGTTATATTTGAGTGGATTTATGATGTCTCATGCAAATTGGGGCTGTTGTTTTTCCAAAAATGATAACTGTGACGGATTTATTGTTCGCGTTAAATGTGAAAAAAATATCATTATGCATGTATGATAATTGATCGTAAAATTATTACCTCTGATTTATTAGCGACATGGGCATGCCCTGAATGTGTCCACCCACAACCAATAACGGCAAATGAAGATAATACACCTGCGAGAAATGTCAGTACCGTAAGAGGAAACAAACGAATAGCCATTGGATCGCCCCAGTCTGATCCCGAAAAAGTGAACATTTCTATGAAATACATCCGTCAAGTGGTAGAAGGTGTGATGGAAGATAAGTTGAACGATCTATTTAAAAGATTTAATGAAAACTTGGTTGAATTTTTCGCGAAGGAAATTAAACCAATGTGAGATGAATTGTCGAGTATTAAGGAATCCTTAACATTCATTAATGATCAGTATGAAGACATAAAGAAAGAAAATGAAGCCTCTAAACTAAAAGTAACAACTTTGGAGAAAGAGAATGCAGAACTGAAAAGAACTGTACATGCATTAGATCAGAGAGTAAATCAAATCGAACAACACTCCCGTCAATGTAATTTAGAACTCCAGAAATGAAAATCTTAAAACAATGATAACAAAGTTGAGTGAAGTCATTGGTAGCTCTCTGAACAAGGAGGACATTCTAAATTGTACACGCACTGCCAAAATGAATCGCGAATCCAAGCGTCCAAGATCTTTAATAGTGCATCTAGCTTCACCTAGGATTCGCGATGATATGCTGGCGATGGCCTCAAAATACAACATGGTGAACTCACAAAACAAACTTAATGCTACACATTCTGGATTAATAGGACACACCACTCCTGTTTTTGTAACTGAACATCTATCCCCAGTGAATAAGGCTATTCATGCGGCGGCTAGACTCAAAGAAAAGGAGAGCGTATATAAATATGTGTGGGTGCGTAATGGCAGAATATTTATGAGGAAGACCGATGAGAGATTCTGGTAAAAAGTTTAGAAACCCTAAAAAAACTTATTTAAGTAATTCTTTTTGTTCCTTTCTTTCTTATTGTCCGTCATATGGTAAAGTTTTTAGTAAAATACGATACGCTAAAATTGTACTATCAAAATTGTAGTGGTCTTAAGACCAAAACACATGGTTTTTATAATCAAATACTATGTAACAACTATGAAATAATAATACTCATTGAGACCTGGCTAAATGATTCTGTTTCGAGTAGTGAACTTTTTGACCCTAGATATGTAGTATATAGGAGAGATAGATCTTCTGCCAGTAGTACTAAGAAAGAGGGAGTGGGGGGTTTTAATAGCAGTATCTAGGAAATAAAATCAAAGCGTTTAAAAGCTTGGGAGTCGGACCTGGAGGATTTACGGGTTTTAGTCGAAGCGCCAGTTTCGCACTCATTTTATCAAATTGCTTTCTGTGCCATTTATTTACCATCACCTTTAAAAAGTGTAACTTGTGATAAATTTTATGACACATGTACTAGCGTCCTGGAAGAGAAGTGTCTGCGTTGTATAGTGGCTGATTTTAATCTATTTTCCATAAATTGGAGCTTGTTAGATAAGGATCCTGCGAAATGCGAGCTTTCCACTGTTAGTCAGTCATTTATTGATTTTTTAAACATCAATGATTTGAAGCAGTACAGTCGTATAAAGAATCAGAGTTTAAATAGAACACTTGATTTTGTTATTGCAAATTTACCAAACTGCACAGTAGAACAGGCACTTTGCCCCCTCAGTAAAGTTGACAGGCACCATCCTCCTCTTGACATAAGTATTAAGCTACTAAATGAAATAAGATTACCTTATAACACTGAAAATGTACAATAAAATTTTTATAGAGCTGACTATGATAGTATTTGTAAAGAATTAGCGAGTTGTGATTGGGTCAAGCTACTTGATGAGTTGACAGATGTAAATAATATGCTACAAATTTTCTACCAGAAAATTCGGGATATTATCAAAAAATTTGTCCCCAATAAATCATCAAAGAACAACAACTACCCACCTTGGTTTGATCGGAATCTAATTAGAACTCTAAAAGAAAGGTATAAAGTTAGGTGTCGTCACAAGAAATATAAAAATCCTAGAGATGAGCTTGAACTGCAATTGCTAAGTAAAAGATGTACGCAAATGGCCACAAATTGCTACAACAAATATATAAAACTAATAGAGTGTGACATAGCAAAAAACCCAAAACTGTTTTAGTCCTTTGTCAAGGCGAAACGTGGTGGTTCAGGCACCTATCTCCTATCAATGACTGACGGTACGACGGTAACTTCCGATGGAGTGGATACTTGCGAACTTTTTTCTTCACACTTTTCATCCGTGTACTGTGAAAATACTAAATGTACAGAGCAGGATTATGTTTATGACCATTCAGAGTCCTTGAAATTAATAGCCTTCACTTAGCACAGCAGATAATTGATCATGATACCCTACTAAATTAATTAAAAAACATTAAATGTAATGATGGAATCCCTCCAGTGTTTGTAGTCAGATGTGCTGAACACCTTGTTAATCCACTATTAATTATATTCAATTTTTGTACTGGGCAGTTTCCTACTCTATGGAAAATAGCTAAAATCGTTCCGGTTCATAAAACGGGCAGTGAGGATTATGTAAGAAATTACAGGCCGATCTCTATACTATCAGTCTTTGCTAAATTATTAGAGTCAATTATTTGTCCTTATATTCAGAAACATATCAATCTTTACTTAAACACTAGCCAACATGGGTTCGTTAAATCTAGGTCTACGAGCACTAATTTGGTACATATTACGGAAATACTAATTGAATCACTTGATGCGGGGAAACAAGTCGACGTAATATATACTGATCTTAGCAAAGATTTGATCGGGTCCCACATGACATATTCGTTCGTAAGTTAGCTGCCTACGACATTACTGGTAGGATATTAAAATGGCTAAAATCGTATTTAAAGGACCGAGCGTTTTTTGTAGTGGTGAATATATATCAGTCAGGTTTAAAAAATATTAATTCTGGTGTGCCCCAAGGGTCTCATCTTGGACCGATTCTATTTGGGGTGTTCGTAAATGAAATTCCAGAATTGATGAAATGGTCTCGTGTGTACTTGTATGCGGATGACTTAAAAATTTGCAAGACGATTGTGGAAGAGAACGATTCTATAAAGCTACAGAACGATTTTGATCAACTGATTAAATGGTGCAAAATAAATCGTATGGACTTAAACATTAGTAAATGTTTCTATGTAATAAAACATTGGATATAATAAAATATAGCAGTTAGACCAAATTAGAGAACTCGGGGTCATATTTGATAAAAAATTAACTTTCGTTTTGAATTGAAAACATTACTAAACGTGCATCTAGAATGTTGGGTTTTGTCATAAGATATATCACAGTCTTTCGAAGTGCTAAAATTAAAATTCTTTTATTTAACAGTTTGGTAAGAAGTATATTAGAGTACTGTGCTGTAATCTGGAGACCTCATTACGCCACACATTCACCGAGAATCGAGCGGATCCAAAAAAGATTTATAAGACATTTGTCATACGCAAGCGGATTTTGAAGTAATAAGAAGCGTGTATCATATGAAAATAATTTGATCAATTTCAAAATGATTTCTTGGAAAACCGCTGGGATATTATTGATTTGATTTTTGCTTCTAAAAATATTAGTGGTGTTATTGACTGTCCTGAAATTTTAAGTAAATTTAATATATGCGTTCCCTTTCGTTACCCGCGTTACGCTCGTAAGATTACACCATTGACTAGACCATATCGAAGAACAGTGTTTGGCTCCAATTCTCCAATTTCTAGAATGAGTAAACTTATTAACAAATTTAGAGATAAAATTGATATATTTTTCGACCCACCTAACAAGCTCCGTCGCACCTTAAGAGACCATCTTTTGTAACATTCTATAACATATGTTCTTACCTTTTCGCTTCTATATATTTTTATTTGTATTTAGTTAAAATTTCTTTTAATTTTTAATTCTTTCTTTATCCGAGTAATATAGGTACACAGTGCTGAGAAAGTTATTTGCATTTTGTATCCGCCTGTAATTATTTGTACATTTTAGTTCTTATCGCTTCATCGCTTCATTGTATTTAAATAGAATGTAAGGAATGATACAAATGTTAGTGGATCAATAAAAAAAAAAACACTCACTTGGTTCCTAAAGATCAGGATACCACAGACCCGAGCAAATACTGCCCCATCACGTGTCTACCCACCATATATAAGACACTGACATCCATTTTGAGCGCGAGAATCACTCGTCACCTGGAGCTAAATCAGGTGATGTCACGCGCTCAAAATGGACGTCGGGGCGGTGGTCGTGGAAACAAGGAACCACTCCTCATTGACGCGGTCATTGGCGAAGTGGTGATACGCAACCGTCGGAACTTCTCCGCCGCCTGGATAGACTACAGAAAGGCATTCGACTCGGTGCCCCATACATGGCTAAAGAGAGTCCTCCAGCTGTACAAGATTGACTGTACAGTTGGAGACTTCCTCGAGCAGTGTATGGGGCAGTGGAATACGATCTTTTGCTATCTAGGCGAGCGGATGATGGCTGCGGAGAACCACATAAGGATAAAAAGGGATATTTTCCTGGGCGATTGTCTGAGTCCAATCTGGTTTTGCCTCTCTCTGAACCCTCTCAGTACTTTACTAGAGGGCTCCGGGAGGTGATTTCAGCTTCGGAAAGGAGGTACAAGAGTGACCCATCTTTTCTATATGGATGACCTCAAATTATTCGCCTCCAGTTGCTACCATCTTATGGAATTGCTAAACATCACTTGTGAATTTAGCAATTCTATTGGAATGGAGCTGGGGATGGATAAGTGTGCGGTCCTTCCTTGTGAAAGGGGAAGGGTTGCTAACTCGGAGGGCATAGACTTATCTATGTCCGTCAACTTAAGGACCCTTTCGGAGGCTGAAACATACCGATACCTGGGTATGTCACAGAACATCGGTATCGATGAGGCTGGTATGAAACAGTCAGTTTGCGATGTGTTTTATGCACGCTTGGCCAAAGTGCTTAACAGCCTTTTGTCCGGTGTGAATAAGACGCATGCATATAACGGCTGGGTCATGCCTGTTCTCATGTATACCTTTGGCATACTCAGGTGGACTCAGACTGAACTTAACGCCCTGGATAGAAAAGTCCGCACTACAATGACGTCCCATAGGATGCATCATCCGAGATCGTCGGTAATGAGGCTGTACTTGCCGCGAAAGCATGGTGGGCGTGGCTTCTTGAGCGCGCTCACCATGCATAATCGCGAAGTATGCAGCCTCCGTAATTACTTCCTGGCGAGATCGGATGATTCATTCTATAAGGACGTCATTTTTTGTGATAAAGGACTTACCCCCTCTATCCTTAGCCAACGAGCAATGACAAGACCCGGCAGTGCAGAGCATTTCCAACCGGTAGACCGTATGAAGGAGAAGGAGCTCCACGGGAGGTTCTACAAGGCTCTACATGAGCCTTTCGTAGACACAGTAGCCTCCCTCCACTGGCTTCGCTTTGGTGACCTCTTCGGGGAAACCGAGGGTTTTGCCTGTGCAATACAGGATCAGGTTATTAAGACCAACAACTATCGGAGATACACCCTAAAGGATTCCGTCGACATCTGTCGAGCTTGTCGCCATCCCAGTGAGTCACTTAGGCATGTCATCTCTGGTTGTTCGGCGCTTTCTATCTCTGAGTACTTGCACAGGCATAACCTAGTAGTCAAAATTCTTCACCAGGAGCTCGCTCTGAAATACGGTCTCGTGGATCGGAAACTGCCATATTACAAGTAGTTGCCTCTGGAAGAGCTGATTCTGGTTGAACCGAGTCAACCTCTCGGTATATCGCCGAATCCGCTTTCCCCAAGCAGCGATTCTCTGCTTCAGATCATCTATGCCCTCCGTCAGTTTTTGCATTATATCCGGCTGGGACAAACTGACATTTGTCCCAGCAAACGCCATCGTAACGGTGCGCACAATTCTTGGCGTGTTATTGCCTGATCTGAAGTATATCAGTCTGCCGATGAGAACTCTAGCCTTTGCGATACGCTCCTCAATTCTTCTTCTCCATGCTGGTATAGCGCTACTTTGGACAGTAGCGCGTCCAGCCGTCGAAACCTTGGCGCCTATGATACGGCAGACTGCCAGCGCGGCGCAAAAAGAATTGAGTCCGTATCGTAAAGGTCCCGGCTGGCTTCCAAATAGGTCACTAGCATTGGGTTCAGGGCCCTCACGACAGCCCCATTTCGCTTGCTTAGGGCTATGCGGGGAAGTCGCGGTCGATTTTCGAGAGGCATATTGCCCGTTTCAACAATCGCTTCTTCCAATGTTCTTCTCATTTGCTCTATTTCTAGTTCCTGGGCGAATGTTCCATCATCATTTGAATCAGCCACCGGACTCATGACTATTCTTGCGAATAAGCCTGATATTGTTCTGATGGACCGGGCACAGTCAAGGATATTTTTGGTCGACATTACCATTCCGTATGACGAGAACCTCGTGAAAGCCGAAACAGATAAACGTACAAAAATCTGGACCTGGCTCACGAGGTGACCGACATGTGGGGTTGTCTGCCGACCGAAATTATTCCTGTAGTCGTTTCTGCAAACGGGCTAATACCAGTCAGCCTCTCGGGTCATCTGAGTAGGTTGGGACCCCGTGACGGACCGCTCCGGGCTCAAATGCAGAAGGCGGTGCTCCTCGATACCGCCCGCATCGTCCGCCGGTTTCTCTCCCTTTTCCCCTAACCCTCGGCCGTTTGGTCTCCCCTGCCGAGGGCCTCCATCTGGTTGGGCTTTTATTTATTTATGTATTATTTATTTATTTGTGCTGTTATATGAAATATATATTTATGTATATTTATCATTTCCTTTTATGTATTTATTCAGCCCGACCAGATGAGAATACACTAATAATAATAAAAACATTTATTCATGATCACCAATAAAATTACAATAAGCAGTACACACAGAAATAACCATAATTACATAGTGTCGTAATGAATATGCTCTAGCTCAGCATAAATGTTGCAGTTGCCCACAACGCTGTTACTCTGCCAGCGCCCAACAAATGAAGAGTACAGTAAGCGCGCATCCCTGCTTTATTACATTTAATCACAACTGTTCATATTAGAGTACATCTCGTGGTTTCCCAAGTATTAGCGAATATTAAATATTAGATATCAGATATTAGCCAGTTCAAATGACAAATAAGTTCAGCAACACCTTGTTCACCTCACCTCCGTGTTCTCCAAAACAATGGAGTCCATTGTAAACTGCCAGCTCATGAGGTACCTTGAGGATCACCAGCTGATTAGTGACCGCCAATACGGTTTTCGCCGTGGTCGGTCAGCTGGTGATCTTCTGGTCTACCTCACTCACAGATGGGCGGAGGCAGTAGAGTTCAAGGGGGAGGCATTGGCCGTTAGTTTGGACATTGCGAAGGCCTTCGATCGGGTTTGGCACAAAGCGCTTCTTTCGAAGCTCCCTTCCTATGGGCTTCCCGAGAAATTGTGCGATTGGATCACCAGCTTTCTTGCAGATCGGAGCATCAAGGTCGTTGTAGACGGTGCAAGCTCCAATTGCAAGCCTATTAATGCTGGTGTTCCACAGGGCTGCGTGCTATCGCCAACGCTGTTTCTTCTGCATATCAATGATATGTTGCATACCCGTAACATTCATTGCTATGCAGATGACAGCACTGGTGATGCTCTTTACACCGGCCGAGCCAATATTTCTCGGGAAAACGTCTCCGAGTGCCGGGACAAACTTGTGTCTGAAGTCGAGTCTTTGCTGAACAGAGTCTCGGATTGGGGACGACTAAATCTAGTCCAGTTTAACCCCCAGAAGACACAAGTTTGCGCGTTAACCGCTAAAAAGAACCCCTTTGTCGTATCCCCTCAGTTTCAAGGCACTCCCCTTGTTGCCTCAGCCAGTATCGGAATCCTCGGCGTCGACATATCGAGTGACGTGCAGTTTCGTGGTCACTTGGAAGGGAAGGCCAAATTGGCCTCTAAAAAGCTTGGCGTGCTCAGCAGAGCGGGACAGTATTTCATGCCGGCACACCGCCTGCAACTTTACAAGGCGCAGGTTCGGCCGCACATGGAATACTGTTCCCATCTCTGGGCTGGGGCTCCCCAGTACCAGCTCCTTCCACTTGACCGCATCCAGCGCAGAGCGGCTCCAATCGTCGACGACCGAGTGCTTTCCGATCGGCTCGACTCACTGGCGCTGCGAAGAGATGTTGCATCTCTTTGCGTATTTTATCGCATCTATCACGGGGAGTGCTCTGAGGAATTGTTCGGATTAATCCCAGCCGCCAAATTTCGTGAACGCACTACACGGCAAACATCCCGATATCATCCACACCATCTGGATGCTTGGCGGTCCACCACTGTACGTTTCACAAGGAGTTTTTCTTCCACGTACAACCTCTCTGTGGAATAGTTTACCACCGGCGATTTTTCCGGACCGATACGACCTGGGGACCTTCAAGAAAAGAGCTTACTCCTTTCTAAAGGGCCGGCAACGCACCCGCAATTCTCCTGGTGTTGCGGTTGATCATGGGCGGCGGTAGTCACTTAACATCAGGTGAGCCGCATGCTCGTTTGCCCCCTCTTCTATAAAAAAAAAACAAAGTTTCTCGGCGTTCACATTGATGAAAATATGAAATGGCCAAGCCATATTGAATTTGTACGCAAAACGGTGACACAGTCATCTTATAATCTATATACGCTAGCAAAAAAAGCCAGTCTCCCCACGTTACTTATCCAGGCTTAGATATGCAATAATATTTTGGGGAAACGCCACTAACTGGGATAAAGTGTTTAAATGTCAAAAAAGGTGTATCCGTGCTATGTGTGGTTTAAAAAAAACTAATTGCTGTAGGGATTTTCTTAGATTTGCTATGGCTCCAAATATATAGAATAAGATCCCGAATAACATCAAAGAGTGTAATGATATGCAGATTTTCAAAAGTAAATTGTTTCACTTTCTAATTGAACATTCATTTTATTCTACTGATGCATTTTTGTCGGGCTTTCAGAGTTAAAGTCCGGTTGACTGTATTACATGACATATAATAAAATTGTGCGTATAATAACATTTATGAATAATCTAATCCAATGTTACTAAAATATTTGAGATGAATAATTTAATCTAATAATTTAATGTATTATTATATGTACTTTATGAACTACCAATGGTATTTGACATTTATATACCCATGAGGCATGAGGCTGATCACAGACTGAACCTTATTTGTATTTAATTAAGACCTTTTTTAACCTGTGAATCACAAATGAACTATTTTGATTTGAAGATCCCGAAAGAAATGAAAGGCTGAGAAGGGCTAGACCTCAGAGCCGTAAAGTCAGTTAAATAAAAAAATCGAAAAAAAATATACTCATGACTTGACATTGACAGTTTACACAACACATCATTCAAAGCAATTTCGTGTTTACAGAATCAAAATCTAAACGAGAAATAGAAAAAGAAATAGTTGCTACATAACATATTTATTTATAAATGACGAAAAGCGAGAGCTTGTGAATAGGTTCTAAGATTGTAATAATTATAAATAAACTATGTTAACCATTGAAAAGAGTGATGAAAAAAGTGAAGAATCCTCGAAAGAAACTTCAGATAATTCTGAAGAAAATGAAAAGCTTGTTATCTCCGAATACGTAAATAATTTAGAAGCTAGAATAAAAAGTAAACATGAAATGCGAAATCAAAACCTAAATTGTGTACGGCCACCAGAAAATCATTTTTCAAAACTAGATTCAGGTTTAAAGAAGAATACCACTTTCGTTAAGAAATTGAAATCGTTTAGCGCAACGCAGATCGATGCTCTTCTTAAAGATTTTAGTTCTTTAAATCTAACTAAATACATATCAGAAGTAGCTGCAGCTATTACAGAAGCCAAGTTAAAAATGTCTGACATTCCCTCAGCTATTAATTTGTGCTCTGCGTTACACCGTACTTACGCTGATTTTTCAGCAAACTTTTTTGAGAATTGGCAGAAAATTTTGTCCTTCAAAACAACTGATAAAATAACGAATTCATCTAAGTTACGTGTAGACCTAAGATTTTATGCAGAACTAGTTGCAGTTGGAATCTTTACTAACAAAACAGGTTTACCACTGTTGGGAAATGTGTTAACAGTTCTTATTAATATGGATAAGGAAGAACACAATAATATCTCAATACTTCTATCCTTTTGTAAACATTGTGGTGAAGATTATGCTGGTCTCATACCAAAAAAAATAAAAGACTCTGCTGAGGTGAGATGTTTCTAAGAAGTTCTTTATAATGCAATGGTGCTACAGTATATTTTATCCTGCTTGTGATAAACTCTGACTATAATGTTAAGAAACAGTTTTGCCTCTCATAGTAGCTACTACACTACTAAATTGTCGATATGTGTATCATTTGCCAATATTGATATCAATATAAAAAATATAGAAAATAAATGATTAAAACAACTATATGTTTACTATTTATACACATCATATTACATTGTATTTCATCATCAGTTTATTACTTATTTTTGATGGTGTTGTGTTTTTCCTAGTGTGTTGAAATTAGCGGTGATGGTGAGAGTGGTGGTGGATGGTGAGGGCAGGAGGTGTTCCTCAAACTGCATAAGGCACTGGATAGTTAGGAAACCAACTTTGACGAAGAGTTCAACTGATGAATCAAACTCTTTTATTGTGAGAAACAGCAACAAATACTTTGTCCAAGTGTACAATCAATGTGTGTTTCTAGTGATGATATACAAAACTGAAATGTGTTCCTTTCAGTTTTGTATATTCACTGCTGGCTGCTCCAACTTGCGGCCATATCATGCTTAGTCACTTAGCATGTGATGGAAAGAGTTATGCTTGGTATTTTCAGGCTAAAATCTATAATAAGGAGTCAAATTTTGTTGGATTTAACTAATTATTACAATATAATGTATAGGTATAATAATTAGTAAACCGAGATTTTTAGAATCCAGTTTACACTATAATTCTAATTATTTTTAGCTAACTTTCAAAAAAGCAGGGAGTTCTCAATTTGACCATATGTTATGGGATATTTGCCAATTGTGATCCGATTTTAATTATTCTTTTGTATTAAGTAGTTAAAATATGGGACTAAGTTTTTAATGTAACTAGTATTTAGACAACATTCTAGTGGTTACCCTAAGTTTGTAATATTCCTTAGCCCACTCAAAAAGCCTTTATTGATAGAGAGCCTTGATGTAGGGTATTATATATTTAATATTGATTTATTAGCTTCTTGGCTGTAGTAGTATGTTAAGAATTTCATTTCCGCTTTATTTAAACATTTATACCTTTTCTCCAGAAATATGGTATGACCATTCCACGGAATACATTTCTTCCAGCAGAGAAACAAAGTGCTGTAAGGACACTTTTAAAAGATTATTTTATGTCTCTGACAAAGCATCTTCTTGCCGAGAGAGCTCAGTTACAGGCCCTGCATGCAGCAAACCAAAGAACTTTACATACTAGAGGTGAATTGTCACAAGAACGGAAAGATCAGTTAGAGCAGCACCAGGTAAGAAATTTTTTTCACAGAATACCAGCATGAAATAGTAGCTTAATGCTGCTGTGTTTCAAAAGGTGGTAGAGAACCAGAAATTCTTTTATACTGATAACGAGGCATTGCACTGTGGTCTTCAGGGGTGTTAACTCATCTGCATTTTGATTCTTAATCGAGGGTAGATGTACATGTCTATGGGCTACAGTATCTACTTATCATCAGGTGGACTGTGTACTCGTTTGTCACCATTATTCTATAAAATAAATTTGTGCCTAAATTAAAATAAAATAATTTGTTTTTGTACTTATTCGAAATCAATTTTTTATTTACCTCTGGTTCTGAAAATATGTCTGTCCTGAGAAAAACCAGCACCGGGACTTTTTAGACTTAACCTAGAAGAGGGCAGATGGGATGTTGTATGGCAGCTGCATTAACAAATGAATCCAATTTTATTGATTTCAAGATCAAAATTAATATTACTAAATAAAATACTTGTCATGATATAGTGATATATTTGATGAAGAGTTATGCCATAGTCTCATAAAATTGCCTCCAAATTACATACTTGTAAGATTTTTCTTAATTTTGTAAAACAAAAAAGCAGTTATTGTGAGTAAACTGTGACAAAAAATACTATCATGCACTTTTTGTAGCTATTGGCAAGGAAGTTCAATTTCTTTACACATTTCATATTCCTATGTACTATAGTTAAAGCAGCACATGACAATAAAAGTAAAGTTTTGATATGATTTTAATACCATGGATTAAAAACTGTAAATGAAACTAAAACTTATAAATATATATATCTAAACTTATAAATATATATATAATAAAACAATATAGTCTACGTACTATTCTGGTTTGTTTATAGTATTGCTTGTTCTAAAGTTTCATCCCGTTACTGTTACAGCCTATTAAAATCCACAGCTAAACATAGGCCTTCCCATAGATTTCCTCTTAGGAGGGAGGTTATTTGCCATAGTTTCTATGCTTGGTAACTGCGGTTTTAATTTTTAGTCATTAGTAGGAATAAGCCGCAAGCCATCTCCAGATTTGTTTCCCGATGTCGTCTCTTATGACACCCACATGATGATATGGGGTACTGGATATTCTTACACCGCTACTACATGGTACGACAATTTTCATTAAATCAATTAAAAATTATTGAGCAGATCAGTAGGTTTTGGTTGATTGAGCAGTGAACATCCAAACAAACAAACATTTATAGTAATAGTAGAGTATTTGTTATTTGCATTATTCATGCAGCTATATTACTGTCTCATCTTTAGTAGTAATATTCGACAAGAAATCAAAGAAATAATCATATGTTTTACTTACGAGGTAATTACAATATCATTTACATTTTTACGTGTTCATGAACATTTACATGTATTACTCTTACAGGCAACATACGACAAATTATTAGCTGGAGCCCAAAATTTTGCTGAAGTGCTTGGAGAGGAGTTGGGAGAGGCTGGAGAACCACCAACTTTATCTTTGTCTGTAATTGAGACCCAAGGCACTGTTACAATAGGAGGTAATGAAGAAATTTCAATGCAAGCTGGCACTGATCCATGGCAAGATGAAGATACAAGAACATTTTACACTAGTTTACCAGATTTAAAAGTTTTTATGCCGAATTATCAGTTAAAAGAGGTAGGTATATATTATAACACATCTTTACTTCTTATTTAATAGTATTAGAGAATTTAAGAGCCATGGTAGCTCAGATGGTTACCGCACCAATGAAATTGTTAGTTGCAATTTTAATTGCTGATTTACCACTTGCTCAGAAGTGAAGGAAAACATCATGAGGAAACTTTTTTTTTCGAAGATGTGAAGTTCGCCATCACGCATTGAGACAGCGCTTCGACAATTCCTTGCCCTAAAACCCTCTCAGAAACAAGTGGAGGCCTGTGCCCAGCAGTGTGACGTAAGGCTGTAACTGACGAAGTTTTCTAGCAAAAGCCAAAATTGAACGAACTGTTACAAATGAGCGAGAGAGTGATGAATGTGGCGATACAGTTTTTGTCACCTCTTGATTAACTTCTGGAGATAATAAAGATTACCTTTTTATATTTTTTATATATAATAGAATGTTATAAATAGTTATGAATGTGAGAACTTGCATAACATTGTTAAGAAATAATGTTAGTTAAGTTAGATCTAACAGTGGCGACGTAGTGTAAAAAGTGGAACAATGGAACTTAATTTACAAAGTAATAATTGAATCAGTTATATAGAACGATTAAAGTATTGTTTTGGGGCGAAGGGAATCATATCAAACGTGGTTCAAAGGGCGAATTTTTACACAGTTGTGACATTCGCGGAAATTGTAACGATTCTTACGAAGCATCATAGTCCGAAACCGAACGAGATTTTAGTGAATTTTCAATTTTAAAAACGCGATCTATAAGAAAATGATTGAGTATTAGAATATATCGCACATATTAGAAAAATAAGTTTGCAGTATGAGTGATAGAAGTTGCAGTATGAATTGTTGAAAAAAGACATTTTACAGTATACACATGTGGTGCCTTGCTATCATCTGAAAGTGTAGTGAGGGATGTCCGCATGATACAAAGTGTGACCAGCACTAATTTTGCCTTCTCCAGGGGTTTAATTTTAACTGCTCCAACAGTAACATCATCATTATGCGAGCCGATGGATGTCAATGCCGTGAAATCGCAATGGAATATTATATTCTGCTATCAATATGGTGATCATCATGGCGGTGTGTGTCGTTTCGTAAATGCTGTTTGTAAGTTTTGCAAGAAAAAGAAGCATATCCAAAAAATTTGCACAGCTAAAAAGAAAAGCCGTAGGGGCAATGTGAATTATACACGTGAGTTGGACACACATCTAAATAGCATTTATAACTTTGTTGACGACAGTTTGACTTCACCGGTACCGGTGTATAGAATAAAACTTGTATTAGAGTACCAGTGATCATGGAGGTGGACTCTGGGTCTGCTTTCTCAATAGTTACACTATAGAACTATACTAGACATACTGCCCGACAAGTTACATATGTGGAACAACTCCCTGGTACGAGTAATGGGACAGGCTACTCAAGTGCAATTTAAAGCCGTTAAAATTGGTTTAAAGCATTGGATATTACTTTAAATACTGTTAATGTTATTGATATGATAGATATTGATAAAGTGCTTAATAAATATAATACAGTTTTCAGAGAAAGGCTTGGTACATATAGAAGGAACCCTGTGAACATACAAATTAAGCCTAATACTATTCATAAATTTTTAAAAGCTCGACCGGTGCCTTTCGCGTTAAAAGAAAGGATTGAAAAGGAAATCGATTGTTTTGTAGGGGATGGGGTACTCCGCCCCTTATCTTATTCAGAGTCGGCTACACTAGTAGTTGTTTTTATAGTTAAGAAAAATGGAGAAATATGGCTGCGGAGACTATCACAGTACGATGAATCGAGCTACTGAGTTGGATACGTACCCAATGCCCACGGCTAGTGAAGTTTCTGCAGTTATTACAGGTGGCTCTTATTACACGACACTTGATTTAGACAGAGCATATATGCAAGTGTACACAAGTCACAGATGCCACAGTGAAGCTTTTAAGTTTAAATACATGTAAAGGATTGTATGCCGTACACAGATTGGCATTCAGCGTGAAGTTGTGTCCGGTAATATTTCAACGCCTTTTTTTTTTTTTTTTTTTTTTTTTTTTTTTTTTTTTTTTTTTGCGGATGGAAAATCATCTAATGACCCCTTTCGCTCTGGGTGGAGCGCAAGGGAGTGTCAGACTTTTACTGACTAAAAACCATCCGTGTTCCTTCAGTGCCCTTACGTTCCGGAGCCGCGGTATCTCTTTCGAACAGCCCGCAGCCCCGGCAGGCGTCGGCCCTTGCGGGCCCCTTCACGCTGCTGACAGCTCTTTGAGGCGCGCGTGGAACAAAACGCGCCGTCGACACGGCCTGTCGTCATTAGACGGACGGACGACGAGCTACCCATTGCTCGCCGTCCACAGGCCTGCGCCTACGGTGGCCGGGGGCCACGACGTAGCCCCCGACGCCCAGGGCGTCTCCCGCGGAATATTTCAACGCCTGATGACCATACTGCTAGCCGGCGTGGCAGGTGTAGCGGTGCTGATTGATGACATCGTCATCAGAGGACACACATTGGCAGAAATGACTCAACATTTTGAAATCGTATTGGACCGCATTGAAAGAGCAGGTCTTAATAAAGACAAATGTAAATTTGCTAAAAGACGCGTCGAATTTATAGGTTTTGTGATTGATGTGGATTGGTATTCATTCTGCTCAGAGCAAGGTTAAATCGATTCTTAAGACTCCAAAACCTAAAAACATACAGCGGTTACAAGCATTTTTAGGCCTCTACAACTTTTACGAGAGGTTCGTACCTTACAAAGTAACTATACTTCAACCTCTAGATGGATTACTCAATAAGTTAAGTAAGTTTTTTCTGATGTGGGTAGTTGTGATTGCAACACGTAAAACTGTAATCTCTCAAGTTATAATTAAAATAAATACATAATTCGTAAAATATTATATTTCAAGTGCTAGTAATGAAAAATTAGCTTGAACTACCTGTCCGTGAGTGTTTACTACTTAATCCAACCACAATTACAACACTTTTTACTATTATAACCTCTGTCAATTCTTCATTATACCATGGACCCTACAATTAAAAACACTATGTCCAGTTTGATGGAGGTGTTTCATAAAAGGATGAATGATTTTGAAGAAGAATTGCGGAAAACGCCCAGCACATCCACCAGTACTACTTCTTTGGTAGCTGAGTTTGCATCTTTCAAGATATTTGTAGGGCAGGCACTAAACAGTCTTCAGCAGCAGATGGAATTACTTGCTCGTAATGCTGACAGCATAGAAATACGAAGCCGAAGGAAAATGTTACTGCTTCATGGTGTACCAGAGATTGCAAAAGAAGACACCGCTTTGGCTGTCACCAATGTTCTCCAAAATCAGTTGAAATTAGACAACGTCTCTGTCAGTGATATTAAGCGTTGTCACAGATTGGGTAGACCAACAGCTCCTCACAAGCCTCGACCAATTTTAGTGAAATTCCTAGATGTAGGGTTGCGTGATAAAGTCTGGTACGCAAAATCCCAACTTAAAGGCTCTGGTACCACAGTATCCGAATTTCTCACCAAGCTTCGGCATGATCTCTTTGTAGCTGCCCGTGAAAAATTTGGTATCTCCAAATGCTGGACCAAAGATGGATCTGTATACATTGTGAAACCTGATGGAACCAGACATCGTGTTACCTGTCTGAACGACATCAGCAAAATCGATTGCCAGACAAGCCCAAAACCAGTAACGAAAACTACAGCTGGGAGGCCCAAGCGAAACGCCGTTGTGAAGAAGTGTTAAGTGTTAAGTGTACAGGATTTGCCGTACCTAAATGCCATTTTTTTAATGTTTTACAATTACAATAAATATCTTGTGAGACTTATTTCTTTGTGAATGTGTTATAAGCTAGTGCAAAACCCTCTCATCATCATCAATATAGGGAGGCCTGTGCCCAGCAGTGGGACGTATGTAGACTATACCTTATGTTTTGTGCAATTTTTTTTTAACCATTGAATCTACATATAATAAGCATAATAATTATTAACCCCACTTTCCATTTATTATACCAAAAAAATGTTTACAAATTGACAATGTGAAACATTATCATTACTAACTGACAAAGCTAAACATTATCATTACTTATTGACAATGTGTAACATTATCTTAAATCTGCTAGGAGTAAAAGTATTCTGTACATTATTGTTGTGACTTTTTTATTTTTATTTAACTGGCTTCACGGTTCTGGGTATTCCAGCCCTTCTGAGCCATTGTTGTGTACGTTATTATAGTACTCTTATTAGTTTGTGTTGCGAATACTACGTTATACCACAGATGATGTTAACACTAATATCACAATTATAAGGTTATGTCGCGCTTTAACGACAACGTAATGTTAACAAACGCATTGTCAGTTGCGTTTCCCATAACGGTGTTTGATTTGTGCACTTATTGAATTTTTTTTTCTTTCTTTTACTTAAACCTTGATATTATTAATCCTCTTTTTTATTTTCTATTTAGTAGTAAAGTGTTGTAAGATAATGTACTTAAACTGTATTTATAAAAACACTCAACTGGCAGGTGGACACAAATTTTTTTATTTTTTTTTATTTTTATTCGTTTTTTTTTTGTTTGTTCTTAATTTTAGGAAATTTATTACCTTATTTTTTAATTGTATTTTACTTATTGTACGTTATATTTTTCACATATAAACATTAATAGTTATTTTGTAATGTCATTCTTAGACATTAGTAGTGATACTGAAACTGCAGATAGTGATGATGGCAATATCCCTAGCTTACAGCCTCTCTGAAATACTAGCTTCACAATTTTCTGATGTTCCCAATAATTTCAACGTCGTCCACATTAATGCCCAAAGCATTCCGGCTCACTTTTCAGATATGCTGGCTACCTTTGATTCTAAGGATATTCATGCTATTCTAGTTTCTGAGTCATGGCTTAAGCCTTGTCTTCCTTCCACAAATTATTCTTTACCTGGCTTTCACCTCATAAGAAATGATCGTACTGTTGGCGGTGGTGGAGGTGTGGCAATATATCTCCGTGCGTATATTCCCTTTTCTGTTGTTGATATGTCATCTCAACCAACTCCGCTTAATGCAGGTGAACATCTTTTTATTGAGGTGAAGCTTAGTCACACGAAAATTTTGCTGGGGGTATATTACTGTCCTTCATCTCGAATTGACTTCTTCACTTCCTTCGAAAATATTTTAGAAAATGTATCCTCTTATTCGCACACGATCATTATGGGCGACTTTAATACTTGTCTGCTTAAACAAGACTCACGTTCATCCTCTCTTCGATCTATAGTAAATTCCACTAATCTCTCTATTTTACCTTTAAATTCCACTCATCACTTTCCTAATGCTACTCCGTCATTGCTCGACCTTATCTTTGTGTCCTCTTCTGAACTCGCTGTTAAGCATGGTCAGTGTTCAGCGGATGCCTTCTCTTACCATGATCTTATATTTCTCTCTTATAATGTCCGGCCACCTAAAATTAAGTCTAAGCTTCTTCTGCAACGCAGTTTTGGTGGTATGAATATACAAAATCTTTGCGAAGATGCTTCCAACATTGATTGGTCAGCCGTTTTAAATGCAGAATCAGTTGACGATAAAGTTGCAATATTTACGACTTACCTCACCTGTCTCTATGATAAACATGCTCCAGTTCGCGTAATTAAAATGAGACATCGCCCTTCACCATGGCTGACTGATGAAATAAAATCCATTTTAAATAAAAAAGCTGCAGCCAAGACAAAATAGAAATGTAGGCCTACATCTATAAACTGGGAAAAATATGTCACTATTCGAAATCACTGCAATAGGGTATGTAGGGATGCTCAGCGCCACTATATCCATAAATCAGTACAAATTGGTGATGCGGCTAAAGTCTGGAGTTTTCTTAGATCAATGGGGGTTGGAAAGTCTCGTAATAATGTACTCTCCAAAGATTTAAATATTGATTTACTAAATCAGTTCTTCTCATCCTCGTCCAACTTAAATGGGACTACAAAATTTAACACATTAAATTTTCTTTCATCGCTTCCAACTCCTGATCATCCACCTTTTGTCCTAAATCAATTTTCTGCTTGTGATGTTAAGAAGAGTACTCTATCCATTACTTCGAATGCAATCGGCAGCGATTGTATCAGCCGTAATATGATCCTTCCGATTCTTGACATAATCATCCCAATACTTTGCCATATCCTAAACTCCTCGATTTCTAGTGGTGTTTTTCCAACAACTTGGAAAGACGCTCACATCATACCGTTGCCTAAAAAACCTAACCCTACATCTTTTTCGGAATATCGTCCTATATCTATTTTGCCATTCCTGTCCAAAGTTCTCGAACGCTTGATATATAATCAGCTCAATGCTTTCCTCCACAATCATTCCCTTCTAAATCCTCTACAATCTGGTTTTCGCCCTGGGCATAGTACTGCTACAGCTTTAGTCAATATTACGGAAGATATTAGATCTGCAATGGAAAATGGCAAGTTAACTATCCTTTCTCTGTTAGATTTTAGCAATGCCTTTAACTCAGTTGATTTTGAAATTTTACTGGGTATACTTAGCTCTCTTAACATATCTCCAACAGTGATTGATTGGTTTCGAAGTTACCTGTCTGGGCGCCGGCAATGTATTCGCATTGATGACACATTTTCTTCTTGGTGTGATACCATTGCTGGCGTCCCGCAGGGTGGCGTATTATCTCCCTTACTTTTCTCAATTTTTATTAATTCTATAGCCACTAAGATTACTTCGTCCTACCACCTTTACGCAGATGATCTTCAAATATATACTCATGTTTCTCCCAGTGAATTAGATGTAGCTATTAGCAACATAAACAGTGATCTTGAGCAAATATCAGATTGGGCAAAAACATATGGCTTGAAGATTAACCCCCTAAAGACTCAGGTAATTATCATCGGAAGTTCGTATATGATTGGAAAATCTAACATATCTCAAGCACCTCAAGTTGTTTTTAATGGAAATTTTATTCCTGTGAGTGAAAAAGTCAAGGACTTGGGAATTTATATTGACAGTAACCTATCATGGGGTCCTCAAATACAGGAGGTTAGTCGTAAACTCTTTGCAGCTGCCCGATCGTTGAACAGATTAAGGAACTTTCTACCTACTGCCACTAAAATTGCGCTTGCTCAATCTCTTCTTCTCCCAATTGTGGACTATGCAGATGTCAGCTATCTTGATCTCACTGAGAAGCAACTTGATAAACTTGAGCGTCTTCAAAACTTTTGTATAAGATTCATATTTGGTTTGCGCAAATATGATCACGTATCTTGTTTTCGTAATAAGCTCAAGTGGCTTCCTATCCGTCTTCGCCGGAATGCTCATATTCTGTCACTTCTTTACAATGTTCTCTTTAATCCTTCCTATCCTACTTATCTTAAGGATCGTTTTGAATTCCTTCACTATTCCCATTCGAAAGTTTTGAGATCATCAGAGAATTTTACATTAAAAATGCCTGCCCATAACAGCAAATTTATGGACAGGTCGTTTAGTATCCAAGCAGTCCGTCTATGGAATGCCCTACCTCTGTCAGTGAGACGCGCCCAGTCTTTACCTGTTTTTCAGAAACTTGTACACAGTCACTATCTTAATCTTTGAGTTCGTGCCATTTATATATGTAGTATAAATTCGTATTTTTTTTTTTGTATTTATTTGTTGTCTATTTCTAATTATATTATATAAAATATGGATATTTTTAGGAATATTGTTTCTGCATCACCAAACCACACAATTTACAATTTTTTGGGATCCTGTCCATCCAAAGGTTGTCTGGAAGAAATCGCTTTTAGCGATAAGACCGCCCATTGTGACACTATTTTTTTTCTTCTTCTTTCGTTTATGTATTGATTTGGTGTACAATAAAGAATTATCTATCTATCTATCTATCTATCTAAGTTACAAATGTAGCAATGGATTGACCGGGAATAAAATAGTTTCGATACCGCTAAGCGTTTACTTTCTTCAGAGTTGACTCTTGTTCATTAAAATCTTAAAAAGTCATTGGATCATTCCTATGATAGCTCTGAATACGGCGTCGGCGCTGTATTGTCACACGTCATGGTGGACGGAACAGAGCGGCCTGTTGCAATGGACTCTAGAACCTGGCATGCGCATGAAAGGCGTTATTCCTGATTGGATAAAGAGGCCACTGCTATCATTTTTGGGGTAGTTATATTTCACAAATACTTGATGGGAAGGTCTTTCACGATAGTTACAGTCCACAAGCCTTTGCTGGATATATTTGATCCTTAGAAGCCAAAGCCAGCGATCCTGTCACCTCGGCTAACTAGAATTGCGGTAATACTCACGTTACATAACTACAATATTGTTTATATGCTAGGTAGAGATATTGGAAATGCTGATGGCTTAAGTCGATGGCCACAGGCAGTTCCAGATCAATCAGAACAACAGCTTTGTGATTTTTTACTCATGACGGAGACGCCTGGTGATTTTCCAGTGGATGTTGATGTCATAACATCGGCAATGAAGAGAAACCAAACTTTATCGCAAGTAAGTCACTACGTACTAAACGGTTGGGCTGACTGAGTCACGGACAGTGAACAGCGTCCGTATTGGTTACATCGTACTGAACTTTCATTACATGAGGAATGTATTTTATTTGTTCATTTGATTGTCGCGTAGTGGAGCCTTGTCTAGGTGCTTTACATAAGACACACGTTGTCGTCCAAACGAAGGCATTGGCCAGAAGTTATATTTGGTGGCTACAATTGAATCATGATATTGAGGTTTTAGTGGGTGAATGCTCATCGTTTTGTACTTCATTCAGATCATTTGCCGCATTGTCAGTTACTGGATCTTCTTCTGAACTCTTATCTGATAATCGCAGATTATCCGTTTCATCATCAGTCTCCACTATAGTATCCAAACCGTCATTTATTCTATCTTCCCCTTGATCTTCATTATCATATTGTTCGTCTTCACCCAATTCTGGATATAGGGTTTGCCTCAAGTCTTCAATGGCATTCTTACATTGTTGCCAACTCGTGAACAAATTCAACGGGAACTGGAATGGAGCTTTGTATGAAGGGGCAGTATCTTTTTTTCCTTCGGTTGTATATACCCATTTTAACCCTACACTCTGTATAAATATTACTAAAAACGACATTTATGAAACCTTAAAAGGTAAAAGAACTACCACGAAAAAAGTAAAAGGAATGAATGAATGAATATACTTTATTGCACACCACAAACAAATTTACAGAGAACATAACAGAGAGCAGATTACATGTACAATTTGGCGGCCTTATCGCTACATAGCGATCTCTTCCAGGCAACCAAAGGTGTAAAGGAATAAAACAGTGAGTACTAGGTAGGTGGTGCAATATAAATATACCTAATATAATATCAATACATGCAATAAAATAACATATAAATAACTAATACATTAAAAAAAAATATGATACACATATACATACGTATATACATAAACCTACATACATATACACACATACATATATATATACACATAAATACATACATATACATATACATACATATATCCTCAAATATATACCACTAACAATAACATAAACAAATAAATACAAAACTACATAATCACATAATTTATCCTAATGATTTTCGAACGATTGAGACAAGTAATGCTCTTTAAGAAGACGCTTAAAGACTACAATAGTCTGAGCTTCGCGTATATACAAAGGTAGGGCATTCCAGAGCTTAATAGACTGTACAGTAAAAGATTTATTAAAGGAAGATGTATAGTGAGTTGGTACCCTTAAAATGAGTTTTCTTGAAGAGCGTAAAGGTTCCCCTGGAAGCCCAACAAAACTAAATTTCTCCTTAAGATAAGGAGGAGTAGAAGGGTGAAATAAGACACAGTACAGAATAGAAAGAATATGCATGTTCCGGCGAAATTGGATAGGTAACCACTTGAGACGTGAGCGAAATTGAGAAATGTGGTCAAATTTGCGCAATCCAAATATGAACCGAATACTAGTATTTTGAAGTCTCTCAAGCTTAGTTAGCTGGTCTTTAGTTATGTCTACATAGCTTGCGTCAGCATAGTCGAGAATCGGAAGGAGAAGAGACTGTGCGAGCATAATTTTTGTAGGAATGGGAAGAAATGATCGAAGGCGACGCAGTGAACTAAGAGCGACAAAGGTTTTCTTACTTACCTCATTCAGTTGGCGTTTCCAATTTAAGGAACTATCAAGGTAAACACCAAGATTTTTGACATTGTCAAAGTAAGGGATCACAACCCCATCGAATACAACAGGTGGTATGGAGAACCAGTCAATTCTTGAGATAAAGCTCTGACTACCAAAAATAATAGCCTGTGACTTTTTAGGATTGACATTTAGGCCATATGATTGACTCCACTCATGAATCATATTTAAGTCATTGTTTAATGTAGCGATTGCATTCGGCAAATTCTCAAGAGTTGACTGGGTGTAAATCTGGACATCATCCGCATACATGTGGTAGAGAGAAGAAATTTTATGAGTAATTGAATTAATGAAAATGGAAAAGAGTAAAGGTGACAACACGCCACCCTGCGGCACGCCTGCAGTAATATCACACCAAGATGAGTGAGTGTCATCAACATGAATACACTGCCGACGGCCACAGAGATAACTTTGAAACCAGTCAATTACTGATGGAGATATGTTAAGGGAATACAACTGACTCAACAGTATATCGAAATCGACAGTATTGAACGCATTACTGAAATCTAGCAAGGTCATGACTGTGAGTTGTTTATTATCCATACCCCACCGTATGTCATCAGTAACTTTGATTAAGGCAGTAGCCGTACTATGACCGGGACGGAAACCGGATTGTAAAGAATTCAACAAGTTGTGCTTATTAAGGAAAAGTGTCAGCTGTTGGCAAATAAGTTTTTCAAGGACTATTTTTGGAAAAAAAAATTATACATATATTTAACGAAGTAGGGCAAACTTCACCTGTGATCTCGAACGTATTTATGCACGGGGGAGAGCGCCACCTCTAATGGCTGGGAAAGTAGATAAGCAAAGCTAGTCGGAAGCCATAATGTGACGTATTTATAAAATAAAGACTTTTAGACACCTATGGAATGAAATCATGTGCCCGATTCTGTTACGCAACCTCCACGCGGTATTAAAACATCATCTTTCTTATGTTTTTGTTACAGACTGTAAAAAGTAAAGCAGAAACCGTGACAGAAGAGATGTTGGATGAAGATATAAAAGAGGATGAATTAAGTGATAATGAAGAGCCGCCTACAGTGCCAGATGCAGAGCAGGAAGAAACTCAACCTGCTAATGTTTCTAACAAGTTTGTATTTGATACTAATATAAAAGTGCATTCACATAAAATTATTCTGTTGTCTCACATAAAATTAAAACCTTTATTTTTCAGATATGCTTTAGATGCTTTTCTAAATGAACTACCAAATTGTATAAATAGAGAATTAATAGACAATGCTGCTGTGGATTTCGTTTTAAATCTCAATACAAAAAACAATCGGAAAAAACTAACAAGAGTTTTATTTAGTGTTGCGAGAACACGTCTCGATTTATTGCCGTTCTACTCTAGATTTGCAGCAATATTATATCCAGTCTTACCAGATGTGTGTGTTGACTTATGTCAGATGCTGAAACAAGATTTTAAATATCATGTCAGGAAAAAAGATCAAATTAATATTGAATCAAAGGTCTTTAAAATTATTTATAATTCTTATATAATGGTGATGTATAATTTACAATCCCTAATTCTGTGTGTTTTGTAGATAAAAGTGGTCAGATTTATTGGAGAATTGGTGAAATTTGGTTTATATTCAAAAATGGAGGCATTATATTGTTTAAAAGTACTTTTGCATGACTTTAAACATCATCATATTGAAATGGCGTGCAATCTTCTGGAAACTTGTGGCAGATACCTGTATTGCAATCCAGATACTCATCAACGGACCATGATATATTTACAACAAATGATGAGAAAAAAGGTAATTAAGAAAATATTTGCATATGTTTATGATAATATAAATTTACTAATTATATATGTATTTTTTCATGTAGATTGTTTCAGCTTTAGATTCTCGTTATGTAACACAAATCGAAAACGCTTTCTACTATGTTTGTCCTCCCGAGACTCCAGCACAGCCCAAAGAAGAAGAACCTCCAATGCATCAGTTCATAAGGAAAATATTACACGAAGATTTACAAAAGAGTAACGAGGAAAAAATCTTAAGATTAATGAGGAAACTTAATTGGGATGACCCAGAGATATCATCTGTTGCCATTCAGCATTTGGCTGGTGGATGGAGAGTGAGAGCTAGTGCAAGACGAGCCTTAGCTCGATTGACTGCAGAATTAGCAACTTGGCAAGAAGCTGTAGCTCCAGCAGTTGTTGATACAATAATTGAGGAAATTCGCCTTACAATGGAAGATCCCCATCCCAGGTATAATCAAAGAAGAATAGCTACTGTGAGATATCTTGGAGAGTTATATAACTATAAATTACTTGACTCCCGGGATGTTTTTACCGTTTTATACTCTTTTATTACTTTTGGCGTAACTAATGATCATAGTAATATTTCCCCACTTGATCCTCCGGACAATGTCTTTAGAATACGTCTCGTTTGCGCTTTACTCGAGACATGTGGCGCTTATTTTAACAGTGGTTCTAGCAAAAAGAGATTAGATTATTTCTTGGTATTTTTTCAAAATTACTATTGGTTCAAATATACTGACCCATACTGGAGTGAAAGTAATAAATTTCCTATTTATGTTAAATACATATATCAGGAATGTTTGACAAGTTTAAGACCAAAGTTGAATTTATTCACGAGTTGGCAACAATGTAAGGATGCTATTGAAGACTTGAGGCAAACCCTATATCCAGAATTGGGTGAAGACGAACAATATGATAACGAAGATCAAGGAGAAGATAGTATAAATGACGGTTTGGATACTATAATGGAGACTGATGATGAAACTGATAATCCGCAATTACCAGATGAGAGTTCAGACGAAGATCCAGTAACTGATAACGCGGCAAATGATCTGAATGAAGTACAAAACGATGAAATGGTTATAGAGCACAGGCGGCCAGCGGTGAAGCCGGTAATAATTCGATTTTAAGTTTCTTTTTCTAAAACTATTACATCTGACATTGTCTAAAATGTTGTAATTGCATAATTTAAGGTTGAAGATGCAGAATTTGAAACTGCTTTTGAAAAAATGGTCATGGAAAACATTGCCGAAAGACAACGTGAAAATAGGCCTCAACAAAGAGATATTGCAGTACCAATGACGTGTCGACAAACTACAAAAAAAACTTATGAACAGCTCTTGGTATGTATTTTTTACGGTTAATAATTCCCAGTGTATAAAGTGTAATAAGTAAAAAGGTTGTTGTACCTTAGACTATATACACATTACATACCATAGAATACTATAATACACAATAGAATAACTGCCAACCCTATTTTGTATGAGAACAAGCGGTTACGACGTATTATCTATACTACTAGAAACACCAATTCGCTCATTGGTAAAGGTGATATCAGACAGTTCACTCGAATGAATATTCACTGGAGTGACTGCTTCATTTTTCTTTCATTCCATGTTCACACAGCCTAGATAGAGTGACTAAAAATGAACATTCACCTGCTCTTTTCTCTCAAGATGTGATCAAATACAGTTGTGCGTATTGAAATTAATTTAATTTGCGATAGCTTAATTAAGGAACTGACATAAAAGAAACAAAGAAAACGGCGTGTATAGCGGGTTCTTCTTTTGTTTAATGTCTTCCTCAGTAAGATATAAGTTTAAATCAGCAAAATTAAAGATTGTACAGCATTTGCCCATATTGTTTTGTTTTTATATTCATCAATTTTGTGGTTTCAAAGGCATTGATTATTTTAAAAGTTGTCCAAAAACAGCAGCGTATTTTGATCATTCCATTTAAACACCATGGCTGTATACGAGTGAACGTTCACTCTGTGTTCAGACCGTTCATTTTTCGTTCATTCGGATTGGGAGTGAAAGATGCCGAGTGCCAATATCCAACATTGTTGGATCGGTTCATTAATAAATTCATTCGGCACTTTTGTTTCATTTTGTGTTCAAACGATTCACTTTGAGTGAAAGGTGACTAATGAAAGATAAAAATGAACGAAAAATGAACTGTCTGATATCACCTTAATACAAATTTCAATAAATAAATGTTAGAAACGCATTTTAATATTACCTAAAATCAGACTTTAATCCAAGGAAATAACAACGGATTCACAACGAATCTTTACAGACATTATTTCTTAAAAGAAAAATAAGGAATCATTGTTTTGACAGACTAAGTGAAGTGCAAATTCATCATTTCATATTTTAGACTATTGATTGACGTTCACAATCATCATCAAAAACAGGAAATCGTTTAAATATTATTACATATTTATTTGTAAATGGTGTTCAAACAAATTGCAATGTATTGTCTTTTTTAATTTTAAATAGAAAGTTTTCTTACACGTTTAAGATGCATTATATTAGTCTGTGCGTTTAAACAAACTGTAGTATATAATGGTATCACAGCTAGGGATGTAGTTTTATTTAGTGATTTACCGATAATCGGTAACCACCGGTAAAAATTGAGTGTATAATATATAGCACTTGCTATTTTATGTTTTAGAAGTCGACAGTACCCATTAGTTTTGTACAATCTTCTACTAAAAGAAATACTAAAGTAATTCACTTTGTAATTTAAATGCAATGAAAAAATTTATTTTATGCTCCAAATACACGATTCTTTGTAAATTTTAATTTTACGATTAAAAAACCAAAATGATGTTCAAAATAGGAGGAGGATATCCGCAGTTAAATCAGAGTAATCGACATAGCCCAATGGATTGGTAAGCTGAAGTGGCAATAGGTTGGCCATATAACCTGGTAAGGGATGTAGAAAGTTGATTGATGCAGATGGTTCAGGACCGTTCTTTATGTCATTCTTTCAGGGAGTCCTATGTATAGCTGTAGACTGATGATGAACTGTGATGATGATGATGATGTTACTGATAAAGCTATAATATGTGCAGTCACATTTTTTAGTTAATTGTCTAAGGCCGTAATACATTTGTCATAATCTTATATCTATAATTATCTTACACCCGAATCACATATTAAAATAAAAGGTTTCCCTAATATAAATGCCATTTAGATACCTCTTCTGAATTGGTATTGTTTTTATTTTTTAAAGCAAGGTAAGGAAGGCGTGGAGTTTGTTTTGATGGTCAGAAAAGGTACCAAACCGCAATATAAGTCATTTAACGCACCACCAGAACTGGCTAGCAATTTACAGCAGCAAGCACTTGCTGACAAACAAGAAATGGAAAGGATGAAACGGTAAGCGTTTTCTTTATATTTTTCTATAAGCCAAACAAAAACAAAACAGTTGAATATATTCTCCGATGTCCTTTATTACCACAGCTTAAAAATTGACAATGGTTAAAATCTCGCGAAATAACTAAGGTCATTTTTTAAAATACTAGTAATTCTATGCTGGCCGTATGAGGACGACGCTCAAGGTCGCTCAGCGAGCTATGGAGAGGGCTATGCTCGGAGTTTCACTGCGTGATAGACTCAGAAATGAGGATATCCGCAGTGAAACCAGAGTGACCGACATTGCCCAACGGATTAGTAAGCTGAAGTGGCAATGAGCCGGCCATATAGCTCGAAGAACCGATAACCGATGGGGAAGAAAGGTTCTCGAGTGGCAGCCTCGTACCGGTAGGCGTAGTGTAGGGCGACCCCCCACTAGATGGAGTGACGACCTGGTAAGACATGCAGGAAGTCGATGGATGCAGGTGGCTCAGGACATTGGCATTACTTGGGGGAGGCCTATGTTCAGCAGTGGACTTGTGAAGGGCTGAAATGATGATGATGATAGTAATCCTATTAATTAACCTTACATATATTACTTTTAATCCCTTGGTAAGCTTAAAATGCTTTTGTTAGAAGTAGTTCACAACAATAGTTGAATGGCGGATTCGAACCCACGGTCTTTCGAGTTTGCGGTCCGGGCCCTGCTATTAGACTACTATCGCTTCTTTCATTGCCGCAGGGTTGTCACATTTAATTTGATATTTTTACAGCGTGTTTCATAATTGCTTTTGTGTGAGACTCTCTTTATTATTACTAGTACAACTAAATAATATAGGGAATAAAGAATAATATAATATTATAATATTGTTATCATTGTAATAACATTGTAAAAAACTAATAATTAATAATTGTGCTATTTCTACGCTGATACCTGTAAGACATGTAAATGATCTTAAAAGTTATAATACAACTTATTGTACCATGTTTTTTAAATAAATAAAGTAACATTTTGACAAGTTATGGGAACATCGAATTATTCTTTGTTAATCTCACAAACTATTTACGTTAAGCAATATGAAATGTAAACTATTTAAATGCAAGCGAAACACTAAAAAGTTTAAATTTTCAAAAACAAATGCCTCAACCCTCGATAGCACGTTAAAAGCGAGTGTATGGCCGCTTGTGGTCGCTCCCACCCTGTACACTCCGCACTATTGCTCCACCTAGACAGACGTGCCTGTTCGCCGACTGAAGACAAGAACTCCTTAGACTGTGCTAGTCCAAAAGGTTTTCCATCGCTAATTGTTTTTGCTACCATAATGTCAAACGACATGTCTTGCACCTTGATGAAACAGAAACAGAAACTTTTTTTATTCAATGTAGATTATAAACAATACTTACTGAAAGTCACTTTTTTTATTTACCACTGGTCCGCCAAAAACACCTCTGTCCTGGGAAGAACCAGCAAGAAACCCAGCGGAACAATTTTTTTCCAATAAATAGCTTACAATCATGTTTACAATTAACAACACAAGACAAATTAGAAATAGCTTGGTAGCGATCACCCTTCCCAGGGGTTATTATCATCCATAAATTCCTTAATATTATAAAACTTAACCCCTTTTTATACAAACTTAGTTTAATAACATTTTTGAACTTTGCGTATGACAAACACTTGTAAAAGCGTATACATAGCCCCAAGAATGAATTACTGACTCGGTGGAGTCGAGTAACTGGTACTACTAGCTTGTGTCTGTTCCTAGTATTTACAGAATGAATATCACTTATTTTTGCAAAACTACTTTTATTTTTGTGTACGTAAATTACATTTTCATAAATCTATTGAGAGGCCAGAGTTAATCTTCTTGACTCTTGAAGTCTTAGTGACTCTTTTGGTTTTAAATTAAGTATATATATTGCTCTAATGGCCCTCTTCTGTAATGATGTATCATGTCGCCAATCTGAAAGGGTAATTTACACTGCATTTGACATATTCAATATGGTTTAACAGAGGCTTTTGTGGCATTTCCCATAGTTGACAGATATTCATAGGATTATATGAGAATTGAATTCTCGTACTTCAACCAAAGTAACCTAAAAGTCATAGAGTAACACGGGCCACCGGCGGACGTAGTAATAGGAGTAGCCATACGCATGCTATAGTTAATAGTTCCCTTCTGTAAAAGTATTATAGTCCCGCGGTCCTATGCGTTCAATGAAACTAGTTACAGCCGCACTGAGAGGACGTCCAAGAGACGTCCTACAAAAATGCCGTATTGTACAGTTATTTTTATGCAAAAAGAGTTCTGTCACGTCAAATTTACAAAAAGATGCCGTTACTACCCGTTTGAATAAAGAATGGGTCTGAAAATGGCGTCGTCTCTATTCACCTCTCACTCGCACACTATCACTATCCACACTCACACCCGCCGGTAAAGACTGCAAAAAAAATTCAACTAATATAAAAAAAAAACAAATTACAATATGCGTTTTTCGTACGTTCTGCAACTTCAGTCCAACTTGTCATTGGAATCAATGATACTGTAAACTACGGTTTTGCTAATTTGTGAGCCACGATCCGTTCTGAGAATTTTCTTCTTAATTATTGTTGATTTTGTTTGTTTATATTTTTGTATAAAATGCCATGAGTAACTATTTTTAAGTTTCGTTAGTCTGTTAAAGCTAATCTTCGAAGCGACTAAAATTCACGAGCAAAAAGAAAGTAATACCTGGGGCGATCTAGACTGAATTTTATCCGAAAAATTTAGTCTTTAATGATTATCTTAAGTCGTCAATTAGATCACACCCAGGCGAGCGGGTCGATAGTTATTAAAGTTGCTTGTTACTTGTGTAGAACAATAATAAAAAAATTATAAAGAATTGTATCTTTTCAAATATTTTCACATTAATAGAAAATTTACAATTAACCGAAATATATAACGATATATCGTTATTAGCGGGTTTTCTATATTAGTACTCTGCATGTTGACGGTAAGGGTTTCAAATCTACATTTCTAATCTCATTCTTTATCTGTATAGATAGCAGATTGGTCGAGCGACTGATTAAAAATACTGTTATAATGTATGTGATGTGTGAAATTGTTACTATGTACACACACACATATATATATATAACATAATCTTCTATGTAACATTTTTCAGTTTGACATTGAACATTTCTGAAAGACAAGAAGAAGAAGAGTATAGTGCTGAGAGTGGGGGAGGATCTGGTGGAAGTGGAAATCCGAACAGAGGGCAGCACGTTCGACAAAAATATCAACATCCAAAAGGCGCCCCCGATGCCGATTTAATATTTGGACCAAAAAAATTTAAATGATTTATTTAAATCACCCCTCAGAATCCTAGGCTGGTATTCAGGGACAATTTCGAGTTTAAACTTAAGATTTTTTTTGTATACCGGCTCTCAAACTTTAATAATTACTAATTAGTGTTCGTATTAAAATACAAGAGCTTACAGTCTTAAAATAAACATCGAGCTCGTTGCGCGGTACTGCTTTTACCGTAAAGTTACTACTTGACATTTTAAAGCTACTTGGACATTTTAAATTAAAATTTGTAAAATTTATATTGGTGTTTTTTTTTTTTTTTGCTTGGAGAATTCAGAACTTTTTTTATTTGAAGTTATATACATGAAACAAGATAGGCTTTTTCTTTAATAGCATATATAATTTATACGTAATTGAATTTCATTTTTAAATATTGAATCTTTAGCAAGCAATAACACAAAATCTTTTCAACTCTTGAAACAAAACTGTGCCGGACGGGCGAAACTCTCCGGAGTAAATGTTGTCGAAGATACTTCGCGAGTCGCTCACGTCCTACACCTATAGGTTCCGGTGGGTACTTTCACCGCCGTCTTTGTGGGTGCCGCTGAGGTATTGTGGACTGTGGTTCAAATCAAAATGCACGATTAACAAATACAAATAGCAAGGTAGTGGCCAGCGGTTCGACTGAATGATTAGTCGCGAAATTTTATAACTATAACTATCGATCACGGTTGTTAAACTACGGTTGTTCACTATTGGTTGGTCACTGTATATTTCGAAAGATTTCTTTAAATTGTACGGTGGTATCAAAGATCTATTGGTAGTAGCTGGTTTTCTAACACTACTGACTAGCAGCTATTATCAACTAAACTAGTTGATTTTATCACTTGTGTAACTGCGGCTATCAGTTACCACTTTCACTATAATATGTAACTGCGAATATCAGTTACGACCTTTTTCGGCTAGCTAACACTTTCACGATATGTAACTGCGAATGTCAGTTACGACCTTTTTCGGCTAGCTAACACTTTCACTATTCACTATATTATACTGCTACTAGTCACTTCAGCTACCACCGGATACCACTCACTTCACTTCACTGTCACTGGTAGTTCTTCACACTACTACTGGTACTGGGTTCCGAGCCCCTAAGGTAGACTTGGGCAATACTTTGCAGTGAGCCGCTTGCCATTTTCCGTTTGCCTCTTTATTGCATAAACTTTTCACTATGCAAATGGCATAAATTGCAATATTTTCTATACAAAACTAATTGCTACACTAACATGCTATACATCATTAAATCGGTAGTCTGGTACTTTATTAGTATATCATAAAGGTTACTCAAAATATTAACATTGTAAAAAGTTATTAAACGAAATGTCCAAAATTTTCATAATATTTGGGTACATTAATTCTTTGTTTCTTCTATAACTACGAAATACGTTTAATTATACAAAAATATCCCTACACTTCTTTAATCTATAAGCCATATGCTAACTCAATGTCATATTTATAACTCTTTTAGAACATAAAATTATTTTCCTTATTTTTAGTATGAACTATTACGCAGTTAATTAAAAACTTTTAGAGAGTTCCACGATGAGACGCGCTGTGATTGGTCGATTTTTTGGTATATAATAAAAGTTGTTTATATTACTTGTTATCAAAACGACATTCTATACAAATATACTAAGAGTTATAAACATGCTAAACAACTATATTAATACACGTTTTCACTCAGTTTTGTCGGTAATTTCATTATTAATACAAAAACAATATTCTTTATAACTTCGTTTCTTAGCGTTGTTAGGCCGTCGCGAACATCTCTCCCGCCGTGCAGCGTCGCGACGATTTTCTCACAGCGGCGCTGCATCCATTTCGGTGAGCGACGTTGCTTCTACTTCGGCAGCGGCACGAGTTTCCTGGTTGGCCTCTTGATTAGGCCGTTTGCTGTGCGTACCTCCACAGTGCGAATCTGTCCGTCCGCACCGGGGTAAACAGCTTCCACCCTCCCTCGTGGCCAGGTGTTACGAGGTAACTGGCCGTCAGCTATGAGGACTGGATCGCCCACCTGGAGATTGGGACCTCGCCCATGGGCCTCCCGCCGGTTTTGAAGTTCCGGTAAATACTCTCGGACCCAACGCTGCCAGAACATGTCAGCGAGTATCTGGGAGCGTCGCCAGTGTCTTTTGCTATTCATATCTTTTTCATCAAATACTCCAGGTGTCGGCAATCTCGTAGATCCTCCTAAAAGGAAGTGATTTGGAGTGATGGATTCGTTATCGTTGCTGTCTACAGAGATGTGAGTCAATGGTCTGCTATTTACTGTGTACTCCACCTCGCAGAGCAGCGTGGCTAATACTTCCTCATGCGGATGTCTCTCATGAAGGACGGTGTATAGTGCCGTCTTCACGCATCGTATGAGACGTTCCCTCTTGGTTGGTGTTTTATGCAGCAAATTGATAGGAAGTCGGGCGAGCTTTAGGTTGAAGCTCAGCTGATCGGTACCTGGTTTCCAGATTAATCCGAGCATCTTTTCCTCGGTTCCTTTGTTTCCCAGGTCGACTGACTCAGATGCTTCATAGTCAGGTTCTAATTCTTTTACAACTTCTGGTGCGTTGGAAACCCATTTTCTTAAGTTGAAGTGCGCGTTTTTGTGTATGTCGCGTACTTCCTTCGATATTCGCTTTGCCTCTTCCAGAGACTGGAAACTATCGAGATAGTCATCCATATAGTGGTTTTGGATGATAGCTTCTACGGCTTCTGGATACTTGTCTTTGTATTTTTTAGCGTTCCAGTTCTTCGCGAATATGGCTGTGCAGGGCGAACTGGCTGCACCGAAAATGATCGACGTCATTCTATATTCCTGTGGAGCTTCATTACGTCGATCCCCTCTCCAGAGATATCTTAAGGCATCTCTGTCTTCGGGTCTAACTTTAACCTGCATGAACATTTCGGCTATGTCCGCGGAGACAGCGATTTTATGGCGGCGAAAACGCATCATTACCCCTGGTAGTGATTGCAGTAGGTCTGGACCCGTGAGCAGGAAGTCGTTCAACGACACCCCCTTTGTTTTGGCTGCGGCATCGTGTACTATTCGAAACTTCTCTGGCTTCATTGGGTTATGGACGTCGAAATGGGGTAGGTACCATGTTCTTCCCGGTGTGCTAGTTTTCGGTGCTATCTCGGCGTATCCTTTTTGTACAAGGGAATTCATTTGTTCATCATACTTCCTTTTTAGATCTTCGTCTCGATCTAATTTTCTTTCAATGGAAACGAGCCGTTTTATTGCTGTTTCATAATTACCAGGCATCGCGATATCCTTTTCCTTCCAGAGAAGCGCTGTTTCTATGTGCCCGTCTTGTAACTGACGGGTGCTGCTATTTAGTATATCTTCAGCTTTCTTCTCTGGATCAGAGTCTGGTCTTCTCGGATTGATAATGAGAGATTCCAGCGCGAAATATTCGCGGAGTTGGTCATCTATAGTTTCCTCGCTCTTGTGCAGCTCATTGGCCGCGTGGACGCGCTGATACGGGGCTTTAGTGTGTGCCCCGTGTAGCACCCATCCTAATTCTGTGAGCGAGGCGATTGGCTGGTGCGGCGGACCTCTTCGGATTTGAGTGGCTATCAGAAGTCTCCAATTGTCCTGTCCTATTAAGATCCTTGGGTTGCCGGAGTCATATATTAGCTGCTCCTTTAGGTCTTTCAAGTGTTTGCACTTGGCTATGTCTACTGCACGCACAGTCTGTGGCCCCAAGTTTAGACTTGCGACCGTGCGTGCTCTGAATGGCACCCTTTTGCTGTGGAGACTCTTCAGCGATACTTTGATCCTTCGGGATTCCGGTGAATCGAGGGTAGTGTTCCCGATAGCGGTGATCTTAAACGGGTCGAACCGCCCTTTAGCTCCAATTTGTTTGGCGATCTCTTCATCCATTAGTGAAACTGTTGACCCATCATCCAGCAGGGCGTGTGTGTTTACTGCTCCCGCCGGTCCAATTACTCGCACTGGAATTATTTTTAAATATGCTTGATGCTTTGACACACCGAATGAGTTAGCAACAGTTTCTTGAGGTTCTTTTTGTTTGACCTCAGTCTTCTCCTTTGTATTACTATGGAGAAGTCGATTGTGTGTCGCGGTGCATCCTTCTATTCCACACTTATTGGTTTTGCATTTGTGTGTCTGATTTCGATAACGTAAACAGCGGAAACATAAATTATTTTGCTTTGCGAGTTGCCATCTTTTGTTGATATCTGCTTCCTTGAATGTTTTACATTCGGATCCGTAGTGACCCTCTTTTTCGCACACTCTGCATTTCGGAGACGGCTTAGTAGTAGCCGCGTGTGCTCTATGTACTGTACGATTGCTTTGTGCTTCGTTAATAATTTCTGGAGGCGCAAATGCACTGCAGAAGCGAGCTTGCTCGGTAATAAAATCGCTGAAGCAGCCGAGGTCTGGTCTAGAGTCATATTTTTCGGTGTAGATTCTATACCACTGGGCACGTATAGAGTTTGGCAGTTTGTCGGTGAGGTGTCGTAGCAGCTCTGCGTTGACGAGGTAATGATCTCGGTTTAGGGCTCGAAGAGTGACGACGCTTCCCCTCACTTTGCTCGCGAATGTGCAAATGTCTCTGGGCGCTTCTGTACAGCGTGCTAATCCTCGCAACTTCTCGGTTTCTGCTTGCGCGATTGAATCTGGACGCCCAAATTGTAGCTCCAGTTCTCGCATAATCTCATCTGGCTTAGCATGCCCGATGAGTTCTGAACTGACTGTTTCCAAGGCTCTTCCTTGTAGACTTCGTCTTAGTCTAGCTGTGTTTTCAATATCATTGAAGTAGCCTCGGGTTGTTTCGTAAATGGCACGCAATGAAAGCCACTCGGTATGTGCTCCGCTAAAGCTTGGCAGTGTCATTATAGCTTTCGACGCTGCGAAAGTATGCGACGATAGTGGCGCACTCTTTAATTTTGATTTGTCAGCGAGTGCGGCTATAGCGGATGTGAGCTCCGATATAAATGGACGGAGCCCCCTGTCTTCACTTATGACGGGTTCCTGGCTAGCTTTATTTGGCTTGGGATCCTTTTGTACATCTTCTGGATAGGAATCCTGGTATGTGAGCTCTGATACAATCGGTAGGAGCCCCCTGTCTTCATTAACGATGGGTTCCTGGCTGAGCTTCTGTGCCATGGGATCCCTTTGTACATCTTCTGGATAGGAATCCTGGTATGTGAGCTCTGATACAACCGGTAGGAGCCCCCTGTCTTCATTAACGGTGGGTTCCTGGCTGAGCTTCTGTGGCATGGGATTTTTGTAGTGACCATCTTCATCATAGTCGTCTGATTCGTCTGCTTCTTCAGCCATCTGTAAAGAGATCTGCGCAAGTTCTAGTTTGATCTTCAATACTTCTTCACGAGCCTTCAAAATTCTTCTATTGGGCCGAACAGTCTTCTTTGACTTCGTACTGCAATCGGTGTGGCCCCTCGGTGGCTCTTCGTTGTGGGTGTCTTCCCGGGCTGTTGGCGATGATGCACGGCTAAAGTCATCGTTGCCTTCTATATGTTCCCTCTGCTTCGTTGTGCGGGCCGTAGTGGTCGGCGCGGGCAGGGGTATCCCCCCCTCGGGGGGGCAGCATGGCGCCTCAGCGCCCTCTACCGTTGACGGTGAGCGTGGTGGCATCTGGTGGTGGACGGCGGCGTTACTGGCCGACGAACCTCCTTCCAGACCGACGGTCCACGCCTTGGCTTCCCTTCCTTGCGAACGGGTGATCGGCATCTTGAATCTGAAAAATTCTGCGGTTTAAATACGGTGGTGACTATTTACCCAGTTCCGAAATACAAACGGATATATCCGGCTCGAAGGACCAACGAATGTGCCGGACGGGCGAAACTCTCCGGAGTAAATGTTGTCGAAGATACTTCGCGAGTCGCTCACGTCCTACACCTATAGGTTCCGGTGGGTACTTTCACCGCCGTCTTTGTGGGTGCCGCTGAGGTATTGTGGACTGTGGTTCAAATCAAAATGCACGATTAACAAATACAAATAGCAAGGTAGTGGCCAGCGGTTCGACTGAATGATTAGTCGCGAAATTTTATAACTATAACTATCGATCACGGTTGTTAAACTACGGTTGTTCACTATTGGTTGGTCACTGTATATTTCGAAAGATTTCTTTAAATTGTACGGTGGTATCAAAGATCTATTGGTAGTAGCTGGTTTTCTAACACTACTGACTAGCAGCTATTATCAACTAAACTAGTTGATTTTATCACTTGTGTAACTGCGGCTATCAGTTACCACTTTCACTATAATATGTAACTGCGAATATCAGTTACGACCTTTTTCGGCTAGCTAACACTTTCACGATATGTAACTGCGAATGTCAGTTACGACCTTTTTCGGCTAGCTAACACTTTCACTATTCACTATATACTGCTACTAGTCACTTCAGCTACCACCGGATACCACTCACTTCACTTCACTGTCACTGGTAGTTCTTCACACTACTACTGGTACTGGGTTCCGAGCCCCTAAGGTAGACTTGGGCAATACTTTGCAGTGAGCCGCTTGCCATTTTCCGTTTGCCTCTTTATTGCATAAACTTTTCACTATGCAAATGGCATAAATTGCAATATTTTCTATACAAAACTAATTGCTACACTAACATGCTATACATCATTAAATCGGTAGTCTGGTACTTTATTAGTATATCATAAAGGTTACTCAAAATATTAACATTGTAAAAAGTTATTAAACGAAATGTCCAAAATTTTCATAATATTTGGGTACATTAATTCTTTGTTTCTTCTATAACTACGAAATACGTTTAATTATACAAAAATATCCCTACACTTCTTTAATCTATAAGCCATATGCTAACTCAATGTCATATTTATAACTCTTTTATAACATAAAATTATTTTCCTTATTTTTAGTATGAACTATTACGCAGTTAATTAAAAACTTTTAGAGAGTTCCACGATGAGACGCGCTGTGATTGGTCGATTTTTTGGTATATAATAAAAGTTGTTTATATTACTTGTTATCAAAACGACATTCTATACAAATATACTAAGAGTTATAAACATGCTAAACAACTATATTAATACACGTTTTCACTCAGTTTTGTCGGTAATTTCATTATTAATACAAAAACAATATTCTTTATAACTTCGTTTCTTAGCGTTGTTAGGCCGTCGCGAACAAAAACTAATGTACTAACATATATTTTAGAAACAATTGTATCAGAAAACATGAGACATACAGTAGGTTTCGAATTATTATTTTTATTTTCGATGTATTATTACAACCTCACTTATAAACGTACTTCTTATTCTCAGAATCATCTGCTAAATTACTATAATCATTATTTATAAAAAAATGAGTTGCAACATCCTCCACAGGTTTTTAATAATTTTCAAATAATTTGTCAAGCATAATGATTTCTTATATTTACGCGAACACTACACATTGAAATAATACTAGTTTTAACGGAATTTATCGCGTATATTTAACTTTTTTACCCGACGTTTCGAGAGCTTTACAGCACCCATGGTCACGGGAAGGACTGAGATGTTCAACGTCCAGCTGTCATAGTTAACCGCGGTTACCAAAGATTAAAATTTTAACTTTTGTTCCGATCTACACAGTATGAGCTTATGGTATCATGGAGTCTTGCAGTTGTATGCTTGGGTTGGGATTTAATTTTATTTATTATAGGATCCCAAGCAGATGGTAGCACCCAGCCATCTTCTCTATTGAAATTAGGATGTTTTTTGATTTCAATAGCCTCGCGAATCATCCTTGGAAGGAATCGGTGTTCTTTAGCGAGGATTTGTGGTCTATCAAATCTGATGTAGTGACGGGGGCGATCTTGTACATGTTCACAGACTGCAGACTTCCCGGAGCGTCGATTCTTCACATCAGCTATATGTTCTTTGACGCGGGTTTTAATTGATCTTTTAGTTTGTCCTATGTAGGAGAGACCACATTCACAATCAAGCTTGTACACTCCTGCATCTTGCAGAGGGACGTTACACTTGACTGATTTGTAACGTTAGTTACACTTGACGACACTTTCACAATTCTACCTTTAGATAAAGTAACTGCATTTTTAGACCATCTTAACTCTATAAATTCTAAAATTCAGTTCACAATGGAGTTAGAGGCAAACAATTCCTTAGCTTTTCTAGATGTGTTAGTAATTCGGAATCCTGATAACACCTTGAGCCATACTGTGTATAGAAAAAAGACCCAAACAGATAGATATTTAAACGGTGATTCTCACCACCATCCTTCACAGTTAGCTACCGTGGGTAAATCTTTGTTTCAGAGAGCACGAGGGATCTGTGACAGTAAACACCTGGCTGCCGAGCTCCAACATGTCAAGCAAGTTTTGCATGACAACAAGCTTCGGGTCCCACGCCTACGTCACAGAGAACGAGTGAAGCCGGCCACAGTCGAGCGTGTACCTGCTGTACTGCCATATGTTAGAGGAGTCACTGACAAGATTGGCTACATCTTGAAGCGCGCTTCCATCAAAACATACTTCAAGCCGCCGAAGAAGATTGGTCAGTTTTTACCATCAGTCAAGTGTAACGTCCCTCTGCAAGATGCAGGAGTGTACAAGCTTGATTGTGAATGTGGTCTCTCCTACATCGGACAAACTAAAAGATCAATTAAAACCCGCGTCAAAGAACATATAGCTGATGTGAAGAATCGACGCTCCGGGAAGTCTGCAGTCTGTGAACATGTACAAGATCGCCCCCGTCACTACATCAGATTTGATAGACCACAAATCCTCGCTAAAGAACACCGATTCCTTCCAAGGATGATTCGCGAGGCTATTGAAATCAAAAAACATCCTAATTTCAATAGAGAAGATGGCTGGGTGCTACCATCTGCTTGGGATCCTATAATAAATAAAATTAAATCCCAACCCAAGCATACAACTGCAAGACTCCATGATACCATAAGCTCATACTGTGTAGATCGGAACAAAAGTTAAAATTTTAATCTATGGTAACCGCGGATAACTATGACAGCTGGACGTTGAACATCTCAGTCCTTCCCGTGACCATGGGTGCTGTAAAGCTCTCGAAACGTCGGGTAAAAAAGTTAAATATACGCGATAAATTCCGTTAAAACTAGTATTATTTCAATTTGTCAAGCATTTTATAGCATAATATATTAAATCCATGAGTACTATAATACGTACGAGGGGTGATCCAAAAGTAAAGATAATGAAAACAAAACACGGTAATTAAAGTTAAAATAATAACTTATTTTTCTACATAGTACTCCTAACAAATCAATACATTTAGTCCATCTTTTTTCTAAACCCAGGATTCCCTTTGAAAAAAATTCTTTGTCTTGACCCTCCCAAAACGCTTCAACGGCGGCCATTACTTCGCTATCGTCTTCGAATTTCTTGCCTCGGAGGCATTCCTTGAGCCGAGAAAAGAGGTAGAAGTCACTAGGAGCTAGATCTGGTGAATAGGGAGGGTGTTCGAGCAGTTCGAATTCCGTTTCTTAAATGGCAGCCATCGCAACTGCGGCTTTGTGAGCCGGTGCGTTGTCTTGGTGAAACAGCACTCCAGCTCGCAGTTTGCCGCGTCTTTTTTCCTTAATGGCCTCCCGTAATCTTCTTATTTGGTCTGCGTAGTAAGAGCCCGTAATAGTGGCTCCCTTTTCCAAATATTTCACCATAATTATGCCTTGAGCGTCCCAAAAAACAGATGCCATAACCTTTCCCGCCGAACTTGAAATTTTGAATTTCTTTGGCGTCGGTGAGGAGGCTCGCTTCCAAGACATCGATTGTTGTTTCGTTTCAGGATCAAAATGGTGGATCCAGGTCTCGTCCATAGTCACAAAACGGAACAAAAAAATTTCTTGATCTGGTTGGAACTTTTCGAGATTGACCCTCGAAATGTCAACTCGATTTTTCTCTTGCTCGTCGGTTAACATTCTGGGTACCCAACGCGCAGAGACCTTTTTTATATGGAACTCGATCGCAAGGATTCTTTAAACGCTGCCATATGAGATTCCTGTGACGTCAGCTAAATGCCTGATGGTCACTCTTCGATCTGCCAACACAACATCTTCGACTTTTTTCACGTTGTCTTCAGTGAAGGACGTGGATGGGCGTCCTTCGCGATGTTCATCTTCAGTGGATGTTCTGCCCAGTTTAAACCTGGCCCAGCGTGCAACTGTAGAATATGGAGGAGCAGAGTCCCCCAATGTTTCCACTAAGTCACTGTGTATATCTTTTGAAGAAATTTTTTTCAAACAGAGGTACTTGATGACAGCTCTAATTTCGTTTTTCTCCATGTTGATGTTATCTCTTTGACAGTTCGTATTCAAATGAATGTATCTCCCGGAAATCGTGATCTATTTATATGATTTTTTGGGCTGACGTAGTGAGTATACAAACAAAAGCAGAAAATAATTTTTTTGGATTTTTATGCGGACCTGAAGTAACCGATTATCATTACTTTTGGATCACCCTAGAACGGGCCGATCGTCACTATAATGCCGTTCACAGTTCATTTTCGATACGATTTCGGTCTGGTAAAGTCGTATCATGTTCACAACTCATCACACTTATACAATCTGACTCAGTTCACGATTCAGTCTTGAATCGTCAATAATCAAAATCCGATGTATTTGGCTCGTAAATAATTAGTAACATTATAAAATCATTGGGTGCGTTTGGCAGAAAAAAGCGCTAGCAAGCGCTTACAAGCGCTAAAATAGTTTTCGGCCAGGACACGATTGCTACTTCAGTAGCGCTGACACAATCCGCCATTTTGCTTATTTAATTTGTTTGTTTTGAAGTAGAAATTATAAGTTGTTTTGTGCAATGTTAGTTTTAAGTAATATAATTGATATGAATAGACATATACGTTATTAAAAATTCATGATTAGTAAGTTTTTAATATTAATCCTTTACAAACATATATTTAAATTAGGTTAGGTTCCCCGGTTAAAACTAACATCGTGTCCTGGAGAAAAATCTTTAGCAAGCAATAACACAAAATCTTTTCAACTCTTGAAACAAAACTAATGTACTAACATATATTTTAGAAACAATTGTATCAGAAAACATGAGACATACAGTAGGTTTCGAATTATTATTTTTATTTTCGATGTATTATTACAACCTCACTTATAAACGTACTTCTTATTCTCAGAATCATCTGCTAAATTACTATAATCATTATTTATAAAAAAAATGAGTTGCAACATCCTCCACAGGTTTTTAATAATTTTCAAATAATTTGTCAAACATTTTATAGCATAATATATTAAATCCATGAGTACTATAATACATACGAGGGGTGATCCAAAAGTAATGATAATGAAAACAAAACACGGTAATTAAAGTTAAAATAATAATTTATTTTTCTACATAGTACTCCTAACAAATCAATACATTTAGTCCATCTTTTTTCTAAACCCAGGATTCCCTTTGAAAAAAATTCTTTGTCTTGACCCTCCCAAAACGCTTCAACGGCGGCCATTACTTCGCTATCGTCTTCGAATTTCTTGCCTCGGAGGCATTCCTTGAGCCGAGAAAAGAGGTAGAAGTCACTAGGAGCTAGATCTGGTGAATAGGGAGGGTGTTCGAGCAGTTCGAATTCCGTTTCTTAAATGGCAGCCATCGCAACTGCGGCTTTGTGAGCCGGTGCGTTGTCTTGGTGAAACAGCACTCCAGCTCGCAGTTTGCCGCGTCTTTTTTCCTTAATGGCCTCCCGTAATCTTCTTATTTGGTCTGCGTAGTAAGAGCCCGTAATAGTGGCTCCCTTTTCCAAATATTTCACCATAATTATGCCTTGAGCGTCCCAGAAAACAGATGCCATAACCTTTCCCGCCGAACTTGAAATTTTGAATTTCTTTGGCGTCGGTGAGGAGGCTCGCTTCCAAGACATCGATTGTTGTTTCGTTTCAGGATCAAAATGGTGGATCCAGGTCTCGTCCATAGTCACAAAACGGAACAAAAAAATTTCTTGATCTGGTTGGAACTTTTCGAGATTGACCCTCGAAATGTCAACTCGATTTTTCTCTTGCTCGTCGGTTAACATTCTGGGTACCCAACGCGCAGAGACCTTTTTTATATGGAACTCGATCGCAAGGATTCTTTAAACGCTGCCATATGAGATCCCTGTGACGTCAGCTAAATGCCTGATGGTCACTCTTCGATCTGCCAACACAACATCTTCGACTTTTTTCACGTTGTCTTCAGTGAAGGACGTGGATGGGCGTCCTTCGCGATGTTCATCTTCAGTGGATGTTCTGCCCAGTTTAAACCTGGCCCAGCGTCCAACTGTAGAATATGGAGGAGCAGAGTCCCCCAATGTTTCCACTAAGTCACTGTGTATGTCTTTTGAAGAAATTTTTTTCAAACAGAGGTACTTGATGACAGCTCTAATTTCGTTTTTCTCCATGTTGATGTTATCTCTTTGACAGTTCGTATTCAAATGAATGTATCTCCCGGAAATCGTGATCTATTTATATGATTTTTTGGGCTGACGTAGTGAGTATATAAACAAAAGCAGAAAATATTTTTTTTTGGATTTTTATGCGGACCTGAAGTAACCGATTATCATTACTTTTGGATCACCCCAGAACGGGCCGATCGTCACTATAATGCCGTTCACAGTTCATTTTCGATCCGATTTCGGTCTGGTAAAGTCGTATCATGTTCACAACTCATCACACTTATACAATCTGACTCAGTTCACGATTCAGTCTTGAATCGTCAATAATCAAAATCCGATGTATTTGGCTCGTAAATAATTAGTAACATTATAAAATCAGTAATATTTACGGTGTAAAAATGTCATTAAGCTTTTCGATTGAGGAATTAGCTGTTATAGCTCTTCTTCTTGAAGAAGATAATATTAACAAGATAAGAACAAAACATAAAGGAATGAGAAGAATAAGTAGGTGCATCCTAGGTTATTGCAACGAAAAAAAGGAAGGAGAATATTACACTCTCTATTCCCGTTTAATTAATGATGAAGACAAATTCTTACCGTACTGTCGATCGGAGTACGTTTGAAATGATTTTGAAGAAAATCACAGTAGGTAGGTAATAATAAAAAAGGAAACTCAAAATTTCGAAAGTGAAGGAGTACCGGGACAAAAACAAAAAAAAGTCGCGGATTGGGGGTGACTAAATCTAGTCCAGTTTAATCCTCAGAAGACACAAATTTGCGCGTTAACCGCTAAAAAGAACCCCTTTGTCGTATCTCCTCAGTTTCAAGGCACTCCCCTTGTCACCTCAGCCAGTATCGGAATCCTCGTACCACGGGGAGTGCTCTGAGGAATTGTTCGGATTAATCCCAGCCGCCAAATTTCGTGAATGCACTACGCGGCAAACGTCCCGATACCATCCACACCATTTGGATGCTTGGCGGTCCACCACTGTACGTTTCACAAGGAGTTTTCTTCTGCGTACGACCTCTCTGTGGAATAGTTTACCACCGGCGATTTTTCCGGACCGATACAACCTGGGGACCTTCAAGAAAAGAGCTTACTCCTTTCTAAAGGGCCGGCAACGCACCTGCAATTCCCCTGGTATTGCGATCATGGGCGACGGTAGTCACTTAACATCAGGTGAGCCGCATGCTCGTTTGCCCCCTCTTCTATGAAAAAAAAGGTGAGTTATCCACGAGTAAAACTTATTATATGTTTAAAGTAAGTGTCATTAATTGAAATAAAAGAGAAAAAATACGTAAAAACTATTAATTATTTATTCATTGTTATTATAAAATGAACATTTTTTTTGTATTTGTGAAGGTGAAATTTTTAATAATGATTCCACTTAATTTTTCTTAATTATTTTTTCTTTGATACGATTCTTCAATGATGTTGCACTGTCTATGAATATTGTGCTTGCAAGTTATTTTCAGTGAGCTATATTTATACGGGTACAATTGATACACCTGATGAGCTATTGTAGTTTGAGGCGGGTGGTAATTTCAAATTACACTTCTGTCAGCAAAATTATAAAATTGAGAATTAACTGGCTGTTGTTGTATATAAGTGAGGAATCATGTGGACTAGATTTATTAATGTCTACACAATGAGATGTAGATGACGAATCTGATGATGGGCCAGGTAATAATATCTGGCTGTGATGAATAGATGCTGGTGGTAAAAATAATATAGGAGAAGGTGGCAAATATTTTTCCTCTATTTTATTTGTAAGTGAAAACACTTGAGTTTTTGCGAGATGCTAGTCAATCAGAGAAAATTTCTAACAGTAGTACCCATTAACACGAAAAACTGATCGATTGAATCTAATTTTTACTTTTCTAAAAGATAATTCATCAAAAGTGATGAATGATGAAGCTTAGTTTAATTTTCTTTGAGTTGTTGATTTGTATATTTGAGAATGTGATGGCTCAAAAAAACGAAGCTACAGATGAGAGCACTGAAGAAGAAGAAGATATAAAGCTCGAAACGTGGTAATCAGTCATAGGCTATAATAACAGTTCCTGAGATTATATTTAACCAAATGGAATATGCTGTAAGAAATCATATGTAAAATATATGCCATCAAAAACATAACTTGTAAAAAAAAAACAAGTCAATAGATTGACTTGGCATCGCACTAAACATTACTTGTGAGATATAGTGTTTTCATGCGATGGCCATGTCAATCTCTACTTATTTAAAACATAAAAGATTTTTAATATTGATATGGTCACTATAAGATGCTGTTAGGTTAGCTAATTACGTAATAACTTAAAACAGAAGGACCCTTAAGTAGGGACTGAATAAATTAACCGACTTGGTATTATTTCATGGATCTCACAACTTTTTACGGTTGAAGAACTGAGTTGCGAGACTTGTTTTTTTTTACAAGTTATGTTTTTGATGGCATCTCATTTCTTTTTATAAATAGTCTTATTTTTTTTCCTTTCCGGTACCTAGTCAAATTATGCAGGGGCCGGAGGACGTTTTAAAAATACTAATGTATTAATTAAAGATGTTTAATCGCTACAAGAACTCGCTTAAGACTAACTTAAATTCTATCCTTAAAACAAAATGGATGAAAGCTCACACAGGAGCTCGGCAGTTTCTGTTTGCCCACTCAGTATATGCCTGTGGTCTGCAATCAGAATATTCTGCTGATGCGGACATCTTGGTGGGTCTCGCCACCCGTAACACCTTCCTCCTCAAGTTCGAAGTTCTCGTTTACAGGGGAACTTCGAATACAAAAATTGAACAAGTTTAAATGATACTTATGAACTAAGACACAGGTTACAATAATGATTAACAGTCCATACAATAAAATGGTTCATAGAATTTTGATCACCACAATTGTCTTTTCACTTTCACTATTTTTAATTTCACTTTTTCTTAATGCAACTGACAGAAATTTGAGGTCCGCAAGATCTATTCCTTCTAGGTTGAGCTGCACCGGGGCTGACATCTCAAGAGATCAGTTTATCGCAGGTAGGTTAATAATAGGTAATATATAAGGGGTGAAATGCTTTCAGTTTCCATAGGGTTTCTTGTTAGATTAATATCATTGATTTTAGAGTCAATTTAAAAAAAATTACATTTGTAAAAAAAACTGTCCTCGGTGTTTAACCGGCTACAAAAAATCTTTGCGTTACTAAATTTACAAATCAAATATTTTTGTATCAAGCTTAAGCTATCTACGTATTATAAATAATTTTTTTATCTACTTTAATTAGTTCATGGATACACAAAAAAAATATGTTTGTGAGGGTAATTTCTTTCCTCATACAAAAATTGATGTACACCTCGCCGAATTAGTTGATCATAGTGACATAACTCTATTATTTGCAGAGCTAACGTTAATAATTTCTGTTGCTCTTAGATTTTAAGTTTTGCAATTTACGTTATATAATTACTGGCGAAGGGGTAAGCACGACCTCTATACAAACGTAGTTCGAGTTTTTCTTTCTGTTTTTGCTTTAAAGGATTATGTTTTTGTCTTTGTTTTTGCCTTCTTTCGTTCGTTTAGTACTTTCTTATGGTAATTTTATACTTTCGCGGTTTCCTCGTTTTTTGGCTCCAGAAAATCGAAAAATCGTCAGATTTCGATAAAATTTTTCTAAAATATTCGTTTTTACGGCGCATTTATAACAAAAGATATGGAAAATGTCTCACCTGAAGATTTCATATAGTTTTATGACTTTAAATGTGAACATAAACGCACTTCTTCGAATATTATCGTTCATAAATTGTTTGCAAAGCATTAAACGATGTTTATTTTTTGTTAAACTACACAAAAAACGCACATTTAGAAAAAAATTACATATTAATGTTTATTTATTAACTCCGTCGACCGGGCTACCCTAGACTGTGCTACGTTGAGTGGCGTGGTGCTTCCCTTCCCCAACTCTGAAAATCCGGAAAAGTATTTAAAAATGAATAATCTTGTTTTTATTTTCTAAGTATCCCATATGAATACTGCTTTATAAATGATTTTGTGTAACATATTTTCTTTTGTGTAACAAATGCCGTTGTGTTTATTTTGTGTTACGTACAATTTTTTTGAAATTGACTCTTAAGCTGCACAGTTACCTACCGTCTAATCTTAGGATTATATGTGCCATGAATCTTCTGTCTTGCTATTTCATTATTGCAGATCTCGGAAAGTAAAGTAGACTCCTTAGCATAGATAATCCACCTGTTAGGTTGTATAAGCTGCACCATTACGGCTTCAAAAATAACTGGAACTTGGATGCATGATGATATATTTTCAGCATAAGTCATCAGGTCTGTGATGCAATCATCCTTAATTAGTTGGGATGTGTCGTCCTCAGGACATAGAAAACTGTATTCATCGATTTCCTGACAAGGATGAGTAAGCAGTCTAATTTTTGACCCTTTCACTAATAGGTATGGAAATTTAGGTAAAATGACAGAGGTGCGGTTATGGGATAATACAGGTAAGGGATAGAGCTTATAATAAATATAAGTGTCCTTAGTGACGACAGGTATTTCCAAAAGATAAGTTATTCGATTTCCTTAATAATCTTTCAACACTATAGTTTGCTCTATCTTAACTAAAGTTTATAATGTAGGAGGGTATATAAGATTCTCTAATTTACTAATTTTTTCGAGTAGAATTAACAATCTTTTAGACTCTATTACAGACTGATGTAAAATTCCTAATCTACTCAAAGCTAAAGTGGTTTCTATCTCGTTCAATTTGATAAGGATAGCCTGAAAGTTATGAATCAATAAGTTATATGTACATATAATCCGTGTCTCAATACGATTAAAGCGTTCTCTTTCGACTATATTGCTTAAGTTATATGATAATGCTATAATATCTTTATTAATTTGGATTACATTTTCATTTAATTTAAATGTTGAGTTGGTCAGAGCTTGTGCTATTTCAGTGATCAGCGTCATCCCGTTGTCGTTACTATTCTGTTTAACTTTTACTCCTGTAATTAATTTATCGTATCTAACGGCATCATCATTATCGAGATTTCCTGTGATTACTTTAATTAAGGAACCTAGTGGGTTAAGTATACCGCGTCGTGCTCGAAAAGAAGGGCTTATTAATAGTTAAATTCTTAATATATTCTAGTTGTGTATTATACAAAATTATATGAAAAATTCTTATTTAAATTATTAACTAACTTATTTAATTCGGAAGACCTTAGTACGTTGTCCTTTACATCCTCTATGAATGGTTTGAGGTCTATTACTTTGGCAATAATCCATTTATTATTACTGATAACAGCAGTTCCTTGCTTCACGGGTAGTATTGATTGCTATTTAGCTCCTGAAGTTGAAGGGCCTGGGGACGTGTCACCGTGGTTACTACCAGGATGAGCAGGAGGTGCCTGTGAAGGGCGTTTTACATTCTTTAGAGGAACTTTACTATCACGTCCTTTAATGTTTACGGGAATAACGTTTCTACTAATGATATCGGTTGCTATGGCCTTTTGAAAACGTGGCTTATCTTTACTACTTCTTTTATTAGTACTTTTTGCATAAATAGTGTCTCCGGGTTCTATTTTAAATTCCGTTTCTCCACCTCTTTTTTCAATAATTTTTTCTTTCTTTTGTATGGCTTGTTCTGTTAGATATTTATAGAGGTATTTAGTACGCTTTGCATGTTCTTTAACTAACTGCTGTAAATACTGTTTTTCAAAATCTACGTCGAACGAATGAGTCTGTGTGTCCTAATAAGACTTCAAAAGGTGTTAAGCCTGTGGTAGAGTGTATGCTATGATTGTATGCCATTATTGCGTATGTCATTATGGAAGAGGCGTCTGTATATTTGTGTTCATACTTTGCTAATCTATAGATTTCCAGTATAGTTGAGTGGAATCTTTCAATTAATCCCATAGAATTTGTGTTATTAGGGGTGCCAATACGAAGTTCTATTTTATAAAAGGAAAGAAATTCTTTAAGTAAAGCATTATTAAACTGGGATTCGGGATCTGAACTTATTTTGTGGGGGACACCAAATATTTAAATAGTTAGATGCGCCCTTACCATAGTATGACCTCTCCGAAATGTGTCCATTCTCAAATGAGTGAGCTCACTCATTCGCAATCAGTGCTCATTTGTGCGACAGAGAAAGTAGTACACAATTTCTGTTAGATAATAAGAGATGACACTATTGCACTAGTGTACGCACGCCAGCGTGTTGCAAACGAACACATCCAAAAATAATGCCACAGTTTTCAAGGTGAAGGCACATCTAACTATTTAAATCTTTGGGGGACACCGTAAAAAGAAAAATATTTAAGAAGAGCTCTGATGACTTCGGGAGTCGATCTGTTTCAAAGACCTGTCCTAATTTGCTGAAGGCATCAATTATTGTTAAATAATAGTGACCTTTGACTTTAAAGAGGTCTATGAAAATTTCTTCAAGGGGTTTATTTTGGGTTTGCGTCAATTGGAGTTTAGGCTTTATAGGGTTCCGATCATATTTCATACTTTTACATGTGTCACATGAATTTATGACACTGGCTATGATTTGGGCCATATTATGCCAACAGTATGAGCGTTTTATATGCGATAGGGTATCTTTAATACCACGATGGCAAGTTATTCCGACATGATATTTCTGGACTATGTCCTCTTTGTTCTTTCTCATTATCTACATATACGACTCTTTTGGTTCATTTAAAAAATTGTACAAGTTCCTTTTTATATAAGAAAATTACTAATTCCGTGAATTGTTTACGGTGTTTTTCATTTTCAAAGTAAATGAGGTATTTGGTTTTATTCCTAATATATTATTTCAGAAATTGTTTTGCTAAATCTGGTCGGTTTAAGGGTAAGTGTACTTCTAGGATTCTTTGTTTTTCTCTAGATAAGTTTTTTACAGATAGTTTATCTATGTTCGATTTCGTGTGGTAATTCTGGTTCGTTATATTCGAGTATTCCAGGGTTCTCGCAATAATTAATTTCATCTTTAGTTTGCATGTGATCAACGTCATGATAAGGGGTGTCGTCATAAGTGTCGTCACAGTTTTCGTTATGCGCGTATAACTCGTTCATACGAAAACCTTGAGGTTTCACAGGTGGGGCTGTACGCATGCTTACATCGGTCAATTGAAATTGTGGTAGTTGTAAATGAGACGGTGGTCTATAACCAGTGGGTTGGTGACCTTGGGTAAAATTTGGTCTATATCCAAACTGTGGTGTTACACCTAATTACGGCTTATATCATGTGGGTTGTTGAGGGGGTTGTGGTTTAATTCCAAATTGTTGGGGTTGCTGTATTGGCAATTTAATTTGCTTACTTGGTGGTATTCCAAATTTAAATCTTGGTTAAAATTGCATATTATGTTGCGGTTGAAATTGAGGTCTCATGTTTGGTGTGCTTTGGGGTGTGTTAATTTTAAAACCTTGCTGTGGTATTCGTGTATTTTGTGAGAAAAATGGTTTTATCGAAAATTTGTCAATAAAGCGATTTTGAGACACTGGTTGAGGTTTATATTGGTATAAGAAACTAACTTCTTCAAGCACTATGCTCAAAGCACTTTCTAAGGAATCGCATCCTTTTAACCGTACAATGCGCAACAAATCCTCGGGTAAATTATATAAGAAAACTTTCATAGACATATGATTATATATTGTAATTTTACTCTCACGAAGGTTAATATCTACTATTCTATTAACTTTCGCAATTAACGTACTCTTTATATATTGTATTCTATTGCAGAAATCGAGATATGATTCGCCGTTACTAATTTTCAAAGTTTCCAATTCGATCGCGATACACTCGTCGGACCGTGGATCACCGAAATGTTGCTCAAAAGTTACTTTTAATTCTCCCTAGGTTTTAATATCTGGTCTTTCAGTAATAAGAGCGGCAGCTCTGCCTCAGGAGAGCAAGCTCAGACCGCCCTGGGAGTTAATCCTATACAAACTAGCCCTCGCCTCCTTGTCTAGATAGAGATCAAGGGGCGTTAGGCATAGAAGTGCATTAAGAGCCGCTCCAGGCGACGATCGCATAGCTCCAGTTGCCATTAGGCAGGCAGTCCTTTGTAGACTATTTAGTCTATCCGCAGTCGTCTTTTGGTTGGCCTTGACAATAGAGGCGTAGGTGAAAATCGGCCTCAATATGCTGCTGTACAGCCATAGGACCATACTGGGACGCAAGCCCCAGTTGTTCCTGATCAAACGACTGCACGTACCTAAAGCAATTTTTGCCTTATGGCATACGTTGCTAAGGTGAGAGTTCCACGTTAGTTTTTGGTCGATTGTTACGCCCAAGTAATTAACTTCCGTGGAAAATGGTACTTCTTTACCATTAAGTTTTGGTTGGACTAATTTGTCCAACCGTCTCTTTTTGGTAAAGGGTATTATAACAGTTTTATCAGCATTAACTGATAAACTGTTATCCCTACACCAGTTATTTATGGTGTTTAGGGCTCTTTGTATTATTGACGATAAAGTACTTTGGCAAAAGCCCCTTGCAATGATCACAAGGTCATCAGCATAACCCAATGTGTCAATGCGTAGGTCTGCCATTTTGTACAATAGTTGATCAACCGCAAGAGTCCAAAGAAGGGGTGACAAAACACCTCCTTGTGGGCAGCCTCTTGTGGTTGCAACCTCAATCGAAGTTTGAAACAGCGCTATTTTTGCTTTCTGTTTGAGAGCATCGACTTCACCCATCTGATGGTTGTGGGGTCAACATTTTTAGATGCTAGGCCCCCAATCATCAGTGATGTGGGGCTACTGTCGAAGGCACCCTCAATATCTAGAAAGGCACAAAGAGCTATTTCTTTATCCTCCAGTGCTTTTTCGACCCTGTCAATGACACTGATCAGGGCTGTTTCCGTAGATTTGCCTCTGCGGTAAGCATGCTGGTTGTAATGTATGGGCCTCGTAGCTAGAGCTATATCCCTTATATATCTATCTATAACCTTTTCCAATGTCTTAAGAAGAAAGGAAGATAGGCTTATAGGTCTAAAGGACTTTGGTAAAGCGTAGTCCTTTCTACCAGCCTTAGGTATAAATAGAACCTTGACGATTGTCCATCGTTCTGGAATATATCCCCATGCAAAACTTGCTCTGAAGATTTTCACCAGATAAGGAAGAAGGATGTCGATGCCCCTCTGTAGTTGGATGGGAATTATTCTATCCTCCCCGCTTGATTTAAATGGTTCAAAGGAGTCAACAGCCCACTGCACCAGGTTTGGCCTTATTATCTTTGCAGCCATACGCCAGTCCTCATTGCAAGGCCTTCGTAGGGCTCTGAAAGAGTTCAAGGCTGAAGTCTTGTATGACCCTGGGAAATGGGTTGACGCTAGTAACTCCAATGTTTCTGTTTCACTATTAGTGAAGTTACCATCTGGCTTTTTAAGAAGCCCGATCTGATTAGGTTTAGCTTTCGATAGCATCTTGTGTAGTCTTGCACTGCGAGGCAAAGACTCAACTTCCTCGCATAGCTTCCTCCACGATGCTCTCTTGGCTTTCCTAATTTCTTTATTATATTCAGTTAGGGCTGCACTATAAATATCCCACTCTTTGGTTTTCTTAGCCCTATTAAATAGTTTCCCGGTCTTTTCCCTAAGGTCTTTAGGCTTAGAATTCCATCAAGAAACATTTCAGGTCTTAAGGTCTTTTGAGGTCTTACTTTTGACGGGACAACTGTCCTCAAAGGCTTCACAGATACCTACGCTTAATGTCTCCGTCGCTAACTCCAGACCTTCAATTGTTTTGATGCATTTTGGAAACGTTTCCAAATTTCTCCTTAGGCTATCTCTATAGATATCTCAGGAGGTCGCTTTCGGATCCCTAAAAGTAACGGTTTCAAAGGATGGTGATGCTTCAATCACAAACTTAATGTGCTTGTGATCAGACATCGAGTTTTCGCTACTAACATGCCAGTCATTTATCCGCCTGGACATGTTATTGGTAGCAAAGGTTATGTCTAACACTTCTTGTCTAGCACGCGTTACAAAGGTTGGTGTACACCCTAAGTTTAGGCTTACCAGGCGGTTGGAGATGAGAAAATCATAAAGTAACTCACCTCTTTCGTTGATGTTGGTGCTCCCCCAGGCTGTGTGGTGAGCATTAGCATCACAACCCACCACAAGTTCGGCGTTGTGTTTTCGGGCGAACTCCGCCACTCGCTCTAACTCGATGGTAGGATCTGCGTTCTAGCCGGGAAGATAGGCTGAGCAAATGATTACTCTGGCCCCTGTGCATCCCTTGAGATTTATGAAGGCTGTAACCAGGTCATCGTTGCAGTACTCTGGAACAGCTAAAAGTTCAATATTTTTATTATAAATTATACAAGCTCTGGGTCTACTGCCTTTGGTATTGACAAGAATCTTACCGGCAGCCGCCAATCCCAGAACTTGACCGTTGGCAACCCAAGGCTCTTGTATAAGGGTGAGGTCCATGTTGTCCTCTGCATTCCCTCTGTTCTGCAGACCCTCGTCTTACCCTTGGGTTTAGCAATTTATGGGCGTGGGGGGGCAGGGGTTCTTTCCGCCTGTTGAGGGCGAGGACGTCCTTTTCCTGCGAACTTGAACCCCGCCTTACCTTTCTTCGAACCGCTCCCACCTCCCCTCCTTCCCGGCCTGGACGACACCAGCGGAGGCCGTCGGACCGAGGCGAAATCTGCGCCTTGGGTCTTCGTCACTCTCACCGGTAGCGTTCCAGCCTCACCCCGAGAGGTGGAGGGCTAAGGGGATTTGGGTTGGGGTTGGGGTGGTTCGGGCTCCATTGCCACGTCAGAGCCTCCCCTGACTTTAAAAGTTATCATCTTAAAGCCAAGGACGACTCTGCCGCCTGCCTGCCGAAGAGCCTCCGCCGATGGGTCATCCAGAGAAAAGGTTACTAGGAACCCATTCTCCTCGTCCCTACGGTGGAGGATTCTCCAGAGCTCAGTATGGGGCCCTTCATTTTGTGCCCTCAACAGCACAGCCGCCTCCTCTGGAGAGTCGGCTTCGCTGCGGGGCAAGTAGGTAATGCCCAGCGTAGGCTTAGGCAGTTCGCCCTCGGGTATTACGGAGAGCTCTGCTTCCGGCCAGGGCTTTAGTTTTCCGATTTCACCCACAATCCAGTCCTGGCTTGCCTTATTCAGGCACGTTACCAGAATCCAACCTGGCTTGTGTGTGAAACCGGAAAATTTTGGGCCCATTCCCGGTTGCGACCCACAGGCCGTCTTAGCGATGGCCTGTGTTAGTGCCCGGTAGACCAGCCGCATCTGCTCCACACTCATAGGATTCGAATTGCGAATTCCTATACGCGCGGAGCCAGCTACGGCACTGAAGCCGAGCTTCTTCTCCTCTGTTGCCAGCTTCAAAGTTTTCCTGGGCTGGTCTTTGGGGGATTCTTCCTCAGACCGACTGCGTTTTTTCGCCTTCGGAACTGGGGGAGGCTTGGGCAGAGGAATTTCGTCCCAAGGCTTCTAGCAGAGAGAGAGGGCCTCTTCAGCTCCAATCTCAGCTGCTATCAGCCTTCGGTACCTTTTCCTCGCAGCCCCACTAAGCTTATAAGGCCTAGCGAACTTTTTCTTTTCCCCTCCCTAGTTCGTTTCCGATTGTGGTTCGGCTGCAAACGTGTCCTTCACTTCACGGCTCGTCCCAGGTTGGGGCGCACTGTTGCAGGGTATTGGTGAAGCTAAAAGAGCCTCTTCCAAACCTGCAGCTAATTCCATTAAAGGGTTTTCATCGATTTTGTTCCCACGAGTAGCTAGGGAAATACTTGGTCACCCCCGGCAGAGCCCCGCATGCCGAGGGAAGGGCTAAAATACTACCCGAATCGCCCTAGTCTCGGGTAGGCACCGTTTGCGACTGGACTCCCTCCAGCCACGCATCCATCGGCACGGTACGCTTGACACCTTGGATTGGGTTGGGATAGGAAAAGTGGGAGGGTTAAAAGAAAAGAAAAAGGATGATCGTCCGAGTGTTTCTGTTCTGTCTGTTTCCTATTGAACCAGACCAAATAACAGGCGGCAACCACGTGAAGGAGAACTCCTCAGACTTGCCCTGGGGATCAACACCACCTGCGCTCTCCCCTAGAGCCATACGCCAAACTGCTCGCCGGACAGGAGAGCAGAATAGGTGTTAATCTAGTCCTATTTATATTATCAAAAGTTAGGAGTAGACTAACCCCCGCCCCGCTTAAGACTAACTTAAAAAAAATATAATGTTAAGTTTTTAAGTCGCTTAAGACTAAGCTAAATCCTTAAAACAAAATGGATGAGAGCCCACAGGAGACACACAGGAGCTCGGCAGTTTCTGTTTGCCCACTCAGCATATGCCCGTGGTCTGCAATCAGAATATTCTGCTGATGCGGACATCTTGGTAGGTCTCGCCACCCGTAACAACCTTCTATTTCTTGAATACCAACAACATACCTATCTACACCTATTATACATATACAGGTACACTTCATTCACTGCAAATGTAACTTTGTAATCCTATTTATTTATATAGGATTACAAAGTTATTTATGCAGTTGGTGTATCCAGAAAACTGGACCGAAATTGAAAAATATTTTAGTTTTTTCTTAATTTATACACTAAACACTAATTGTATTCTAAATTTGAAGCTTCTATGTCTCTAGAAGTGCCTTAGAGTTTTGATGATCGGTTAGTCAGTAGAAACTTTGACTAGTTATAATTCTTAAACTACTGTTCAAATTGAATAAAATTTGTAATATACCATGTTTATACAATGCCTGCTTGGTTACTGAAAATCAGGCTCCTAGCTTTATCCACACCAAGGTTATATTGAGTTCTGCGAGATAGGCGAACTTCTTCTAGAAAAGTATGGTACGGCCGTGCCGCTTTTTTGCTCGACTTGGCGGCCCCAGACTTGACTGCCGTGCCCCCAGATATGTATTTAAAAATATATCAATATTCGATATAATTTCTTGGTAATTGTTAAACAAATATATTTTTTCCAAGGTTAATGAAAAAAAAATTAAAATTAATCTATAGAAAATATCAAAAACGTGCTTTGAACATTGTCAGCAAGCACGAGAGTGGGCAGATGTCTACAAGATCGTTTAGTGATTATGAATGTGTTTAATTGTTACGGTTAACATAAACTTTGTAATAACATTCATTATTCTGTTAATACTTTTTTTATTTGTAAATGGAGTAAGTACCGCCTTCTTAGACCAATCATAATTTTTAGTTATTTTTGAATTCGTTGCAACGAATTGCAATTTGTGGATGTTAAACGACGTTGGCAAACAGGTCAACTCATTTTGAAGGCAACCAATAATCATCATCATCATTACAGCCCTTCACAAGTCCACTGCTGAACATAGGCCTCCCCCAAGTAATGCCACAAAGCACGGTCCTGAGCCACCTGCATCCATCGACTTCCTGCATATCTTACCAGGTCGTCACTCCATCTAGTGGGGGGTCGCCCTACACTACGCCTACCGGTACGAGGCTGCCACTCGAGAACCTTTCTTCCCCATCGGTTATCGGTTCTTCGAGCTATATGGCCGGCCCATTGCCACTTCAGCTTACTAATCCGTTGGGCTATGTCGGTCACTCTGGTTTTACTGCGGATATCCTCATTTCTGAGTCTATCACGCAGAGAAACTCCGAGCATAGCCCTCTCCATAGCTCGCTGAGCGACTTTGAGCGTCCTCATACGGCCAGCAGTGAAGGACCACGTCTCAGATCCGTAAGTCATCACTGGCAACACGCACTGGTTGTACAATCTAGTTTTTAGAGATTGAGGTATACCTGACGAGAAGATATGTCGTAATTTCCCGAACGCTGCCCAGCCGAGTTGAATCCGTCGATTGACCTCTCGGTCGAAGTTGGACTTACCTAGTCGGACTATTTGTCCCAGGTAAACGTACTCGTCAACAACTTCGAGCATAGTGCTCCCAACAACTACCGGCATAGGTGTGACATGGACATTAAACATGATCTTTGTTTTGTCCATGTTCATCTTAAGACCTATCCGTTGGGAGGCACTATTGAGGTCATTGAGCATAGTGCTTAAGTCCTCCAGCGATTCTGCCATAAGGACTATATCGTCGGCAAATCGAAGGTGAGTGATGTACTCGCCATTGATGTTAATACCGTATCCTTTCCAGTCCAGTAGCTTGAAAACATCTTCCAAAGCAGCGGTGAAGAGTTTCGGGGATATAACGTCACCCTGTCTTACACCTCTCTGCAGTTGGATAGGTTTCGAGCTCTGGTTCTGTACTCGGATAGCCATCGTAGCCCTACTGTACAAACACTTCAGCACTTCGATATACCGACAGTCAACTTGGCACCGCTGAAGGGACTGCAGCACCGCCCAAATTTCGACGGAATCAAAGGCTTTCTCATAGTCCACATACGCCAGGCAAAGTGGCAAATTGTACTCTTCAGTCTTCTGTACAATCTGCCGCAGGGTATGTATGTGGTCTGTGGTACTAAAGCCTTTTCGGAAACCGGCTTGTTCGGGAGGCTGGAAGTCGTCGAGTCTGCGTGCGAGACGATTCGTAATGACTCTCGAAAACAGCACGTAGACGCGGCTCAGAAGGGAAATCGGTCTGTAGTTCTTCAAGAGAGCGTTGTCGCCTTTCTTAAAGAACAAGACCACCGCACTTCTGCTCCACGCCTCTGGAGTAGTGCCACCATGGAGGACGGAATTGAAGAGCTTCTGAAGGACTTCAAGTACCGGTGTTCCACCCGCTTTCAGAAGCTCCGCTGTAATTCCATCCTCGCCTGGGGCCCTGCCGTTTTTAAGGTGCTGGAGAGCCATTCTAATCTCGCTTAGACTGACGTCCGGGATATCATCGGAATAGTGTCGGATAAGACTTGCTCTTGGATCGTTACTCACACTTGCGTGTGGCTCCAACGATGATGTGTACAGCTGCCCATAGAACCTCTCAATCTCACTCAAAATCTCAGGTGTCCCGGAAACGATGCTGCCACACTCAGTCTTCAGCTTTGACAGTTGGCTCTTACGGGCAGACAGATCTCTGGCAAAGACTTTGGAGCCCTGGTTCCGCTCGATCGCTTCTTTAATACTAGCAGTATTAAAGTTGCGTAAGTCTCGCCGCATGCATTTAGAGATCTGTCTGTTCAGTTGCCTGTATGCTGTCAAATCTGTTGACGATTGCAGCCTCATCTCCCGTCTAACAGCCATGAGATTAAGAGTGTGATCGGAGAGTTTTTGTGTTCTTCTGCGGCGGGTCTTGCAGAACTTAGCTCCGACCGCGTGGACAGTTTCCACGAGCTTGTCATTCATATCGTCCACTGCATTGCAATCTTGTAGGCACTGAAAGCGGTTGTGTAACTCGAGCTGAAAGTTTTCGGGATTCTGGATTAGAGCACGAGGGGGACGGAGCGTTGACTTCATTAGACGAGACCTCTCCAACTTAACGTTTAGGTTCAGTGTGCCTCTAACCATTCGGTGATCGCTGCCAGTTTTCACCCTTGCGATCACTGAGACATCACTGAACAGCTGGCGTCTGGTCGTCATAATGAAGTCAATCTCATTTTTTGTCGAACCGTCGGGGCTCGACCAGGTCCACTTCCTGTGGGGCCACTTCTGGAAGAAAGAGTTCATCATAAAGAGTCCCTCTTTCTCCATAAAGTCGGCCAGCTGCTGGCCCCTTCGGTTCCGTTGCCCTACTCCAAATTTTCCTAACTTCAGCTCACCGCTTTCTCTTGTGCCTAGTTTTGCGTTGAAGTCTCCCATCAACACCGTGTAGTGGGAACCAATAATAAAGAAAAGAAATAGTAAATTAAATAATTATATGAATACGAGCTTTCGCCCGCGTGGAAGTCGGTCATACCACGTTTTCTATAGTAAGTTTTAAGGATAAAAGGTAGCTTAACCTTTTTAATGTTTCCGGCTATCTGAATACCACATATTGTTAAAATCGGTTGAGTGGCAGCATTTCCTTTCATAGCTTTTCCCCCAAAGTTTGCGGTTTGACAGCTAATAACGACCAAAGGAGATAATTTCTTTCAGTATGGACAATGTGCCCACCACAAATTTTAGCGACACCACAAATTTTAGCGAAACTTAATGAAATGCATGTTGATTTCTTCCTCATAACGTAAATGCTACTTTGCTGTAATAGTTTACCTTTTTAACTTAACCACAAATTAAAAATGTCTCAATTCTATCAAAATCAGTTCAGCAGTTTAGTATTTTTTTTATACAAGGTGTAAGTGTAAACACCGTTGTCACTAAAACCATATAATAAGGGTGACAAACGAGCACACAGTCCACCTGAGGGTAAGTAGATGCTGTGGCCAAAAAGGTCTCCCGTTCTCTACACTCACCATACGAAACAGCAGCATTAAGCTGCTATTTCACGCTGATATTCTGTGAGAGCGTGGTCCCTGGTCGAGGCGAACCATTCGTGCTGCAATCACAATATAGCTGCAGCATGACTCTACCACGTGTATCAAAAAGATCATGAACGCTATACATATTTTTGCATTAAATTATTAATGTATGAATTTTATTTCGGTATTACACTTTGGCAGCGGATTATGTTTTTGTCTCATATTTTCTGGAGTAAGCTTTATAATTGACAAAATTAAACAATAGATAACAACATGTTTAGTAATCATATATATATATATATATATATATATATATATATATATATATATATATATATATATATATATATATATATATATATATATATATATATATATATATATATATATATCTTCCCGTGGGTGTCGTAAGAGGCGACAGAGGGAGACAGGCAGGAGATGGGCAGCAGCATCTTCCTAATAACAACAATAACATAATAAAAAAAACTGCGGTTGCCAACCCGCTCGCCAAGCGTGGCAACTATGGCAAATATCCCCCCATGAGCAACGACACAAATAAACGGCCCCCAGTCCCCGGCGGCCCCGCTATTCCTGGCTACGGTGGCGACCATGGTAACGGCGGGGCAGGGGGTGCTAAGAATCTCCGGTGGAGGTTCGGTTGCCACCTACGACGTTTCGACCTGGCAACATATAGCGCACGCACCCTGCCTGAGGACTGACGAGAAGATACTGGAGCTGGAAGAAGAGGTAGACAAGTTGCGCTGGCATATTATTGGATTACCTGAGATCCGAAGAGAGGGGGAGGACACGGTAATCCTCGAGTCGGGCAACGTTGTAAAGATTGGGAGTGTGTCGACGAGGGTCGCGTACCTGATACTCAGAATCACCAAACGGTATTCGCTGAAGATCATACAGGTCTACGCACCAACCTCGGCACATCCCGATGAGGAGGTGGAGGAAATGTATGAGGATATTTCTAGAGCCATGCATTCCTCCAAAACCCACTACACGGTGTTGATGGGAGACTTCAACGCAAAATTAGGCACAAGAGAAGGCGGTGAGCTGAAGTTAGGGAAATTTGGAGTAGGGCAACGGAACCGTAGGGGCCAGCAGCTGGCTGACTTTATGGAGAAAGAGGGACTCTTTATGATGAACTCTTTCTTCCAGAAGTGGCCCCACAGGAAGTGGACCTGGTCGAGCCCCGACGGTTTGACAAAAATGAGATTGACTTCATTATAACGACCAGACGCCAACTGTTCAGTGATGTCTCAGTGATCGCAAGGGTGAAAACCGGCAGCGATCACCGAATGGTTAGAGGCACACTGAACCTAAACGTTAAGTTGGAGAGGTCTCGTCTAATGAAGTCAACGCTCCGTCCCCCTCCGTGCTCTAATCCAGAATCCCGAGACGATATAGTCCTTATGGCAGAATCGCTGGAGGACCTTAGCACTATGCTCAATAACCTCAATGGTGTCTCCCAACGGATAGATCTTAAGATGAACATGGACAAAACAAAGATCATTTTCAATGTCCATGTCACACCTGTGCCGGTAGTTGTTGGGAGCACTATGCTCGAAGTTGTTGACGAGTACGTTTACCTGGGACAGATAGTCCAACTAGGAAAGTCCAACTTCGACCGAGAGGTCAATCGACGGATTCAACTCTGCTGGGCAGCGTTCGGGAAATTACGACACATCTTCTCGTCAGGTATACCTCAATCTCTGAAAACTAAAGTGTACAACCAGTGCGTGTTGCCAGTGATGACTTACGGATCAGAGACGTGGTCCTTCACTGCTGGCCGTATGAGGACACTCAAGGTCGCTCAGCGAGCTATGGAGAGGGCTATGCTCGGAGTGTCTCTGCGTGATAGACTCAGAAATGAGGATATCCGCAGTAAAACCAGAGTGACCGACATAGCCCAACGGATTAGTAAGCTGAAGTGGCAATGGGCCGGCCATATAGCTCGAAGAACTGATAACCGATGGGGAAGAAAGGTTTTCGAGTGGCAGCCTCGTACCGGTAAGCGTAGTGTAGGGCGACCCCCCACTAGATGGAGTGACGACCTGGTAAGACATGCAGGAAGTCGATGGATGCAGGTGGCTCAGGACCGTGATTTGTGGCATTACTTGGGGGAGGCCTATGTTCAGCAGTGGACTTGTGAAGGGCTGTAATGATGATGATGATATATATATATATATATATATATATATATATATATATATATATATATATATATGTATATATATATATATATATATATATATATGTTTAGGCCAAATCGTAACAACTTATCGGGCGATAAACCTGTTTGACGGTTTGGGCCGGCGGGCATTCGTTTTGCGGTCTGCGGCCGTGCCAATTAGTCTGGAACAATCAATTGTCCGCGACGGCCGTGTCGATTAGATGTCGGGAAGTTACGTTATAATCGTTAGGTCGCGTTAAGACTACCTCCTTTGCGTTGTCAGATTTCGTTCGTATACGTGACAACGAGGTTTTCCTTGAGTTTGAGTGATTAATTTAACTTCGATTGCCATTGATTTGCGTCGACGAGTTGCTTGTGTGGTATTTTAATATTGTTACGAGCTTTAGGTTTGTGACGATAAAAATTGCCGATAGAATTACCTAAATTAACACTTTAATTTTCTTTACACCAATTAAAACTTAAAACACTAACAATTAATCACACTGATTCACTTTATTCCGCTCCGAAGCTTCGCTTGTCTCGCCGAATTCAATACTTCCCCGATCGCGTATTGCAGCGCCTTTATATAGGGCTCTTCCACGGAAACATCCAGAATATTCGAGTAAATACGCGCGCCAACCGACCAAGCGCAGAAAGTTCGAGTTTGGGGCTTCCAGAAAGCTTAGTTCTTCAATTCGATACTAGATGGCGCTGTCGGGTGAAAGATTAGTTATGTCATTTTCTGGAAAGCTCTCTCTTCGCTCTGTTACCCGACGCTAGATGGCGCTAGTGCCAGATGTCAACTTAGCCGCGCAAAAATATTGTACGAAGAAATTTTTGCTTGTCGGGTGGAACGCTAAAACTTTCTGACCCGGGAGGAGATCGCGTTCCTCTTCGATTATAGTTTTGTGCTAACTAACGTTGGACTTGAGTTCAGATAACGGTGAAAGCCTACTGGAATGATTGCACCTTGTGGAGCAGGGCAACGCATGTGGGTCTGCTGATCGATTACATCGATGACGTCAGGTTACATTACACACCTTCTTACACCACTCACACCTACCATTTACTTGCCCCTGACGGTACCTTGTGGTCGACCCTACCTCCGGAACTCGGTAAGTTTGTGTTTGCTTATCCAGCCATTACATAATAATTATCCATAGGCCATTTAGGCCCGAACCCTCTGGTTGCCCGTCGAGTTGGGTTACTGATGGTCCCTAGGCCAGTCGACTTCTGTCGGGGCAACTGAGGGCCGTAACATTTTCTGGTAGCAGAGCGTGGTTGATTGTTTCTCCAATCACGCCGGCCGTAATATAATAATTTTTTTTGTTTTGTTAGTGGATCGGTGGGTAGAAGCACGCCTGTTAGGCTGCGCAAACAGGAGTGTAGTTTAGGGTTAGGTACCTGCGCGTCAGGTATGTCGGTTAAGTAGATTAAATTGCCGAAGGGTCGGTCTCCTGAGCGAGGCATCTTTGCTGACCGACTGTAGTGTGTACTTGCCGTATAGTGTAATTGTATTTAATTTAATAGTAATTTGTATTTAGTAGTGATGCCATCGCACAAGCCACCGGCGCTTCGCCTGCAGGCGGAGCTGCGCTGGACCTCGAATGCCCATACCTTGATAGGGCGACCCGGATCCATAGTTTAGAGAAGCGGCTCGAGCAGGTCATGGCCCGAAGGGCCGTAGTGGAGGAGGCTTGCACTGAGCTTTTGGCCTCGGATGCGGAACAGGGAGTCCTAGACTCCTGCCTCGCGGACTACGAGCAATTCTTTTCCCTCACGGACGACTAGATCGAGGCGGGGGCCAAGTATGCTAGTGAAGCGCGTGAAGCTCGGCTGAGTGGCCTGCCCGAATCCCCTCGGAAGCAGCCTACTCAGCCGGAGCTGTTGGGACGACTCCCAACTCTGGACCTGCCATGGTTCTCCGGGGTCCTCTCCGACTGGCTGACCTTTGTTGGCCTTTTTGATAGCCTAGTGGACGCCCGGAGGGAATTGACACCAAGCCAGAAGATGGCGTACCTCCTGGCCTCACTGGAGGGAGAGGCCTTGGGCGTCGTCGCTCACCCTCAGCGTGTTGAGAGGAACTTCACGGGCACTCAGCGGTCAGCTAGACCCTTGAAATAATACTCGTTTTTACGGAATTTATCGCGTATATTTAACTTTTTAACACCCGACGTTTCGAGAGCTTTACAGCACCCATGGTCACGGGAAGGACTGAGATGTTTAACGTCCAGGTGTCATAGTTAACCGCGGTTACCATAGATTAAGATTTAACTTTTGTTCCGATCTACACAGTACGAACTTATGGGATCATGAAGCCTTGCAGTTGTATGCTTGGGTTGGGATTTAATTTTATTTATTATAGGATCCCAAGCAGATGGTAGCACCCAGCCATCTTCTCTATTGAAATTAGGGTGTTTTTTGATTTCAATAGCCTCGCGAATCATCCTTGGAAGGAATCGGTGTTCTTTAGCGAGGATTTGTGGTCTATCAAATCTGATGTAGTGACGGGGGCGATCCTGTACATGTTCATAGACTGCAGACTTCCCAGCTAGACCCTCCTCACCCCCGTTAACTGAGTGGCAACTAGAGTACCACCCTCCCACCTTTGGTCGGTACCGGTACTACAGGGTTCCTGCGACTTCGAATCTGTCCCGGGCCGCAAGGCCGAGGTTTCCTGAAGCTCCCCAGGTCGGCCCCTTCGGTGATTTCCAACCACGGGTCATTGAGATGCCGCCGGAATGCCGCTTTCAGGACCCCCGGTTTGAGTGCCGGTCCGATGGAGGCAACTCCAACTAGTTAGCGTCACCATAGCTCCGACCACGGCCGCCTCCACTGATCCTTTGAGCCGTCAACAGTCTACTTGTCAAACTGTTCTATTGCCGACGGCCTCAGTGAAGGTGTACAACCCGAGTGGCGACTGTTTAACGGTTCGTGCTCTATTGGATTCGGGTTCACAACGCTGTATGGCCTCTGCTTGGTTGGTGGGAAGACTAGGGCTCTCCTAGGGACAGCCCGGTTCGTTGTGCGTCGGGTTTGAGACCGGCAGACCCTCAATAGTTCCAACCTGGGCCTAAAGATTTGTTGCTGGGGGCCGACGCGCTGGGGTTCATCTTGTTAGGCGAGATACGAGCCCTACAGCCCGATGGCTTGTCAGCCATGTCCACTGTATTTGGGCACAGTTTCTTTGGACCGGTTCTGTGATCTCCACCTCCTCAGACGGCCGACCTGCTCTCTGTGGTGGGCGTGTCCCTTTCGGACGACGTCCAGCGGTTCTGGGAAATTGAGGAGCCACCACACACGTCTCGAGTCAACCCTCTGGACCGTGAGTGCGAGTTGTTCTACCAGAACAATACCGGCCGTCGTGTCAACGGTCGTTTTGTCACTCGCTTACCCTTTCTAGACTCACGGCTTAACTCGTACACTGGCTGAAAAGAGGTTGCTTTCCATGGAGCGCCGTATGCGGCGCGACCCAGCCTTTCGCGACAAATATGTCGAGTCGAGAGAGTCACATGTCACCGTCCAACTTCGACTGGCGGTCACAGGAGCACTACTTCCTCCCTCACCATGCGGTCTTGAGGACCCCTGGGAGTACGATTCGGGTAGTTTTTGACGGCTCCGCCCCCTCGTCAAAGGGTGTGTCCCTGAACCAGTGTCTCCACTCTGGTCCTAAATTGATCAAGGACATATCCGACATTTTGACCCACTTCCGTTGGCACCAAGTGGTTTTTGTAGCCGACATTCGGATGATGTTTCGACAATCAGTGGTCAATCGTGATAACCGTCGATATCACCAGATTAGTCAGAAGTTTTTGTTAATAAGCGGTGCCAAGTTTGGACTGCACGCCATAGTACTCGCAGTGGATCGCTGCTGCAAGAGCACCGCACACCCTGCAAAAGCGGTAACAGCTTTGTCCAGCAAAGTGGACAAACTCAACTGCATTGGGAGTGTTAGTTCAACGTGACGTCACAAAGGACGCCATCAGTAGTACATCGCCAGTTCAATCTTCGAGTTCGCCAATAGCAGCCGGGTGTCGAAGTTCAAGGTGAAGCCGAAGAGGAACGCCGCAAGTACAATATCAGCTCAACCTGTGTTTGTGTTAGTGAAATGCAAACGTGAGTACAATTTAGTTATTTTCATAGGAGCTGTGACAATTTTTTACTTATTTGAATATTGATTTCAAGGAAGATTTTAACTTGTGCATGTTAGATAAAGGTCTCAGACTAGTTTTATAAAAACAGGGAACCTATGCCCGATTTCTGTAAGAGTGTATTTTTGTTTATAAATACTTCTAAATTTTCACTCTTTTTGAGACTTGAAAAATTCGCAAGCTTTGTTTAGTAAAGAAACTTGTTAAGTTTTACGTTTCAATTTAGGTTTTTCTGTTACAAAGTTGATATTGTGTTACATTCAGATTGATAAATTTAACTTTACACAAATAATTGAATTATACTATTTTTAATATTAGTTAATAATTCTATACGATTGTTGTTTACGATGGAAGGACAAATTAATATATTAAAAGACCTTCAACAAGTAATACAAAAGGGCTTTACTATTTTAAAAAGTGTCCAAAGGATAGACTTACTGTTGAATATATAAAAACAAGGCTTGAATTATTAGAAAATGATTGATCTTCGTTCAAAAATACTAAATCTCAACTTTATGGTCAGTTTAAGTTAGAAGATATAGGTCAAAATATTGTCGATATGTATGACGCAACAGAAGATACTTACATACTATGTAAATCTTTAATGAAATCAACTTTAAACAAGATAAGTATTAGAGAACCGTTACTACAAGATAGTGGATGTAGTAATAGTTCTTCTAAGCAATCTAGTTCATTTGTAAAGTTGCCCAAGATAACAATTTCTACTTTTTCTGGCAAGTACAGTGAATGGACAACTTTTCCGACCTTTTTGTTTCACTAGTACACAACAATGCATCCTTAGATAATGTGCAAAAAATGCTCTTAAAAGTCACCTAACCGGTGAAGCTGAGCAGTTACTTAGGCATACACCAATCACAGATGCCAATTATAACGAATGTTGGTCTCAACTAGAAGATCGCTATGCAAATAAAAAGTACCTAACCAGTTGTATTTTAAAACGATTGTTCGGCCAGAAACGCTTACATGTGGAATCGGCTAACTCATTAAAGGAGCTGCTAGATTTTTTAAAAAATTTGAAAATCGATGTGAGCACATGGGACGTTATTGTCATCCATATAGTGACGTTCAAGTTGGATAATGAAACGCAAAAGCAGTGGGAGTTAAGCATTTCTAATGACTCCAGCAACGAGTTGTCCACCTTTAATCAGTTTAGGACATTTATTGAAAGTCGTTTCCGCGCATTAGAATCTATAGAGCCGAGGAAGATTGTGGCTCACCAGATCAATAATAGTTCTCATGTTCATAGTTCAAAAGTATTGCTGGCCACAAAGTCGCCGAATATCCGTTGCGAATTCTGCTCGGAACTTCATAAGTTCTGTTTTTGTAAGCAATTTGCAAAAGAGTCCATAGAAAACAGACGAGAGTTCGTAGCAAAAAATAAACCATGTTTTAATTGTTTATGTGGCAATCATACAGTTTACAACTGTAAAAAGCAGACTGTCTGTAGAATTTGCAAAAAACGCCACCATTCCTTGCTGCACCATAATAAAGAACCTTATGCAGAAAATAAGGATCAAGATTCCAGAGCAAAGTCTGCTATCGATAACACTAGTTCCCCAACAAGTGATAATCAAATATTTGCATGCTTATCTTCGGGAGAAGTTTTAAAACCCAGACAGGTTTTTTTAGCCACTGCGTTGATAAAAGCTGAGTCCAAGTCGGGTGAATTTCAAACAGTTCGAGCCTTACTTGATCAAGGATCACAGGCTTGTTTTATAACAGAGTCCACTGTCCAATTTCTCAGGCTTAAGAAAATTCCAGTCCGAGGTCATGTTTCAGGTTTAGGAGACAAGTCAACCATTGCTAATTACATGGTAAATCTGATTATAAAGTCCACGGTTGATCTTGATTTTCAACTTCAAATTAATGCTTACATTTTGAGTAAGATTACATCGTACTTGCCTGAGAAAACTGTGAATACCAGTTCAATGGAATGGATTGATCTCAACGGTCTGTGTCTAGCAGATCATTCTTTCAAAACACCCAATAAAATTGACGTTCTTTTGGGCGCAGATGTTTACTGCTGCATTGTTGAGGAAGGTGCACTAAAAAGTCCGTCTGGTTCTTTAATAGCGCAGAACACCACTTGTGGATCCTTTCCGGTGTAGTCAGTTCAAGTAATGAAAGTGTAAAACACCACAGTAGAAATATAAGTGTACACTGTACACAGTTCAGTGTAGACAATATTCTAAAGATTCTGGGAGATAGAAGAACAAGTTAGTACAAAAAAATGCTTAATCCAGAAGAGCAAAAATGTGAAGAATTTTATATTAAAACTACTAAGAGGTATGATACAGGCAGATACATAGTGCGTTTACCATTTCGAGACGATGATCCTGCATGCAAAGGCGGAAGTTCACGTGACATAGCTGAAACAAGATTCAAATCATTAGAAAGAAGAATAAATAAGGACACAGATTTAAAACAAAAGTATTTAGAAGTAATTAATGAATACTTGGAGTTAGGACACATGAGACTTGTAAAAGAAGAGGATGATAAGAAAGATGAAGCCGTTTACTTACCACACCACGTGGTGATAAGAAACGACAAGACCACTACGAAGGTTCGTGTAGTTTTCAACGCCTCTGAGAAAAACAAAAAGGGAGTTTCTCTCAATGATACTTTAATGGTTGGACCAACGCTGCAAGCAGACTTGAGACACACAGTTCTTAGATGGAGAGTACACGCTATTAGTATTGTGGTGGACATAATTAAAATGTACCGCCAAGTCAGAATAGCAGATGAGGATGCTATATTCCAGAGGATACTTTGGCGAGAAAGCCCTGAAAAACCACTTAGGGATTATGAATTGGTAACAGTAACCTTTGGAACAGCTTCTGCGCCATATCAGGCAGTTAGATCACTCCATCAGGTTGCATATGATGAAGGAGATAAGTACCCACTTGCGGCTGATAGAGTTTTAAATTCTTTTTATATGGATGATTTGATGATGGGAAGTAATAGTCTCGAAGAGGGAGTAGAAATGTGTAAACAAATGATAGATTTATTAGGAAAAGGAGGATTTGCCTTGCAGAAATGGAATAGTAACAATCAGCAACTATTAGATAGAATAAGTTCAATATGTACAAGTGAAGTAGTACAGAAAACAGGTCAAATAAACATAAAAAATGAGTACACTGACAATCACAACAAAGGGAATATAGTAGTTAAGGGAAAAGAAATAGATAATAAGAATATAGAAATTAAGCTAGATAGTACTATAAAAATTTTGGGACTTACCTGGAACCGCCACGAAGACTCCTTTCAGTACTCGGTAAATCTTACACCACTGACGACCGCACCTGTAACAAAAAGACTAATAATATCAGATATAGCTCGTTTGTTTGACCCATTAGGATGGTTAACTCCTAGTGTGGTATTAGCAAAGATGTTCATACAAAAATTGTGGCTCGCAGGTGTATTTGGGATGAAGAATTAACTACCGATTTAATATCAGAGTGGAGTACTTACCGCGAGTTGTCATTTCTCACCAAAGTTCAGGTACCTCGTTGGCTTGGTACAAGTTCATCAGATGACCTTGAATTGCACGGTTTTAGTGACGCCTCTAAAGCAGCGTACTCAGCCGTCGTTTACTTAAGAATAATTGATGTCTCAGGCGAAATTCATCTGTCGTTGTTAGTGGCTAAAACAAGAGTAGCTCCCATCAAACAAATTAGTATTCCTCGATTGGAGTTATGTGGTGCTTTACTTTTATCTAAGTTATTGACAGAGACAGCAGAGGTTTTAAATATTTCAAAGGAAAAGATCTTTGCATGGACTGATTCTACAGTAGTGCTATCGTGGCTTAACAGTCACCCTAACAGGTGGAAAACATTCGTAGCCAACAGGACTTCGGAAATTTTGGGCGCTTTGAATTCGTCACAATGGTTTCATGTGCCGACCAAAGAGAACCCAGCTGACTGTAATGAGTTATGGTTTTCAGGACCATCATTTCTGAAAAACAAATTAATTGAGTACAAGAGGCCAAATGATTTAAAAACAAATTTAGAACAAACTATAAAGGCGCACACAACTGTAGTTCCAGAGCATGTGTTTCTCGAAAATTATTTTAGTCTGCGAAAATTAGTAAGAGTTTTTGCGTATTGTCTTAGAATTTTAAAACGGGAAAAACACGATAGTAAATATTTGAAAGATCACGAAATAGAAGCAGCATTACAACAATACAAATATACAAACTTGTATAATGAAAACACAAATGGATTCATTCACAATAGAATACCAACAATTAAAGGAAAAAGGGTATATTTATTTATTTATTTATTTATTTATTTATTTACACTTTAATGCACAAAAAAGTACATATGGCGGACTTAATGCCGTAGGGCATTCTCTCCCAGTCAACCATTAGGCTAAACAGAGATAGACATTATGGAGGCGGTGCAGCAATAATCAAATAGAGAGGATAAAAGAAATAATAATATATGTAATAAACAATACATAGATATTATATACATACATATATATACATATATAATATATAATAGAATATATATACATACATACATACATACACTGTATACACATAAATACATAAACATATATATATATATATATATATATATATATATATATATATATATATATATATATACAATAGGTTCGTATAAATATTATATATGTCAGAACATATATGAAATATATACGAAAAAGAGAGCTTAGTCAATTCAAACTTGCAACGATTTAATCATATACTTACGGACTTGATTTTTAAAGACGAATTTGTTGGGAGCTTTTTTAATGTCAAGAGGGATGTCGTTCCAGAGTCTGATGGCCACGAGGGCGAAAGAGTGAGATAAATAACCAGTACGGTGTAAAGGAGTGAGTAACTTAAGATTGGCCGAGGAACGGAGAGAAAAATTATGAGAATCTCCCATGTATTGAAATTTAGATTTCAGATACTCGGGAGCACATGGATCGTTCAAAATTGAGAAAAGGGTGCAGAGTATTCTAACATATCTGCGCTGACGGATAGGCAACCAGTTTAACTGTGTACGAAAGGAAGATACATGGTCGTATTTGGTCGTATATGAATTTAAAAACAAGTAAACTAATATCACTCTGTCTTTTTCTCGATAAAAATGGTATCATGCGAATTCGTGGACGACTTGAGAAGTCAGAACTAGATGACCAAGTAAAAAATCCGATAGTCCTACCACATTCAAGTCATTTGACTCATCTTTTAGTCGCAGATGCGCATGAGAAGACACTGCATGGTGGTCCTCAGTTAATGGCAAATTATTTAAGGTCAGCCTATTGGATAATAGGTGCTAGATCTCTAGTTCAACAATATGTTCGCAAATGTGTAACTTGTGCAAAACAGAGAGCTACTGTCAAAAATCAACTGATGGGTGATCTCCCATCGGTTCGATGTACACCAGCAAGACCATTTTTATATAGTGGAGTGGATTATGCTGGACCTGTAAGTATAAGAGCGACCAAAGGACGTGGGTATCGTTCTTACAAGGGCTACATATGCCTTTTCGTTTGCATGTCCACTGGCGCTGTTCACTTAGAGGTCGTAAGTGACATGAGTACACAAGCATTTTTAGCTGCTTTTCGACGATTTGTGTCGCGACGAGGTCACTGCGCTAAATCGTGGAGCGACAACGCCTCCAATTTTGTAGGTGCCTCCAAAGAATTGCAACAGTTGGCATCTATTCAGCCAGTCATAGCAGAATATCTGGAAGCAAACAACACCCAGTGGCATTTTATTCCGCCGCATGCTCCTAATTTCGGTGGTCCATGATTCAATGAACTTGAATCCTTGAACATTAAAAAGCGACGTTGCCACGCAGTGCAAACTATTGGTATTGCGACATATCGACAGCGGTGTCTTTTGTCGGCGACCATAAACAAGCGGCACGAGGCCATGCCACCCGCGTGCAACGTTGTCACTCTTCCAAGGGGTCAAGGTACGTTGTCTAAACAGAGTGTTCACTTTTACTGAATTTATTTTAATATTTATTTTGTTTGAAAATTTCACTTTTTTATTTTACGGGTTTTCATTTAATATTTAATTTTTCTACACTTCTACGGACTAGTATTACTTGTGGTTTCATTTATTGCATATATGTGGGACCCCATTCTGTATATATATACATATATATAATTATATATATATATATATATATATATATATATATATATATATATATATATATATATATATCATCATCATCATCATTACAGCCCTTCACAAGTCCACTGCTGAACATAGGCCTCCCCCAAGTAATGCCACAAATCACGGTCCTGAGCCACCTGCATCCATCGACTTCCTGCATGTCTCACCAGGTCGTCACTCCATCTAGTGGGGGGTCGCCCTACACTACGCTTACCGGTACGAGGCTGCCACTCGAAAACCTTTCTTCCCCATCGGTTATCAGTTCTTCGAGCTATATGGCCGGCACATTGCCACTTCAGCTTACTAATCCGTTGGGCTATGTCGGTCACTCTGGTTTTACTGCGGATATCCTCATTTCTGAGTCTATCACGCAGAGACACTCCGAGCATAGCCCTCTCCATAGCTCGCTTTTAATATTTAATTTTTCTACACTTCTACGGACTAGTATTACTTGTGGTTTCATTTATTGCATATATGTGGGACCCCATTCTGTATATATATACATATATATAATTATATAATTATATATATATATATATATATATATATATATATATATATATATATATATATATAAGTATGTATATGTATATGTATATGCCAGTATATTCCAAATTTATGAAGAAAACATATTTTTGAATTTTAAAAAAGATTTCGTTCTTTTTTTGAGAAATGACGTTGACGTTGTTATGTCAATTTTTATTGTAAAAGGCACTGAGATTATATTTATTTATTTAAAACTTAATATACACAAATGGTATATAATATACATAAATATACATACATACATACATACACATATAAACGCGCAAAGGGCCGCTGCCTGGAGTTCGCCAGGGCGCGTCTGGAGCTGGCGCTGGACGCGACAGCATGCGAACCGCCAGCCGAGCGCGAGGTGCTGCACGACCACCCAGCAGCCCCTCGCATCCATCATCCCACCAGCTGGTTTGGTGTCGGCAGGGTCTTCGCGGGCCCAGCAATCGGCATCCAGCAAGGGCGTTGGACAACCCAGATGAACAGCAACGCATTGCGGGCATATTTTAGGGCGAAAGGGGGAGAAACTGGAGGTTTTGCGTATCGGGCAAGGATGCATCGACTTTTTGCTGAGCTGGAGCCATCTGTAACCGTCACCGAGCAAAACCTGGCAGACCGAGTTCGGTATATCTTGCGCTCAAATACATTTGATGTCACCGAACTCGAACGGCTACGACGTGAGGCTGTTCCTTCATCGGGTGAAAATGCTGCGGCTGAAGATGCGGCGCCACAACTTGCCGAGCAAACGGCAAATGTGGATGCCGCCGTGAATACGCCAGTTGTGGTTGATTCAAACGATGATAGAACAGTCGCCCAGGAACTGGAACTAGAGCAAATGAGGAGTACATTGGAAGAGGCGATTGTGGAAACGCGCAGTACGCCTCTCGAAAATCGACCGCGACTTCCCCGCTTAGCCCTAAGCAAGCGGAATCGGGCTGTCGTGAGGGCTCTGAACCCAATGCTGGTTACCTTTTTGGAAGCCAGCCGGGACCTTTGCGAGACGGACTCAATTCTTTTTGGTGCCGCTCTGGCAGTCTGCCGTATTATAGGCGCCAAACTTTCCACGGCTGGACGCGCTACTGGACAAAGTAGTGCTATCCCAGCCTGGAGAATAAGAATTGAAGAACGTATCGCAAAGGCTAGGGCCCTCATCGGCAGACTGATATGCTTCAGGTCAGGCAATACCAGGCCAAGGATTGTGCGCACCGTCAGGATGGCGTTTACTGGGACAAATGTTAGTTTGTCCCAGCCGGATATAATGCAAAAATTGACGGAGCGCATAGACGACCTGAAGCAAAGAATAGCTGATTGAGGAAAGCGGATTCGGCGATATACCGAGAGGTCGACACGGTTCAACCAGAATCGTCTCTTCCAGAGTGATCAGAAGAGGCTCTATAAATCATTGGAGCGACCAATAGTAAGTGGAACGGGCTCTGCACCAAATCAGGCCGACACGGTCGCATTCTGGCGCAGCCTGTGGTCAGAGCCCGTAAACCACAACGAGGGCCCTTGGACGGAAGTTGTGGCGAGTCAGTGTGCGGATATTACGCCCATGGACCCCGTCATCATAACGCCGGATGACGTAGCTGAGGCGGTCCGTAGGGCCCCGAACTGGAAAAGTCCGGGGCTTGACGGGCTGCATCACTACTGGCTTAAGGGGTTCATGGTGTGTCACGCTGTGCTCGCTCGACAGTTTCAAGAGGCTCTCAACCAGAAGTCGCTCCCAAGCCTCTTCACTACTGGGATCACTCATTTGGTTCCTAAAGATCAGGGTGCCACAGACCCGAGCAAATACCGCCCCATCACGTGTCTACCGACTATGTACAAGACACTAACATCCATTTTGAGCGCGAGAATCGCTCGTCACCTGGACTCAAATCAGGTGATGTCGCGCGCTCAAAATGGATGTCGGGGCGGCGATCGTGGAACCAAAGAACCACTCCTCATTGACGCGGTCATTGGCAAAGTGGTGAAACGCAACCGTCAGAACTTCTCCGCCGCTTGGATTAATTACAGAAAGGCATTTGAATCGGTGCCCCATACATGGCAAAAGAGATTCCTCGAGCTGTACAAGATTGACTGTACAGTTCGAGACTTCCTCAAGCAGTGTATGGGGCAGTGGAGTACGATCCTCTGTCATCTAGGCGAGCGGATGACGGCTGCGGAAAGCCGCATAAGGATAAGAAGGGGTATATTCCAGGGCGACTGTCTGAGTGCAATCTGGCTCTGCCTCTCTTTGAACCCTCTCAGTACTTTACTGGAGGGCTCCGGGAGGGGATTTCAGCTTCGGAAAGGAGGTACAAAAGTGACCCACCTTCTCCATATGGATGATCTCAAATTATTCGCCTCCAGTCGCTCCCATCTTATGGAATTGCTAAACATCACTTGTGAATTTAGCAATTCTATTAGAATGGAGCTGGGGACGGATAAGTGTGCGGTCCTCCATGTTGAAAGGGGAAGAGTTGCTAACTCTGAGGGCATAGACTTATCTATGCCCGTCAACTTAAGGGCCCTTTCCGAGGCTGAAACATACCGATACCTGGGTATGTCACAAAACATCGGTATCGATGAGGCTGGTATGAAACAGTCAGTTTGCGACGTGTTTTATGCACGCTTGACCAAAGTGCTTAACAGCCTTTTGTCCGGTGTGAATAAGACACATGCATATAACGGTTGGGTCATGCCTGTCCTCATGTATACCTTTGGCATACTCAGGTGGAGTCAGACTGAACTTAACGCCCTGGATAGAAAAGTCCGCACTACAATGACGTCCCATAGGATGCATCATCCGAGATCGTCGGTAATGAGGCTGTACTTGCCGCGAAAGCATGGTGGGCGTGGCTTCCTGAGCGCGCTCACCATGCATAATCGCGAAGTGTGCAGCCTCCGTCGTTACTTCCTGGCGAGATCGGGTGATCCATTCTATAATGACGTCATTTCTAGTGATAAAGGACTTACCCCTCAATCCTTAGCCAACGAGCAATGGCAAGACCCGGCAGTACAGAGCATTTCCGACCGGGAGACCGTATGGAAGGAGAAGGAGCTCCATGGGAGGTACTACGGGGCTCTATATGAGCCTCAGGTAGATACAGCCGCCTCCCTCAACTGGCTACGTTTCGGTGACCTCTTCGGGGAAACCGAGGGTTTTGCCTGTGCAATACAGGATCAGGTTATTAAGACCAACAACTATCGGAGATACATCCTAAAGGATGGCACTTAGACATGTCGTCTCCGGTTGTTCGGCGCTTTCTAACTCTGAGTACTTGCACAGGCACAACCTAGTAGCCAGAATTCTACACCAGGAGCTCGCTCTGAAATACGGTCTCGTGGACCGAAAATTGCCGTATTACAAGTACTTGCCGGAAGCCGTGCTCGAAAATGACTGCGCCAGGCTCTACTGGGACCGGGCCATCATCACAGACAGGACTATTCTCGCGAATAAGCCTGATATTGTGCTGATGGACCGGGCACAGTCAAGGATATTTTTGATCGACATTACCATTCCGTATGACGAGAACCTCGTGAAAGCCGAAACAGACAAGCAATCAAAATATCTGGACCTGGCTCACGAGGTGACCGACATGTGGGGTGGTATGCCGACCGAAATTATTCCTGTAGTCGTATCTGCGAATGGGCTAATCCCAGTCAGCCTTTCGGGTCATCTGAGGCGACTGGGACTCCGTGACGGACCGCTCCGGGCTCAAATGCAGAAGGCGGTGCTCCTCGATACCGCCCGCATCGTCCGCCGGTTTCTTTCCCTTTCCCCCTAACCCTCGGCCGTTTGGTCCCCCTGCCGAGGGCTCCCATCTGGTTGGATCTTATTTATTTATGTAGTTTTTGTATTTATTTTATTTTATTGATATTTATGTACATTTATCTTTTCATTTTAATTTATAATTATATATTTATAGAACCCAACCAGGTGAGAAAATTATATAGATACCCCATATAATAATAAATAACTTCTCCGCCGTCTGGATAGACTACAGAAAGGCATTCGACTCGGTTCCCCATACATGGCTAATGAGGGTCCTCGAGCTGTACAATATTGACTGTACAGTTAGAGACTTCCTCGAGCAATGTATGGGGCAGTGAAGTGCGATCCTTTGTCATCTGGGTGAGCGGATGACGGCTGCGAAAAGCCGCATAAGAATCGTTTACTGAATCGATTCCTATCATTTTTAATATAGGTAACGTAAATTACCGTCACACTAAATCTGTACAGTTAAAACAAACTGAAATGGACCGTAACTTAAGGCAATAAGACTTTTAAGAGTGCAGTTTTATTTGTAATATTACTAATTCTGTCATTCAATAAAAATAAAGAAAAATGAAGTTTATTTCAAACACGTTAAAGTCTTTCCGTTCGTGGATTTGTACTGTGACCACAACATTCTTCCGGAATTAGTATATTATATATATATATATATATATATATATATATATATATATATATATATATATATATATATATATATATATATATATATATATATATATATATATATATAAATGGCCTACGGATAATTATTATGTAATGGCTGGATAAGCAAACACAAACATACCGAGTTCTGGGGGTAGGGTCGACTACAAGGTACCGTCAGGGGTATTTACTAGCTTAACTAGTTGACCTGTTGTCCTGCTGATACACTAGAAGGATTGTTGGTAAATAAAACGATCCGCAACAGTGTATGATCTAATTTGGTCTACATTTTTAACTATATTCGGTTATCGGTTCTTCGAGCTATATGGCCGGCCCATTGCCACTTCAGCTTACTAATCCATTGGGCTATGTCGGTCACTCTGGTTTTACTGCGGATATCCTCATTTCTGAGATCACGCAGAGAAACTCCGAGCATAGCCCTCTCCATAGCTCGCTGAGCGACCTTGAGCGTCCTCATACGGCCAGCAGTGAAGGACCACGTCTCTGATCCGTAAGTCATCACTGGCAACACGCACTGGTTGTACATATGTATGTGTGTGTATATGTATATACATATATATATATATATATATATATATATATATATATATATATATATATATATATATATATATACATATATATATATATATATATACATATATATATATATATATATACATATATATATATATATATATATGTGTACATATGTATATGTGTATGTATGTATGTATGTATATTTATGTATATTATATACCACTTGTGTATATGAAGTTTTAAATAACTAAATAAATAAATATAATTTCAGTGCCTTTTAAAATAAAAATTGACATAACAACGTCAACGTCATTTCTCAAAAAAGGAACGAAATCTTTTTTAAAATTCAAAAATATGTTTTCTTCATAAATTTGGAATATACTGGCATATACATATACATATACATACTTATATATATATATATATATATATATATATATATATATATATATATATATATATATATATATATAATGTTGTGGTCACAGTACAAATCCACGAACGGAAAGACTTTAACGTGTTTGAAATAAACTTCATTTTTCTTTATTTTTATTGAATGACAGAATTAGTAATATTACAAATAAAACTGCACTCTTAAAAGTCTTATTGCCTTAAGTTACGGTCCATTTCAGTTTGTTTTAACTGTACAGATTTAGTATGACGGTAATTTACGTTACCTATATTAAAAATGATAGGAATCGATTCAGTAAACGATTCTTATGCGGCTTTTCGCAGCCGTCATCCGCTCACCCAGATGACAAAGGATCGCACTTCACTGCCCCATACATTGCTCGAGGAAGTCTCTAACTGTACAGTCAATATTGTACAGCTCGAGGACCCTCATTAGCCATGTATGGGGAACCGAGTCGAATGCCTTTCTGTAGTCTATCCAGACGGCGGAGAAGTTATTTATTATTATATGGGGTATCTATATAATTTTCTCACCTGGTTGGGTTCTATAAATATATAATTATAAATTAAAATGAAAAGATAAATGTACATAAACATCAATAAAATAAAATAAATACAAAAACTACATAAATAAATAAGATCCAACCAGACGGGAGCCCTCGGCAGGGGAGACCAAACGGCCGAGGGTTAGGGGAAAGGGAAAGAAACCGGCGGACGATGCGGGCGGTATCGAGGAGCACCGCCTTCTGCATTTGAGCCCGGAGCGGTCCGTCACGGAGTCCCAGTCGCCTCAGATGACCCGAAAGGCTGACTGGGATTAGCCCATTCGCAGAGACGACTACAGGAATAATTTCGGTCGGCATACCACCCCACATGTCGGTCACCTCGTGAGCCAGGTCCAGATATTTTGATTGCTTGTCTGTTTCGGCTTTCACGAGGTTCTCGTCATACGGAATGGTAATGTCGATCAAAAATATCCTTGACTGTGCCCGGTCCATCAGCACAATATCAGGCTTATTCGCGAGAATAGTCCTGTCTGTGATGATGGCCCGGTCCCAGTAGAGCCTGGCGCGGTCATTTTCGAGCACGGCTTCCGGCAAGTACTTGTAATACGGCAAATTTCTGTGCAAGTACTTGTAATACGGCAATTTCCGGTCCACGAGACCGTATTTCAGAGCGAGCTCCTGGTGTAGAATTCTGGCTACTAGGTTGTGCCTGTGCAAGTACTCAGAGTTAGAAAGCGCCGAACAACCGGAGATGACATGCCTAAGCGACTCACCGGGATGGCGGCAAGCTTGACAGACGTCGATAATGCCATCCTTTAGGATGTGTCTCCGATAGTTGTTGATCTTAATAACCTGATCCTGTATTGCACAGACAAAACCCTCGGTTTCCCCGAAGATAATATTATTATTATTATTATTAGCAATAAATAATATAAACTTAAAATTAATGTTATTAAATATACAACTAAAAACAACAATGCTTATTTTATATTATATATAACAGCTCTGGATCCCATATGCACAGTGTTCCAGTGCCGCACAACCAGACAATCAAGCCTTCCTAATACAGTACATAGGAGTCCGTTGTCACTGTTTCGTACGCGTCGCATCAGGAAGGCCACTCTCATCCGCACTATTGTATCAAAGCTGTCCATATTAGCCTCAACAAACACACCTGATGCGCAGCAATATCGAGACAGCTCCATCAGCATCCTAAAGCCATTATTGTACTGAACTCGTAGAGCATTTACAGATCCACGAGTATACTTGACCCACAGACTGCAGGTGTAGAATGTTTGGCAGTACGCCTTAAAATGGGTTATCTTGACAGCTTTTGTACACCTTGCAAACCTGCAAGCCAGCATGTTGCACCTCACTGCTAACGCTCTACGTTCTCGTTCAATATCCATGTCGTCAGAGAGGTCCTCTGTAACCTAATGCCCCAGGTATTGAAATTTGCTGACTCTACTTGAAGGTACTACTCCAAGCCTGAACAGTGGGATACCCTTGGGTTCTTTATTCCCTGCCTTGAAAACAAGTAGTTCACTCTTTTTTGGAATTATACCTGAGGCCATGAGCTTCTGCATATCTCTCACATAAATTTATTAATATCTCGAGTGCCCTAATCGAAGGGCTCAGCAGCACCATGTCGTCCGCGTAACTGATGCTGTTTACAAAGTTACCATCTATTGAGCATCCGATACCAGTTCTGCTAAGCTCATCGATCAATGTATTTATATATAGGTTAAAGATCCTCGGTGAAGTTAAGCCTCCCTGTGTTACTCCACACTCCAACATATATTCACTTGAGTATGTGCATGCCCACATTACATTATTTGATTGGTTTTGGTACCAATACCTTAATATATCGACTATCTCCCTAGGCGTGCTCGTTTCCCTCCGAAGCTTATCCCGTAATAGGTTGTACGAGACCAGGTCAAATGCCTTCGACAAGTCCAAAAACAAGCGTAGACAGGCGTTATTCACGTAACATAATACTGGACGGTATGCTTGAGTCGTAAGATTGCAGTTTCAGTGGACAGTTCAGGTCTACAAACTGCGCCTCATGCACCTGCACATGTTTAAAATAATTTTGCGCATCCCAGTATTAAGCGTATCAGCTACGCGTTCAGCCACTTACGTTATTGGTAAAATTGACCCTCCATTTTGACATTCACGATCGAAATAGTTACGAAGGCTTATAATGAACTCACGTGCCTGACTGTTTAGAACAGTTCTCTGCGTACGTTCGGCCATATCGACGAAATCCACAACAAAAGGCATAAACAGAGTTCATTTTAACGAGCAAGGGTCAACACGTAGACAGAGAAACCTATAGACTAATGATCGGCGTGGCCTCGAGTGAGAAAGGATGATAACGAATTTTTAGGTTATACAATAATGTTTATGACTTTTAAACACATTTAGATAAAAATTTTAATTGTTCTAAGATCTGAACTGAACAAGATTCACCAATCTTAAGCTCACAAAACACTTTTTTCTCACTTAAACCAACTTGTAAACTCCTTAAATAGCTACGCTGTTAAAGTCGTTTAGCAAACTGTAGAGTTTGCTAAACAAAAAAACCGGCACGGAGAAAGGGACAAACAATCACACCGCTCTATATCATTTCTATGCAAGACGTATGCATAAATCTATCTTTTTTGTGTGCGAATGCGAAAGAAGGCGTCAATTTGTCTATAGGTTTCTCTGTCTACGGGTCAACAGTACCGCAGTATCAATATCCGTCAGTCAAAACTACATCACAATAGCAGTGCACTCACAGTTTGTACTTTTCGAAGTAACGTCAAGTCGAAACTGCTTTGTTTTGCATGCAGCATTGACGCGAGTGTGCCGGAGGAATTTTCATTTTTTTTTTAATTTTGAATTTCGAAAAACAAATGCCAAGTTGTGCGGTAAATAACTAATCAATAATTATAATCTTATAAAAATAAAAAATGAATGTTCGCCCTACTATATACACCCTAATATGTATACAGTTTAGAAATCAATGTAATAAATAAATTTTGTGTCCTAAAATAATACATTCGATAAATTTTATGACTAACTGCAGGTCACTATTGACAATAAAGAATAGCAATTTGCTCCTTCAAATGCGAAACCGCTACTCTATGTGCGAAACTAGCTTGCTACATATTTATTTATCTATGTGCGAAACCATCGAAACTTCATGAGTGGAGACTGGAGAGCACACTGGAGAGTGGACAAACGTCAAAAGTCAAAACAATAAGTGTGGTTATAAATGTTATAACTTATTAACGATTATGTGTGGAATACTATGTGAAATAAGATATTCAGGATGCAACACAATTGTTGTGCGTATAGAATAGTAATTTATTCATTTAATGTAGTCAAATACAAGAGCGCAATTATGAAGTATTATTTTTCTTCAGGATGCTCAAATATTAAAACGAATAAAGAACCGGGGTCCAGATTGCGTTCACAAAATAGAGTTGAATGTAGGTGATGACCTTCGACTTTTTTTTTGTGGCGCTGTACTATGGATGCAAGGACCAAGCCCTTTTGATCAGCCTGTTGAAAATGATTGTGGAGTTTTACTTTTCAACGGAGATATATTTGATTCCACTTGGGACAGAAATTTAAGTGATACAAAATTAATTATGGATAAACTTAGCAATCAGGTAGGCACCAACTAAATGTGCAAACGACATGTGTTGTTTTATGATAATTATATGACACCAGTGGTAAAATTTAAAAATTTCGTACAACCGGCTTCATACACATTATTATAGATAACTCAAAAACTACTGGTCAGATCTTGATTAAATTCATATGGGACCACATGAGAAGCATCAGCTTCCAAATAAAAAAAGAATCATCAAACTTGATTCATCTAGAAAAAGTTTTGATGTAACACATAAGTACCAAAAAAATATATATTATATAAATATATATATATATATATATATATATATATATATATATATATATATATATATATATATATAATATATATATATAATATATATATATATATTATATGTATATATATATATACACAAGAATTGCTCGTTTAAAGTTTAAACGTTTAAAGTTTTTGTTGCAATATTCTTGGAAGAAATATTATTTTTAATTTATAACTTATGACTAATCCCCTTGCTTATGTTCGTTTTTAAATAAACAAATAATAAAAATAAACTTAATAATAATAATAATAGGTACTTTACACCAAGCACTAGACGCTTGCATAAATTATACACATATCCAGCGAAAGGTGCTATACTTGTACCCTGAAAAGTTGCAAAAATAATATACAGTATAATATGTAACTATAATTTGTATTAAAATGTAATTGAAATTTATATTATGCATTGAAAATTAAAAAGAAATAATATGTGTTCAGGTTTAATTTCTTTTAATAGCTAATCTATAAATCTTTCTTTGTGTATTGTTAATCGCCTTTTTTGAATCAATTTAACATTGTTCCATTTCTAGACATGTTAAACTATGGCTGTCACCTGCACTATGCTACAATGCAATGACTATAGACACTACATTATATATACTTTGTGATAAATATTACACTTTGTATTGTAGAGCTATACAAACACTAAAAGCCATACTCGTTACTTCAAATACTAATTGAGTAGTATGAAATTAATATTGTAAAAGTATGATGGTTTATCACTAGGGCCCAAGGTACTTACTCTGCTTTCGCTCTGTCTATGCATGTTGTAATTATATTTATAATATTGATTAAAAATATGATTCTCAAAAAAGACACAAATAAAGATGTTTGACTACTTACTTTACTTGATACTATTATATTTCTAAAAGGATTCACCCTGGCTTCGCATGGGTGATTTCTGGATCTCGACAACAGCGCTACCTAGGGGATCCAATTATGAATCTAAACCATTCTTAAATCTTCTCATTTTGAAAGAAAAATCTCCATCGTTTAACTGATGATTCTCTGCCAATGTTAAGGTTGACAAATACAAGAGATTACACAAAAAAAAAGGAGAACTGTTAAAGTATATTTTGATTACTAGCTTTAGAGGCCATTTTGTGCATAACTTATGAAGTTGAGATACCTGAAAAGTAAGTAAACACCACAAGACTAACATTCTTAAATCAACTTAATCACACACATAAAATTTCATCTAAATCGGTCCAGCCATTTAGTATGAATTAAGTCACATGCACACAGACAGAACAATTGTATATATAAAGATATATCTATTTCAGGTAGAATATTCTGAGGAACTATTAATAAACCACTTGAAGTCACTTAAAGGTCCATTTAGCTTAATTTATTATGATAAAGTGAACTATGATTTATATTTCACAAGGGATAGGATTGGCAGAACATCTTTATTATTTCATCAAACAGAAAACACATTGGTACTGAGCAGTGTATTGGGTAAATAATTGTTAGTAATTTTTGTTTGAGTTGTTTTTTATTTAACTAAAAATGTGATTTCTTACCGGTATTTAAATAATTGTTTTCAGGAAGAAAGTATAGCTGTACAGAAGTACCAGCTACAAATATTCATAAATTAAATTTAAAAACTAAAGAGATAATACTTTATCCCTGGACAAACAAAGGTGAAAAAAAAGAAAGTTATTTACATGACTGGTTGAGAGAAATTGAAAATAAACAGAGTTTACCGGATGATCAATACACATTTGAATTTAATTCAACCATTGATCTTACTGATAAGGTATAAAAAATTAGTAATTAGGTAATATTTTTATTATCTACTAGCTGGTACCAGGCGCGTTTAATAGTGTTTATTATGTAAAATATAAGAAACAAGGCATTACATCTTAGTTTTCACAGGTGACAATGTGTCTGCGTTTTGATTCGTTCTTGAGGACAGGTGGGCTGTGTGCTCATTTGTAAATAAGTTTATTAAATATTGTATCAAGGATTGTCTAAATTTTAGAAAGTAATAAAAACTGGAAAGCTGGGCTGTGTGCTCATTTGCCACACTTACCCTATAACAGAAAACCTAAATAAGTTTATTAAATATTGTATCAAGGTTTTTTTTAAATTTTAGAAAGTAAAAACTTGAAAGTAATATGTAATTTCACCCAAGTTTAACAACCCCTGGATTATTACATTATTTATTTGTAGTTAACAGCTACCACTAACCATATTCATATTTATTTTTACAGGATGATTTTATTAAAGCTATAGAGTCAGCAGTGATTAAAAATGGTGGTAAATTGCCAGTAATGAAAAATATAATAAAAATTCCTTCAATAAAAGAAGTTGTTCAAAATGTCACGAAGCTGTTGGAAAATAGTGTTAAAATTCGTCTCGAAACACAACCAAACAAATGTAAAAATTGTATAAAATTAAAAGTCACAAAGTGTAAACACTGCACAGTTGGTATTTTATTTTCTGGTGGCCTAGATTGTACGATTCTGGCCTTATTAGCGGATAAATATGTGGACAAAGACCAACCAATAGATTTATTTAATGTTGCATTTAATATAGGTAACAATTCATCTTTTGATGTACCCGACAGAATAACGGGTAGACAGTCCTATGACGAACTTAAAAGTATCTGTACCACAAGGTAATTTAATATTTTATACCTTTCTGTATATCTTAATTAATTTTTAAGTCCAACTAAGGAAAAAAATCATTGCAAAACTTGTCTGTGGCAAACATGTAAATTCGAAGAAACTCAAATTGGATTTCTTGTATGCATGCAGCCTAGTACAACTCCAGATGAAATGAAAGAGAAATATAATACAAAATTGTGAAATAATTTGGAAAATATCTACGATTGCATTGTTCTTTATAATATAATTGGAGACTTGATTACTAACATTATAAAAAATTGTTATTACGTTGGAGTTGATGAATCCCATACAATTTTATTTTAGTAGTGTTAATTTATTATACTATTTCTGAATTAAGTTAAAGAAAAAAAAGATTTTAGAACATTAATTGAAGCTCATATAATAGTCATAAATAATGTTGACAGGAAACCCGAATAACCCAAAAAACTTAAAATTGATGGGATGACCTATGTGTTTTAGTTCACCTTCCTTTGGGAACCTGTGCATTTTGATCTCTCGCAAAGGCTGTCCGAGGGAATTTCTGTAAGCCATCATTTTCATCTCTGCACAGGGAGGACAACTCACTGCCTCACGCCGCAAAAGAAAGCCGACCTTTTAGGCTCCCTTTTTGCCTCCAACTCGACTCTTGATGACGGTGGGAATACATCGCCGACAGTAGCGCTGTGTGAATGCTCCTCTCCCTGGACATTCACACATCCAGTGGGCCTGACGGAATCCCCCCAATTGCCCTGAGCACATGTGCTCCAGAGTTCGCACCGGTTCTAACGTATCTTTTCCGGTACTACTACTCCCTAGGCGTAGTCTCGAATTCATGAAAGACAGCTTTCGTGCACCCGATTCCTAACAAATATAACCGCTCTGATCCGTCCAACTAAAGACCTATTGCCGTCACCTTATTATCGAAAATAATGGAGTCTATTATTAACTGCCAGCTCATGCAGTACCTTGAGGAGCACCAGCTTATTAGTGACTGCTAGTACGGTTTCCATCGAGGTCATTCAGCTGGTGATCTTGTTTACCTAACACACCAATTGGGCTCAGGCGGTCGAGTCCAAGAGGAAGGCATTGGCCGTTAGTTTGGATATAGCGAAGGCCTTCGATCGGATCTGGCACAGAGCGCTGCTATCGAAGCTCCCTTCCTAAGGGTTTCCCGAGAAATCACAAGTTTTTTTTTTGCTAATCGGAGCATCAAGGTCGTAGTAGACGGTACATGCTCTGATTACAAGCCCATGAATACTGGTGTTTCACAAGATTGCAGGCTATCACCATTGCTGTTTCTTCTGCATATCATAAATAACATGTTGCAAACTGATAACATTCATTACTATGCGGGCGACAGCATTGGTGATGCTTTATACAGCGGCAGTGACAATATTTCTCGGGAAAACGTCGCCGAGTACAACGCCAAGTCCGTCGGCGACAACAAACTTGTGTCTGAAGTCGAGACTTTGTTGAACCAAGTCTAGAATTCTGGAAAATTAAATTTACCCTAGTTCAGTTCCCAGAAAATACAAGTTTGCGCGTTTACTGCTAAAAAGAACCCCTTTGTCGTATCTCCACAGTTTCAGAGCACTCATATTGTTGCCTCAGCCAGTATCGGAATCCTCGGTGTCGACATATCGAATGACGTGGCGTTTTGTGGTCAATTGGAAGAGAAGTCCAAATTGGCCTCTAAAAATCTCAGTGTGCTCAGTAGAGCGGGACAGTATTTCATGCTGGCTCATCGCCGGCAACTGTTACAAAGCACAGGTTCGGCCTCGAGGAATACAGCTCCTTCCATAAGGCCGGTAACGCACCTGTAATTCCCCTGGTGTTGCATTTGTTGATGGGCGGCGGTAGTCGCTTACCATCAGGTGACCGCATGCTCGTTTGTCCCCTCTCGTATAAAAAAATGTCTTCCATTGGATTATCAACCAATTTAAAAATCATGCTTGGAATGAAACAATATAAAATCCTTGATAATGAATAATAAATTCACAAAAAATAGCTGTAGGCCAATTAATCATGGCATGACATATGCTTTTGTTACATAAACTTTTATATAATAACCATTCAGTTAGTTAGATAGATTAGATAGATAAAAGTTCAGAAAAAGAGCTTCATGTTTTTATTTTTCTGTTCAGGCTTAACTACTTATTTTATGGAAAATATGAAATACGATTTATAATAAAACTAATTTAAAATTTCCTTATCATGTTACTTCTGAAAATTAATTATCGACATTCATATTCACATGGCAGTACACATATATTTATGTTTTCCATATTGCAATTCTTTAACACTAATTTAGGAACCCGTTTTTTTGCACATGTTAATTATCATGTATGTATTATCTAACATATTCAAATAATAAACATATTAACATGACAACAGACAGTGGGTGTTCAAAGAAGTAAATGTACCAAAAGAAGAATTGGAAAAATTCCAAAACTCAACCATTGCAGATCTAGTGTTTCCGAGAAATACTATTTTGGATGAAAGCCTGGGAACAGCATTATGGTTTGCAGCTAGAGGACAAGGCTGTGACTCTTCATCATGCAGGGTAAAGTTGTTAATTTTATCGCCTAGAAATGTTTCATAACCTCAGTGTTATAAAGGTAGTATTTAATTTATCTAACTTTGTGAAAGAGTATAGCTAATTGTCTTATTCTTTTTTTTAATGATTTTTTCACCATGACAAACAAACACAGTCCACCTAACGGTATGCGGTTGCTGTGGCCCATAGACATCTGCATCTACCCTGTGAGTACTAAGATGGAATGCCTCGTTTCCAGCAAAAAGTGTCCGGTTCTCTACACTCACCATACGAAACAGCTGCGTTAAGCTGCTATTTCGCGCTGGTATTATGTGAGTATGGTTCTTCCCCGGTCGGGGAAGGACCGGGACCGGGATGCAAAAACATGCTAATATAGCTGCAGCATGGCTCTACCACGTACAAAATAACAATCCTTTAGGGAAAAACAATTGATTTTTACCTATTATGCTGCAGCTACACTAACGAGAAACGTCGATACCCATAAACGCAACAATTATTGCCTTAAATTTAACGCGATAAAGTGAGTGGCTACACTTGAGCGGTCAACGTCATTTCAATTTCAATGCTGTTGAACGGCGTTAAAGTTGCCATTGAATAGCGTTAAATGTTTTTAAAGTTAAATGTTCCTTGAATTTCAAGCAAGATGGACGTTCACGCAGCTACTCTATATTTGATGACTGTAAATTTTATTATATGCATATATTTTATCATTGATGCAATTTTATTAAAATTGCAAATAAATACAAAAAAGCAGCAACCTGGAAGTCAATGACAAAATAGAGGTTTTCGTTCCACGATCACTTTGAACCATCTTATATCGTATTGTATACTTAGCACTGTGTTTAATGTGTGATTACTTTCATATACGCCTCGTAGGAAACTATCCATCGTTTCGAATGCGAACCAATTAGTTGTGTACACGTCCTTTGTGCCAGCACCGGACTTCAAAGACTTTTTACACTTGTTCAAATGGGTTCTATAATAACCCATTAGGCTTTCCTTCTTCTATTTAATTTCTTCAATAAATGTTTGAAAAGGTAACAGTTGCATAATTCGTCGCCAAGGATCATTTTGCGATGTACGATTTTCAAAACTATTAAGTCTCGGATCCCACAGACATGGCTCTGTTTGCAGGATCTCGAGAAATGTTGTAACTTTTTCATTATTCCACTCCATCGCAGCCATACGTGCAACTCCGTTGCACTCACCGTGCACAATGAGACAAACTTAGTGTGGCCGCTTCAACGCGATAATTCGTGCGTTAATCCTTTCATGTACCGCCACTCGAGTTATCGCCAAACGGGAAATGGCATTGTTGATGTCGTTGTCAAATTATCGCGTTAATTCATGGCCACACCTACATTCAACGTCCATCAACGCGATAATAAACGGCATTTCTCGTTAGTGTGTCCCGACCATTAGTGTTTACTTATTATTTGTCGTGTATTTGCATTGGGTAATGATAATATATACAGACTACCCAGAGTAGTATCTACTCCAGGATCTTGCTGGCCCATCTGTTGATTCTTCGAGGTATAAACAATTATTTTTATATATAAAAACCCTTTTTTATATATAAATCATTAATCACAAGATACATTACTTGCACGCCAAAACTGAAGCTTCCGAATATGTTCAATTAGCCACTCCAACCCTTGGCTAACAAATATAAGGATACGATTACGTAAGCTTAAAGAAAAGGAAAACAATAGATAAGAACATGAAGAGTGGGAGAGAACGAAGTTAAATGTTAATAATACATTAAAATGCGTATGTGTGCTGTGCAGGGTCGGAACATTTTTTCGATGGTTTTGTGGTCATATAAAACCTATCCATAAAAATATCATTGTGTATAAATAGCTGGTCAACTTCATTTACTGATTTGTTGGGTTCTGTCAGTTTTATTGCGGATATCATCCATACGCCGCCACTGCTAGATATAATTAATTATTACAATAATAATATATATGTTAACACAATATGTTTACAGGTACTCCTGCTAGGATCTGGGGCTGATGAGTTATTTGGAGGGTATCTAAGGCACAGAAAAGCATTACAAAGGCAAGGTTGGTTAGGATTGGCCAAAGAACTGCAGCTGGACTGGAATAGAATATCATTTAGAAACCTAGCGCGAGACAACAGAGTTATATGTGATCACGGTCGTCAGCCAAGAATGCCATATTTGGATGAAGATTTCATTGATTTTGTCTTAAATTTGAAACCATGGTTAAGGTAATCCAGATCACTGTCAGTTTACAGTTAAGTTTAATTGCAAACAACTTCACTTGGAGAAAAGAGTAGTGGTAGCTCGGGGGCTAAGTGCTCACTGTAAATTTCACAGTATGCGAGCAATCCTGGTACGATGCCCGCCGACCACCAATGACAATGTTAATTGCAATTAGCTCAGGGGCTAAGCGCTCACTGTAAATTTCACAGTATGCGAGCAATCCTGGTACGATGCCCGCCGACCACCAATGACAATGTTAATTGCAATTAGCTCAGGGGCTAAGCGCTCACTGTAAATTTCACAGTATGCGAGCAATCCTGGTACGATGCCCGCCGACCACCAATGACAATGTTAATTGCAATTAGCTCAGGGGCTAAGCGCTCACTGTAAATTTCACAGTATGCGAGCAATCCTGGTACGATGCCCGCCGACCACCAATGACAATGTTAATTGCAATTAGCTCAGGGGCTAAGCGCTCACTGTAAATTTCACAGTATGCGAGCAATCCTGGTACGATGCCCGCCGACCACCAATGACAATGTTAATTGCAATTAGCTCAGGGGCTAAGCGCTCACTGTAAATTTCACAGTATGCGAGCAATCCTGGTACGATGCCCGCCGACCACCAATGACAATGTTAATTGCAATTAGCTCAGGGGCTAAGCGCTCACTGTAAATTTCACAGTATGCGAGCAATCCTGGTACGATGCCCGCCGACCACCAATGACAATGTTAATTGCAATGAGCTCAGGGGCTAAGCGCTCACTGTAAATTTCACAGTATGCGAGCAATCCTGGTACGATGCCCGCCGACCACCAATGACAATGTTAATTGCAATTAGCTCAGGGGCTAAGCGCTCACTGTAAATTTCACAGTATGCGAGCAATCCTGGTACGATGCCCGCCGACCACCAATGACAATGTTAATTGCAATTAGCTCAGGGGCTAAGCGCTCACTGTAAATTTCACAGTATGCGAGCAATCCTGGTGCGATGCCCGCCGACCACCAATGACAATGTTAATTGCAATTAGCTCAGGGGCTAAGCGCTCACTGTAAATTTCACAGTATGCGAGCAATCCTGGTACGATGCCCGCCGACCACCAATGACAATGTTAATTGCAATTAGCTCAGGGGCTAAGCGCTCACTGTAAATTTCACAGTATGCGAGCAATCCTGGTACGATGCCCGCCGACCACCAATGACAATGTTAATTGCAATTAGCTCAGGGGCTAAGCGCTCACTGTAAATTTCACAGTATGAGAGCAATCCTGGTACGAAGCCCGCCGACCACCAATGACAATGTTAATTGCAATTAGCTCAGGGGCTAAGCGCTCACTTTAAATTTCACAGTATGCGAGCAATCCTGGTACGATCCCCGCCGACCACCAATGACAATGTTAATTGCAATTAGCTCAGGGGCTAAGTGCTCACTGTAAATTTCACAATATGCGAGCAATCCTGGTACGATGCCCGCCGACCACCAATGACAATGTTAATTGCAATTAGCTCAGGGGCTAAGCGCTCACTGTAAATTTCACAGTATGCGAGCAATCCTGGTACGATCCCCGCCGACCACCAATGACAATGTTAATTGCAATTAGCTCAGGGGCTAAGCGCTCACTGTAAATTTCACAGTATGCGAGCAATCCTGGTACGATCCCCGCCGACCACCAATGACAATGTTAATTGCAATTAGCTCAGGGGCTAAGTGCTCACTGTAAATTTCACAGTATGCGAGCAATCCTGGTACGATCCCCGCCGACCACCAATGACAATGTTAATTGCAATTAGCTCAGGGGCCAAGCGGTTACTGTAAATTTCACAGTATGCGAGCAATCCTGGTACGATCCCCGCCGACCACCAATGACAATGTTAATTGCAATTAGCTCAGTGGCTAAGCGCTCACTGTAAATTTCACAGTATGCGAGCAATCCTGGTACGATCCCCGCCGACCACCAATGACAATGTTAATTGCAATTAGCTCAGGGGCTAAGCGCTCACTGTAAATTTCACGGTATGCGAGCAATCCTGGTACGATCCCCGCCGACCACCAATGACATTGTTAATTGCAATTACCTCAGGGGCTAAGCGCTCACTGTAAATTTCACAGTATGCGAGCAATCCTGGTACGATGCCCGCCGACCACCAATGACAATGTTAATTGCAATTAGCTCAGGGGCTAAGCGCTCACTGTAAATTTCACAGTATGCGAGCAATCCTGGTACGATGCCCGCCGACCACCAATGACAATGTTAATTGCAATTAGCTCAGGGGCTAAGCGCTCACTGTAAATTTCACAGTATGCGAGCAATCCTGGTACGATGCCCGCCGACCACCAATGACAATGTTAATTGCAATTAGCTCAGGGGCTAAGCGCTCACTGTAAATTTCACAGTATGCGAGCAATCCTGGTACGATGCCCGCCGATCACCAATGACAATGTTTATTGCAATTAGCTCAGGGGCTAAGCGCTCACTGTAAATTTCACAGTATGCGAGCAATCCTGGTACGATGCCCGCCGACCACCAATGACAATGTTAATTGCAATTAGCTCAGGGGCTAAGCGCTCACTGTAAATTTCACAGTATGCGAGCAATCCTGGTACGATTCCCGCCGACCACCAATGACAATGTTAATTGCAATTAGCTAAGGGGCTAAGCGCTCACTGTAAATTTCACAGTATGCGAGCAATCCTGGTACGATGCCCGCCGACCACCAATGACAATGTTAATTGCAATTAGCTCAGGGGCTAAGCGCTCACTGTAAATTTCACAGTATGCGCGCAATCCTGGTACGATGCCCGCCGACCACCAATGACAATGTTAATTGCAATTAGCTCAGGGGCTAAGCGCTCACTGTAAATTTCACAGTATGCGAGCAATCCTGGTACGATGCCCGCCGACCACCAATGACAATGTTAATTGCAATTAGCTCAGGGGCTAAGCGCTCACTGTAAATTTCACAATATGCGAGCAATCCTGGTACGATGCCCGCCGACCACCAATGACAATGTTAATTGCAATTAGCTCAGGGGCTAAGTGCTCACTGTAAATTTCACAGTATGCGAGCAATCCTGGTACGATGCCCGCCGACCACCAATGACAATGTTAATTGCAATTAGCTCAGGGGCTAAGCGCTCACTGTAAATTTCACAGTATGCGAGCAATCCTGGTACGATCCCCGCCGACCACCAATGACAATGTTAATTGCAATTAGCTCAGGGGCTAAGCGCTCACTGTAAATTTCACAGTATGCGAGCAATCCTGGTACGATCCCCGCCGACCACCAATGACATTGTTAATTGCAATTAGCTCAAGGGCTAAGCGCTCGCTGTAAATTTCACAGTATGCGAGCAATCCTGGTACGATCCCCGTCGACCACCAATGACATTGTTAATTGCAATTAGCTAAGGGGCTAAGCGGTTACTGTAAATTTCACAGTATGCGAGCAATCCTAGTACGATCCCCGCCGACCACCAATGACATTGTTAATTGCAATTACCTCAGGGGCTAAGCGCTCACTGTAAATTTCACAGTATGCGAGCAATCCTGGTACGATGCCCGCCGACCACCAATGACAATGTTAATTGCAATTAGCTCAGGGGCTAAGCGCTCACTGTAAATTTCACAGTATGCGAGCAATCCTGGTACGATGCCCGCCGACCACCAATGACAATGTTAATTGCAATTAGCTCAGGGGCTAAGCGCTCACTGTAAATTTCACAGTATGCGAGCAATCCTGGTACGATGCCCGCCGACCACCAATGACAATGTTAATTGCAATTAGCTCAGGGGCTAAGCGCTCACTGTAAATTTCACAGTATGCGAGCAATCCTGGTACGATGCCCGCCGACCACCAATGACAATGTTAATTGCAATTAGCTCAGGGGCTAAGCGCTCACTGTAAATTTCACAGTATGCGAGCAATCCTGGTACGATGCCCGCCGACCACCAATGACAATGTTAATTGCAATTAGCTCAGGGGCTAAGCGCTCACTGTAAATTTCACAGTATGCGAGCAATCCTGGTACGATGCCCGCCGACCACCAATGACAATGTTAATTGCAATTAGCTCAGGGGCTAAGCGCTCACTGTAAATTTCACAGTATGCGAGCTATCCTGGTACGATCCCCGCCGACCACCAATGACAATGTTAATTGCAATTAGCTCAGGGGCTAAGCGCTCACTGTAAATTTCACAGTATGCGAGCAATCCTGGTACGATGCCCGCCGACCACCAATGACAATGTTAATTGCAATTAGCTCAGGGGCTAAGCGCTCACTGTAAATTTCACAGTATGCGAGCAATCCTGGTACGATCCCCGCCGACCACCAATGACAATGTTAATTGCAATTAGCTCAGGGGCTAAGCGCTCACTGTAAATTTCACAGTATGCGAGCAATCCTGGTACGATCCCCGCCGACCACCAATGACAATGTTAATTGCAATTAGCTCAGGGGCTAAGTGCTCACTGTAAATTTCACAGTATGCGAGCAATCCTGGTACGATGCCGGCCGACCACCAATGACAATGTTAATTGCAATTAGCTCAGGGGCTAAGCGCTCACTGTAAATTTCACAGTATGCGAGCAATCCTGGTACGATCTCCGCCGACCACCAATGACAATGTTAATTGCAATTTGCTCAGGGGCTAAGCGCTCACTGTAAATTTCACAGTATGCGAGCAATCCTGGTACGATCCCCGCCGACCACTAATGACATTGTTAATTGCAATTAGCTCAGGGGCTAAGCGCTCACTGTAAATTTCACAGTATGCGAGCAATCCTGGTACGATCCCCGCCGACCACCAATGACATTGTTAATTGCAATTAGCTCAAGGGCTAAGCGCTCGCTGTAAATTTCACAGTATGCGAGCAATCCTGGTACGATCCCCGTCGACCACCAATGACTTTGTTAATTGCAATTAGCTCAGGGGCTAAGCGGTTACTGTAAATTTCACAGTATGCGAGCAATCCTAGTACGATCCCCGCCGACCACCAATGACATTGTTAATTGCAATTACCTCAGGGGCTAAGCGCTCACTGTAAATTTCACAGTATGCGAGCAATCCTGGTACGATGCCCGCCGACCACCAATGACAATGTTAATTGCAATTAGCTCAGGGGCTAAGCGCTCACTGTAAATTTCACAGTATGCGAGCAATCCTGGTACGATGCCCGCCGACCACCAATGACAATGTTAATTGCAATTAGCTCAGGGGCTAAGCGCTCACTGTAAATTTCACAGTATGCGAGCAATCCTGGTACGATGCCCGCCGACCACCAATGACAATGTTAATTGCAATTAGCTCAGGGGCTAAGCGCTCACTGTAAATTTCACAGTATGCGAGCAATCCTGGTACGATGCCCGCCGACCACCAATGACAATGTTAATTGCAATTAGCTCAGGGGCTAAGCGCTCACTGTAAATTTCACAGTATGCGAGCAATCCTGGTACGATGCCCGCCGACCACCAATGACAATGTTAATTGCAATTAGCTCAGGGGCTAAGCGCTCACTGTAAATTTCACAGTATGCGAGCAATCCTGGTACGATGCCCGCCGACCACCAATGACAATGTTAATTGCAATTAGCTCAGGGGCTAAGCGCTCACTGTAAATTTCAGAGTATGCGAGCTATCCTGGTACGATCCCCGCCGACCACCAATGACAATGTTAATTGCAATTAGCTCAGGGGCTAAGCGCTCACTGTAAATTTCACAGTATGCGAGCAATCCTGGTACGATGCCCGCCGACCACCAATGACAATGTTAATTGCAATTAGCTCAGGGGCTAAGCGCTCACTGTAAATTTCACAGTATGCGAGCAATCCTGGTACGATCCCCGCCGACCACCAATGACAATGTTAATTGCAATTAGCTCAGGGGCTAAGTGCTCACTGTAAATTTCACAGTATGCGAGCAATCCTGGTACGATGCCCGCCGACCACCAATGACAATGTTAATTGCAATTAGCTCAGGGGCTAAGCGCTCACTGTAAATTTCACAGTATGCGAGCAATCCTGGTACGATCCCCGCCGACCACCAATGACAATGTTAATTGCAATTAGCTCAGGGGCTAAGCGCTCACTGTAAATTTCACAGTATGCGAGCAATCCTGGTACGATCCCCGCCGACCACTAATGACATTGTTAATTGCAATTAGCTCAGGGGCTAAGCGCTCACTGTAAATTTTACAGTATGCGAGCAATCCTGGTACGATCCCCGCCGACCACCAATGACATTGTTAATTGCAATTAGCTCAGGGGCAAGTGCTTACTGTGAATTTCGCAGTATGCGAGCAATCCTGGTACGATTCCCGCCGACCACCAATGACATTGTTAATTGCAATTAGCTCAGGGGCAAGTTCTCACTGTGAATTTCACAGTATGCGAGCAATCACTCTCTCTCAAGCGAAGGCCTCTGCCAAGGTGCGCCACTTAGCCCGATATTCGGCTACACGCTTCCAGTTTCTACCAGCCACATTGCGCAGATCGTCGCTACATCTGGTCAGGGGTCGTCCACATTACGTATACCTAGACTCCTATATATATACTATAGAAACTCCACTTCATAACTCGTCTACTCCACCGGTTGTCACTTCTGCGGCTGACGTGACCAGCCCATTGCCACTTCAGCTTACAAACACGGAAGACTATGTCAGTAATCTTGCTTCTCCGTCAGATTTCGAATTTGGTCTACCAGAGAAACTCCGAGCATAGCTCTTTCCATTGCTTGCTGAGTGACTTTGAGCTTTTGCAGTAGCCGTATCGTCAGTGTTTACGTTTCGGCACCATAAGTGAGTACGGGCAAAACGCACTGGTTGAACATTTTTGTCTTTAGACTTTGTGGTATGGGCGGCGAGAAAACCCGACGGAGCTTTCTAAATGCTGCCCAGCATAACTGAATCCCCCGATCGGATTCCTTCTCGAAGTTATTCTTATCAAGCTGCAATATTTGCCCGAGAATATACCTATATTTCTGGACAACTTCGAGAATTTCACCATCAACAGTAACTGGAACTGGCATGACGTAATCGTTGAACATAACTTTTGTCTTGTTCAGATTCATGCACAGACCAACACGTCGGGAGGATTCATTCAGTCTGTTCCGCATGTCCTAAAGTTTCTGCAGCGATACTGCCATGACGACGATATCATCAGCAAAGCCTACGTGTGATATGTACTCATCGTTAATCGTTTCTAGTCTAGCGTCTTAAAAACATCTTCCAGTGCATTTGTAACTTAAACCGAGAGAGTCTCTTAGAGAAAAATTTAAAGAAATAAATATATTAACTTTGGCCTCTCAGTATATCGACGAAAATTTAATGTATATTCACAAAAATAAAGGTAGTTTTTGTAAAAAAGTGACACACTCTGTAAACACTAGGAACAAGCAAACAAAGTCAACCAAATATAAGATATACCTTTTGACGTTTCACATTAATCATTCCGCAATAACTTTGCACATGCGTACTCACACGATTTAAAATAACCTTTTTAGTAAATTCGAAGAATTATGAAGTTATCTATATTTAATTACCACGTGTATAGTTTTTATCACTTAGGTATTTAAATTCGATTCTTTCAAACAAAGCAAAATATTTAAAAAATTACCAGTATCAACTTTTTTACTTAACGTCGTTTCAATTATATGTCCCTATGTGTACTGTTTGGATACTATGTGTTTGGATGATTAAAATTCATTGTTATGCGAATAATCGGCAAAAATATTCAAATAATCGGGAAAAAATGCAAATAATCCAATCATTTTTTTAAATGTATTACTTGTTTAATTAAAATTTTATTTTTAAAATTCCTTAAATTATCAGACTCATACGTCGATTTTCGAGCACTAGATTCATGATTTTGTCGATGTTTTCTTTGGTCGTAGCGGTTGAAGGTCTACCAGAACGAGGCAAGTCTACTACTACTTCTCGGCCTTCTTTAAAAGCCTTATACCATTCATAAGCCCTTGTTTTCGATATACACGATTCGCCGTAGGTATTTCGCAACATTTTTAGTAATTCACCACATGAAATATCATTCGAAACACAAAATTTAAGGCACACTCATTGTTTAACAATATTTTCCATTGTAAAAATCGCCGGGAACTCAAAACTATGACCAACAAAAAGTGTAGTTTAAAACAAATTAAATGACAGATCCCGCTCAAACTTTGCGCGCTAAATCAGTACAGTGCTACCAACATGCAGTAAAAAAATTAGAACGACCTCTTTTACGCGGGTCTTTTTATTGACATATTCCCGATACTTTTTACACAGAGTAGTACTCTTCTTCTTGTGTCAAAAATTTAAAAATATTTCTTGACAAGGAACTTAAATCTAAATTCAATAGTTACTAAATATAAAAAGTATGTACAGAAAGTTGTATGTCGTAGTCACATATTTATCACTTTCTAAAACATGCTTCGAACATACATCGCTTCCTTGGGTCAGCTTGAAGAATTCTTCGAACCTTTGACATGCTATGACTGATATCCATTCTGCACACCTAACTGGATCTCGAGGAAAGCTGAAAAATTAAAAATAAAATCTCACATCTTTAATTTTACTACATATTCATAATTAAGTCTATAAAATGTCACTATAATATTTAGAGAAACTATAAAGAAGTCTCATTATCTCATTAAACAAAAAAAACAATCATACTTTAATAATAATAAAATAATAACGTCTCCAACAAATGGAACAGAGTCAACGCACATACCTCGAACAATTATGACTTATTTTATTAAGACTTAATTTAAAAGAATGTTTTACGGAGATTTCTTGACAAAATATAAGTATTTACAATACAGTGATAAAAATCAAATAATGATAATATTAATACGTACCGAAATTAGGAAATTCCATCCTTTTTTTAGCGTCCTGGATGTGTGATTTTTACACTTTTTAAATGAGTACTGAGGCATATTTACCGTCGGAGCGTTTGAATGTAACTAGATTAAAAGCGCACCCAATTGTTCGAATGGGTGCTCATTCGGTGAGGTCGTTTTTTGTCACTGATTGTGTATCTAGTTTTATTAGTGATCGATGTGTGTAGGCAAAAAACTCATATGAATACTCAATCACAAGACCGCGCTGAAAAAAACTACTACGTAATTTCAATCTCCCGCCATTTTGGGAGCTTACTGTGCGTAATTCTGTGTTTGTCTTCTTATTTTGTGACTCGGCTTTATTTTTTGGACTGTTTCTTCTAATTCGTTTAAACATGTGCCCATGTCACTAAGGATGTTTGGGCAAAAGTGGTAGAAAAACAAAAAATTGATTATGAATGACTTTGAAAGAGACATTTATTTTGACGACATTATTGAAAATCAAATAATAATTAATCTAAATCAACGACAATTAAACTAGTTGTACTGAAAGTGATTGAATAAATTAATTTTAATCTAGTTTTAATCTTAAATTTTTATAACTTTGCCACTAGAAATAAGCAGTAACAACAAATACGAAGAAAATGATAAATCTTGTGTTTTAAATAATCCGTTTTTAATTTATTCTGGTATTATACACACCAAACTGTAAATGATTAACAACTCTAAATAATCGATATCGACTTTTTTAAGAATCGAATATTATACGTTCCTATTTTTGGTTGGCATGCTTGGTGCAATAATTCTGACAGCTGTCGAAACTTATTTCTTAAATTTGGTTGACTATAGTGATACCAGTTTCTCGACGCCACAGAGTTAATATTTCATTCTTGGGGCAATGTACGCTATTACAACAAAGTTTCAAAAAATATAAAATATACAAGATCTTTCTACTACCAAGCTTAAATATTTAAGTAATAATAAATGAATACATGGTGGATAATACATGGTGGATATAACCCCTGGGAATGAGGTGGTCGCTTCCAAACTGTTTCTAAAATAAATACTTAAAATAAATTTTATAAATATTTTGTGACCATATATTATTAAAAATACTATTACAAAAAATTTCAGAAAATATACAAGATCTTTCTATTACCAAGTTTAAATATTTAATATAAAAATGGTTATTATAATATAAATGAATACATGGTTGATTATAACCCCTTGGGAATGAGGTGATCGCTTCCAAGCTGTTTCTAAAATAAATTTTGTAAATATTTTGTGACCGTTCACATTGTAAAATTTATTTTAAAAAAGTCCCGCTGGGTTTCTTGCTGGTTCTTCCCAGGACAGAGGTTTTTTTCGAACTAGTGGTAAATTAAAACATTACTTTCAATAAGAATTACATGTAATATATATTGAATAAAAAATTACAATCAATCAATTTAAATAATTGCGTGGAAAAATGTAGATTATGATATAATGCAAAATAAATATAGCGCATATAAACTGCCAAAAACGTATGCTCCAACAAGTGGTAAAATTAAAATTTTTGTACAACCGGCTTAAATATCACACAAATAAATATCACAAAGTCAATTAAATACGCATTATTGAGGATAACTCAAAAACTACTGGTTAGATCTTGATCTAATTTATATGGGACTACATGAGAAGCACCAGCTTTTAAATAGAATCATCAAAATCGTTTCACCTAGAAAAAGTTCCGAGGTAAAACACATAAAAAAACAGACGAACCTCCTCCTATTTTAAAGTTGGTTGAAAAATAATAAATTAATTAATGCTGTTTAATGAATTGTATCATAAAAAAGGTACTAATGACATACAAAATATTTACAAATTATACAGACTTAAAATTGTGTTTTAAGTATTATTATTAGTAATGACATTACACTTGTTAATAAGGTTCTTTTTTTCAGGTGCTATCCTAGCGAATCACTTGATTGTGGAATTGGAGATAAACTTATGTTAAGGCTTGTAGCTCTCAATTTAGGTTTAAATAATGTTGTGATATTTCCAAAACGAGCTCTACAATTCGGATCAAGAATTGCAAATAAAAAACAAAAGGGTGGAGATTTATCTCAAAACTTTTTAGACTGTTCACTAAGCAGTTCATGATTGTTGTTGGAAATTAGTCTTGTTTTTTCTAATCAGCGACATAATATATTGTTTTACCTACTATTGCAGGCATAATATATGCCGCTTACACAAACATAATAGTACTTATCCACTCAAGCGTCCAAGCTGCGTGAGTGATTCTCGCCCCCACCTGTCCGCGTATTAAATGTCACTTTCTTTTTTACGACCGCGCGAGACAATCAACAAAAATTATACGAATACTACTGAAAAATTACTATAGCTACATTCAAATAAAAAAAAATCACAATAAGCTCAAAAATTTCCGGATTCACTTTTGTTAAAACAAAATTGACTAAAATAAAAATAAAGCTTAAAGTTGGGATTATCAAAATAATTATTTATTTTTTATTTCAATTCTTACAAGTATAGTATGTAGAAAGAAAATGAGGAAAGACTGACAAAGCAAATATACTTTTACGTGGTTTCGCTTCCCCGTACCTCATACCGCACCGCGCTGACACCTGTTTTACGCTTCTGCGCATTTTCATCATTCGTGGCGCAAGCTATAGCTAGCTACTCAAGCGCTGTTGTGGAGAGTTTTTGAACTGTTATTTACTGCTTACAGATGGACAAATTTTCAACTATTCTCCTATGGGAGATTGTCCTCCTTACCTCTATACTCCATGTTTACATGTTTAAACCGAACGATGTCGTTCGTTGAATGTAGTCACCATGGACAGCTAATGTAAGAATTTTTGTGGGGATTACAGTCACCGTGGACGCTTGAGTGGCTAATATATACAAAATATGTCGTTAATATATTTGGCATGTAATTAGAACCAACGACATATGCTGGTTTGAGAACAGTTTAGCTTATATAGAGGAGAACATCTTGAAGAGCGATTGATAATATTAAAGTAGTTCTGTACACACTTGTTTACTATTAATTAAAATTAAAATCTACTTATATACAACAATCCTTTTTTTCATTAATATTTAATAATATTTTTGCAATAATAAAACTACAGTAGTAAATTCGTAGTTTTCTACTAAAGTGTAGCAACCTTTTTTCTGAGTTAAGCTGGGTCTAAGGAGACATCGTTGAATTTATTGTAAGGAAAGACCTAATTGACACACTTCCACTCATGATTCTTCATACATAAAAAAAGTACTCTGTGATTCCTCCCGTAACGCCCGCGGATGCCGATAGATTGTTATTTTTTTTAATTCAATATTCTATACGTTATCTTGGTTGAAAGTTTTAGTAAAAAATAGATTATTTTAATAGTTAAAATAACCCAGAAATTTTTAGCAAACTGTTGTATTAGGGATCTGTGTAATACCGAAAGTCACGGAAACAATTTCTCCACGTGATCGTATTTATGATCGATAGACATACGATCCTTTTTTGGGCCTGATTTTTCCAATTCAAATGTAAGCTACGAAACACTAGAGCAAAACCAGTAAAATATTCGTTTCTAATATCCGAAAGCCGTTCACAGATAAATCTCGGTGGCAGGAGTAGGAGTGCATCGACATATACGACATATTTCGAACTCGTTTGTTCGTCTGTAATGAGGGCTTTTATAATTAAGCGACAGTATCCTAATGGCAGGGCGCGGACCGCGAACTCAAAAAAAGGTCGTGGGTTCGAATCCACCATTCGACTACTGGCGTGAACCACTCGTAACACAAGCAATTTAAGCCTATCACAGTGGTTAAGGGGAATATTAGTAATTTTTATAGCATTGTTAATATTTTTTATATAAAAAAATTATCCGTTCACCAGATGTCGCTAGTTGACACAGGTGTATTTTTAATACACGATATCATTTAATTGAGAAGTTAGGTTTACCTAAATAAAAGTTTATCAGTTTCTAGAGTATTATATTAATACACAAAACTATACCTCTGTGATTTGCTCTTTAATTTTTTGCACATCTTATGAATATCTGAATCCGGTTTGGTGTATTTATTTTTAATTTAATTAATATATTTGTACTAATGTTAAAGCTGCATTTTCGCGAATAATTTGTATAAATCGTAGAGGAAAAAAATAATGCGGAATCGTTAGAAATATTTGTAATGTCATGTAAAAAAATTGTCAGTTTATAACTTTATTTATAAAAAACCAAAAAAATTTTACGCCGCGAGAAAGTGGAAAAATACGTTTTACTTGTAAGATATTGATCTGAGAACATTCAAACCACTGGGAATCGTTTGCAAATTAATTACTGATTCTGTAAATATTGCCTTTATTGCGTTGTTCGCTATAGATACTGAGTAATAAATTAATTATTTTTTCGTCAACTACTCTACACCAATTCGGGCGGTTCATGTACCATATTCCGCACTATATGGTTCGATTCAGCTGTTCCTATCGTTCTGCACCTGTAGGTACTGCAGAGACCGATATAGTAGGTATTTAAATTTTTCAATGAAACGTCCAACTACCAAGCTTCAGTTCACCATCGAAGTTTGGAGAAAAAAAAACAACAACAACAACAACAACAACAAGTGGCTTTGTGCAAGTGCATCGCGGAATCGGAAGTATGTACAGTGCATCGATGGTCTCCTGGTACAACGGCCTCTTCAGGGCGTATTGGTTTTCAATCTTATTCTAAGTTTATTAAGTCCCGAAGTAGTGAATGTACTGTAGGTTATACTAAAAATTTACACTTATCATAATAATATCTTTTTTTAGTTATTCAATAAATTTCAGATAACAAATGGGTTTTTATACTGCAGTAGTTGGGTCTTTAATGTAATTAAAGTCACTTATCGCAAAAATATTATTAATGTTTTTATCATTTTCACACCAATATTAATGTTTTTATCAACACCAAACAGTCTACGTGCCATTGGATCATCCGTGGATAGAAGAGCTTACCGTTGTAGCTACTATACTGTTATAACTGCAGGTATGTACTATCGTACAAAACAATTTGAACCTTTAATGTCAAACTTTTATCATTTATTGGTACTCCAAAACATTGTGATCATGGTGACCAGACCTGTCGTCGCTTGCTATCATTATATTACAAAAAATATTAATTGAGATTACATTATTTCTTTGTTGATTTTTGAAATATCTGACATGGTAAAAATATCTCATAACATTACTAAATAATTACAATTATTGCTATCAAAATAAATGTTTGTTCTTCTATTTTAATGTGTGATACTAATTTATCTAACTTGAAAAAATAATTAATTTATTACTCAATATCTATAGCGAATAACGCAATAAAGGCAATATTTACAGAATCCACAATTAATTTGCAAACGATTTGCAGTGGTTTCAATATTTTCAGATCAATATCTTTACAAGAAAAACGTATTTTTCTACTTTCTCGCGGCGTAAAAAATTTTTGATTTTTTTATAAATAAAGTTATAAACTGACAAGTTTTTTACTTAAGATTACAAATATTTCTAACGATTCCGCAATTATCTTATTTATTTCCGATACGATTTATGCAAATTATTCTAAGCTGCACGATGTTCGCGATTAATTTGTATTAATTGAAAATATAACTAATTTATTAATCAGTATCTATAGCGAATAACGCAATAAAGAAAATATTTACAAAATCGGTAATTAACTTGCAAACGATTCGCAGTGGTTTCAATGTTCTCAAATCAATATTTTACAAGAAAAACGTATTTTTCTACTTTCTCGCGGCGTAAAAAGTTTTTGATTTTTTATAAATAAATATAAACTGACAATTTTTTAACTTGAGATTACAAATTTAATATTTATTAGTTAAGTTTAGAGGGTGTAAATACCGGTTTTAATATGCTTCTATAGACATTTGGACGCTGCTGATTATTGATTTTAAAATGGAGTTTGAATATTGATTATTTCGTATTATTAAATTTGATGTTTAGAATAAAAGTATTCAACCTCAAGTGCGCATTCTTATTAACAATGTGCTAACGTTTTTAACAGAAATAAAAGAAAATTATTGATAATGAAGAGTACAAATAATTGATTTATGATCAATAATAAATGTAATTATTGAATAGTTTTCTTTTTATTTTGCATTATTTACGTTGCCCTAATATACAAATCGACACGACAGTGGTGTGCCACTATGCCTGCCGTAAAGATCGTAAGTGCGAAAGAGAGCGCAGCAGGTGGTGTTCTGTTTCCCCATTTTATTGCACCGCGGGTCCGCGGGCAACGAGTCTTTATCATTAGTGTAATAGTACAAAAAGTAACAGTCTGAATATCCCGAACAAATTAACTTTCCCCCTATGAAATCTGTCAAATATTACTTCACATTTGTGTGTAGTGTGTGCGGTGGCTCCGCCCTGGAGACAGAAAAAGTCGCGAATGGTCATTGACGAAACATTCTTCATACTGAATTGCCTTCAACATTTGGACAGTAAACTTGGTGACAATGCTTGGGAATGTTCTATACGTGGTAGAGCCACGCTGCAGCTAAATAATGGTTATAGCAAGAGCGACCCGACCGGAGAAGGACCACGCTCTCACAAAATGCCAGCGTAAAATAGCAGCTTAATGCTGCTATGTGTCGTATGATGAGTGTAGAGATCCGTAGACACACTTTACTGGAATCGAGCCATTCCATCTTAGTCCTCAGGGGTGACAATGCATCTGCATTTTGATTCATAATTTAGGTTAAATGTAGGTGCCTATGGGCCACAGCATCCACTTACCATCAGGTAGAATGTGAGCTCGTTTGTCACGCATATTCTTTATAAAAAAAACTCCTTCAAAATTTAGACCAAACCAAATCTAACAAACATGAAAAGAATCTTCGATCGATCGAAGAGTTCAAAATGGTTGAGAATCCTCAAACAGAGACAATGAAGGCATCCACGATTTTTTCTGCCACCAAAGCGGCGCCTCTTCAAAAAGAAGTGTAGTATTTGCATTGAGCTATTATGTACTACGTACTAGAGGCGACACTGCATTCAGCTACTCTGTTCCACTCAACTGCGGTGCATACACCGCACTTTAATCAGTCACTCGCTAGGCGCTTGTGGAGTTGTCACGTATTGTGTTGATTTAAAAAAAAATCTCTTGATATAAATATGCCGTCGTGTGTACTTAGATATTGCACAAATAATTCAAGAAATATCAGTAAAAACCAAGGAATTACTTTTCATCGGTTAATAAGATAGTTAATCAATAAAAAGTATTATATATTAATAATAAAACAAATTGTTTCTAAGAAGATGCCATCTCGTGTCATGGAATATAGATTATGAAATTAATATGTTCAGATGCGACATTTCTTTGGGTACTTAAGTATAGGACGAATATATTATTATACACATTTTTTTTTGTAGAAATATATATAAGTTATTATAATTACCAAACTTTTAATGTTTAAATCTGCTTGTTATTCTTTTATTTTATTTTTAGGTTTCCAGTTTCCACGTTAAAGTCAAGGTGGAATAAATTCGTCCATTTTTAACTCTCGCGTGCCCAGCATATATGAACGACTCTTATTCTAATTTAAATTAATATATTTGTAATTTAAATGTTATGTTAATAAGTTTTGATAAACATACATTTACTATGTTTTTATATTTGAAATAGATACCTTTTAAAATATTCAGATAAAAATATCATTAAAATATAATTATGATATAATATTATGTAATATTATATTAAATAAGCAAATATAATGTACAAAATAAATGACAAAATTTAAATATTATTCTCGATATAATTTACCTATTTAACAATACAATCTACTCTTACCCACGGATCATTCTGTCTATGTTTATTCTATGATAAAAAAAACCAACCACGCGAACACAGAGTAGCGCACATTTTTTGTTTGAGATAGCTGTTCTAGTACATAAGTACATATTACTTCAATGAGTATTTGTCAAATTTAATGGCGGGAAAGTTAATTTGTTCCTTATGGTAATTGCACACATACGTAATTAGTTAGGAAAATGTAAAGATCTAGCTATTCTAACGTCAGTTTATACTAAATCTCTGGCACAAAGACTTGGTTCAACTACAGGAGTTTTGTTGTTATTTCATAATTCTCGCTATGAAAGAGTCAGAGTTAATAATAAGTATTTATTTAAAACGAGAAAAATAAATCTGAAATATTAACTTTCTAAACACTTTAGAATAGTACTATTTTGGTTGTACACAAATCTCTAAACTAAAATAACAAAATTCCAAGTCCAAACAAAATTGGTCACCTCTAATGATAGCCGTTCTGAACGGTTCTGAACGGAGAACGGCTATTATTTACGGATACCTACGGCTTATTTACGGATACCTACGGTTTATTTATGGATACCTCGATTGTCTAGTAACTTATTGTCGTAGTTACTGAGTGTTTCACTTTTAGATATTTTGCAATATTTATGTTTCACGATAATCTATTTGGGGTAATAGGTGGGGCTTTAGGCGTTTCTTCAAATTGACAAGGTTTTGAAAAATTTGAGGTAAAATTGAAATTCAGGTAACCCTGGTTTTATACCCACCCAATGTGATTTTTTTTTTAATTGATCGAAGGGGATAGTGTCAAAAGAGCTAGAGAAGTGTAAAATGAAAACATTTTACGTATCGTATCGTATATAGAGATAATGATATAGTATCTTACTCATTATTCGTATGAGACTAAGTGTTATTATAATTTGAAAATGAGAACGTATCCTTCATCACAAAACTCAAGATTTAGAATCGTAAAATGATATTCAAAACTTGCAGTGATATGGTTTTCTAAAATATTGAAAATTAGGTGCAATAAATTACGCTATTTTGATTTTTCTACGATGATTTAGGGAGTATTCCTACAGGTTCTGGGGTAAAACCAAAATCATAAGTGGAAGCACAAAACCCGTGGTAGTTCATGAGTATTTTAGAGATGATGTTGATTTAGTACACACGGCCATATCTTGTCATTTATATCAATGGTTTTTTGGGAATTCTCATAAAACGTTTTGGCAATCATGACTTGTCTTACATAATAGCCTAAAACTTAGTGAAAAAGCATAATAATTATGAAATGATATATTGTAGAAATAGTTTATTATTAGTTATATTGTAGATAAACTGATTATTGATACAGAAATAATATTTTGAAAAAAAATTCTTTTTTGATTATTTTTAAACGTTTAAAAATGATGTTTATGACATAAGTCTGTTTACTATTGAAGCCAATTATGAAAAAAAATATGTGTCTTTCATTGAAGTACAATGTACTTACGTACTAGAACAGCTATTTCAAACAAAAACTGTGCGCTACTCTATGTCGTTGCGTATGGGCAGTAAGCAATCGTGACGCGCATGCGCGGTTTTTTGTCATCATAGATTAGTTAGGTAGAATGACCAGTATGTAATTAATAATTATTGTTTATTTAAATTACATAAATTGTAATTAATTTATTAAAACGAGTTAAAATTTAAACAATTTGTCAATTATTTTGAATATTAAGAGATAAATTAATACGATAATAAAAGCTGCGCCCTCCTTTCTGCCAAGGAGGGTCGTGTCCGTATAAGGCTTAGAGATCTCTATTTAGACCGTTAAGACAGTCCCTAAAAGGTGGGGTTTAGTGGGTAAAAGTCTCCACATAACCACGCAGCCGGCTGCGGGGTATGCTATGAGCATTCCCCACCTCCCTCCAATTCCCCTCCTCAATATTTGCTTCGGGCGCAAAAAAAGATAATAAATAATATTATCACAATTGCATTTGAATTACATTTTTATATGAATATTTTAAAAGATAAAATGAAAGGAATCGAAGCAAATGAAATATATTTATTTAAATCACTTTCAATTTTTGTTTTCTTTTTGCTTAAAATTAATTTCAATTATTAAATTTATAAATGTTTTGGTAAAAATAAAAAATAAACTTTATTTAGTGCCTTTAAACAATATGAGTTTAGTTAATTTTTGCCGTTTAGATAAATATTATGCTATTGCATAGCTTCTATCGCGGGCTTTGAGCGCGGGGACCGAATCCAGAAATTTATTCCGCCGTAACGAAAAAACCTCACGCTCCCCACTCCGACGGGCACGGGGGTGTGGCTTGAAGGCCGTGCATTGTCTAACGTCGCGTCGTTTCTTTTCGGCTAGACATGTGTAGATCACTCATTTCTAGCGACAGAATCATTCTAGTTTATTTCGTCACGCGTACCGGTACATTCGGATCGATCATTCAAATGGATCCTTTCTGGCTCCAGTACTCTGTGTCTGTAAGATCCATTGGGAACAAATGGGAAAAAAATATTTATGACTTTGTAATGCTATCATCGCCATCTACTGCATGTTATAGGTAATAAAGCATTTTATCGAACAAAAATTTTATGGATTTTCAAGGTGGTAAGTCCAAAAGATGCTAGATGGCATAAACATTAAACACAAAAACTTCAATTGATTTGATTTAATTGATAACTTTATTCAAGATTATTATTATATATTTTATTAATTTAATAAATTTCCTTATTTTTAAATTTCATTCATAACTATACTTAATTTTATCGAGTCTTATAAATTTACTTTGCATTTAGGCCATCTAGCATCTATTGAGCGTACCACCTTGAGTCTCATCCATTTTGGTTTGATTTCGATAAAATGAGAAATGACTTTAACTATAGATCGAATAAGATGGCGCTATTTATTACAAAGCAAAGCATTGAAAGCAATTTTAGTAAAAAGAAGATATTGTTTTCATCTAATATTATAAAATTTAGACTTCACATGTCTAAAAATAAGGATTGTAATGTTTATTTGCTACAAAGTACTTAATATGATGATTTTCTTATAAGATAAACTTTTATCTTATAAGAAAATCATCATATTAAATAAATAATTTGCCTTGAAATCTTTTGAAGTGTTATTTTTAGTAAACCCCACGAAACTTAGGTGTTTTTAAAGTCCTTTTTTATACGCCTTTGCCACGAAATGATATTTTTAACTCATAGATGCAACAATCAAATGTAATAAATAATTAAATGTAAAATATTTTTTTTATTTTACTTATATAATAATAAAAAAACCCTTAATAATAAATACTCTACAATATTTTTTATTACCGGTGTGGGTGTAGCTACTTGATAAAAATAAAGTGCTTCCTTATGACACATAAAGAACTTTCCACGTTTGCACTTTGCAGCTTCTCTGAACTGAGCTACTTCAATCTTGCACAATTATAAAAGAACGTTAAATTAATCCTATCCTCCATCTACGAGTACACTTCATCGTCAGATCGCCACAGAGACCAGACCGGGGAATCCAGAATCCAGATTCTAGAGATCTAACTTTGATTCCGATTTAATTTGTTTGACGTATCGTATTTAATTGTTCATTTCATCTTTATACCTCTCGCGTCTCGCCAGAGATTAGTTAGTATTTAATAATAGTACCTATGTTCCGTTTCCTTGCTCTGTACGAATAGTGTAGTGTTACCTATTCTAGCCGAATCCAAGTCGCCAAAAAGTTGACGCAGAGTAAAAGTTGAAAGTCTTAAAAAGTCACCCAATTTTATAAGAAATATTTTAAGAAAATGCTTTAATTTAAACTTACGTTAGGTACCTTTAGTGTTATATTATTCATCAGAAGTAATAAGGATTGTAAGCGTAGAAGTAGACTATAAAGGTATTAAAAATACTTAAGAAGTCAGTTGCAATATCTACATTTTATTATTTTCTAATAAAAGGGTTATAGAATAAATAATATCCTTTACAATCGCCTTCTTTCTGAGATAGCCTACTCGGAGACTAGTAGAAAATCACAATTTTGGTCGCTCCGATTACTTTAAAACTAGCCTAAATAGCTAAAAATCGCCTAACTTGGCAACATTTCCGAATGCATGCACTGATTATACCGCACTGGTATACCTTACATTAAAAACAATTCATTCAGATCTTTCGGGATTCGGTCGGTTTGCGGCTCATTCTCAATTCAAACAAATCACGGGTTAAAAAGGTACCGTCAATTGTTTGTGATTGGTTGTACTGTTACATTCAAAAACAAATGAATGAACCATCAATACTTTTAAGTGTACCAGCTCAAACGAACGAATCATGCATGATTGACACAAGTCTATTTTCAGCAGTCTTCGACACGGTGTTTGTGTATAAAGTGTTTTGAATATGAATGAACAAAGTGCATTTATTATTAATGAAGAAAGTCACGAAATAATAATGAAAGAAAATGAGTGAGTACTCTATATACATACATTTTATTATTATCACAAATGCAGTACTAATTTTGAATTGAAAATATAATACTGCTATAAAGATAACCTAAATTTTTGATATAAAAATGAGCGATATTAAAAGTAGCCCTCTTTATATACACATAAACACACACACGCGTATAGTTTAAATTCTCAATTTAGATTCTCAATATATATATATATATATATTAGAGATGGGCCGAAATTCGGTACAAGAAAAATAATACCTACTCGCACTTATTTTAACTGAAATATAAGGTGCTTCTAAACTACAATATGCCATGGCTGCAACTGGTGGTTCTACTCATAATACTGTACCACTTTCCCCAAGGAACCCATAGTCAATTCTCAAAAAAAATTGCACTTTGTATGGAAATCGGTCAGCTGATTGGCAAAGTCTCCATACAAACAACCGTGGCATATATTTTAGAAGCACCTTATATAACAACATTAGATACGGTAAAATAAAAGATATTATTTTTACTCACTCATGGTCAATTATTTATTTATTTATTTTGGAACATTGTAAATGTAAACCTTATATTAAATCAGTTCCTATCTTATCATTAATCTTAATCTTAGTTCTTAACCTTAATCTTAGTTATTTAGTTATTAATCTTAGAAATCCCTGCCTAATTAATAATTAGCCATATTACAAAAATGAAATAAACTTTGTATTCTCCTAGTAAACATCTGGATAGGAGTCCGTAAATTAAATAAAAAAATAATGTTTTTGATTCAACATTCATTAACCTCAAGTATTTTTCATTATAATTAAAGGGTATTTGTTTTCAACAATCATATTAAACCAACTGTTCTTATCTATCTAGTCATATTTAAAATTTACCAGAGTCAGGTTATGGTGCAAAAACACCAAAGATCTTATCAAGCCTTATTTGGCAGAAGTTTGTTACGTTTTTTTTTCGTAGGTATATGTTTCCTGCGGTGTGCGGGCGGGGTATTTGAAGTAAATGCGTAAACAAGTCACGACGCGTCGCTCTCGAGAAAGCGTGCGAAAATGAACCGAAGTGAAATTTGTCATCTATGAGAGTGAATTTTATCTGTGTACTCTGTAACAAATAACTATATAGAAAAAAAATGTGAAAATGACATTTCGCCATTTTTGTTTGTGTACTGGTTAGGAACTCGATCAAAAATTTGATAATTTTTCTGTTTTTATACTGTTACGCGCTCAAGTCGACGATATACTAGCGCCATCTAGTGTCAGGAACGAGAGCGAGTAGAGCTTTGCAGAGAATGACATCACAGATCTCTCAACCGACAGCGCCATCCGAAGAACTAAGTTTCTGGAAAGTCTATACTCGCACACTCGTCCCTTTGCGCGCATTTACCTGAACATTCGGGATGTTTCTTTGCTAATTTAAATAAATAGGCGCTGCAAGTTGCGATCGAGGCAGAGTTGAACTCAGCGACACAAGCGAAGCTTCGGAGCGGAATTAAGTGAATTAGTGTGTTTAATTATTAGTTTTTTTAACTTTAATTTGTGTAAAGTAAATTAAAGTGTTAATTTAGGTAATTCTATGGGCAATTTTTATTGTCACGAACCTCAAGCTCGTAACAATACGTTATTTCTAAAAAAATGTGAAAATGACTATTCGCCATTTTTGTTTGTGTACTGGTTAGGAACTCGATCAAAAATTTGATAATTTTTCTGTTTTTATACGTTATTTCTAAAAAAATGTGAAAATGACTATCGCCATTTTTGTTTGTGTACTGGTTAGGAACTCGATCAAAAAATTGATAATTTCTCCGTTTTTATACGTTATTTCTAATGTTATTTTACATCAAATTAATTGTGAAGATATTTTCTTTAGGAAATATGTATCATTACGACGATTCAAAAACGTTTACATATAATAATTTACCTCGAAATTCACTATACGCGATTATTGTTTATTGATTATATGTTGTTTAAAAAGTATTCTTATCAGTGTTTGTGTTAAATGGATGCTAAATATAAAAGAATGCTTCAGTATTGATAGCAATTTATTAACGAAATATCTGTTGAGATGTGTCTAGAAATTATTAATACTTATTTTTATTTATTTATTAAAATAATAAATAAATAAAATTAATTATACATTTATCTATATTGAGTACTAGTTGTTCCCCGCGATCTCGCCTGCGTGGAATATGGATTTCATGGGTTTTAAGTTTTTGCGCGGAACCCTAATTCTTTTTCTAAAACAAAAGTAGTTCAAATTATTCCTTATATCATCAGCTATCTGCCAGTGAAAGTCCCGTCAAAATAGATCCAGCTGTTTCGGAGATTAGCTGGAACAAACAGACAGACAGACCGACAGACAGACAAAAATTTTAAAAATTGTGTTTTTGTTACTAGTACTTTCATATGCATTTAATAAAAAGCTGTTGTTTTAACATTACGAACAGACACTTCAATTTTATTTATTTGTAGATATAGATATAAGATATTATTCACATTGGTGTCATTTTAAAGGGAATATCATGTACTATTATAATAATAAAATAATTGTCCCCAGTAAATATTATGCTTTTCTTGTAAAACTCGAAATAAAAAATAAATACGATTTATTTTTATATTCCCATATGCTTTATTTTCATCCTTTATTTTTTATTTGACCAATTTTCTTCTAATAAAATTAAATTCTGAATTCGTTGAGCTTTTTGAGCATATTTTTATTTGAATGTTAGGTAGGTACCTATATTAGTTTTTCAGTAGTAATCGTTTTTGTTGCGACAGTCTCGCGCGATCGTAAAAAAAAGTTACTGCGCGGACAGGTGGGACGAGAATCACTTGCGCGGCGCTTGAAGGCCGTGCATTGTCTAACGTCGTTTCTTTTCGGCAGTCTTCGACACGGTGGTTGTGCGCGTGCAACTAGACGTATTGTACGACTCTACGAAGTTCGCACGAATCGAGACAAGCTGCTCCGAAATCGGACGAATACATAAGCAGCTGTTTATGAGAAAGTATATAGGTGTATAGGTATTTATGTACAACAGTGAATAACTGTACTTGTAAAATTTGTGTATAAAGTGTTTTGAATATGAATGAACAAAGTGCATTTATTATTTATTTATTTAATAAAAGAAAAAAAATTGTTTTCTTATCGGTCACCACGCTCAAAAAGTGTAACTTGAATTAATATCAAAGAAAAAGAAATACTGCATAATTAAAATAAATAAATAATTATAATTGCATAAGTTGATACAAAATGCTATGCAATAGCTTTACCGCGGCAGTCCCCGAGTGCCACACGTCTTTTTTTCTTTATCTTGATCAGTTTTTGCTTCGTGTTTTAAACGAATATTTTGTGTATATATTTATGATTGCCCGAATCAAGTGAACCCTGTGATTGAAAGTACTTGGCTGATTAAATGAATGTTGAATTAAGGATGTAAATATCTCTTTTTCAATGAAAAATTGTAAAGTTTTAACAATAATGAAATTGAAGTTATATTTTTTCTTTGTCTTATAAGTTTTCGTATCATGGTTTCCGTGGTCAAACATATTTTATACACATCGCCAGTAGAGTAGCATAAGCCACCCATATCTTTGATGGTTATCAATTTGTGGTGTGGCAGCTTTTCTGTCGTGATTAAGCTATTTACGCATTCTTCCCATTTTAATAATTTTGTTAAAATTCTGGCTATATATCCAGACATGTATCCAACAATCAATTGGTAACTACTCGTAACATGTTCATTATTTAGTGTCTCAGCAAATATGTTACAATTATTTTCGGCTTCAATATCAGAATTCAGTATACAGGTAGATGATAAAACTTTATATTGTTGGTCATCATGTCTATTAAGGGGTGTTGTGCTGTTAATTATGTCAGTAGAAGAACATTGTAAAATAGTGAAATTGTCCAGTGGGATACAATTACCAGTAAATGATGATCGGAGTTCCAAGTGATTTAAAATTTTTTTGTACGCAGCCCGGAATTGCAAAACATTAGGATTATTATTGTATCCACCGTGTTTTCTTATATTTCCAAATAAATAACTCCAAATGATCTTGACTGAGGCGGTAAGTGGAAATAAATTTGACAAACTGTTTTTCTTCAACTAGATGTTTGTAAAGTGTTTTCAGAGATTCTATACAGATGATTGCGTCAACGAACCCTGTTTTATTTGGTGACTCTACAATTTTCTTTTTTGCTATCGATAACTTTATTTGAGGTTCAAAATTTTTTTTTATAACTGTTCTAAATTTTACATAAAATTTCAAGTTCAGTATATAATCCTTCACACTATTTAAAAACGAAAATATTGTAGATTTGTTACATACATCTAATGGACGTTTAAATCCATAAAAATGGCACTTTCTCGAGTTCATTGAATAAAAAAAATTGTTCATTATAGTTATAAAATTTACAGTTGCTAACGAATCCAGAAACCGCGTTGACTTTAATATTTCATCACAAAGAACCAGTGCTTTTGCCACACTCATGCTCAATAATTGCGTAGCTAGTTTAACTTTTATAACTTGGTTTCTACAATGGATGTGACGTGGTGTTAGTTTGTTACCAAATCTGAGACCCTCATTTTGTTGAAGTTTATTCAGATTTATAAGCAATTCCCATTTCACTTTTTTGCCATCTTCATCAAATAATATTCTTTTTCTCTCAAAGGTGTTTCGAATTAATTTGATTACATGACATGGATCTAAAAATACACAAATTTTTGATTGAGTTCACGGGTGCGGAAAATCAGTCTTAATGTTATTCAAATCAGTTAGTTCACAACCTAGAATTTTGGCAGTGGAGAAGTTTGCAGGGCATCGAATGTAAGACTTGCGACCGTTACTCCAACTTCATGACATTTTTGTAAACATGTTGTTATTAAATTAGCTTTGGTTTCAGCGATATTATACTGGAATTATACTGGAAGTTAAAAAGAAGCCTACAGGCAGTTTCCAATTTTCCGTTATTGAGACTAACATAAACACCAAAGCCTGTGATGCAACTTCTTCGTCAGCTTCTTGTGGACCTGCGCCAAAATTAACAGCACCGAGATTCTGTTGATTATGAAATAATTTTTGCTACGAATCTCTTCAAAGATCAACGTGCACACTACCGGTTGTTCTTTTAAGTTACATTTGATTTTTAAAGCTTGAAATGCTTCATTGGTAAACCCTGGTTCAGCGTTGACTGATCCATACCATCGACAGAGAGTACGTGGATGTGGAAGAGCGTTACTGTAAATTTGTCTTACATATTTGTAAGCCGCTGGTGAGTAATAGTGCAATGTTAAGGCAAATTTACGCAGAGTCGGTGTATATTTCAAATATTGTCCTTTCTTTTACTTTAATTTAAAAAACTTCTTATGTAGTTCAACAACTTCTGCTTTAGCCATTATATTAGTCTCGGCTATTCCATCCAGAGAAAATTTCTTTCTCACGGATTTTATACCTGTTAAAGATTCACATTTCTTCTTGAAACTTCTATTTTGCCGCTGATTTTTTTTAATTTTTTTGAAATTTTTTCTTAACTATAGTAACGTTTTGAAGTTTTCGTTTCAAGATAATTTTCCTAAGACTATCGAAAATCGATTCTGAGTCGCTCACTGGTATTGATATAGGATCCATTGCTTGTTGATTCATTGATTCCATTGATTTATCAATAACCCTAGGCTGAAAAACATCAGAATTTATCGACTAAACAAAATTGAGAGTATTTAAGTTAGTTATTTATTTTCGTCTTTTAAAACATAATTATTTATTTTAAAATGACTTTTTATCTCTACATTTCTATTGTTACAATAGTATATATAATAAACATTCATCACTTACATCTATACAAGGTACTGCAGACTTTTTCAGAAAATTTCTTCCTTTCTTCGTACTATATTCATCCTCTTCCCTAAAATGCAAAAAACAAATGTATGTGTGAATTGTTGGTAACCACTTCTCTTCTCTACGATTATTTTGGACGAATTTAATCCACTTTTCTCTGTTTTCGTGGCTTGGACGTGGAAACCTAAAAATAAAATAAAAGAATAATCAGGAAACATAAACGTAATTAATTTAGCCTAATCACAAATAATTCTATTTGTTTCTACAAAAAAAATTGTACGTAATATAATCGCCCTACACTTGCTCGCAAAAATGTCGCATCTGAACAAATAAATTTCATAATCTATATTTCATGACACAAATTGGCGCCAAAGGAATAATTGTTTAATAATTAATCTATAATGCTTTTTTTAATAATTAAATATCTACTCACTGATGAAAAGTAATTCCTTGGTTTTTACTGACATTTCTTGAATTATTTGTGCAATATCTAAATACACACGAAGGTATATTTTTATCAAGAGATTTTTTTAAATCAACACAACACGTGACAACACTACAAGCACCTAGCGAGTGACTGATTAAAGTGCGGTGCATGCACTGCAGTTGAGTGGAACAGAGTAGCTGAATGCAGTGTCACCTCTAGTACGTAGTACATAATAGCTCAATGGTATCCTTCTTGTACCGATGTCACATTTTGTAAGGAGTCTGTATTTTATCAAATATCTACCTAAATATTTAACATTCTTATGTATTTGGTCCACATTGTATAAAATAATAAAATATTTTTTATATTTTATGTCTTTTAGTGTGTAATTTTGCACAAAATGAAATCAAAAACACAGTAAATTTAGCACAATTTTGAATCAAATTAGGATGAAGTTTGCTATAATAGCTATAATTTTTAAACTTATTTCCCAAATTAGTATCTATTGTTACGAGCTTGAGGTTCGTGACAATAAAAACTGCCGATTGAATTACCAAAATTTACAATTTAATTCACTTTACACTAATTAAAACTTAAAACACTAATAATTAACCACACTGATTCACTTTATTTCGCTCCGAAGCTTCGCTTGTCTCGCCAAATTCAATACTGCCTCGATTGCATCTTGCAGCGCCTTTAAATACACATTATCACCGAAACATCCAGAATATTCAAGTAAATACGCGCGCCAATCTACAAGGCGCCGAAAGTTCGAGTGTCGGGCTTCTGGAAAGCTTGGTTCTTCATTTCGATACTAGATGACGCTGTCGGTTGAAAGATTAGTGATGTCATTTTCTGGAAAGTTCTGCTTGTTTTGTTACCTGACACAGATGGCGCTAGTGCCAGACATCAACTTAGGCGCGCAACACTATTATTAATTCGGTTTAAAATTTTAAAATTACTACCAAGTTAGCTTTATAAATACAACCTAAAAATATTTATGAAATAAAAAAAATTACAATCATAACACAAACTTAAGTTGGCTTCTATGTATTCATTATTACCTCATATCCTTACACCAATAAATAGATGAATACCTAATTATCTCTGCAATATTTGGTATTGAATCGGTATAACCACATAAACTATTATAATATAGATTCTAAATAATATGGCATTTTTAAACTTATTTGTAAGTTAAACAGAAGACAACAGTGAAAATTTAATATTTTGTCATTTATTTTGCAGCGGTCATTATATTTTCCTTGACTACTTAGTGATTTTTCTTCTAAATGAGCTTCAAATTCGTCACGAATTAGATTCTTCTGTTCGTTGTTTGAATTTGCGTGCTGCAGACACAGGTCGTTGATCATGATCCATGATCATTGATCCATGATCTTTACGCGTGTAAAAATGATATATTCTTACACAGGGTTTGTTTCTTTCTTCACATTCTTTAAAATCTTTGAGAAGATCTGTGATGCTTTTATATTCCCCATCTATATACTCGCGAGTAGGAGTTTGCCTTGTGTAGTGCAACTTAGTTCTTGGTATAGTAGAATTTATAAATGTTTTTATGTCTAAAATCAGTGATTCATCATTACTTTGGTGGTTGTTATGTTTTCCTCTTTGATCACTTTGTATAATGCCAAGCTTATCTTTTTGTTTACTGTGTGAATAACGCGACCGGATATATTTAATATTCCTATGAAAGATTGGTTAGTCATCCATAATAAAGTGATAAGCCTTATTGCTCTGCCTCGGACGCTTGGTGTTTGTGTATTTATATCTAGACGTGACGTTGGATATACAAGACTATAAACAATCGCTGCTTATCAACGTCCCCAATTTTCAAAAAGAGCTTGTCTTTGAACGGATGTAAACATTTATATAACATACATAACATAAACACTCACGCCTGTCACCCAGAGGGGTAGGCAGAGACTACGGACTTCCATTTGACACGATCCTGACATACCTCTTTCGCCTCCTTTACATCCATGTATCTACGCATACATGCTCGTCGGTTAAGGGTACTTTTAACATGTAAACACTTCTGACCATTTAAGTCTGCAAAGATATGTGCAAGGTTGCTTCACTTCACGACGTGGATTTTTTTCCTTAGATACATAAGAATGTCCAGTATTTCTTAGTACTCTATGTTTTGTCTCCAATTTTTAGGATTACTTGTGCGCTAACTACCTTTCTTCTTGCGAATCATCATTTCTTCTTCAATGTTACTTTGGTCTACTTCCATCTCTTCAGTTCAACTTGTTTCCTGTACCTCAATTGATCGGTCATTAGCTGTAGTGTCCGGATTGTTAAAACTACTTATGGTATTTTATAAAAAAAACGGGCTTAACTCATCGTTAGTCACCATAATTTTGTCCCATTTTTATAAAATACAGATCTAAAACTAAAAAGAAACACGAATAATTTGATATTTTTTGTACTAAATAGTAGTATGAAAAAATTAAATCAAACTTACCTTAGATTTTTACACTAACAGATCAAGATTGGTGTATTTTTGTAAAACTGCTAAAACACCGAAACCATACCTTGGGCTTGCCCCAGCGTCGCCACTGTATATATATATGGAATGGCTATCTCAGTCGGTCGCTCTCTGCTCAATTCATATTGTAGTTTAATTATTCGTGCATACACACACACACACACACACACACACACACACACACACACACACACACACACACACATACACACACACACACACACACACATCTAATTTCTTGGTCAAGTTATAAGTCTAAAGTAAAATAAAATCCCATATCTATAACATGCGAAAATAAAAAGCATCCAAGTACGAAACGAATATAGACGTTTCTTCTAGTACAGTGCTAAGATACGTTGCCTATTTGTTCATCGTGCGCGAACTACACAAGACTAATAATAGGACTAATGATAGGAGTTCTGGCGGGAACTTGACCGGCTGCTCTTGTATTATTCTTTAAATAATGGTTTGAAGTGGATTTTGAACAATTTGAACTGACAGAAGCTCATTGAGCACCGAAACGTATTCAAATATCGAAAATGGTAGAAAAATTAAGTTACTTATCCGAGATCGCACCACTTTTACATATGTAAATGCGACTTCCAATTTTGGGTATCAAATCTCTGCGCATGTGAACTATTAGTGAAAACGGTGAAACAAGTGCTCCGATGGTGATGTGAATTTCAAAATAAGTTGTCTGTCTGCTTGGGCGTCTTGAGATACTAACGCCAACTGTCTGCTGTCTCAAGTTGCCGTCAAAATCTGTCAAAAACTTAATGTGACGCATCAATATATCGTGACAGAACAATAACTAATATTGTTCTGAGATCGTGAAGCAGTGCACTATTAAAGATTATTATTATTACTTCATATTGAGACAGATAAATGAAGGTATGGCTTGAAAAACAAACATCCAAGCCAAAAATCTTAATAAAAGAAATTGACACACTGACAGATGATGGACAGATGAAAAGTGAGCAAGTGACAGCTAAGTTTATGGTTTAGTTTGAGGTTATGATAAATTAGTAAACGTTAAAATTAAAATCCCAAACATTTTAAAAGTACTGTTTTTAATATTCTTTAAGCTTTATGAAGTAAACTGTGATCTAATTTAATTAAAATTAGTTTTTTTACTCTTTTTATGAATCAATCATACGAATGTAGTTTAAATAATCTTTATTTTTAAATCCAATAAAAATGCAACCTTTATTGAATCCTAAAAGTGATATTCAAATAGATTTGAATCAAGTAAGATTGGATATTCTTAATGGAATTCGCGAATGTAATGATCGTGGGCTGACACAAACTGTTAAGTGGCTGGCAGAATTAAATTATGCACTAAAAGATCATAAAATAAATCACATACCATGCACCTCTTCCGATGACGATATATTGCTTGAAGAACGAGAATCTTATGTATTAGCAAAAAGTTACTTTGACTGTCAGGAGTATGATCGAGCAGCTCATTTTATTGAAAATTGTACTAGTTCAAAATGTGTATTTTTATACAGATATTCTCAGTACATGTCCAGCGAGAAAAAAAGATTAGATAATGCTACTGATATTGGGCCAGACAATGCTGAGTCAACTCAAGTCTTACTAGATCTATTATCTTTTTTTAAGGTACTTAAACTGTGAATTATAATGAAAGAAAGGATACAACTGTTTAGACATGTTTGCTTTTTATGTGATTAACTAATATGTGTCTTTCAGGCTAACCATAACAATTTAGATGGCTATTTGCTCTACTTAGAAGGTGTTGTTCTTAAGAAATTGGATCTTCGAAGCCAAGCTGTCTCAGTTTTGCAAGCTTCTGTAGCAGCTGTTCCTACTCTATGGGCTGCTTGGGTAGAACTTGCAGGCCTGGCAAATGAGTATGAAGCACTGGATTCTTTGCAGCTGCCTAAACATTGGATGATGTATTTCTTTGCAGCTCATGCATTTGTAGAATTGAAATTATCAGAGCAAGCTTTAGAAGCATATATGGTATTAGCTAACGCTGGTTTTGATAAAAGTACATATGTTACAGCACAAATGGCAATTGCTCATCATGATAGGAGAGGTAGCCTTTCCATTATCTATATACTGTTCCCCAGTGCATATACACTCACTTATTGATTACTAGATGTAATTAAATTATTTAATGGATTGTTTTATGTTTAATATTTCTTCTGTTACATCAGCCCGTATAAGTTCACTGTTGGGCACGGGTCTCTTCTGTTGGAAGTATCAACTTACCTTCTATGCTCGGGTCATCACAGTACCAGATTTCTCTCAATTTTCACCTTCTTCTGAAGCTTCTCTTCATTTATTATTTAATTTTATTAAATTTTATGAAACTCACTATCTATTGTATCTTGTTTTGTACTTTGTATTGTTTCAAAAGTCTCTAAAATCATATAATATATTTATTTTTTATACCATATTATTATTTAGTCTATTTGACATTCTGTGGTTTTCCTATAAATATATGACCTTATTATCTTAACCATCCTTCAAATTTTCAGATGTAGATTCTTCTTTAGCATTATTTGGTGAACTGTATCAAAATGACCCATATCGCCTAGACAACTGGGATGTATACTCTCACTTATTATATTTAAAAGAAAAACGAATGGAATTGGCAAAACTTGCACAAAAAGCTGTATCTATTGACAAATATAGAGTAGAGACTTGTTGTGTTATTGGTAAGCAAAGTTATCCATGCACAAATGCTGAATTTATGTGCAAACCATTACTTGTCGAAAATATGTCCTATTTAGTAATATCATTAAATATAATAAATTATTTTTGTAGGTAATTATTACAGTCTTAGGAGTGAACATCAAAAAGCTGTTGTATATTTTCAAAGGGCTCTATCTCTAGATCCACAATATCTTTCAGCTTGGATATTAATGGGACATGAATTCATTGAATTACAGAACTCTAATGCTGCAATACAGTGCTATAGACAAGCAATAGGTAATATGCTTATATTATAAATACACAAAAGTAATATTAGTATGTTTGAGGGATGTTGCTGATGCAGATATTTTTTACATCCTGTGGATGCAAATGTGGAGGTGAATGCAAATACATCACTAGTGTATCTGTGCACCCATCCCTGGTAGATCTACTGATAATTTTGATAACACAGAAGCCTTATTATAACGAACTTTACTGCGTAATGAAATTACTTTCACAGCATACTTTTTAATATACTACTTTAAAGGTTATTCTTTGTCTTTGTTTTTTTTTTTTTGAAAAATGGTATTGGCATCATTAATATTTTCCTTCCTATGTGGTTGAGAGTATAGTTATTTTTAACTCAATAAACACTAATTTCGGGGAATTACCTTTGTTAAAGTTACTATACAAATTTTGCTTCATATAATTTGTGAATAAAACTACAACTGAGATCTCTGAGAGCGAGAGATGTTCTTTAAACTAGGTAAGACACATCATTTTATTTTATTATGTGCATATGTGTATCGCAGCTGATTAATTTTTGGCTTTCCACAATGTAAAAGTTATTAAGCTATTAATTTTCTCCAGAAAAATTTAAGTAAAGTCGGTGTCAGTGCTTGTCCAGATTGGCAATGTGGAGTGTGCCGCGGAAGCGGAAACGCGCGCTACCTAACTGTCCACAGACACTTTGAGGGCTTCAATCAAGTCATTACATGTACAGTGGTTAACAAATAATTAACAAAATGGATTTACTTCTATTGAAAAATATGTACTTAACTTAAATGCAAAATAACACACAATATTGTTAAATCTCGTATGTTTGAGAATGCGGTGCCGCTTCCACGCAATCATTTATATTATGTTTGTGGAGGTCGACCGCATTGCACCTGCACTTGCAGTTAAATTTTATAAAGCACTAAGGCAACTAAGGCTCACTGGTAGCTTCCTACTTTGCCTTCTGATTTAATCAATAAGAAAATATCCTTGTCAAAATAAATAAGTGTAATAAAAAGTTTAAAGTTAGGTATATAATGCAGTAAAATACATGTTATAATTAAGTTTGATTTATTTTTAGATGTAAACAGAAATGATTACAGAGCATGGAATGGACTTGGCCAAGCATATGAGATTCTTGGTTTAAATGGCTATTGCATATACTACTATTCAAGAGCAGCACAGCTTAAACCAGATGATTCAAGAATGTTGGTGTCACTAGGAGAAGCCTACGAGAAAATGGATAAAATTCCAAATGCTCTCAAATGTTATTATAAGGCTCATAGTACCGGCGACATTGAAGGAATGGCACTTTTTAAGTTAGCGAAGTAAGTAATTTCATATTTTTTTGTGTATTGTGTTAACTTACAAATTAGTGTTTCAATATTTTAACCTCCAATTTATTAACTTAAAAACCCAGGTGAGGCTGGGAAAATAATATGATGAAATACTTATAATACCTAAATGCAATGATAATAATGGTGGAGGTTTCAATTAATAAAATATATAATTTATATGAAAAAATGTTTGTCTTACTATTAATTTATAAAGGCAATTTATTAGGTTCGGACTTTCCCTGCCGGCACCAATTCAATTTTTAATTGCAATTTTAAGACCTGATTTACACGCGTTCGGCGGTAATGAACATTTTGAGAAAACCTGCATGTATGAGAAATAAGAAAACAAATATTTAGAAGACATGTGATGTTCACCAACACGCATTGGGACAGCTCATTTTCCCTTGCCTCATTTGCCCTAAAACCCTCGCAGGAAGGAGATGATGAGGCCTGTGCCCAGCAGTTGGATGTATATAGGCTGTAACTTTAACTTCAATGGTTAGTAAAAATATCAAGTGTTGTTCAAGTCCACTGTTGGGCATGGGCTGGGAGGATTTGGCTTAGTGCTAGGTGCACTGCGGTTACATCATTATAGCCATTCAAAAGTTCAGTGCTGAATAAAAGCCCCCCCATAGATTGACTCATAGGGATATTTGCCATAGCTGACATGTTTGGCTTACGATTTGGAGATGTTACCAACTTACATTAATAAAGTAATAAATTTCTATACCTTCAATTAATTCCAGACTATATGAAAAGTCCAACATGCCAAATAGTGCTGCTGCAGCCTACACTGCAGCTTGTCAGGACCCTGCAAATGCTGGAAGTAAAGAGCTACCAGCAGCGCAACGATACTTAGCACAGTACTATTTAAGGTTCAGTTTATTGGACCATGCTGCTCATTATGCCTACAAGTGCCTGGAACATGACAGTGTAAGCAATACTTATTCCAAATATAATGTTTTAAGTCTGATTGTAACAAGTGGTAAAATTAAATATTTTGTACAACCGACTTCAATATAAATAAAATGAGAACATAGAAATAGTAATAAAAAGACAATAGAAATGAATTAGCGCTCGATTACTTCCAAAACCGATGTCGCTACATCTTAACATATATTTACCAGGCGACCGATGCCTGTAGCTGTGCTATAAACATATGCAATGGACAGTAATATCTAATGTTTCACATTACATTGCTTGACGAGTTTGTCAACGTCGCGTACATCGTGTATTATGGTAGAACAGAAGCAGCAATAGTAATTGTACAATACGAAAAGTAATAAATGAAAGTTTACAAGGGTAAATATCATAATAAAGTATTAATCTAGATATATATTATTTAAAACAATGATAATTAGTAAATAATGAACTTACCGATTAAAAGCTATGCCTTTATTAGTTGAATTACACGTCATTGATGAGTTTTTACTACTGATTATGCTGCAGTTCACCATTATGATAACAAAAATTCACGTACGACGTTTGCCGCGGAAATAAATCACAAAATAGTGAATGATGTTCGTCAACACATCATAGCGGCGACAATGCGACTTCTATTGTCTTATTATTACGATTTCTGTGAATGAGAACTTCATAAATGTAGTCAAAGTCAATAAAATGCGCATTATCAATGATAACTCAAAAGCTACTGGTCAGATCTTGATCAAAGAAGAGTTGAAGTTCCAGCTTTGAAATGAAAAAGGTCATCGAAATGTGGTCACCTAAAAAAAGTTCTGAGTTAAAACACATTAAAAAAGGGTTAGCATAGTATTCATGTTTTGTTAGCAGAGAAATGTAATCTAGCAGCAGAAATAGATAATAATTCAGCAAACCATGGCTAGCAAACATTATTAAATCGATTGGCAATTTTTGACATATTGGACGACTGTAATTATTTTAGTACAGCAAATTAATTATATACGCAATGAGTGACTAATGTTTATAACATTTTCATAATAATATGGAGGAGGCGGGTGGGGTGCAGAAGAACAACCCCTCCCCCCGCTCTTACCCTTCCCTCTTGCGGAAATGTATAGTTTATGAGTAATGATTATTTTATAAAATCGTAACCTCACATTTTACTTTACTTATCTTCACGCACAATCCCTAACGGGGTAGCCAGAGAGAACAGATCGCCAAGTGTCACGATCCTTACATACCTCTTTCGCTTCTTTCAGGTTCATTAACTTTTTCATACATGCACGTCTAGGTATCCGAGTACTCTTGACCCTCCCCTCTTCGAGCAATTTGCTCACATGGTCTTCGAAAGTTAGTCTCGGTCTACCTCGACACCTTTTAATATTTACTTTCGCTCTATATATTTTCTTCATCATTCGGTCTTCACTCATTCGTTCAACGTGCCCAAACCATTGGAGTACGCCCCTATTATAACTATTTTTGTGATAAGGTCATCATTCAATCCTGCCATATTGCGAATCTCTTCGTTTCGCTTTCGGTCGGGTATGGTAACGCCACACATTTTACGAAGAGATCGCATCTCCACTGCATTCAACTTGCTTTTATGCTTCTTCTGGCATACCCAGGTTTCGCTGCCGTATAACAAAGTCGGTACCAACACTGCGTTATGTATTGCAAGGCGTGCGTGCACTCTTCACCACGCCTTGCCTTTTGACTAATGCATTCAGGGCACCATTGACTTTGTTTCCGGCAGCGACACGCCTATCCACATCTAAATCACATCTTCCATCCCGGCTGAAAGCACTCCCCAAGTATACAATTTCATTTACCTGTTCTAGACATTCCTGATTTACCCATATTTCACATTTCGTTCTCTCTTCGTCCTTTTCAAATACCAGAACTCACATTTTACATGAAAATATTAACCCGAAGTTACTTCTGCAACAGCTTCGGCGCTGCGGGAAATGCAGCCCCTTCGCCCTTGTGTAGTAAATTGTAGGCACCTGTGCAGGCCGTAGCGACTGAGTCTGGTCGCTGAAGGCCGAAGAACCAATGCCGCGGAGGTGACGGGCGCAGGCTGCTCTCCCTCCGCGCCTTTACAAAAACACCAGGGGTAGGGCAGACAAACCGAAGAACCAATGCCGCGGAGGTGACGGGCGCAGGCTGCTCTCCCTCCGCGCCTTTACAAAAACACCAGGGGTAGGGCAGACAAACCGAATCAGCACGCCCCGACTGCACTTAGTCTACGCGCAGTCGGGGCGTGCTGAATCGGTTTTAGAACAGATTCGACCAATCATATCTATAAAGTGAGGTTGCTCTAAACTCTGCTGTGATAGTGGTAAATGAAACAATGTAAATTTTGATAGCTTACATATTTTATTTGCTTACCAACCGTGAATCTTGCTGATCAAGTAGTTATTTTGCGGATTGACTATTAAGGCAAACGCATATTATTATAAGCTGCCTATTTATGATTAAATTACTAAACATTATCAAGATTATTTCCGAAACAAGATTTGCCGCATGATTTTTTTTAAATTCAAGCAGAACCTTTGAATGCTAACCAAATGATTTAAATGCTGTTTTTGTGGCTAACCTTACTTCTCTTATAAAAAATACAGTCAAATTGAGAACCTCCCCTTTTTTTGAAGTCGGTTGAATATGGTCACAAACTTCTGTGGAATGTTTTAAGTGGAATTTTATTATTGTGTTTTAGTCAAATGACAATTTAGTTGTAAGCAAATGATCTGTGTTATTTTACAGGCCAAAGAAGCAGGAAAAAATATATTAAAGGCAATATCAGAAAAGCGATTAGCTGCATCATCTTCGCAACCCGCCAATTTGCCTGATGACTTACCAGATGCAATCAAAAACATTTCAACCACTTCTGTAAATCAAGATATCCCAAAAACACCATTTGCAAGCCCAAACGTAACACCTGACAACTTCTCTACACCAATGTTTGCAAGAAAAAACAATAAATATAAAATGTGACAAATGAGTTCTCGGAAGAGTAAAATGTAAATAATAATTTTTACCATGAACTATATTTCAACAGAGAATTGTTAAATGCACTAAATTATGTGACATTGTAAAAAGAAATTTGCATACATATTAAAATAGTAGATTCCTTTTATTTGTATGTTTTTTTTGGAAAATGTATTTACAAGCATCGACAAGTGATTGGCAAAATTAAACTTTTAATACCAAGTTAAAGCCAACTTCAAGTAATAAAAGAGTGTTACATAATTGTGATATAATAATTTCTGAAGTTGAAAATTTAATTCTTCTCTACGTAACAGTGTCAACCTTTTACTTTTTCTCAAATGTTTGATTTTGACCCTTTTGATTCTTTGAGTATTAAACCAAAGGAGGCAGCATCGCAAGGTATACCCCTCTGTCAAAGGTACGAGAGTCCGACTCATACCCGTTATATAAAACTGTGTGCACATTTGTCCACACCATACTCACCATAATTTCGGATGGCCTCTCACATTTGCACGTACTCGCCATACGCAATTCTTTTGTATTGCCATCAACTTTGCAGTTTTTTCCAACCACTTGTGATAAGATACAATGACTCGATGTCTCTGTATACTGTCGGTCGTTCGGAATCGCTCGAATCGCTATGGAAAAATTGTTGTAATAGCCTGCTTATTGGCAAAGGAAGAAAAAAATAAAATTCGAAGAAGATTCTGGATTCATGATATTAATTTAAAAGGCAGTTGTATGGAGAATATTATACTTTATTTTAAACTGTAATATACGTATAATATACGTTACTATAATATACGTTATTTTAAACTTATGATGATATTCAATTTTTCAGATATTAGCGTTCAACATAGAAAAAATTTCAAGAATTACTACATATACTAAAACCATATCTATCTATGGAAATCTCAAGATTAAGTTCCGAAATACAACCCAGTACACTGGCCAATGCAAATGACGTCATAAATCGACGCCATATTGGTGATTCGTTGTATCGAATATGGTGGAATACGGCGTCAATTAATGACGTCATTCGCATTCGACATTGTACTGGGTTGTATTTCGGAACATACCATTAGAAGGCCAATTGAACCAGAGGAAAGACTAAAGAATTAATTGTACATAATTTGATTATTTTTTCAAATTATGTATAATTAGTTACGAATGAATTAAAAGAAAGTCTTCTCTGACGATTAATTGCTGCCTACATCGTAAAAGTAAATACTCCTGAAGTTAAGTAAAAATATATTTCAAAATGAAAGTCGAAACCACCAGTTTTAGTGGAAAATCCACTAAGTTTAACAACATCAAACAACACTGAGCTCGCGCCGCATTATATGACGTCATCAGCATGCTTCCTTCAATACTCTGGTACCTACCGCATTTTATAAAATGCGGCGCGTACGGTGCGGCTGCAATATGTGAGGTTTCTCATGATTCCATATAAGGAATTGTAAAATGTGGCGCGCACGGTACGGACATTTAACTCGTACGAATTAACTTGAGACCTGGGCCGATGACGTAATTGTCAATGTACGGTGTGCAAAATAATGCGTCGTAAAATTTTTTTATTTGAAATTTTTGAGATTTGCATGAGATTATTATTAAAAACAAAATAAAATGTTCTGGCAAGGGGTGAAGTAATAAGTGATATACTGTTGCCATTTTTATATATTTTAAATATTTATTTTTTATAATATATATAATATTATTTTTAGTTAACGCGTCCAGGAAGGACAAAGAAATAAACATACACACTTTCTCATTTATAATATTATTAATTTATTTATTATAATCTTTATTGCACTACACAAGCCCTCTTTAAAGCTTGGTCCACAGGAATAAGAAACTTTTTATTTGATTTTTCATCTTCGAAAAATTTTAAAACTTTTAGAGCAAGTGTCCGTGCTTGGCTATGTATTGTCTTTCCTCCCATCTTTTTTTAAAAATAAAAAAGGCGGAGTAACTCCTAAGCGTCACAAGAAAACGGCACAACAAAACGTCCAAACTTAACAATAAAACAACGCAATTAACAACAAACAGATAAAATAACGTTCAAGTATAACAAAAACAAACAAAAGTCCAAACCAAACAACAAACAATTATCAAAAATATCGAACTAGAGTCGAGACGAGTATCCGTAACAAAAATGCTATCGGTACTGAGCGCGCACGGCCAGCGTGGGACGCGGTGCGAGGAGTCGGGAAGGGGGTCGCATTCCAGCGGAGTCTCAAGTTAATTCGTACGTGTTGTATGTGCTTTCAGCTTTAAAGTAGTTGCTCCGCCTCGTGCGCTATTCCACAAGTGATCGCATAGAGTAGAGTAAGAGTAATAATGGAGTAATAAGTGATCATGTCAGTCAATCGGGCTCGGACCGAAATTCCGAACTGCAGTTTATTTTCATGCAAAAAATCAAAAACGTCAAATCTACAAAAGGACAATCAATACCACTATGCACTACATAACCTTATAAAAATTACAAATCGTGAAACAATCATAACCGCCTACCATGCATACGTCGCTTCAACATTGAGATATGGTATAATATTTTGGGGAAAACCCCTAAAACGCGTTGAAATAATACTAGTTTTTACGGATTTTATCGCGTATATTTAACTATAAATACCCGACGTTTCGAGCGCTTTACAGCACCCATGGTCACGGGGAGGACTAAGATGTTCAACGTCCAAATGTCATAGTTAACAGCGGTTACCATAGATAAAAATTTAACTTTTGTTCCGATCTACACAGTATGAACTTATGGTATCTTGAAGTGTTGCAGTTGTATGCTTGGGTTGGGATTTAATTTAATTTATTATAGGATTCCAAGCAGATAGTAGCACCCAGCCATCTTCTCTATTGAAATTAGGATGTTTTTTGATTTCAATAGCCTCGCGAATCATCCTTGGAAGGAATCGGTGTTCTTTAGTGAGGGTTTGTGGTCTATCAAATCTGATGTAGTGACGGGGGCGATCCTGTACGTGTTCACAGACTGCAGACTTCCCGGAGCGTCGATTCTTCACATCAGCTATATGTTCTTTAACGCGGGTTTTAATTGATCTTTTAGTTTGTCCTATGTAGGAGAGACCACACTCAGAATCAAGCTTGTACACTCCTGCATCTTGCAGAGGGACGTTACACTTGACTGATGGTAAAAACTGACCAATCTTCTTCGGCGGCTTGAAGTATGTTTTGATGGAAGCGTGCTTCAAGATGTAGCCAATCTTGTCAGTGACTATTCTAACATATGGCAGTACAGCAGGTACACGCTCGACTGTGGCCGGCTTCACTTGTTCACTGTGATTGGTTTATAGTACCTATAATAATTTATGGCCGATTTATTTATTATATTTTTATCTTTATGTTATTAAGAATTATGTAATTGATAATTAAGATAATAATTAATGTAATTTCTAAACATACCAATGATAATTGAAATTGTTATTTTATTAAAAATTAATTTTCATATAGCCAGGTAATAATGATAAACAAATATTTGAATGCCTTTTTAGGCGAAACATAGTGTTACTTATCACACCTTTTCCACCAAGTTTGTAATTTACCTGTTTTACAAAATAAATTATTGAATTGATTTGAGTTCATCTGTGAATATTTTTACATAATATTAACGTTATAACTAGTATTTTCTGAATATTTTCGTCTATAGTGTTGCCATCATAACAGGTCCTTACATACGAAATTAGCGTTTTGTACGGGTGGAATATAAAGTCAATTTTTTTTTTGTAAAATATATTTAATTAATCAAAGTAAACACCGTTTTTATTTATGCACTTTTGCCATCTCATAGGTAGTTCATTGATCCCTTTACTAAAAAAACAATGGGAGCAAGAATCAATAAACTCTTTGAAGGCGGTTTGGTCTGCCGCATCGAATTTTTTCCTTGTAAGAAGTTGTTCAAATTCCGGAAAAAAGAGTAATCTATTGGAGAAAAATTCGTGGAGTATGGTGGATGTCGCAGACATTCCAATTGTAGCTCATATAGCTTAGTGGTTGTTTGTTGTGCATTGTGTGGTCTTGCGTTGTCGTGAAGCAGCAGTGGCCTAGAGCGATTGACCAATCTCGGTTGTTTAGCAGCTAGTTCTACCTTCATGGTTTGCAGTTGCTGACAATGGATATCTGCCGTAATCGTTTGTGTAGATTTTAGAAATCTGTAGAGAACGACGCCGACGCTAGTCCCCCAAACAATCACAAGTAACTTTTTCTGAGTTAATTTTCGTTTAGGGCAGCATTTGGCTGGGTCTCCAGGGTTCAGTCATTGCGATCGTGCAGTATCCACTTTTCATCACAAGTAATGATTCGATTTAAAATCCCTTCATTTTTTGTCGGTTGAGCAAAGTAACTCAGCAGCCGACGCGTGTTTGCAAGTTTGATTCACTCGATTCATGAGTTACCCATCGTTCAAGTTTTTTTTACTTTCCCGATTTGCTTCAAGTGCATTAATATAGTTTTATCACTTACTCCGAAGCCTGCAGCTATCTCTGAAGTGCTTTGTGATGGATCCACTTCCACAATAGCCTTTAATTCTTCATTTTTCACTTTTGTCTCCCAAAGTGGAAAATAAAGAATTAAAGGCTTAACCGTCCGTGTAATTAGGCCGTCCACGGGGTTGGTTCTGAAGGTCGAAATTTCCAGAACGAAAACGTTGAAACCAAAAACGTACCGTGCTGTCTTTTGCGACATCAGCGCTGTACACATCATTAATCCTTCGAGCTGTTTCTGCACCACTGGTGCTACAGTAGAACTCGTACTCGTAAATATACCGATATTTCATGTTTTTCATTGTGCGGTAATAAGCGATCCCAAAGAAAAAAATAATGAAGAAAAAACAAATGAATGACTTTTCAAAACTCAAATGTACGAGCTCAGTTAATTTATAAATTTGAATTTGGAATTCTTAACCAAAGAGGAAATCTTTCAGATCAAAGTGGTCAGTACGACAAAACGCTAATTTCATATGTAAGGACCCAATAGTTTATGAAGTGAAAAATAAGCTACTTTTTAATAAAATATAATTTACTACACAAAACAAATATATAAACAAAATTTTTTTTGCTATTAACTAAATCAGTTTGTGATGAATAATAATCATTACGTAAAGACGTGCAGTGGATTTTGTTAAATGATTAAAATATTCAGCTCATTCTCAACACGATTCTGAATATTCTATAATTTAATATAATCGATAACTAGTATTTGTCGTAACTAAATATTATACAACATAAAGGCCAAATAAATCGAATCGACACTTACCTCTACACCCCGTTGCGAAAGTGTGCAATTTTTAGGGTTCCGTGGTCAAATAGGAACCCTTATAGTTTCGCCATGTCTGTCTGTTCGTCTGTCCGTCCTCGCTTAATCTCTGTGACCGTTAGCACTAGAACGCTGAAATTTGGTACCAATATGTGTATCAATCACGCCGACAAAGTGGTAAAATAAAAATTGGAAAAAAATGTTTGATTAGGGTAGCCCCCCTATATGTAAAGTGGGAAGTAATTTTTTTTTTAATTTCGACCCTAACGTGTGATATATTGTTGGAAAGGTATTTAAAAATGAATAGGGGTTTACTAAAATCATTTTTTGATAATGTCAATAATTTCGGAAATAATCCCTCCAAAAGTAAAAAACAATGTGTCCCCCCCTCTAACTTTTGAACCATAGGTTTAGAAAATATGAAAAAAATCTGCAAAGTAGAACTTTATAAGGACTTTCTCGGAAAATCATTTTGAACTTGGATGGAAACAACAGTACCCACTACCGGGAGCAGTTGCAGGAGCGCGGAGCGCTGCTGGAGCGCGAACATAATGGGTACCCACCTTTAAACTCATAAGTGGGAACACTTATTGTGACGGACGGGAAACTACGGAACCCTACACTGAGTGTGGCCTGACACGCTCTTGGCCGGTTTTCATTTTTTATAAAATTAACTATAGTATCATTGCAAATGAAAGTACTGCAATATAGTAATGTACGTCACAACTTTAGCTATCGGTAAGTTAATTAACCATTTTGGTTTGTCTGCCAAACCGGTTTTTAGATTTTATATTAAAGTATTACAAAAAATCAGTAAATTTTTCTATTATTGGTTTTATTTTACATATTTCTTGACTTGGATTGCAGCTTGTAGAAATTATAAATCTTGGATACCTAAATGGACTAGCACTATTTGCTCCGAACATTTTGATAAATCGTATGTCATACCACAAGCTATACCAACCTTGAAGTTGTGGGAGATAATGTCTATCCGTAATTATATCAATATTAAATATTTTTATTATAACTCTTCATTTCTTAACAGTGTTAGAGCCACGCGGCAGCTTGTGCTATCGTACGGATGGGCCGGCCCGAACCGAGGTGGTACCACGACTTCACAGAATACCAGCGTGAAGTAGAGAACTGCGTTTCGCTTAGTGAGTGCAGGTGGCCGCTTAACGTGGTAGCGGAATCAATTAACGAACTACCCCAGGAGGGTACCAGCACCCCTTATGACGGAGAATCCCTCGCTGAGTATCCACGACGAAGTTTTCCTACTTTTCCTGAGCGTGGGTGCTCAGGCTTTCCCTCGTATTCTTGGAGGGAGCAATTCCGCTCGCGACTAAAATTGCTCGGGGCAAGCGGAGCAACAATACCAAGGCGACCCCTGCCACGTTATCCGTAAATTCTTGCAACATCAGGGGACTTCATTAAAACCTTAACGCTGTCCACTACCATCTGGAGACGGGGAAGCCGGCCTTACTCTTTTTACCCGAGCTTAGGTGTCATTTCCAACTGATACTTCATATTATCTCTGATATGATTCTGTCGCTAATGTGGCACTTCAGGGTATGAAACTTTTTATTCCGTCCTCTGTGGTGCCCATCGGAGGCACATACCAGCCATGGTTTGGTCGCTCCTGTCAAATTGCATCACGCTATAAGCAGGAGTGCTTCCGGGCCTGGACTGACTCATCAACGTCTCAGGATGTAAACACCAGCGCTCTTAAAAATGTAATTCCGCCTCCAGGTTCTCCAAAACAGTCATTGCCAAGGCAAGGTCTGAGCACAACGGCAGAATGAGCGAGAAGCTAGTTCACCTACCTCCAGGAACACGTGCTTTCTGGTCTCTTGCCAAGGCTGTCTAAGGGAACTTCTGTCAGTCATCTCTTCCATCTCTGCGCAGAGAAAGGAGGACTCACTGGCCCGTGCCGCAAAGCCGATCTGTTAGGCTCTCTCTTTTTGCGTCCAACTCGACTCTCGATGACGGGGGGAACACACCGCCGAGCATCCCGCGGTGTGATTACTCCATGCCGGATGGATGTGCGGTTTACTTTTATACAACGCTCGGTTCGCAAAGCACTTCTTCCCGGACGTCAGAAAGTCGAGGGGGCTTGATGGAGTCTCTCCCATTGTGCTGTAAACGTGTGCTGCGGAGTTAGGACCGGTTTTAACGCGTCTTTTCCGATACTCCTACTCGCAAGGCGTAGTTCCAAATTCTTGGAAGATAGCTTTGGTTCACCCGATCCTCAAAAAAGGCGACCGCTCAGAACCGTCTACCCATCTACAGCCTATTGCCATCACCTCCTTGTTCTTCAATATAATGAAAACCATCATAAATTACCAGCTCGTGAGGTACATTGAGAATTACCAGTGTATTAGTGACCGCCAGTGCGGTTTCCGTCTGGGTCGCTCAGCTGGTGATCTTCTGGCTTACCTAACTCATAGATGGGCGGAGGCAGTAAAGTCCAAGGACCTCCTCCTTCTGGCCGTTAGTTAGCTCAAAACGATTCTTTTGAAGCTCCCTTCCTATGGGCTTCCCGAGAAATTGTGCAATTGCATCACCAGGTTTCTTGCAGATCGTAGAATGAAGACCGTAGTAGACGGTGTGTGCTCCGATTCTATTAATGCTTGTGTTCCACAAGGCTGCGTGTCGTCGCCAACGCTGTTTCTTTTGCATATCAGTGATATTATGTTGCAATCCGGTAATAGTTATTAAGCATGCGAAGGACATGGGAGATAGGACCAGGAGGTGCTTCGGCAAGGTGTCGCGGGTGTCCGCGTATTCTTGGTTCATTCGTTACCCGGCTAAATGCGAAATTCTGTATAAATGAAATATATGTTCCTATAATAACCTACGCAGCGGCTGTCTGGATCAACCGGATAGGAAATTATACGGTGCGTACGTCACTGCTTAGATCACAGAGGTCCTCACTATCTCTGCTCGTTTTGTTGACTCAGAGTTACGATCAGCACTGCGGCACCTCCGGTATTAGCTGGCGTCCTTCGTCGAGAAATGGGGAGTTGAGCAGGCGTAAGTGCGAGATTTGGGTGGATGTCATGAATGCATAGCAAGAAAGATGGAAGTATGAGATGAATGGAAGAGTTATACTGCTTCTTCCCAGACGTGTCGGCGCGACTCAATACGAATTGGATCGTGCCAGATTATCAAGTTTTGCAGACACTCAGTGGGCATGGATATTTTAGAAAGAGACTGTACGACATGAAATGAGTTGAATCTAGTATGTGTGATTGCGGTGCTGCCTACGAGGATAGGCATTACATTACGTGCTAAGGGGTGGGCGTTGTATGATGACCTGAGATTTAAGATGATGGACGGAATAGTACGCAGAAGGATGGGTCCGGCTTACTACCCGGACCTCGTGGACGGTAAGGGCGGCTTTGACCTACTGCGGGAGTTTGCGCATGGATGGTATGCGCGGAGAACAGCGATGGAGAAGCTAGAGAGGATACAAGACCAGCTTGGAACTGAAGGTGTGCTGTGTTCGTGCAGCCCAGAAAGGGAGAGTGGTAAAACGGGACTAGAAACAGAATAAATAATTTGTAGAGAGTCAAGAAACTACACATGGGAAAGAGCCCTGATCAAGTACCGCGTGGATCTCTTGAGATTCGGCTCGTATGACCGCAAGGTTGGTGGGGCCGTAGGAGGTGGAGGGTTGTTCCCATCTCTGGGTCGGGGCCCTCCAATGCCAGCTCTTTCCACTTGACCGCATACACTGCAGAGCAGCTGGAATTGTTGACGATCTAGTTCTTTCCGATCGGTTCCAAGATTCTTTTAAAATTTCGCGCTTTAAAATCTGTTCCCATGCAAACGAGGCACGAACTAATTATGCTGTGCTGTGTCTTGTTTCCTTGTTTCCCCTGTCTACTCTGAGCTGTAATTGTCTCAAAGAAGAAGGTATCTCTCTACCTAAGGTATCCTAATATATAGAGGCCGAGAGGAGAGATCCGTTCATTTTCTAGCGCAATAGGTCTTATACCCAAACTTGAAAAAAATGGCGCAGAAGTACTCTAGTTTCCAAATATGTTCTGTCGTACCCGAGAGATTATTTTTCACCACATGTCTTATCCAAACAGATTTGCGAAATCACTTTTCCCCGCAAAACTTAAGAATACTTTGTTTTTTGAACAAAAATCTCATCAATGATAATTTTCATTACTAAAACTACAATTAATCTCAACCTTTCTGTAGTTTTAAACGGATTTATTTAGTTTTTCCTGTTATTTGTTCTCTTTATATTAATAAAAAATAACCTGGCTTGTGTTTTATTTATTTTACCTTCATTTCTGAATTCAATAAGCGTATCGGTATCGCCGATATTTTTATAAGAGCCTCGGTATCGGTGTAGTATCTGCAAAAAGGCGTATCGAGGCATCTCTACTATAAAGAAACTTCAGCGTTACCAGAGACTGGCATTTATAGCTGCCACAGGCTGCATAAGGACTGCACCAACAGCAGTCTATGCTATGTTAGAGGCTATGCTAAAGCTAACTTCGTTCCACCTCGTACACATACAAAGAAAAGCTACTTTAGCTACCATCATGCTTCTTATACGTGGTAGAGCCACGCTGCAGCTATATTATAGTGGTAGCACGAATTGGTCGGCCCGACCGGGGAAGGACCACTCTCTCACAGAATACCAGCGTAAAATAGCAGCTTAATACTGCTGTGTTTTGTATGGTGAGTGTCAACGAGTGAGATCCGGAGACCACAAAGAAGTTGGCTTGGAAGTATAACCGCTCAGATAAATGTATAAGTGCACTAAATTGCTCACTAATTGCTCAATTCAAATCCGCATTTGCTCACACCATTAATGAATTATTTTATTAGTTATTAATAATTAAAAATACAAAATATTTTTTCCCTATTATACTTAAAACCAATGAACTTTTGTAAAAACGAATAAATACCATTAATTGCACAAAAAACGCCTAATTCAAAACCGTATTTGGGTCAATCAACTATTCGACCCACATTTTGGAGAGCTCAGGCAAAATATTTTTTTTAAAAATAAATATTTAATATGTGCATTCCGACACGAAAAGTGTGTTCGAAATATCAACTATTTTGTATATTTCAATGGGGCACGAAGTTGATTTATTATTTTGGCCGCAATTTGCGAAAATGTATTAGCACACTCTAAAAATTGTCTTCTGCGTAACATTATATGATCAATATAGTCTGAATAAAACAAATATATAAATGATTCGTAGTTTTTATTTAGTTTTGCACGCAAAATTAATTGCTGTAATAAAGTCAGTCTTAACAATTGTTTAGTTTTTATATTAAAAGTAATCAATAAATTGTATCTTGCGTTACCAACATCAAAAATAAACACGAAACTTTTCATTAAAACTAAATAAGTAATTAGATAAACGCAAAAAATCTATCCTACAGATGCCCTTTTATCTACAGTATATTCTGATATAAAAATATAGATTCTGATGTAGGCAGGAAGATCACCACGTTTAAAAACGAAAATTTAAAATTAGGGACAAAAAGTAACTTCAGAGACAAACTTGGTAACACCTAAGACATAAAATCAGCGAACTTATTTTTTTTTAATATTTAAAAAAAGTACCTACTTCTAAACATAATGACTTTGAAGTAAGTAACAATCATACTAATATAATAAATTTAAAACTTGATTTACAAATAAGGAACAAAATAATATCACATTTATGACAAATATTCTACTATTAATAATCAACTTCGTCATATTTATAATCTTGAAATCAAATTGCGGCAATAGTTATTTTTCAAAAATATCAATGGAATCAGTAAATTTATACATATCTTTTTCCAGAAGGCTTGGTACCGGCAAGATGCTAATAACATCTTCATAATTTACGTAGCTGATATCCTTTTCGTCTACTCTGAACTTCTTCGCATCATTACTAACTACCCGTAAAAACATAACTTTAATTTCACCGTCTTCTTCTATAGAGGACAAAGCCTTGCAAGCATAATAATAAATGTTCTTTTTTTTGTTACTGCCGTAAACATAAACATGTAAAAAATCACCAATTGATACCTGTTGAGAAATTTTGTCGTAACTAGTGGAAGCTACTTGGTCCTCCTCTATATGGACATTTTGAAAACGAAATTTATCATCTACAGCCATCGATTTACGATTTTCCTTATCAATTTGTGACTCGTCGTCACTATCAGATGAAGATCCATAGACAGCTCGATAAATACTTCGTTGGGATGGTATATTTTGGATTTGCTTCAATACGGCAAGAGGGATATCTTCATCTGATGGATGTAGAACATCGTGTCTTTTTGGTTCGGGGATTTGCAGGTAGATTTGCTTAGTAGGGTCTACATTTAACTGCTTAGCAGCATTACAATTCACTTGGTACGTTTTGGGGTTCAGGCAGTTGCAAAAACCTCTCTTTGTAAATTTACAAAAGCAGGAAAGCTCTCTGTATTTTAGGATATTTCTTTTATCTGTAAATACATGATGAACCTGCAATGTTCCAATCAGACGTGGGATAGTATTCGGCAGATCATCTTGAAGTTTTTAATAGCCTCCTCTTTTATCAAAAACATCTTGATTTTACTGGTATTTTCAAGTTGCTTGAAAAACGCATCTGCATTCGGAATATCCGCACCTGTAGCTACCAACTTATCAGCATAACGCTTCAGAAACCCTTCAATTCCATCTGCAGTGCCTTTACCGTGACCGGCTTCAAAGAAAGACCAAGTAGCTGCTGTAAACCCATAATCAAAATATTTTGTGCAAAGCAGATAGAAGTTTTGCTTTTGGCGATATTGAGTCGATGGTCCGTCTGAGAAGAAATGAATAGTATCAACAGCTTCATGTGAATTTTTTACCCATTCTAAAATTGGCTGTAAGTGGCTCCAGATGGCTGCAGGCTGATGACAATTTGAGGCAGAAACGGAGCAGAAGGAATTAGCTGCATGTTGTTTTTCGTGGTTGTAAGTGTAAACCACTACAGTATGTAATGTTATTTGGTTTCTGGACCCTCCGAAATGATGAGATTGCACCTCTTCGTGATATTTACAATTATAATTTTCACTAAAGTCGACTACAATAGCGTACTCATTGGGTTGCATTTTACTTAAACACTCGCGAAATTTTTGAAACTGGATTTTAATATTGTATATATGCTTTTTGAAAGAAATAATAGCCTTTTCAAATTTTTGCCTTAGGTGTGCAACTTTTTCAATTTTTTCCTCTTTTACATTCTTGATTGCTTTTATTATTTTACCGTCTTTCTCGAACTTGACTTCTTTCCTTACCCACTCACTGTATTTTATAGTGCCATCAATTTTTCTTTGATCGTAGTCTATCTTCTGGTTCATGCATTTTTTACACTTATTGTACATACAATCTTTTAACCGATCGTTGCATACTGTCTTTCGAATAATGACATTCAAATCTTTTGTATTTAGTAGACCTTGTTTTGTCAACGCCTGAGCCTTGTACGACATGTTTGCGTGCGTTTTACACATACAGGTTTCCCTGGCATCAATGGAAGGAGCAATGACATAAAATGGTCGATGCTTCGTGAAATAATAATATGAGCACGGTGTGTTTGGATTTTCTTTCTTAAATTCTATGTGAAGTTTTTTCATTGTATCCAGTAAGTATCTTCTCTGCATTTTATTTCCATTTCTTGTCACTGTTTCTTTTTTCCAGCTGTAGGTCTAGACACATCGTCGCGTACGAAAAATTGGCAATTTTTTTTCCTTAGCTGTAGTGTGCTACGATTGGTCTGTGGTTTTTTACGATATTCTCTGTGTATTCCGAGTGTTTCTTTGAGTAATTCTGCTTTCTTTCTAGATCTTTCAATAACGCCAGTATTGAAAATGCTTTTAAGCAGTCTTTTCTCGTTGAGACTCCTTATCGTCTTGTACCGATCTTTTATAGACTTGGTCAAAAGATTATAGCTTTGCTTGTCTTCTGGTTTCTCGTTATTTTTTACTTCTTTTTGTTTATTTCGCATTAGTTTTTTCTTATATTTTTCACACAATCTCTTCAACTTTTTATTTTCCCCTTCCAATTTTTTGTTTGCTCTATATACTTTAGATTTATGTTTCTTCACTTTTTTCGTTCTCGCTCTCTAGACGCATTTGAAACCGGTGATGCGGGTGGTGGTTGGTGGACTGCTTGAATATCTTGTACTCTAGGTAATGGAGAACTTGGCGGTGTCACATCTATAATACTTTGTAAATTCTTTCTTCTTTTCCTATATTCCCTTTGCCTTAGTTTCCAAATCAAATTAGCTTGTTTTCTTTCCTTCGGTGACAAATCTTTTGCTAATCTTTTCACTTTGTGGTAGTGCTCTCTATGTTTTCTTTTGTTTTCTTCATATTTTTCAGGGTTATTTTTAAGCCTATCTCGATATCGCTTTTGTTTTTCTGCTGCTGTTAAACCTGCCATTGCATATCTAAGGAAGAAAGAAATACAGTTTTTATGTTTCAGTTCATAAGAAATTATTCAATGCAATATAAAAAATAAGACATGTAAATTGGAAAGAACTAGCTTCCGCTTTCGAATTTTTACCGAAATAAAAGTATCTTATAGCCTTATCTAGGTCACAGTATACTGTGTGTCGAATTTAATCCAAACCCATCAGTAGTTTTTGTGTTAATAGGTTGTTACCAACAAACACTCACTTTCGCACTTATACTTAACATTTAAGTGAGGATAATTACCATTGAAAATAATGTGCTAATGAAATATGAGAAGTACATATTGAAAATTAAATAGTAATACAAGAATCATATATAAAAATAGGTATTGATTTAAGTTTAACGCCACAATGTGTTCAACAGTACGCGAATGTCTCTGAAGTTACTGACGATGTCCATGGAGTTACCCTCAAAGTAACTCAGTATACTGGTAACTAAGGAGACAATTCAAGTACTTTGATCAAAAATACATTTTATTATAAGTATTAAAAAATATGTGACATATGATTTAGTCGATAACCACAGCTAGTACTATATAATATTATTATTACAAGGTTACTACTTACATTTTACGAGAAAATGTGGTAACTCAGTTGACGGCACAAAAAGGTACGCGCACTCTCTGTAAGCGTTCGAGGCAGACTGATTGACTTGTCGGCACTCATCAAAGTTTCGCCCGCCGTTGTTACCGCATACGACTTAAATGAAGTTAGCAACAGCAAGACATACCATCTAGGCGTTCTATTAACGCAAATTTTGGAGGTAACTCAGCATACACGTGCAAAAGCTATTTATTGAGGGACAGTCCTAAATTATTTTTTTCTTCAAATATTTTATGTTTATTTAATATCAGTGGTTGATCTTGATAAAGTTTATTGTTTTGTCTCTTTGTAAAATTAATTTCAAGGCAGGGTTTTATAGAAAAAAATTATTTCAACGGGAATTAACATGAGAGACTATGGTCTGAGGACAAGGATTTTTTGTATGGGAGCTCTTTTTGGTATACTGAGTTACCCTAAAAATCAAAACAAATTGTTAATTTTCTGTAACTTTAGAATTTTCCTATTGATGCCTGATTATTTGTTATGTGTTTAGAAGACCATTAACCTATAAACACCTTTTAATTAAGTCATGAAGTAAAAAAACCTGCTAGGGACACCAAAGTGTGGGTAAAAAAGTTGATCCACCCATTTGATCACACTATTCATTAATTATTTAATTAAAAATTAATAATTAAAAATACAAATTTTTTTTCCCATAACCGATCAGAATATTAAATAAGTGCACAAAATTGCTCACTAATTGCTCATCTCAAATCTGCAATTGCTCATAATATTTATCAATTATTTTAATAGTTATTAATAATTAAAAATACAAAATTGTTATTGCCTTAAAACCAAAGAACTTTTTTTAAAATGAATAAGTACTCCTAATTGCTCACAAAATGCCTAACCGTATTACGCAATTGCTCAAATTATTTACTAATTATTTAATTAGTAATTAATAATTAAAAGTACAATTTTTTTTCCTTAACCGATCATAATATTGAATAGGTGCACAAAATTGCTCACTAAATGCTCATTTAAAATCTGCAATTGCTCACAATTATATTTATCAATCATTTTTTAGTTATTATTAATTAAAAATACAAAGTTGTTATTGCCTTAAAACCAAAGAACTTTTCTAAAAATGAATAAGTACTCCCAATTGCTCACAAAATGCCTAACCGTAATACGCAATTGCTCAAATTATTTACTAATTATTTAATTAGTAATTAATAATTAAAGAACAAATTTTTTCCTTAACCGATCACAATATTGAATAGGTGCACAAAATTGCTCATTTCAAATCTGCAATTGCTCACAATATTTATCAATTATTTTATTAGTTATTAATAATTAAAAATACAAAATTATTGTTGCCTTAAAACCAAAGAACTTTTCTAAAAATGAATAAGTACTCCTAATTGCTCACAAAATACCTAACCGTAATACGCAATTGCTCAAACTATTTACTAATTATTTAATTAGTAATTAATAATTAAAAGTACGATTTTTTTTCCTTAACTGATCATAATATTGAATAGGTGCACAAAATTGCTCACTAATTGCTCATTTCAAATATGCAATTGCTCACAATATTTTTATTAATTATTTTATTTATTATTAATAATCAAAAATACAAAATTGTTATTTCCTTAAAACCAAAGAACTTTTCTAAAAATGAATACGTATTGCAATTGCGTATTACGGTTAGGCATTTTGTGAGCAATTAGGAGTACTTATTCATTTTTAGAAAAGTTCTTTGGTTTTAAGGCAATAACAATTTTGTATTTTTAATTATTAATAACTATTAAAATAATTGCTAAATATTGTGAGCAATTGCAGATTTGAAATGAGCAATTAGTGAGCAATTTTGTGCACTTATTCAATATTCTGATCGGTTATAGAAAAAAAAAATTGTAATTGTAATTATTAATTTTTAATTAAATAATTAATTAATAGTGTGATCAAATACGGTTTTGAATTAAGCATTTCTTGAGCAATTAATGGTATTTATTCGTTTTTAGAAATGTTCATTGGTTTTAAGTATAATAGGGAAAAATGTTTTATATTTTTAATTATTAATAACTAATAAAATAATACATTAATAGTGTGAGCAAATGCGCATTTGAATTGAGCAATTAGTGAGCAATTTAATGCACTTATTCATTTATCTGAGCGGTTATACTTCCAAGCCAACTTCTTTGTGGTGATCCGGAGACCCTTTTGTCACTGGAAACGAGCATTACATTTTAGACCTCAGAGGTGCAAACGCATCTGCTTTTTGATTCTTAATCGAGGGTACATTTAGATGTCTATGAGCCACAGCATCCACTTACCATCAGGTGGACTGTGTGCTCGTTTGTCACTCTTATTCTATTGAAAAACCCAGACTCAAGACCTTAAATATTTGGATTAAGAGTGGAGCCCCTATTACAGGTGTAATCGATAAAATTTACACTAAAACTTCTATCTTGCTGGCTAAATACGACAAGATCCCCAAACAATTTGTGTTTGATAAGACACAAAAATAAAACTAACCAACCGGAGGGATTAAACTCAAAAGATCTTGAACTTTATACACTGCTGGGCAATCACAAATGTATTTCAGGCTGAATGTAGGTATGGGCATTATTCAAGCCGCCATAGCAATAAATGCTACGTAGTTCTTTAACTTCCTAGCATTTATTGCTATGGCTTATATATATATATATATATATATATATATATATATATATATATATATATATATATAACTGACGCACACACAGCTAATACACTAGGGACTCAACTACTCTAAGATACATTTCTCCTAAACTCCTTTCTTTCTTTATATACTGCATATAGAAAGGTAGTATTTAGTTTTAAATTTGATGCAAATCTAAATTGTTATGATTAGGTAGGAAGATCGAGGCTCTCCCAACACAAGTATCTTATGATTACTTTCTGGGAGGCCTCGGCAAGCTAATTGTAAAAGATTTACTGAAATAAAATCTTTAATTTATTATTTATCTAAAGTCCACTGCTGACCATAGGCCTCCACTTAGATTGTCTTGTAGGGGGAATACTTGCCATAGTTTCCAAGCTTGACAAGTTTTTATTTTCGGTTGTTGTTATTGCATTTACTGTAGAAAATAAAATTATAATTCGTGTCAACAACGAAGACGACGAACACAGCTCAACCAGATCTAGTGAAAGTGTTTAAATAAATTTGTTTTTAATCTAGGGCAGTCTTTATATTATGTAACGTCTAGATTCTCTCTTTATTTTATATAATCTCTACAAATTAGCAATATGAAAAGACGTATAAATTTTGCGTTTTTGCTGTTTCTAATTTATTCTCGTATTAATCTAGATAAAACTAAAATTACTAAATATACTTACTGAGACTACTTATTTGGCGCTCAGTTTCATAGTAACGCTAGAAAACTACTGAACATTAGCTTTTTACCCGCGGCTTCGCCCGCATGCGCTTTAATTTTGTAACATTAGATAATAAATGTTGTTCTGTGCCAAATTTAGCAAAATTCGATCACTATCAGAGTTACCTCCGTGTCTGTGTCGTAGTAAGTGTCCGTGTGTAAGCTTTTCATAATTGCATTAATATCTTATGTCTATATAGGTACACCTACTATTTTTATATCAGGTGTGTCTTCCAATGTACATATAAGAAAGGTCAATTGTCTTGGAATAAAAATTGCTAAATAATGAAAGAATGTAAAGTGTAAAATGTAAATATTTCACACTTGAAAGGAGACTGATACGGTTTCATATATTCTTGGGCCCAGATTGTAAAAAGATGAAAGTAGTGTCAATTTATTGACACTACTTTCATCTTTTAACAATCTGAAGCTTATATGAAAGCTTATATATTAGTAGTTACGATGTACCAGTTCTGGCTCACTTGTAGAGAGGTTGTACCAGTTCTGGCGCACTGAGTCAGAAGTTGTACAAGTACGTATCAAATTTCCACATAGGCTTCCCCCATAAATTGTCAAATAGGCTGGATATTGTATGACGATATGAGGCGGCGGATCCCCTTTCGCCGCTACAACAAGGCGAACATTTTTCTACTCCTGTTTATGAGTGTGGTTCTTCCCACTCTTTCACTGTGAATAGATATTCGTTTGGTAGTAATGTTATCGCGTTTAACTTTAACTTTTTTAATACTTTACAACACCCATTCTCAAGGGGTACTGAGATGTTTGATGTGATGATGTCATAGTTAACTAAGACTATAAGTTTTGCAGTATTAAGCTTGGGTTTGAATTTGATTTTATCAATTATGGAACCCCAAGCAGATGGTAGCACCTAGACTCTATTGAATGTTCTCTATTGAAATTAGGATGTTTTTAAATTTCAATAGCCTTGCAAATCATCTTTGATAGAAATTGCGGTTCTTTGGCGAGGATTTATGTTCTATAGATCACATCTGATATAATGGTTGGGAGGACACTGAATAGACTTCCCGGAGCGTCGGTGCTTCACATCAGCGATATGTTATTTTACGCCTTATGAATCTTTCATCCAAAGTTGCTTAAAAAACTCACGTAAAAAGGTAAATTCAAGCGCAATAAAATTCGTAAATTTAATTTAATTTCATGTGTACCTAGTATTTGCGTAAATATAAGAAATCTTTATACAACTTCAATTATGAAATTTTGGAGTCTACTCAAACGTAAAAATAATATCAGCATTTATTTTAAGATGCAATGCCCCTGTAAAGAACCCAATAAATACTACAATTAATACAGTAAACAACCGTTTAATAAAAAATAGCAATCGCACTTCAAAAATCAGCTTTTTAGTTTAGGTTGTTGCCCACTTTTTGCATAACCTCACTTTTACAAAATCTCATATAACTTTACTCACAGATTGCCAATTTGATAATATAAGTAGTTACGATGTACCAGTTCTGGCTCACTTGTAGAGAGGTTGTACCAGTTCTGGCGCACTGAGTCAGAAGTTGTACAAGTACGACGTTCGTCGATTCACGACCCTAAAAAAAAAAAAAAAAAAAAAAAAAAAAAAAAAAAAAAAAAAAAAAAAAAAAAGGTTTTGGCATGCTCTGATCACGAATCTGCGGTCCATTTTTGCGTAGGATGCACGGTTCCGGAGATGTGCAGATCAATTAACTCTTATCTAATTGATATCCGCTGCGAGCCTCCACCGTCATTAGCGCTCCATTGTTCTTATCTACTTATCTATTGTTAATTGACTACCGTCATTATCTATTCTTCCTCAGCGTGTGGGTCGGCTTATGCTATTGTATTATACTCCGTTGTTCCTATCTACACTAATCTGACTCATTAATAAAACACATTACCCAATTTTGTTAAAATTTTTATTTATAATACAAAATCTTATTACTTATTATCTATAAAATAGGAGCGAAACATCTCATCCACTAACATATCGTCGTACAATGTGTTCTCTGTAAAGATACTCGTAAAACTATGCATTGAACATCCCTGAAACTTATATAGCAAATACATTAAGCAATATTCGCCACAAACTGAAGTCCTATCAACATTCCAGTTCCATCTTTTACAATTTCGTACAGGTGCCCGTCCATATGAATCAAAATATTCACCGACGTCATTCGTATCGATATATAAAGCTACCCAATGTGACCCTGGTTTATCATCTGTACCCAAATTGCATATTACCTAGTCAGTCATAAATTCTATCACATGTTTAATATAAAATAATTGAAACAAGTTTATTCATTATGTAACCATTTATATACCAAAATGAACTTAACAAAACATAGATTCTTATGACACTATAGTTTATTCAAAATGACCTCCGTAATTTTGAATACAGGTCTTCAATCTGCGCAGCCAGTCGTCTATCTCACCACGAACGAGGTCCATGTCATATCGGCGGCTGCCTTAATTAAAGATGTCTTGAGTGACTCGAAATTGGGATGAGGCTTTGAGCACGCCTTTTCCTCCAAGTGTTACCATATCTTGTAATCTAACGGATTCAAATCTGGACTGGTCTTTGTGTCGGATGAAGTCGATTTCACGCGCCGCCAGCCAGTTTTTTTTTGTTTTTAAAGAACGTTCCCTCCACACTAGGTTTTTCTCCTGTATCGTGGGGGCAGTTTACAAACACAAATTTCACAAGGACAAACATCCAAACTCGGAACAATTACTTGTAGGTCGTACAAATACTTGTTCCGTGCGGGATTCGAACCCGCGACCCCCAAGCGAAGCCACTCATTGCTAAGCCACTACGCCACGGAGCTGTCAAAAGTCTTGTGTGCTCTTCGCTCTATGAGCTGACGTCGAATCTTGTTGGAATACCCAGTGCCTGTTATTGAACATGGTATGAGAAACAGGTTACACAAGGTTCGTCAGGACTGTATTTTGATACACAACTGCATTCGTTTTTAACCTTTCTCACAAAAATGTACCTCTGTTAAGCCCCAATAAGAAACTCCCAACCACACCATGAGCGAGGATGGAAAATGACCCCGTTGGACACGCGGAATACGGTTGCTCGCTTCTTCACTACTGTGTGCGTACACCTTATCATTTTGTTTGTTGTAGCTCTCTTCTACGGTAAAAATTTTTTCATCCGAAAAAAGAATTTCCCGATATTTTTTTCCCGCGTACCGCTTCAACAAAGCGCGGCATCTCTTCAGTCTCAGATCCATTAGACGAGCATTCAAACGATGTCCTGTTTTTCTTCGATATGCCCGAAGCCCTAAGTCTTCATTTAACGCCGTGGTTCTGCTTAACCCCATCTGAAGGGCCAACAGTTTCTGCTTACGTTTGGGATTTCTTTGAATTCGCACCTTTACAGCTTTTATCACTGCTGGAGTCCTAACAAATCGAGGGCGACCACTTCTTGACCTGTCATCTACACTAGAGTCTTTATTGTATCGTTTGATGGTACGATAAACGAATCTTTTGGTTATATTCAAACTTTTCAGTATATCAAAAAATTTAATTGGCGCGTAATCGCAACTGCAACACGGTCTTTTTTAAGCGTCCACTCCATGTGTAAAAATGAGTAAAATTCTAAAAAGTATACAGTTTTATTTTCATGAACAATTCGAATTCAATAAACTTTTTTGTGGCCAGCATTCTAAAAGAAAAGTTTTTACTGTGTGACAATACTTATGACCTGACTAGGTATACACGTTGGTACGTGGGTGTACATGGGGAGTCTGTTAGCAGCATAAACATTATTTTCTAGACTGGGGTGAATCTTTTTCAGATGTTGTTGTACATCTAGTGTATCCATGATATTACTGCTATTAGCAGATTACTACAGTACAATCTACTCAATGACTAACATAGGAATGATCAATTATGTGATTTCTAAATATTAAATTGCATTTTTTCTGTTATACGAGTCATCAATACACTGAATAAGACGCAACACGAAGAATGTGAGATAAGGTTGTTGACGCATAAAGTTGTTATCAATTCTACTATAGAAATTCTTTAGATTAGAATTATTACTTACTGGTACTATATAAGACCAAGCAACTGCAGTCATGGAGTTAGTGTATGGTCGTTTGACCGCAGTGTATCTATCAATAATACATTTGTGTTACTTCAACGCATCAAAGGCCATAGATGTAAGTGTTTAATCTATTGACAAACTTACTTTTCTTTCTGTTATTTTTTTACGTGTGTATGATTTTGAACGACAGGCCTGTTGGTCTAGTGGTTAGTGACCCTGACTGTTATGCCGGAGGTCGTGGGTTCGATTCCCACCCAGGACAAATGTTTGTGTGATGAGCACGATCATTTGTTCTGTGTCTGGGTGTAATTTATCTATAATATTTATGTATTTAGAAATATATAAGTATGTTTATCAGTTGTCTAGTACCCATAACACAAGCTCTGCTTAGCTTGGGACTAGATGGCGTTGTGTGATAGTTGTGGAATATTATTATTATTATTATTTAGTGTTAACAAATTATACATATTTAAATATTTTGTGTGTGTATATGATTAAGCCGTGGTAGCTCAGATGGTTAGCGCAAGCTGTAAATTTTACAGTACGTAACGCGGGTTCGATTCCCGCCGACACCAATTAAATTGTTAATTGCAATTTTAAGTGTTTATTCTATTGACACACTTACTTTTCTTTCTGTTATTTTCTTACGTGTGTATGATTTAGTGTTAACAAATTATATTTAAATATTGTGTGTGTATATGATTAAGCCGTGGTAGCTCAGATGGTTAGCGCAAGCTGTAAATTTCACAGTACGCGACCCAGGTTCGAACCCCGCCGACACCACTTAAATTGTTAATTGCAATTTTAAGTGCTGATTTACCACGTGCTCGGCGGTGAAGGAAAACATCGTGAGGAAACCTGCACGTCTGAGAAAATTTCGAAGGCATGTGAAGTTCGCCAACACGCATAGAGACCGCGCCGCGGACATTTCCTAGCCATAAATATAAAGACAATAGCAGAAAGTAAAAAGTTAAAAAATACTTTTTTAACAATGACAGTCATTAGTTGATCATTAGTGAATGTGATTCTGTTTTCTTAAATTACAGGAAGAAAAGAGCAGAAGGAAGAAATGGGATGATGGGAAGTAATGAAGAATGAATTGTTATGTGAAGTTTGTTGGAACAAACATATTTTAGTCACGTGTAAATACTTTTAACATTTTGGTTCAAAATGACACAAAATCTAAAAAATATTAGATACATCATCGACATGGACGGATTTTACATTACATATCCTCATAAACATTTTCAATGTAGAGAAATGGCTATTCTAGACGTAAAACTATCTAATAAAAATGATTCGTTTATCGATCATTATTTGTTTCGGCCAAGTTGTCCTTTCAATTATTTGTCGCAAAAAGACAAAAAAACTGTTCGTTATTGTGAAATACACGTGCACGGCATTCCATATTTTGATGTGACCGAAGAATTAAAATGTGCCTACAAACAAGAGAACATCATTCCCATATTAAATTGGTATATTAGAAATTTGTGCAAAGACGAAGTGATCGCATACAAAGGTGGTTCAACAGAAAAACAATTTTTAAAAATGTTGACGACGAATGATAGAATTTTTAATATTGAAGAATACAAATGTCCAAAATACAATGATTTGGTAAATGTCATAAATTTAAACAAACGTTGTGTGTGTAATAATCATATATTTGCAAAAAATAATCACAAAATTTTACATTGTTCTTGTGACGAAGTGTGGGTTTCCTACAAGTGGTTATTGCTTGAAAATAAAATTTTAAATTAATCATAAATTTTGTTTGATTTCCCAAAAACATTAGTTATAGTATACTATATAACACAAAATTGGTTCAACAGAAAAACAATTTTTAAAAATGTTGACGACGAATGATAGAATTTTTAATATTGAAGAATACAAATGTCCAAAATACAATGATTTGGTAAATGTCATAAATTTAAACAAACGTTATGTGTGTAATAATCATATATTTGCAAAAAATAATCACAAAATTTTACATTGTTCTTGTGACGAAGTGTGGGTTTTTTACAAGTGGTTATTGCTTGAAAATAAAATTTTAAATTAGTCATAAATTTTGTTTGATTTCCCAAAAACATTAGTTATAGTATACATTATAACACAAAATTTGTTCAACAGAAAAACAATTTTTAGGAATGTTGACGACGAATGATAGAATTTTTAATATTGAAGAATACAAATGTCCAGAATACAATGATTTGGTAAATGTTATAAATTTAAACAAACGTTATGTGTGTAATCATATATTTGCAAAAAATAATCACAAAATTTTACATTGTTCTTGTGACGAAGTGTATGTTTTTTACAAGTGGTTATTGCTTGAAAATAAAATTTTAAATTAATCATAAATATTGTTTGATTTCCCAAAAACATTAGTTATAGTATACTATATAATACAAAATTGGTTCAACAGAAAAACAATTTTTAAAAATGTTGACGACGAATGATAGAATTTTTAATATTGAAGAATACAAATGTCCAAAATACAATGATTTGGTAAATGTCATAAATTTAAACAAACGTTATGTGTGTAATAATCATATATTTGCAAAAAATAATCACAAAATTTTACATTGTTCTTGTGACGAAGTGTGGGTTTTTTACAAGTGTTTATTGCTTGAAAATAAAATTTTTAATTAATCATAAATTTTGTAACTAACGTTTTTGGGAAATCAATCTTTACCAAATCATTGTATTTTGGAAATTTGTATTCTTCAATATTAAAAATTCTATCATTCGTCGTCAACATTTTTAAAAATTGTTTTTCTGTTGAACCAATTTTGTATTATATAGTTTTTTTTATAGAATATGCTGACAAACGAGCACACAGTCCACCTGATGGTAAGTGGTTGCTGCGGCCCATAGACATCTACATCTATCTTCCATTACAAATCAAAATGCAGATGCGTTGTCACCCGTGAGGACTGAGATAGAATGCCTCATTTCCAGTAAAAAGGGTCTCCGGTTCTCTACACTCACCATACGAAATACAGCAGCATTAAGCTTTTATTTCACGCTGGTATTCTGTGAGAGCATTGTCCTTCCCCGGTCGAGCCGACCCATTCGTGCTACAACTATACTTCTAATATAACTGCAGCATGGCTCTACCACGTAAAAAAAATACCACGTAAAAAAGTATACTTTAACTAATGTTTTTGGGAAATCAAACAAAATTTATGATTAATTTAAAATTTTATTTTCAAGCAATAACCACTTGTAAAAAACCCACACTTCGTCACAAGAACAATGTAAAATTTTGTGATTATTTTTTGCAAATATATGATTACACACAAAACGTTTGTTTAAATTTATGACATTTACCAAATCATTGTATTTTGGACATTTGAATTCTTCAATATTAAAAATTCTATCATTCATCGTCAACATTTTTAAAAATTGTTTTTCTGTTGAACCAATTTTGTATTATATAGTATACTATTACTAATGTTTTTGAGAAATCAAACAAAATTTATGACTAATTTAAAATTTTATTTTCAAGCAATAACCACTTGTAAAAAACCCACACTTCGTCACAAGAACAATGTAAAATTTTGTGATTATTTTTTGCAAATATATGATTATTACACACATAACGTTTGTTTAAATTTATGACATTTACCAAATCATTGTATTTTGGACATTTGTATTCTTCAATATTAAAAATTCTATTTCTCATTCGTCGTCAACATTTTTAAAAATTGTTTTTCTGTTGAACCAATTTTGTGTTATATAGTATACTATAACTAATGTTTTTGGGAAATCAAACAAAATTTATGATTAATTTAAAATTTTATTTTCAAGCAATAACCACTTGTAAAAAACCCACACTTCGTCACAAGAACAATGTAAAATTTTGTGATTATTTTTTGCAAATATATGATTATTACACACATAACGTTTGTTTAAATTTATGACATTTACCAAATCATTGTATTTTGGATATTTGTATTCTTCAATATTAAAAATTCTATCATTCGTCGTCAACATTTTTAAAAATTGTTTTTCTGTTGAACCAATTTTGTATTATATAGTATACTATAACTAATGTTTTTGGGAAATCAAACAAAATTTATGATTAATTTAAAATTTTATTTTCAAGCAATAACCACTTGTAAAAAACCCACACTTCGTCACAAGAACAATGTAAAATTTTGTGATTATTTTTTGCAAATATATGATTATTACACACATAACGTTTGTTTAAATTTATGACATTTACCAAATCATTGTATTTTAGACATTTGTATTCTTCAATATTAAAAATTCTATCATTCGTCGTCAACATTTTTAAAAAATGTTTTCCTGTTGAACCACCTTTGTATTATATAGTATACTATAACTAATGTTTTTGGGAAATCAAACAAAATTTGTGATTAATTTAAAATTTTATTTTCAAGCAATAACCACTTGTAAAAAACCCACACTTCGTCACAAGAACAATGTAAAATTTTGTGATTATTTTTTGCAAATATATGATTATTACACACATAACGTTTGTTTAAATTTATGACATTTACCAAATCATTGTATTTTGGACATTTGTATTCTTCAATATTAAAAATTCTATCATTCGTCGTCAACATTTTTAAAAATTGTTTTTCTGTTGAACCAATTTTGTATTATATAGTATACTATAACTAATGTTTTTGGGAAATCAAACAAAATTTATGATTAATTTAAAATTTTATTTTCAAGCAATAACCACTTGTAAAAAACCCACACTTCGTCACAAGAACAATGTAAAATTTTGTGATTATTTTTTGCAAATATATGATTATTACACACATAACGTTTGTTTAAATTTATGACATTTACCAAATCATTGTATTTTGGACATTTGTATTCTTCAATATTAAAAATTCTATCATTCGTCGTCAACATTTTTAAAAATTGTTTTTCTGTTGAACCAATTTTGTATTATATAGTATACTATAACTAATGTTTTTGGGAAATCAAACAAAATTTATGATTAATTTAAAATTTTATTTTCAAGCAATAACCACTTGTAAAAAACCCACACTTCGTCACAAGAACAATGTAAAATTTTGTGATTATTTTTTGCAAATATATGATTACACACATAACGTTTGTTTAAATTTATAACATTTACCAAATCATTGTATTTTGGACATTTGTATTCTTCAATATTAAAAATTCTATCATTCGTCGTCAACATTTTTAAAAATTGTTTTTCTGTTGAACCAATTTTGTGTTATATAGTATACTATAACTAATGTTTTTGGGAAATCAAACAAAATTTATGATTAATTAAAAATTTTATTTTCAAGCAATAACCACTTGTAAAAAACCCACACTTCGTCACAAGAACAATGTAAAATTTTGTGATTATTTTTTGCAAATATATGATTATTACTAGGGCCCGGATTAATATGGATATATAATATCAAAATATGTACATATAATATGGACTTAAAATCCTAAAATATGGAAAAAACATGTGTTATAAAAGATAACGACGTTGTACATTAAAACGTTTTCCTACTAAGAAAACCAAAAAAAAAGAAAATACAATTTTGCTTAGCTTATGTTTCATTGTTATTTGAACTACAGTATATAATTACGTGTTTCCTTAAATTTTCAAAATTAAAACTCTTTCTGTTTGGACGAAATAATGCTTTATTCTGGCTGAATGATTTTTTACTCATAACATCATAGGATGTGATTGGAGCGTATTTAAATTTGTATAATTCTGCAAGTGAGTGGGGCACGTCTATGGTGCCTTCTAATGTTCCACACATCATGCTGTTGATTTTCTTTAGGATATGAAATCCTTTGTTTTTTTTTTCAGCACGTAGAGTAATTTTTGCCTCGCTACTTCAGCAACGGGACCTTCTGATTCAAAATTTTTTGATAATCTTCAAATTATCATTTATAGAAGTGGAAGAATTTTCGAGTGCCTTTATATGGTATGATCAATAATTGCTTTTTATGCATATAAAGCAAATAGTTACGTAATGATCTTGGAGTTCTTTTGAGATTGAAATATCAGCAGCTTTATTCTCCAATTCAAAAATAATCATTTTGATTTCAGTGTAATACTGGGCATAGTATTCATTTGCTGTCAGCCAAGTTCCCCAGCGGTTCAGCTCTGGCTCTAGCGGTAAAGAAATGTCGTGACACATCTCTTTAAATTTTAAGATCCTGCTTGCTGCTTTCAAAAACTTTTTCTTTACGTTTGATACTAAACTCTCAGCCTTTTTAAACTGAGACCTTATTCATTCAGCTAATCTATTTATACTATGAGCCAAGCACTTCACATGAATAATTTTTGGATACAAAACTTGTAGGGAAGCTACATCTTTTACCATACACGGAGCAGCATCGCAAAGTAGCAAGAAAACTTGGTCATGTTTAACTCCATCAGACTACAAAACTCTCATTGCATCATTAAAAAGCTTTACTGACGTTTGGTGGTTGCATTAAAGAAGTTCTTCACACGCCAATAAAAAGGATTTGCTGGCATTTTCGTCATCTAAAACTCATTTTTAGGCATTTTACAGAGCTGCTGATTTATCTAACATAAAATAATGAAGATATGGATAAATTTATTTAATTTCCTGTGGAATATGGATTTATACTTGAAATATGGAAAAATATGGAAAATAGAAATTGCATTTTCTTGATTAAAATATCATAATTTATGTAGAAAATATATTCCAAAACAAAAACCATTTCAATTAAAAATATGGATTTACATATTATTCCGGGCCCTAATTATTACACACATAACGTTTGTTTAAATTTATGACATTTACCAAATCATTGTATTTTGGACATTTGTATTCTTCAATATTAAAAATTCTATCATTCGTCGTCAACATTTTTAAAAATTGTTTTTCTGTTGAACCACCTTTTTATGCGATCACTTCGTCTTTGCACAAATTTCTAATATACCAATTTAATATGGGAATGATGTTCTCTTGTTTGTAGGCACATTTTAATTCTTCGGTCACATCAAAATATGGAATGCCGTGCACGTGTATTTCACAATAACGAACAGTTTTTTTGTCTTTTTGCGACAAATAATTGAAAGGACAACTTGGCCGAAACAAATAATGATCGATAAACGAATCATTTTTATTAGATAGTTTTGCGTCTAGAATAGCCATTTCTCTACATTGAAAATGTTTATGAGGATATGTAATGTAAAATCCGTCCATGTCGATGATGTATCTAATATTTTTTAGATTTTGTGTCATTTTGAACCAAAATGTTAAAAGTATTTACACGTGACTAAAATATGTTTGTTCCAACAAACTTCACATAACAATTCATTCTTCATTACTTCCCATCATCCCATTTCTTCCTTCTGCTCTTTTCTTCCTGTAATTTAAGAAAACAGAATCACATTCACTAATGATCAACTAATGACTGTCATTGTTAAAAAAGTATTTTTTAACTTTTTACTTTCTGCTATTGTCTTTATATTTATGGCTAGGAAATGTCCGTGGCGCGGTCTCTATGCGTGTTGGCGAACTTCACATGCCTTCGAAATTTTCTCAGACGTGCAGGTTTCCTCACGATGTTTTCCTTCACCGCCGAGCACGTGGTAAATCAGCACTTAAAATTGCAATTAACAATTTAAGTGGTGTCGGCGGGGTTCGAACCTGGGTCGCGTACTGTGAAATTTACAGCTTGCGCTAACCATCTGAGCTACCACGGCTTAATCATATACACACACAATATTTAAATATAATTTGTTAACACTAAATCATACACACGTAAGAAAATAACAGAAAGAAAAGTAAGTGTGTCAATAGAATAAACACTTAAAATTGCAATTAACAATTTAATTGGTGTCGGCGGGAATCGAACCCGCGTTACGTACTGTAAAATTTACAGCTTGCGCTAACCATCTGAGCTACCACGGCTTAATCATATACACACACAAAATATTTAAATATGTATAATTTGTTAACACTAAATAATAATAATAATAATATTCCACAACTATCACACAACGCCATCTAGTCCCAAGCTAAGCAGAGCTTGTGTTATGGGTACTAGACAACTGATAAACATACTTATATATTTCTAAATACATAAATATTATAGATAAATTACACCCAGACACAGAACAAATGATCGTGCTCATCACACAAACATTTGTCCTGGGTGGGAATCGAACCCACGACCTCCGGCATAACAGTCAGGGTCACTAACCACTAGACCAACAGGCCTGTCGTTCAAAATCATACACACGTAAAAAAATAACAGAAAGAAAAGTAAGTTTGTCAATAGATTAAACACTTACATCTATGGCCTTTGATGCGTTGAAGTAACACAAATGTATTATTGATAGATACACTGCGGTCAAACGACCATACACTAACTCCATGACTGCAGTTGCTTGGTCTTATATAGTACCAGTAAGTAATAATTCTAATCTAAAGAATTTCTATAGTAGAATTGATAACAACTTTATGCGTCAACAACCTTATCTCACATTCTTCGTGTTGCGTCTTATTCAGTGTATTGATGACTCGTATAACAGAAAAAATGCAATTTAATATTTAGAAATCACATAATTGATCATTCCTATGTTAGTCATTGAGTAGATTGTACTGTAGTAATCTACTAATAGCAGTAATATCATGGATACACTAGATGTACAACAACATCTGAAAAAGATTCACCCCAGTCTAGAAAATAATGTTTATGCTGCTAACAGACTCCCCATGTACACCCACGTACCAACGTGTATACCTAGTCAGGTCATAAGTATTGTCACACAGTAAAAACTTTTCTTTTAGAATGCTGGCCACAAAAAAGTTTATTGAATTCGAATTGTTCATGAAAATAAAACTGTATACTTTTTAGAATTTTACTCATTTTTACACATGGAGTGGACGCTTAAAAAAGACCGTGTTGCAGTTGCGATTACGCGCCAATTAAATTTTTTGATATACTGAAAAGTTTGAATATAACCAAAAGATTCGTTTATCGTACCATCAAACGATACAATAAAGACTCTAGTGTAGATGACAGGTCAAGAAGTGGTCGCCCTCGATTTGTTAGGACTCCAGCAGTGATAAAAGCTGTAAAGGTGCGAATTCAAAGAAATCCCAAACGTAAGCAGAAACTGTTGGCCCTTCAGATGGGGTTAAGCAGAACCACGGCGTTAAATGAAGACTTAGGGCTTCGGGCATATCGAAGAAAAACAGGACATCGTTTGAATGCTCGTCTAATGGATCTGAGACTGAAGAGATGCCGCGCTTTGTTGAAGCGGTACGCGGGAAAAAAATATCGGGAAATTCTTTTTTCGGATGAAAAAATTTTTACCGTAGAAGAGAGCTACAACAAACAAAATGATAAGGTGTACGCACACAGTAGTGAAGAAGCGAGCAACCGTATTCCGCGTGTCCAACGGGGTCATTTTCCATCCTCGCTCATGGTGTGGTTGGGAGTTTCTTATTGGGGCTTAACAGAGGTACATTTTTGTGAGAAAGGTTAAAAACGAATGCAGTTGTGTATCAAAATACAGTCCTGACGAACCTTGTGTAACCTGTTTCTCATACCATGTTCAATAACAGGCACTGGGTATTCCAACAAGATTCGACGTCAGCTCATAGAGCGAAGAGCACACAAGACTTTTGACAGCTCCGTGGCGTAGTGGCTTAGCAATGAGTGGCTTCGCTTGGGGGTCGCGGGTTCGAATCCCGCACGGAACAAGTATTTGTACGACCTACAAGTAATTGTTCCGAGTTTGGATGTTTGTCCTTGTGAAATTTGTGTTTGTAAACTGCCCCCACGATACAGGAGAAAAACCTAGTGTGGAGGGAACGTTCTTTAAAAACAAAAAAAAACTGGCTGGCGGCGCGTGAAATCGACTTCATCCGACACAAAGACCAGTCCAGATTTGAATCCGTTAGATTACAAGATATGGTAACACTTGGAGGAAAAGGCGTGCTCAAAGCCTCATCCCAATTTCGAGTCACTCAAGACATCTTTAATTAAGGCAGCCGCCGATATGACATGGACCTCGTTCGTGGTGAGATAGACGACTGGCTGCGCAGATTGAAGACCTGTATTCAAAATTACGGAGGTCATTTTGAATAAACTATAGTGTCATAAGAATCTATGTTTTGTTAAGTTCATTTTGGTATATAAATGGTTACATAATGAATAAACTTGTTTCAATTATTTTATATTAAACATGTGATAGAATTTATGACTGACTAGGTAATATGCAATTTGGGTACAGATGATAAACCAGGGTCACATTGGGTAGCTTTATATATCGATACGAATGACGTCGGTGAATATTTTGATTCATATGGACGGGCACCTGTACGAAATTGTAAAAGATGGAACTGGAATGTTGATAGGACTTCAGTTTGTGGCGAATATTGCTTAATGTATTTGCTATATAAGTTTCAGGGATGTTCAATGCATAGTTTTACGAGTATCTTTACAGAGAACACATTGTACGACGATATGTTAGTGGATGAGATGTTTCGCTCCTATTTTATAGATAATAAGTAATAAGATTTTGTATTATAAATAAAAATTTTAACAAAATTGGGTAATGTGTTTTATTAATGAGTCAGATTAGTGTAGATAGGAACAACGGAGTATAATACAATAGCATAAGCCGACCCACACGCTGAGGAAGAATAGATAATGACGGTAGTCAATCAACAATAGATAAGTAGATAAGAACAATGGAGCGCTAATGACGGTGGAGGCTCGCAGCGGATATCAATTAGATAAGAGTTAATTGATCTGCACATCTCCGGAACCGTGCATCCTACGCAAAAATGGACCGCAGATTCGTGATTAGAGCATGCCAAAACCTTTTTTTTTTTTTTTTTTTTTTTTAGGGTCTTGAATCGACGAACGTCGTACTTGTACAACTTCTGACTCAGTGCGCCAGAACTGGTACAACCTCTCTACAAGTGAGCCAGAACTGGTACATCGTAACTACTTATATTATCAAAACATCACTGAAAATTCGGCGGATTTTGGCAATCTGTGAGTAAAGTTATATGAGATTTTGTAAAAGTGAGGTTATGCAAAAAGTGGGCAACAACCTAAACTAAAAAGCTGATTTTTGAAGTGCGATTGCTATTTTTTATTAAACGGTTGTTTACTGTATTAATTGTAGTATTTATTGGGTTCTTTACAGGGGCATTGCATCTTAAAATAAATGCTGATATTATTTTTACGTTTGAGTAGACTCCAAAATTTCATAATTGAAGTTGTATAAAGATTTCTTATATTTACGCAAATACTAGGTACACATGAAATTAAATTAAATTTACGAATTTTATTGCGCTTGAATTTACCTTTTTTACGTGAGTTTTTTAAGCAACTTTGGATGAAAGATTCATAAGGCGTAAAATAACATATCGCTGATGTGAAGCACCGACGCTCCGGGAAGTCTATTCAGTGTCCTCCCAACCATTATATCAGATGTGATCTATAGAACATAAATCCTCGCCAAAGAACCGCAATTTCTATCAAAGATGATTTGCAAGGCTATTGAAATTTAAAAACATCCTAATTTCAATAGAGAACATTCAATAGAGTCTAGGTGCTACCATCTGCTTGGGGTTCCATAATTGATAAAATCAAATTCAAACCCAAGCTTAATACTGCAAAACTTATAGTCTTAGTTAACTATGACATCATCACATCAAACATCTCAGTACCCCTTGAGAATGGGTGTTGTAAAGTATTAAAAAAGTTAAAGTTAAACGCGATAACATTACTACCAAACGAATATCTATTCACAGTGAAAGAGTGGGAAGAACCACACTCATAAACAGGAGTAGAAAAATGTTCGCCTTGTTGTAGCGGCGAAAGGGGATCCGCCGCCTCATATCGTCATACAATATCCAGCCTATTTGACAATTTATGGGGGAAGCCTATGTGGAAATTTGATAGGCTGTAATGATGACGAGTTGTGTAATGAAGATGAGTTCTATGCATAGGTTGCTCCATTAAAAGTAAAAAGTAGCAGCCTAAATCTCGTCGTTATCATTACTAGGCACAGGCTGCAGACAAATTTTGGTTGAAAAAGATTTCGCTGTGCCGATCCCAACATGGGATGACCTCAACTAGAGAACCAGACATGCAGGTTTCCTCGCGATGTTTACCTCACGAACGTGGTAAATTCAAATTGCAATTAAAATACTTTTTAACTACTCAGACATCTAGGTTTCCCCACGAAATTATTTTTGTTCACCACTTCACCGGACACGTGATAAGTCAGCATGTAAAATTTCCTATTACAGATTTATTTGTCCTCGAGGGAATCGTACAAGTTTTGCTTCCATGACATGATGAAATCTCACGGCCCGCTATACGGCTCTTGTATTTATTTAAATAAAATTCATAAATACTAAAAAGATTTTGCACGCTAGTAATAAGACATCCAACGATGTCACGAACTATTCCATCAAATAGAGTTAAACTCTCACAGAGTACCTAATTTTCAATTATTTACGTCGAATAACTTAAAAACAAATGAAGTTGGTGAAATTAAAGCTATGCCGAAATACAGCCATATATTCAACTAAAGAGCTTCCCTCATAATCACAGTTTTCTGTACACCATATTAAATATAACAGCGTCGTTAGTCATTTTACCAAACGTGGTAATTGCAGTAAATCATCCCGATGATGGCCACCGGTCTGGATACCTATTTAAAGTTTTGATTCTAAAGGAATAAGTGTTCAGTGGCCTCTACATTGAAGTAATATGTACTTACGTACTAGAACAGCTATTTCAAACAAAACATATGAGCTACTCTGTGTTCGCGCGGTTGGTTTTTTTATCATAGAATAAACATAGGTAGAATGATCAGTAGGTAATTATAGATTGTATTGTTAAATGGGTAAATTATATCGAGAACAATTTTCAAATTTTGTCATTTATTTTGTATATTATATTTCCTTATTTAATATTATATTACATAATATTGTATCACAATTACATTTTAATGATATTTTTATCTGAATATTTTAAAAGGTATCTGTGTCAAATATAAAAAAACATACTAAATGTATGTTTAACAAAACTTATTAATAAAAAATTTAAATTACAAATATGTTTATTTAAATTAGAATAAGATATAAGAGTCGTTAATAAATGCTGGACGCGCGAGAGTTAAAAATGGACGAATTTATTCCATTTTGACTTAATATAAAAGAATAACGAGCAGATTTAAATATAAAAAATTGGCCCAATTATGATAACTCATATATGTTTTTACAAAAAAAATTGTGTATAATAATATATTCGTCCTATACTTAAGTACCCACAGAAATGTCGCAATTGAACAAATTAATTCCATAATCTATATTACATGACACAAGATGGCGTCTTAGGAATATAATAAAGAAAAAGTAAATAAAAAATAAAATAATTATACTTGTTTTATTATTAATTTGTAATAAACTTTTTTATTCATTAAGTATCTTATTAACCGATGAAAAGTAATACGTTGGTTATTACCATTGAGTTATAATGTACTACGTACTAGAGAAGCTATTCCAAACAAAAATTGTGCACTACTCGTATGTCTTCGCGCATGCGCGGTAATAGTAGAGTCGCGCATGCGCAGTTGGTATAAACGCGCATTGCGCTTGCGCGGTCAGTTTTTGTTATTATGGATTATACGTAAGTAGAATGGTCAGTATGTAATAATTGTTTATTTATATTGTATTGTTAATTATATCGAGTACAATTTTTTAAATTGTTTTTTATTTTGTATATGTGCTAATTTAATATAATATTACATAATATTATGTCAGAATTACATTTTAATGATATTTTTATCTGAATATTTTAAAAGGTATCTATGTCAAATATAAAAAAACGTACTAAATGTATGTTTAACAAAACTTATTAACATAAAATTTAAATTACAAATATATTTATTTAAATTAGAATCATAAATGTTGTAAATAATCGTTCATAAATGCTGGGCACGCGAGAGTTAAAAATGGACGAATTTATTCCACTTTGACTTTGATGTGGAAACTTAAAAATAAAATAAAAGAATAATAAGCGGATTTAAACATGGAAATTTTTGCCAAATCATGATAACTTATATATGTTTCTATAAAAAAAATGTGTATAATAATATATTCATCCTATACTTAAGTACCCACGGAAATGTCGCATCTGAACATATTAATTTCATAATCTATATTCAGTGACACGAGATGGCGTCTTAGGAATAATTTGTTTTATTATGAATTTATAATACTTTTTTATTGAATAAGTATCTTATTAACCGATGAAAAGTAATTCCTTGGTTTTTACTGACATTTCTTGAATTATTTGTGCAATATCTAAGTACACAAGACGGCATATTTTTATCAAGAGATTTTTTTTAAATCAACACAACTCGTGACAACTCTACAAGCGCCTAGCGAGTGACTGATTAAAGTGCAGTGCATGAACCGCAGTTGAGTGGAACAGAGTAGCTGAATGCGGTGTCTCCTCTAGTACGTAGTACATAATAGCTCAATGGTTATTACTGACATTTCTTGAATTTTTTTTTATAGGATAGGGTGACAAACGAGCACACAGTGCACCTGATGGTAAGTGGTTGCTGTGGCCCATAGACATCTACATCTATCCTCGATTACGAATCAAAATGCAGATGCGTTGTCACCCGTGAGGACTAAGATGGAATGCCTCGTTTCCAGTAAAAAGGGTCTCCGGTTCTCTACACTCACCATACGAAATACAGCAGCATTAAGCTACTATTTCACGCTGGTATTCCATTCATTATTATTTGCGCAATATCTAAGTGTACACGGCTGCATATTTTTATCAGGAATTTTTTTTTAAATCAACACAACACGTGACAACCCTACAAGCGCCTAGCGAGTGACTGATCAAAGTGCGGTGCATGCACCGCAGTTGAGTGGAACAGAGTAGCTGAATGCAGTTTCGCCTCTAGTACGTAGTACATAATAGCTCAATGGGCCTGTATTATTTAATTTTACTAGTGACTTATAATTAGTTTATTTAGCAGTGAGTAGATGGCGCTATTATTAGATGAAATAATGAAAGCCGAAACTATGCTATCTGGTAATATCAGCGATAGGAGGTTGGGGGCCGTCTGGAAAGCCGCGAACATTTATTTATTATATAAATAAGGCATAAAGTAGCGTTAATCCTGCTAAAAACTGTTTGTGTTAAAAATATTGATAGCGTATTTTTAACACAAACATGATGCGCCGTTAGCGGTGAAAAACTATTTGACGGTATGACCATAGATAATATCATGAAATAGCAATGTTGTTTGAGTTTAATTCGTCATACGGTCTCTATTCATTGATTCGGACAACTTTATTATGACAGGGTCAGCAAAAAGTGTTATATTACTACTACTATTTCACGAAATGTATTACTATAGTGGTGGAGCCACGTGTTTAAGGCTGCCGAAGTCTAGTTCCCCGGTCGAACCTTAAACTTATTACGCGAGATATTAACTAAAGTGGACTGTATATGCGATTGCTTCTACGCTTACGTAAAAGCGACTACTATAGCATGCGGTATAATGCACTCGCTCTTCCCTAAACTAAAACTATTATTGTGCCAAATCGCTGAAAAGGAATCCTGCCTGATTAGGAGAACAACAAAATTGGAGCGGGTTAAACGATTATATCAGGCAGTAAATAAAGGAGTGTTGACTCACCGGGGTTTCTTCTATCCTGTTGAGCACTATAGCTGCAACTTCTTCTGGAACACTCCGGAGAGAGGCGGTGCGCGACTATATCTCACACGAGGTGAGGGAACTTCTTCTAGACAGACACTCTGGGGCCCCAGGGGTGCGTCGGGAGAGAAGCGTTGTGGTTTCAGCGACGACTGCGGTGGAAATAGGACGCGCAACGGTCGCGCGTGCCTTATATGTCCTCGGCTCCGATGATTACGTGACATTCTAGAATCATCTTCTTGCCCCTCCCACCCCACCACCCCGATGTGTCGATAGAAGGGTACGAATGATATCGTTTTTCGGAAAGGAACAAGCGACTTGACACTCCTACCGTCAAATATAATAATCCAATGGTTTTTTCCGCGCAACCATCTCCCCCGCCCTTGAAGGATTTCCTTCAAAATTAACTAATACAACTAGAGCTAAGATCAACTAACAAAATAACTAACTAACGCTAAGATTACCTAAATTCAACTACAATTTAATCTAGAAAGCTAATTTAAATTATGGAAGAGGCAAGGGGCACAAACGGACAACCGGACGCAGGTAAGACCCAACCGTGGTCTTAACGCGAGCTATCCTAACTACTCCGTCGGAACCGGGATAGACCTCTTCGACAATTCCTAACGGCCAGTGGAGAGGCGGCGTATTCTCTTTGGTGAGCACAACTACAGTTCCTACAGCTAAAGGCTCAGTTGCTGTGTTCCATTTTTGTCGAGACTGCAAAGTATGCAAGTATTCCATCCTCCATCGTTTCCAAAACGATTGCACTAACCGATCTAATAATTTGTGGCGTGCGGAAATGCTAAGTCTGTTCTGATCCATATCTGCGGCTGGCAAATACTTTAAAGGCGTTAAATTCAAAAAATGTGCTGGAGTTAGAGCCAGCGGTTCCGAGGGGTCACTAGACAACGTACGACAAAGTGGGCGACTATTCATTACGCATTCAATTTGAGCGAGCACCGTACTTAGCTCTTCGAAGGACAAAATTTGATCTCCTATTACTCGGTATAAATGACTCTTTAGACTCTTGATATTAGTCTCCCAATTGCCCCCAAAATGGCTCGCGGCTGGGACGTTCAAAGACCACTCAATGCGGTTCTCGGCTAGAATGTGAGCGAACTCCGAATTATAATACTTGCTAGCTAAGAGCTCATGTAGTTCCGATAGAATACGTTTTGCACCGACGTAGTTCGTACCGTTATCCGAATACAATTTACTTACAGGGCCACGGCGGGAAAGAAATCTTTTAAATGCACCCATAATGCCTGCTGTGCTTAGATCACCAACGAGTTCTATATGCACCGCTCGAGTAGTTAGACATACGAAAATGCAGACGTAAGCCTTTGTGGATCTTATACCACGCCCGCGAGTGAGCGTGACCTTAAACGGACCAGCGAAATCAGACCCGGTGTGCGTGAAGGGCTTTACTGATTGTATTACTCTACAAGCTCTAAGTTCCGCCATTTCCGGAAATGACGGCTTGGGGCGTGCCCGAAAGCAAGCTATACATCTGTGCACCCGATTGCGTATTAAACTACGTGCAGAAAGAATCCAATAATTCTGACGCAAAATCGACATCAACAAGTCGGGGCCAGCGTGCGAGTTCAATTTATGATGGTAATCGACTAATAAGTTCATGATATGGTCTTTACGCGGTAAAACAATAGGGTGCCGTTGGTCGAAACTCAATTGCGAGTTGGACAAGCGTCCACCTACCCTTACAATCCCATCCTGTAAAAATGGCTTAAGGCGTTGAAAGGCGCGACTACAAGCTCTATTCGATTGTAATCTTCTAATTTCTTCAGAGAAGTGCGCACGTTGAAGTTCACGTAATACTAGCGACTCAGCATAGTTGTAATCGGATGCTAAGACATACGAACGTCGCGGTAACAGCTTTGCGAATCGACAAACGTAAATTACGCTACGCAATAATTTCGACCAAGAGGACAAGCGGTTCGCCAAAGCAATGATTGGAGAAACCTCGCTCGAAACGTTCGCCACTAGAGCGTATCTATTCTCTTCCGGCGGTTGTGACACTGACGAAGGTTCGAAATCGGTTATTGGCCATTGCGAGGGATCCAAGTGAACCCAAGCAGGTCCGTGGAACCAAAGCGGGTGGTCCATTATTTGCATCGGGGTGAGTCCACGGGATAGACAATCGGCGGGGTTTTCCGTACCGGACACGTGATAAAAGTTCCGCGTTTCTAACTCGTCTTGTATCTTGGCCACTCGGTTCGCAACAAACGTATCCCAACGGTGGGGTGAAGAATGAACCCAGCATAAGGCGACGGTGGAGTCGGAAAAGGCAAATATCCTTTCTATGTGAACTCTATCCCTACATGCGCTGATAACTGCGGTAATAAGCTTGGTGAGTACTAATATTGCGCAAAGCTCTAAGCGCGCCAGAGAGACAACCTTACGGGGGGAGACTCTCGACTTAGAACTAATGAGGCTAATCGAATTTCTACCATTATTCTGGACGTGGAAATATACAACGCCCCCGTAAGCCTTCTCGCTGGCGTCTGCAAACCCAACGACTGTTATGGCGCTACTTCTATCTACGTTGATATGACGCGGTATTTTAATTTCTCTTAATAAAGGAAGTTCCTCTCTAAAGCGCTGCCACAACCGAACAATGCTGTCAGGCAGCGAGTCATCCCAGTCGCATTCCAATAACCAAAGTTGTTTAATTAAAAGCTTAGCGTATAATACCACTGGAGCTACGAAACCCATGACGTCCCATAATCTAGCAACGCATGCCAGTATTGTGCGCTTTGTGCATTTCTCTACGGGCGGATTTACCTTAAGGCTAAACACGTCGGACTCTGGTGACCAACACAGACCGAGCACCTTGTGTGTATCAGAATCGTCGAATTCCTTTATCGCCGAAAGACGGTGTGATAGTGGGATTGTATCCAAAACCGGACGCGAATTACTAGTCCACTTCACAAGATCGAATGGCCCGATTTCATGAGCCTTATAACCTCGGCGGTGGTTAGGGTTGCCTCCTCCACGCTATCGACCGAGTACACAAAATCATCCATATATAATCCGCTCTCAATTGCCCTCTTAGCTTTAGGATAAGAGGGACCTTCATCGTGAGCGAGCTGTCTCACCGTGCGTAACGCATGAAATAGGCTCGACTTTAAACCAAAACAAACGCGGTTAAATTCAAACACCATTAGAGGTTCCTTTGGGTTGAAACGATATAAAATGCGTTGGAATCTACGGTCGCATTCACGGACCCCTATGCAAAGAAACATTTGACGAATATCGGCAGATAGTGCTATACTAAACAAACGAAAGTTGACTATTATATTAAATAAACTGCCCTGTAAATTTTGCCCACTATAGAGGATATCGTTAAGCGACAGGTGAGTGCTAGTTTTAGCACTAGCGTCGAGCACTACACGTAACTTAGATGTAAGTTTGTCCTCTCTAATGACTCCGTGGTGTGGTATGAAATACGACGGTGTGTCTTCGTAGTTATCTAATTTCGAAGCCACAAGTGATATGTAACCTTCTCTTATATATTCGTTAATGACGCCGTCGTAAGCTTCCTTTAACTGGGGTGAAGCGAGCATCCTACGCTCCAAGCTGTAGAAACGTTTTTCCGCCATTTGACGCGAATCGCCGAGAGATAAAACATCTCCTTTAAAGGGTAGCGCTACACTATATCTACCGTCGCGATCACGAATGGTCGTGCGGACGTAAATTTCCTCGCATAACCTGTCATCTGAGCTAGCTATGGGTGGGACGTTCACCTCCTCCATCTCCCAAAATTTGCGGACTAACGACTCGAGCGGTTCGACAGCCATACCACAATAAGAGGTTGCCGAAATACTATCTATGATGGGGGCGGAGCCAAGGATCACATAGCCCAATACGGTTTCCAGTGCGTAAGGCGCGGCATGCGAAGAGTTGCCCCTGACCTTATTGTTTAACAAAAGATGAGGGAAAAGCGATGCTCCAATGAGCATGTCTATGTTTCCAGGAACGGCGTAAGTGTCGTCCGCCAGAGTCAAATTCTTAAATTCAATCATTGCCGAGCTGTCAACCGAAACGGTTGGCAACCGTTCAGTGACCCTATCTACTACTAGTGCATTTATATCAAAGTTAACATTACGATCTATCCGAGAATAAAATTTTAAATTTATATATCCCTGTGTCGATTTACTAGTGCCTCCGATGCCTTTAATTACAGGACATGAAAGTGACCTATTTATTACTAAGCCTAAGCGCTGACAACATTGTCGCGTTATAAAGCTATTTTGGGCTCCGCTGTCCAGCAGTGCACGGACGCTTTGTTCGTTTCCACGCGAAACCCTAACCAAAATACGTGCCGTACCCAGTAACACGGTTGCTCCTTCAACCGTTGTGCTCCCATATTTGCCAATGAGCACAGAGCGACATCACCAGGTCGACCGCTAGAATCGTTGACCTTAGTAGGGGCGAATTCCTTATCCGCTTTACTTGACGCCGCTATGTTGCTATTTTCAAAATGTAATAGCGTGTGATGTTTCCTGGCGCACTTGCTACATACGGAACTCGAATTGCATTTTGCAACTAAATGCTTATCGCTTAAGCAGTTCAAACATAGGTTGTTTGTCTTTACTAATTTATAACGCTCGCTTGGTGAATATTTACGAAAAGTCGCACAATTATATAAATTACCGTGTCTATCTTTACATACTAAACAAGTATGCTGGAGTGATGTTGGCGTAGCGGTTACGTAATTTAACGACCCTGCTATTTTAGATGGTTGAGTCTGTCTACGGTCGACGCACCTTTTATTCTCCTGTTTAACGTTCGGAGAGCGCTGCATCACCTTTATTTGATCTCGCACGAACGATGCTAATGAATGAAAGGAAGGCATCTCCGAGCTACGATGCTCCATTTCAAACGCACGCACGGTGTCGGGGTCCAACTTCTTCAGTGCAATATAGAGAAACACCACGTCCATAAGATCATTAAATTTCAAATTCTTAAGTGCAGCCACCGATGCCACAAATTTATCTAGAAATTGCTCTAAGCCGTTGATGTTCGCGGATGATATAGATTTAAGATCGAATATCTGGTTCAAATATTCGGAAGCTAACATTCTCCTATCTTCATATTTAGTTTTAAGCGTTTCGAATATTAATAGGTAATTGTTTGCTGTAGGTGTAAAACCAGAGCAGATCGACTGTGCCCTGCCACTAAGTTTACTAATTAAGTAATATAATTTTTCGGCGTCCGATAACGATGGGTTATTGTGTATATTGTTTTGAAAACTACTGAAGAAGAAGGGCCACGTCTTAATATCACCATTAAATACCGGAATATCTATTGGCGGCAACCTAATCGAGTCACTTGTACGTACCTGTGTTTCAGGCTTTGCTTCGTTTTGAGATTGTAGGGACCTCGCAGTTCTTTTCACGCGACACAACATATCTTCGAATGCCAGCAGCGGTTGGTAGTTCACTATGTATTTCGGGTCGATTTGTAATTCCAAATGATTAATTTGGTCTAATATTCTTTCGTAATCTATTCGTAAAGAATCTATCGTTTCGATTTCATTCGAAAAGGTTTCCCGCACTGCTTCTATATGAATGTTCTTTATATAATCACTTATATTCTGCATACGCGAAAAGAGTATGTCCCTCTTAGCATAAAGCGTTTTAATTTTGATTTCACTTCCACTAACTGCCATTTTAAACTATTATAATAAAGTTATATCAATCACAATTAATCTCACAACGCACAAACAATGAAGGATGGACACTCGGTATGCCGTACTACGTAATTAAATCGAACACCTGCGCAGCGAGTCGAGGTGACGCGTCATTTGCACTCAATAATTTTATCAAGATTGTGGGTAAACGTATCAAACGGTTCCTATTACACTGTTTCAATTATTTAATAGGCTTTGAATTTAATCAAATACGAGCGCTATAAAACGAATAATTCTGTTTGCGAGTACCTAATCAAAATTTAAATTTAAACGAACACTATTCAATTCTATTCTATAAATTAGAGTGCATTACCTAATTAATTAATTCAACAATTCGACCAAAATCCTGCTCGAAGTGACCATAAAATGGTGGAGCCACGTGTCTAAGGCTGCCGAAGTCTAGTTCCCCGGTCGAACCTTAAACCTATTACGCGAGATATTAACTAAAGTGGACTGTATATGCGATTGCTTCTACGCTTACGTAAAAGCGACTACTATAGCATGCGGTATAATGCACTCGCTCTTCCCTAAACTAAAACTATTATTGTGCCAAATCGCTGAAAAGGAATCCTGCCTGATTAGGAGAACAACAAAATTGGAGCGGGTTAAACGATTATATCAGGCAGTAAATAAAGGAGTGTTGACTCACCGGGGTTTCTTCTATCCTGTTGAGCACTATAGCTGCAACTTCTGGAACTTCTTCTGGAACACTCCGGAGAGAGGCGGTGCGCGACTATATCTCACACGAGGTGAGGGAACTTCTTCTAGACAGACACTCTGGGGCCCCAGGGGTGCGTCGGGAGAGAAGCGTTGTGGTTTCAGCGACGACTGCGGTGGAAAGAGGACGCGCAACGGTCGCGCGTGCCTTATATGTCCTCGGCTCCGATGATTACGTGACATTCTAGAATCATCTTCTTGCCCCTCCCACCCCACCACCCCGATGTGTCGATAGGAGGGTACGAATGATATCGTTTTTCGGAAAGGAACAAGCGACTTGACACTCCTACCGTCAAATATAATAATCCAATGGTTTTTTCCGCGCAACCATATAGAATATAACTAGTCTACGATTTGGCCACGACATATATAAAAATCTCTTTGATCGAACTATAAGGATAATGAGAATTTTGCAATAATTGCTGGCAGACCAGTTTAAATTAGTTCACTTATACTTATGTAATTAAATTGAAAATCATATGGATGGCATAGTTCTAAAAGTCACTAAGTCCATTTTTATATTATTAAGGTTACCAGCTTAAAAAACTTCTCTGTTCATTTTTCTATGAGTTGGCTAAATTCTTTTTTGGATAAAATGACGTTATAAGTAGATTTTTACCATTTTCAAATATCACTAAATCCTGTCAAATTATTTCAGTATGTCACTATTTTTTATTTCACTGTTTTAAAATTCTATCACGAATTTGAACAAGTTAACTTAAAAAAATGTTTAAAGTATAGATACGTTGTACTCGCTCTCGAATGGCAATACGAAAGTCAGGTAATTGCCCGACTCACATTCAGTCGGGCACGCTCTCGCGACGCGGCTATACTTCGCTACAGCGCGTAAATCTTTTAGTTATTCGTGGCCAAAATGCCTATTAATAACACAGAATATGCCTAACAAATTACACAGCAACTCTTAGAGACAAGGAAAACGTCTCATTTTATTCATAAGTACAGTTTTTTTTAAATTAAAACATTAGATGTGATTTCATTTGACTGTTGTCCCTATTCTCCCCCGTATCGGTAAGTCACGCGCTCGCGCTAATAAGTGCTCAGCAGCAATCAGTACGTAACTAATAATGTATATTCATATTTTTCTAACAATAGGTATACCCTATCATGTGTCTCTTTTTGTTAGCGCAACGTGTCATAATAAATAACTGTGCGTAGATATAGTAATACCTGCGCCAGTTTAAAATATAATAATGTTAGTGTATAACCTGTCTATCCTTACTACGTCTTTGTTTTAAAGATAAAAATTTATGAATCCTGTAAAAAAGGGTTATAATACTACCTACAGTCATCAGGTCCAGAGAAATCTAAATATAAATAGAAGTCGTGAAAGCGCGTGACCTTGTCGCCGCTCATGTGACTCGTAGGACACAAGCACGCGAGGAGCATTTGTTTCGGTCACCAGTGTTTTCTCGGACGCAGAGACGTAAAAATGGTGTTTTGAAGCATATCCAACTGCCGAAATTCCTCCACAACTTGCAAATTTTCAAATAAAGGGATAACATTTCATAAATAAGTACTTAGTGTTATAAATAATGTTGTGTTAAATGAAATATACTTAAATAAAATTATTCACCTCCAGTACTACGATTGTCTCCGAAATTGTAATTGTTTTGACATTTCAATATACATTGATTCTTAAACTAGTTCATGTCTACGAGTACGACAGCTAAAATCAGCGATGGATTTATAGTATGGGCAATAAACAAAATTATTGCGTACGTAAATTTCCTAGAACACGGCCGCAGGAGTCGAATGCAAGTCAGTTACGTGACACAACTATTTTGTATCGATAATTTATTTGTTTATTGTATATGTTAATCAATTTGTTTGGCTTACCTAGTTTTAGCGAAACTAGAATTAAATGTGATTTTTCGTTAAATATTTATTTACATCTTTCTACTTTTTTTCTTTCTAAATATTTTATACCGTTAACCGTTTCTCGGCGATTATCTGTTTGTTTGTACTTTTAAATTACTTAATAAATTTTTAATCAGCTATATTGTAAGGATAGTAGTCTTAATTCGATCTGTAAGAAGCCGGGAAACTGAAAAGTAGCAAACAGAAAGTCAGTTACAGATCTTTAAAAGTAATAAAAATAATAAATACGTCTTTTATTACAAGCTTCCAAAAGATCCGGTTATTAAAGATAAATGGATATATTTACTCTTAACGTATTATTATAGCCCCTTTTTTCTAATTATAAAACGTCTAAAAGCTAAAGCTAAGACTAAAAGCGTCTATTACTGAGACAATTTCTGTTAATTAGTTATATCTTGGTGTGAGACTCCTGGAAAGTTATGGAAACGTGCGTTGCCTGCACTATGCCCAAGTGAGAGCGAGTGCGCAATGTCATTCTCTGTTTTTCGCACATTTTAATTATTGGATTGCTACGCCTCCGGAGATTTTGCGTTTTTATAAAATATTCCTTAAACGCAATAGTTTAGATAGATTAATCTTTGTTGCACGAATGCTGGAGATATTTGTAGGCGTAATTGTGTATTTATTGTTTGTCTATGTGTGATAAGCTACGACCTGGCGACACGCGTCCCGATATTAAAAGACGGTAGAAGGCATATCTAGTCCATACATACATAGTCCATTTCTCATTATTGTTTTGTTATAATGTCCCACCTCCGTCTTAATTGCCGTGCCCTGCAGGACCTATAATATTCTCATAGTTTTAAGTTAAAACTTAAAATGTTCTCAACACCTTAACTGTAACATTATGGATCCAATAAATAATGATATGAATAATATGAAATGATTTCAAAATGTTCGATGGTAATGTGGCCCTGAAGGAAAAGTGGAGATCTCCCGCCGGGCAAGGTGTTCTGCTTGGGGAGCGGCCGACACTCCGAGTGATAGTTCGGGGAGTTCTATATATATATACTGTCTATGATTTGGAATGTTAATAGCGCAATTTAGGCTTTCGGTGTGTTTCGGTGTCCTAGTAGCCAACAACAGCGCCGCTACACCACCCCTGCTCAGACCGGAGGTCGATAGTGAAGTCTCGTTGTCGACGAATGTGCAAGTGCCAGGAGATTGCCTTGTAGTCTGCGGTGAGTCGAGAAGAAGGCAAGTAATCTGCGAGAGTGCCGTGAAGCAGAGGCGAGCAGTAATGCTCTCAGAGCCGTGCCGAACACTGTAGCGCAGAGTGTAGCTTGAAGGAACGGGAAGCATTATTTGGTTGCCATTTCCCATCGCTGTATTGTTGGAGGACGGCTCCTGCTGAGAGATCGGATGCATCGCTGAAGATAGCAAGGGTTGCTTCGTGTGATGGGTGAGCGAGCAAAGCTGCATTTTGGATCGCAACTTTACAAGCTTCAATGAAACGATGAACCTTGTGAAGCTAGCTGGCTTGCAGGATATGAAGACTGTAGACATTATCTGCTCGGGAGCGAAAGGGTGGGGTATTTTATGACGATGATGAATCTTGAAGTTTCCGAAGGTTGTTGGTTGCGTGTTCAGATCACGTTAGGTGGTTCATCGTAGCACTAGAATAATAATGCTTCCTGTTCCTTCAAGCTACTCTCTGAGCTACAGTTTTCGGCACGGCTCTGAGCCTTACTGCTCGCCTCTGCTTCACGTCACTCTCGCAGTTTACTTGCCTTCTTCTCAACTCACCGCAGACTACAAGGCAATCCACTGGCACTCGCACATTCGTCGGCAACGAGGCTGCACTATCGACCTCTGGTCTGAGCAGGGGGGTGATGTGGCGGCGCTGTCGTCGGGCCGTAAGCGAAACACACCGAATCCAAAATCACGATATCAAAATTCCGAATCATAAACATCATATATAGAACATCTCCGAACTATCACATGCAGCGTTGGCTCTCCCCGGGCAGAACAACTTGCCCGGCGGGAGATCTCCCCTTTCCCTTACTCGGCCAGAGTAAAAAAAGTCAGCAAACCAATCATCGGTGCTGATTTTCTTCAACATCACCAGTTGATTGTCGACATCAAAAATAGAAGGATCATCGACGGGAAAACCAATCTTGCATCTCAGTCTTTCGTCTCACAGATGATATCACGTCGCGGTCACCACTCTCAAGCAGAGGCGAGCAGTAAGGCTCAGAGCCGTGCCGAACACTGTAGCGCAGATAGTTGCCTGAAGGAACAGGAAGCATTATTATTCCAGTGCTGCGATGAACCTTGTGAAGCTAGCTGGCTTGCAGGATATGAAGATTGCAGACGATATCTGCTCGGGAGCGAATGGGTGTGGTATTTTATGACGATGATGAAGCTTGAAGTTTCCGAAGGTTGTTGGTTGCGTGTTCAGATCACGTCGGGGTCACCACTGTGACCGTGAAGGTAAAGTGGAGATCTCCCGTCTGGCAAGGTGTTCTACCCGGGGAGCGGCTGACACTCCGAGTGCTAGTTCGGAGAAGTTCTATATATACTGTCTATGATTCGGAATGTTAATAGCGCGATTTAGGCTTTCGGTGTGTTTCGATGTGCTAGTGGCGCGACGACATCGCCGCTACAGTAAACTAAAACGGTAAGTAAACTAAGATTATAAACACTTTACACTATTATTTAAGTTATGAACGGGTTTAATAATTTAATTACCTTGTTTTGTTTTAGTTTAATTTCGCCAAGAATTAAAACAAAACATGGTAATTAAACCCGTTCATTTTATAATAGGGCAAGTAAGCACTTTATAATAATAATTGTCTTGTCCTTTATATTGTTACGTGCTTGAGGATCGTGACATTAAAAACTGCCGACTGAATTACCAAAATTTACACTTTTATTACCGAACACCAATTAAATTTTAAAAGTCACTAATAATTAATCACACTAATTCACTTTATTTCGCTCCGAAGCATCGCTTGTCTCGCCAAATTCAATACTGCCCCGATCGCGACTTGCAGCGGCTTTAAATACACATTTTCCACCGAAACATCCAGAATATTTCAGTAAATACGGGCGCGAACCGACCAAGCGCAGAAAGCTCGAGTGTGGGGCTTCTAGAAATCTTAATTCTTCTGTTCGATACTAGATGGCGCTTTAGGTGGAAAGTTCAAGATTGACATTTTCTAGAAAGCCTTCCTCGCTCTGGTCACCGATACTAGATGGCGCTAGTTCCAGGTCCCAGGTGCCCTCCTAAGACATGCTCGTTCCGAGCATTATCGGCCCCATAATAACGCGCCAGTCGAGCCACATGGACAATCTTAGGAGTACCTCTGGCGCCTTTCTGTATCCGGTAGGTTACATCGTTGATCCTGGTCACAATCAGGTACGGGCCGTCCCATTTAGCTTGAAGCTTAGGAGATTTCCCTTTGCTGCGGACTGGATTGTGCAACCACACTAGTGAACCTTCGTCGAACCCTTTGTTGTTCATTTTGCGGTCATACCGGATTTTCATCTTTTCGGACATTTGCTGACCCGATTGTCTGACGTGCTCATAAATTTCATTCATTTTGTTCCGCAAGTCATTTGTATAATCGTTTATACTGCGTGGGGCATCAGGTGGTATCCCGGTGATCAGGTCTGCAGGCAGCCGTAATTCTCTTCCAAAGTTTGTGAAAGCTGGTGTCACTGATGTACTTTCGTGAACAGCGCTTCGATATGACAACAAAAACGGATGTATGTGCTTGTCCCAATCTCGTTGCCGATTGTCTACAACTTTTGCTAGGTACCTCTCCAATGTCTGATTAAATCGTTCTACCATTCCATCAGATTGCAGGTGATAAGAAGTCGTTCTGGTTTTATGAGTACCCATAACTCGGCAAGTTTCCTGGAATATTTGAGACTCAAAATTCCTTCCTTGATCGCTATTAATCGCTAAAGGTACATCAAAACGATAGAAGACTTCATGAACTAGTTTATCTGCAACTGTTGAAGCTTCTTGATTTGGAATGGCGAAGACTTCTGGCCACTTAGTGAAGTAATCCATCACAACCATGAAATACTGGTTACCGCTTTCACTCTCCGGAAACGGCCCCGCCACGTTAATGGCTATTCTCTCCCATGGTGCACCAACATTGTACAACTTTAATGCACCTCTACTACGAATCTGAGGTCCTTTTACAGCCGCACAACTTGTATATTTGCGACACCAGTCCTTGACATCGTTTCGACCGTGGACCCAGTAAAACCGTTCTCGGATCTTCAGTAGAGTTTGTTTAACTCCCAGATGGCCTCCTGAACAATCATTATCGCTGTAGAACATTTGGTACTTTAGCTTTAGGGACAACCATTTGCAAATGACAGCTGTTTCCCCGAACATTTTCCCATTTACGGCACAGAACTCCATCCTGTAGCAGCAAGCTGTCCCATCGGGCCCAATAGCTTTTAGTGGTCGAACTCATCGCAGAGACGTCGCTCTACTTGGGCTTGGAAGCACTGGCCTTCATCCATTCCAGAATCTGCTTGATGTTCGGATCTTCCTGCTGTGTATGTTGTAAGCTGTCCTTACACTCGTTGCTGAGGTGGTATGTCCTGAGCATCCTCACGGATACCACTTCCTTACTCTCCTGCCTAATGCAATGTTTGCAATCTTCAGAACAAGGTCTTCTTGACAATGCATCTGCGTTGCCATGAGATTTCCCGGTGCGATGTTCGATCTCAAAGTCGTATTCCTGCAGTAGTTCAATCCACCTCGCAACTTGTCCTTCTGGATTTTTAAACTGCAATAGCCATTTTAGTACAGCATGGTCAGTTCGTAGGTGAAATTTCCGCCCCAGAAGATATTTGTTAAAATGCTGCAACGACTGTACCACAGCTAGCAATTCGCGTCTTGTGACACAATAGTTCCTTTCCGGTTTTGACAACGACTTGCTGAAATACGCTATCACAACCTCTCGATCTCCGTTCCGTTGAGACAACACACCGCCGAGTCCTGTATCACTTGCGTCTGTGTCAACTATTAATTCCTTGCCTGCATCTGGGTACTCTAATATAGGTGTTTTGCAAAGACGGTCCTTTAGCTCCTGGAATGCGATATCGCAACTTTCGTCCCAGCAGAAATGTCGCTTTTCCTCGGTTAGCTTGTGCAGAGGTTTAGCTGTATAATATCTGCAAAGTTCTTCACAAATCGCCGGTAATAGGAGCACAAACCCAAAAATGCTCTAACCTGCATCTTGTCTTTTGGAACCGGCCAATCCTTGACAGCGGCGATTTTCTCTGCGGATACCTTCTTCCGATACTACATACCCCAAAAAGTTAACTTGCCGTTTGAATAATGAACATTTCTTCGGACTCAACTTGAGGTTGGCACTCTGAATCTTCATGAGCAAGCGTTCCAGGTTATGAAGGTGTTCCTCAAACGTACGGCCTACGATCATGATATCATCCAAGTAGACCAGATATGCATCCCCAATTAGCCCGGTAAGTACAAGTTCCATCAGCCTTTCAAACGTTGCTGGAGCATTGCACAACCCAATCGGCATTACTTTAAATTACCACAGAATCTTTCCAGTCGAGAACGCAGTTTTCTCCTTGTCCTTAGGGTCAATTTCAACATGCCAGTTTTTAGATCCAGCGGGCTAAACCACTTTACTCCTGTAAGCATGTCCAGCGTGTCATCAATTCTTGGCAAAGGATAGCTGTCCTTCTTTGTAACGTCGTTCAGACGGCGGTAGTCAACACAGAACCGCATTCTGCCGTCCTTCTTCTTTACCAGCACCACGGGTGAACACCATGAACTAGATGAAGGTTCAATAACACCATCCTTCACCATTCCCTCAATCATGGTTTTCACTTCCTTTTCACGTGCTACCGACAATCTTCTTGGCCGCTGACGGATAGGCAGTTCTTATCTTGTGTTTATTTTGAGTTGAACTAAGCCAGTCTTTCCTATGTCAGCATTGTTTGATGAGAATACATCGGCATACTTGAGTAACAACTTCTTCGCCTTAACCATTTCCTTCGTAGAGAGAACGCTGCGACAGTCTTTCCAAAGTGTGGTCACTCTCGTTTGTGCATCCTTGCTGGGGGTCCCACTCGATAGATATTGGCACCGACGTAACCAATCCACTTCCTCACAAATACCAACCAGTGTGCCTTTTTCTATAATCTGTTCCTGTTCACAAAGTTTCAGCACACGTACTCCTGACATGTCAGTGGTTCTGACCAAGGTTCGAGCTACTTTCCATGGAAGGTCGTTGTTTAGCCTTTCCACAAGTACACAACGGTGAGCTTGCCCAGGGTTCCGAGGAAGACTAACCGGCACAATCGTTTCCGATCTTGGCGGGAGAACAATCTTGTTAATGCTGTACACGTTCCCTGGTAACGCACCTTCCATAAAAAGTTCCTCCTGTCCACATTTCGAAACACCTTGCTTAACGTCGATTTCACAATAATTTTTCCTCATAAAGTCTAGGCCCAGGATGCAGTCGTCTATTATATCAGCCACGATGACATTATGCAGGTAGATCATGTTGCCTAGCTTCAACTCCATCTCCTTCTCTCCACGGACGGCTATACGCTGACCGGTGGCTGTTACCAAATTAATGCGTTCTCGGTTGTATGCGGAGAGAGCGGAGTCCCCAAGGAACTGACTTATAAGTTGGGAACTAACAACCATACGAGAGGCTCCAGTGTCTATGGTCAGTTTACACGGCATTCCGTTGACCTCGCCCTTGATGGTTAGACTGTTCCCATCATGGGTTTGTAAAATCGAGATCATAGGGGCTCTTTTAACATCAGCCAGCACCCGTCCCGCAGTCCTGGCTTTTACTCGTTTCCCTGCTGCTGCTGGGTAGTGCTGGTAGCGGCACTATGCGCGATGATCTTCCCCTTCTACAGTTTTCCCCACAGCCATAGCACCTAGGGCTGTATCCCTTATTGCGGTCGCGAACTGTAGCTACTGAAACCTCCCTGACGCGATGGGAACGATGACCCTGCCGCACGGCTTCCAACTCCAGTGTATGGGCCAAGGCGTCCTTAAGCATCTCGTGGTGCCCGAGCACTACAGCAACTCTAACTTCAAGGTCGCAGATGCCGTCGATGAATGTCTGCACCAGGTTCCCTTCAATGAGTGCAGGTACAGACGTTGGGGTCACCACTGTAATAGTGGAGATAAACGGTCCACTATTAACAGACTCCGAGTACTTTTAAGGTGGAGAAATGAAACTACTATTTATGTAAAGCCGAATGGAGTATGAATATGGAATGGAATATATTTATGTCAACCATGCCTATATTTATATGGCTGGCTACGTTGTTGGTTTACCAATGGTAACAATTTTTATTTTCCTTAGCCAATTATAATTCTTACATCATACCCAATGAAGATTAATCAAAATACACAACTATTATATACATTTCGTTTGCCGGCGTGAGACTCGAGTTATCTTCACGAAGCTACGTCGCTGGACGTCTACTGTGCCCTCCTTTCAGCCAAGGAGGGTCGCGTTCGTATACGGCTTAGAGATCTCTAGTTAGACCGTTAAGCCAGTCCCTAAAAGGTGAGCTTTAGTGGGTAAAAGTCTCCACATAATGCTATGAGCATTCCCCACCTCCCTCCCCCGCTTTCTGGAGGGTTGCCCATATTTGCTTCGGGCGCGGCGTGGGACACAGCTCCGGAACAGCAAGAAGAAGCGAGCTGCAGCGTTGAAGAAACGGCTCACAATTGGTCGACGAATACGTGACGATAACGGCGTGTGAAGACAATGTGGCGCTGAATAATATTTGCGGCTATTTTAACTCCGCCATTGCCGGTCCCAAGCCCGGATGAGAAAGGAGGAGGGGACGGTTCCGCCTGAGAGAGTGGGTGTATCCGGTGGACTAACACACCCACCTGCGCTAGGACCTGCGCAGTCGAGCGCCGTACGCGGGGATGAAGGAGTCCTGGAGGGTTGAGCCGATTGTCGCTGGGGTATATAGTGGCGAGAGGCAACACGCCCTCTTTGGTCCGGATTTCAAGCTAAACGGTGGCCCTATCTGCTAGCCACAGATAGGAAAATGGCCAAGCGCCCCGTCAGAGGGTCGCAGGCGAGGGATGTGGGGGCTGCCTAGTTTTCCTGAAAAGTGGGCTGGGTGGTCGTAAAGGCCATGCTGACGGAGCAAGTGACAGTTTATTCGGGTGGTGGGGATGGGCCTTGTCAGCCCCATCTACCAGCTGGATCGAGCTCCCGATGTCGCGTTGTGAGCCAACTTCGCGTCCCTATATTCTCCCGGTAATCCTAACGCCTGAAACTCTTTTTTTTTAAAGTAGGGCGTTCCCAAAGGTGCGGGCTCCATGGAGGGTGGGAAGCCGGGGGGACGAATTTTAAAGAACAAAAAAGTTATGGACAATTTAAGGCCCAATAAGAAAGAGGGAGAGGTGTCAGAGGTGCTTACCAGAGACACCAAAGAACAAGGGGGAACCGTCACTAAACCGACGGTTCCACGGACAGTACCGTCCAGCGTAGGTGCCCCCACCAAAAGGACAACTACCTCGCTGAACGTTCCCAAAACCAGTTCCAAGGAGCTGGACGAGAAAAAAGAACAAGAGCCCGCGAGTAACAAAACTGCGGAGCCACTACGAACTGACGACCTTTTCTCTGCTGCCTGGCAAGTGGTGAGCCGTAAGGGGAAAGGCAAGGCACCCAAAAAGGTGACTTGCCGACCTGACGGACCATCAGGAGGGTCTATCCCTGCAGGCAGTAGTGGAAAGGCCAAAAAGAAGAACAAGAAGCAGCGGGAAAAAGGCCGAAGAGAACGAGCCGCATTGGCTGCTTCCGAAACTAAAACCAAGGAGGCTAGGCAAGCTACTGCGACTGGGGTGCTTGGAGCTGGAACCAGTAGCCACACTGAAGCTGGGAAGGATAAAAATCCAGCCCAAGTGGAAGTCGCGGCCGCGGGAACCAGCTCTAGGATATCCGCCAGGAAGCAGCGAGCGGTCAAGCGTCCTGGGAAGAAGGAAAGAGCAGCCAAAAGGATGCTGGAAGAGTCCACCTTGCCTAGAGGGGAACACAAAAAAGTGCGACTCGAACAGCAACCAAAGGCTGCAAGAACGAGCTACGCTTCCACTGCTGGAGCAGATTTGGGTGTGGCCTTAACGTGTGCGCGTTCAGGTCACATTACGAAGGAAGTAGCAGACGACATCCTCGTAGCAATACAGAGGAAGATGATCAGCGAGGCCTGGAGTAGCCAGGACCCTGATGCGTCGGGCCCAGTTTTTAGGGGCAAACCCGTTTATACGGAGGGTGACCTGAAACTGTGGTGCGACGATCAGAAAGCTCTGGACTGGTTGAAGGGGAATATTGCTACCCTCGATCTTAAATCCAACACCTTGCTGACAATAAAGAAACAGTCAGAGATACTACAAAGAGTCAAATGTGGTATCCTTATCCCTAGTGCCCAAGGAGCCTGGAAAGACTCACGCGACATTGGTCGCGTGCTGGCGTACCAGAACCGCTGGGTTAACATCAGAGACTGGCTGTTACTCAAGGCTGATAAGCAGACGGACGGGTGGTTCCTCGTTGTTTCGGTGCCGGATGATCATATCCCGACCCTGATGAAGGCCGGACGCCGTCTCGCATGTGTATGCGGGGCAGTATACGTAAAATTCCAGGGTCGTGGAGGTAAATTCTTTGACATTCCACCGAGCAAAGAGGTAGAAAATAACCCGGAAGTTATGGATACCGGAGCCACGGTTACCGGTACAGCGGAATCACTGGAGGCCAAGTCCAGTGAAAAAAACGGCCTGCACAACTGAGCCAAAGCCCCCAGTGGAGATCGGGCTCAGCGGCAGCTCACTGAGTGACGAAGAGGACTGCATTTTGCCGACCACTTCCGACTCGGTGGCTGACGATGAGACCCGAGATCTTCTGGCAGGCCTATTTTTGGGCGGGGACGGAGAGGACGCGATCAATGATGGCGTGCCCTTCGTCCAAAACTAGCCTAGTGCAGGCCAACCTCCACCACAGCGAAACTGCGTCGGCTCAATTACGCAAGTGATTGGAGGTCCAAAGGACTGCCATAGCCTTAATCCAGGAGCCGTGGGTTGGGGCTGGTAAAATTCAAGGCCTAAACAACCTAAAAGGTAAGCTTTTCTACAGCTCTGAACACGACAAGCCTAGAGCGTGTATTTACACTACTAAAGATATCTGTGCACAACCATTAACAGATTTCTATTCTAGAGACATGTATGCCGTGACAATACAATACACACAGGAGAGAAGATTAGTCGTCGCCTTGGTCTACATGCCGGAGGAAGACACTCCTCCCCCTCATGACCTCGGCAGGCTGGTGAACTTCTAAGAGAGGACCGGACTAGAGGCTGTGATCGGGACGGACTCCAACGCACATCATCCCCTTTGGGGAATGGAAAAACCAAATGAACGAGGTAAGGTTTTAGTTGAATATTTATTTAGTACTAACCTAACCATTTTAAACATAGGTTCTGAACCTACTTTCATAAACAAACGCTGTCGCACTATAATCGACCTCACACTTGCAGCAGAAGGAGCAGCCAAACTAATTACGGGATGGCATGTGTCGAAAGAGGCCTCATGCTCAGACCATAGATGGATCTGCTTCGCACTACAGGTCGATATCCCCTCTACACCACCATGGAGAAATCCCCGCAAGACGGATAAAACAAAATACCTAAATGGGCTGACGTCTTCGCTCGCGGGTTTTGAGGGGATGAATACTATAGCAGATCAGTCGCTCCTAGAAGAACAGGTACCAGCTGTTACTAAGGCCATGATAGATAGCTACCATGAATCATGTCCAGAAATCACTCCACCAAGGCATGCCGAGGTAAATCAACAGTGGTGGGGTGAAGAACTCGATAGGAAACGTAAGAAGGTAAGAAAAGCCCTAAATAGGGCCATGAATACCTCAATGGATGAAGACTGGCTACTATATAAGAAAGCTAAATCTGAATACAAAAAATGTATCAGGTATCGACGCTCGACTGGGTGGCGTAAATTCCGTGGCAACATAGAAACCTGCGAACAAGCAAATAGGATAAGGAATATTCTAGCTAAACAGAACACGTCGGGATCCATGTCTCTAAAGAAACCCGACGGTAGCTACTCAACATCGCCAGATGAAGCCCAACGCATCCTAATTGAAACGCACTTCTCAGGTTGCTGCGTAACCCAGGAGGCAAACCGGCATGACGACATACTGACACCAACAGTAGAAGACTGGAATTTAGCACAGAGAGTGATAACGATGGACAAAATCCTGGCCCAATGGATTTTGTCCATCGTTATCACTCTCTGTGTTCACAGTTTCCTCCCCTATAAGGCGGCAGGACCTGACGGCATATTCCCGGCACTTCTACAGTGGGGGGTAAAGCCCTAATAGTCAGACTTGTTGCCATAATGAGAGCATGTCTGGCTCTTAAATATGTTCCTAGGGGATGGAGGGAAGTGAAAGTCAAAATTAATACCCAAACCAGGTAAGAGCGATTACACTGACCCTTAATCCTACAGGCCCATTAGCCTCACATCCTTTCTCCTAAAGACGATGGAGAGGATGTGTGAAAGGGAATTAAGGGGGTCGGCGCTAATGAACTTACCACTACACGACAAGCAACACGCCTACAGTCTAGGCAAATCAACAGAATCGGCACTTCATCAGGTAATTACAAAGATTGAAGAGGCCATCCAAAACAAAGAAATATGTCTAGGTTCCTTCATAGATATAGAAGGTGCTTTTGACAGAACGAACTTCTCCAGCATAAAAGGTGCACTCAGTAGACATAAAGTTGAACCGGCACTGATCGACTGGATAGTTTGCATGCTCAGTACACGAATAATAAAGATTGCTGGTGAATCTCAACCAATCCAAATTAAGAAAGACTGCCCGCAGGGTGGGGTTCTCTCACCTCTCCTGTGGAATATGGTCATTAATGAACTCATCAGCAAATTAAATACTTATCACTTCTATACAGTAGGTTATGCTGATGACCTGACAATACTGGTCTCGGGAAAGACAGCAAGCATAGTGTGCGACCTGACCCAAGCGGCTCTCCATATAGTGGAGAGATGGTGCAGGGAATACGACTTAACCGTCAATCCAAATAAAATGGTTTTAGTAATGTTCACACAAAAACGAATGCTGAATAACTATCATCTTCCAAGTCTTTTCAGCACAAAACTCCAGCTATCCTCTGAAGTAAAATATTTAGGTCTTACCTTAGACAGCAAACTTAACTGGAATAAACACATAGAAAACAAAATCAACAAAGCTAGTATAACTTTCTGGCAATGCAGAAACATGATTGGCAAAAGATGGGGACTGCCGCCAAAAATCATACTGTGGCTTTACAAAACTGTAATTCGGCCCATGATCACATACGGCACTCTGGTACGGTGGACCAAGATAAATGAAGCCACCACAATTAAGAAGCTTCAGCGCTACCAGAGACTGGCATGTATGGCTGCCACAGGCTGCATAAGAACTACGCCAACAGCAGCCTTGGAAGCGATGCTGGAGCTAACTCCGCTTCATCTACATGTACAACAAGAAGCGACTTTAGCTGCCATCAGACTCAAGACCCTAAATCTTTGGAGTAAGAATAGTGTCCCTCATACAGGCATAATTGATAGAATTCACTCAGAAATTCCTATCCTACAAACCAAATACGATAGGATTCCTAAACAATTTGTTTTCGATAAGAAATACAAGATACAATTAAATGAAAACAACCAGCCGGAAGGATTAAGCCCAAAACAGCTTAGAGTTTTCACCGACGGTTCTAAAACAAATGAAGGTGTAGGTTCTGGAGCTTTCTCTGAAGACCTCAGTATTCACATATGCACACCGCTGGGTACCTATAACACGGTCTTTCAGGCGGAATGTATGGGTATCATTCAAGCGGCCACAGCAATAGATGCTAGGAAGGTTAATGACTTCCCCATCAGAATACTGACCGACAGTAGGGCGGTACTACAAGCTCTGAGTTGCAATGGGGTGAACTCGGGACTAATATATGAATGCCATCAACGATTAAATGAGGTATGTAAAAACAACAATGTGACTCTGCAATGGATAAAGGGACACAGTGGATCCAGAGGCAACGATGCAGCGGACGAACTGGCCAGAAGAGGATCGGCTCTGGCCACTATAGGGCCGGAACCAATCATACCAATCCCCTTTGGTAACGTTCGTTCACTGGTACGTAGACACTTCACTAATCAACACGCTCAGCTTTGGAAAAATCTAGTAGACTGTAGATAAGCTAGGGAGGCCCTACCTGAAATAAACAGTCGCTTAACCAAAGTTTTAATAAGACTGAACAAGCCGCAGATCAGGATAGTAACAAGTGCTATCACAGGACACGGCACCTTTAACAAACATTTATTTACTATAGCTGTTACAGATAGTCCCCTGTGCAGGGCATGTATGGGGGAGGAAGAAACGGCGGCCCACGTGCTACTGAAATGTCCAGAGGCCGCTACGTACAGGGCTAAACATCTCGGCACGCCGGGATCACTCCCCGAAGTTGCATGCAACATCAAGGGACTGTTGAACTTCTTCGGGGAGATCTCATGGCTCGAATAATCACATTATTCCTGCCCACACGCAAAATACGCGCACAGACGTGGAGTTGCGGAAAACAGCCCGTCGTAAACTAAACTAAACTAAATATTTGCGGCTGTTTCTTGTTTCTTTATAAGAACGTTAAATATATACGTCAAATTATCTATATGCAGTCCGCAGTATCTCAGTAGCCGGGGATAGTTAGGAAATAAATGTTTTTTATTTTCGCCTTCTGTGTTATGGTAGCAGCGGAGTATATATTGTTACGAGCTTGAGGTTCGTGACAATAAAAATTGCCGATAAAATTACCTAAATTAACACTTTAATTTACTTTACACAAATTAAAGTTAAAAACACTAATAATTAAACACACTAATTCACTTTATTCCGCTCCGAAGCTTCGCTTGTGTCGCCAACTCCAATACTGCCCCGATCGAATCTTGCAGCGCCTATTTATATAAATTAGCAATGAAGCATCCGGAATATTCAAGTAAATGCGCGCAAAGCGACGAGTGTTCGAGTGTAGATTTTCTAGAAACTTAGTTCTTCGGATGGCGCTGTCTGTTGAAAGATTTGTGATGTCATTTTCTGCAAAGCTCCCCTCGCTCTCGTTCCTGACACTAGATGGCGCTAGTTGACTTATTCACGCAACAATATTATTTATTCCCGTTTAGGGTTGGTTAGCCTGGCTGCTACATCACTTTCCCCCTAGCGAAAGCGTACCGGAGGCTTAACGACTCACCCGTATCTCGTAGTTTTTAAAATAGGTTTCAACTGGGTTGATGTAGATGATGGATTTTCAAACTTCCTCACTGGTGGTTGTGATGATGATGATATATCTCCACAATTACATGCTTTTCGCACCAGCTTCTCCACATCAAGAGCTCACTGCTGCAGATTTTCGTTGATGCGCTGCACGCGATCTTTAAGCTACGTACGAAAGACGTGTTCCAGGTTTAACAGTGGTAGAGCCATGCGGCAGCTTTGCTGTTGCACGTATGGGCCGGCTCAAACCGGGGTGGTACCACGACCTCACAGAATACCGGCGTGAAGTGGAAGCTCTGCTTCCGCGTTTCGTCTGGTGAGTGCAGGTGGCCGGAGGCCCAAATCCCCCCCCCCCCCATCAACATGGTAGCGGAATTAAATAAAGATAGACTACCCCAGGAGGGTACCAGCACCCCTGGAGAATCCCTCGCTGAGCATCCACGACCATGTTTCTCCACTTCTGAGCGTGGGTGCTCAGGCTGCCCCGCGTATTCTGGGGGGGGGCGAAATTCCGCTCAAGACTACAACTGCTCAGGGCAAACGGAGCAACAAGACCAAGGCGACCCCTGCCACGCTGTCCGTGAATTTCTGCAATATCAGGGGACTTCACTCTAACCTAAACGCCGTCCACTACCATCTCGAGACGGCGAGGCCGGCTCTGCTCTTTCTGACCGAGACGCAGGTGTCCTCTCCGGCTGATGTCTCGTATCTCTCCTACCCGGGGTACAAACTGGAACACTCCTTTGTGCCTCGGGCTGGAGTTTGCGTTTACGTCAGAGAGGACATCTGTTCTCGACGCCTCGGCAGACTTGAAGGTTCGGACCTGTCCATCCTTTGGCTACGCGTAGACAGCGACGACCATCCGCGCGTCTACGGGTGCCTCTATAGGTCCCATAGCGGTAATGCCGAAACAGACCGACTCTTCGACCACGTCCAAATGGCTGCAGATTCGTTGCTACAGCAGATCCCCTCCGCAGAGATCGTGATCCTCGGCGACTTTAACGCCCATCACGCCGAATGGCTTGGTTCACGTTTAACCGATCATGCGGGGAGATCTGTTCATGATTTTGCCTTGGCATATGGTCTGACACAACTGGTTACTTCGCCTACGCGGATTCCAGATGTGGAGGATCATGCACCTTCCCTGTTGGACCTTCTGCTGACCTCTCACCCGGACGGATATCAGATTTCCGTCGACGCCCCTTTAGGCTCCTCGGACCATTGTCTGGTCCGGAGTGTTGTGCCACTCACGCTGAAATCGCGGTTGCATTCTGCAGGCTGCCGCCGTGTTTGGCACTATAGGTCAGCCGATTGGGATGGGATGCGGTCTTTCTTTGCATCCTACCCTTGGGGGCGGGTTTGCTTCTCGCCGGATGATCCCAACGTTGTTGCGGATTCTGTTACTGATGTGGTACTTCAGGGTATGGAACTTTTTATTCCTTCCTCTGTGGTGCCCATTGGAGGCAAATCTCAGCCATGGTTTGGTCGCTCCTGTAAAATAGCATCATGCTATAAGCAGGAGTGCTATCAAGCCTGGGTTGATGCATCAGCGTCCCGGGATGTAAACACCAGCGCTCTAAAAAAGAAGTATAATTCCGCCTCTAGGTCCTTCAAAAGAGTCATTGCCAAGGCAAAGTCAGAGCACATAGGCAGAATTGGCGAGAAACTAGTTCGCCTTCCTTCTGGAACCCGTGCATTCTGGTCTCTCGCCAAGGCTGTCCAGGGGAATTTCTGTCAGCCATCTCTTCCATCTCTGCACAGGGAGGACAACTCACTGGCCCATACTGCAAAGGAGAAAGCCGATCTTCTAGGCTCCTTCTTTGCGTCTAACTCGACTCTCGATGACGGGGGGAGTACGCCGCCGACCATCCCGCGGTGTGAGTGCTCCATGCCGGAAGTGCAGTTCACACAGCGCTCGGTTCGCAAAGCACTCCTCTCCCTGGACATCCACAAGTCGAGTGGGCCTGACGGAATCCCCCCAATTGTGCTGAGGACGTGTGCTCCAGAGTTGGCACCGGTTTTAACGCGTCTTTTCCGGTACTCCTACTCCCTAGGCGTAGTCCCAAAATCATGGAAGACGGCTTTCGTCCACCCGATCCCTAAAAAAGGCGACCGCTCAGACCCGTCCAACTACCGGCCAATCGCCATCACCTCCTTGTTCTCCAAAACAATGGAGTCCATTGTAAACTGCCAGCTTATGAGGTACCTTGAAGATCACCAGCTGATTAGTGACCGCCAATACGGTTTTCGCCGTGGTCGGTCAGCTGGTGATCTTCTGGTCTACCTCACTCACAGATGGGCGGAGGCAGTAGAGTTCAAGGGGGAGGCATTGGCCGTTAGTTTGGACATTGCGAAGGCCTTCGATCGGGTTTGGCACAAAGCGCTTCTTTCGAAGCTCCCTTCCTATGGGCTTCCCGAGAAATTGTGCGATTGGATCACCAGCTTTCTTGCAGATCGGAGCATCAAGGTCGTTGTAGACGGTGCAAGCTCCGATTGCAAGCCTATTAATGCTGGTGTTCCACAGGGCTGCGTGCTATCGCCAACGCTGTTTCTTCTGCATATCAATGATATGTTGCATACCCGTAACATTCATTGCTATGCAGATGACAGCACTGGTGATGCTCTTTACACCGGCCGAGCCAATATTTCTCGGGAAAACGTCTCCGAGTGCCGGGACAAACTTGTGTCTGAAGTCGAGTCTTTGCTGAACAGAGTCTCGGATTGGGGACGACTAAATCTAGTCCAGTTTAACCCCCAGAAGACACAAGTTTGCGCGTTAACCGCTAAAAAGAACCCCTTTGTCGTATCCCCTCAGTTTCAAGGCACTCCCCTTGTTGCCTCAGCCAGTATCGGAATCCTCGGCGTCGACATATCGAGTGACGTGCAGTTTCGTGGTCACTTGGAAGGGAAGGCCAAATTGGCCTCTAAAAAGCTTGGCGTGCTCAGCAGAGCGGGACAGTATTTCATGCCGGCACACCGCCTGCAACTTTACAAGGCGCAGGTTCGGCCGCACATGGAATACTGTTCCCATCTCTGGGCTGGGGCTCCCCAGTACCAGCTCCTTCCACTTGACCGCATCCAGCGCAGAGCGGCTCGAATCGTCGACGACCGAGTGCTTTCCGATCGGCTCGATTCACTGGCGTTGCGAAGAGATGTTGCATCTCTTTGCGTATTTTATCGCATCTATCACGGGGACTGCTCTGAGGAATTGTTCGGATTAATCCCAGCCGCCAAATTTCGTGAACGCACGACACGGCAAACGTCCCGATACCATCCACACCATCTGGATGCTTGGCGGTCCACCACTGTACGTTTCACAAGGAGTTTTCTTCCACGTACAACCTCTCTGTGGAATAGTTTATCACCGGCGATTTTTCCGGACCGATACGACTTGGGGACCTTCAAGAAAAGAGCTTACTCCTTTCTAAAGGGCCGGCAACGCACCCGCAATTCTCCTGGTGTTGCGGTTGATCATGGGCGGCGGTAGTCACTTAACATCAGGTGAGCCGCATGCTCGTTTGCCCCCTCTTCTATAAAAAAAAAAAAAAAAAAAGGTGAGCGTCGCCATATCTCACCTTCAATGCCTCAAGGAGCTGCTCATAAGTCACTTCCTCACCGAGAGCTTCCAGGACAGTTATGGCCTGGTCGCGCAGGCCTAGTGTGAGAGCAAACATGGCCTGACTTTTATTCCAGCCGTTCGCCTTCATAACGGCTTCGAACTGGATTTTGTAAGCTGACCAGGAAGAAGTCCCGTCGAACGGCGGCACTTTGAACCCACGTAGTAGCTATTACGGAAGCTGTAGTTCCATCCCCAAGTTTGTGTTCGTCCAGTGAGTTTCGTCCTTAGGTATAATCGACATGATTTAATCCCACTTCTGACACCAATTGTTACGAGCTTGAGATTCGTGACAGTAAAAACTGCCGATTAAATTACCAAAATTTACACTTTTATTGCCGAACCACAATTAAATTTTAAAAGACACTAATAATTAATCACACTGATTCACTTTATTTAGTTCCGAAGCTTCGCTTGTCTCGCCAAATTCAATACTGCCCCGATCGCGACTTGCAGCGGCTTTAAATACACCTTTTCTACCGAAACGTCCAGAATATTCCAGTAAATACGGGCGCCGACCGACCAGGCGCAGAAAGTTCGAGTGTGGGGCTTCTAGAAAACTTAATTCTTCTGTTCGATAATAGATGGCGCTGATGGTGGAAAGTTCAAGATTGACATTTTATAGGAAGCTCCCCTCGCTCTGGTCCCCGACACTAGATGGCGCTAGTGCCAGGTACCTGTCGTCAACTTAGGCGCTCAACAATATTTAACGTTGTACTGTAGTGTTATAATTGTATAATTTTATGAATTATTTGTATTACAGACTGAAAGATAGTGCGTAATGCTCCTTTGGTATTGAACGGACTCCAAAAAATGAAACCACAAACATAACTTTTATACGGCTTTCAACCTCACCTAGCGCTCATGTAGAAAACAACTAAGTTAAAAAACCCACAATTGATAAATACATATTTTGAATCATTCGACGAATATATTTTATTAGTTCACAGACTGGCAATGGTATTATGGAACATAACAATGATGAAAATGCTGTGGTGATGATAAACGATGCGAATACCGCCAAAAAAGGAATTAGGTTAAATGTAAAAACGGGAGATTTTAAATCGGACAATGAAGTTGTTGATAGTGTAGTAGAAGAAATAGATATAAATGATGTAGTAAGTAGTGAAATTGAATGTCAAGCTGTAGAAAAAACTAAAACTAGAAATATATTCAATGAAATAACTGGCGAATTTCAAGAGGTAGAAAATTGATAAAGAAGGTGAAGAAGTAGTGAAAAAGCGAGGGAAAAAAGAATAAGTATGCCAGGAAATTGAAAGAAAATATAAGTAAGATTTGGTTTTCTGTTATATAAGTGTGAAGTTTTATTATTTTTTTATTTATATTATGTAATAAGTTATGATAATATGTCCCTGACTCTAAAGAATTATATTAAAAAATCCCTAACTCCACCGTTTTTGCGATAAGTCCTAAATTTTAAAAGTTCATACTAGGCTTAATGATTAAGATAAGTATTTTGTAAAAACATCGAATTAAAGGTTATCAAATAAACGACCGTCTTATATATTTCTATTTTTTTTAAATACAGCCACGTCTTTTAAAAAAATGTTTTGCACTTCAAATTACCATATCTCAAAACAAGGAAAATAGACTTGTGACTAGTGATTTTTAGAACTCAGTCATCCATATAGATTGTCATACTTTTGATGAACGTCACTATTATCTATTTATGTTATTACACATTTAAAATAAAGTACCGAAAAAGCTAAAAAATTAACGTTAGGATTTTTAAATAATTTTATATATCTCATTATTTTAACATACAAATATAATTTATTTACTTAATTACATTTTATATTACTTAATTAGTAACTGAAGATAAAATCTACTTTTTCTATTTGATAATAGATAACGATGTTTTGAAAACTAAAATGTAGATCGTCGGCGTAGATACTTTCAAATTATTAAACAAAGGTTAAAACTTTAAACTAATTTGAACCATTATTTATAAATATGCTATTTATTTAAAAAAAATACCGGTCATCCTAGATATACATAAACAGAACAGACAGAATCGTAATAGAAAATTGACGTCTAAAGGAAGGGAACACTTAACCTTCTTTTTGACGTCCCGTAACCGGATTAAAATTAGCATTTAAGTAGTCCTGGGTTACTTACTACGTACACAAAAAATTTCATGGAAATCGGTTCAGTAGTTTTGGCGTGAATCGTGAATACTGGTGAATACACAGACAGACAGAAAAAATCTAAAAACCACTAATTTGGCTTCAGTACCCTTTACTTAGTCCACTAGACTTGTTTTCTCAAGAATATATTAGAATTAAACACAAGAATTTTCTACAGATTTATTATATCTATAGATATAGATTGCAGTAATTTGCATTTAAATATAAGTGCGGATTTCCCTGTTTTCAGTGATAAAGGAAAAGTACTTCAGGAAACATTACCCAAAAAGAGTGAGTTAAAAAATCTAGGACATGTGAAATCCAACAATGCTTATTACCTTTCGTCAGGGAGTAGTTTAAGCCTTGCTAATTAGCAAGAACAGAGCGAGAAGAGTTTTAGGCATAGGATTTGTTCTTATCGCCGATTTCCACGTATGAAGTAGGTATTGATAGGGGTTATTATAAAGTATATATAAGTATGTCGATGTTAACTTGCGAAGTTGAAATTATGAATGAGTAATAAATATATACTTATACAATTAATTTACTCCAAGCATATGCGCAATCAGAAGCACTGACTCAGCTATCGTCATTTCGTCAGTCAACTGCGATATAATCGTAGGTATGCTAAGATCCAATGAGTCATAGAGCAATTACGTATCCGGAATTTAAAACAATAAATGTCGTTTTTAGGGTTCCGTACCCAAAGGGTATTACTACGCCTCCGCTATCCGTCCGGCCGCCTGTCTATCTGTTAGCGAGCTGTATCTCACGATCCGTAATAGGTTAATACAATTGAAATTTTCACAGAGTGTGTATTTCTGTTGCAGCTTAACAACAAATAATAAAAATAAATTAAAATTCAAAGGGGGCTATCCTACTAGAAACGTATTTTTCGATGATGCGGAACCCTTTTCGGACGGATTTTTTTTAAAAGTTTGAACTACAGAGTTCGGCAATCTGGACGATTAATTACATAATGGTGGTATGCCGTGGTGGTCGTAAGGGACGTTGAAGAATACGATACAATAATTGTTTATTAGGTACTAAGTTTAAAAAATGGGTAAAAAAATTATTTTTGCTACAAAAAAAACTTAAACAATGCATAATTTCCGCTAATGGTCTGAGGTTCGTAAAGTACTTATGTCAAACAGTATTAAATCCGTAATTCTATGCTTTGATGACGACTCACTGCAGAACCGTGGCAACCAATATTAATTTATGCCAGAAAGACCACATTGCTTCGATCGATGGCGGTCCTATGTATTTTGATAAGCAACGAGAAAGAAGAAGGAGAGACCTAACTAACGATGTTACGCGGTGTCGTAGTTAAACCGGATATCGAGCGATTACTACTACAACACGTACGAATTAACTTGAGACTCCGCTGGAATGCGACCCCCTTCCCGACTCCCCGCACCGCGTCCCGCGCTGGCCGTGCGCGCTCAGTACCGATAGCATTTTTGTTACGGATACGCGTCTCGACTCTAGTTCGGTATTTTTGATAATTGTTTGTTGTTTGGTTTGGACTTTTGTTTGTTTTTGTTATACTTGAACGATATTTTATCTGTTTGTTGTTAATTGCGTTGTTTTTTTTTATAGAATAGGGTGACAAACGAGCACACAGTCCACCTGATGGTTAGTGGTTGCTGCGGCCCATAGACATCTACATCTATCTTCCATTGCAAATCAAAATGCAGATGCGTTGTCACCCATGAGGACTGAGATGGAATGCCTCATTTCCAGTAAAAAGGGTCTCCGGTTCTCTACATTCACCATACGAAATACAGCAGCATTAAGCTACTATTTCACGCTGGTATTCTGTGAGAGCGTGGTCCTTACCCGGTCGAGCCGACCCATTCGTGCTACAACTATACTACTAATATAACTGCAGCATGGCTCTACCACGTAAAAAAATTTATTGTTAAGTTTGGACGTTGTGTTGTGCCGTTTTCTTGTGACGCTTAGGAGTTACTCCGCCTTTTTTATTTTTAAAAAAACATGGGAGGAATGTATGAATGGAAGGTTGCCTGGGAGAGATTGCTTTTTAGCAATAAGGTCGCCTGTTATGCTTTGTATGTTTATTGTGTACGAATCTGTAACACTTTTTATAGTGCAATAAAGTGTATAATAAATAAATTAATAGTATTATAAATGAGAAGGTGTGTATGTTTATTTCTTTGTCCTTCCTTGACGCGTTAACTAAAAATAATATTATATATATTACATAAAATAAATATTTAAAATATATAAAAATGGCAACAGTATATCACTTATTACTTCAATCCCTTGCTAGAACATTTTATTTTGTTTTTATTAACAATCTCATGCAAATCTCAAAAATTTCAAATAAAAAAATATTACGACGCATTATTTTGCGCACCGTACATTGACAATTACGTCATCAGCCCAGGTCTCAAGTTAATTCGTACGAGTTATATGTCCATTACTATAGGAGACATGTCTAACCAGAATGTTTTTGTAAAAGGAATTGAATGAAATACTGAATTAAAAAATTATATTGATTTATTTTTACAAATTTAAACAAATTAACAGATCTCAGTGCTCAAGTAGTAAAAAATAATTACAATAAAATTAATAAATAGTCGAGTGCATTTATTAGAAATAAAAATTGTTCAAGTTAGCTCTTTGCAAATAAAATAAAATAACCGATTACAATCACAGATTAGACAAAAACTGAGAGCTTATTTCATAACATAGTATCATTAAAATACCAAATATTCTAATATTGACTAAAAAAATAAATATCACTGTATAAAATGTATTTGATAATATACATTTATTTAATATGTTTGTGTCCAATTTTTATGCTATAGTGTTTTTATATTAGTAATAATAATAAAAATAGCATATGAAATGTGGCAATTCATAAATAAAATTTTGATATTAAGAGTTTTATAAACTATGAAACATCTTTCAATTTTTACATGAATAAACAACAGTAAATCTAGCCTCTCAATATAAATCTTGACAGTTTGTACCTTTGAGTTTACTACACTTACCCCATATTTGGCTATGACTTGGAGTATGATAAATTCATAATTCAAATGCATACAGCCCAACCATAACTGACTTATTGTTTTATATTTTTAACAATGACATAATAACATTCCATTATCCACATAAGGCACATGTTTAAGAACTTCATGTTTAATTTTGAAACAAATAAAACTTATAAAATTTGCCAAACAATTATTGAAATTTTAGCATTAATATTTAACATCAACATACTACATGTTCTAATTAAATACTATAAATAATAAAGCTAAGACCAGTATCTTTCTATTTTTAACCCAATCAAATACTCTTCTCTCATAATTTACTGTTCAACACTAAAGCACTTCTAAGTAATAATCATGTATATGAGAAGTAACATCAATTAAATTGGAAGTTAAAGGCAGATTTTAGGCACTTAAATTTACAACCATAATAAGCATTATAGTAATTAGTAATACTATTGCAGTGTAAATACAATTCAATAAATAATTTCTATATTTTAAGAAATTTTTATTAATAATATTATATTTGTAGCTTGATTTGTGCTTTTTGTTCATTTATTTGTTCTTTGTTCTTACAACTTTGATAGGAGACTTATCAAAGGAAAGGATTTCTGGAAGTTCCAAAACTTGAGTTGGTTGAAGGCTAGAAAAGAAAGATATAGATAATGTGTCAGAGAAAACACCACGACAATTTGTCATAAATATAAATGATAAGTATCTGTGAATGAAACACGAAACAAAAACTACAATGACTGTTATCAAGTGCTAGATAGAGACATTTCCTGTGTTATCAGTACACAATGTCTCGGGATATATTTTCCACAAGTAAACCTAACCTTGTAAAACTTTCACTTAATTATTTTTCAATTAAAACAAATATTATAACTAAATAATGGTAAAGATGTGTGAGCCAATTTGACAACAGCAGCATTATATTTTATTGTGCTACATACAAACTAATCGAGTTGCATTGTGAATACAGAACAAAATCAATATTATAATTTAAATAAATACTATATTATATTTGTTAATATCTTTAGATAGATTTTCATCTAGCATATAGAGGTTAATGGATATTAACTTCCTATTGAAAATTGTTATGTAACTTTTTAAACCAATTTACATGAAGCAAAAAGTATTTTGTTACTTACATTTGAAGAAATGATTACATGATATCTCATTTATGTCATTGCTGGTATCAGTGGTGGACAATTAGGCAATGTAATCTAACCTTGTGTGAGTAGGATCAGCCAGTATCCCCATACAAATAATGGTAATTCTTGATACTTGTGACAGGGATGGTGGCAAATTGTGATAGGACTTCATGCCTCAGTAGAGGCAGGTATATATAGAGGAAGTCAGGCAATCTTCATACCACGGAAGCATGATCTCCGTAATATGTTTTCCTAGGAAAAAAATTTAACTCTTCCTTCACAGCAATCCATATCACCAGGATGCCAGCTTAGCCCACTCATGCAAGGTTAGTCATTGCAAAATGGTTCACCACGGACATCTGCAATGACATGAGACATTATGTAATAAATTCTACTAATTGTTCCAAAGGAACAAACATATATATAACGTGTCCTATAACTATGTGATGTAAAAAATAAAAAACATATTTGCAGTTTTATATTTAAAATAAAAAACTACTTACTATGAAAGGGTTAACCGGTATTGATGTTGTGGTTGAATTCCATCCTCCATTGAAGAAAGGATTTTTATTAGAGAATATGTCATTGGTAGCTGAGCTTTGGAATGGATTTTTATTATTCACATTATTCTCTTCTGAAAACAGAGAATATTATGTCAAATAATAGTACAAACCCTGCTAATAATTTTTTGATTAATCACTTACCCATATTTTTCATGTTCTGCTGTCTTAAAGCTAAATCTAAGTCTGCTAAAGCAGCATAGCGATCATCTGCAAATGATTAATATTTAATGTACATAATGTTTAATAGTGTAATTGATTTTTTCATAATTAAAAACTTACTTGTGGAGGTTGTAGAACTTGGATTATAAGCATTAAAATTTGTTAATGTAGAGGATGGATAAGATGTGAAGTTGTTATTCAAATTGTTATTATATTGTGCACTGTTATAAATATTTGCAGTAGAGAAGTCAACAGGAAAACTGAAACGAGAATATATAAATATAAAATAAATGAAATAAAATTGTCATATTACAATCAACAGTCGCACATTTAATTTTACACTTACTCTGATATTGGTGCAGAGATTGGTGGTGATGACACAGGAGCTGTTATGTTTGTGAGCAAGGAATGAGAGAAATTGTTGACAGGCCTGGCTAATTTTTGACTGGTTTCACATACTGGTGTATTTATTACTTTAGTTGTGCTCACACTATTATTATTACTATTCTTTGAGGTTTGAGGAGAAATTGATATCAAAGGTGTAGTAATTGATGCGCCGCTGACGGACTTTACTTTTGTTTTGTTTTTCACGGACGAGTTTCCATTGGTAACAGGAGTATTACTGAGTGAAGATTCGAGGTAGAATCGCTTCTTTTCATATTTATCAGACATAAAATCTTTAACGCTTTGTTCATCTGTAAAATTTACACTTTCTCCGTCGTATAGACCCAACCATACGCGTCTACAGTAATCATTCCCTCTAGCTTTTATAAATTCTATCTCTTCCGGTGTAAACGTGGCCATTGAGATCGACTTCACTCGATGAGGAGGTGTAAGACCACGCCTGAAAATATATGTACAGTACAAGATTTCTATTTGATCATATTAGTTAAAACGCAAAAATAATACTTACAACATTCCCGAACATTTTGAACACACAAAGGAGCCGATAGTCGTGTTTACATAAGTAGGTCCTCTTTGATTGCAATCCAAGCAGTATTTATTTCCATTTAAAGATATAAGTTCACGTAAAACTTCTAAATTTTTGTCATCTTGCTTGCGACGGTTCGCAGCCATTTTCGTTGTGTTGTGTACAAAAATAAATTTTATTTACGATAAGTAAGCGATAAGTTACTTAAGTACCTATCGATACCTATGCTATGGTATGATTAGTATTCTCATAATAAAATATACGTATCGTATTCGTACCTATCGTATTCTTTGGTTTTTAGTCTATGAAAATTCAAAGTTGAAAGTTGACATCTGTTGACACTTAACATTAATGTCAAATCTACACAGACCTCTACACAAACCGTAGACAGAGAAACCTATAGACTAATGATCGGCGTGGCCTTGAGTGAGAAAGAACTATAACAAACTTTTAGGTTATGGAATAATCTTTATGACTTTTAAACACAATTAGATAAACATTTTAATTGTTCTAAGAACTGAACTGAACAAGATTCACCAATCTTAAGCTCACAAAATACTTTTTTCTCACTTAAACCAACTTGAAAACTTCTTAAATCGCTACGCTGTCAAAGTTGTTTAGCAAAGTGTAAATAGCTTGCTAAACAAAAAAACCGGCACTGAGAAAGGGACAAACAATCACACCACTCTATCTCATTTCTATGCAAGACATATGCATAAATCTATCTTTTTCGTGTGCGAATGCGAAAGAAGGCGTCAATTTGTCTATAGGTTTCTCTGTCTACGACACAAACCAACACAAACTAATAAGAGTACCTCTACAATGCCACCAATAGGTTTGTCTGTCTACGGCCACCAACTTATCAGTGTATACAACTGTTCAGATCGTAGACAGAGAAACCTATAGACAAATTGACGCCTTCTTTCGCACTCGCCTACGAAAAAGGTAGATTTATGCATACGTCTTGCATAGAAATGAGACATAAGGGTGTGATTGTTTGTCCCTTTCTCCGTGCCAGTTTTTTTGTTTAGCAAGCTATATACACTTTGCTAAACAATTTTGACAGTTCGTAACGATCTAAGGAGTTCACAAGTTGGTTTAAATGAGAAAAAAGTGTTTTGTGAGCTTAAGATTGGTGAATCTTGTACAGTTCAGTTCTTATAACAATTAAAATTTTTATCTAAATATGTTCAAAAGTCAAAAAGATTATTGTATAACCTAAAACTACGTTATCGTCCTTTCTCACTCAAGGCCACGCTAATTATTAGTCTATAGGTTTCTCTGTCTACAGTTCACCATTTTCATTTTCCAATTTCTTAATGTAAAAGTTGTACCAGTCAACAGCCAAAGCTTCACAACGCCTTACTTACAGTTTTAAGTTATAACGCCATCGAAGATTATTCTGTTCATTTGGTCTACGAATTAAATTGCGGTCAAACCATGGTGGGTAACGCCCTTTTTCCCCAAAACACTTCTAAGGTACAAATTAACGTATAGTTTCCCATATAATATCTTAGAAGACCCTAACCATTTCATTTACATCTGTTAGATGTCTAAACATTTCAGCCCAGTGCAGTTTTGATAAGTGATCTTTGATTGAGTCTTAGTCAGTTTTGTAGAAGTAAAATTTTTTTGTGTTGGTATTATATGAAATCTTTTTGTCTACGTTTAGGGAAAGTACTATAACCAGAGGAGGATACTGTTTATCAATTTTGCTGAGGACATTGGTTGATTTAGAAACTGCGCCCATTTGAATATTGGTCAGAACTAAATCCAAAATAACATTTTTACTGTCGGTGATGTTGTTTAATTGGGAAATGTTATGTAAACTTACAAAGTCAACCTAAAAGGGAGGGGAGGTGGTCTTCAATCCAGGTAAGACACATCATTGTATTTATTTAGCGGAAGATTGCAAAGAAATTTATATTTATATTTTTTATTATAATGGATTTCCGCGAAGTAACGCCTGATTCCATCAATTATCAACCTAAAATGTTTAAACGAGCAATAAATAGTAATAAATATCAAAGAGCATTTGCCAGATTGGATGAGGCTAAAGATGTTCTATCAAACATAGAAATCAATGTCATTTCTCGTAATAACGTATACAGATGATTTTTAAATAGTCTTTGGTACATAGGATTATTAGGATTTCTTGTGTGCATTGAATGTGCTAAACGCACATTTAACAATCTGGTATTAGGCCCAAACGCTTCACTTACTTATTTATCACTACACAAAATTTGTTAAGATCATATAGAAATTTTATTTTCAAACATCACAAGTCATGGTGGTCATTATGATAATCCCTTCGCACGTCAATTTGTAGCTATTTATAAATAAAAAAAAAACTGCTGAAACATATCAAATTGATCCGAACTGAAAGAGGCACAAACTGCTGTGCTATGGAACAACTGAAGAAAATATGGTAGCAGACATAAAGACTTACACTTATTTGTAACCTTTTGGCGAAAAAGTGGTCGAATATATAACGGGCTTGGCTGTTTTTACTATAATAAAAAAATAAATGTAGCACATGCATAAAAGTTCTTCTGGGTGCACCGGACAAAAGTAGTTTAATTAATCAGACAAGTAGAGGTGGTTTATTTGCATCTAAAGGGTTTAAGTTATTATTTGCATCAAAAGAGGTAATTAATTTGTGTAGCATTTGTGAAATAGATATTAGAAAAACTTAAACTCCTGACAAAAAATTTAAGCAGTCGATATTTATTAGAAATAAAATATTTAAACTTTTTGTTGGAAGGCCGAAATTTTTAAGCATACAGGAATATTATTTCGATAATAATTATGTTCCACATAACGGTAAACTGGCAAACTTGGTTATGGAAAAATATTCAAGCACTCGAATTTGTTACCTCGAAAAAAAGAGTGATCCCAAAATATGCATTAGTCACATATATACTAAACTTATTCACTTCAAAAAACCAATAAAACCATAACACTTTTGATTTTTAAAATAATACTTTTCACCGTAGACAGAGAAACCCACCTATAGGCAAATTGACGCCTTCTTTCGCATTCGCACACAAAAAAGATAGATTTATGTATACGTCGTGCATAGAAATGAGACAGAGCGGTGTGATTGTTTGTCCCTTTCTCCGTGCTGGTTTTTTTTGTTTAGCAAACTACACTTTGCGAAACAATCTTTGACAGTTCGTGGTGGTGCGATCTAAAGAGTTTACAAGTTGGTTTAAGTGAGAAAAAAAGTATTTTGTGAGCTTAAGATTGGTGAATCTTGTTCAGTTCAGTTCTCAGAACAATTAAAAACTTTAAAAATGGTTAGATGTAGTGTCTTAGGATGTAAAAGTGATAGTTAACGTAAACTCACAGGTATATCATTTTACTAGTAAGTATAGTCCATTTTATCTGGTATTACGCATAAAATTCAATTGTTATTTTAAATTTTATTACAGAACTATATGAATGTATTAATATATATAAAATATAACTATATAAATATATATAAAGATTATAGTATAACCTAAAACTACGTTATCGTCCTTTCTCACTCAAGGCCACGCTAATCATTAGTCTATTGGTTTCTCTGTCTACGTTTTTCATTTTGTTTTATTTTTGGTAATTTTGTATTATTATTTTGTGTTTCGTACCTAATGTAGTTTTTATTATTTACATTGAACGTAATATTGCACATTAAACTACTGGCATGTAATAACTAGTAACCTACTGGTTATTAAAGTGGATTAGTTTAGCATAAATATGATGGATACATTTTTCCGGTTTATTTCTTTTAGACAGATAATGGATTCTGTTACTACTATACATCTCTATCACTACCTAATTCTATATTCGCTAATTCTATATTATGCGTAACATATTCATTATCAAAATAATGTTCCGCTATGCTTGAAAATAATGGTTTACCAATAGTTTAGTGTTTTTGAAACAATATATTGTGTAGTTACACAGACGGCTTACTTTTTTGTCAGCAGTAAAAATTTTACGAATTTTCTAATCTAATTGACTCAACAATCGTTGAGACTTGAAACTCGTAAACTTGGCGCGAAGCAAATGGAATGGGAAATTTCGCGCTAGATAGCAGAATTTAATGGCCGCCAAATATTACAATAAATTTACAGCCTATATACGTCCAACAACAGGAAACAGGCCTCCTTTCATTTTTCTTCGAAATATTTAATTTTTTGCTTATTTCTCAGACCTGCAGGTTTCGTCACGATGTTTTCAGTTTCAGTTAATAATAAATGTTAAAATAAACTATAAATCGTCCACGCCTACGCTTTGCGGTATATATATATATATATATATATATATATATATATATATATATATATATATATATATATATATATATATATATATATATATATATATATATATATATAAATTTCAATCATGCTTAGGACTTATTCCAATAGATTAAAAAAAATTAAATTAACACTAAAAGCTCAAAACAATCACATTATCAATTTATCACTTCATAAGACAAAAACAACTATAATAAGGAGTTTAGTAGAAATTTTATAACACAAATTAAAATATATAATAAATTTATAACGAGTCTAAAAGACGTTGCGCAGGCATTTAAGGAACATTATATTGATCAAGTATATGCAATAGATGATAAAAATAATATGACATATTCTACTAATATGACACATTATAAATACAATTCATTTTTCTTTAATTTTTTTACATCTAATGACATATTATTAACTATAAAATTATTGAGAAACACAAATAGTACCGGTTTTGATGACATTTCAACGAAAGTTATCAAACACGTAGGAAACACAATTGCCCCAGTAACGAGTCATATAAACCTATGTGCTGAAGATGGTGTATTTCCTGAAGTTCTTAAAACGTCCATTATTAAACCACTATTTAAAAAGATGACAGGGAGGAATTATCCTGTTACCGACCGATTGCTATGACTTCTATATTTTCAAAAATTATAGAAAAAGTAGTTTATAAGAAATTATATAATTATTATGAAAAATTCAATGTTTTTGGAAAAGAACAAAAAGGCTTTCGTAGAAACAAATCTATTAATGTAGCAATTTATGAATTTTCATACCAAGTATTTACAAACGTCGATAGAAAACTACTAGTGACAGCCCTATATATGGACATTTCGAAGGCTTTCGATTTTGTCAGGCATGACTTGTTAATTATAAAATTAAATAAATACGGTGTTAGAGGCAAGACATTTGATCTTATAAAATCCTACTTGACAAACAAGATTCAAATTACTCAAGTATCACGGATTTGTCCAAAGACTAAAAATGAATATATATTTATTGGTCCTATCCTCGATCCCCAAATTATGGTGTTCCTTAAGGAAGCTTAATTGGTCCTTTATTGTTTTTAGTATATATTAGTGATATACCTAACAGACTTTGAGTATCAAACCAAAGGAGACGGCATCGCATGGCATACCCCTCTGTAAAAGGTACGAGAGTCCGACTCATACCCGTTATATAAAACTAGTTGCTCCGCGTTATGCGTCATCCCAAAGTGATCGTGCCAGTAAATCGAGCTCCGACAAAATGTCGAATTGCAGTGTATTTACATGAAAAAAACGATCAAAAACATCAAGTATACAAAAGGAAAATGTGATTTTTCTTCTGTGAGTATTTTTAACATAATATTAAAGTAATTTTATCATTAAAACTCGTACTTTGTGTTCGAGTGTGGCCATCATAGTTGATAAAGTGAAAAATAACCTATTTTTAAATAAATATAATTTACTACACAAGTTAAATATATTAAAGAAAATATATTTCCTACTAACTAAATCAGTTTGTGATGAATACATAGTTACATAAACATAAACACTCACGCCTGTCACCCAGAAGGGAGGCAAAGACTACGGACTTCCATTTGGCACGATCCTGACATACCTCTTTCGCCTCTTTTACATCCATATATCTACGCATACATGCTCGTCGGTTAAGGGTACTTCTAACGTGGCCCATTTTCAAAATATCGCCAATTTGGTCGATAAACTTTTTCCTAGGGCGTCCCTTCCCGACTCGGCCGTTCACATCTGCCATATAAATTTGCTTTGTCACTCTTTCCACATGACCAAACCACCGAAGCATTCCTTTCTTAATCCTGGTCACAACATCATCTTGCATACCACATTTATCTCTTATCACGCAATTTCTCACCCTGTCATTCAGATTCAACCCTAGCATATTCCTTAAAGACCGCATTTCTACAGCATTTATTCTACTTTCGTGCTTCTTCTGCCACACCCAGCTTTCACTAACATACATTAAAGTAGGGACTAATACAGCATTATGAATTACCATACGTGCCTGTTTTGACACATTCTGGTTCTTCATAATAGAGTGTAGTGCCCCATTCACTCTATTCTCTGCATTTACTCGTCGTTCTATATCCCTATCATATCTACCATCATACACATCCCAAATACACAAACTCATCCACTTGCTCAATTAACTCTCCTTCTATTCTTATTTCACATACTGTTTTGCTTTCTTCTCTTTCAAAAACCATCACTTTCGTCTTACATGCGTTCACTTTCATTCCCCTTTCTTTTAATTCCCAGCTCATTAATGTAACCATCATTTGCAACTCAGCCGCCGATGACGCAAATATGACTTGATCATCGGCATACAAAAGGCATTTGACGGTTAACTCGCCCATTCTTAACCCACATTCTTCATCTTTCAAAGTTTGCAAACACCGGTCCATAAATAGGTTGAACAGCCATGGAAGCTACACAGCCCTGTCTGACACCTTTTTGGATGCCAAACCAGTCCGAGTAGACCCAATTGATCCTGACACAAGCACTAGAGTCCCTATAAAGAGACCTTAATGCCTGTATCAAACCATCGCTCAACCCATATGAGTTCAGTGTTTGCCATAACACATTCCTGTCCACTCTGTCATAAGCCTTTTCCAAGTCCATGAATGCACAAAAAACTTTCTGCTTTTTGGCCAAAAACTTCTCCGCAATCATGCGCATGGAAAAGACTTGATCTGTACACCCCATTCCCTTTCTAAAACCCGCTTGCACATCCCAAATTTTTCCATCAGTTTCTTTCATAACTCTTTCAATTAACACCTTAGCATATAGTTTACCCACAATACTAAGCAAGCTGATACCGCGGTAGTTTTTGCAGTCCTGCTGTGACCCTTTTCCTTTATATATTGGTACTATAACTGCTTTACACCAGTCATCCGGTACCCGTTTTAATTCCCAACATAAATTAAACAAGGTGTACAGCAAGCCTGCCACCACTCCCTCTCCAGCCCTTAGCATCTCGAGTGATACTCTATCATATCCAGCTGCCTTACCTGCTTTCATGCTTTTCATTGCTTTCATTATTTCATCTACACTTATCTCCATACCCCTTTCCACTTCTTTCGGAATTTCTAGTTCATTTAATTCAGACGACTCTTCACTCATAAATACGCTTTCAAAGTATTCCTTCCATCTGTTTAAATTCGAAACTTCATCATTCAGAATACATCCATTCTCGTCTCTTATAGCATTTATTATAGGCTGTTTTGTATTTCCCCTGGCAGTTCTTACGAGTTTCCAGAACATTTTTATGTCAGCCTGGAAATTATCAGATATCCTTCTATCATTCTTATCCGTTCTTTCTTTCTTTTTCCTTTCAACAACTTCTTTTACTCTCTTATTTAGACGTCTAAATTCTGCCTTTTTTCTTTCAATCTCATCATTCATACCAGAAGAATTACCAGCTTTGGTTGCAAGTAAATCCAACCATGCTTTCATCTTTGATTCAACTTCTACCCGTACCTCATCATCCCACCACAACGTATTACTTTTCCTTTCATTTGTTCTCTTACTTACACCACATACTTCGGTGGCGGTATCCACCAAACCTTTCTTAATATTATCCCACACAGTATTCAAGTCTAAATCATTCATACACAACTCATTCAAACATCTAATATTTTCTCTCAGTCTACATTTATACTTCTCTTTCACATCTTCATCTTGTAACTTCTCTATTCTTATACGCTGTAACGCAGTGGTAGACACAGATGTCCGATGCCGCCAACGCTTGAAAAGACCATTAATTCGACATAAGACCAAGTAATGATCCGTCCCTACGTTGGACCCCCGGTAAACCCTTGTATCTACGACTGCGCTCCTCATTCTTTCATCCACAATTACGAAATCCATCATGCTTCTATCATCACCTCTTTCTCATGTATACATGTGAATCTTCTTATGACGAAAAAAGTATTCGTCACAAAAAGATTCTTTTCCGCACATACGGTGAGGAGATCTTCACCATTCTCATTTATACTTTCATCACCAAACGTTCCCAATATCCTTTCATAACCAGACCTCTTCACCCCAACCCTTCCATTAAAGTCTCCTAACATAATAATATTTTCATTTTCCTTACATTTTGTCAACACCATCCTTATCATGTCCCAAAACTGCTCTCGGATGTAAGTGGGCTTAGACATGTCTGGGGCGTACACCCCTAGCAGGAACAGCTTCTTTAAGCCCACTTTCATTCGTAACCATAGCAGTCTATAGCAGGCTTACACATTCATACTCTTTCACACATTGACCCATTCTTTCTGAAAGGATGAGACCGACTCCCTGGCATGCCCGTTCGGTCTCGCCTACACCAGACCAATACGCGGTATACGTACCATGTGCAGTGGCATCCTTTCCCTTTCGTTTCGTCTCATTCACACATAACACATCTATTCCTCTGTAATTCATCATTTCGCATACTTCATCCATCTTATCGTTCATTCCTCCACATACATTCAGCGTAGCCAGACGGGTTTCCGCAATCCACTTTTCGCCCCTCCGGGAGACAGAACGTGACGGGTGGCGAACCTCGTCGCCGGTTTTTCTCCCGGAGATTCTTTGCACCCCTGCCCCATTTAAGGGGCGCCGGGAACTCGGGGCCATTTCTTTTATTTGCTGAGTCATGGTGCGAACAAGGGGTGGTGGTAGATTTTACGCCGCTACCATACGGATACATATATATATATATATATATATATATATACAGCCAAGTAAATTAGTAAATTATTTATTTTAGGGTGATCGTGGTGACTGCACAGTATCGTCTACATCGAGAAAAGAAAGCTGGATGTTCCATAAGTTATCTCGAAAGTCACAATTCGAAAATATATCCTTATATAGCCCGAACTAGTCCTACTCAAAAAAACTCAAGGAAAATGAAAAAATGCCTTGACATAAAAAACCAGAGGCGGCGTAAGTCATGGGCGACGTTGGCCACCGCCTACGGCCTCGCGATCCAGGGGCCTCGCGCCCTGGAAGTTTATGCATTACTTAAAACCGTAAACGCGCCGAAAAAATGTCCTTGTCATGAATCGATATTATTTCCATAACTAAATATATTTTTATTCAGTCTAGCAACATTATTTCGAGTTGCTATTACGGGGAATCCCTGCTGCGGGGCGACCAGTATATATACAGAAATCTATGGGGGCGACAAAAGCAGAGGATTGCCCTTTCTGTTTGTTAGACATAGAATACTAACTTTATTTAATCGTGGACGCGTGGCAATCGAGTAAACAGTGCGCGGTACAGCAGCCCACGTGAAGACAAATTAAAGCTCTAGAACGTTTACGTACGTTTTGTGACTGGATTAAAGAATATCTACAAACTTGTTTCGCAAAATGCTTGTCTGGTATTTAACAGTTTATTAAAAAAAACTTTTATGATCTGCCAAAAGACAGCATTTAAAATAAAAGAGTAGCCAAAAAGAAAAAGATGTTGGATTATGAAGGCAAGGTGTTACGGCCTTGAGTTACCCTGACAAAGTCGATCGAGACTAGGGACCATTAGTAGTCCAATTCGACGGGTAACAAAAGGAAGGGTCCAAGACCTATGGATAATTAAATTATAACGGCTGACAAAGAAGCGAGCATAGTCATAGTCATAGTCATAGTCATTTATTCCTTAGAACAATATTACATTGTATTGGAAAATTAATTAAACAAAATCAGAAATTACGTTTACATGCAATTGACTTAAATAAAACAAAAATCGAATAAAATTTAAATATCATTTGACAATCATTCTATATACTTATATACATTCAATACTTTTCATGTCATAATTAAATATTTTTCATGTCATAATAGATTAAAATACATAAACAAAAAAAAAAATTAACATTCATTAAGTTTATTTTTGTCATTTAGGTATTCGTCAACTGAGTAGTAGGTTTTCTTAATTAATAATGATTTGAGTTTATTTTGGAATTTTCGGTGGCAATAAATAACTTTAAATGAGATAGGTAAGGAATTAAATAGTGCAATGACTTGATGCCTTGTGCTGTGGCGTACAACATTCAAAGTTGGTGTAATTGAAGTTTTTAAATCTTTTCGACGTGTCATTTCTCTCTTTTTCCTTTCTTCGTTTGTTTCATATTTGTAAAAATTTTTTACTAAGTATGTAAGTGAAACTAAGATATACAGAGAGGGAACCGTAAGTATGTCAAGTTTTCGAAAATGTTCTTTACACGACTCAATTTGTGGAATACGTAACATGGTGCGGATCGCTCTTTTTTGTAATACAAACGCTTTCTTAATATTATATTTATAACTGTTGCCCCAGAATTGTATGCTATAACGAAGTTGTGATTCTACTAGAGCAAAATAAACCAACTTAAGCTGCTTTAACGTAACTTCGTCTCGTAAACTTCTTAAGGCATAGCATGCTGAACTGATAGTAGATTCTAGTGCTGTCATTTCCTTTTTCCAGTTCAAGTACATGTCAATGTGGATTCCTAGAAATTTTACTGTTTGAACAGATTCAATATTTTTACCGTCAATGTTAATGTTTATTGAGTCCTTTTGTCTTGCTGTAGATTTGAAAAGCATTGCGTACGTTTTATTTGTATTTAGTAGTAGATCGTTAGTAGCAAACCAATTTTTAAAGTCATACAGTGTGCTTTTCATTTTAGTATTTAGTTCGTCTATCGAGTTAGCAGATACAATCGCGTTTGTATCATCCGCATAAATAGTTAACTTTACGTCTTGCTGTTTGGTATGTATGTAAGCAGTTAAATCATTAATGAATATTATAAATAATATGGGTCCCAAAATGGAGCCTTGTGGAACACCCTTCTTTAAGGTTTTCAATTTAGATTTGTATATCGTTTCAACGCCGTCTATTATTGTTTTAATCTCAACAAATTGTTTTCTATTTGATAAGTAGGATTCAAATAACCTTAAGATTGAGCCTCTAACTCCGTAATGTTCCAATTTCAGTAGTAGTATATTATGATTTATCGTGTCAAAAGCCGAACTCAAGTCTAAAAATAGACCTCCTACCTTATATTTATCATTGAGTCTACATACTACATCATCGACTAGCGTATTTATAGCATCTATAGTACCTACACGCGTTTGATAACCAAATTGCCTCTCACTTAATATATTATTTTGTCGCAAATGTGCTACTAGTCTTACCTTTATCAGCTTTTCATAAATTTTAGATAAAATTGGTAGCAAGGAAATCGGTCTATAGTTTTTGGGGTCCATTTTACTTCCCTTTTTATGCACCGGAAGAACTCGTGCAACCTTAAGCTGATCAGGAAACAGAGATTGTTCCACACACTTATTGAAAAGATAAGCTAAAGATTCAGCCAATATATCAATATTATCTTTAATAATCTTGATGGGTATTTCATCATAACCATGTGATCTTTTATTTTCCATTTCCTTAACTGTTTTTAAGGAAATACTTACCGATTACCGGGGGTAGGGTTGACCACAGGGCATAGTCAGGTGAAAGGTGATGTGCATGTAAGTGGTGTGCAGTATTGTGTTCAATGTGTAACCTGACATCCCCACTGATCCTGGACAGCAGATCCCAAGGCGTTGCCTCTCTCCAAATGTGGGATCCATCCAAGGGTCGTACACCAACTGAAAACTTCCGCTTCTATTTTCACTATATTAGTTTATCACTTTTGTTGTACATTTAATTAACTTAAAGTTCAACCAAATCAACGTTAATCGACGTTAAACAAATGACACGCTGTACAACTCAAGGACGGTTGGTCAAAGTTCAATGTCCCAGGTTCACGTAGCACAAAACTAATCACTACAAATTCCAAGTAGGCCTCCTGTCACGTAACACGTTTCAAAACAGTCAACTAAATTAGAGGCGGTCGAGTCTTGACCCACATATTCAATAGTAAATTCAAAATGGCGCGCACAATTAACATAAGCCTTAGGCACTCAAGTCAATACCTGCCGCGCGTAACCGAATGACAGTCCCAACAATACTTAACACGGTTACAAAACAAATTATATTATTTCGGCATCGTTATCATGGAAATTTACAAATATAAGAGAACACAAAGAGGCTCTCAACGTATAATCGACCCGGGCTTCGCGCAAAAAGCTAAAGAAATAAGCCACGTTATCACGGATACGTACAATATAAGATAACACCAGGCGGCCGTCCTTTCGACGCAGAAGTATATCAACTCGCGACCCCTAACTCGATCCGGGAGGTTATGTAACGCTCGACCTTTACTGGCGCGGGCGCAACGCCCAACGGCTCGCGGCCGACCGCCTCCCGACCTCGTGGCCGACTGACTATCCCGCTATCGCCAGTGCAAGCGCAAACCCCCCTCGCCACCCGTTAACCGTCGCGGTCTCACCCCAGTCGATACTATCGGGCGTAAACACAAAGATTAGCCAGCCTATATAGTCTCCTACAAGTCGGTATTAAACAGATTTTTTCAACACCATGATTGTTCAATTATAACAAACATGGATTTGAGATTTATGGCTTTAAACCTACATTATGAAAATTTTGGTTACCTTGATTTAAATAAGTTAAAAAATATTCCAAACTGTTTAATATTAAAATAACTGTCAAGATTTACACACAGCCCTGCGAGCGGGTGATAGCAGTGACTTTCAACCTTACGAAATATCTGAAGAATTAAAATTAATGATCTCTAATTTACCTAACTTCGTAACAGATGTGAAATAGCTTCTCCAATAAGTTACAGAAAATAATTTGAAAAAATATACCCAAACATTTATATCGTCATTTAACAATACCGATCAGTACAGACTCCGCTGAAGGAAGCTTCTTAAAATTAGTGCTCATAAAAAATTATCTCAGGAATGCAATGTCACAGAAAAGATTTTTAGCGTTGAAAGTTTTATCTATCGAGGCGGATATATATACTATTTTACGCTGGTATTCTGTGAGAGCGTGGTCCTTCCCCGGTCGAGCCGACCCATTCGTGCTACTACTATACATCTAATATAATTGCAGCATGTCTCTACTACGTATAAACGACGTGCTTCATTTTTTTTTTCATTTTAAAATTGTTCTCGTAATAATGTGATTGTAAATAAATGTTCATTATTTGTTTGATAAATAGCTTATACATTAAAACAAATGTTTGAAAATAATTGAATGGCGCTAATTAAAGTAGTAGGAAAGTTTAAAGTTGAAATTGGCACTAAAAGGCTGGTAATTGGGGCATCCACCCTACAAAACATGAATATAAAATTTAAATCAGATGCGTGTAATCACTCTGGGAGCTTGTAGCAAATTAAACGCGCGCCCAACATGTGGACGCGACGACCAAACTCTGTCAACAATCCTTTGATCTTTTGTAAAAAACCGACACCACACGGATCTCACGCCAACTTGTGGGCCATCGTTCCAATACATACCAATGAAGCTCAAACACCGGCTCTACACGGTGTCCAATGCTATTGGCCACTACATTCGCCACTGTGTTAGCCAACGTGTAGAGGGGCCGTTACAAAAAAGCAAATTCTAAACTTTCCATCCAAAATATAAAAAACATACAAATACAAATGCAAGTCTTGAGCCTATTGTCCTAAAAATCATTTAATTTGACAACTCTCACAACTACACAAACTTAAAAATTAGGGAATTTTAACCATTTGAAATTCGATCTTTTTGCTTTAGGTAATTATATCCAGATATGCATTGTCTACCGTGTGAAACTAAAACTACTGTTACGAGCTTGAGGTTCGTGACAATAAAACTTGCCGATAGAATTACCTAAATTAACACTTTAATTCACTTTACAGTAATGAAAGTTAAAAACACTAATAATTAATCACACTGATTCACTTTATTCCGCTCCGAAGCTTCGCTTGTCTCGCCAAATTCAATACTTCCCCGATCGCATCTTGCAGCGCCTATAAATATAAATTAGCACCGAAATATCCAGAATATTCAAGTAAACACGCGCAAGTTACCGAGAGTTCGAGTTTCAACTTCTAGAAGTTTAGTTCTTCGGTTCGAGACTAGATGGCGCTAGTGCCGTCGACTTAGGCGCGTAACACTACCAAAATAGAAATCCGCTCTTTCTATACGAATTTATGATACCGTCGCAAGAACAAAAAACAATGAATATCAACAAAGGACATCGCATGTTCGCATATCTTTCCAGTTTTTGCGTTTTACGTTTTACAAATCTAAGCCTTGTGCCTAATGAGCTAAAGATCATTTGAAATTCGATAACTCTAACAACTAGACAAACTCAAAATTTAGGCAATTTTAACTATTTAAAATTCGACCTTATTTCTTTAAGCGCCCTCCACATTCACGCCGTGAACACCTGTGAAAGGTGTGAACAGCAAATGTGGATGGCTTTCGCGCCCGTTCACGGGCTTCACGCCTTTTCACGCCCTGTCCCCCGTTCAGTGTCGGTATTTTGTGCCCGCTTCAAAGGGTTTACGAGGTGTGAACCTCCCGTGAACGCAAGCGCATCCACACTCGCACGTGAAACTCTTTGCTTTGAGGTTGTGCTTATTTGTGTTTTTTTTTTACGTAGGACGGTGTGATAAAATGAGCGTCAGTTGGACGAACAAGCAGGAACTCTTGTTGATCGAGTACACAAAGATCATAAAAATAATATGAAAGTACATGACGCATGAATACGAATAAAAGAAATAATGAGTATTATTTTATTTTATGGGATAGGGTGACAAACGAGCACAAAGTCCACCTGATGGTATGTGGATGCTGTGGCCCATAGACATCTACATCTATCCTCGATTACGAATCAAAGTACAAATAATGCGTTGTCACCCGTGAGGACTACGATGGAGTGCCTCGTTTCCAGTAAAAATGGTCTCCGGTTCTATACACTCACCATACGAAACACAGCAGCATTAAGCTACTATTTTACGTTGGTATTCTGTGAGAGCGTGGTCCTTCCCCGGTCGAGCCGACCACCGATACAACTATACTACTAATATAACTGCAGCATGGCTCTGCCGCGAAAAGCGTAGAATTGACTGATTGAAAAAAAGTCTAAGGTCCAGTTATAGAAATTATAAGAAAAAGGATGAAGGATTCTGAAAGGAAGTCTGAAGCAAGCAGCGACAAAATTTACAAGCCCATTTGGATTGCCTTTGACATGATCGATGCTTTGCTAGGAGAAAGCGATAATTGTAAAAAAAAAACTATAAATACGGTTTTTTATCTTCTCTCGTAATTGTCGTGAGCCAAAGCGCATAGTGTCACGGCGATAGCAGTGCATACTTCAGCGTCCATTCTTGACGAGCGCGCGAACTAAACTGTGAACGATTGCGAATGTGGAGGGATATGTTTTTCGCGACGTCTTCGCGGCAAAATTACGGCGTGAATTCACGCCGTGAATCACACAGGAGTCTGGAGCCCACATTAGCTATATATTATATTTCGCAACGTGCACCAAAACATCGCAACGATATCCATATTTGCTTCATCTCTTTCTATTCTTATTTAAACTATCGTTGCAAGAACGAGAAGCGACGTATATCAACGAAGGTCATCGGTTAGTTGGCCATTTTCCGTTTTGGGAGATCGTTCCACAGTTTGCGTTATGCGTTTCGGTTTCGTTTTCGTACGTTGGTTATGTATATGGTTTTGGTTGGAGGTTATGTGATAACGGTTTTGTACTTAGGTTTATCGATATGATATGATATTTGATAACATAACATTATTAGTTACGTTTTGATATATCGGTCTCATGCCTAAAGAGTATTGATTAGTGATTACCGATTATGTATAATGTAATGTATATATACCTACTATTGTACTAGTGTTCTGTGCTGCTAAGAGGAATAAGAGGATTTAATTCTTAGGAGTTTCATCTTAAACTGTATGGTAAATCAAAACTGTACTGATCGAGGAATTCATGGCATTTTGAACTGTAGTAAAATTGTAAATATTCAAAAGAAAGATTATTATCTTTTATTTCAGTAATATTCGTTTGCGTACGTTAAATATAAAGAATAATGGCAGAAAATAATCCTGAACCGACTCCTTCTTCGGACGTAGAGAGTAATTACACAGCTCCAGCAAACGATCCTAAAAACATGCAAGAGGTTACGCAGTATGTGAGTATTTTTAGTACTTTTAAGAATAATTACAGAATAGCATTATCAAGGAAATTTTCTACCTCGACGGTGGTAAAAATTTTATTTCGATAGTTTAAAGGTAAATGGAATTATAATTATTGTATGTATTAACTCTTCTACCAAGAATTTACAGTAAGTTAAAAGTGGTGGAAACTATGCGTGTTAGGGTCAGGGTAAACTGACTTAGTTATATTTATATTGTAAATTTGTTGTTATGGTTTTTATTAGACTTGCAACAAATAGTATATTCGGCCACACTCCAAATACTAAATATTTTCCGGACTTTGTGGCCGAATAGCTGAATATTAGGCAATAGTATTCCACTGGAAAAGAAGTAGTGTTTATTTTTCAGAGCATCATCTGTTCTGTGAAGCTGGGATTGTCTACGAGAAGAAAAGAAGTAAACTAGTGCCTGAAAATGAAGAAAAGTTAGACTTTCTGCACCATTATCTGCCACTTTTATTGCGATGATTCAAGCATAGACAATTATGTGATAGTTCTTTTTTTATTTTTATAACACTGAGATTGACTATGTATCTATGACTAATGACTACAAGAAACCAAAATTTATTATAAAGTAAATTAATATTTTCATTTTACCAAATGTCTGACTACAATAAAACTTCTTACATAAGTTTTCGGTATTCCGAATAGCACCTAGATATTTGGTATTTTTTGCTGGCATATGTCTGCCACTTTGCCTGGCATATGTGGACTATGAGAAAGCCTTTGATTCCGTCGAAATTTGGGCGGTGCTACAGTCCCTTCAGTGGTGCCAAGTTGACTGTCGGTATATCGAAGTGCTGAAGTGTTTGTACAGTAAAGCTACGATGGCTATCAGAGTACAGAACCAGAGTTCAAAACCTATCCAACTGCAGAGAATTGTAAGACAGGGTGATGTGATATCCACGAAACTCTTCACCGCTGCGTTGGAAGACGTTTTCAAGCTACTGGACTGGAAAGGACGGTATTAACATCAATGGCGAGTACATCACTCACCTTCGATTTGCCGACGATATAGTCCTTATGGCAGAATCGCTGGAAAACCTTAGCACTATGCTTATGATGAACATGGACAAAACAAAGATCATGTTTAATGTCCATGTCACACCTATGCAGGTAGTTGTTGGGAGCACTATGCTTGAATTTGTTGATGAGTACGTTTACCTGGGACAAATAGTCCAACTAGGTAAGTCCAACTTCGACCGAGAGGTCAATTGATGGATTCAACTCGGCTGGGCAGCACTCGGGAAATTATGACACATCTTCTCGTCAGGTATACCTCAATCTTTGAAAAATAAAGTGTATAACCAGTGCGTGTTGCCAGTGATGACTTATGGATCTGAGACGTGGTCCTTTACTGCTGGCCTCAAGGTCGCTCAGTGAGCTATGGAGAGGGCTATACTCGGAGTTTCTCTGCGTCATAGACTCAGAAATGAGGATATCCGCAGTAAAACCAGAGTGACCGACATAGCCCAACGGATTAGTAAGTTGAAGTGGCAATGGGCCTATAACCGATGGGGAAGAAAGGTTCTCGAGTGGCAGCCTCGTACCGGTAGGCGTAGTGTAGGGCGACCCCCCACTAGATGGAGTGACGACCTGGTAAGACATGCAGGAAGTCGATGGATGCAGGTGGCTCAGGACCGTGCTTTGTGGCATTCCTTGGAAGAGGCCTATGTTCAGCAGTGGACTTGTGAAGGGTTGTAATGATGATGGTGGTGATGATGATAATTCGGTATTTGGCTGAATAGTATTAATGTAGCCGAATAGGCAGAATACCAAATAGCCACATATTTGTTGCAAGTTTGATCATTCCACGTCAAATCAACACACTGATTAAGACTCCATGTCTCAGATTTTCATGATTTTTTTTATGCAGCAATATATCATGGATTCATGAAAAAATACCAAATATCAGTTATGTAAGCACAATTATTTATGGAGATTTAAATTTTTATGAAAAAATTTCATGTTTTGGCACCTTTGGACACCTATAAACTGACAACCAATGATGATATAAACATAGAAGTGGTCTCATTTTAAAGCTGTTGAATGGGAATTGAATCTTTAATATAATATGCCACAAGATAGGTTTACAATTAAAAAAAATTTAGACTTAAATTTTTAAATTACAATAAAAAAAAAAATACATACGAGGTCTGTTCAAAAAGTATCGCGAATTTTGAATTTCCGCGGGCTACGTATATTTGATTTTTGATTTTTTTGTAGCCTTATGTTGGTACTTATGTCCCTTACTTATGCTGACAAGGTCGGCTATTTTGAATGTTTAGTTAATTTTTGACAGCTGTTTTGTTTGGATGTGTTTTGGCTCATATTCGATTTTTGCCTATTCCAAAAAATGGATCAAAGAATCTGTATTAAATTTTGTGTAAAAACAAAATGAAGTAGGCGCTATCTTGGACCAAAGCAACGCTTTTCTGTGGTACAAAATGTTCTCAGAGGGTCGAGAAGATGTGAATGACGAACAGCGTGCCGGACGCCCGAGCATGTCAACAATGGACAATAACATTGATAAAGTGAAGCAAAAATAATTGTCAATCGTCGAATCACCGTTACAGAAATTGTTGAGGACCTAAAAATATCGATTGGCTCGTGCCATTCGATTGTAAGTAATGATTTGTGCTAAAATTGCTCAATTTCGATCAAAACCAGCATCGCGTTAATATTGCTCAGGAGATGTTGGACTCAGTCGGTAACGACCCGAATGTGCTCCAGAGGGTCGTAACTAGTAATGATTCTTGGTTTTATGGTTATAACGTGGAAACCAAAGCTCAATAATTCCAATGGAAGCTGACGCATGAGCCAAGACCGAAAAAAGCGCGTCAAGTTCAGTCCAACGTGAAGGTTTTGCTTACAGTTTTCTTCGATGGCAGGGGCATGGTGCATCATGAGTTCTTGACACAGGGTAGTACGGTCAATAAGGAATATTACCTGCAAGGTACGCGCAATTTTCGCAAAGCGGTCGCCAGAAACGCCCGGATTTGTGGAAGAACAAAAACTGACTTTTGCACCATGATAACGCCCCTGCTCACACATCGTTGCTTGTGCGCGAATATTTATTCGAAAACTTCACAGTAATGGTCCCACAGCCACCGTATTCTTCAGACCTGGCCCCCTATGACGTTTTTCTGTTCCCAAAACTGAAGAGGCCCATGAAAAGAACAATGCTACGACACGATTGAGGAGATAAAGACGACATCGAAGGAGGAGATGAATATTACAAAAAATGATTTTTTTAAGTGCTTCGAGGATTGGAAAAAACGTTGGCACAAGTACATTATATCCGAGGGGGATTACTTTGAAAGAAACAAAATAGATGTTCATCAATAAATAAATAATTTTTGAAAAAATACAAAATTCGCGATACTTTTTGAACAGACTGTGTACAGCAAAATTCTATCATGGGATCTCAATGTATAATCTTATGCGCTCTTATGTGGTAGAACCATGCTGCAGCTATATTATGGTTGTAGCACGAATGGGTCGACTCGAACGGGGTAGGACCATACTCTCACAGAATGTCAGTGTAAAATAGCAGCTCAGAGCTGTTGTGTTTCGTATGGTGAGTGTAGAGAAGCGGAGATCTTTTTTACTAGAAACGAGGCATCCCATCTTAGTCCTCAGGGGTGACAATGCATCTACATTTTGATTCTTAGCTGAGGAAAAATGTAGATGTCTATGGGCCACAGCATCCACTTACCATCAGGTGGACTGTGTGCTCGTTTGTCACCCTTATTCTATAAAAAAAATCTAATTACTTACAATAAAATAAAATAAAAATACCCAAAACACAAAGAGTTGATGATCGTCAAATGGCTGCACAGATATTTTTGAAACTTCTAAGAACACTCTTGATTAAAACACCGTTCAAGCAAAAAAAGACTAAATAAAAATCTGTTCATTTCAACAGCTACGATGCCATAGTCAGACACATATACACAGATACTACAAACCTATGACACCACTCTGTTTTTGTTGAGGATAAAAACAGGATTTGTTGCCACTAATCCTAGCAGTTAAGCTGTGGGTGCAGGTACCTGCCAAACACTGTAGCCATTGCTCCACTTCATTTGTCTGAAAAATTCAGAGCTTGCAATTTTTAGACATAAACATCTCTCGGACTCACGCCTGTCACCCAGAGGGGTAGGCAGAGACTACAGACTTCCATTTAACACAATCCTGACATACCTCTCTCGCCTCCTCCACATCCAACAATTTTTAGAATATTTATTTAATTATTTCTTTGTGTGTTCTATATTCTATAATTAAAGTGTTATAAATTTTTAAGAATTATTTAATATTACAGGTTCAAACGCTGTTACAAACCATGCAAGATAAATTTCAAAGCATGTCTGATCAAATAATTAATAGAATAGACGAGATGGGTACCCGTGTGGATGAATTGGAAAAAAATATCACAGATCTTATGACACAAGCAGGTGTTGAAAATGAGAAATAGTGGACTTTTTAAATATTGTAAGCATAGTTTTACTAAATATCACCCAAAGATACTTTGTACCCACATTTTTAATTATTGGACATTATAAATTCAAATCATACCAGTTTTGTAAAATGTAATAAAGTAAGCCTTCATATTATATCCAGCTTGTAGTACATCTTAGTTCACAAACACTGGTCAAATAATTATAATGTAAAATGAAGTAGCTTGATTTTAATATAAAAAAATTGCTGCTGGAGTTGTATAATTGAAGTGGGATAATCTTATATCAATTGTTAAAAGTGTTACCTCCACACTAGGATTTTCTCCTGTGTTGTGGGGTTAGTTTGCATACATAAATTTCACAAGGATAAATATCTAGACTGGACTGAAATTTGCATGTAATTTTATGGAATGACTGAGGAAGGAATTTCAATGATTGGCATTGATATTTATTTGTAATTAATAATTTCACTAACAATAATGTAAAGAAACGAGAATTTTGAATGCATCTTCAAATTTCTTGCAGCCCTCTCTCTTTCATCCCTTTCATTCATGTCTGAGTCTAGTCTAGTCTAAGCCAGAAATTACATTTTTCAATAAATTTTATGTGCTGAATTTTTTTGTTAACATTTTTGTTATGATACTGATAAAAATATTTTTTCCAATGTATTTAAATAACACCATAAATTGCAGGTCAGGGGTTAAGCACTCACCATAAATTTTATACCACTGTATAAATTCAAATTCTATTCTTGCCATCACTGCATAACATGACCTAGTGACAAGGTAGAATAAAAATGTGTACCCCAGGTCTACGCTACGAATTCCCCAGTGCAACAAGTAGTAGTTGAAAAAAAAAAACAGTCATGTAACTAAAGTCACTGTACTGGTTGCACAATCTGTAGATAATATTTATATTATATAGGTTGTTTTTAGCTTTCCAAAATTAATTTCCAAGATAGTTTATGGTAATATGTGCTTATTACTTGGAAAATGCTTAATAATAATTTATACATTGTATAAGAGGAATCTAATAATAAACTAGCATAACTGACATAAAACAAGTACACATTGTTAGTAATTTATTTAAGAATTGCTTACTTTCCACAAGTGTGTGTATGAGTAAATTTGCATACTGTGTCATTTAAAATAATTATTATTCAACATAAGTGTACTAAGTTACTATAAGTGATATTATTGCCAATTGTGAACCGATTTCAATTTTTTTTATTCAATTGGCTTGTACCACAAGGGTTTCTTTAAATGTTAAAAAAAGATTCCACTGATGGAAAAATGGAGATAAATTTGGAGTTGTTTACTCAATATTTCAACTTATAATTCAACTTTAGAAATTATAGTAAAAACCAACGTCAAAAAACTAAAAAATATCGAATATTTTCCTCATAATTCAATAGCTTCTAAAGTTAGTGCTAAAACAATTATCTATCAAAATCAAAGAATTAACAGCAAGTTTAATTATTGTACTAAGTAAAGTCAATGCAAATTATATGGTTTGATTTGTACCTAATTAAATTAAATAATCAATTAAATTTCACGAGTCTTTTATTTGAATTCAACAATTTGTTTTTAGGAGGGTGAGTATTGATTTTGGTTTAGCCTGACACAACCTGGTACAAACTGTAGGGGAATATACATATTATAAACGATCGCGAAATGGTAAAAACATTCCCAATTGGTGTGTAGCATGCAATGGATAACTTATTTTAGTAACGGTTCTAATGTATCTATGTATGTTATACTACTTACGTTTTATAATGCAATAAAAGAAAATGCGTAATACCTATGTTGGTATGATTAAAAAGTAGGTAATTAACAGTCGATAATTTTGTGCTTATATTGAGCATTATTATGTAAAGAAAAATAGCAGAGCATCAATGAATTAAGGCAAATTGTTCCAAGTCTTAAATAGGTATATTATCTTAATGATCAGACCCATGGAGTATAGAGGTAAGGAGGACAATCTCCCATAGGAGAATTAGTTGAAAATGTGTCCATCTGTAAGCAGTAAATAACAGTTGAAAAACTCTCCACAACAGCGCTCGAGTAGCTACAGAGTATGATAAATCGCCGTAAAATACATTGAGTGATTTTGAAAATAAAAATTTTGAAAACAATAAAACAATTATTGTAAAAAGAATTATGGTGAAAGTCTGTGCAATAAAAAAATTATAAAAAGTGGCTACAGTGGCGCCACCCTTATGTAGCGCTTTCCTACAGACACTTTTTTATACAGTCTGTACTCCTTACCTCATACCACACTTCATAATCAGACTGTATAAGCCCACAGCTGGACATAGGCCTTTCTGATTGTTGGTAAAAAGGATTTGACATACGTAATCGCTACGCTTGTAAAGCGGATTGACTCGGTGCCTACTGTACGTCTCGCACCATTGAGGCTGGTTTCCGTAATTGATATGGAGTGTAGAGGTAAGGATTACAGACTCTGTATAAAAAAGTGTCCGTAGGAAAGCGCTAAATAGGTGGCGCCACTGTAGCTACTACACACAATACGCAGACAGACGTCTGTGTATTAAAGAGTCACGCAAAAACTACTGGACAGATCTCCATGAAATTTTGTATGCAGGCAGTTAGTGAACCGGGGCTACTTATAGGCTATTTTTTTATTTTTATCCGATTATGGAATTTCAAAAAAGGAAGGTTAAATATTTTCCTTCCTTTAGATGCTAATTTTCTATTGTGATTTTGTCTGTTCATGTATATACAGCATAACTGGTTTTTTTTTTTCAAATAAATGGCATATTTATAAATAAAGTTTCAAATTAGTTTTAACCTTTGTTTAATAATTTAAAACTACGCCGACGTTCTACATTTTAGTTTTAAAAAAGCGCCATCTATTATCAAATAGAAAAAGTACAGTTTGCCTTCAGTAACTAAATAAATAATATAAAATATAATTAAATAAATTACATTTATATATTAAAATAATAAGATAAATAAAATTATTTAAACATCCTAACGTTTTTTTTAGTTTTTCGTTACATCATTTTAAAAGTGTAATAAGTGATCTGCCTGCAATTATTGCAAAATTCTCCTTATCCTTATAGTTTTTTTTTATATAGGATAGGGTGACAAACGAGCACACAGTCCACCTGATGGTAACTGGTTGCTGTGGCCCATAGACATCTACATCTATCCTCGATTACGAATCAAAATGCAGATGCGTTGTCACCCGTGAGGACTAAGATGGAATGCCTCGTTTCCTGTAAAAAGGGTCTCCGGTTCTCTACACTCACCATACGAAATACAGCAGCATTAAGCTACTATTTCACGCTGGTATTCTGTGAGAGCGTGGTCCTTCCCCGGTCGAGCCGACCCATTCGTGCTACAACTATACTACTAATATAACTGCAGCATGGCTCTACCACGTATAAAAACCATTAAAACTTATATTTAGAGACTACTTTTATATGAAGAAGTTTAGAGATTTTTATATTATACCGTGGCCAAATCGTAAACAGATCATAGTAATAAACTTCGTGAAATTGTAGTCGTAATTTAACACTGTTTGTTGACCACGTTATAACAAAATTGTCCAAATTAATAAGTAGTTAATAAGTAGTTGAGTCCGTATGACGATTTTAAACTCAAATAACTAATATCAAATATATATATATATATATATATATATATATATATATATATATATATATATATATATATATATATAGTTTAGTATAGTTAGCACAGTTTTGGCTGTCATTATTTCATCTAATAACAGCGCCATCTACGCACTGCTAAATAAACTAAGATAAGTCACTGATAAAATTAAATAATAGAGGCTACTTAATACTGATCATTCCTTTAGGATCAAAACTTTAAATACCCAGACCGGTGGCCATCATCGCGATGATTAACTGCAATTACCACGTTTGGCAAAATGACTAACGATACTTTTATATTTAATACCGTTTACAGAAAACTGTTATTATGAGGGAAGCTCTTTAGTTGAATATATTGTCGTAATAAGTGTTCTATGATATTGGCTATCTATCGGCATAGTCTTAATTTCACCAACTTCGTTTATCATCAAGTTATTTGCCGTATATAATTGAAAATTAAATGCAATGTTTACCTCTATTTGATGGTATAGTTCATGGCATATTTGGATATCTATGTAGATATGGTCAATAATCGTGCAAAAGCTTTGTTTTAGTTTTTATGGATTTTATTTAAATAAATACGAGAGCCGTGTAGCGGGCCGTGATATTTCATCGCACATCATGGCACGGGGCAAAACGTGTAAGATTACTTCGAGGACAAATAGATCTGTTATTGTAAATTTTACGTGCTGACTTATCACGTGTCCGTCACCTAGATGTCTGAGTAGTTAAAAAGTATTTTTATTGCAATTTGAAGTTTGTTGCTATTTGAATTTACCACGTTCGTGAGGAAAACATCGCGAGGAAACCTGAATATCTGGTTCTCCAGTTGAGGTCATACCGTGTTGGGGTCAGAGCAGCGAAAACTTTTTTGACCAAAATTTGTCTACAGCCTGTGCCCAGTAGTGACAATGACGAGGTTTAGGCTGCTACTTTTTTACTTTTAATGGGGCAATTATCTATGCGTAGAACTCATCATCGCGATCAAATGTCTACAGAGCCCCCCCCCCCCCCATAAATTGTCAAATAGGCTGGATAATTGCTATGACAAGGTGGCGGATACTTTTTCGCTGCCACAACAAGGCAAACATTTTTCTACTCCCGTCCATGAGTGTGCCTTCCACTCTTTCACTATGATAGATCTTCATTTGGAATTAAAATAATTTTAAGAATTTTAACTTTTTTAATACTTTACAGCACCCATGGTAACGGGGGGGGGGGGGACTGAGGTATTTGACGTTCTGATGTCATACTTAGTTCACGAAGGCTATAAGTCTTGCAGTAGTTGGCTTGGGTTTGAATTAAAATTTTATTATAATGTTGTCCATTCTGCTCGCAATACTCTGTTGCGATCGACAACGCCACTATGCTTACCTTGCTACGGTGACTAGTTAGACAGATTATTTCCCATAATTATGGTCCCCACACACGGTCAGTTAAAATGATCAGTTGAACTGACGTACATCCAAAAACTGATCGTAAGTGTGAAATTTTAAGTTAAAATTTTAAGTTGGAATCTTAACTTGAAATTTTTAACTGACGACAACCCACGGATTTTTTCGGGCGTACTGTCAGTTGAAATAGCTCGGTTGAACTGACGCACATCCAAAAACTGATCGTAAGTGTGAAATCTTAAGTTAAAATTTTTACCTGATGGCACTCCACGGAGTTTTCCGGGCGCACCGTAATCCGCTTGCTTTAGCTTTAGTTCGGGTAAGTACTTACTTTCTCAGTAGCTACCTACTTCCATTATTTCTATGCTGTTTAGATTTTTATTATTTTATATATTTAGAGAATTTCGTTTAACGGAGGATGAAAACTAAGGTGACTGTGATGATGTCACCTTCCTCATGATTGACTCAGAAGGTGGGTAAAGGATCTCAGTGGTGCTACGTAGAACCATCGTGTTAAAACTCATTTTCAAAAAGGTTCATGAAGATCTAGATGACTGTGATGATATCACCTAGTTGATGGTGGACTCCGAAGGGGGGCTTAGGATCTCATTGACGTCACTCCTTAGAACCATTGTGTTTGGGACTCATTTGAAAGGTACTCATGAAAACCTATATGACTGTGGTGATTTCACCTTCCTTATGGTGGAATCCGAAGGTAAGTTTAGGATCTCAGTGACGGCACTACATAGATAAATTATGTTTGGACTCATTTGAAAAGGCCCATAAAGACTTGGGTAACTGTGATAAACTCACATTCCTGATGGCGGACTTAATATCTGGGTATATATAATATCTGGATCTCAATTATGACACTACGTACAACCATCGTTTTTAGACTCATTTAAATACCAAGGTGCCTGTGATGATCTCACCTACCTGATGATGGTGGACTCCGAAGTTGAGTAAAGGATCTCAGTGACGGCACTAGATAGGATGACCGTGTTTCAACTCATTTGAAAGGGCTCATAAATACCTAGATGACTGTTATGATTTCACCTTTCTGATGGTGCAATCTGAAGATGGATATAGGATCTCCGTGACGGCACTAGATAGGGTGATCGTGTTTCAACTCATTTGAAGGGGCTCATAAAGATCTAGGTGACAGTTATGATCTCACAAGGAAAATAAATAAAACTAAACTAAACATGATGTACCTATGTTTTATGTAACAATACAATACGAAAAATTTATTATTTTATAAAACTCAACATATCAAATAATTATTTTATTAATTCAAGACTTGTTTATTTTATCATTTTTATACAATTTTCTTATGCTGGAGCCACACTAACGAGAAATACCGTTAATTATCGCGTTGATGGACGTTGAATATAGGTGAGGCCACGACTTAACGCGTTAATTTGATAATAGGATTAACAATGCCGTTTGGCGATAACTCGAGTGGCGGTACATCAAAGAGATTAAAGCACGAAATTACGCGTTGAGGCGGCCACACTACGTTTGTTTCACTGTGCACGATGAGAGCAACGGGGTCGCACGTTAGCCATAATGAGGCGAAATAATAAAAAAGTTATTACCTATCTTGAGATTCTGCAAACAGAGCCAAAAGTTACAAGAATACTACATCGCAAAATGATCCTTTGCGACGAATTAATCAATTACTACCTTAATTATTTTATAGAACCATTTTAAACAAATTTAAAAAGACTTCAAGGTACCTTAACGCCAACTTTAACACCGTTCAATGACATTGAAATTAAATGACGTTGAGCGTTCAAGTTACTCACTCACTTTATCGCGTTAAAATTAAAGCAATAATTGCCGCGTTTATCGGCATTGTCGTTTCCCGTTAGTGTCGCCCCAGCTTTAGCGTGTTCGATCGATGGACGAAGGGGCCATACCATGGACTATACCATGGTCCATTGGTGGGCTAGGCGTTGAAATATGGATATTGACAGTCGATATTTTTGATTATTTATTCGATAGATTTTTAATTATATTTTCTTATATTTTATGCTGAACTTGTAGTTTAAACTATAATATTAAATAAATCATTTAAAGTATTTGTACTTTATATTTCATTTCAATCGAAGGTTTCACTTCTGCCGCGTGTGAGCTGCACGCATGTTTTTTTTTTATATTTTCTCGAAAATCATTTAATCTTATACTACCCAATCTACTGTACTTTATTTATATACACTATATTATGCTTTCAATTTTTCCCCAGTTTATTTATTTGCTTATTATCTTAAAAAGAAATATAATTTTGTATATTATATCTCTGTGGTATTAAAATTACTGTGATCTACGAAACTTAGTACTACTTTACTTACTGTGTGTTTTGGCGGAAACTTGACCGTCGACGGATTGTTGCTCTTGTTTTAGGTTTTATCGTTTAAATCAGTAATTCCCAAAGTGGTCTATATCGACCCCTAGGGTCTATGACAACCTGCAAGGGGTCTACGTCAGCGAAAAAAAATTTGGGGATCCATAAAATGAAAATGGGGGTCCACGATAGTGGATCTCAACACGTACACTGATAGTACCTATTTACTTACATCATACTATCTTATAATATCAAAACATATACATTATTTTTAAAAGTACCTATGAAGTAAAAAATTTATTATATATGTTTATAAAATTATGTAAGTTGTAGGATGTTGGTATTCGCTTTGTGATCGCAATACATTTTGAACTTGTAAAAACCTGAGAGTCGCAGTCTCAGAGCTTCGCTACCTTGCACTGACTTGTTCAATTCGTCACTCTACAAATACGAATGTGGGACAAATACGTTTATTCGTTTCCTGAATCTTGAAAAGGAAAGTGCTAAGAAAATATTTTAAAAAATATGAACAAATTATAGTGAGTCAGTGTTATTTTGTTTGAGAGTACTGGAGAAAAGTAAGTACATTATTTTTTATTAAATTTTAGTTTTGTACTCGCAGTTAGCAAAGATAGATAAATTACGCCAATCATGACTTTAGTTATTAGTAGTTTAATATTCAATCATGCAAAATTACACGAGTACTCCTCAATAGTTTATTTTTGAAAGTTTTAGCAATCGGTATTATAATTACAGTGCAATCTCCGTAATTCGAGCTAATTGTTGCAAGAAGATGTTCGAATTATGGAATGTTTTCGGGAAAAATCAAAAAATATTTTTAATATACAGCTGCTGGATTTTCTGTCTTATTTAAATAATTTAATTTTGCCCACAGATGACTGATGCCATGTCCGAATCTAAAAAGAAATGTAGACAGTAGAGTGTCGATTATTTGAAATTTGGCTTCATTCCATCATTGCCGGACAAACAATTGCCTATGTGCCTTTAATGCAACAAAGTTTTGGGCAATGACGCTATGAAACCATCTAAACTGCAAGATCATCTGAGAAGATGCCACCCTGATAAAACAGAGAAAGATTTGAAATACTTTCAAACACTCAAAGATAAACTTCAGAAGAGACCTACACTGGACAGAATATTCGCTTCGACGTTACAAAGAAATGATGATGGTTTGCGGGCGTCTTACAATATCTCGTTACTTATAGCAGAATCTGGAAAACCGCATACTATCGGAGAGAAGTTAATTTTGCCAGCCGTTGAAGAGGGTTTAAAAACTGTTTTACACAAACCTGCATCTGATATTATTAAAAGAATTCCCTTAAGTAACAATACTGTTGAAAGACGTATTGATGAAATGAGTTCTGATATTGAAAGCTTCTTATGTAATTATTTGCAAACGACCCATTTCTCTATACAACTGGACGAGTCAACTTTACCTGATAATGCACCATTATTATTGGCATATGTTCGTTTTATTATAAATCAAGAAATCTACGAAGAACTGCTCTTCGCAAGAACTTTGATAACCGACACTAAAGGTGAATCAATATTTCATGTTTTGAAGGATTACTTCATTTAAAAAGCAATTCCTTTATCAAATACAATATCAGTAGCTACAGATGGAGCACCTGCCATGGTTGGACGTTTTCTGTGAGAGCGTGGTCCTTCCCCGGTCGAGCCGACCCATTCGTGCTACAACTATACAATTAATATAGCTGCAGCATGGCTCTTCCACGTAACATTATTTAAGTTCATTGCCTACAATACCCGCGTGGCATGGAACTCATCTTAAAACGACCCTGTTGTCGTAGTAGAAAGAGGGGAAGTAAGTTATCTTCATACAAACAGAAAGAAATCCAGAAATCCTATTAAATTACTATTTCTGTGATACAAACGCATCGCGCGCGGCTTGTATGTGTGCGCCATAGTACCAGGCGGTCCCATAATGAACTGGCCTGATATAGTTCAACGCGACATGTCGCTACATGTTGTGTTGCATTAAATAGTACGTTTATAGTGCACTTAATATAAGAAACATGCATCGACATGAAATGCTTAGTCTTAGTTTAACAGGCATTTGAATAACGAGAGTCGCGTATTTTTTCAAAATGTCGAAAACTGAGTATCGAAGTGTCATAAAGTTTCTGTTTAAAGAAGGTTTATCCCCTGCCCAAATAAAAAAACGATTGGATGGCGTGTATAAGGAGTCTGCCCCCTCCTATAGCACAGTGAAAAATTGGGTGAAAGAGTTTCGCCTCGGGAGGGAAACCGTCGAAGACTTTGGCCACGACGGTCGACCTGTGGAAGCGCTCACTCCCGAAACGATTGCTCTTATCGAAGAGGAGGTTCTGAGTGACCGCCGTTTGAAGATTAGAGAAATTGCAGCAAGGCTTGGGCTCTCTAAGAGTACCGTTTATCGCGCGATCCATGAACATCTTCACATGAAAAAAGTGAGTGCAAGATGGGTACCGAAACTTCTTTCAGCGGTACAGAGACAGGAAAGAGTGCGCTGCGCTTCGGAGTTTTTGGATCTTTGTGGCGAAAATCCAAAGACTGTGATCGAGCGGCTAGTGACTGGTGATGAAACTATGATCTTGTATTATGATCCACAAAGCAAGCGCGAGTCAATGGAATGGCGTTATAAGGGTGAAAAGCCCCCGAGAAAGGCAAAGGTGCAACAATCGACTAAAAAACTGATGTGCACAATATTTTGGGATTTTCAAGGCATTTTGATGGTGGATTTTAAAGAACGTAATACAGTCGTGAACGGCGAATATTATGATTCTTTAATATATAAATTACGAGACAAGATAAAGGAAAAACGAAGAGGCAAGCTGTCTAAAGGTGTCCTGTTGCTCCATGACAACGCCCCTGTTCATACCGCTGATGTTTCGAAGGATGCAGTTCGTCAATGCGGGTTCACAGAAGTTCAACATCCACCTTACACTCCAGACATGGCCCCGTCCGACTATTATTTATTTCCAAATTTAAAGCGGGACTTAAGAGGAAGAAAATTTTCAAGCGATGAAGAGTTGCAGGCGGCCGTCTTCAGTAATTTTGAGGATAAAAAATGTGATTATTTTTATAAAGGTTTAGAGATGTTGATTCACAGATGTCAGAAGTGTGTTAGTATTCATGGTGATTATATTGAAAAATAAAATTTGTTTCGTTTCATTTCCTTCATTGGTTCATAGTTAGGCCAATTCATTATGGGACCGCTTACGTATCTATGCGTCGCCGCACGCACACTTAAACAAAATCTCGACCCGTTTGCCCATTTCACAGTGCGTCACATAGGTGCGCCAGTCGGGCTCCGATAGGAGTAATAGTGTTCTGTGCAGTCGGGGCAAAGACTACAATATTATTGAGTTGGGGCTAACACCGCACGAGGTTCGCGCGTCACAGCTTTTCGGAACCGCTAAATGAATGAAAAATGTGTGATAATCGCAGGAGAACGTATTGCTGTGTGTTTGGGTGTCTTAATAATTCATCGATTGCGGAATAAAACTGAATCTTGAATACATTTTTGTATTTGTTAGGATAACCATTGTTGAACTTTTTTGACTAATGATCACTGAATTAGAGATGTGTTATCCTTGGCAAGGGCCGAGCTTTAAACTCTAGTATATACACAGTAATCTATACTTTAAACTAATGAATTGGTTGACAGTACTATCGGTAACCTACCGTTTACTCGTGCTCATCACCGTCCCGCGCCGCCCGTCTTTTGGCCCGTCGCTCTTTCTTTCATCGTGAAAGGTTTCATCATAGTTTAGGTAAAACCGACCTCACAAACACTCTACCCAGACAATACAAATAAAAAATACAACTTTCCGACCCTTGCCAATTTATAGGCACTGCATTAAAATTTAGCTAAAAGTGACAACCCTGAGACAGTAGGCAATTATATCGCGGATTGGGCTGGAGATAGCCTACTTCCCCTCTTCCTACTATGATATCTGAGATCATGCATAAGACCCGTGTTTCCTTAAGTTATTATAATTATTGAATGACGTCTCTCTCTCTCTCTCTCGTCTGGATAATATAAGATGTAAAAAATTGTAAAAATAATTTTTATTTTTGTAAAATATCAGTCCGATAGGCTTGTAGTAGAAGTCTAAAAATAGGGTGTATGTAAATACACCCTATTTTTTCCGGATGGCTTTGCAATGGCCCTAGGGCCACCCCAGCCACACCTTAACCTTCTGTCGCTTATATTACTAGATAGTTGCTTTAGTAGTTTTGAAGAAGTCAGAGTTATAAATTATCGTCCAAATCACGAAATGGCGACGTAGCATGAAATGATCAGGGAAATTACGATCTGCACAATTCTAACGATCGGTCTACGATATAGACAAATTGTGTACCTGGAAATATCAATAGAGAGGTTACACTAGTCGTTTTGCCGACTTTCTGTTAGGTGCATCGTGATATGGTGGGTAAATAATTGTCGAAATCATGAAAAGGCAACGTTACAAGAAAGCCAAGGTCAATCGCGATCTGTTAATTTAACGAACCCACCAAGATATTAAACTCACATCAGGAAATATGATTGATATAACCATTTTTTAAAAATAACAAATAAGCGGTTTATCGATCATGGGATAAAATACCATGGAAATTAATGTCTTCACATGTTAAAACCATTTATTATCCTAGTATAAAAAATATTTTGCGAGTTGCACCACGATCAACGAGATTCGGTTTCTTCCGAAGAGCTTTCTTCATCTGATTCGGAATCCTAAAACAGAAAACTGAAATAAAACTAAGTTCTTTTTGAAATATAAAAGAAAAAGCAGTCTCTATATTAATGGAGAACCTTTACCATGAAACTGTTTTGAGTTGATAAAATTGTCTTAAGTATAATATTTTAAAATGTAGGTACCGTTGTTTCCTCTTCGTCTTTAGATGATGACTGATTTAGCAACGCCGCTAACGAATTAGACCTTTGTTTGACCATTGTAGAATTTTTATCTGGCGATTTAATTCGCCCCAAGCTCTGAAATGTGAACATAAGAATAAAACTAATTTTACGGATGTTGTTGGGATTTAATTTTATTACTTTTTAATAAATGAATAAAATGATCCAAATCCAAGCATACTACTGCAACAATTCAAGATAATGTAAGCTTGTTCTGCATAAGTAGATCGGACCAAACATTAATAAATAAAAGTTGAAGGGAGCCTTAGTTAACTATGACATTAGGATGTTAAAAAACTAAACCGCCCCATCCCCCTCCCCTCGCACATGACCATGGGTTCTGTAAAGTTCCAGAAATTTCGGGAATTAAAAAAGTTAAAATTAAACGCGACAAAAGCCGTAAAATTAGTTTTATCTCATGTGAAATATTCGCACAAATATAAGAAATCATTATATACATATATGTACATATTATGAATACGTATTATATCATTATGTAATGATAATAGGGTTCTAATAGAGATTAAGAAAATATCACTTTAATGTACGACACACACGGTCAGTTCAACTGATCATTCCAACTGATCAGTTCAAACTAGGTTCGTTGATATTTTTTAAAATATCGGATTTTCGATATATCGATAAATAAACTTATATATAAAACTCCGATATTGATAAATTTATAATTATCAATATACCGAAAATCCGATATTTTAAAAAATATCAACCGTCCTAGTTTGAAATTATCAATTGAAATGATCAGTTGAACCCGATTCCTTCCCGATATCCTGTGCCTTGAACGAATTGACCACACGTGGTACAAGGTATACGGTTTCTCTCTAGCACCCTACATTTCCGGTAATGTGCCGACACGAGCCGTGCAAAGTTCCTTGAGAAAATTTCTTCCCAATGGTTGTTGTGAGTGAGCTCAGCTTATATAGCCGCCTAATAACGTTTTTGCATGCTATTAGTTCTTCTACGAATGTCTTTCTTACGAATTATTTAAAGAAACATTCTGATTAAAAATCACGCTGAGCACTGGTCTATGTTGTGTGTGAGGTTAGGCAAACTTCAAAATACTCTATCTAACATCTATCGACGAGTTTTCCTTGTGCAATTTATGTTGTTTATATTAGTTTTAGCTTTTTCGATTTCAAGAAAAATAACATCACACCATATGATGGCGATTGTGGGAAAGACCAAAGAGACCTCATGACCTCATTGACCTGATGGATATTTCAGATGTAAAATAAACAGACCGGTGATAAAGAGCAGCGGCGAAGGGGCGAGACATCGGTACTGTGAACGCCAGTCCGTTTGTCACATTGATTTATATACAAGGTGGCCCATAAGTCGTTAGAAATGTAAATTTCGAATAAAATGCAAAAAGCGCGCATGAGTGGCGCGCGCGGTGCGGGGGGAGTACCGACAGTTTCTGGGAATTCAGTCGCCATAGAGCACCATGGAACGTTTCACCGGTGCGGACCGTGCATTTTGTGTGCGCGAGTTTTATCGAAACAATGATTCGGCTACCATTGCGCGGCGTAAATTTCGAGAATATCAGAATTTACGCAACTTTAAAGACATTCCAAGTGTTCAAACGATTAAGAACTGGGTTATTAAGTTCGAAGAGAGTGGTTCGACGTTGGATAAACAACGGTCAGGTCGACCAAGGACATCACGTAATCATGTAGTAAAACACTCAATTCGTGAAAATCCTACCCAGTCTACCCGTAAGCGTTCCAGTGCATTAACTTACCCAGAACATCGTTACAGCGAATTTTAAAGAACTTCACCCGTACAAGATTCAGTTAGTACAGGAATTAAAAGATAATGACACTATCCACAGACTAAATTTCGCAAATGAAATGTTTTTACTTTACTTATGTTCTTACTTTACTTCGTTTAATAACGTGTTATTCTCTGATGAGGCTCACTTTCACATCAACGGCCATGTCAATAAGCAAAATTGTCGCTACTGGAGTTGCGAAAATCCGAATCGCAAACATCAAAAGCCCTTACATAGCCCTAAAGTGACAGTTTGGGCGGCTATGTCAGCGCATTGCATTATAGGCCCTTACTTTTTTGAGGACGGCAGAGGCCGCTGTTACTTCACAACGGTATGTAGCTATGATCCAGGACTTTTTTACACCAGAGTTGCAGAATTTTCCGGGCTTCAATACGCGGACCTGGTTTCAACAAGATGGAGCAACTGCCCATACCTCTAACGTCGCTATGCCGGTCGTCCGTCAACTTTTCCCTAATAAAGTGATCTCTCGAAGAGGAGATATTCCTTGGCCACCACGTAGTCCAGATCTGACCCCAATGGACTTTTTCTTATGGGGTTATCTTAAGACTAAAGTGTACGAAACCAACCCGCGGACAATTGACGTTCTGAAAGAAAATATCCAAAGAGAAATGGCAAACATTACAGAGCTTACGTGCCGCGTGATGGATAATTTTAAACGTCGCTTACAGGAGTGCCGCGATCGTAACGGATTACATTTAGATGATGTAATTTTCAAAAAATAATTCCCATTTTATAAGGATTATGACAAAATAAAAACCTTTTTCATAATGTCATTAGTTTTTTTTTAATTATTTTTTTACATTTCAAGGGACTTATGGGCCACTCTGTATGTATAACTCAATGGTTTGTCAAGCGTATTTCACGCACATCCAGGGCCATATAAAGAAAGAAGTGTCTTCTTTTTCTTCCTTGAACCGAGAACCTTATGTTTATTAAATAGATGGCAATATCTTGGGTATCGAATAAATTAATAGTGCTATGAGATACCACTATGTAGTTTAGTTCACAATGTTATTAAAAATGGTAGTTTTTTTATTACCGCTGTGTCACCGTCGTCCCGTGATGGCGACTGTTGATTCATTAGCGAGGCCAACGATACAGATCTTGCGGAAATCCCAATGCTCACAGGTTTTTCGGGCGACAGTAGCTTTCTCTTGAAATTCTGTTAAAATTTACAATGATATATACTTACGTACCTGGATACTTTTGTATCTTTTGATTTGAGTTTGGGGGCTATAATAAAGTGCGGTTATATTATAGTGCAAATTATATCCCAAAATTATTAAACAAATTACTTTAGTGTAAATGTGTGAAATTTTATAAGCAGGTTACCTACTTAATATTTTAGTATGATGAAGCAACATTATGAGGTCAATAAGATACCTTGTTAAAATGAAACATTTGTTTCAAAATGCGAACTTCTATATTGCTATGTTATAAGACCTCCCATTTCTTAGCCGCCAAAAAAGCTAAACCTTCTGCCAATAATTCTCGTAATGAATACTGCAAATTGTCCCTACGATGGGAAGGGGCCCATGCTCGGCAGTGGAAGGTTACGGGCTGGTGAATAAGGGAAGATAATATTTCTTTTAGAAGATGAACCATACGAGCATACGGCTCAACTGATGGTTAGTGATCACCGGCGCGAATTTCAGGTCGGTTGCAGGCCTTAGTATAAAATGTTTGTTTTATAAAATAGATACACTAACAAGTATTAATCACTGAACTGATAAAAGTTAGAGTTTATTTAAAGTATTTTAGTTTCATTAATAACTGTTGGTAACAGTGTTTGTGACAATGATTAACACTCGTAATCATCAATTATTAATGATATAAAATGAAGATTACCGTTGGCTCTCCGTTATCCGAAAGACCTGTATCCAAGAGCTTGACAAAAAATATTCAATTACTATAAAAATACACAATAATCTTGACGTAAAAATATTAATAGAAATACTTTTAAGGATGGTAGTAAATTTTGATATTTGTAGAAAATCTTCCACGATCGATAGAGTACCTATATTGATATCTACCTGTTATTACGCACACACTCGTGCACTATAATCCTGTCCCGCGCAGACTGGCCGCTGTGACCGAAATTCGGTCTATAGGACATTATTGCCATAACATCTCTTATAATGTGATAGCGTATAAACTTATCGATAACTTAAGCATGTTCTATGATAAAGTAAAAAAATACGTTGAAATTTGGAGCTCATCACTGCAAGGCGAACCCGAGTAGACCAGCCTCCACAAGCAGCACTTGTTCACAAGTATGACGCATGATGCAACCGTCGCAAACAATACATAGATGGGTAAGCTAATATAATAGGGAGGAAGTGAACGACACGACGTACGGATTTGTGAATTTAAATGGAAAGAACTAGATTAATAAAGTTTACGTTGAAAACCAGCAATGTTTTGACATCAGATTTAGGTTTCCGAATTTATAAATTAAGAAATGAAACTTAGGTAGGTAAGTGAAATAAAAAAAAAGTAGCTCATATCTTAAGAAATAAGAGGAAACAAAAGTCAGAACTCAGACAAGTCACTACAACTGACGAAAATGTGACGTCAAGCACTCACATCACATCACCATTAAAATAGGTGGCATTCGCCATGGTTGTGAGGAATTCGGTGGCGTAGGATCTGCGTCGCTCTATTGTAACTCAAATAACAAAGGATCTAAAGTCTGCTTAAAGGCTTAAATGAAGTCTCTGGAGTCTGGAGATGTACAAAATTCACAAATAATCGATTACGCAATACACAAAATACTTAATAACTAAAATATGTTTTTCTTTTCAATCTAACTATTACATCTACAAGTGAAAAATTTACAAATGAATGCTTACCTCTAAATCGGCTCTTTCATTTATATCTGCTATTTGTTGATAAGCTACAGTGAAAAGTTCAATGGCTTTGGCATGAAACGTCATTTCTATCATCACGAAGTTCGACAGCAGCGACTTCAGTTGTTGAAGTTTGCGTCGCTCAAAGAATTCTGTTTGTTCGCTTAAGCCTTTTGCCGTGCGGGACATTTCGGCAGTCGCTTTTAGTAATTCCGATTCCGCATATGTCTGGAAAATGATGTTCTGATATAAATAATTTAAACCATTGAAGACGATGAGTGCCAATGTCCATATAACCTAATCGAATAACCAAAGGATAGACCAGAATTTCATGTCTGTGGCTTACTACATCCACGGCGGTGAAAAAAAAAACAATGTGCGGAAATCTGCATGTCTAAGAAATAAAATATTTGGAACGTTCGAGGCAGCACAGAAACCTACCCATACCATGATATGGTTAGATTTCTGTGCAAACAAAGGTGTGATCTCCTGTAGGTTCTTAGGTTAAAATTGGTACGTGTTACACTACAAGTGTCGAGTTAAGCCGAACGAAGAATAAATTAGCAATAACCTATCTGTATTCATAAGAGTAATGTCGTAGGGAGTTGCTACGTCAACGGAATCTTACGCAAAATTCCACTGTAAAATATTAACTCAATTTAAAACAAAATGAAATATTTTTAAATATAATATAATATACTTACCACTTGTTGTCTGTTGAATGGTTGTCTCTCTCTCGCTTTGACGAGAACTTTCTTCCTTGCCATTTCTTTTTCCCTAACGTTCATAGTGTGTTTAAGTTCTTCTCTTGCATGTTTACAGATCGTTTCATATTGACTAAGCTCGCCAATCACCTGCATTTCACAAAATTTAAATGTTTCTTTTTTTTAAAAATCGCGAGAATCGTGGACAGTCGACCAGTACTTAAATAATTTTATTGCTATGCTTTATTAGAAAATATTTTTATAGAATAAGTGTGACTAACGAGTACACAGTACACCTGATGGTAAGTGGATGCTGTGGTCCATAGAAATCTACGTCTATGCTCGATTAAGAATCAAAATACAGATTCATTGCAGCCCCTGAGGACTAAAATGGAATGCCTCGCTTCCAGTAAAAAGGTTCTCCGGTTATCTACACTCACCATAAGAAATACAACAGCATTGAACAGCTATTTGGCGCTGGTATTCTGTGAGAGCGTGGTCCTTCCCCGGTCGAATCGACCATTTCATAGAAGTACCTACGTGAATATATAATGTCCTCCAGACGAAATTTTGGTCAAGGCCGCATACCTCAACGGAAACTAGCTATCTGCGCAGGACATAATTATAGTACCCGAGTGTGTTGGCAAGCACACAGGTGCACTCTGTGATTTCTTATTCTCTAAGTCTGATGGGATGGCAATCCGACAAAACTGAAGTGAGATCAGGTGCAGGTACGAATATCCACTACCCCATTTTGTCCCGTGGGTGTCGTAAAGGGCGTTTGAGGGACAGTGCTTACAATCTTTTTAGGGCAAATTGACAGCGTCATAAAAAAATAAAATTGGCAAACCGCCTGCTAAGCGTTGCAAATAACCTCCCCCCCTTATTAAGCCACCTGTGGGGGAGGCCTATGTTCAGCAGTAGACTCATAGGCTGTATCTAACGTAACGATAAAAAGTTATAATCATCATCATCATCATCATTACAGCCCTTCACAAGTCCACTGCTGAACATAGGCCTCTCCCAAGTAACGCCACAAAGCACGGTCCTGAGCCACCTGCATCCATCGACTTCCTGCATGTCTTACCAGGTCGTCACTCCATCTAGTGGGGGGTCGCCCTATACTACGCCTACCGGTACGAGGCTGCCACTCGAGAACCTTTCTTCCCCATCGGTTATCGGTTCTTCGAGCTATATGGCCGGCCCATTGCCACTTCAGCTTACTAATCCGTTGGACTATGTCGGTCACTCTGGTTTTACTGCGGATATCCTCATTTCTGAGCCTATCACGCAGAGAAACTCCGAGCATAGCCCTCTCCATAGCTCGCTGAGCGACCTTGAGCGTCCTCATACGGCCAGCAGTGAAGGACCACGTCTCAGATCCTTAAGTCATCACTGGCAACATGCACTGGTTATACACTTTAGTTTTTAGAGATTGAAGTATACCTGACGAGAAGATGTGTCGTAATTTCCCGAACGCTGCCCAGCCGAGTTGAATCCGTCGATTGACCTCTCGGTCGAAGTTGGACTTACCTAGTCGGACTATTTGTCCCAGGTAAACGTACTCGTCAACAACTTCGAGCATAGTGCTCCCAACAACTACCGGCATAGGTGTGACATGGACATTAAACATTGCATACTATAATTAATAATTATACATGTATATTAGTAGTGTAATATGAAATGTGTATGTAGCTAAAACTCTTACCTTACCGCGTAGTTTTAGAACGAATGAGTGCCGTTAAGTTTGTGGCACAAAAATGAGATAAAAGTATTTAACCTTTTTACCTTAGCTTCTAAACGTTGAACTTTACAATTTCTATATTCTTCAACCGCTGTTAAGGTGATGGATAAATTATCTAAACCAGCACTCAAAGATTTGTTAACGATTTCGTTGTTGGCATAATCTTTTATTACTTTAGCAAGTTCATCCCCCATGTCACGAACTCTGTCAAATCAGTAACGGATATTTTTGTTCAGTTTTAGATTAGGTCAGTGTGTTAACATTGAATAAAGTTACAGCTTATATACGTCCCACTGCTGGGCATAGGCCTCCCCTCATTTCTGAGAGGGTTTTAGGGCAAGGAAGAGTCCGCCACGCTGCCCCAATGCGTGTTGGAGAACTTCACAACATGTCATCGAAATATTTTTTTTCTTATTCCTCAGACATGCAGGTTTCCTCACGATATTTTACTTCACCGCCGAGCACGTGATAAATCAGCAATTATCAATTTCATTGGTGCCGGCGGGGATCGAACCCAGGTTACTCGCGTTCTGTTATAATGTTAAAAGCTAATTGCGATATCTGGGTATTTAATAATTTTATAAAGCGGCTTACACCTTACATGTGTTGTTATTGCTTCCATATCTCTGACAGCATCAATGTTACTTATAATCTAATTGAGCAAGTATTTCTCCTGATACGTAAGTAAAAAGGGTTGATTCCCGGTTTCTTAGTTATATTTTATTAGATTTATCTAGTATACATTAGCGCTAATGGGTCGATAACATTAATTTGTAAGTGCGTTTCCGTACATTGCAATACCACTCTGTTCATAAGACTTTATAATTTGTGACTCTGTTTAAACTTAGGTTAAGTTTTTTTTTAGGATAGGGTGGTAAACGAGCACACAGTCCACCTGATTTTGACCTGACATTAGGTGTCTTAGGATCGCAAAGTGAGCTGAATGTGGTAAAAACGGTAAATAAATTTAAACAAGTGATTAGTGATAAATGGTGTAGGGTAAAGTTGGACGATTATGATTGGTCCCAGCTTTTAAATTTATCATGCCCAATGTTATTGTATGATAAGTTACGTTCGGTGTTTGAAAATATTTACAATGAAAGTAAGGTTAATATTGTAGAAAGCAGTAAACGATTAACGCAACCATGGGTAGATTGTAAGTTGATTAATTTAATATTAAAAAGGGATTCTTTATTTAGAGCGTGGAAAGCTTCGCCAAAAAATATGTATAAGCGTTTAGAATACACGAGATTTAGAAATAGAGTAAATAAAATTATAAATGATGCCAAAAACAAGTACAGTCAAAAACAAATAAAATATTGCAATCATGATAGCAGAAAAATATGGTCAAATATTAGTACATGGTTAGGAAAAACTAAGGCAGATTTGGATTTAGTAATTAAAAGGTACTTGAGTAGATATGATACCTTACATAACATTTACACAAAATTTTCTAAAAAATTCACCAAAGAAATATTAGACATCAAGCATATTTTTAATTTAAATTTTATAGATAGAAACATGTATGTTAAAGGGAGCGAGGTGTCTTTTAGGTATAAGAGAGTGAAATCATGTGATATAGAAAAAATAATTGATAAATTGCACCATAAAAATGCACAAGGATTGGACGGAATTAGATTGAAAGATTTAAAGTTAGTAAATAAAAAAATAAGTCCAATACTGGCCCATTTTGCTAATATGTGCGTGTCAAAAGGTGTTTATCCTGATTTATTAAAGAAATCAATCATTCGCCCCATATTTAAACACGGTGGTCATTTAGATTACAGTAATTACCGGCCAATTGCCATTTTATCATCGCTCAATAAGATTGTTGAAAAGGTGGTTGAAGGACAAAAAACTGACTTTTTGGAACAGCATAATATATTATCAGAGGCACAACATGGATTTAGAAAAAATCGTAGTACAGCTTCCGCACTTGCACTATTTTCGGATACAGTTAACGAATACTTAAATGAAGGAAAACAGGTTATGGTTTTGTTTATTGATTATAAAAAAGCCTTTGATACTTTGGATCATAATATGTTATTGCAAGCGATGGAGGAGTGTGGAATCAGGAGCCTTACAAATAAATTTTTCCGTAGCTATCTATCTAATAGAACGCTTCGCACTGTAGTGGATGGCGTTGTGGGAGAGGAGGCTGATATTAGCTTGGGTGTACCGACCGGTTCTGTTTACGATCCTGTTATTATTGTTTATGCATGTAAACAGTGTATCTAATGTAATAAAAAACTGTCAAGTGTATATGTATGCGGATGAAATGTGCTTGCTACTTGCCTCTCAAGAAACAAAATAATTGCAAAATAATATATAAATTGATTTTGACAATATAACAAAATGGGCCCATGATAATGGCATAATTCAAAATTTTAATAAAACAAAATGCATGCATAATATACACTCTCCATATAATGCTGCAGCAAAAAAGACCAAATTGAATGAGATAGCTGTTATAGGCCACGGTTTTGAGTGCTTGCATAATAATAAAATTAATTGTAAATGTAAAGAAATTGAATTTGTTGAGAGATTTTAGTATTTATTTTAATTTTATTTTTCTAGTATTTAGTAATTCCATCCAATCCTTGTGCATTTTTATGGTGCAATTTAGCAATTATTTTTTATATTATTGATAAGAACTTTAATTGGAAATCTCAAATATCTGATGTATGTGCAAGGTTGTCGGCTGTATTACCGATTGAAAAGGAACCCGGTAGTCCACAGCTGGTTCCTTGATCCTGCTTCGAAGGACCACTTGAAAAGGAACCAGGCGGACCGTAAACGTTCAACTAAGAAACGGAAGGGAGGAATCGAGGCTTCTCTCGATCCGGCCTCCTATAACGCCTACGTTGGGTTCGGGAACAACGTATGTGATCTCCGCAACGGAGTAGCACACAAGGGCGATAACCTCTTCCTTTTCAGAAAATAGGTTCAGGCGGGGATTACGGGTCTTCCGAAGTCGTCCCGGTCCCAATGCCTTAATTCTTCGATGTGGACTGTATAATTTTGAGGGACGAATTCCTTGGGAATAAAACAGCAATTATCTTCAAACCGTTCCGTTAGAGAGTAATTACTTTTCCCTATCACTTCCCTACACTTTTTTTTCTTCTTATTGACTGCTGGTCTTGCACTTTTTCCCGAACTAATCCCGAAGGATTCCCAAACTTCCCCGAACTTCCCCGAACGATTCCCGAATTTAATAAATACGCGTAGCTCATCGGAGTACAGTTTGCTGATTTGGAAGTAGGTACTGGGGTTTATTCTAAAGCATTTATTAAAATTTGTGCTTTATATTTTAGTCATAAATTTTAATAAATATATTTGGTATAGTATTTAAAAGTTTTATTATCTAAAATAGCCACAATTTATTAGCATGATACCTACTTACCTACTTCGATATAAACCACCTTCTTTCTTTCAGGAAAACTTTTCCATTTCACTGATTCCATTATATAAAAAAATAAGCGTAAACGATAGCAAAACCTCGAAATTCAGAATCGTTCGTTGCAGTGAAAAATTAATGACAACAAAACTCTCATTTAGGCGCATTTAACACTTAAATCAGTGCTTAGTCGCATAATTATTATGCAAATATAACTAGTACCTAACACCTACACTCAATTATGTCACACAACCCACCTACCATTCATCTTTGGAGAAAATACCCCAGGTTGTGAAATAAATAAGAGCAGGTAAGGGAAAAACAGTTAAAGCAAATGATGATGATATTTAATAAAAAAGGACACATAAAATATAACAATATTTCTTATAATCTCAAATAGTTTTCAACATCTCATATTGCAAGAAGGCCATCTTAATGACGAATAAAATAATACTTACAACTAATTTTAGAATTGATCTTAATGAGACCCATCTAGCGGCAGATTGTAGAACTGGTTATTAGTTAAGTAAGTAGCTATGAACGGTTCATTACTTATTTCATGAATCATTAGATAGTACCCGGTTGACCGAGCTTTGCTCGGTATTTTCGCTCGATTTTTTTTAATTCTTCTTTATTCTTCAGATTTTTTTTCGTGTGTTTTGGAAATTATATTTAGATGCAAATTACGTACTGATGAAATATAAATAATATTTTTTGATCTTAGCGACATAACAGAAAAAACGGAACTGGTTATTTGAGTAAAAAATCATGAGTGCAATTATTTTAATTTCAATTTTCGTGTTTTTAAAAAATACTAAAAAAAGGGCTCGAAAAAATAGATTTTCTCAAAAAAGCAAAGGAAGGAAAAAAATTAAAAAAGTCGATCGGTCGGTCTGGGCTCGAATCGGGGTTTTACAATTCTGTGACCACCCATTATACCAATTAAGCTATTTATAATAAAAACAATCTGTCAAAATTTACCTTCTTATTCTAACAATATTGTAGCAGTTTTTCATTGCCTAAAAACACGGACAAAAAGACATTTTCTAAAAATAAATCCTAGCTAGATCAATTATTTATCCCCGAAACTCCCTGGACACTAAATTTTATGAAAATCGTTGGAGCAGTTTCCGAGATCCCGTTTATATATATATATATATATATATATATATATATATATATATATATATATATATATATATATATATATATAGTACCCGGTTGACCGAGCTTTGCTCGGTATTTTTCGCTCGATTTTTTTAATTCGTGTGTTTTGGAAATTATATTTAGATACAAATTACATACTGATGAATTATAAATAATATTTTTTGATCTTAGCGACATAACAGAAAAAACTGAACTGGTTATTTGAATAAAAAATCATGAGTGCAATTATTTTTATTTAAATTTTCGTGTTTTTAAAAAATACTAAAAAAAGGGCTCGAAAAAAATATATTTTCTCAAAAAAGAAAGAAACTTGAAAAAAAAAAATAATAAAGTCGGTCGGTTGGTCTGGGCTCGAACCGGGGTTTTACGATTTTGTGACCGCCCATTATACCAATAAACTATTTATAATCATTACCAAACTGTCAAAATTTACCTTCTTATTCTAACTATATTGTAGCAGTTTTTAATTGCCTAAAAACACGGACAAAAAGACATTTTCTAAAAATAAATCTTAGCTAGATCGATTTATTATCCCCGAAACTCCCTGGACACTAAATTTTATGAAAATCGTTGGAGCCGTTTCCGAGATCCCGATTATATATATATATGCATATATACAAGAATTGCTCGTTTAATAGTATATACATATATACAAGAATTGCTCGTTTAATAGTATAGGATACATACATATATATATATATATATATATATATATATATATATATATATATATATATATCCTAATAGTATAGGATATATATATATATATATATATATATATATATATATATATATATATATATATCCTATACTATTAAACGAGCAATTCTTGTATATATGTATATATATATATAATCGGGATCTCGGAAACGGCTCCAACGATTTTCATAAAATTTAGTGTCCAGGGAGTTTCGGGGATAATAAATCGATCTAGCTAAGATTTATTTTTAGAAAATGTCTTTTTGTCCGTGTTTTTAGACAATTAAAAACTGCTACAATATAGTTAGAATAAGAAGGTAAATTTTGACAGTTTGGTAATGATTATAAATAGCTTATTGGTATAATGGGCGGTCACAAAATCGTAAAACCCCGGTTCGAGCCCAGACCGACCGACCGACTTTTTTATTTTTTTTTTCAAGTTTCTTTCTTTTTTGAGAAAATATATTTTTTTCGAGCCCTTTTTTTAGTATTTTTTAAAAACACGAAAATTTAAATAAAAATAATTGCACTCATGATTTTTTATTCAAATAACCAGTTCAGTTTTTTCTGTTATGTCGCTAAGATCAAAAAATATTATTTATAATTCATCAGTATATAATTTGTATCTAAATATAATTTCCAAAACACACGAATTAAAAAAATCGAGCGAAAAATACCGAGCAAAGCTCGGTCAACCGGGTACTATATATATATATATATATATATATATATATATATATATATATATATATATATATATATATACAAGAATTGCTCGTTTAATAGTATTTAGATTAGATTAGATATTGAGAACATTATTGGGAACTTCAGAAACCGTGTAGGAGTAATTTTGAATAGGATTCTTATTTACCTTCATAGATCATACACATTTGCTTTGTAGTGGCGGCATTACATTATCCCCTGGGTGGCTGACGTAAGAGGCTACAAAGGGAAACTGAAATAGGAAATAAGCTGAAACAACTTCCTGATAATAACTGAAAATAATGAAAAAGCTGCAGTTGTCAAACCGTCTTCAAAGCGTGACAACTATGTCAAAATCGCCTGCGAGGCAATCTCTGGACAAGATCTACGTTCAGCAGTTGACTTTTGATAGGGTGTTTATAGTTTAATTTACAACGGGTAATTTTCCACCACAAGCACGTATTATAGGTTGTAATGAATTAATAAATGAATGAGATAATAATACACATAAATGTATGTGATTTACCTTGCAATTTTTCTAGTATAATCTCCAAACGCAACACATAGATCACCAAAATTTCTTTCTACGCTTGTAATTCGATCTTGAATAAACTTTGCTTGTTGTTCATAACTTAAAGAGTGCGAGTTTTCTCCTCTAAACATTTCTATATCTTTTAAATTGCTAAAGATAAAAAAGTACTCTGTGCTAAATATTGACAATAAACTTAAACAAGTAATATTTGTTTTGAGTTCTGTTGCCTCGGAAACGTCTAAAAGATATTTGGTGATGGTGATATTAGATTACGCAGTAATCTATGTATTAGATTATTAGACCAAGTTCATACCTGAGGTTCATACTCACTTTCTTTCAGGACATCTTAGTAATAATGTGTAGATACATACAAACTCATTTTATTTTTATTACAAATTATAGCAGTAGGTAAAGGTCTGAATACGTTTCGCAATATTCTAAAAAATTCGTTAAAATCGTAGTCTTGTTTAATACCTTGTTAGTGGTACACGTTTCCATTCACACATAATTTTTTTTGAAGTGTAAACTTCTTTAGCATTATTGCTAGACATTGTGATTTAATAATGGATGAATTGAAACGAAAAAGCGATACTTAAAAGAGACAAACGTATAAATGTATACATAGACGTATTATAATCAATGCATGTATTGGATTTAGCCTGCGAGAAAATACATAGACGAAAATAAAAAGAAAATATGATTGAAAACAGTTTAGTAAGCAAAGACATAGGTATAAGTTATATTTAAATCTGTTTCGTAGAAAGCGACCGACGCGACCCACAGAACAGAATAAATCATAGTACTATGTAGCGACACGACAAGCAAGGTACTAAGTACTCTTATTAGTTTGTGGTGCGGACTATGATGCGGACCGTTAATTTGTGGGTTCGAATCCCCCATTTTTTTTTAAACACCTCTAGTGGTTAAAACGAATTTTAGTTTTTCACTAGTATTGCTAGCATTTATTTAAAATAGTGTGTCCTATTATGTCAGTCTACTCTTTGTGCGGTGCTCTAATGATGATTAATATAAATTTTAACTATTAAAATAAACAGTAAAATAAAGACTATAACATTTATTTGCTACAAAATTAACCATTGGCATGAAATATAAGATTTTATCTAATATTTCATGCCCATTTGGTTGCAAATTATCGTATTAAATATTTTTATATTAGGTATTTCATATTATACTTTGGGTTACCAACCGCAAATTTAAAAACTCTAGGATTTGAAGTTGGAAAAACCACGACAATTCAGTTTAAAAAAAAGACAACATAATTGCGACCCAAACCGAATCGAAAACGAGGCGAATGTATGTACTATGTATGCAAGTATTAGTAAGTTTTCGCTTTATATATGTGACTATGCTTTTTATATTCAAACGTTACCATACATAAAAAAATAAAAACTATGGAGTGTAGAGGTAAGGAGTACAGACTCTGTATAAAAAAGTGTCCGTAAGAAAACGCTAAATAGGTGGCAGCACTGTAGCTACAGTCTTAATTTTAAAGTACTTTTTATAATTTTATTTATTTATAAATTTTATTGCTCTAACTTTCACCATTATTCTTTTTACAATAGTTATTTTATTGCTTCCAAATTTTTTATTTTCAAAATCATTCTCAAAGTATTTTACGGCGATATATCATACCCTGTTATTTACTGCTTACATAAGGACACATTTTCAACTAGTCTCCTTTGGGAGATTGTCCTCCTTAACTCTATACTCCATGATAAAAAACGCTTAGCCACTATGGACTTCATGGAGTACAGAGATTGTATTAAAAAGTGTCCATAGAAAACGTTAAATAAGGGTGGCGCCACTATAACTACGGGGTAAATTTTAAAGAACGCACTGAAAAGTATTAGTGGGATAGACGACTTTTTCGAGGTTATATTCATTAAATAAAATTATTTTAGATTTTAGAGCTACTGAGCAGTTTAGTACTTGTAGCACACTTAAACCGTCGACAACTGCTAAGTTCATTTCATCCCAGTAGCTACTCCAGCGCTGTTGTGGAGGGTTTTTGAACTGTTATTTAGTGCTTACAGATGGCCACTTTTTCAACTATTCTACTATGGGAGTTGGTACTCCTTACTTATACACTCCATACCATTTGTTTACGTTAGTACTCTTATTAGTTTGTGCCTTTGAGTACCTATTAAAGTTTGTGCTCTAGCTCTAGTATATACCATAGACTTTTTTTATTAACTGGCTTTAAGACTCTGGGTTCTAGCCCTTCTGAGCCTATCATTTCTTTCGGAATCTTCATTTTTATATTCTTTTTCTTCACAATATGCTGATGCGTCACATTGCGAAGCTCTTGGGAAATTTTGACGACAGATCAACCCAGCGAACAGTTGATGACGACAGCCACTCAAGTTCATTAGACGCCCAAGCGATCAAAATAACTTGAGGTTTATATCGACATCAAAGCACTTGTTTCGTCGTTTTCTCTAATAGTTCACACGCGCGGACACTTAATTCACAAAATCGCATCACCAAAATCCACTTCAAACCATTATTTAAGCGACAAACCAGGAGCGACATTCCGTTTACGACCAAGTTCCCGCCAAAACTATCTTTTTTAAACTATATATCTATTAGTATATATATTACTATATATATATATATTACGTAATATGTTATATCATGGAGGTTAGAGAACAGGAGAGCGGTCGCTGTAGAAAATAGTGTTCCAGAAATATGGGCAAATCATTCAAAGAAAATAACGAAATTATTATTATTTATTAATTTATAAAATATGTTTTTTACAATTTTAATTATTATAAATTATTACAAATATAAATTACTATTGATTAATTATTATTATGTTGTTTACTTTCATATCTCGGTTTTTACCGGTTTGCTAATAACACGGGCCTAAGCCAAGTGTATATTAGTGCTGGATTTGGTATTATCCTGTGAGCTACCTTATTCAGTTACCTGTGTGTTAGGTTGTGAGGCAATTTGTCTAGGTATAGTAACAGTTTGTCTGTGTTGGGTGGTAAATTTAAATTTTTTATAGATTGGTGTAATTGCTTCGGTATTACGCCGGTTGTCGATAGTACAATGGGCACTATAATTACTTTTTGAAGATCGAGTACAATGGGCACTATAATTACTTTTTGAAGATCGAGTCGAGTTATTTTATCTTTAAGTTCCGCATATTTAGAGAGTTTTTCAGCTATTGTAGTTTTTGATTGTGCGTATTAGGGACTGCTATATCTAAAAGCCATCCGGTTTTGTTAGTTTTATTAATCAATGTAATATCTGGTCTGTTACAGGGATTGATTCGGTCAGTGAGGATAGCGCGGTCAAAGTATATCTTCCTTTTGGCGTTTTCTAATATGCTTTCTGAGTTATATTTATAATAGGGTTCAATAGAGCTTATTAGGTTGTGTAGCTGGGCTAGTTTTTGGTGGATAATATTTGCAACTTGATCATGTCTGTGTCTGTAATCTGTTTGGGCTATTGTTTTACACGCACCTGTGATGTGTTAAATAGTTTCTGGACAACTGTTACATTTTCTGCACGTATCAGAAGTTAAGGTTTTTATAATTTGCTTTTGGTAGTTCCTGGTCTCTATTACTTGATCCTGTACAGCAATCATAAAGCCTTCAATCCCTGGGAAAAGTTCGCCATGAATCAGCCATGAGTTCGATGCTTCTTTGTCAACATTATGTTGGCTTATATCATGTCGATGTCTTCCATGTAGAGACTTATCAGCCCACTGGGTGGTTTTTGTTTTGTCGTCGATCAGTTTTTCACAGTTTTGTGTAGTGTTTACTTTTAAGTTCAAGGGTGTTAATTTATAATCAGTTTGTACTATAACCTTGTAGAGTGTGGAAGATTCTGATTTCCTGAAGAAGTGTCGTATGAGGGTCGTAATTTGCTTGTTAAGTAAGTTTATTATATCGGTTATTCCCCTGCCACCTTCTTTTATTGGCAATGTCTGTCTCTGTAAGCATGACCTTGGATGATGTTTGCGAAATTCGGTTAGTGTTGTGTATATAATCCGTTGTAGAGCTTTTAAATCAGAAGTTGCCCAGTTGATAATGCCGAAGGAATAAATGAGTACTAGTGCAAAAGTATTGATGGCCTTTACTGTGTTTCTAGCGTTTAATTGTGTCTTTAGTATTGTGTTGATTCGATGTCGGAACAGTGGTTTCAATTTTTTTAGTACATTTGTAGTGTATTTGTCGTGACTGGTTGTAACATAGATACTTATATGCCTCATTTTCATATAGTGGTTCTATTTTATCTCCAGTTTCTAAAGTAAAATGATGTTGATAGTTATGTCCTGCTGTTATCGAGTTTATTTTGCATTTATCTAGTCCAAATTCCATTTTTATGCGGGAAGTGTTAGAAGGGAGGTGGAATTTAAATATAGCGTGCTGTTGTGCGCTAGTTTAAAATATTACAATATCATCAAAAGAAAAAAGAAAATAACGAAATAATTATTATTCATTATTGTTATTGTTATTTATTAATAAATAAATTATAAATTATCCATTTTATAATTTTAATTATTATAAATATTTTAAATTATTACAAATATAAATTATTATTGGTTATATTATGTGGGGTATCTATATAGTTTTCTCATCTGGTTGGGTTCTATAAATATATAATTATAAATTAAAATGAAAAGATAAATATACATAAATATCAATAAAATAAAATAAATACAAAAATACATAAATAAATAAAAGCCCAACCAGATGGAAGCCCTTGGCAGGGGAGGCCAAACGGCCGAGGGTTAGGAGGAAAGGAAAAGAAACCGGTGGACGATGCGGATGGTATCGAGGAGCACCGCCTTCTCGGTCCGTCACGGAGTCCCAGTCGCCTCAGATGACCCGAGAGGTTGACTGGGATTAGCCCATTCGCAGAGACGACTACAGGAATAATATCGGCTGGCATACCACATGTCGGTCACCTCGTGAACCAGGTCCAGATATTTTGTTCGTTTATCTGTTTCGGCTTTCAGGAGGTTCTCGTCATATGGAATGGTAATGTCGACCAAAAATATCCTTGACTGCGCCCAGTCCATCAGCACAATATCAGGCTTATTCGCAAGAATAGTCCATTCCGTGATGATGGCCCGTTCCCAGTAGAGCCTGGCGCGGTCATTTTCGAGCACGACTTCCGGCAAGTACTTGTAATACGGCAATTTTCGGTCCACGAGACCGTATTTCAGAGCGAGCTCCTGGTGTAGAATTCTGGCTACTAGGTTGTGCCTGTGCAAGTACTCAGAGTTAGAAAGCACCGAACAACCGGAGATGACATGCCGAAGTGACTCCCCAGGATGGCGAAAAGCTCGACAGACGTCGACAGTGCCATCCTTTAGGATGTATCTCCGATAGTTGTTGGTCTTAATAACCTGATCATGTATTGCACAAACAAAACCCTCGGTTTACCCGAAGAGGTCACCGAAACGTAGCCAGTTGAGGGAGGCGGCTGTATCTACGTGGGGCTCATGTAGAGCCCTGTAGTACCTCCCGTGGAGCTCCTTCTCCTTCTATACCGTCTCCCGGTTGGAAATGCTCTGTACTGCCGGGTCCTGCCTTTGCTCGTTGGCTAAGGATAGAGGGGTAAGTCTTTTATCACTAGAATTGACGTCGTTATAGAATGGATCATCCGATCTCGCCAGGAAGTAATGCCGGAGGCTGCACACTTCGCAATTATGCATGGTGAGCGCGCTCAGGAAGCCACGCCCACCATGTTTTCGCGGCAAGTACAGCCTCATTACCGACGATCTTGGATGATGCATCCTATGGGACGTCATTGTAGTGCGGACTTTTCTATCCAGGTCGTTAAGTTCAGTCTGACTCCACCTGAGTATGCCAAAGGTATACATAAGGACAGGCATGACCCAGCTGTTATATGCGTGTGTCTTATTCACACCGGACAAAAGGCTGTTAAACACTTTGGTCAAGCATGCATAAAATACGTCGCAAAACAGCCTCAGAAAGGGTCCTTAAGTTGACGGGCATAAATAAGTCTATGCCCTCCGAGTTAGCAACCCTTCCCCTTTCAACATGGAGGATGGCACACTTATCCGTCCCCAGCTCCATTCTAATAGAATTGCTAAATTTGCAAGTGATGTTTGGCAATTCCATAAGATGGGAGGCGAATAATTTGAGTTCATCCATATAGAAAATATGGGTCACTTTTGTACCTACTGTCCGAAGCTGAAATCCCCTCCCGGAGCCCTCCAGTACAGTACTGAGAGGGTTCAAAGAGAGGCAGAACCAGATTGGACTCAGACGGTCGCCCTGGAATATACCCCTTCTTATTCTTATGTGGCTTTCCTGCAGCCGTCATCCGCTCACCTAAATGACAGAGAATCGTACTCCACTGCGCCATACACTGCTCGAGGAAGTCTCGAACTATACAGTCAATCTTGTACAGCTTGAGGACCCTCTTTAGCCATGTATGGGACACCGAGTCAAATGCCTTTCTGTAATCTATCCAGGCGGCGGAGAAGTTCCGACGGTTGCGTTTCACCACTTTGCCAATGACCGCGTCAGTGAGGAGTGGTTCCTTGGTTCAACGACCGCCGCCCCGACATCCATTTTGAGCGCGCGATATCACCTGATTTAGTTCAGGTGACGAGTGATTCTCGTACAAGATTTTTTCTCGTTCAAGATTCTCATTAGTGTCTTGTACATGGTCGGTAGACACTTGATGGGGCGATATTTGCTCGGGTCTGTGGCACCCTGATCTTTAGGAACGAAATGAGTGATCCCGGTAGTGAAGAGGCTCGGGAGCAACTTCTGGTTGAGAGCCTCTTGAAACTGTCGGGCGAGCACAGTGTGACACACCATGATACCCCTTCAGCCAGTAGTGATGTAGCCCGTCAAGCCCCGGACTTTTCCAGTTCGGGGCCCTATGGACCGCCTCAGCTACGTCATCCGGCGTTATGATGACGGGGTCCATGGGCGTAGTACCCACACACTGACTCGCCACAACTTCCGTCCAAGGGCCTTCGTTGTGGTTTACGGACTCTGACCTCAGGCTGCGCCGGAATACGACCGTGTTGGCCTGATTCGGTACTGGGCCCGTTCCACTTACATTGGTCGCTCCAATGATTTCTAGAGCCTCTTCTGATCACTCTGGAAGACGATTCTGGTTGAACCGTGTCGACCTCTCGGTATATCGCCGAATCCGCTTTCCCCAAGCAGCGATTCTCCGCTTCAGGTCGTCTATGCGCTCCGTCAGTTTTTGCATTATATCCGGCTGGGACAAGCTAACATTTGTCCCAGCAAACGCCATCCTGACGGTGCGCACAACCTTGGCCTAGTATTGCCTGACCCGAAGCATATCAGTCTGCCGATGAGGGCCCTAGCCTTCGCGATACGTACTTCAATTCTTGTTCTCCAGGCTGGGATAGCACTATTTTGTCCACTAGTTCCTCCAGCCGTGGAAAGTTTGGCGCCTATAATACGGCAGACTGCCAGTGCGGTGCCAAAGAGAATTGAGTCCGTCTCGCAAAGGTCCCGGCTGGCTTCAAAATAGGTCACCAGCATTGGGTTCAGAGCCCTCACGATAACCCGATTCCGCTTGCTTAGGGCTATGCGGGGAAGTCGCGGTCGATTTTCGAGAGGCATACTGCGCGTTTCCAAAATCCCCTCATCCAATGTACTCCTCATTTGCTCCAGTTCCAGTTCCTGGGCGACTGTTCCATCATCGTTTGAATCAACCAAAACTGGGGTATTCAAGGCGGCATCCACGTTTGCCGGTTGCTCTGCAAGTTGTGGCGCCGCATCCTCAGCCGTAGCATTTTCATCCGATGAAGGAACAGCCTCATGTCGTATTTTTATTGGTTTATTATTATTATTATTAATATTTCACCATTTTATAATGTTTCTTATAGTCAATAATTAAAAAATTATTTCGCAGATACCAGGTACATATCGACGACAACGCGTCTATAAATTCTACAAATTTTCAGGGACAGGCTGTGCCCTCCTTTCTGCCAAGGAGGGTCGCGTGCGTTTACAGCTTAAAGATCTCTCGTCAGATCGGTAAGCCAATCCCAAAAGGTGGAGTTTAGTGGGTAAAAGTATCCACATAATATGCTTTAAGCATTCTCCACCTCCCTCCCCTGTTACCGGAGGGTTGGCCTTATTTGCTTCGGGCGCAAAAAAAAGGGACAGGCGGGATATGCTTTAGCACGTAGCAATCATTCTTCTGTTCCTTAACGTCTATACAGATAGTCATTATAACAATTTATGCTACATAAGGCTACATATTTCGTGTAGGGCCCGTAAAATACATATTATGGAATTCTGTTTCCGATGCAGGATTCCGAACGCAGTATATATACGTTCTATAAGTGAAACCAAACCACTGGTTTCAAGGACAACGGTGTTTACACTAACACCTATATATATATATATATATATATATAGGTGTTAGTTGTCCGTTGTCCTTGAAACCAGTGGTTTGGTTTCACTTATAGAACGTAAATTCAATGAATTTAAAAAATAACGCTATTTTCTTTCATAAAATTTTAAAAGTTCCTGTCCGACACCGTCCGTAAATTCATGGATACCCTATGCGCCCGAGTGACGTTATCACTGTAAAGATCACCGCCCGCGCTGGCTACCTACACAACATTCAACATAAAACACAATAGTTACACATAACCCGTGGTATAACTTTTCCGTCGTACTTTCATCCTGACTTAGGACAGGCAAAAATTGAGGAATTAAGGAAAAATTGAGATTTTACTAAAAACAATGTTGTTATTTTTCATTTAATTTAGGTTCTATAAGTGAAACCAAACCACTGGTTTCAATGACAACGGTGTTTACACTAACAATCTGTATATATATAAATGTACTCAATGGTCCATATAAAATCAATGACTCGTCACACAACCTACGGTAGTTTTCCGTACGGTATTTTTCGGGCAAAACGGGATCTCGTATGTGTTTGGACGACCTTAGTCGTAGACGGAGAAGTCTTAGTAGTCTGTGATATTTATTTAATCGTAGACAGAGAAACCTATAGACAAATTGACGCCTTCTGTCGCATTCGCACACGAAAAAGATAGATTTATGCATACGTCTTGCATAGAAATGAGACAGAGGGGTGTGACTGTTTGTCCCTTTCTCCGTGCCGGTTTTTTTGTTTAGCAAACTATATACACTTTGCTAAACAACTTTGACAGTTCGTAACGATCTAACGATCTAAGGAGTTCATAAGTCGGTTTAAATGAGAAAAAAGTGTTTTGTGAGCTTAAGATTGGTGAATCTTGTTCAGTTCAGTTCTTAGAACAATTAAAAATGTTATCTAAATATGTTTAAAAGTCATAAAGATTATTCATTTAAACATTCAACCTAAAACTACATTATCGTCCTTTCTCATTCGAGGCCACGCTAATCATTAGTCTATAGGTTTCTCTGTCTACGTATTTAATATTTATTTATGGAGGAGTTTTGGTGGGAACTTGGCCGTCGACGGATTGTTGCTCCTGGTTTATCGCTTAAATAATGGTTTAAAGTAGATGTTGATTCGTAAAAGTGATGTAATTTTGTGAATTAAATGTCTGCGCTTGTAAACTATTAGAGAAAACGAAGAAATAAGTGCTTCGATGTTGATTTAAACCTCAAGTTATTTTGATTGCTTAGGTGCTTTATGAACTTGAGTGACTATCGTCATCAACTATCCGTTGGGTTGAGCTGTCGTAAAAATCTCCCAAGAACTTCACAAACACAATGTGGCAAATGATACGTTAGTACCACAAACTAATAAGAGTACTAACGTAATGGTTAGTACTCTTATTAGTTTGTGGGCAAATGATAGGCTCAGAAAGACTAGAATCCAGAGCTGTAAAGTCAGATAATTAAAATAATTAAAAAAGTTATCTATGGACTGATTTCTGTTCCAAACAGCTGTTTTGTATTTATTTATGTTACGGACATAAAAATGAATGAAGAAATTGATGAATATGATATTTACCATCAGGACTTTACGACTGTATCTGAATGGGAAGTGTTTATAGCACGTCTAGAGGAGGTTATTAGTGAGTGGCATTTGCCTAAATCCAAATTGCATAAACAATGTACAGAATACACTAAGAAATGGTTGACTAAGTCAGAAGAATTCGAGTTTAATGGCATCATTTTTACACTTTCCTATCATATGCTGGAGCCAGCCAAAAACTCCTGTGATTTTGAAAACTCAGATGATCGGACGTTTCTTTCTGATTTACAAAGAGGATTATTGGATTCAGCATCTAATTTTATAGAAGATGTCGATGGAAGTCTCTTCCCTGTTTCTAATTGGTTTGGATTAAAAAGATATTTAATGTTAAACTCTAACTGTTCACTAGTAGATGGGAGTATAATAAAACTTGTTATGAGTTCAGTAAATATAGCATTTGCAAATGTCGATTGTGGTGTGCCTTTTTTTGTAAAAATCAGGGAACATTGGCAGCATGTATATTTAGGTATCTATGAAGATAATGATATTAAGATTAATTTTGATACAATACACTTGAAAAGGATTTCAAATCAGTGCTCTCATCTTAGTGGTTTAGTGAGTCTGTTTAAGTCTAAGATTGCTTCCCCTATTGCTCTTGATGCTGTTCTAATATCAGCTAAATTCTGTTATGAACTGAAGGACTCCGATACATTTGCATGGAAGAAGAGAACTTTGTCAAATGAATTCTTATCGATTGAAGGCTTTGATGTTAAGAAATTGATAGAACTTCCATTTGGTGCAGAAAAGAATCCTATACATAGTGCTTTATTAAATACAATTTGGCCTCAGTTCCGTGAGAGTGCCATAGTTGATTCTTCCACATTTTCTGATATTGATCCAATAATGGCTCCCACTTGGACTATAACTCTTAAGTTAAGAAGCAACATACATTGTCAGTTGTCTGAAATTATTAGTAAGATGATGGAACTATTGGATGAGAAAAATTTACTCATGGATATTTTAGGATTAAGTAAAAGCTTAGGTTTGGTCAATCCATTGCATAAAATTACAGAAGCCCCTATAACAATTTCCAAACTTGTTAAAGCTGCTATGGGTCAAAGCTCGAGTATCACAGAGTTTAAAGGTCCTATAACAGATGATTTGTTGATGCCGCTTTTGTACTATGTATTTCCGGATGCAGTTGAAAACAGTACTTTTACATATCCTTCACAGCTAGATGTGGAATCTAAGCAAGTGTGTAATTGTATTGCTTTATATTAATTATATTTGTTATCTATGTGGTAGAGCCATGCTGTAGCTATGTTATAGTTGTAGCACAAATGGGTCGGCTCGACCTGAGAAGGACCACAATCTCACAGAATACCAGTGTAAAATAATGCTGCTGTGTTTCATATGGTAAGCGTAGAGAACTGGAGACTCTTACTAGAATCGAGGCGTTCCATCTTAGTCTTCAGGGGTGACAATGCATCTGAATTTTGTTTCTTTATTGAGGATAGATGTAGAAGTCTATGGGCCACAGCATCCACTTACCATCAAGTGTACTCAATTTTTCATCCATATTCTGTAAAGAAAACTTACCCCTTGTTTCCACCCATACCATCAGGTGGATTGTGTGCTCGTTTGTCACTGAATACTATTAAAAGAAATCTGCAGTTTTTAACTTTTTTTTTGTCTTTTATTATTAAAGTATAAATGGAGAAGTGTAAGTCTATAGATGTCCATCTGTACCATAAATGTATTGTTTTCAGGCAACTAATACTACATTGACAAATATTTTTCTTTATCAGCATGTAAAAGTCCACTGCTGGGCATGGGCCTCTTCCTTAGATTCACCCAATTTTTCATGTTTGGTAGATTAGACAATCGCAATACTAGAAGTTTTGCATCTTTGATGCTAATGTCTGTAAATGAGATAGTTATACTACCATCTATGAGATCAGGCACAAGACCAACGGCTTGGCATGCTTTCTGAGGCATGAGGGTTAAACATCGCCAACTTCCTGACCCTGGGCTGCTACCGAGAATTTCTTGATAGAATAACTCAATAACTGGAGAGCTTTTTGAGTGGCAGCCTCATACCGTTAAGCAAAAATTATATATGGCCAGTCCCCACTGGATGGAGTGACGACCTGGTAAGAGATGAAGTCAATGGATGCAGAGGGCTCAGGAGTCATGCCCACCACCACTAGACCAATGAGGCAGTTAACTTACTTGACAAAGGAATGCCATTATATATCATAACATAATTGGGGAGTAGCATCAAAGGTCTAATACATCTTGTTCTACAGCTGTTAATTTGCCTCCCACATACGGAGATCATGCCAAATCCAACAAAGCACTGTTGACAAGTTAATGATGACAACCAGAATATAGAAATAAATATTGAAAATTGCAATAATGTGTTATAGACTCTTAGTCTCGGAAAGGCAGGTGTGCGTTAATTGTAATTGTGATGTATAGAAACACATGTGCATGTCTGCGTAACTGCAGTTAGTGATTGATATGTAAAAGTAAAGTTACAACTTTTATATGTTTCACTGCTCTGAGCACCGGCCTCCCGTTATTTTTGGGATTATGTGCAAGGAGATGTGCTGCGTGCTGCCTCAATGCCTGTTGGTGGATTTTAAATGTGTTCAATTTGTTTTAACTACTCAGACATGCCTTAGTAGCTCAGGGGCTAAGTGCTCGCCGTAAAACACGAGCACCTGGGTTCTATCCCCGCCAGCACCTCAAGTAAATTATTCATTGCTATTTAAAGTTCTGATTTACCACATGCTCAGCGATAAAGGAAAACATCGTGAGGAAATCTGCATGTCTAATAAATTTTTAGCTGAAACAAAATTATTACTCCTATCAACAAAAAAAAATATTTATTTTTAAATCACAATTTCGATCTTGATTTAAATGTTTTGTGAAAATGATACAACTTTAAATATTCCAAAGCACGCACACTAAAACAATTTCACCATCACCTAAACTCAATTGAGACCAATCCGCCATTGTGAGATGAAAATAACTATACAGTGTATCATGTTTAAAATTTATCTTTTTTTTAAAGAATAACAGCAATAACAGAGGTGTTTTTCTTTTTAGAGTGATGGTAGTGAGACAAAACTATGCAATTATGTGAAAACAAGTCCTGAAGATGGTCTAGTCTGGAGGTTGTCCGTAACGGCAGCACGCCTCTTAGATGCTGGTGGGTTACCATATTTAGCACATTTCTGGTATGAGTTTGTGCAAGAGCTTCAGTATCGATGGGAACATCGAATTCTTGTGCCAGGGTAAGTGAAAATTTATTTTAGTCAATAGTTAATTGAGGTGTTACTAGTTACAGTTGAAGTATTTTGAAGTAAGGGAATTAATAAAAGTGACTCACTGCTTTTAATATCATTATATTATTGTAAATTTTCTGTACATTTTTAAACAATTACAATATTTTGCATTAATTAAAATAGCACCATTAGGATTGCCCTCATATCACTTTTATTTTATTATTTTACAGATAAAAGTTGTTTAACTAATAATTTAAAAGTGCTTAGAATTTATTTTTAATTTTACTAAATCATTTGCCAATTGGTCATTAATATATACAATCATATTCTTAGTTTATTTAAGCAAGTTAGCTTAGTTTATTCAATATAATTTTAACAACTCATTATTTTTCAACATACCTATAATATACATATTATTTACAACAAACTTTAATTATGGAGGGTATGGGTAAGAGGACTCTCTCTCTCTCTCTCTTTCTCTCTCTTATGTGCTGTATGGTAGTTTAGACAATTTGGGTTAGTTCTGCACTTGGTGATTGAAGCAAAGTGAAGTGTGCCACAGGGAAAAATTGCTTGCACCGAGTTGTGATTGCTGTGATTTAATGATACAGTGAAAAGTTGCAAAGGTTAAAAGAAAAAATAAAGCATAATTCAGATGATTATGTAGTTGTTTGCCCTTTTAGTTGTGTCCTATTTTTGGAAATTTTACTACAGTAACGATCTTAAATACAGTTTTCTTTACAGATACTTTCTATACACAGAGAGGGTCCTCCTTACTTCTACACCCATAGCTTTAATTAAAAAACTCGAATACTTATATTAATGTAACACACATATTAAAAAATAAATTAGCATTACATAAATCAAGAAATGCGACCTGTTTTAACTAAGTGAAAATCCGTAAAATAATTTATTCTTTCTTTTATATTATAATATTTACATTTTCTTTTCTACATAAATTAATTAGTAAAATAAATTATATTTTGTGTAGTGCAGTGAATGGAAATTATTTTGTGACTAGCAGTACGTTTCACTTTCTAAACATAATGTTTGCCATGGTTTAATTATTATTTTATGAGATAATTATTTATTATCATTTTATATACCCTTACGTCGATTTTAAATGGTCATAGTTACATACAATACGAATTACACATGTAATATATAAATATTTGTAAAGTTATATTTAGGAATACATTAAATAGTACATTCTACTATATTAATCATGCCATTTTACATTTCGAAAGTAAAATCATTCAATAATGAAAATGTACATTTGGTCATTCTTTCATATAACCCAACTTGTAAACTTTACACAGTTTTAAGTTAGAGTGAGTTTGTTTATACTTTTATGGTATTACTTGGTTAACTCTTAGAAGTCATTGCATATTTAAAAAGTAATAATTCAAACACATATTACCAAGAGAGGATTTTGCATATATTAGTGTGTGACACTATCTTTGTAGCTATTTCTAATCAACGTGCAATGTTTCGATTTATAATAATTTAAAATCTGACTACCAATATTTAGGTGAGTAAATAGAGTCAACGAAAAGCCGTGTTTAGGTTACTATCATATCTTTCCCAAGTCTGTTCAATGTATTTTTTGCGTTTCGAACGTCCATGACGGTTTGAGCGACGGCATGGGCGATTGCAGGTGTGGCTCTCATGCGTGCACCACGAAGTGCAAGTTGAGGTGCCCATCTGCAACGGCGAACAGCGTTCGCGCTGCCTTTTTTCTCTCCATACCGTGCCCGTATCCTTTTCGCGCTATAACGGCACCAGCCCGCCTCTTGCTGTCGCGTTTCGCGCCATGTATATATCCATATCGTGATCAGTCCAGTTGTCGGAAGTGTCACAATAGCCTAATCCTATAGAGCCGACGCTATATCGGCTAGCTGGTCGCGATCTCGACCGCGGTCTTCTCCTAGAGCCAGCAGTACCACCGGTCGCTCCACCAGCTGCACCGCCAAGTGACAATCGAGACGCTCGTTCCGAAGTTGCGCCTAACGATTGTCGTGATTGGCGAAGATCTAAAAGGGTAAAAGAAAGTTATAATGCTAATCTTCGAATTCTTTACAGTCATATCATCAAAGAACGTCTTCAAAAGCCCTTTATTTAATGTTTAATACGCGTTACTTACCGGCTCTCGATCCTAACAAACTGCCCGGATATCCCGGCGCACCATAGCGATTGGAATGAGAGTGACTATGTTGGGATTGACCATCTGCAAGGGAACGAGTACGGCCTGGTCGGCCTGGTAAGGGATCCGGAGCAGCCGGTTCTGTATAGGTACGTGCGCGGGGGATCGAACGTGCACTGTAAGCTGACACTTGATCCCACTCACGCTGCTTTCCAAATGCGCCGATCGTTGTCAACGATGATAGTGGCCCGCTGGGACTTGGCGTTCCAGGAAGACCGCCACAGCAGGTGCTAGGCATCTTCTCTGGAGCCTGACTGTGCAGCTGCAGTCGGTGCACGGCCCGTGATCGGCGTCGCGATGCCACCGCAAAAATTAGGACTGCAACGACGATAGTGCCGCAGATAGCTGCACTTGCAGCTATTGTTATTTTATCCATGTTGGATGCGGCAGCCGATACTGTGCGCACTTCTCGACACTGCGCGTATGGTACTGTCTCGGGACTCACATGCACTTCTTCCAACGAGATTACACAGACAACAATACATTCCTGTAACAATAGTATTGTATAAGTAAGTTAAAATAATTTTCAGAAATAAATTGAATGAAAAATATTTACCTGAGACGGAACATTTTTAATTTTGAATTCTCTCTCGCTAGCTTCTAATGGTGGTCCCTGCTTGAAGCTTTTATCACCAAACAATCTATATACTACACGGAAACCGAGTATATTAGCGACATCTGAATCCCATTGTATTATTACAGAATTGTCTTGCCTGTATGCATTTTTTACAATGACTTCGTTGGAATCGTCTATTTTTGGCTTTTGTTGGGGAAAGTTCATTACTAGTGGAGGTCGTTGATTAGAATTGTGCCGCCAAGTAGGTGCGGCTGGTTTTATGGAGGATGTGCGACTTGGTCGTTCGCTGCTTGTTGTTGTTGTTTGTGTGATTGCTGTTTTAGCTGTAGTGTCTTCACTAGGACCCGAGCTAGAAGGCACTATTGTTGTTGAACTATGTACTGTGGTTCGGACGCTAGTTTTTGAAGTCGTCGTTGGACTTGTGTTTATATTGATATTTTCTTTCGCTGTTGTGGAAGGAGAGGGAGTGCTCATTGTTGTTAAGTTTAGCGTAACTTGCGGCAGTGTTGTAGATTCTTGCTCGCAAACAAGTTCATTTGGTTCAAAACTGTAAAAGCCGCGATCCCGAAAGTGCGGTGGATGTCCACAAAATTGAGGACTTCTTTCACGAGAGGTAACTTGTAACTCACCGCTTCGTATCCATTCTATTATCCAACGGAGACGACAATCACAGTTTAAAAATCTTCCTCCAACACTAAGACCACGTAATGTGTGATTTAAATGAGCTAAAGCTTCCTCTGGAACGGTAGGTAAAGGGTTTCCATCTAATGCTAATAATGTTATTGAAGGATTCTTAAGAAAAGCATCAGAAGGAAGTTTGTTTAACAAATTAAATCCAATATCCAACACTCTCAGTTCGGTTAATGTTCCGATGGCAGCCGTTGGGAATTCTGGCAATAAATTATTTAGCAAGCTCAATGAACTTAATGTGTTTTTAATAGCGGTAAAAGCATCTTCTTTCAAATTTACCAATAAATTTCTCTCTAAATTAAGCGCTGTCAGAGAATTTAACCCTTCGAAATTGCGACTGCCATCAGGTCCTGGTAATTCTCTGATACTGTTTTGAGATAAGTCTAGGAACGCTAGACTACGAAGGCCTTTTATGCATTCTGGAACAACTTTCTGTCTTGTGCCCTTTAAATTTAGATTTTTCAGGGAATTTTCCAAACCTGTTAATGCTTGCGATTCTAAAGTTACATTGTTATCAGATAATTTTAACGTTGTTAATTTGTGGAGGGTAATGAACGCGTGATTTCCCACACGCGTTATCCTGTTTTTCGATAGATCAAGCAGAGATAAATTCGTTAAAACTCTTAGAGTCTTAACTGGTACTTCACTCAACTCATTGTCCTGTAAGTTGAGATTTTTTAAATACGGACCTTGCCCTCTAAATGCATCGTCTTCTATTCTTTTCATTTTGCAACCAGATATCTGTAAATTGTGAATTTTGAGGTTTTCGAACATATCGTCACCGAGTACGGGGATGCTGGAATTGTTAACGTAGAGTAAGTCTATTGAAATTTTGCGTGCGTTTGAATTTAGCGCTGTCAATAGCATTGCGAAGTCCACCTGAAAAATAATTGTAAAACAATATTAATTTCACTATAATTGAAAGTTATTAACATATATTGATAGTTAATTGTTGTGTTTTATGCCCGTATTCACAAACAGATTGCTCATAGGCCTTCTATCAATAATTTAAGAACAAACATTACTTTCATAAGTCATAAGTACCTATAAGAGTGTCAGTCCTCTTAATACGACAAGTTACCTACTCATTGGGGAGTGCTTTCAGCCGGGATGGAAGATGTGATTTAGATGTGGATAGGCGTGTCGCTGCCGGAAACAAAGTCAATGGTGCCCTGAATGCATTAGTAAAAAGGCAAGGCGTGGTGAAGAGTGCACGCCTTGCAATACATAACGCAGTGTTGGTACCGACTTTGTTATATGGCAGCGAAACCTGGGTATGCCAGAAGAAGCACAAAAGCAAGTTGAATGCAGTGGAGATGCGATCTCTTCGTAAAATGTGTGGCGTTACCATAGCCGACCGAAAGCGAAACGAAGAGATTCGCAATATGGCAGGATTGAAAGATGACCTTATCACAAAAATTGATAGGGGCGTACTCCAATGGTTTGGGCACGTTGAACGAATGAGTGAAGACCGAATGGTGAAGAAAATATATAGAGCGAAAGTAAATATTAAAAGGTGTCGAGGTAGACCGAGACTAACTTTCGAAGACCATGTGAGCAAATTGCTCGAAGAGGGGAGGGTCAAGAGTACTCGGATACCTAGACGTGCATGTATGAAGAAGTTAATGAACCTGAAAGAAGCGAAAGAGGTATGTAAGGACCGTGACACTTGGCGATCTGTTCTCTCTGGCTACCCCGTTAGGGATTGTGCGTGACGATAAGTAAGTAAGTAAGTAGTACCTACTCATTGGACAAACAATAAAAAAAAACAAAGGAACATAGGTCCACTTATGTATACACATTGAATGGGACGCTTTGATGGCTTACTGATCTAATGTGACTTCACTCAATATGCCGTAACAATATTTTACTCATAGGTACCTATGAATAAAATATTTATTCATAATTGTCTTTGGTCCGATTGACGATGCCAGCTGTTCCTCGACGCACATTTGAATCTGCTGGTCATCGACGGGCCGTGCATTTTACATTTGACATAGATGTTTATCTCACCGTCTATAAGAAGCCATTATGTATTTTCTAGCAATTTCCATGCTCCTATTTTACGATACACACATGACTAAATGGGGTGGTAGATTATCTTTTTCTGAATCCTTGACGTGATGTTTATTTACTATAGATTTTTTGTGTAATTAGTATTAGAAATAATACCTGGTCACATTGTACAGATAAGTCTCGTGCTAAATTGAGGGCACAGACACAGGCTGATTGTAATATTGGCGAATCTTTCCAAGGACATTGTGCTTGAGCGTATTTTAACGCCGCTGCTAAGAGGAATGATGCCCACCATGATCGATTACTCTTGTGTGCGTGACGTTCCTGAAAAGAACAGAAAAGCTATTTTAATTTTATGATAACTATAAACTAAACAAATATCCTGTACTTTTTAATCATAGATTTGCAGTGATTAGTAATAACATAATATATTCTTGAATATTTCTCTTTAATTATGAATTTGAAAAAATTGTCGTGTAAGCTGGAAAGAAATGCTTTTGATATCGTAAAGTTTTCTAATATATTTCGCACAACCAACATTATAATTATTTTTATATATATTATTATATTTAGACGCAACAGTGATAAATAAGCACACAGTCCACCTGATGGTTGGATGTTGTGGCTCATAGACACCTATCATCAATTTCAAATCACGCCATACGAATCAGCGTTATGCTGCTATTTTGTACTAGCGTTCTGTAAAACATAATTTTTTAAAATATAATTACTCGTTATATTATCTAACAAATAAACATCTAGCCATGCCTGATATTACCTTAAGATACAGTATCAGAGAAATGGAAAATCATTTTTTGAAGTGAAAACTTCTTTAACATCGTTGGGATTTTAAAGTCTATGAAACGAAAAAGCGATAGTAAAAAGAGAGACACATATATTCATAAGATTTAACGTGGTAGGTAGAAATGAAATAGGAAGCATTATAGCTCAATGCTCGCGAGAAAAAAGTCGTAAACGCCGCCGAAACGGCGTCGCTTATGCATTTTGTTCAACAAGGTACGAAGGTGTCGTGTGCCTATTAATAAACAAGCAGTGAAGAACGGCCAAACGTCAACTTTCTAATAGGTAAAATTGATATAAATCTTTTTGTAATTAGTGAGTACTATATAAGGTATATCGAAAAGAGTATAAACATTAGAAGGGATATTAATCTACTCATCGTAAAAATTAGTGGTAGTCCCGTACTTTTAAAAGTACATTAACAATGTCGAAGACTTCTTTAGATATTTTAAACATGGTCGGATTAAAATATGTCGTTTCAATAAAATGAGTAATAAAATAAACGAGTCCAAGTAATACTAATTTGAATAAAAAAAGAACCATCAAAACCGGTAGTAGTAGTAGTAAAAAAATAACAAATACAATTAACCATATTGAAAAAAATTTATAAAAAATTCATGATTTCATAAATTCAGGCCATCTAGCGTCTATTTTACGTACCACCTTGGGTGTCAATCAGTTGTTCGTTAAAGTGACTACCTATAGAATAAAGTAGCCACCTACTATTATAATTTTACTCGAAAGAAAATATAATATCTGTGTGTCAATATATATATATATATATATATATATATATATATATATATATATATATATATATATATATATATATATATATATATATATAAAAGGATTGTTACATTTATTGACTATAAAATTAAATTTTCTTATATTTTATGCCGAACTTGTGGTTTAAATAAATCATTTGCCGTAAAGTATTTGTATTTTATATTTCATTTTATTTGAAGGTTTCACTTCTGCCGCGTGTGAGCCGCACGCATGTTTTTTTATAGAATAAGGGTGACAAACGAGCACACAGTCCACCGGATGGGAAGTGGGTGCTGTGGCCCATAGACATTTTACTTCGCACGTTTTCTTTCGTATAAGCGATCAAATGCCGACCACTTCTTTCTACATATTAAGTCAAAGTTAGTCAACTGTGCTGAAATTTGTTATACCTACGGTACACGGAAAGCTTCTTCTTTTTTATTGTCCACACAGTAGCACACAGTTCACCTGATGGTAAATGGATGCTATGGCCCATAGACATCTACATTTATCCTCGATTAAGAATCAAAATGCAGATGCGTTGTTAACCCTGAGGACTAAGATGTAAGATGTTTCTCGTAAAAAAGGGTAAAATTTGCACAAATGTTGGCATCGATTAAAACTCGAACCAATAATTCACGTAATGGGAGCCTTGTTATACTGACTGCTAAACCACGCGGTCGTCAGTTCAAAGACATTTTTATTCATGAATATACAAATACATTTATTCATGAATTCGTGGATACGACCGGTTGTAAATCTTAAAACACGGTACACATTTAATTTATGTAAATTTAAATTTTCTTATTTTTAACGAGGTAGATAATTTTATGTATAACGTCCTGAGACCGGGGTAACATGCCTTTTCTTATTTATGTAAAGGTTGTACTAGGTGGTATTGACGGCCTTTACAAATGAAAATGAAAAAAATGAAAATGAAAATTTTTTATTTGCCTCAAAACAGTTACATGTATTATAAATGAGATATCCCCAGTATGTAATTAATAATACTTGTGTTGGGGCTATCTCGCTCTTCCCTTAATTATTAATAACATTGAGACTAATTTATAAAACGTACGTAGAAATTAATTTAAGAAGGAAAAAAATATGTCTTTTAATCCCGGTTCGGCGTATTACTGATATTATATCTTCTTTATATATAAAAAATTATGTGTCACGTTGTTGTTCCGCGATAAACTCCCAAACTACTGAACTGATTTCAATATAATTTTGCACACTGTGTGCAGTTTAGTCCAACTTGAGAGATAGGACAGTTTTTTGCCCATGAGTGAGCCACAATTTTTTTGCGAATTTAAGGATTTTTAGTAGGACATGACAAAGGTCATCGAAAAGGGCAGAACATCGTTTACCGAGCAAGCTTCTTCTTTTGCTTCTTCTTTTCTTATGCTTACTTCTTTATTTTTATACCTTTATGCAAATCGATAACTCGTGCATTAGATATTTGTTAATTTGTGGTATTATATTGTCTTATACTTGTGGTATTCAACTTATAAAATTCTTCGTAAACAGGACTCGTATAGTTGATGCTTACCAACACAATTAACAAAAAATACGTTCGAATCGGTAGGTCAAACTTTCCGATTGAAAGTAGGTAACAAAAATAGAAATCTGGAATAATATGAAATAGGAAAATAGGAATACAACTTTCACATATTAATAAATTACTCTAAGCATATTCAGCTTTTAGCTGCATAGGTAAAAAGTACTTAAATATTATTAAATTTAAATTTCGGTTAGTTTGCCATTGCCATATCTTCAATCAATGTGTACATTACCAAAAAACTGCTGGAAAAACAAGTCCGACGTCGATACCATTAAATTTCGTTCTCGAGATTAACCACGAACGTACAAAGTACAACTACGTATATAAACACAGACATCCCCATAAAAACATAGCATCCGATTCAATAATAACCTTGAAACGGAAATATTTTAATAACTTTCTATTGAAAACTTAGTAAAAAGGTAAGTTTCGAAATCTTAAAGTTATTTATTTTCTTCGGAAACCCCCTCGAGACGCAACTAAATTAATTTTCCTATCACATAAGAATATGAAAACCATAGGTTATTTTGCGTACACTACTTCCAGTGTAGAATTACTGGATAAATGTAACTTCATGCGTAATGAGGGAAATCCAGTTATCATAGAGAACGTGGTAACGGCGCAGTGGGTAACAATTGGTCGTATCACGTGTGGGGAAAGCCAATGTTTTCCGGACTGGTGGCTCGTGGCTACCACGCCGCGGTTCTCTTTTTAACGGTCCATGCGCCGCTTGGTTGCCGCCCATTGCATACTTTGAGCTGTCTCTAATATACAAGTGTGTTTGCGTAGAAATTAAATACAAGTGGTAAAATTAAAAAAATTTGTACAACTGACTTCAATATAAATAAAATGAGAACATCATCAATGTAGTCGAAGCCAATTAAATACGCATTATTAAGGATAACTCGAAAACTACTGGTCAGATCTTGGTAAAAAAATAAAAAAAATATCAAAGAATTCTCAACAGGCACAGGCCTCCCCTCATTTCTAAGAGGATTTTAGGGCAAGTAAGTGTCCGCCGCGCAGCCCCAATACGTGTTGGCAAACTTCACGTCTTCGAAATATTTTTTTTATTCCTCAGACATGCAGGTTTCCTTACGATGTTTTCATTCACCGCCGAGCACATGGTAAATCAGCACTTAAAATTGCAATTAACAATTTCATTGGTGCCGGCGGGAATCGAACCCAGGTTACTCGCGTTCTGTTATATTTACAGCGAGCGTTAACCATCTGTGCTATCACGGATAATTTATGTATTTTATAATAATTATTTATTAACTGCTTTCGTTAATCTTAAGTAAATGTTTTTGGTATTTCCCAGAGACTATTGTAATAATTATTTGATAGTTTAATATGAATGACTAGTGTACTGTTCATCACTCGGAGCTTATTTTTGGAAATGCCTTTTTCATTTTAAACAACAGTAATTAGAAGAGAACATATTACCGAATATTGTAATTAATTAATTCAATTTATTCGAATATCTCAATTATCTTCACGCAGTCACATCCCACAATTTCTACGCAGTTCTGTAACTGCGTGGAATAACGGGTAAAGTTTCTAAACATGGGCGTATCGTTCATGTGGTTCAGAGAAATAAATTATACACATGTTTACTCTCGCGAGCCGGTTGTGTTTGTGTTGTAAAATTGGAAGCTCCGTAATATCGGGTCATTCATTCGTCCAACAGATTTCGCTGTTAACGGTACGCGAATGGCGATTCTGACTGTTCACTTTCGCGCAGAGTAAGAGAATTCACTGCCCTAGATATATCATCCCGTGGGTGTCGTAAGTCGTGACAGGAAATATCAGGTTTCCTGTTTTTCCTTATCTCACAGCACCTAGAAAAATTGAGGATAACTAGAATAAAACGCGCTAGCATGCTATGAAATATAAGGAACATACAGTCCCTGAGCTATCTTAGCTTTACTTAAAAAGTAGAATCGAAAATCTTTAACGTTTTTTAGTCTTTCTATGTATTTCATTTACTTAATTGATATTTTAAGAGATTTATAGGGAAAAGAAGAAGAAGAGAAGAGAAATAGCTTGGACGTACTTATCCTATTACCTTACGAAGTTATCCGTAAGACGTACGGTTAAAAATTTATTAATATATTACTTATACTTGTCCTATACTATATATAAGTATGTATATTTTACTAACTATATATCCATTCTATTCATTTGCATTTTATTTTGTTTTATATCCTTATTTTTTATTTATGAAGTGATTGATTACACCTGCCAGTCTCTCAAATCATCCAGGGTTGACTGGCAGAGAATGCCATAAGGCATTAAGTCCGCCCTTTATATCCCTTAGTATATAAGGTGTATAATAAAGATTAAATAAATAAATAAATAAATATATTACTTATGTGCCGAATGCCGATATATCGGCGTCTACGTCAATGAGCGCTTTTAATGTCTTTTTCTGTCACCAGGGCGGCGCCACTTAGCAATGACTCAAAATATTTAATAGCGGGGAAGTAAATTTGTTGGGAAAATGTAAGGGTTAATGTTTTTTTATGAAATATTAGTTTTAACACATGAATTAATTAAGAAATGGGTGAACAAAACAAAAAAAACTACGGATATTCCTCATAATAAAAGAAAGTTAAAAATGTTCAAAACATTCAAAAGTAAACCACTTAGGTATTTTTGTATGTTTACTCAAGAAACCGATAAACTTTTATTTAAAACGAAACTTCTCAAAAAATATGATGTCATTGTGTATTGTGTAACAAATAACTTGTAACTCATTCCCAAACAGTGACATCTAGTGTGCGGAAGATTATAAGACCTCAGAGGTCGTATGGGAAAAGGAAAAGGAATAGAAATATTTGAACGCCTCATTAAAATACATTTCATGTTATTTGGTATATAGCAAATATTTTTTATTATTATTTTCTATAGGGGACCGTGCGCGAAACATAGATGCAGCACTATTGCCGAAATAGGCGCTTTCTAGTGTTCTTTTGACGAAGATAGTGGGATCAAAACATTCATTACAAACAACATAAAATATTATACGTGGCTAGAATTATGAAAAAAGAAAAAAATAATAATATTGCTCGATTATTGCATTCATTAATTGTATTGGTGGTGGTTATTAAATTATGAGTTTCCTTACCCGCAAGAGCAACTTTTGTGAATTGTTCACGATTTTTGACTCGCTGGAAACGTTCGGAGGATTGTATATATTTTTTATATTTTCGCTTGAAGGAAAAATCGGATGTAAGGGATGTTCCGATTTTTCGTTATTGATAAAATCAGAACTACAAATTTTTATTTGGTGCCTAGTCTTTTAGATTTTCTCTGAAACTAAAAAAATGAAAGGTTAAGTTTTAAGCATAAAATAAATATCATAATAATAAGAACTTAGTCATCAAAATAATACTTTTGTACATGCCTCGAGTTTAATATGGAAATTTATTTTAATTTTTTAATAAATTTTTAATAAATAACTAATATAGGATTTACACATAATTTTTACTGCTTTTATCCATTGTTTACGTTTTGATATTTCTATGCAGCTCCAAACATGCTCTCCGGGAATTTATAAAATTTCACTTTCACATCAATTCCACGTTTCTGACGTGATGTATTTATTACAGTCACGGATACCGCAATTTTTCCTTGAAGTTGACGTTATTAAAAGTATATCAATATATTTTATTTATATAATATAATAACGCATTAATGTCGTGTTAAAATGAAATAAACGATCTATAATGTATTCTGTGAAACGATCCAAATTAGTTACGAAATTTGCCACCAGTTGGCGTAAAAGTAGTAGATGCACGGTCCCTAATCTAACATGTTATTACAGTTTTTTTTAACAATTAGGCCTTTAAATTTCTTCATTTGTACTAAAATACAAAACTAAATATATGATATAATAAATATGTGCTGAAGTTTAATAAATAAGGAAAATAAGCCTTTGTTTTGTTTGTATTGTAGTATAGTGCTGCGTGATAACAGATGGCGCTAGTAGTAACCTATATCACGATATGGTTTAACTTGATAATATTCTAGAGAACCGCATTTCTATTTCATGTGATTGATCTTTCTAAAGGTTAAAATGGGGAATGATGATGCGGTTTATCACGCGGCTGCGTGAAGTCCGTCGCCGATTGTTACGCATTGGCGGGCCAAAACCTTACTGACCCCTAATTTTTGGAAAGATTATCAACTTAATCACAAATTCACAAATATTGGATTGCAAATGCAATGGTTGGGGGTTTGGAGGATACAATGATTTTGGGGGAGAGACGGATCGTTGCACTTTTGATGTAATTTAAAAATACAGAAAATAAATTTAGGTTTCGGTTCCGGTGGCACTTAACTGTTAACACAATATACCTACTAGTATAATTACTTCGTTAAGCTGCATAGTGCATAAGTGAAAGTGACAAGTTACGAATTAAAATTGTAACTTGTGAATGAGGAGAGACGTTCTACCTAGTCCATTAGTAGGATACCTGGTTTGCTATTGTTATATTTTAAAAGATAAATTAAATTATAAAAAGTAAAAGCTGACTTCAAAGAACTAAAAATAATAAAATAAATTCCACTTAATCGATTCTAAAATCGGTGCTAAGACTAAGCGTTGTTTAATGGTAAGAATTATAGTCCCGACTTTGCAGTCGGCTTTCACTTATTAAATGTTTAATTTTGTTTGATCTTTTTTAGTGGTCTAAGGAATATCGCCAGCTCAAAGTAACACATTCAAAATTTCATCACCTACTTTATACTTATTGGGTAATTTTTTTCGCACTAAATTTATATGGCGTCGCAACTGAAGTATTGTCAAAATAAAATAATTAAAATTAATGCACAATCGGCAAAGATATCGAGTTATATAAATAAAAAAACGAACATTCGAGTGGTCAAATTGAAAACCTCATCCTTTTGTGAAGTCGGCTAAAAATACGTCAAATTATTTTGTCTACGTAGTTTTAGTAAAGTAGCCATTATTTTATTAAAATAAGATTGCATCGACTTATTAGATTTAAATCAAAATTATTCAAGTATATTTCAGAAACTTCAAAACTGCCAAAGATACTTAATCGTACTAGCTCATATAAAAAAAAAACCTATAATAATTTCAACAAGGTAATTTTAATGTAAATACAACTTCTGAATTTTAATTATAACGGGCAAAACAAGTTTTTTGTTCAAATGTCAACCTTTCCCTTTACTTAAGTAGCGATAAATATTACAAGTTATACATGGCAATTGTATCTGGCATTGGATTAAGAAGAAATGTTAAATAAGTCGAAGAGGAATAAAAAAAATAGTACTATGATAAAAAGTACTGAAAACAAGCATTATTATTATTATTATGACTATTGTATATTTGATGTTTAAATCAGTTTTAGTTTAAATCATGTCATGACGAATGCAACGTAATTCATTCATCAGAATTATCTTTCAAAATTTTAATTTTACTTTAAAATTTAACTTAGAATGAAAGGACTTTGATTAGACAGGTATATAATCAAAGGTAGAAGAGTATTGCGCAAAACTGTTTGCAGTGCAACTTCGATATAACGAAACTGAAGGGAAATAGAAAATGTTCGTTATGGCAAGTAATTAGTTATAATGAGGTTTGAGAATTTACGTGTCTGAACCTTGATTAAAACTACTTTTACAGATTTTAACACCTTTAATTTTAAAATGATTTTTAATTCCCGACGTTTCGGGTGCTTTCTAGCACCCATTGTTACGGGGGACTGAGGTGACTGACGTCCCGATGTCAATGTCAACCCGGAGTACCTTCAGCTTTTTAATTATTATTTAGGAATCGATGTTCTTTCGCGAGGATTTGTGGTATATCAAATCTGATGTAATGGTTGGGGCCGCCTAGGATGTGATCACATGTCTGCAGTTTGTCGATTCCTACCAAGGATGATACGTGATGCTATTGAAATTAAAAAACATCCTAATTTCAATAGAGAAGGAGGCTGGGTACTACTTACGGCTTAATAAAATTAAAACTAAACCCAAGCATACCATTGCAAGACTTCAAGACACAGTACAGTTCATTCTATATAGCATAGATCGGACCATAAATAATAATTAAAAAGATGAGGATTAAAAAGACGAAGAGACCTCAGTCCCCCGTGGCCATGGATGCTGGAAAGCACCTGAAACGCGGGGATTAAAATCATTTTAAAATTAAACGTGATAAAATCCGTAAAAGTAGTTTTAATCAATGTGTAGTGTTTGCGTAAATATAAGAAATCATTGTGTCCTGTCAAGACATAATTTATTATGGAATTAAGTGGGATTAATTAATACGATACGTTATGTCAAGGTTCTAATACCTTCTATCTGTATTCTACAATGATTAAAAATCGTTACAAAAAAGTTTTTGATAAGTGTATTCGTAATTGTATTAGCGCTTACGGGCGTTTCTATGGGATTTCGAAAAATTCGTTACATCAAGGGATTCGTTATATTGAGGCTCGGTATATCAGGGTTATATTGTATTACGATTACGATAGTAATAATATCTTCCATACCAAATTCCGGTCACGGTGGTAAGCCTCCACGGGAACTAGCCATCTGCGCAATACAGGATTATATTACACAAATTTATGCGCTAACACAGGGTTTTTTAAATAGAATGTGGGTGACAAACGAGCACACAGTCCACCTGATGGTAAGTGGTTTCTGTGGCCATATATGTATATATATATATATATATATATATATATATATATATATATATATATATATATATATATGTATATATATCCTCGATTAAGAATCAAAATGCAGTTGCGTGCCCTGAGGACTAAGATGGAATGCGTTCTACAATCACCATACCAAACGGTAGTATTAAACTCGTAAGCTGATGTTTAACGCTGGTGTTCTGGGTGGGAGTGGGGTCGTTCTCCGGTCGAGCCGACCTATTTGTGCTACAAGCATATATAGCTGAATCGTGGCTCTACCACGTAAAATGGTGCACTCTCTATTCCTTCTATCTCATAGTCTGATAAGACATATAATACTATTACTGAATAAATAATAACACTACAGTAACACCCAGTAACAGTATAAATATACACATTTCTTAATATATTAGAGTAATATTAATGCTGAATTACTATGATACAATATATTATTAATTGTTATTTTCAATGTATCATTGTGGTGATATTTTTTAGCTCGAGACTTTTACAAACTAACAATGCTATTGTCATAATCAAGTACTTAGCGGATTAATGAAGGTTTCGTGATATTTTTTTTTTATATTATGAAGGAGTCTCAATTGATTTTCTTTTTTTATTTATCCTTGTATAGGCATCTTTATTGAAGGTTTACAATAAACAAACCTAATGTCTTGCCGATTATAAGGGAATGGTAAAAAGTGTATGTTGATTTTAATGCCAGAAATATTATATAAATTTTTAAATAAATAATATTAGTGTTCTGTAAAAAAAGCCAAATCATCCCGTAGTTTCGTCAGTGAATCTGAATTTATAGCAGGAGGTTTAAGATACACTGGAGTCATAAAGTTTTATGGCATTCTCTGAAAACGTATTTTAACTCCGCAATTGGTTTTCTCGATCAAACTTTAACTGCTTCCGAACTTGTTAATGTTAACGAAATTTCTGTCATCCTTAGATCCGTGATTCAATTTGTGCGCAATGTAAAGTGCTTTCAGTGTAAAATTTATTATTTAATAAAACTTTTGTGGTACCTAGTGAGTGCTCATTGTGAAACTTTAGATGAACCTGTGTTTTTGCGGGATTGAACAATATTATAGTGGATAGAAAATGAATAAATGATTAGGATTGAAAATCAAACATTACAGAAGAATGAAAATTTTATTACATACATTGCAGGAACGAAACTTTCTAACTCTTTCATTATTTAAACGACTCATTTGATTCTTGATGATTTTAAATAATAAATCTTCCCTCTGACCTATTTCAAAGTTAGCTTTTCTCTCGCCTCGATATTTGGCTTTTAAATTAATGAGGGTTGTAGCAACCTCACTCTGATTTTGTTTTTAAATATTTATTATTAAAATATAAAAATATTATTACTTCGTTACTTATTTCTCTCTCTCTTTGCATTATACTTTGTTGCTTGCTAACACTTAGTTGCTTGAACACTTGTAAAGATAGTAAGCTTCGCGCCCACGCTGTGCATGGTTTGCTAATGTTTATTACCGTCTTAATGAAATACATTATATGCATTGAAGCGCATGAAATACAGATGCATATATTTGATGCTGTATGCATATATTTGATCGTAAGATAAAACGTGTTTCTTTTATTATAGAATAAGGGTGACAAACTAGCACACAGTCCACCTGATGTAAAGTGGATGCCGTGGCTCATAGACATCTACATCTATATTCAATTAAGAATAAAAACACAAATGCGTTGTCATCCCTGAGGACTAAAATGGAATGCCTTTTCCAACGGTTAAAAGATCTCCGGTTCTCTACAATTACCGTACAAAACACCGTAGTATTAAGCTGCTATTTTACGCTGGTAGTCTCTGAGAGAGTGGTCCTTCTCCGGTTGAGCCGACTTATTCGTGCTACAACGATAATATACTTGCAGCATGGCTCTACCACGTATAAATTTCCAGGTTTATTCAATTTCGGGTTTCAAGAATCTCTTAGGAATTTGACGTTTGCTGTCAGAATTAATTTTTTACATTTTAATTCGCATTTTTTTCTCGGGATAACATTATTGTAACATACTAGTTGAAACCTGAGTCTTATTATTTACCACTAAACCCACCGCAGCTTATGGCTGCAGCACTATTGGCTCAGCTTGACAGGCGAATCACTACGCTCGCACAGAATACCAGTATGAAATAGCAGTTCAATGTATTTTTATGGTATAAATAACGGGAACTAGTTACAATGCGTCTGCATCGAGGGTAGGGTGAATTGTGTACTCGTGTGTATAATATACAAATATTTCTACACACGATTGACATCACCACGCTTTGCGATACGGTCGTGGTTAGGATGAGATGTAGTATCAGACGTCAAGTGATGCGACACTGAGAAGGTTGATGCTTTGAAAGTGGTTACAAGCCATAGTTAGGATATCGATTGTGTTTCGAGTAGCGATTCTAGGACCTGGACTAGATTATGGACTGATGATAACAATTATGTAGTTTTAACTGGTAATAGTGCGACATAAACTATCCGTTGTTTCCGCCAAGGAGATATCCAAATGAATTTCTCAACGTTTAAATAAGGAATTGAAAATCACAATACAACTAAACCTTAAGAAATGTGTGTTTTTGAACGAATATTGGCCACCCCAGGTGGTTCATATCCAAGCGTAGCGAGGTACTCTAAGCACTTGGCATAAAAACGCGGTCGTTATTAATTTACTGTGTTATACAAGAGTATAATAAATACCAACTCATTTAAATAGTACGGTAATGTTCACTGATCCACTTTGACCGAGTGTTTTAAACGTGGAAAACACATTGCTTTCTATGACTGTTGTATCGAGACGTTCGCGTTCTCGGAATTAGTTTCTGTGCAAAAAGTAACGATGTGATGCCATGAGTCCATCAGCTCACATGTCGGTCGTGCGATCCGGAGTTGAACGGTACTCGCGACCCACTCGCGCTGTGTCATCTCTTTACTATTTTATTTAAACTACTCGTTGTCTAGTCGTGGAATCTAGTCGTGAATATCCTTACGCTAATTCATTAAATTTTGAATTATGTATGTATTTAAGCTATCTGTATTTCAATTTCAATTTGTTCAATTCAATTGTGCACATTAAAACACAGATATCTCATATACAAAATATAAAATAACTCCCCACAGATTATTGAAAAAGAAACATTTGGAATCACACAAAATTCTGTTGTAATTATTTGTTGGCAACATTTTAACATTTTTGGCGAATATCTCTACTCTGTACAACTGTTTGACCACAGACTATAATGTGTTCGACATTGGGAGTATGAAAGTAAACAATGAATTTTGTATTTTATTTAATGTATTTGTCACATTATAAATTTTAGCTGTCTGCACTCCTCCACATAAACTTTTACTAAAACCAAATACCTCACAAACATCTATGCACGCAATATGGGTACAAAGTTTTCCCTTCACATCATAATGTATAGATTTAGTTTTAAAGATAGATTTACTCACAGTACGCTTGTTTCATTCCATGTGATTATTTATTAGAATTTATTAAATTAAGTGATTGAGTTAAGCAAACAACCAGAGCAGAAAATGCTTAAAAACTCTTTATTTAAATCGTTGCTTCGTCATGCCGACATAAATTGTCACACAGCCGACCCCCAGAGCTATTTTTATGAATTAATTGTTCGGGGATTTCAGATTAGGAATTAAACTTCACGAGAATAACAAAATGCTCGTTAAAAATGTAAACCATTTATAACAACAACACGTTCACTATAATGTCAAATTTCTGTCCAGTTGTCAACGGCCATGTATAATTTTTATCTGATCATATGTAATAATTCTCAATCCTTTTCCAAAACCCTTTAATTTTAATCTTATTTATCAAAGTATTTTTTGAGTTTAATTGACCACTGAATCGAAAAATACTTCCGTCATGGAAAAAAATCAACAAGAAAAGCAGCGGTTTTTTTCAATAACGTGTACAGCTTGGTAGCGATCACGTCATTCCCGGGGGCTATTTTCATCCGTGTTGTTTTTATACAGTTTTTGTTTAATAAATTATTTGAACTTGGCGATGGACAAACTTTGTATATTTTCTTGTTTGCAATGGCCCATGAATGAATTACTACAGCCCCTGTGTGGTCCAGTAACTGGTATTACAAGCTTCTGTGTTTCTAGTATTTGCAGAATGAACACTCGATAGTCACTTGTTAATACATCGTCAAATATCAACTAAGCATTACCGATAATGGCAAATGCACGAGCTAGTAACAACTTAACAAAACAGTAAAAAATATATTGGCTATTGGGACGTAGGATCATGCCTCATTGCGACACTCGGTGCCGCCCCTGCGCTATTATCTAAGTAAGCTACTATCATTCCATCTCACGGGGATGTTTACGGAAGAATGGCTTTAACCTGACGCCCTTAATTTATTTGGATGTTACAGATTTATACAAAATATAAATTTGGTTACAAAACTACTAATATTTATCATTTGTAATGGTAAATATTAGTAGTTTTGTAATAAAAAAATTTGGGGTCATAATACTGGTCGTAATTACCTTGCATTGTCAGAATCTTAGTTCTTCACGCTTTACATTTTAGAACGATGCAAACATTGACAGAAATTCGTAAAATTGTGATATATTTTTCTTTATTCCTTTTGTGCTTCTCCATACGACAAATTATTTGATTATAACGTGCTCAAAAGAAATCTTAAGTTTTAAATAATTATTCCCATTAAACGTAATATAACTTCTCTTACGTCAGTATAATAAAAAGCTGAATGTATGATTAACACATCCAAGCAAACACGCATTGTGCTCTCGCCTTTTATATTAAAAACGATATAATATATTCAGGTATGGAATAGTATTGCCGCTGGCATTTAACCAAGCCATGCTCACTTTGGATCGCGCAATACCAACCTTCCGTCCGCCAAACCGTGATCTAATTCGATCAGAATTATGTAAACATGTCTACCTATGAAAAAACTATTTTTTCGTTTTAAACAAAACCAAAGACACTATGCAATAGATATTAGTATCAAAGACAAAGATATGCTCTTTTATTTTAAACCATAACCTGGAAATGTTTCTTAGAAAAAAAAAAAGAAATCACTCTGAACTTCCGGCGTTCCACGTGTCACTTTGATGAAGGTGCTCTGTCTTTTTTATAGAATTTTATATTTGTGTCTGGACTAAAAACGAAAGTATTATACTTTTTACATTTCTTGTAATATAGTAAACACGTAGATATATAATTTGTGGTATAAAAAGTGAAAAGTAAATTGCCAAAAGTACTTCAAACTTCGGAAGGCCTAGTTTTGAGGTTGGTTCATAAATGTGTTATTTATCAAATTCTCATTTATTTTTACTGTAAAATGTAAGTAAAAATAGTTTTCTTACATATTTCAAATAACTTGACGTTGTATTTATTTCAAATTCACACGAAGATATTTTTGAAATATTGTTCGAAATGTCATACAGATAAAATAAATTTATTATTTTTTTAATTTTTTAATATTTTTATATTTTGGTATGAGTAACGAATGGAAACACATAAAACATAAAAATATACATATTTCCAAACAATTTGATATAAATTTCTCCAAAAACAAAAGTGTAGAATTCAAATTAGTAGTAATTTTGTCACTAAAATTGAAGTATGTACTACTACTATGCTATACAGGGTAATTTACGTATTTTATTACAATTTCTAGCAACCAAAAATAATTTTATTCGATAGTTTATACATTCAACAAGAATTCCTGTAAGTTTTATCCATAAATATTGTCTCAAAGTGAAAATATAGCAAAATTTGCAATATAGCAAAAAATTTTCTACTAACAAATTTTCCCGCCAAAAAGGTCCCGAGTGAACGGGAGTATAACATGTCGCGCGCTGTCAGAGCGAAGAGGTTACCACTCATATTTTCTATTTCGCTTCGTAATGCTGTAAATAAGTGTTATATTTCACCTTCAAAAGCGAATTGAGACTTATGTTTTCCTTTAATATCTTTGTTATATGTTCTCAATTGTATGGCTAAACAATAGATAGTTTTTTTTACGTTTCTTTGCCTTCATTTTTAGTTTTTGTGGTTATTGTATGTTTGTAGAATCGGGAGGTATTGTTTTCGAATATTTATTATCGACACCATACGCAATTGCATCTTCTTTCTATCCAACTTTAAGTAGTACTATTACTAATTCTGTGCTTTAAGTTCTAATAAGCACCCCGCGTGGTCTGTAATTCATATACTACCTATTAGTGTAGCTAATAACTAATTTGGATCACGTATTTTGAGATCGTATCCCAGCTAGAGTTAATATTTATATTCAATGTCCGAATGTCGTACTCTAACATTGTGATAATTAATCCCTGACACCACATCAAGTCTATTTCTAATAACATTGCATAAGCAAAATATTTTTATAGTAGCTTTTGAACGAAAGTGCTCCTGATTCATTTCATTTTACCTGCTTGCGGTGTAGGCACCCCTAACTGACTGATGAGGATAACTCTTACTGACTTCTACCGCATGCTCATTTGCCTCCTCTTCTATATATAAGCAGGTCTGACGAATTAATGCTGGTGGAAAATCTATCCCAGTATGTCGAATACAAATCAAGATCTTAGCTTTGCCTTCATAAACACGCCAGCCCAGCTTGACGAGGGCAGATGTTTTAGGAAAAAGAAACACGTTAGTTTTGGAAGGGACTATATTAAGACATGGATTCTATAAGCTAAGAAACAAGATTGATTCGGTGTCAAACACTTTCAAGCTTCGTGGAGGTAAAGCTGTGAAGATTGGTTATGAATATGTTTTAAAAAATTCATTAAAAATAATTAATTTTAAATTATAATTATGCAACAAACAAACAATTCTAATTTAGTGAAAGTTGAAAGATTATACTAAAATCATCTTATATAAAAATTAACTTTTGTTTGTTCGTATATGCTGCCATACCGTTCACTGTTAAACTCTGTCAACATATTGCTTGCACTTTCACGAAGGTTGTAGACATAGTTGAACTCATATGTGGTGTTGTTTTAGAATCCAGATATCACCCGTGCAAAGCTTGCTTATTATATCTATGAGCTTTGACCCATTAATTGGTTAACTCATTATTGTTTTCTTTATTCTTCATTTTATTTATTATTATTCATAAACTTTCTGACACAAGAAATAAAGAAACACGGAGTGTTGTGTACATTTCTAATGACATAAAACCCAAGCCAATACCAAGCTCATTTTGAACTCAGACTCAAAGACATATTATATCTAAAATAATTTTGAACTAACATCATGATTTTAGGTACATATATGTACGGCGAACTTTTATGGACTGATAAAGAAAGAAAGCAGAAAGATGTGTGCGTAAGTGTGTGTTAAGAAGTTGAGCATGGTTTCGGAGTCACTTGAAATCAACTCACCATTTCGTCTATCCTTTGTTGTTGGTCTGAGTTTGTTCTGTATTTTGTGTTGGATATGATGTAGACCAAAATTCACGTGTGAATAAATATACATACGACTATACGTATGTTTATTCATAAAGTGCATGTATATATGTGACCAGTGCAGTGGGATCAATGTTACCATTGGCACGTTTATGTAATTAGAAGGCTACCGATACCGGTTGCAATTAATTTGTTCGCGTGCAACAACTTACGCATAATCGAAGAACATTTAATGTGATGGTGTATGAAAGGCAATCGATACGATCGGCCTTTCGTCTTTTTTATAGAATAGTTTGACAAACGAGCACACAATCCACGTGATGGTTACGAATTAAAATGCAGATGAGTTATCACCCGTGAGGACTAAGATGGTATCCCTCATTTCCAGTAAAAAGGGTCTCCAGTTCTCTACACTCACTATACGAAACACAGCAGCATTGAGCTGCTATTTTACGCTGCTATTCTGTGAGAGCGGTCCTTCCTTGGTCGAGCGGACACATTCGTGCTACAACTATACTACTTATATAGCTGCAGCATGGTTCTACCGCGTATAAAACTTTTTGCAATATCCCTCACTAACTCCAGAATGAGGTGTCGCATGACGTCACTCTGGTAGTACCTTACTATAACCGTGTTAGATATAAGTTCAATTCGCCAAAGTTAACTAAGCGCTCTTCCCTCCTCACCCCACGCCCTAAAGCCGGGTTGAGACGATAAGAGTTGGCTCGGACCGAGTGCACTCGGATTACTACTCGGACGTTACTCGTATCGTGTAAACATTCTACCGTTCTTACCATTCTAAGCTTTAAGTTTGCTTAGCGCTTAGCGCCATCGACGCAGAATTACTGTCAACAAGTTTAAATCCAATTGTGTTTGGCCTAGATTCGCTGTGTGTATTATTCGCTATGCTTTTTGTGTGATTATTGTTTAATTGGTAGTTTTACAATATGTTCGATAATAATGAAAGATATAGATAATTGAAGTGGCAGCGGCTGAGGATTATCTGAAGTACAACCTTTTTTAATTAAAACTTTTTAATTTAAATGTAAAATGAAATAATAGGTACATGCATTTTTCTGTTTTAAAATAAACAATAAGTGAATCGATACTCGATAGTATTCGATAAACATTACTTTTTTGCCGTTAGTACGATGCGAGGACGTCATCCGAACAAAGACAAGTTAACTTTGGCTGGTTGTATGTATGTACATATACGGCTATGCACCGCTATGGAGTAAATAGACCTGTTATGTTTATTTACTACTATTTTTTCTAAGATATGAATTAGCAATATTTTATGAGTTTTATTTTATTCAGTTCCGGATAAAGAGAATTTTTTAATTAGAATAAATTTAAAACATAACTTATAGATTGCTAATAAAGAGCTTTTATGGTAGTTTTATTGAAGGATAAAAGAGAAAACATTACAGGTTTAAGCCACTTCGAAAATTTGCTTTACTAAAAACGTACATTTAATATTCTGATGTAATTTATTAATAAAAATTACTAAATTCTTGCTTGGTTGACAATTCTTGTCCAGTATTTTTATTTAAAAAATGGTGCAATGTAATCTTATCAATAAACGCAATACTATATTTAAGAATATGTAACCATAAGATATATCTACTATACTAAGAATTTGAATTCAAATCAGTATATGTTGATATATATATATATATATATATATATATATATATACAGTGAATTTCGGTTATAACGACGGCGGAGGGACCACTTTAATGTCGTCGCTATGTCCGGAGGTCTCTATATCCGAAATAATAAAAAGTCATGTACATATTTACTTATCATTTATTTAATTATGTTATACACGGGTGTAATTGCAAAAACGTGTTATAGTGCACTGCTTAAGTCTAGTTTTATGTGCACGCTGTAAGGTGTATTCCATTTTCACAATTCCTTCAACATCTAAATTATTTTGGCCTTCACCAAATAAACAGTACTTTTTGAGCGTTGTTATAGCACAAAATGCATCTCAAGTTGTTGGAATATCATTTAGATTGCAATCTTCTTCCTCTTCTTCATCCTCCTTTTCTTGTGTTTGAGGAAAAAACAAAGGATAAGAAAGCTTAATAGTTTTATGAATGAGTCTTTGTGCCTTTACCGACTCAGTCGCTATATCGGCAAAGGATTTTTAGGAGTCGGTCATAAATGGTTCATAAAAACAAGTCGCTATACCCGAAATTGACGCTATAACCGAAGTCGCTATTACCGAATGAATTTCTTACGAAAGTATGCTTTAAATTCAAGGGACGCGGATGTAAGTTTGACGTCTCTATAACCAAAAAGTCGTTAGTGGATAGTGGATTTCATTAATAACGACCTCTGTTGGGTCGTTATTAATGAAATCCACTATATATATATATATATATATATATATATATATATATATATATATATATATATATATATATATATATATATACATAACACATACATACAACCATTTACATAATTCAAATAGTAATAAATAATTAAATTAAACATAAATAAACAATTACATTAAGCTTATTTTTACTTTGTTATTCAGATAAAACGTCATACACAGCTTTTTTTAAATTTAGAAGTTAATCCAAAAATACAATTAAATTTGTTATGGCAATAAAGCAAATTTCGATCCAAGAGCCATTGAGTTATAATGTACTACGTACTATAACTCAATGCCAAGAGCATGCTTCTTGATTCTAAAGAAAGAGTACTAAATTTTCTTAATAAAAGTGTAAGTATAAAAGTATACCATTCACTAGAATTACTTGTAAAGCATTTGCACATTGTTGATTTTAAAAACTTTCGTTGAACACGCTCCAACTGTAAACTATATTTATTACTAAACTTATATATTGAACTACATGTAACTGATGCATATTCGACCTGTTATCTTATTAGAGATTTCGATTTTTTAATGTTTACGCTACACATTCTTCATTTTTTTTAGATAAAAACGAATTGAATTGTGCCTGCTTTCATTGCAGAGAAGGTTTTAGGACAAAGCAGTCCGCTGCGCTTTCCCTATGCGTGGTAGCGATTTCATGTTTTCAAAATGTTATTTATTTCTGTGTCATGTTGGTTTCTTTTATTTTACCGCCGATTATGTGATACATCGGCCTATTACCACGGCAATTATTATATAATATTGATCGAAGATTGTAGTATTAGAGAAGATGAGTTGATGCCGCTTATAGTACAATAAGATTTGACTGTGTAGGTACTGCTGAGACATATGACATGATTTGATAATTTATGTGAATATTTCAAGCAAAAAGGCTGATAGGAAAAAGGAGGATTGTCGCCTACTAATGAACTGAGAATTTTAATAGAATTAAACAATAAGGCATTATTAAGAAGCGTGATGTGGTTTCGTGTAATATTTTAAATATATCCGCGAAACTACTATATTTTTATTGGTAACGTTGATTTATTGTAACACGAAGAACTTGTATATCTTATGTATCTACGTAATATACATCATTTATTTTTATTTGTTGTTTTTATGAGACACTCCTAAAAGCTTTTAAGCGGGAATCTAAACGTAATATAACGTATAATAAAATTCGTTATTGCCTTTTCTCCTGCTTCGATCGGAGCCCATTTAAATAACCATATGTATTTTAATATTTTTCTTAGACTTGAGTCTATGGTTCTCACTATTAAATAATAGACACTTAAAATACTTTTCTACCTAAGTGATATGTTTTTGTAATAAATAACTTAAGACAACGAAAGTAACGTCCAGTTTTGTTTTTATAAAATTAAAATTACTGATACCATTTAACAATGACGTATTGATGAAATGTAAGTTAAGTTGCCTTATTCATATAATGAATTTAATTATTTAAGAGTAGCTTAATAATTTTATTTAATTAGTAAATATTTTAAAATAGTTTTAGTATTCTTCCGTTTTATACGGAGACTTTCGTTTAAGTTCATACAGAGAAATATTTAAAAGAATGCTTTATGACAGATGTGAGGAAAACCGTATAAAAATAACAAGAAGTTAAATCTAAATACTGGTTGTGAGGAAACAACAGCCTCACAACAGTGAAGCGTCTTGTACTGATGCATATAATGTTTAAAAAAACTGGAGAAATTATTGCATCCCGGGGGGTCGGGAGATGAACTATTATTACCGGAGTCTCCCGGGCAATCCGGGAGAGTTGGCAACCCTAACTGTGAATAATGTTGCCAGCTTTATGTTTTACAGATTTTTTTTATACAACAGGAGGCAATCAGCGTGATAAGATTAAATAAAGGACATAAAATGAAAATAAAGCATATCATATTGTTTTGAATAGCATGCTGTAATGGTTATAAAACCAATGTTAATACGCTGTGTCACGTAGTTTCTCTCCCTAATATCCCGCGTCACCTCAACGTGATTTTTAAACTCTACTAAACTAGAAGTGGGAGTGTAGAATACGTGTACGATATTGTCCGACCGTGTACGCCCTACCCCAAAACCGCGCTAAGTGCGCAATTCACAACGTATTTGCTATACATACATTGTATGTATATACATACTGCCATGTACATAAGCATACTTTACATTATTTCATAGCTTTAAAAATCCCGAGTATTTTCCATGTTCAAAAGTTTTTTTTATAGGATAGGGTGACAAACGAGCACACAGTCCACCTGATGGTAAGTGGTTGCTGTGGCCCATAGACATCTACATCTATCCTCGATTACGAATCAAAATGCAGATGCGTTGTCACCCGTGAGGACTAAGATGGAATGCCTCGTTTCCAGTAAAAAGGGTCTCCGGTTCTCTACACTCACCATACGAAATACAGCAGCATTAAGCTACTATTTCACGCTGGTATTCTGTGAGAGCGTGGTCCTTCCCCGGTCGAGCCGACTCATTCGTGCTACAGCTATACTTCTAATATAACTGCAGCATGGCTCTACCACGTATAAAAACAAAATTTTTTGATTTACGTAAAAGTGAATTTAAGTTTAATTGATCCTTCTCTATTTCTAACAACATTTTATTATTCTGAAAAACAAGATGGTCTCACGTAAGAAGAGAGAAGTCAATGGTACATAAGGTTCGAAAAATTTTATGTACCCTTACATAGGAGTAGTGGGCGGGGGTCAAAATCATCCTTACGTAATTAGTAAATGGCCCCTAAACTATGCCAATACGTTGACTAAGCTTGTTACAATTTCGAAGTAATATTCTATGAACTTAGATGACCTACGTTCAGTAATGTTACGTAGTACTATTATTTATTCTATGGTAATGTACGAAAACCGAAAAGAAGATGTTTATATGTACTGCCAACTGTAGGAAGGTTATCTTTCTGGCATTTCCATAGAATGAAATGCGGTGATGAATTCTTTTACGTCGCCGCCATGCGGTGATTGTTTACATTTGTTCCAATTGTTAACGCGGCTTTAAATAAATGACCTGGTGCTTTGTATCATATTTCCACAAACTAGGTTTCATTTACATGAAAGAGAATTCCACACCATTGAAAAATTTTTATACGATACGATAGCGTAACAGCATGTGGTGGCATATCAATCTATTATTTCTTATTTTATTTGTATTGTTATTGTACTTTCGTCATGGATGATGTGAAAATTAAGCAATTGACAAAATACCATGCTAGCAGCCAAAGGTGTTATGGCTATGTCGACTACGGGTTTGATTTCACATAAAATAATTCCGATGAAGCCACTGACGCTTTAGTGTTTTATTGGACGGTATAAACACAACATGGAAAGTACATATAGCCAACATTTTGATTAAGGGTTGGATTAAGGGCTGAAAAGCACGGCTAGTAACACAAGCTTTCCATCTTGTTCACGAAACAGGCATAGAAATAAAGGCGTTAACATTTGATTGTACAAAGACAAACCTCGTCATGGCGGAAGAGTTGTACTCTATCTGCAAACTACTATCTTAGGTTCAGCTTCAGAGCAGCAAGGCAGCAACAAATATATATATATATATATTTCTTAATCCTTGCCACATGCTTAAATTAGTGCGTAGTTCTGTTCAACATTATAGAAACTTTTTTCGAAATTCAGTGACCATACATCCATGAACTCCAAAAATTACAGGAACAAGTGTTATTTTATATAGCTAACAAATTGAAAGCAAATCATATATACTTCAAAATTATAATGGTGAATGGACCACCTTGCGACCTAACATTTTGGCAGAAGTATAGCTGATGTATTGCTGTTTTGCGAAAATGTGATGAAGTTACCTTTGTTGGAGTAACTCCAACAGGTGATTTCTTGAAATTAATTAATAATTCACACTTATTATAACAATAAGTAATCTTCTTTAGTTGAGTGTTTGACGGTAAATTTTAACGCTTCTTCAATGAATAGTAACGAAAAATTATCGATATCGATCCGCACATCACAGTCACATCACACATCAATATGACACCATTTTCAATTTTAACACTTAACCCTACAGTGATCGCGTGGATTACAATAGTAAACCACTGTAAAATAATCTCAAATTTAGATATTTCTGGAACCAAATGATTAGAAAAAAATATATAAACTGATTTGTGATCTAATTTTGAAATTAATGTGATATTTTCATTTATTAATATATAAAAGTTTTTTTTTTAAATACTATAATTTGATTAAAAAAAGGACGTAAAAATGGTTTTTATTTATTAAATATCATTAACCGTTGACTAAATGTTACCCTGTTTCATATTTAAAATAAAATAAAAATACATTTTCGTTGATATTTTAAAGCTTCTTATTTTAAATTGAACTACATACGTAATCCACGCGATCAAGTCTCGTTACACTTTTATTGTTTAAGGGGATATAGTATGTCAGCTCCAACTCTAATTTCGCCCTGACTTCCCCACGCGTCGTATGCTATGTACCGACATGTTTGTAATCAGTAGATAGGTCGTTAGATACTTATTTCATTAGGTTTATCATATTTATGCCTGTTTCTTGTCGCTTCTTATTTTTATCACGGTTATTTCCCATTTTAATTTTACGTCGTCCTGTTGCGTTAATGTGTATTCTGATCGTAAGCGACACAACCTCCCCCTTCAAAAGCCTAAGCGATACTAACGGGGCGACAGGAACAGGAATCAAACTTCAAGAGTTCAAGACGCCGATAGTTTGGGTAATTTCATTTTACAGTGAAAATAATGGTATTTAAAAAAAAGTAAATAACATAAGCATGCTTTATAGTTAGTTCAGATAGTATGCAAAGTTTCATGATCTTATTTAAAGTATTTTATGAATAACGGCGGTTTATTGTTCAGTTTGGAGGTAACTTTGGATTCTTTTCTATCGAGAAAATTTACGGAATCGTATTTTCGTCTAACATAGTCCTTAACATTAATCCTCAACTTTATCATATATTTGTTTCAAAATTAATGCTGCAATACTTTCGGCATAACGGAGGATCTTGCTAAGCCATTTGAGGTTATATTTCCCCTTAATATGTTGCAAATATAAACTAGTCTCGTAAGGAGTATGGTTGTGCTTGCGTGCTCAATTTTAAACCTAATTCGTAACATTTAAGGGTTGACTTTAAAAAAATAAATATATAACTAGTCTCGTCTCGTCGTCGTCCCTTTTCACATTTCGATTATCACTTCGAGTTTTATAAAATTTATGTACGCGATTATCTTATCGGTATAGGCTTCGATTATTTAAATCGATATAGAAAGCATATATCACATTAAAAATATTACATATGGAATATAACTCCATCTATTTTGTAAATTTGAAGTATTAGACTTCTTTTTGCACACGTTAAGCGCACAGATTGGCGTTTTTAAAAGAGCAGTTACAACGACGGACACGATTCTTGTAATGACAAAATCGATTCCGTGGACAGTTTTTATCAACGCACAATATTTTTAAATCCAATACCTGCGCAGAGGGGAATAATCATGCGAGGCGAGTCCATTGGGTTGAATCACAGAAATAGCAATAATATTATTACTAATTGATTTCTTTGGGTTGAATGGTCTAAGCTTTTGATATTCCTTATTCTTAAAGGGTCACTAAATCAAACTTTTAATAAGAAGTAAAAGTTGATTTCGAAGAACTAATTAAAATAATTATTATTAAAAATACATATTACTTTTAATAAAAATTAATAAGAATCATTTATTTTTATTAAAAGTTCTGTATTTTTTATCTTTTCTTTTAATTTTACAGTTTACAGTGTAATACTAGGCTGCACTAAAAGTATCGGAAATGGAATAGTTCCACTGTTCTTGTCATATTAAAATCTTTTTAATTGAAAACTCCTTGGTTTTAAAAATCGGATACCATTTGTTTATTTAAAAAAAGATTCTCGGTCTTGTCACAAGGTTTTGTCAAACTTGTTCAGTCGTTGAGAAAATGGAATTGACTAGAGAAAATTCAAGAACGATGATTTATTCGAAGTGATTTAACACAAAAACAGTGTGTTGACCGGATGATTTCTGCATTTGGTGATGAAGCCCCATCCAAAACCACAATTTATCGCTGGTTTGCTGAATTTCAACGTGGACGTGTCAAGCTCAGTGATGATCCCCGTCAAGGTCGTCCAAAAACTGCAGTCACCCAAGAAAACGTTGATGCTGTGCGTAAACTGATTGAGGAAGATCGACATGTGACATACCGCAAAATTCAGGCAACTTTAGACATTGGTATGAGTCAAATACAAATAATCTTGCATGAACAATTAGGTGTAAAAAAGTTGTTTTCCCGATGGATACTGCATTCGCTCTGGGAAGAGCAAAAAGCGGCCCTCGTTACTTGGTGCGTCAGAACTCTCGAAAAAATCCACGCAGGATCCTCAAATGCTGTATACAACATCGTATCAGGTGACGAATCCCAGATATACGCGTACGAACCCGAAACAAAAAAGCCAACAAAAATTGTTCGTTCACGGAGTGTTGCAAAAAAAATTGTGGCCACGTTTATCTCCAAAACCGGCCATGTTACGACTATTCCTCTTGAGGGACAAAGAACGGTTAATGTAGAATGGTATATTAGCATTTGTTTGCCACAGTTCGTTTCTGAACTCCGTAAAGAGAACTGCAACCGCCGTATCATCCTCCATCACGACGATGCGAGTTCTCACACCGCACACAGACAAGAGTTTTTAGAGCAAGAAAACATAGAATTATTAGACCATCGGCCGTATAGCCCCGACATAAGCCCTAATTATTTCTATACTTTCCCTAAAATAAAGAATAAATTGCGTGGACAGAGATTTTCATCACCTGAAGAGGCTGTGGACGCCTACAAAACGACCATTTTGGAGACCCCAACTTCCGAAACGAATGGTTGCTTCAATGATTGGTTCCATCGTATGGAAAAATGTGTCAAATTTCGCGGAGAATACTTCGAAAAGCAATAAATACATTTTTAAATAGTAATAATGTGTCACTTCCTTGATTCCCGAAATTTTCAGTGCCGCCCTCGTATAAACCGTTAGACTGAGTTGTTTTGCTCTGTTTTCACTTTTACCACAATGAAAAACCGATAGTCATAAGGTAGTTTGTCGGAACTCATTATTGCCATCTTTTTCTTTTTTATTTAATGAATGCAACTACTTGTTGCTATTGATCGCTTTTAGTATTATAGTACTTGTATAACTATAGTACGTGAGGGTAATATAGGCATCTGGTTAATATTGTCCCATTTTATAACTCAAAAACTACTACAGCCTTGTTTGCATAGATGGCTCTGTGATATGATAGCCCTTAATCAGTCAATCAAATGATAAAGTGTCAGAAGTGCGCTGCTTTATCGACGCTATTTTGACAGTTGACATTATAGTAAAGATTTTAGTTTATTGTGTAGTGTAGTTAGATTTTTTCAGTAGAATTTTTGAATTGTACCTAATTATCTTCAAAGGTTGTTTGCTATTTTTGTACCCAACTGCTAAGGAAGGGTTATGTTTTTCACGCGTATCTGGTATGTATGTTTGTTTGTTTATAAATTTCTTTATTACCTCGTATCTTGCAAACCGCTAGATGGATTTCGACAGTTAAGGTGTCATTATATTTGTCTTAAAAACGCAAGTGTTCTTAGGTAGTTGTTTGAAACAAAATGATGGATTTTTGGCGCGAAGCAGTAATACGTTAATAAAAAAAATAATCAAAGCTATTGAGTACGGTATCAAAATAAAGGAAATATATATATATATATATATATATATATATATATATATATATATATATATATATATATATATATATATATATATATATATATATATATATATATATATATATATATATATACATATGTTATAAGTTATATGTTTAAATTTTATTAGGAATAACACATTGGTTTAAAAAGTTTTTAATCACGTAAAAATGGGTTATGTTTGTGTGAGACCTTGTGCAAATTAAGCTCGTAAGAGTGTGTCGGAACACTAAAAAGTAGAGATGAAACGGATAGCAGTTTGGCTGGATACCGGATACCGGATATTCGGCCGACCAAGTGGCCGGATAGCCGAATATCCGGCCGCCGAATATCCGGCGAAACTTAGCCCTTTGCGTAGGCGTCGCGCGAACGATCGGATGGACTCGGTTCGATTCGGGTCTTTTCGTTGATGAGTGAAGTTAACAATTGTACAATTTTATTATTGTGTCGATTGCATGCAGTGCAGACACGTGCGTGATCGTTTTTAGGTTATAATTTTATTTGTGCTCTTATTATTTTAAGTACATACATACATAAGTCTAAATGATTGAGCAACGAGAAATGGCATCGGTGAAGAAAAGATCGCCTTTATGGGAATATTTTGACATAAGCAGTGAACATAATGATTTCTTATATTTACGCGAACAACATAAGCAGTTAATCAACATAAGCAGTGAAAATAAAAAGTTAGCTCTTTGTTTATTATGCAATGTTAATATTTCTCGTGGCGGCGAAGGGGAAAAAAGCAGGTATGTATCTAATAATAAATAATCTAATTGCAATAATTTTAATACCTATCAAGTAAAATAATATCTTGCAAGTTTCGTAACATATTCAATAATTATTGATTTCGGGGTATTTCGATTTTTTAGGTATTTTTCCACACGTTACTGCTTTAAAAAAATACTTAGATAAAACTGAAACTGAGCAAAGAACTCCTGATTTATCACATATGCGAGCCTTGTTAAAAGCTGAGTTAGAAACTCGTTTTACCTCCATAAGTCAAGACTCAAACTACTTGATTGCAACTTATCTAGACCATAGATTCAAAACAAACTACTTGGGGGTGATTGAAGCCGCAAAAGCACGCCAGGAGATCTTATTGGAATATTTGAAAATGTCTTGTGAAGAGTCTTCAAGTAGCAGTTCATCTTCAACACCGGCTAAAAAGAGTAGAGGAGAGGAGACAGAGCCAGCTGTATCTTGCAAAGCTCATGACACATTTTGGGACTGCTTTGATGAAGTAGCAAATGAAAACAACACTGACCAAGTGCAATGTGAAGAAAGAAATGCGATAACCTGTGAGCTGGATTTTTATCTCAAGTCAGTGCGAATTGATCGCACTTGCGACCTTTATTCTTGGTAGGCAGCTAATGCCAAACAATACCCCAATTTGACAAAGTTTGTCAAAATCTACCTTTCTGCTCCTTGCAGCAGTGTGTATAGCGAAAGACTTTTTTCTGCTGGGCTTATTTATTAAGAGAAACGCAACCGCCTGTTACCTCTTAATGCAGAGAAATTACTATTTATTCACCATAATTTGCCCTTAGTGCAATATGAGTGCTAAATGTACCTACTAATTCATTCATTTTCCTTGTATTACATTAACTTACTATTGTGTAATTAAAAATTTAATACTTGCACTAATTATATTTAAGTAATGTGATTCTTACTAAATAAAGCAAATAATTACTCAAAAATATGTTTTCTTTTATCCAGCTTTTTCTTAATCGGCCGGATAGACATCCAATAGTAGCTATCCGGTATTCGGCCGGATAGTATTATGGCGGCCGGATAGGCCGGATACCGGATAGTTACCGGATATCCGTTTCATCTCTACTAAAAAGTCTAAAATAAAATAAATAGAAAAGCAAAAACGCGGCTGCAAAAAAGCCAAATAAAAAATAATGCACTAAAATGCCCAAAACAAGATAGAGAATAGAAAACAAAATGAAAATAAACTATAATCAAAGTAAACTCTACTTCGATTTAACAGGCTATATTATGAGCAGAAAGCCAAAGTTAAATACCCGCATTAAGTTTAGTAGCCGGCGGGAAAGAATATAAACGGGTTCCAGTCAGTCTATGTATTGCTGTAAAGGAAAGTAATGAAGAAACCAGTATATCTAGAACAGTGCACTGTATGGGTATGGGTACTGGGTAGATCTACGCCACAGTGGAACAGTGATCCGAATTGACCTTCAATGTTGATGCAGTCTTTATATTATGTACGTTCCTGTGCTGAGCTTTCAGCCATTCCCTAACTTTAAAGAGGTTGTGGAGTAACGTAGTTTATGATAGGTGATTTATCTGTCCTTCGTTGAGTGTTGATTCGATGTTAATGATGGTTTCATAACCAAGTAAGTTCATAACAAATGCGCTATTTATTTACTGGGATAATAACTATTTCGTATAGTAAGGATTTTCAGGCTAACGTTGCATTATTTTATTTAAATACTATTCACTGCATGATTGAATTTTAATCTGCTTCCACAAAATTTGTGTTGCGGGGCACTGGGATGAAATTATGGATGGTCAATTAATGTAATTTGCGTTTATTTTTTGTTTACGTTGCAATTGAAAAAATAATAATTGTTACTTTTGTATATAGGTAATTTAAACAGAACTGCAGATCTTAGTTTTTAGAAGTTAGTAACAGTTACCTCAGCGCGTTGAATAACTGTCAAGAGGCGCAGCGTATAACACAAGTTGCACGCGCGCCATGAATTCTCAATAGCAAATAACCGGTGGTAGATAATGGCTCTCGGTCCTACGAGTAGAGAGATTAAATTTAATGTCGCTGAGCTCGCTTCCGGCTGTTTTGGCGGGAAGCTCAGTAGCTCAGTTCCTACATCGCTTTTTGTATTTAAAAATAATCTGTGATAATCTCTACCCATGTTATTATGCAATCGTTCAGCTATTAATTATACACTACTTTAAATATTTGCGCATAATCGTTAAGGCGTTATTTTACAAACAGCTGTTGCGTGTTTTAGATTATTCAACATTCAGATCAGTATAATGATCAGTTTTATGTAATGTTTTGATGTAACTGTGTAAAGAAAACTGTAAACATTACCATATTTTTATATTGTCGGGAATTAAAAATAAGCAGAATTAAACGCGATAAAATCCGTAAAAGTAGTTTTATCAATGAGTAGTGTTTGCGTAAATATTACAGATAATTTTATTTTTATATCATCATAGTTATTGTTATATTTTCAATCTATGAGTTACTTGTGAATGTTTAGAATATCTGAACTGGGCTTTGTGAGATATGCAATATATTGAGTTTAGAAATATGCAATAAAAGTTTTCTTCTGAAGTCGCAGAATACAAACAACAAAAAAATTAAAACTATAACTTGGACCCTTCACCCCCCAACCCCTAAAACTAGGGGATTTAAGTTTGTATGAGACTTCCGCAATTTTTGATGCTAGAGGTCTAAATTTGATATTTATTGATAAACGGACTCCTTGTTATAAATAATAATAATATAATACATATTTCATGATTTTTAGTAAATCACCTCCAACCCCTTAAATTAAGGGATAGAAGTTTGTATATGAGTTTTCCCGTACAAAGATAATTTCATGCTAGAGATCTAAAAATTATACAAGTATACAGACTTCTTAATACAAATTAAAAAATATAAATATTGACTTTAGTAGTATTAAAGCACAATTGTCAGCTGTATTCGAATACCATCACCTAAAAGCCAAGTATCGCCCTGATCTATCGCTTATTATAAACAGTAAATCAACGGAGAAAAAAGACACAGATAGAGAGTGGGCTATGAATATAGCACCCCTGCTGGGCTAGCATGAGCGGGGGACAATATATCCCCGGGGAGAGGATACAATTTTTATCCCTTGCTTAATTTTATCCACCCTGCGAGCATGGGCAAGAGACAAAAATTATATCCCCCGATTATATCCACTGACAAGAGATAAAATTATCTTATTCCTATAGTATATCCCCGTTTGACATAACGAGTAGACATATATCTCCCCGTCCGTAGCATGAGGCCAAGGGAAAGAGAAAAAATTATCCCTTTTTGACATTTGAACCATACCATATTTCTTGTGAATAAATTTATTTATTTATTTATTTATTTATTTAATTTTATCCTCTTTCGCGGACGTGGGTTTAAGTTTATCTTCAAACCATTTTAATACGAAAAAGATGTCTCGAGCCTACTGCAACTACATTTTCGTGTCAGAAATTGAAAAACAAGAAAGAAAATTACACCAGCGATCGATACGTGATCAGAATACTTAATCTATTGGAATTCTCCGACAACGAATTTCTACGCCGGTTTCGGATGCTCAAAGATTGTTTTGTATTTGTGTAAAGAACTCTATGAGGCTTTAAAGCCTATTAATTCTGTGGATGGACTACAAGTGCATATTGAAGTAAGCATCTATTACAACCACCTTGTCCAAAAACATCGTGTATTTGCAATCAATACATGTGGCTTATGTAACTTATCTTAATATTTTTTCTAGGTAGGTAGTTTACATCTTTCAGTCTCTTGGCAGATGGTAGTTACCTACTAGAGAGGTACGATTCAAGACCATGGCATGCCTGTTGTTCAAACAACAAATAATCAGCAAATACTTGACCTAAATTATTGGGGCCATCATTAGAATTTGTGGAGCAATATACTTTAATTAGCCTCTTGTGTAGGTAAATACAAGTTTAAAGACTAATATACATAATATTGGGAATACAAGTAACACAATACTCATGATTATAAAATTATTCATTCCTTGTTTTGTTTGAAATCATTACATTTTTATTCTTCATGCTTCATCATTTTCAATTAAAATTAAATCTTTGTGACTTAGAGTAGACATCAATTTTGATGTATTTTGTAATTTTCTTATAATGGCAGTAATTGCGGGGATAATTTTTTTTTAATTTCCTCAAGAGGTTACACCACCACCAAAGGGTCTGTATTGTCCAGTTTCGCTTTCAGATCGCAGCCAGATTGGCTTAATTCTAGACACATATTTTTTTAATAAATGCTATCACAAGCGAAGTAATACCTGCGATTTGATACAAGCAATGTATACTTAACTTAAATATTATACAAAAGAAAATAAAGAAAGAATTAGAATAATAGAAAAAATAAAAACAAGGCAGAAATACGCTTAAAATAAATATAACAAATATTATAAATGACATATTGTTTAACAAAAATTATTAACAGTTTAGCAATATAATAAACAAAAGGTAAAAGAAAATATAAGTTAATGTAAATCTACTTAATCTTAAAAGAAGTTTATAGCTAGTATAGTTTATAACTTTATACTATCGTCCAAAGATGTTTTATAAAACATCTTTGCTATCGTATATTGTCTATGCGCGGGTATAAATTTATCTACTGTCGATATTATATCCACCATAGGCCCATGCTCGCAGGGTGGATAAAGCTTTGACATAGGGATAAGACGATTTTATCCCTTGTCAGTTGATATAATCGGTGGATAAAATTTTTATCCCCTGCTCATGCTAGCCCGGCTGATGTGCAAGAAATACACTCCGAAAAAAAAAGAAAAAATGACCAAATAAAAAATAATTGTCATAAGCAACTTACCAAAAGAAGTGAAATCCCACCAAAAACATTTTCATGTAAAATGCTGCTATACTCGCACTGTCGAAAAATTACCAGATCTCATTTAGAGCCCAGCTTCTTACTCTACACGCCCTAACTCTACTTACTTACAAGCCTTTACTTCACAAACTCTACACCTTAGTCAAAATATGTGGCTTGGCCGTTTCACTACCCGTCACATGGGCGTAAGGTGATAAATTTATTCACTGTTACTATTTATTACTTTTTTGTTATACAATAGTTCTATGAAAGAAAAAAGAAAAAGAAGAATAAGGTAGGGGGCAGCATCACCAGCAGTAGTAGCCCACCTCACCAGTAGTCGACGTCTACAGCATTGGCAGCCGGTAGTAACGAAACGGCCAAGCAAATAAAATATCTGAACTCGGCTCACGAGGTGTCCGACATGAGGGGTGGTTTCCCGACCGAAGTTATTCCTGTGGTCGTTTCTGCGAACGGGTTAGTTCCAGTTAGCTTCTCAGGTTATCTGAGGTGGCGCCTCCGTGACAGACCGCTCCGGGCTCAAATGCAGAAGGCGGTGTTACTCGATACCGCCCGCATCGTTCGCCGGTTTCTTTCCCTTTCCCTCTAACTCTCGGCCGTTTGGTCTCCCCTGCCGAGGGTTTCCATCTGGTTGGGCTTTTATTTATTTATGTATTATTTATTTATTTATGTTAGTATATTAAATATATCATTTCCTTTTATACATTTATTTAGCTCAACTAGATGAGAATACTCTATCAATACCTCAAAATAATAATAATAGAATAATAATAGGGAATCAACCGCGACTTTCCGCATATCCCTAAGTAAGCAGAATCGGGTTGTCGTGAGGGTTCTAAACCCAATGCTGGTGACCTTTGATGTGATTTGTAAGCCAGCCGGGACATTTGTGAGACGAACTCAATTCCTACACTGGCAGTATGCCATATTATTGGCGCCAAGCTCCCCACGGCTGGAGGAGCTAGTAGAGAAAGTAGCGCCATCTTAGCCTGGAGAATAAGAATTGAGGATCGTATCGCAAAAGCTAGAGTCCTCATCGGCAGACTAATGAGCTTCAGGTCGGGTAATAGCAGGCCCATAATATTCATGATGGCGTTTGTTGGGAAATATGTCAGTTTTCCCTCCAGTAGGACCTCTCTTTGTTCATGTCATCTCCGGTTGTTCGGCGCTTTCTAACTCTTGAGTATTTGCACAGAGGCCCATAATATTCATGATGGCGTTTGTTGGGAAATATGTCAGTTTTCCCTCCAGTAAGACCTCTCTTTGTTCATGTCATCTCCGGTTGTTCGGCGCTTTCTAACTCTTGAGTATTTGCACAGACACAACCTAGTAGCCAGTATTTTACACCAGGTTATCACTTTCGAATACGGTCTCGTGGATCGGAAACTGCCTTTTACAAGTACTTGTCGCAAGCCGTGCTGCTAGAAGCTGGAACATGAGCGCGCCAGGCTCTACTGGGACCGGGCCGTCATTACAGACAGGACTATTCTCGCGAATAAGCCTGATATTGTGCTGATGGACCGGGCACAGTCAAGGATATTTTTGGTCGACTTTGCCATTCCGTATGACGAGAACCTCGTGAAAGCCGAAGCAGATAAGTATACAAGATATCTGGACCTGGCTCTATCTGTCCGGGCTAACCTTCGGTATGAGTGTATGCCGACTGGAACGAAACTTGACGAACATATAAAGAGCAATGCTAACTAGGCTATATTTTATCCAAAAATAATTTTTTTTATTAACGCTTAATTAATAGATTCTATCCAGGCAAAGCCGAGGCGAGCTACTCGTTAAATAAATTTTGACAGTCTTGTGCAGTGGTCAATGTCCATGAGACTGAACAGAATCGCTAATGATATTATTACGTACCCTTTGGTTATTATCGAATACTGTCTGTTATTATCCGACTCTGATAAGGAGCAGCTTCTTAATTAGACTAATCATTATTTTTTGTTAGAGAAGGTCCAATATAAACTTGAAAAAAGATAGGATGGAGTTTTTCATATAACTATTCATACTACATTCGGGATTTTGACATTATTCCTTACTTAAAATGGCCAAACATTAGAATTTGAATTAAAAATTAGAAGCTGGCATCAAAGAATTAAAAATAATAAAATAATTTCTTCACAATAGCTTCTGAAGTCAGTGCTTTAACACTACGATGATGTTTTCTGGACCCAATTTTGGTCACGACGGCCAATCTTAAAAGAAACTAGCTATTTGCGCAGGATAGGACAGCTTTTTTTCTTAGTAGGGTGACTAACGACCATAAAGTCCAACTGGTGGTAAGTTGATGCTGTGGCCTATAGACATCTACATCTATCCACGATTAAGAATGAAAAGGCATATAAGTTGTCAACCCTGAGGAATAATAGGAACGCCTCAGTTCCAGTGAAAAGGGGCTTCGGTTCAATTGGACCCGGTAGGTGGCACGTTGTCGAGATCCAGGAATCACCCGGGCGAAGCCGGGGCTAGGATCCGGATCGCTAGTAAAAATAAAAAAAGAAACTAGAGATATATTCACAATCCTTTTTACTTTTTTTTTCTTGGAAAAAGTCGGTCTAGTTTTGCGAGGAGGAAAAGGGGAAAAACGAGATGATTATTTCGTCAATTTTTCACAAGTATAATCAGTCGGAGCTACACTTGTCTCTCTCGGTTGTTTAGCTCTGTCGTTCAGGCATAGCGCGACAACAATTGATCTCTTAAAAGCCTGTCCTTCAAATGTCTTGTCGCCCACATTTCCTCTTAATATCTGCACCCACAAAGAGCTTAATATCCGCATTAGTCTCTTCACAGTCTGTCAATAGCGCATCTATAATTTTTTGGCCTAGACGCGCCAACAGTTTCGAATGTTATCTATCGGGAAGATTATGAGGTCGGTATAACTAAAGACAATCTATGGAGTGATCCCTAGGCAGTTGAGGGTTCTCTGCTATTCACGGAGATCACGATCCTCTGTTTATACAAACTGACAGGAATGAATGAATTAATCATTAATCATCATCATCATTGCAGCCCTTCACAAGTCCACTGCTGAATATAGGCCTCCCCGAAGTAATGCCACAAAGCACGGTCCTGAGCCACCTGCATCCATCGGCTTCCTGCATGTCTTGCCAGGTCGTCACTCCATCTAGTGGGGAGTCGCCCTACACTACGCCTACCGGTACGAGGCTGCCACTCGAGAACCTTTCTTCCCCATCGGTTATCGGTTCTTAGAGCTATATGGCCGGCCCATTGCCACTTCAGCTTACTAATCCGTGGGGTTATGTCGGTTACACTGGTTCTTCTGCGGGTATCCTCATTTCTACGAGCATAGCCCTCTCCATAGCTCGCTGAGCGACTTTGAGCATCCTCATACGGCCAGCAGTGAAGGACCACGTCTCGGTTCCGTAGGTCATCACCGGCAACACGCACTGGTTGTACACTTTAGTTTTCAGGTTTTAAGGTATACCTGACGAGAAGATGTGTCGTAATTTCCCGAACGCTGGCCAGCCGAGTTGAATCCACTCAGGAATGAATGAATTAATCAAATACTAATATTATGTTTTATAATATTTTATGAAATATGTCTGAAAAAGTCATTGCAGTTACACTTAAAATGCTATGCTTTAAAACTTTAAAATAAATGAAATTTAAAACTTTAAATATACCTTTGCTGTTATTTTTAATATAAAAAGAGCGCAATAACGGCTTTAATTTAAAAACGGAAATAACTCTTAGGTAACTGCAATTATATCCTATTATTATTTTAATGATAATAATTATTATGAAATTAAGTACAACTTAATACGATTGTAAAAACGTGTTTAAACATATTAGAGTGAGGATGTAATCAGTTATAACGCCTCTTTTCGTTCAAGCGTTTCTTTCGACATAGTATAGACTAGACGAGTTAGATCGATTGGTAAGTAACGCATTATTTACTAACGGATCATTGCCTTTCGCTTTGTAGGTAAGTGGGATTATTGGATACTTTATTATGTAGTGTGGTATGGAAGAGCGAAGCGTAAAAAACGGCCGGCATGCGGCAATGCGTTAATGAAGCTATAGATGGAGAGAGGACGCGGTGGTGCTAAGCGCGATGCGACCGCGATGACGACTCGCGCGAAACAGTTTTTGCTTGACATAAAATGTAGATTTATAAATTTCCTTATGAATAATATATTAGCTTTTCGCCGTGGCTCCAAACTTCCAAACGCTACAAATTCTAACGCACATCGCAAGTTTTATGCGTACGCAACCGGTTCGAAATAATAGTACGGCGACCTAATTCCATCTATTTCCAAAAAATATTTTAGAAAGTCTCGGTTTGGTGGCTTGGTCGATTGAGATCAGTCATTAGCATTAAATTAATTTTCAAACGCTTTTAATGCTTATAATTTAATTTGTTGGTGAAACTCGTTTATAACGGGTTTATTACGCTGCGGATGTACCCGGTAATTTTGTTGGTATTATAAATATATTAAATTAAAGTTAATTAAAACAACTATTTGGCAGCCCTTAACGATGCGAGGCCGGGTGGCTAATGTCCCTCGACGTTCGCCAATTCATCTTCACGACTCGGTGTTCACGACGGAGATGAATGCGGTCGCACCACCTGCTCGAGGTCAATACACTGTCATATTTCCCACCTGATCGTCATTACGAACATGTTGATATAATTATAACAATCATAGTATACTGGATATAAATTCCAGCATTCTTTCAAATTCTACTGACCGGTTTTAGTACACGATAATAACTTATTTTTTAATAACGATAAACTAAAACCTTGTTATAGCCGTTTTATTACATGTAATTTCTTGAAGAGGTTTAGGGGCGGGCGTTGGCGGTCTTTGCATATCCTCGAAATATTACCCAGTTTTGATTCTCAGATGCATGTTTGTTCTCTTTCTTCGTGCCTCCTGATGTTTTCTTACATCGTTGAGTAGGTGGTAAGCCGGCTCTTAAAACTGCAATTAACAAGTTTATTGGTCTCGACGGAGATTTAAACTGTGTTCGTCCGTGCACTATGAAATTTTAAAGCGAGAACTTATTCCCTGATCCACGCCTGTATAATATAAAATAGCGATATACAGACTGCCTCGTTGGTCTAGTAATCTTAAGCGCGACTGCCTGAACATGTCATCCAGATTCAAACCCGACCTGAGGGTCAGGCCAAAAATCATTTATTGGGCTTTTCTGTAAAATAATTGATATAATCAGGCGTTACTTTGCGGAAATCCATTATAATAAAGATATGAATAGTTATTTTGCAACCCTCCGCTCAATTAAATGAAATGATGTGTCTCAACTAGTTTGAAGAGCACACACTCCCAACACCACTACTCCCAACACCACTATTCTAGGAAAGACACACCATCGACGATAATACGACACGTGTTTCGCCTCTACACGAGGCATCTTCAGGTGATGTAGACTCTACGGCGGCTGACCCCTAAGTGCGTCTTAGCGGTTTATATTTATATATAGTTTATATTATCAATATCTTTACTTTTCTGTAAAGACATTCTCAATACAGCTCGTAGCCAGGAATTTGAGCGTGTTTCACCTCCGTGCCTCGAAAACACGTAAAGTCGTTGTTTGTGTCCTCTCCGGTCGAGTCGGGTTGCTGTGCCGTCCCATCCGGATTATGAGAGTGATAGAATAGAGAGTGGACCTGTGCTTGCGCACACACTCGTGTGCTTTAATCCTGTTCTGCCCAAATGGCTAGTCTCCGTTGAGTCTGACCGAAATTCGGTCTGGAAGATATTATTTATTTATTTAAACTTCATACAATATGATGTACCTATAGGCGGACTTAATGCCTCAGGCATTCTCTACCGGTTACCACTATGTTGAACTTGAATATTATTATTATTAGGACTGTTTTTAGAATTGTAGATAAAAATTATTTATATGATAAAATAAAACAAACATAACTAAGAACTAACGAGCAAATTAAAAATTACAATTTTGTAAATAAAATAGGTAATTTGTTTCACTTTCATATTTAGGCAGGTTATCATTTTTTTGATAGATAACTTATGTCGGGATTGAAAAATCATACCTATGTGTATAAAATTCTAGTGATGACGACCACATGCTTATTTTATGGTATTCCTTAATACTAGAAAACTAAACAGATTCCAAAAACGAATACAGAAGTTATTTTGCCTCCACGGAACATGATCACAAAGTGAAATCTAAAAAAAATTAACTGTTACGTAGAACATATTCTCAAATGAAACATACTTTTAAATTAGTATTATAATATCCGTACCCAAGCATAATACAGTACTTTGAGCATTTTTCACACGTAGCAACAGTGTTAGCACGAGAGTGAGATTTAAAACCTGTAGATCGACATAAATGCTGTAGTGTCACTAGGTCACATTTCGTATTATGTTTAATTACTATTTAACAGTTTTGCTTAATGACATCCGTAGCTAAAACCTTAGGTCTTAAATACGAGTAGTAGGTGATATAGATTATTGTGCAACTTAGAAATCATTTTTCGGGTAAAAATTTGTATGTAACTGTTTGTGTCCTTGAAATTTCTTATAAATAGTCCTTAGGGACGGACTGAACGTCGTTGTGTTTACAAGAACGTTTGTGGCGCTCTTGTATAATTATAAAAAATGCAATTCTCTATATTTGTGTACTCTCTCTCTCTTTCACACACAACCAAGAAATTTTACTATAACACTAATCGATATGAAGTTCGGTACAACATTCGAACAATAAAGTCATAATCACTACACTACACTCTATTACAAAACCCCTGTCAAACACACGCCTCCCCCAAAGAATGACACAGAGCCCGGTTCGAGAGAGTCCGCCATCCATCTACTTCATAAGAAGCAAGGGCACACTTTTGTTTACCGATGTGAGGCTGCTACTTGAGAAACCTTTCTTCCCCGTCGATTGTCGGTTCTACGAGCTTTATAGCCGGTCTATTGTCACTTCAGCTTACTGATGTGTCGCGCTATGTCGGTTGCTCTGGTTCTACTGCGGATATCCTCATTACGAAGTCCATTACGCAGATAAATTGCAAACAAAGCCTCAATGGCTCGCTGAGCGATCTTATATATGCTTCCTCTTTTCCTTCCAGTAGAACAGTAAGGTATTTTAGGGTAATATAGAAAAGCAAGCGAGTTTAGTTTTTATCAATGAAAAATAAATGCATGCATGCACATAATATCGCCTACACATCAAAAAGTGTTTACGATCAGTTTGAAAAATCGAAGTCTTTCTTGTAACGGTAAACTATATTATAATTTTATCTTATTTTAGATTCTTTAATTAAATTAAAAATATTTACCAAGCTTACGCTCATTTAGAAATCTGACTTAGTCAATTTTAACGGATTTAAAATATTTTTCGAGGCAAGTTGTGGTTGAAAAATGACAGTAGTATTATCAGGGATTATAAGAAGCTTTACGAACAAGAATTGTGGCTTTGAGGTAAGAATGATATCCCACGAAAGAAATAGCACGTAGAGTTGCTGTATCCCAATCCTGTGTCGGGACCACGTTGCAGCGGTACCACGGTATGGATAATTTAGCTGACCGACCTCGCAGTGGTTGCCCAACTGTTTTGACTGCTGCTCATAAACGCTATATTAGATTGCTGGCAGCCCGTGACTCAACAGTCAACGCCACTACAATAATAGTAGAAGTGTGGGCTGCCTCTGGACTTAAACTTAGCACTCAGACCATTCGGCATTGCTTACATCGAAGTCTTGGCGAATCTGAATTCACGCCAACGTTAGCGACGGAGTAGGCAGTGGGCTAGGTTTCGGCAAAATGTAGAAGATGAGGAGGAAAACATTTGGCAAAACTGTCTCTTCGTTGACGAATCGCGAATCAGTACTCATCCAGATCTGCAAGGCGGGCAATCGGTGTTCTTTCTGGGTGGAATTATGATTGGACCTAGAACGCTTTTGATCCCGTATCGAGGCTCCATGATGGCAGATAGGTACAAGTCACTATTGATGGAATTGTCAGACCATTCCGAGTATAAACCATAGGCGCCAATTCATACTGGTCAATGAAAATGCGCTCGCACATCGAGTATAACGAGTCAATGCTGCTCTCCGAGAATATGACATGACAAGGCTAGACTGTACTGTAGCCGGTTCGTCTGACTTAAACCCAATAGAGCATGTGTAGAATGCTCTTAAGCGACCTGTTTGGAACCGTCAGCCACTTCCCAAGACAGTGCCAGAGATCCTAATGAAGCCTCTATTTCAGAATAGGACAGGTTACCGCAAGAAATGCCGGATAACTTGATCCTCAGCATGCCCAGGACGGTCTCCGCAAGTGTTCGAGCCAGGTGAGAAGTTATATTATATTAAATAAAAACGTACTATTAATAAATTGTTGTATAAGTTTGGTGAAACAATTTTTTCTTTCCATCAAATTTCTGGCATTCCTTAGGGTAGGCCTATGTTCAGAAGTGGACTTGTGAAGGGTTATGATGATGATCAATTACTTAATTTTTGTTAGTAAAAAATAACAGAGTTTTATTTTTTAATATCAAACAGTGTATAAATTCTATTTAAAAAAAAAAGATATAACATACACACTTTTTCTCGATAAAGTTAAATTTATAAAATATATATCAGCTTTTGCTAGTGATTACAAACTTTTTTTGATGGTGTTTATATGAAGCTAAATTTATATGTTATACAAATTGACTGAATAATTAATTAATAATTTAGTAGCATTTTTGCTTTGAGTATAGTTTTTTTTGGTAAATTATATCTCTATATATTTCGGCATTATTTTTTTTACCTCCTATGTCAATAATGTTCCGTTAAAAGTATCGTATAGTATATATTTATTAAATAAATTAGGTCGGGTGAGTGACGAACCATTTTGTAATAGCGCATGCCAGGGTCCTGAGATGTTGCTGCGTCAAGCTGAAGGCGAAAACTTTTTCGATAGTATTTTGTGAACTGGTGAATCTCATTTTAAGTGATGTGGGATTTTCAACATCCACAATTATCATTCTTAGAACATTTGAAATCCACACCTGACACATGAATCCAATTTTCAAGAGAAATTTAGCGTGAACTACTGGTTGGGCAGCTGCTTGGTCCGATCGAACTATCTGACCGATTAAACAGCGAGGCCTACTTGGAATTTTTAAGACATGATCTCGACGGCTGACTAATAGATGTAGACCTGTTAACGCTTCGGAGCATGATATTCCAAAGCGACGGCGCTCTAAGGCACTTTGCAAGAAAAAAGTTGCTGCGCTTAGTTTATGTCCTAAGCTAAATAATAAAAAATAAACAAAAATCAAGTGTCGTTAAGTGTTGTTAGTCTCGCTAAAATCAAAAACAGCTCTACCGATTTTGATGAAATTTATTGTGGGTTTGAATGGATTTTAACTGGTTAATAGTTAGATGGTTTATATTTACATTTGGAACCGGTAGGTGGTGCTGTTGTCGAGATCCAGAAATCACCCGTGCGAAGCCAGGGCGGATTGCTTTTAGAAAATAAAAGTACGCTCACAATTATTATGTTCGCCGTGTAGTGGAGGCGCAAGATAACCCACTTCCCTACATCCCCTCGTGGGTATTGGAAGGGATTTTATAGGGAATTATAACAGAATATGGGCAGTAGCATCTTCGTGATAACTCATAATAATATAAAACAAGTATCCCTCTATGAGGTTATCTATGGAGGAGACCTACATTCATCAGTTGACTTGTGATAGGCTGTAATGAGTATTGAATAATTATGTTTATGAAGTGTCCAAAAACGTTATAATGTTAATAAATTATAAAGTTTTTGGATGATACTACAATAAAACATTTTGTTTAAAACTACTTTTACGGATTTTGTCGCGTTTTATTTATTTTATTTTTAATATATTGAGGAGAATGGAGAATGGTTCCTCCTGTTGTATTTATTATAGCTCCAGGAATGATTAAGACGATCCTGAAGATGTTGATATACTGCTGACTGTCCGGAGCGTCGGTGCTTCACGTTAGCGATATGTTCTTTAACGCGATTTTTATGGATCTTTTTGTTTGTCCTATGTAGGAGGCACCCAGTTCCAGTTTGTACACTTCTGCATCTTGTAGAGGAATATTACACTTGACAGATGGTAAGAAGTGACTTATCTTCTTCGGCGGCTTGTATTATATTCTTATGGAAGCCCGCTTCAAGATGTAGTCAATATTGTGTGTGACTAGTCGTCCACTAAATGGCCTTTATTGTAAAACTAGTTTGCCTGTTTACATTCGCAAAGACCTAGCGAAAGTTTCAGTTTCGCACAGCCCGAACTTGATAATTTTTGTACTTCCTTTTGAGGGAGTGTGTACCACTCTTGTATTTTATTTTTATGTAAATCAGTCCTTTTCAGTAATAAATACGTAGCCAACGTGTTATTACCTCAAATTGTTGCTAGAAATATATTTCAATTAGCTAAAATGATTTCAGCTTCATGTGCGAAATGGGGCGGTCATTTATTTTTCTAGATTTTAGAATCCAACCTAATAATTATTGATTAGTAACGAAATATTAAATCTCGGGTTTAGACAAATTATTCAAATACACAATCTCACGGCACACGCATTCTTTGTTGTGCTCTTTGTTTGAAATCTTTTACAGTTATTTTTCTTATATAGTATTTATTCTATGCTATTGTGTCGAGTTCGAGTGTGTGTTTTTGTCCACTTGCGAGTGACTAAGGTGAAATTGCTACAGACAAAAAGATGTGTTACTCTTAATTGATGATGTATGATTAAATTTCCGGGTGATTATTCCCGTTTCGCGCTTTCGCTTAAGTAGGTACAATTAAAAGTGACGGTGAAGGCTGACACTATCATATTACCAAACGGTCATATAGTTTGTTAAAATGAAAAATGTATTACGAGTTTAGTTACTTTAGTAACTATAAGTATTGGTATGCATCAATATTTCTGATATAAATTACATCTTCAATATAATACATCATATACTTAAATTAAAAATATACATACTCCTGAAGAGAGTATAATATCTACCACATTCCCTTTTAATAATTAAACCTGTTTTTTTATCTTTAGATTTTTCTTCAGTACATAATTTATTTGAGTAGTTCTAATTTGCATTGTATTGATTGGATGATATTTGTACTCCAAATTAGCCCAAAATTGCACGACTCAATCTGTGAATGTTATGTACACTTGTTATTGATATACATATCAGAAAGTATAGAAATTACACATTTCTTGTTTTCGTGATTGTCATATACGTGTATTGTAAGTATACTTGTTAAATAAAAAAAAATTAATGTAATTTATAATATCGAATGCCTCGTTTGTCTAGTGGTTGTAGTAGTGCGACTGCTGATCATGAGGTCCCGGTTTCGAATCCCGGGTCGGGCCATTAAAATATCAGTTATTGAATTTTTCCATTAAGAAATTCTCAGTCGCTGCCCGGAGTTAGGAAATTGACGGTGTCTCACCCCAGTGCCTCGGAAAGCACATAAAACCGTTGGTTCTGCGCCTGATCTTTCTCTGGTTTTGTCGATTTACCGTCCCATCGCACCATGAGTGTAAGGCAATAGAGAGTGCACCTGTGTTTGAGCATACACATGGTGTTGCAGTTGTTCAAGGATTGCGGTAATCACTTACCATCAGATGAGCTCGTTTGACCCCTCTAGTATAAAAAAACCACTTGGTCACTATAATCCTGTCCTACACCGATGACTAGTCTCCATTGAGGGTGGCCGCCGGACCGAAATTCGGTTTGGAGGACATTATTATAATATCAAAAGAATTATTTATATATTGAAGAACAAAGCAAAATAGACCGAGAGCTCCGATAATTTACAAGTGACGCCGAAACTAAACAGAAACCGTGCTCAATTTATTATAAGAACATGCACTCACGCACACATGTGTATCTGAAATCATTTTCAACCATCAATATGGTTTTTGGTGCAAATGCATGCGTCCAACAATGAACCTTTACAGGCTGATAAAGGAAGAAAGAAAGAATATAAGTGTGAGTGTAAGTTTGTGCCAAAAATTGAGCAAGCTCCGTCTATATTCTTTGTTGGTCAGAACTTTATATTTGAGAGATGAGCGTAACAAATTTAGTTGGAATATATCATTAGCACTACATGTATACGTTTTAGTTATTGATTGTAAGTTGAATTCTTTCTTGTTGTATAAGTAGAGTACCTCATACTACTGCTTCTTACGCATTCGTCATTATCTGTTTCCTAGAATCATCGTTTCCATAAAGTTTTCACTCAATGAATTATGGAGACTGGTTGTGTGATAGTAGCTGCTCCGCATGTTATGAATTTGTAAAACGGCGTATTACGCTAGTAACAGTATTATGAGACATACGTTGGTACCTATATCCTTGGAATTTTCAATGTATTATAACGTTTTAATCGTTATAATGGTTTGTTGTGCAGGTGATTTAATTTTAATTAGGTCTTGATGTTCCATAGGTGTACTTGAAAATGACTATTTATTATTTTCTTTTTAAGTGTTACTAAAACGTTGTGTCTTGTCACTAAATGTTATGGCATTTTTCTTAGTTAACCCTGGTGACAAGAAAAAAAATTCGGCAAGCACAAATATTTTTTTTTAATAGAATAAGGGTGACAAATGAGCACACAGTCCACCTGATGGTAAGTGGTTGCTGTGGCCCATAGACATCTACATTTATCCTCGATTTAGAATCAAAACGCAGATGCGTTGTCAGTGTCACACCTGAAGACTAAGATGGAATGCCTAGTTTCCAGTAAAAAGGAGTCTCCGGATGTCTACACCCACCATACGAAAGACGGCAGTATTAAGCTGCTATTTTACGCTGGTATTCTGTGAGAGCGTGGTTCTTGTGGGCCTCGGTCGAGCCGACCCATTCATTTTACAAACATAATATAGCCGCAGCGTGGCTCTACCACATATAAATAACAATTCATAAACATAATAAAAATACATACATAAAAATTTCATATAGAAATGTTGTAGTGAAAGTATTTTCAAACAGTTTTATTTGTTACACTTCTGACATTGCGAGTATTGTAACAGGAGTATACTCGCCTCTATTTTCTAAGATGTAGTGTTGTTATCCAGTTGTCTTTGAGGCGGCGAATCCAGAGTCCGGTTAAGATATTATTAGTTGCTTTATTTTGTTGTCCGCTATAATTTTCGTGAATTGAAAGGCCGCGAGCCGTTTAGGAGTATAATCTACATAGTGAAGAAAGTTTTGAAAATTATATCATTGTGTTTGGCCTACTAATCGTACAGTTTGAGACTCGTAAAATCGATCATTGATGGAAAGAAATGCGAGTTATATAAGATAGAAGGATAAAGGATGGAGAAAGGCAACTGAATCACTAAAAAAGAAGAGAATCTGACTCCCTAAAGGCACTAAAGATTTTTTTTCACTCATTTTGTGATATGAATTCCATCCATGAATTATAGTATTAAATGTCCATTGCGGAATTTAGGCATCTCATAGATTTTTTTAATAGAATAATGCGACAAACGAGCACACAGCTCACCTTATGGTAAGTGGATGCCATGGATCCATATTGCTCCGGTTCTCTACACTCATCATACGAACACAGCAGTATTAAGCTGCTATTTTACGCTGGAATTCTGTGAGAGTGTGGTCCCATTCCGGTCGAGCCGACCCATTCGTACTACAACGTCGTCGCTCTAAACGTACGTCCACGTAACAAATGGCTCATAGGCAGGATTTTGCCGTAGTTGCCATGCTTAGCAAACGGGTTAGCAACTGCTGTTTTTTAATATTATGAATCTGAAAAAAAATCTACGCCACTCCACGTTTAACTTATATTATTAATTATTGAAATTACTAGTGGTCGTCCAGTAGTCGAAATTGCGTCCATAATTATTTTTTTTTGAAGTCTGCATATTAAGCAAGTAGCATTTCTCTTTCATTTGCACCTTAATATACAGGGTTGTAGTAGTATTAGTACAGGTGTTATGTACAAAATGCATGGTACTACATTTAACTTTAATAACTTTAACTACGCACGCACACATTCGTAATGGTCGGTAGGCAAAAAGCAAAAACGTTGTTGCCCATAAATCACATTCAATTTAGGATAATTTTAAATAAAAGTAGAAGCCTTATTTAGTCGAATTTAAAAAAAAACTGTGACAACGGTATATCATTATTAATATGTTCGAACTTAAGTTTGAGATTTGGTTATTCTTTAAAAATAACCCTTTATACAACACAGATATTAGTATATAATATTCAAAATGTAAATTAAACGCTTTTTTGTATTGATATACACTCCACAGATTTGAAATAGGAACATCTAATAATCACACAAAATTCGTAGCTCGTTTTAAAATTCTTTGGCGACAAAAATATCTACTCTGGGCGTCTGTTTCACTACAGACTATTATGCGTTAGATTGGCAGTATGAACGTAAACAATGCATGTTTTTTTTAATGTATTTTAACACATATTCTGATATGTATATATACATTTTTTCATATTATTAACTGTAACTATTCCAAATCTTAAAAAGGGTACAAAGTTTTCTCTTCACGTATTAATATATTATATGTTTACACTAAAGTGCGTAAATAAGTTACAGTGGATACTAAAAAGTTAATCTGCAGACTTCCTATGTAATCAGTAAAATAACGAATAATTTCTAGGTAATCGGCGAAATAACGACTGAGCATTCGTAAAGTGAATAAAATTGTTGTTTTTTTTTTGCTTAAATAAGGCTTTCGAATTCATTGTAAAAATTAATGTAGGTTATCGGTCAAACATTAACCCGTATTTTTTTTTTAAATCAGTTCATCGGTACGTATTTTATGTCACAGTCAAAATTAATAACCGTTCAAAGCCACTTTTGTCTGCGAAAATCAGACAAAAACGGTTATGACTGTTTTTTGTAGACAAAACTGGTTTTGACTAACGTTTCTTTATTTATTCTTTATTCCATTTCTTAAGTCAAAAGAATACAAAGGGCGAACATAATATCTTGAAGAATTCTCTACCAGTCAACCCATGGAGTGGTGAGAATTTGACGTAAGTGTAGCAATACAGAATAAAACAAAATAAAAATGATAACGAGCTACGTATATATATATATATATATATATATATATATATATATATATATATATATATATATATATATATAAATATATATATATATATATATATATATATATATATATATATATATATAAGTAGTAATAGTAGTAGTAGTATAAGTAAGTTGAATAAACCATACAAATATCTCCTATATATACAAACGTTCTTCGTCAAAAGTGGTTTTTCTCCATGGGCCCCATGATCCCAAAGCGGCGTACATTGCAATGATATAAAATAAATTGTTAAAATAATTGAACATAGTAATTTCAAAAGTTCTCTATGTTACTCTACTATCAAAAATGTACAAATTGTGTAATTAACTAAAACTGAAATTAACTAAAGGAATTTAAACATTTACTTTAATCAAATCAAAAATAAAAGCTAAAAACAGTTCGACGGTAAAACATAACAATTATTCATAAAATATCGTAATTAAATTGTAAATTTGCAATACAATCAGTTATTATATCATATCAGTAAAGTACAGATATTTGCTACATTAAGTAAAATTTCGCACATTAAAGGATCGCACCCGATAATCTGCACATTATCTAGCTAATGCGTACATTAACGTATTCAGTATTCTAACTGTAACATATATACAGTATGGATAAAAGCCGCATATTATAATAAATAACATTTGCTCACAGATAAAACTCAGTTCTGACTTAGGAACTGAGTCAATGTGAAGTGAAGCAAAGCGATTGTCCCCGAGCGTCTTGTAGTCGCGAACCTTTGGAAACACCCCATTAAGCCTAAGTACAATGAAACTTTGGCCAAATAAAGAAACTTCTAAAGGAAGCTATTTGATATGAGTATAACGAATAGTTCGAAAAGAAACGTTCTTTTATTTAAATATTTTAAGGAGTTTCTAGTATTGATACTTGCTTCTGTAACATTGCACCAAAAAAAAGGGCAAACTGCTTTTTGAATTTATTTAAGTTTATATATCTATTGGCATACATTTAATATAAGCGATATTTTAAATTAAATTTTATGATATTTATTTACTTTAAATATATGTATTTCTTGTAATAATGCGATCCGTACAATTTACGAATGTTACTGCTATTTAAAGAAATTACTAATATTTCGTACCGGTATTTGACGATGTTTCTTGTAAGTGGGTCAATGTAAGCGAAGAGAAATTTTTTGCGGTGATGAACAGCGAAACAGAAAAATGGTGTAAAAATATCTTACCATTTTGTATTTGCCGGAAAAATTTCTACACGGAAAAATCCTGCGTGATAATTCACTTCAGAAATGCACTGTCACGTATATTGTATTATTTAACACGAATAACTGTATTTCATCGTTAAGTCACTAATTAAAGGCTCACTGTTTTGGCGCGAATTAATGGAGCAGTTTTCCTTCGATCGTTGTGTAAAGCTACATGTCTGATGTGCTTGCGGCATCCGTAAGCACGCGCATCGCACTGTGCGCCTGTGCTGCCCCACCAGCGTCTCCTGACCTACACCGGCACTCTCTGTAGGTACTTGCACTGGCTCCGGTAAACAAACGGTTCACCGACCGATTACACACTAAGCATGATGAAAAAATAGGCACGTCGACGTTCGCCTCCTGTCCGTCTTGCCGCTCATTTGTGATTCAATAATCATAACGGTACAGAGAGCGTTCGCGCATTTAACTTGACTCCCACAGATTGTGGGTCACGGCCCCGCGGCACAGAAACAAGACGAGATATTTCGGACATTATGGGCAGGTGCCTCGTGCGTTCAAAGCCTCTTTGAAAGTGCCCACGCCTCCGGCGGAATTCAATTTCCGATGAGTTCTCTTGGAAGCTGCAAAATTTGCATACACGAAAGAGAAAACGATTCTGCTATTGTGCGCTTTTTGCCATGCGCTCTTTCGATTTGCCTGCTTTCTTTTTGAGGTCGCGCATTTGTCTACCTAAAATTGCCTTCAAAGTGAAAGTTAAACGGAGCTGGTCTCTAAGTGGCAGTTATTATTTAATGAATAAGGAGTTTAAATGGTTCTTTTCCTGTTTTCTGAGAAGTGGAGGTGTTTTTTTCCACTGTAGAACAGGTGACAAATCAGGATTTATAATACAATTAAAATCATAGTGTTGAAGTGGACTCGGTTTACTAGTGGTAATGCCATTTAAAGAGAGAGTCCACAGACTAAGATACCATGGCCTATTTTAAATCTAACGGTATATACACACACATATATACACACATATACACTAGCTTGGCAGGCAGATGTTGTTCTGCCCTTTTCGACGACCCTTTGTCATATGGTCATGTCCTATTAAAAATCCTTAAATTCGCAAAAAAAAGTTGTGGGTCACTCAAAAAACTGTTCTATCTCTCAATTTGCACCAAAGTGCACAGGGTGTGCAATTTTTTTTAAAATCGGTTTAGTAGTTTAGAAGTCCATCGCGGACAAACAACGTGACATGTAATTTATATATATTAAGCTAAAGTATTTTTGTATGCAAATAATTTACGTGACGCGCCATTTTCTTACAGAGTAGCAGAAGGCCCACCTAACGCACGAACTTGTCTCTTACATCAAAAACTACAACTACTCAATTGTTGCATTCAGCGAGTCTTACAAGGGAATGGCGGCGTTGGTGGAAATTCTTCGGAGGACGAATTTTACGATTGTTCAGAGGGCGAGGGAGGCGAGGAGCAACCACCGTGGGACCGGCCGGTGGGGCGTCTCAGCCGCCTTGGAAATGAGACACTTAAAAATGGCGCACCCCTTTATATTCCTCGTACACAGGTTTGTGTTTAGTATATACGAACAAAAGCTTACCGATACAGCCTATCAAAAGTCCACCGCTGAACATCACCCTATGGAGTGCCTCATAGAGGAGATATTTGTCATCGTTGCCACGTGTAGCAGGCGGGTGAGCAACAGCATTTTTTATTTTTTAGATGTTATTAGGCAAACGCCTCATTCTGTCTTCTGCCTATTTCACGGACTGCTTCTCTCTGTCGCTTCTCACGACGAGGCGAGAACCAACGAGACGATATTGGGTAAGCAATATTCTTACACCGCTACTACACGGTCAAAAACAACAACAAAAGCCTAAAAATGTTTAAAGATAATTTAATATTTTCCTTTAATAATTGTTAAAAACACTGCTTTTAAATTTAACTCAAGCTAAAAAATACTTTCTGGTAAGTAAGTCTTAGTAGAATATCCTTTGATTATTCTGGTTAGAGTTTCAAGCTTATTAAATTTGTATGCTTGAATTGATTTAAATTAAATTTTATCGTAGACTATTACCATCAATATATAAGTAATAAAATATATTTGCCATTAAGTGGGTTATGTTACGTCGATGTCCATCGGTTATACAATTTTTCTATGGTCAACAATGGAAGAAATCAATGTGTATTAATTATTTTTTAAGAGCTATCTATTATCATATTCATATATACATCTTATTAGAAAGTTATTTAATATTAAATTATAAAATAATCTGTTAAGTGTATTTTATTTTTTTTAACCAGGATCCGGCGCCAAAAACTGAAGATCAGTTGGAAGAGGATGCTGAACTCATGGTTCGACTGGGTGACGATGCAAAAGCATCTGAGCTTCGTGCGCGAATGATGAGTGCTTCATTATTATCCGACATGGAAGCATTTAAAGCAGCGAACCCTGGGGCAGAGCTATGCGATTTTGTGCATTGGTACTCTCCTCGAGACTGGAAACCAGACGACGGAGGGTGTTTAGGTGACCGTATGTTGTTGCCTGGAAACCCGTGGGTTGAAGCTTGGAATGTAGCTCGACCAGTCCCAGCCGCAAGACAACGGCGTCTCTTTGATGAGACGCGTGAAGCAGAACAGGTTTTACACTTTCTATGCTCTCGTACGGTAGGAGCGGTTGCTGAACTTTTGCTACCTGCTGTAATTAAAGCAGGAGCGTTGAAAGCCATCGAAGAAGGCGTTTCGGGAAATAGTTCGAACGTCAGTGGTGTTGATAAGAGACGTACTTTCGAAATAGCAGCTCGGGAACTCTTTGAAGCTGAGAAAGAAGCGTGCAGGTCTCTGTGTGTACGTAGAATACTTGGTAATAGTTCTGAAGGGAAACCTTTAGATGTAGCTGGAAGAACTAGAGTATTGAATGCAATGGGGGGCACCCTGCCACCTCCAATTCGTAGAGAGTTTACGCTAAGAGTTAATGACGCTGTCGGTCCACAAGTGATGAGGGCTGCTCTATCTACAGACATGATCCTTATTGGTGCCTTCATGGAGCGCATTGTGTGTTTGTAGCGGCATTTTTTGATTTTAACTCAGAGTAATTACATACATATTATGTTATACGCATAGAGGGAACTGGATATAAGAATAGAATAAGAATAAGAAAAAACAATAAGAAGGATACAATTCTTTATAAATTGAGTCAAATACACTTGCCGTGCTTTTCCAATCTAATTTTAAAATATGACAAAAAGAGAAACAACATTGAGAGATGTTGCGTGTAATTTATGCGTAGAGTTTCAATGACGAGTGGTCATCTTTGGTCTCTTTATACTATGCCAAAGATGAGAGTAAGTACACTCGTATTTACGTATTTTCTAGAAAATGACATCCCTATTGTATTAGTATTATATGTGACGTAATTTCATAAGACGTGACGTCATTAATCCATTTGGTGAAAGCCAAGGTCAAAATGTTTGAGGAGAATCGCTGCTTTGAATTGGTTGCCCGACGTGAAAATATGTCTAGAGATTATTTGGCAGTAATATAATAGCTGCATATGAGTAGATTTAATAGTGACCAATATATTTTAACTTTTTTTTTATAGATTAAGTGTGACAAACCAGCACACAATTGTCTTAATGGTAAGTGGGTGCTGTGGCCTTTAGACGTCTACATTTATTCTCGATTGAGAATCAAAACGTAGGAGCATTGTCATCCCCGAGGACTTAAATAGAATGCCTCGTTTCCATTAAAATAGGGTCTCAATTCTTTGCACTCTCCGTACGAAAAGCAACAGCGTTAAGCTGCCATTCTCCGCTTAAGCCGACCCATTCGTGTTACTACCATTATATAGCTGAAGCGTAGCTCTACCAAGTATAAATGAAACTTACCACAGTAGTGCGAAATTCTGCATTATTCGACTATATTTTGTTGTAAAATGTTGATGAAGCTTCTATTACGGTCCATTGAAAAAAATAAGTATTAAAAGAACCTGACTAATCAAAATCCTTAATTTTACTAAGTCATGAACTAAATAAATTCAATCGAGGTGTCTGGAATGGAAAAATGGCAACAACCTTGTAAATGTCATATGCATAAAAAGTTTAAGTACAATAATTTTGTTCTTATTTTAGGGTCCCCTCCACTAGATATTTGTAATTAGTCTGAGCATTATAATAAAACTTAAAATGTCAATGTCAATTTTTGAAATAATTGTCGCCATTCCACTACTAAATTGGAAGGATATTTTGTTCTTTATCCTATCTAGGATTTGGAAATCGTAGTTATTGTAAGCGTGTCAAAGTTATGTTTTACGAGGCATCATGCCTATTAAATTTTGTCGTTTGACCAAAAAACAACTATATTACTTTTTATTGTTTTTCAAAGTATTCACCACGTAGTTGATTACACTTTTCCATTCGCTCGAACCAGTTACTAAAACTTTTATTACACTCCAAAGTTGGGGTATTCAATATGGCTGTTTTGAAAGCGTCGACTGTTTCTTCACCGGACTGGAACCTTTGACCACGAAGATTTTTTCTTAATTTTAGGAAATGTAAAGAAATTATTATGGTTTAGGTCAGAACTGTATGGAGGATGGTCATGAATTTCTACGTTTTCCTGCTTCAAAAACTCAATCGTTTGACCAGTGCTGTGTAAGCTTGTGTTGTTATGGTGTAGGATGATGTTGCTTTGGGTTAGATTTACGAAGTTCGGCGATGACTTTTGGTAATCAAAATGTGGTATACCACTCCGCATTAACCGTTCTACGATCTTCAAGTGCAATTGTCGCAACGTGGCCGGTTTTCGCAATGAACGTGGCTACCATTTTCTTTTTTTTTTCTTCTTAGAGAGCGATCAACTTTCGTTGGCTTGGGCTCGTTTTAGAAGATCCAGATTGTAGATTGTTGTTTAGAATCGGGATCGTAGGCATAGATCCAAGATTCTTCACCACTGATGGTGTCGTAGACGTGATTTGACTCTCCTCGGTTGAACCTTTGAAAAGGTTTTACATCATCTGACATTGGTCGCCTTATGATCGTCGCAAAGCAAATGCAGGATCCAACAGCAAATTAGCTTTCTCACACCAAGCGCTTCATGCAAGATCTTCCAAATGGTTGTCCCTGAGGTGCCTAATAACACCTCTATCTCTCAATGTGTCACATGACGATCTTCGAGAATAATTTTTCTCACAGCAACGATGTTATCTCCAGTGAAGGCGGATTTTGGACGTCCTTCACGAGATTTGTCACTAAGATTGGTATATATCCACGCAGGATAAATGCCAGCGTTCGACAGTTCTCATACATGGGAATTCATCATGAAATACAGAAGTTAGCTCTTCGAAACACTGAAGCCTTGTTAGACCACTTCGAAATTAGTAGAAAATTACTACACGGATATTTTCCTTAGTGGGATTCACTTTCATACGTGACCTGACAGATTCAAAACAACTCTGTGACTAAACAATAGCATTAATCCTCATACTTTCAATGGTTTTGAAATTCTGACTTTAAACAAATTTGAATATTGAACTGTTCCAAATACAAAATTGCCGGTAAATAAGTAAACGACAGAACTTAAAAGCATGCCTCGTTTAAGTGCTACAGAATAAGAAGTTAAGAAGATGAATACGAATGATAAAACATGCCGAGTTTTGGTTTAATACTATTTGTTTTGATATCATCGAATAACAATATTCGATTCATAACATTCCTGGACATGTGTCTTTCCTAACGTGCGGAAGATCTGCCGTGATCAGCATAGTCTGATTTACAGTCGTCTCTCAATTTCAAAATGTTGCTTGAGTGCATGCCCTCTCTGTTTTGTTTTTAAATTTGACATAATATTTATATATACCGGTATCTATCGGAGGCATCTTCATGTTATTTCGCTTAGTTGATTTATATGACTGTCACGTGACTAATTAGGGCGAGCGATTATATTACGCCGTAATTATGAGGTGAAACAACGAAATGTGTAATGTGATTAAAATAAGAATAGGAACGTCAATGACCTCGAATGACTGCGATCTGTTAACTGTCGCTGGAAAAATTTGGCTTGCAAAGAAAATTGATTTGCGTATTAAGGATTAATAGCTTCTCAATTGCTTAGCAAGATCCTCCGTTATGCCGAAAATATTGCAGCATTAATTTTGAAATAAATATATGCTAAAGTTGAGGGTTAATGTTAAGTACTATGTTAGACAAAAACACGATTCAATAAAATTTTATCGATAGAAAAGAAACCCAAAGTTACCTCGAAACTGAACAATAAACTGCTGGTATTCATAAAATTCTTTAAATTGGATCATGAAACTTTGCATACTAACTGAACTAACTATAAAGCAGGGCTTATGGTTTTTATTTTTTTAAATTACCGTAATTTTTACTGTAAAAATAAATTACCTAAACTATCGGCGTCCTGAACCTTGTTCCCTGCCGCCCGATAACCCCGCTCAGTCTCGCTTCGACTTTCGAACGGAAAAGTTGTGTCGCTTACGGCCAGAATACACATTACGCAACAGGATGACGTAAAATTAAAATGGGAAATAACCTCAATAAAAATAAAAAGCGGCTGGGTTGCCGTAAAGAAACAGGCGTAAATATGATAAACCTAATGAAATAAGTATCAAACGACCTATCTACTTACAATACTCGTATTAGTGATTACAAACATGTAGCATACGACGCGCGGCGAAGTGGGGGCGAAATTAGAATTTTTGCTGAGGTAGTATAAGACGAAATGGTATCGTGGTCACGTAGGTTTTAAGGGGGTGAAGCAGACGCGGGCGAGCGATCGGCGCGCCTGTTCGGCAACTGCTAGCAATATTCCGTTTATCTACTTATGTGGCAATAGCGACGAGTAGGGATGGGCAAGTGAAAAACTGGTAGTAATGGTATTACTGGACGGTTAGATGACGAAAAACACGACAACGTCACATAAATGTTTTGTAGCTTCTTTTGTTGCTTAATGTTTTGTCGATTAATACAACATTTTAAAATATATCGAAATTAATATAAATTCGACACTCCATGATAAATATTAAATATCGACTATATATATCGTATATATCGTTAGAGTTTTTGAAGCAGGGAAGGTGGAAATTTATAACCATCCTCCATACAGTTCTGACCTAAGCCATAACGATTTCTTTGCATTTCCTAAAATTAAGAAAAATCTTCGTGGTCAAAGGTTCCAGTCCGGTGAAAAAGCAGTCGACGCTTTCAAAACAGCCATATTGAACACCTTAACTTTGGAGTGTAATAAATATTTTAGTAACCGTTTTATCAGTATTTTTTATAACGTTAACATTAGGAATTTCTCCTGCATTGTGGAGGCAGTTTACAAACATAAATTTCACAAAGTCTAACATCCAGACCCGAAACAATTCTTTGTAGCCGATACAATTACTTGTCCCGTGCGGAGTTTCAACCCGCGGCCCCCAGAGCAGCCACTCATTGCCAAGCCAGTGCGCCATGGAGCCGTCACTTCGTCAAAGTATATCTGTTACACATACGAGTTCCCTTATATCTAACGTGAGCATACGTCCTACTTTAAGCGGGACGGTCCCGATTTTAATGTTTGTGTCCCGCTCCCCCAAAATACGTAATAATGTCCCGCTTTGACAAACAAAAGCGCTGCGTCATGCAAACTCTGTCACTCGTGCCATTATTATGACACCGCGCGTACCAGGTTTGCCAGCATGTCCTGAATAGTTACGTGATTATTCTGAAAACCTGCACTTTAGAACTTAAAGTTACGCAGTGACAATGTTTAATTAATCTACAATAAATTATCAAATAAGTTACTTCTAATTAGTATTCATTTGCTATTCAGAAAAAATTAAAAAGTCAGCAGCCAAATTTTATATGATTCTAAGTTCTCACTCCCACTTTTGATCATTAAAAGATTCAAACAACTGTATTTTATTTTTTAAAACTATAATAAAGGGCTCCGGATTGAATTTTGGTAACATCTGCACAGGACAGGATTATATTTCCCAAGTGTATGCGCAAGCACAGGTCTACCCTACTCCCTCACTCTTGTAGTCCGATGGAACGGTAATCCGAGACGACGGGAGAGAGATCAGGCGCAGGACCAACTTCCATAACTTCCAAATCAATATTCCGGGCTGCTACTGAGCATTTTGTGACAGAAAATCCCAATAAATCATTCTTGGACCGACTCGGGTTTCGAACTTTTGACCACATGATCAGCAATTGCGTTTACGACCATTAGACCAATGCATGCAAGTATACTTTACTCTACCACTTTACTCATACGTATAACAAATTTTTACTTATCTATTTCTCTATTTTTTAATCTTTTTATTTTCTCTTATTACATGTTTATTACTTGCAACTAGCTCACTGTTTGAGTGAATACTAGGAATAAGGAAGGCACCTAAACCGGTTTGGATGCCTAATTTTTCGCTACCTCTCAATGGCAAACCACGGTTATCAATATTTTTTAATATATTTTTACTTTTATACGACGACACCGGGCGTGATAAAGTTGTACACGAGTGCTCTCTACGACGCGCTGCGGATGACTGACGGGACTGTTTGGTCGGTGGGAATCGCAAAAATAAACCCATAATTCACTCACATATTTATTGGTGAAAACATAGCCTGAGTTTAATTAAAATTTATTTCATTACATTCGAATGAAACTGCTTTTTCACTCAGTGGACGTACCTAAAATTGTAGATTTCGAGAAAACTGCGATCTTTTTCTATCGAGCCAAAATGAGTCAATCGTGTTTTGGCCACCATAATTCACTAAGAAAAATCTTTAACTTTTATATTGAATTAAAAAAAAGTGAATTCGCTTTACCTTAATAAAGTTTTTCCCACGCTTTATCGAACTGTGCTCTTTTGTAAATAGATATTATTTCAATAATATCTGTTTTGCCCACCCTGCCTAACTGGTTTGAATGGAGAGCTGTGACGTCATAGCTGTCCATCAAACTATATATATGGTTATATAATATGGCGCTAGCTCAGTCCTATTATTTGAATTGCGTATTAAGGGTCGATCCTCATTATAATGCCGTTCACAGTTCGTTCTCGGTCCGGTCTGATAAAATATTATCAATAAAAAATATGTGTGTGCATTCATACTAACCGGTAACGGTCAAGTTTCGGTCGAATCCCATTCCATTATAATTAAATCAGACCGAGATCGGACCAAGAACGAACTTTGAACGGCAAATGAGGATCAATAATGCCGTTCACAGTTCTTTCTCGGTCTTATGCCGATCTCGGTCTGATAAAATATTATCTACTAAAAAATATGTGTGTGCATTCATACTATCCGGTAACGGTCAATTTTCGGTCGAATTCCATTCCATTATAATAAATCAGACCGAGATCGGACCGAGAACGAACTGTGAACGGCAAATGAGGATCGGCCCTTACTATCGTACAACACATTTAATTTTATAATCGAACTATAATTGGTTATGACTTATGATATATTGGAATTTCTGACATCCAAAATTTTCCTTAATGTGTATGTGTATGTAATGTGTCTACACTAATAGCATTCTAAACATTGGAATTTAAAAATAAGTAATTGAACGCGATAAAATCTTTTCTTTATTCCTTTTGTTTTATGTCCATATGGGAATATAAATAAATGTACTATTAATTCGCTTTTCGCTCTACGCTAGTTTTGGGAACTAACGATCCTAATGTACATACATCAAATCTGTTGTGTTGTTGATTAAATTTTGTGAAGTTAGATAAAGTTTGACCAGGCTAAGTCCCAATCGTTATGTTGTAAGATAGTCGATTTGTAAATGAGTATAGTTTATACAATGTGTGGTTGATGGAATTGTTAATATTTACTAGGTGTATACGGCGAAATTATAATTCATTTCAAATGAAATCATCATTCTTCAAATTCCTTGCAGCCCAGATAATCTGTTAATTTAAATCTTTAGCACTATTCAAAAATATGTTATAAGCTCAATTAAATTAAAAAAAACATACTTATGTACTTTTCTAATAAACTACGAATACTTCTCAGTTGTGAATACACACTTTGTTTTTGGTGCTTTCATTTTATACCTGTCATAGGCTAGTTGTTTTAGAAAGTGACCTGACTTGATCTAAAATATTCAAATTTCCTTTTGTTGTTGTTTTGTAAATTTTATACAGATATCTAAATATACATGCATATGGAAGTAAACATTGTGTTATTATTTGCTGCTGATACTAGTTTACCCTCTTAAATAAGTAAAGAAATAAAAATATACAAAATACAATAAAATATTTTTTTAATAAAAATATACTAAATACAATAAAATATTTTTTTTGTAATAAAATGGGGTCAGACAAACTAAAATCCACTTGACTGTAAATAATCTAGTGCATCCTATGTACTCGTACCACCTACAACCAACTTCACCCGATGAAGGTCACAAATGCGTTGTCACCTCTGACGCGTTAAAGCTTACAACCAGTAATTATTATACTGGTTGGCACACTTTTCAAACCGGAACGTGTGTACAAATATGTTTAGTAGGTAACAGTTTCTTAGAGGATGTTTAGGGTAGGGAAAACTATCGCGCTGCCTCAATGTTTTGTCGGACTTGAAATGTCCTCGATATATTTCACTTTATTAGACTCGAGGCTTCATCATAATGTTTTCTTTCACCATCGGGCTAATGGTAAATCAGGACCAAACATTAATATTAACATTTCAATAATTTCGACGAGGATTAAAATTGGTGTGCTCGCTTATAATGAAATTTAAGGCGAACCCCCTGACTTACTTTTGAAGAGTTTCTTTTCCCATCCCAATCAAGCGCAAGAGTAAAAAAAAATCATCTAAAAATTCGTTTACATGGCTGAAATATAAAATACATAATGTCTGTAGAGAATGGTGTTATTGCAATCTGACGGTGTGCCAAGCTCCGTCCGATTTATTTATAAAGTAGTATCATAAGCCGGAGAGCCTTAACGTAGATTCACAATGTTGTAACAAAAGTCTAAATTATGAAAGGTTAAATGGAGCTTAACAAGCTTTTCAGTCTTCATTCAGTGGCTACGTAAACAAGAATCGGAAACACGGTCATCATCCAGTTTGTTTATGTAGCTAGATATTGATTCAATATTTTTAGAATAGAACTAGTCGTATCATTTCGTGTATTTGGAGCGCTTCAATTGGCCGTCTGAGATCTAAGGATCAGTTTTATGTACGAGTTTATGTCGGTCTTATTGGCGTTAATAAAATAACGTTCAACATAAAAGCGACCGCCGCTGCGGCGTGTGAAATCGTACTCGTAATTTCACTCTTTATGCTTTTACTGTCAACTACATTACGGTTGGTACACTGCTCCAAACCCTCCTAATGTAGACAAAGCAAACAGAATATTGCTGTGTATGAAAGTGAGCTATGGTATCAAGATGACAGGAGTAATGTATTGGTAGCTGTAATAATTGCGGGATGAGCGGAGGGCGAGCGGCGAAGTCGGTACACGCATGCGCGTTGTCTGTGCGAACTGTGAACCTCATAAGATCCATTCAGTGGCGCGGCGGATTTCCTGGTCGATTCCAGACTCTATGAGGAACGCTCCCAAATTCTTGATACACAAAACTGAATGGACCGTAAATTTTCTGTATAAAAACGATTCTGGGAACGCTTGTGAACGATTCCATGTGTAATAGTTATAATTAACAAGTTCAAGAAGATTATGCTTATATAGTGCTCGTGATTTAAATGGTCAACTTACAAAGAACGTATCGAGCCAATTATTGAATTTGAAAATAAATTTATATAGGTGTTTTATGACAATCTGTGACAGGACCATTCCTGTATATGAGCCTTTGGAGTTTAGTGAAAACACAGTGGGTAGGTATCTGCATGAAGTTTGATATAATTTTATGGTCTTTTGTTTATGGAATAAGGGTGACAAACGAGCACACAGTCCACCTGATGGTAAGTGGATGCTGTGGCCCATAGACATCTACATTTATCTTCAATTAAGATCAAAATGCAGATGCGTTGGCAACCCTGAGGATGAGATGAAATGCCTCGTTTCCAGTATAAAGGGTCTCCGGTTCTTTACACTCACGATACGAAACACAGCATCATTAAGATGTATTTGACGCTGGTATTCTGTGAGAGCGTGGTCCTACCCTGCTCGAGCCGACCCATTCGTGCTGCAACCACAATATAACTGCAGCATGGCACTACCACGTAAAAATATATAATTATAAATAACGTTTTGTAATGTAAGTAAAATTAGCGTCGAATGTATATTTGTGTTTGGACCTTTATATGTGAAGAAATTAAATTTAACTTATCAAAATTTCTTTTCTATTGAGCGCAACTTCCTTAACTGAGAAAGAGATTCCGTAAAAATTGCTTACTCAAGAATTAATTATTTATACAATCAGCTATAATATTATTTAGAATCAAAATATCTTTATGTAAAGTATTATTTATTTGATGCAGTATTGTACGACAAAGCTTTTTCTCCAGTTAATATCGTAAAAATTTGAAAGTCCTCGTCGCTCAATAACATATGCACAATGATGTCCTAAGCGTCTTACTTAAAAGACATTATCTCCGGTGTCTCCAGGGTACGCATGTGCGTACTTATATTTGTAAACTATCTAAAGATGATTATTTATGTAACGTATTAACAAATTTATATAGGCTTCTGTTTTTGTAGCTTATATTTTTCAAATAATATAGGAATTATAAAAAAATAATATAAATATTTAATGGATCAAGTACTTGTACATGATGTTATTCGCATCGTTGTTCATTCATCTATTATTCTTTTTTTTAATCCAAAGCGTGTCACAATTTACGCAGATACGATAACATATCTATCTATATCTGATCGCATATCTTTCAATATCGCTCTCTATGAAATTTAATGAACTAACACACACAGCGCAGATAATTCTTATTTTATCATTAAGTAGGTATCTGTAAGCACCGACTTATATCGAAAGATAGTAACAATATTATCTGCTTATACCAATATAACTGCAGACACAAGTCTGGCATAGGATTTTTTCCTGCAGATAAATACAGGTGGTTGCAAAAAATGTGTGGTGGTAAAAGATGCGATTAAATTCGCCTCGGACCATTTTAAGCTTTATATGACGTTCTATACAAACTCTTCGCCTTTTAGTAAGTAAATATATGCTAATGCATCACACGTGCTTCAAAATCCTATTCTGTCGAGCTGTCCAGTAAATCTAGAAGCAATATACGCCAACTCATTGTGGGTAACACTCTGCATAAACAATTGGCTCCAAAAACACGTCTAATAAGTTTAAAGGATTTCAAGTGAATATACCATTTCGTATTTTATCGTATCTGCGTGTTGTGTGATACTTCCAGATAGTTGAGTTTTTATACGCAGATAAAATATTATCGTATCTGTAGTCTGTGACTTACTTAATGCTGGATTGCTGTATATAAGCCTTTTGAGGAATAAGCTAAGTGAGTTATTTCAAGACTGTCTATACCAACTTTGCTGGGCATATAGTGAACTCAACTATTATGTAAAATTCCAATGCAGTCACATGCGTCCGTCTAATCTCGAGCGGTCGCATAGGACCGCACTCACCCACAGCACTTTAAACATTTAAAACTTATATTTATTATTTTCTATAAAGAAGTTTGGCATCATAGAATCTATACAAAATTCTCTATTCTATAGTTTCAACAAAAGTCAGTTATTCAATGGATTAATCATTACAAAAATACTTTATTGTATTTTGATAACTACATACTGAGCGGATGTCGGTAGCGTGAAAATTACTATTATTCTTTTATTCATGGTAGAGCCATGCTGCAGTTATATTAGTAGTATAGTCGTAGCACGAATGGGTCGGCTCGACCGGGGAAGGACCATGCTCTCACAGAATACCAGCGTGAAATAGTAGCTTAATGCTGCTGTATTTCGTTTGGTGAGTGTAGAGAACCGGAGACCCTTTTTACTGGAAACGAGGCATTCCATCTTAGTCCTCACAGGTGACAACGCATCTGCATTTTGATTCGTAATCGAGGATAGATGTAGATGTCTATGGGCCACAGCAACCACTTACCATCAGGTGGACTTTGTGCTCGTTTGTCACCCTATCCTATAAAAAAAAATTCAATATATTACTCGAAATTATTTAAGTAAAAAGATAAATTATATTCACACAAAAACTATCATAACAATTTTATAATATAAAAAACTGTTCTTAACTTATAACTTCTTAAGTCTTGGATTAGGAGCGACTAAACCTAGTCCAATTTAAAACTCAGAAGACACAAGTTTCTGCTAAAAAGAACCTCTTTGTCGTATCTCTTTTAAGGCACTCCCCTTGGTGCCTCAGCCAGTATCGGGATCCTCGGCGTCGACATATCGAGTGACATGCAGTTTCGTGGTCAGTTAGAAGAGAAGGCCAAATTGGCCTCTAAAAAGCTTGGCGTGCTCAGCAGAGCGGGACAGTATTTCATGCCGGCACACCGCTTGCAACTTTACAAGGTGCGCGTTCAGCCGCACATGGAATACTGTTCCCATCTCTGGGCTGCGGCTCCCCAGTGGCAACTCCTTCCACTTGACCGCATCCAGCGCAGAGCGGCTTGAATCGTCAACGACCGAGTGCTTTTCGATCGGCTCGATTCACTGGCCGTTGCATCGCTTTGCGTATTTTATCACATCTATCACGGGGAGTGCTCTGAGCAATTGTTCGGATTAATTCCAGCCGCCAAATTTCATCAACGCACTACGCGGCAAACCTCCCGATACCATCCACACCATCTGGATGCTTGGTGGTCCACCACTGTATGTTTCACCAGAAGTTTTCTTTCGCGTACGACCTCTCTGTGGAATAGTTTACCACTGGCGATTTTTCCGGACCGATAAGACCTAGGGATCTTCAAGAAAAGAGCTTACTCCTTTCTAAGGGCCGGCAACGCACCTGTAATTCCTCTGGTGTTGCGGATGTTCTTGGGCGGCGGTAGTCACTTAACATCAGGTGAACCGTATGCTCGTTTGCCCCCTCTTCTATAAAAAAAAAACTTAAAAAAATTAACGCAACAAAGTACAACAACGAACACTAGACTAACTGAATTTTTATTCAACTAGAAGATTTAATAGAAAATTTCGTATTGATTCTATAATGCCAAAATTCTTTATAGAAAGTAGTCCTAAAATATAAGTTTTTATGAGTTATAGTGCTGTGGGTGGGTGCGGTCTCATGAGACCGCTAGGGATTTGATGGTATATGGCCGCAGTCTCATGAGACCGCTAGGGGATTGAGCGGTTAGGTATATTTAGACGACGATATTACTGATTTTAAATATGGAATAATTTGAGGGTCTATTTAAAAAGAGAGTCAAAGAAGGAATCGAGGGAAATAGAGTGTTTAACTCTTAAAAGTCCGAGGTCTCCATTTGGACATGTAGACCGCGCCAAAGAGTATAGTAATATTTAGAGGGACGCCTTAGAACCAAAGAGTATATGATCACTAAGTTTACTCGAAACCATAGATAAGAGTGCTCAGGACGATTCTTAATTAAATTCTTAGAGAATTATATTCTTATAAATAACATTTAAAAATAATTATATTAAAAGAATTATATTATTATATAGTTCACATATAAACTTAAAAACTTGGTAATAATAAGTTGCTGAAAAACACGCTGTACTTAAAAAATTATATGCGTATTTTCATATTCAGTAGAATCTCTATAACTCAAACCTCGTTAAGTCGAAATCCTCAGTAAGTCGAAAAAAATTGCCATTCCCTTCCGCTGAACCCCTAAATACGCGGTATCTCGAATTATTAGACTTTGTAACTCGAACAAAATGTTATTTTCCTACGAAATATTGATAATATATATTTATACTCTATAACTCGAATTTCAAAAAGGAGATCTCTATTATCTAGATGTTAGTGCTGTTAGTCTATGCGACTCTTACAGCTTCATCTTGTCTCAGGGCTCCGTAAGTCGTAGTTAGTAAACAATAATGACGTCTTATTTGGTATTCCCCGAAATAATAGCAATAAAATCCGGGTTCTTAATCGTAAAGTAGCTGCCGCGTCACCTGCCGAGCGTCGGCCGAGCTCGGCAGGTGACGCGGCAGCTATGCGTATCTCGAAATTTTCAACCCGGTAGTCAAACATGAAACGTCCTATAACTCAAAAAGTATGGACATTAGAAAATAAAATTTCAAACAAAAGTTTTGGAAAATAAACTGATATTTCAAAATAAATTTATGCATTTTATTGATTAATCTAATATTTCAAGAGTTATTGGCCGCGATAGAAAAACCTGTTAATTAAATGGTCCATAAATCGCAAACGGCAATTTTTACAAAAAAGTTTACTGGAAACAATAGATGCGAAATTTTATTTTCTACTATAATGGTTTGTATAACTTTTGCCATAAAGTGCATAGTTTCCAAGATATCGACTGAAAACCTTTTTTCAAGATTGCGCTTGAAGCGCCCCTGGATCTGTCGGCATTTTGTGATTTTATGCCGAATAAGTGATCCTAAACCTCATAAATTCTATTTTTACTGTACTATTTCATTAAACATTTTATTTGTCAACAAAGTCTTACAATCGTCGTTTCTCTAGTGCTCACGTGACCTTCATACAAATAATTCGATACTTTAATTGTTAATAATTTTTTATTTTTGGATAAGAACATGGTAATGACTCTAAGTTATAGTTACCTTCATTTAAAAAAATGTCTTTGGCCAAACCTACTATACTCTTTGGCTTGACCATAGGTCTGACTAATAGGTTCATAGACTGACGGCTCACGAGTGGTTAAAGTAATTAGCATTTTTGAATTGTCATTAAGTATTCTCTAAATGTTTCATACTAAGATTTTGTAATAACATGTATTTACGATCAAGTAGGTTTTAAAGTATTATTTGAAAAAAAAAGTATAGTAAATATCTAAATGTAAAGTTACTTTACCGACAAGAAGGTTGTCTTTCTACCCAAACTTCCTAAATATTTATTAATGAATATATTTCATTTGTTCGCTACGATTTAAAATAGGTATATTATGTTCTAGTAAAATTATTACCAGATTTGTTTTATCGAACCTCTAGCAGATTTTTGCCAAAGATGAAAGAGATCTTTATTTCGTTATATACATTGATTGAGACATTTTCTTAGATTTAAGAAAATAACCTGGGTATTAGTTGCATTACAAATGTATTGAAGATTAAGCTATATTATATGTGTTAAAAATTATTATCTATCTGTTAAAATATTATTCTCAGGACAGCTTCACTTAAGTATTGGTTTACTTTACTGATCATAATTTTTCTTTTTTAATCTGGATAGGGATATCTTGTGGCAAAAGGCCTTGAAGTTCATGAAGCATGTAAATATGTTAAACGGAGCGATGTCAGACGAGTCCTCCGACTCCATCGCATGGTTCACTAGCGTATAAATAGGCAATGTGCACATATAAAGCTAATATTATATATTTGGATATAATAAGCATTGATAATAAGAGACAGGGTATCTCAAGGGTACCTAACCATTACGCATTTATTATATTTAGGTCAGTTTTACGAGTATTCGAATACGATATAACAGGGTTTGATTTCGTGAATATTTCTTTGAAATAATGAGTTAATTTCTACTGACATATTACATATCGTTGTAAAAACTTACGGTTCACTGATATGGGCCTCTGCGTTGAGACGTTACGTTTAGTGCGGATTGTTGACGATCGCAGTACGCGACTTCCCGCACCTTTGACACTGCCGCCTATCGTCAGTCGGGCTACTTTACTTCCGGCGCAAGGAGATGTACTAGTTATACGGTTATACTGTGATTTATTGGTAGCTATTATAACTTTTTGATATTTAACATAGTTGCCTTCTGCCCTTACGATAGCCACGGGAGGTAATGGGATGCCTTCACAGCATAATATTATATAATATTACTACGATACAGTAGCAGTATACATTACAATTATAAAGGATTGCTATGTCTAGACTCTAGAGAAACGAATTGATCATCGTTGTAATTTAATCGGATATTATAATCGACGAATAGGTTATATACGATATATACGTTTGTTAGCCAATAGCAAAAAAAGTAAAATTACGTTTTATCTATATGTTTGATCTTCTTTTTTAGCACTGCCACCCATTGTGAGCATTGGCTTGGTTAAGTATAATGTACCCTTACATAGATACTCTGTGTGTGTAGTTCAGTGACATACATATGTAGTTATACTAGTCTTTACATAGAGCTGGACTATATCTAGTTTCTAGAAAAAAAATTATGTTTTATCAAATCTCTAAGCTAATACTAATTGGTTAAGAGCAAAATAGTAGTTGAAATTCCATCTGATGGTGGTTCAGTCTATGGTCACATGCAACCTCCAAAATTCAATCTAAAAGATGCTCCCCGCATCTTTAAATAATTGTCACGCGACAAAGGGTTCACGCACCCTTCGCGCGTCGTTTACGCGTACTCATTCACATTCACGGCACCGTGCCAGTTCGTTTCGGACTACAAAGGCGTACATATTATGTATTATAGTCATACACCATCTTCTTTTTTTTCTCAACGCTTTCTAATAAATTTCTTGTTTTAGACGTCTAAATAGAGATATGTTGCCACAACAATTTTTTTTAATAGGACAGGGTAACAAACTAGCACACAGTCCTCCTGATGGTAAGTGGTTGCTGCGGCCCGTAGATCTATCCTCGATTACAAATCAAAATGCAGGTGCGTTGTCACACCTGAGGACTAAGATGGAATGCCTCATTTCCAGTAAAAAGAGTCTCCGGTTTTGTACTCTCACCATACGAAACACAGCAGAATTAAGCTAATATTACACGCTGGTATTGTGTGAGAGCGTGGTCCTTCCCCGGTTGAGCCGACCCATTCGTGCTACAACTCTACTACTAATATAAGTGCAGCATGGCTCTACCACGTATAAAATATATAATTAATAAATAAATTTATTGCAGCAGTAGCTTCTACGACAGTTTCGCGGCGGCTTTCACGAACGATTGTGAGCATCCCGTGAATGTGGAGGACGCGCCTTGTGTCGTGAAGTTTTGGCGTGAATTCGCGCGTGAATTCACGGCGATAATGTGGAGCCGCCATAAAAGAAATAGTATGGCTTCATTATTGACATACTCGTATATCTCTAAAAATCAGATGCTGACCGTTAGTCTCGCTACAACTCAATAACGGCTCGAACAATTGTGATGAAATTTCTTGTGTTTGTTTAAATGAGTCCCTAGACGATTTAAATTCATTTCATTTTTCATTTAGATTTGGACCTGGTAGGTGGCAATATTGTCGAGATACAGAAATCACCCGTGCTAAGCCAGGGCGGATCACTAGTCAGAAAGAATGTAATCTATGTAAATATATAGAAAAAGTAGTATTTTTTAACTTCCCGCTAAGAAAATTTAGAATTTTCGAAAACAGGGAGGTTATTGGTTTCACCCTGATTTTCGAAATCGAATTTTCATCAGATCTCGCCGTTTTGAGATCCCAGGAAGCTATTCTGACTTATTTTCACGTGGACGTCCATACGGATGTATGTGTGTATGTGTGTGTGTGTGTGTGTGTGTGTGTGTGTGTGTGTGTGTGTGTGTGTGTGTGTGTGTGTATGTGTGTGTGCATGCAAGCGTGCGTGCGTGCGTGCATGCGGGCGTGCGTACGTGCGTGCGTGCGTGCGTACGTGCGTGCGTGCGTGCGTGCGTGCTTGCGTACTTGCGTGCGCGCGTGCGTGTGTGCGTGCGTACGTGCGTGCGTGCGTGCGCGCGCGCGTGTGTGTGTGTGTGTGTGGTGTGTGTAAGTATGTAAACCTTTCATAACTTTTGAATGTCTTAATCGATTGACATGCGGTTTGCGGCGTTTTAAAGATCTCAATTTGTAATAGATTAGGTGATAATATGAACTAATTCGGATGAATAGATTTTGAGTAATTTCAAAAATAAAAATTTTGAAAAGCTGTTCTTTGGAATACCTTTTAAACGGCTTTACCGATCGATTACAAAAACTAATCAGCTCTTAACCTCAAAAAATGACGTCGAATGCCTTTTGGAAAATAAAAATCGGTTCATTCGTTCGTGAGATATTGAAGGAGAAAAAATTTGAAAAAAAAAACGTTTTTTTTTAACATTACTTCGAGATTTCGCAACATAATTTGGTGAACTTTGGAGTGCTTTGCATTTGAAATTAGCGGGAAGTTTCAGGGATGGCCTGCAGGGTTAACCAATTTTTTTTTTGGTTATATGTTGAATGTTGGCTTGACAGTATCCTTCTTGTGAAGAATCGTAATCTTTTGTATACTTGAGATAGGCTGGCGAATAACACGTACATGCATAACGAGCGGGGACAAAAATCAGATTTTTGGGCGTATAACTACGTCAAGTATTGGGGTGAAACAAAGGGTATATTTTCAAGAAGTAGGCTTAAGCCGGCGGTGGGATTCGAGTACCTTTTAAAATGTTGATAAACATTTTGAGTGATGCCAGCGAGCTCTTGAGATTCCTTTTCGCTGTCACGCCTTAAGTTTGAATGCGGCGTTAACCTGTATAGTCATGATCTATACGTAAAATTGAAAATTACTTGCTATCTTATACCGTCTTGTTTAAATTAAACTGTACCTAGGTGAGCGCGCTTTGCTTGACTTTGGAAAAAAATAAATTTTTCTCAGGGATGACATGACACTTAAATATATAAACTTTGAAGGTGCAACATTATCTTAATATAAAATTTCAAACAAATCTTTATAGAGGAGCCAATCACATATTATAAACACATTATATTATCCAAGAATTACTGTTTAAAAGTATTAGGTTTAAAAGGTCTAAAATGGGCCTTTTTCCTTTTGGACATTCCTTGCTCGACATAGAATTTTGTCGAATTTACCATAAGACATTTTTCAAAGTATTCACCAAAGTTTACCGCGCTCGGTAGATAGTTTGTTGAGCGTAGAACTGAGACTTACGCTAGGATTGGTGTTCAGCAATGCTTGAATAGATTTTCTATCGTCAGTCAAATAAAAACATTTATAATTAGGTACTTACATAATTCATCACCATCATGATTACAGCCTATCAAAGTTCACAGCTGAACATATGCTTGAACTACAATTTAAATACCTAACTCCGGCAATAGATGTTGGCGAAGCCTCAGCCAACGCGAGCGTAGGCAAATTGATACAAGGCGAGTGTTACAGTCTATACGTTGTTCAAGTTCAAAAAAGAATGCTAAGGCCAATATTCAAGAGTTTTTGTTGAGCTATCCTAGCTATCCTACATGTTGGCCCTTTAGTAGTCATTGAGAAATGGAACGATACGAACGACGTAGAAGTTATTATAGCTTCTGCTATTTATTTAATGAGTGCATACAATTATCATGTTAGTATACTCCGTAGTAAAGTTATTAAAAAGAAGAGGCAGAAAAGTAGGTGGTGGATGCTGAGTATTATAATTAAAATTAAAACTATCTCACCGGGACGGACGCCAAGGTATAACCTATAACTGACAACTGACATGGCCGACTAACATGTAGACGCAAGTGACGCGACTTGCCGAGTGCAGGCGAGCGTCTTTGAATTGTGCGGAAAAACCGACACTGTTCCGAAGTGGACCAGTCGTAGCGAGCGATCTGTAGTGACGGCAAGGCACGCCAAACGAACCGTATACACGTTGGCGCTCGCCTGCACTCGGTCAGCTAGGCGAGCGTCGACGAGCAATGGCGAGGCTAGACAAATGGGGTGTCTATACTCTATACGTTGGTGCTCGCCTTTGCTCGGCCAACATGTATAGACTTTACAGTTATGAAACGCCTTTATCGTATTTACGCGACCAGCGTATATGCTAGGGTTCATAACGAAAATGAAAATAAAACAATTTTGGAAATTATAATACTCACTGTCGTTTATTAACATTCTGTACATACTTATAAGTTATCTCTAACGTTTATTGAACAAGATAATTTTTATTATTATAGAAAAAAAACATATTTACAAGTGTTAACCTGAAAAAAATTTTTGTGATACTTTCTTTTTATAGATGTTTTCAGTTTTCGATTGTTAAGTTTAATTATGTAGTTACGTATCTGAATCAATAATTTAATTAAAAAAAAAATAAGGTAAACACAAGCATAGCCGTCATTTGAATTCAATTTTACTTTTTAACACATATAAATATAACAGTAATTCACCAATATAGATATTATATTTCTTGAAAACGAAACTTAAATAAATAAGTATACTCTAAAACACGCTCGCGCCAACCGCATGTATTGTGTATTTGTGTACCAGACTTAGTGGAGTGCGCACCCCGCGTGTCCGCCCCTGTTGCTCTGCACACAGTACATTCGTTTTCCAACTGTAAAGTGTTTAAACTGTGCATGTATATAGACTGTCTCATAGGAGGTATATTTGCCAACTTGCTACACTGGTGCAAGCGGGTTGGCACTTGGCACAGGAGCTTTCTTATTATTTTCAATTGTTATCAGAAAGATGCTACTGCCCATGTCTTGTCTTAGTTTCCGTCTGTCGCTTCATAAGACACCTACGGGATGACAACATTACTAAAATATTTAAAGAAAATAAGTAGCTAAACAGCAATTCATCGTAAAAAGATTTATACAAAAAATACCTTTTCTTTATATAAAAAAAATGTATTCCCGGTCTAAACTGGTAAGACTTTGGCAATTTGCCAAAAAATTAATCATAGCTTCCTCAATGTTAGCTTTATGCGCGCTTTAGAATTTTAGCGTCAATATATAGTTCTTTGATATTTATTTTGCAAGTGCTAAGATATAGTGTATAGAAGAATTAAAGCCCCCACTACAGAAGGTGAAATTATTTTGTTCTTTTTAATTTTTCGCAGTCGACTCTTAATTTTTATTAAAAGAGTAAGTTTTGGCTCTCAAATGTAGCAACATTACAAGCTCAAGCTGCCAACTAAAATTATCCTTGAAATATATAGTTACAACAACGTAACTATTCAATATTCATATAACTTCATCCCTTATTTTTCAACCTAAATGTGCAAATGTTTTTGTTCAAATTTAAATGAGATTACCGCTGAAGTATAAAGCTACACGAACAGCTACGGAATACGTAGAATCAGTTAACGCATAAAGAAAATATCGTGTAACACATGAAAGTCATTCTTTTTTAAGTCGGCTAAAAGAAACAGATACGTTCCCCAGCTGGGACCTCCAGTCATTCTTTCATTCCTAAGTTGGTTTTAGGATAAAGAAGAGTACGCTGCGATTCCCCAATAAGTGTTGGCAGACTTTACATAATCTCGTTAATTTCTTAGACAAGCATGTTTCTTTCTTCACCGTATAGCATGAGTTATCACATGTTCAATCGAACGCGGCTTGTTCGCGAATGATGAAGTATTAAGATGGCGTATCTACCACGCTTATCTCTAATTTACTACAGCTCTCTTAACTATTTAAGCAAACAAAACTGCAAATAAAGATTAACGAAGACGAAGGCTAATTTGATTAATTACCTTCGATTATCAGGTGTAGAATCAAAGCTAATTACATACTCCCCGAAGTATCACTCGATTAAAAAGGCGTATAAGTATCGATGATTCATTGAAGACGATTTGAATTGAAGAGAAAACCACTAACAGAAACTAACATTTACTAATAACTTGCTAATTAATGTCTTATAAAGATTATTTTACTTTATACTGCAAGGTGTTAAGTAAAAATGGATCAGTAAGCTGCAGTGACTGCAGTGAACAGCTGGAGGGACTTATAGAAAAGAAAGGTTTTAGATGGATGTAAGTGGTTACATTTAATATATTAAATTAAATAGGGGGTCTATTTTCAGCAGTGGACTTATGAAGGGATATGATAATATTGATTATGATGAGGTAATTAGCAACTTCATAGATAACAGTCAGCGATGTATGTATGATACGTTGGCATCAAAGTAAAGAGGTGCTATTTTTACTTTTATGTATTACCTTACCGAAGACATTTATGAAGCTTTTGTTTAACATATTTCAAGGTGATATATATGTTTACAAGTATAGAACACAGAATTAATTTCAAACGCCGTCCTAATTGTAAACGTGCGGTGTTTACGCGACGATGATTTGTTGCTGATCGGTAGAGCGGCATCGTTGTAAATGAATTGGATTGTAATATGCAAAAATGTTTAAAGATTTTAAGGCAATCTTTGAAGGAGGTCTATTCTCAGCCGTGGGCTTTTAATGGGTACTCTTATTGATAATGATAATGACGTAGAAATACGTAGAGTATTTGATTTATTCAACCAATTTCTCAACAATCTATCACAGAGTTTTCTGAAAATTTTGGCGATCTGGCTAAGGTCCTGGTTCAGATGAAGTGCAGCGTCTTAAATACAAGAGGTCTGGTATTGTGATCGCCAATTGGTCAGTATAGAATTTAAATTAAAGCATATTTTCTCAGTTCGGCAGAGTAGATATCGTCGTAGACTGACGGGGCTTACAGGTGATTGAATAAAATTTTAAATCAAATTTAAAAGCCATATGGCAGCGAAATGAGAGTAGGTGTATATTACACATAAGTAGCACGTGTCGTAAGCGGATGTTTTAAAATTGCTGTAGGCTCCGAAAGAGGATAGCTACGTATAACAGTATGAACATTGTGTATTTATTAATGCCTATTGCCCTGGTAAGCACGCTAAGTAAGCCATTATCAGGCTAAGTCCTTTCTTCTTCATGTATGGAGAGACATTTGCGGACTACTAGGCGGGTGAGAATAAAAATAAATCTTTAATCCTACTTCTTTCCTTTAATGTTTACTTCTAGGTGTGGTGCCATAAGATTAAGAGATTGCGACTTTTGGGTTTTGATGTACCTATCGATCTACGTAATCGGCTGTAAAGGGTATTATCGCAAAGGTTCTTACATATTCAAAAATAGAATAGATAACCGCAAGAGGACGCTTAGGTATGGGTTGTCGTTATTTTATTTATTCTGTAGGTACCTAGCTTTGATGACAGGTATATAATCAAAGGTACCTAGTATAATCAGAAACAATCTGATTTGACGTTTTTTGTATTATATTTGAACGCCAACGAGTTCATAAATGAAAAACAAAAGAAATATAAAGTAGAAATGTGGTGCAAAAAGTCAAGTTCTCAGTTGAATTAAATTAGCTTTGGCGAAAGCGTGAAATTTGGAACTGTTTCGTTTATAGAAGTCGGCGTAAAGAGAGGTGCGAGAAAATTATTTTAATTTCTAGTTTTTAAAATGTTGTCCCAGGATCTTCCAGTGAAGTGGGAAATATTACTGTCTATATAATGTGTAGTATATTGTCATAATAATATTTTAATTTCAAATGCAAAATTAAAACTGCGATGACATATGACAGTTGTCGAAAGAAAGTAGGTATTTAAGTTAATAAACGGAAAATTGTTATGTAGGAAAAAATAATCTTCTTCATCACCCTTCTAATGAACTGATAGATATAGGTATTTTAGAAAATGTGTTCATAATGTACTTTAAATTTAAACATTCAGCCTTGAAGGATTTGACCTGCATGCAGGCGGCTGAGCTCACGGACGGTAACCTACCGTTCCCATCAGTGCGACGCTGATCTCTCCAAGTTCGGCGTTAATGAATGATGTGCAGTCATGATTAACGCCAATTTAAAAAAAGGTAAGAAATTACAAAGGTCCCTTGCTTTGATCTTTTACACACATTTTGAACAATGATGAAAAGAAATCTTTATATCTTGCCTAATTCAGGAAAATTTAAAACATCGGTTCTCCTGCGTATTTCTAATGTTTACTAATTTTTACTAATTACTGCATTACAACTAATTAAGGATACTAAAGAAACCTGGACGACCGAGCTTTGCTCGGTATTTTTTTTGGAAATCGTGTGTTTTGGAAATTATATTTAGATACAAATTACATACTGATGAAACATGAATAATATTTTTTGATCTTATCGACATAATAAGAAAAAATTGAACTGGTCATTTGAGTAAAAAATCATGAGTGCAATTAGTTTAATTTAAATTTTCGTGTTTTTAAAAAATACTAAAAAAGGGCTCGAAATAATAGATTTTGTCACAAAAGAAGGAAACTTGAAAAAAAAGTAAAAAAAGTCGGACCGAAGACGGGACTCGAACCAGAGCATTACGATTCGAGGACCGCCCGACATCCCATTTGAGCTATTATAATCATTAACACACTGCCATATATATATAGACAATGAAAAAATGTTTCATTTAGTATGATGTGATCTTAGACCATTGAATGGTCTAAGGAGGTTGCCGTTGTTGAAAAGAACAACTTGACCCGCGTCGTGGCTTGGTCGCTATTTCCTGCAATTTTAAATACAAATACTATTCCAAACATCTGAAAATGTTTCTTAGACCTAATTCGCGGAGGTGGTATGATGGTTTGCTAGGTTTTTTTAACATAATGTAATTAATTTTCTATGGGGTTTTGGTCTGGGTTGTTCACAGGTCAATTCAGCATAACCAATGATCATTTAGTAAGGAACGCTTTCACTAACAGCTGTTTCGGGTCGTTGTCATGTTAAAATGTCCAAATATTAGACAGACATTTCTCGGCCTAGTAGTAGTAGTAGGCTTACAAAATTTATTTGTATTGATACTGATCATGATCTGATACATTGTGTCGCGGAAAACAGCCCCTTTTATATTATCGCCTCCGTTCTAACTTGTTTCCTGGCATACAATGAGTTCATTTCCGTTTTTTGCTTTTGTGGGACGTCGTAGGTATTGCCTGCCGTTACAGAAATTACGTTGACCTTGGTTTTATCGGAAAACAGATAGTGTTTCCATTGAGCATAGGTCCAGGGATGATACTGTCAGGCAAACGCCATCCGTGCAAATTTGTACTTTCCTTTCGGTTGAGGTATTTTATGAGCTATTCTTCCAAACAACTTTGCTTTCACCAGCCTTCGAGAAATGATAATTTTAATGTACTCAAGATGGTCATGCCCGATGCGGACACTAACAGTAATATGGCAAGACATTTTTTTTATTTAAAAAAATGTTACCTGCACTAGGATTTTCTCCTGTATCGTGGAGGCAGTTTACAAACATAAATTGCACAAGGACAAGCATCCAGACCCGAAAGAATTATTTGTAGGTTATACAAATACTTGTTCCGTGCGGGATTCGAGCCCGTGACCGCAAGCGCAGCTCCTCATTGCTAAGCCACTGCGCCACGAAGCCGTCAACACATTGCTCGTGTAATTTGATCATGCTGCATGACGGTCCCTCATGTAATGTCATCAATCATTTTATCGTGTTTCAGGAAAGCTTGCAAAACAGTAGAGAGGTCAGTGAGCTTTTATGGATTTCTTGTGTATCGTAAATTTTAAGTAACATAGTTTATATTTGATGAAATATTTCTCTTGCTTTTACCCATTTATGTCTTTTTTTTTTCTGCTTGCGTTAACGTAAAACAACAAGCAGGGTTAAACAGGGTTAAGATTTATTATTTATATTTTTTGAAAAATGATATACATACAACGGCTGTTGGATCGATTTTGATAAAAAAATTCGTGTGTGTGTGAGTGAGTGGGTTCATCATTGGCTTAGATTCACAATAATTGGTAGCGATCGATGGAGCTGTTGTCCAGATACAGGAATCACCCGTGCGAAGCCGGGCGGATCACTAGTAAATAATAAAACGATGATAAGGTGCTGTAGTTTTGATATTACGAGTGTGTTTGATAGCACATGTCACGCGAGCTTCCTATTTTCGTAAAATGGGACGTAATCTTATCGTGAACATTAACACCTGTTTACTGACTACGACTCCCACTCAGTATGAAATGAATGTTACATACTCGTATATGTAATTTATCGTTATTTCCTTACCTCACGATAAACGTCGGCTTAAGTGGACAGTAAAGCTCAAAGTAGATTTTGTCAGCCTTATCTGTACAAGACGTGGAATGTAAACATAGCTCTTATTAATTTAGTAAATTGTTTTGTTTACGACACTTTAAACGAAAGAAGTTATATTTTCATTCCGAAATACTAATTTAAATATTTCTCCAAAGAAATATTTCAAATACTAGCTGTTTACCCGCGTGCCATGGGCTTTAATTTAGAAACATTATTAAATACTGTTAATTGCTAAATTTAATAAAGTTCGATCGCTTTTAGACTCACCTCTGTGTCTGTCTGTTCGCAAATATATATTTTTTTAATTTGGCATATATACAATATGCTACACGAACACGCGAATAAGTTTTTTTTTTCAGTATCGCAATAATATCATATGTCTAGAAACACCTACTATTTTATACCAGGCGCGCCTTCCCATTTATCCTTATGAAAGATAAATTGTCTTGGAATCAAAATTTGCGTTATTTACATTTTATTATTAACATTAATTCATAATTAAAGTTAATTTAGTGTTTAAGAATGATGAGTTTCATGGTCGTCTATTAATTTACGATGTCATGTTTTTTTGCGTTACATGATTTATATCAATGGTCGCAATCTAATACTAATTAAAGTTAAAAGTTACAGCTTATATACGTCCCACTGCTGGGCAAGGAAATACTAATTGTTACCACAAAATAGATTTTTTACGTTCAGACTTGAACATTTCACAAATGAAGTTCTATAATGATTTATTATACGAGTATTTACCCAAACACTACACATGGAATAAATCTAATTTTACAGATTTTATCGCGTTTAATTTTTACTTTTTACGCGTGAGTTTTTAAGGATCTTTCATTCAAAGATGAATGAAAGATCTTTAAAAACTTGCATGAAAGAACATATCGCTAGTGTGAAGCACCGCTCCGTGAAATCTGAAGTAAACAAACATATTCAGTATCCTCCCAACTATTATATCAGATCTGATAGACCACGAACCCTCGCAAAAACAACAGATTCCTACCAAGGGTCATTAGCGAGGCTATCCTAAGCGCCCTAATTTCGATAAAGAAGATGGCTGGGTGATTACCATTTGCTTGGTATCCCATAATTAAGTAAATTAAATCCGAACCCAAGCACACTACTGAAAGACTTCAATAAGGTACTACAAACTGTAAGCTCGTTCTGCGTAGACCGGATCATCCGAACTAAGGATCTCCTAGGTGTGCGTTGCTTGCAGTTATACAGTGGCTGCAAATGACCGCCGGTACGACATACTCCGCCGAACGTTGAGTCCCGTGATTCCGTGAGGCGTCGAGGTCACCGGCCCCTAGGTGATTCTTGGCACTTTATGCGTTTCGTGCATCCTGTGCCTAGTCGCGTGTAAAGTGCCACCGTCGCACTTCCCCCAACCCTTTTGTTGACAAAAGGGGTAGGCAGTGCCCATAGTGAAGATAGTCACTTAAATAATCTCACCATCTTATAGATAGGGCCACTTAGAGTGCAACCGACAAGTTAGGTCACACCTATCATGTCGGGTAAGGACAAGGGGGAACCACCCCCCAAGTCAAGACTACCGCCGGATAAGAAAGGAGTGTTAGAGAGACCTCTAGTAATTAGGGATATGATGAACCCGGAGCGCACCGGAACGGTGCCAGCGTTCTCCCATATTCCTATGCGGAAACCCGTCTCGCCGCGGAAAGAGCCCGCAACGAGCGTCGCACTCACGCCAGCCGTGTCTGAGCACACGGTTAGGCAGGAACCGTCGCCCCAGCAACAGCGGGCCAAGAAAACGGCCAGACGCCACACACCACCTGAGACCGAAGCCTCTCTATTCGAGAAGAGGCAACGGATAGGCTCCCAGCTGTCGTCCGACGAAGCTCCATCCTCATCTGAAGATGAAAGGTTTCAACAGTGGTAGAGCCACGCGGCAGCTTTGCTGTTGCACGTATGGGCTGGCTCAAACCGGGGTGGTACCACGACCTCACAGAATACCGGCGTGAAGTGGAAGCTCTGCTTCCGCGTTTCGTCTGGTGAGTGCAGGTGGCCGGAGGCCCAAATCCCCCCCCCCATCAACATGGTAGCGGAATTAAATAATGATAGACTACCCCAGGAGGGACCAGCACCCCTGGAGAATCCCTCGCTGAGCATCCACGACCATGTTTCTCCACTTCTGAGCGTGGGTGCTCAGGCTGCCCCGCGTATTCTGGGGGGGGGGGCAAAATTCCGCTCAAGACTACAACTGCTCGGGGCAAACGGAGCAACAAAACCAAGGCGACCCCTGCCACGCTGTCCGTGAATTTCTGCAATATCAGGGGACTTCACTCAAACCTAAACGCCGTCCACTACCATCTCGAGACGGCGAGGCCGGCTCTGCTCTTTCTGACCGAGACGCAGGTGTCCTCTCCGGCTGATGTCTCGTATCTCTCCTACCCGGGGTACAAACTGGAACACTCCTTTGTGCCTCGGGCTGGAGTTTGCGTTTACGTCAGAGAGGACATCTCTTCTCGACGCCTCGGCAGACTTGAAGGTTCGGACCTGTCCATCCTTTGGCTACGCGTAGACTGCGACGACCATCCGCGCGTCTACGGGTGCCTCTATAGGTCCCATAGCGGTAATGCCGAAACAGACCGACTCTTCAACCACGTCCAAATGGCTGCAGATTCGTTGCTACAGCAGATCCCCTCCGCAGAGATCGTGATCCTCGGCGACTTTAACGCCCATCACGCCGAATGGCTTGGTTCACGTTTAACCGATCATGCGGGGAGATCTGTTCATGATTTTGCCTTGGCATATGGTCTGACACAACTGGTTATTTCGCCTACGCGGATTCCAGATGTGGATGATCATGCACCTTCCCTGTTGGACCTTCTGCTGACCTCTCACCCGGACGGATATCAGATTTCCGTCGACGCCCATTTAGGCTCCTCGGACCATTGTCTGGTCCGGAGTGTTGTGCCACTCACGCTGAAATCGCGGTTGCATTCTGCAGGCTGCCGCCGTGTTTGGCACTATAGGTCAGCCGATTGGGATGGGATGCGGTCTTTCTTTGCATCCTACCCTTGGGGGCGGGTTTGCTTCTCGCCGGATGATCCCAACGTTGTTGCGGATTCTGTTACTGATGTGGTACTTCAGGGTATGGAACTTTTTATTCCTTTCTCTGTGGTGCCCATTGGAGGCAAATCTCAGCCATGGTTTGGTCGCTCCTGTAAAATAGCATCATGCTATAAGCAGGAGTGCTACAAAGCCTGGGTTGATGCATCAGCGTCCCGGGATGTAAACACCAGCGCTCTAAAAAAGAAGTATAATTCCGCCTCTAGGTCCTTCAAAAGAGTCATTGCCAAGGCAAAGTCAGAGCACATAGGCAGAATTGGCGAGAAACTAGTTCGCCTTCCTTCTGGAACCCGTGCATTCTGGTCTCTCGCCAAGGCTGACCAGGGGAATTTCTGTCAGCCATCACTTCCATCTCTGCACAGGGAGGACGACTCACTGGCCCATACTGCAAAGGAGAAAGCCGATCTTCTAGGCTCTTTCTTTGCGTCTAACTCGACTCTCGATGACGGGGGGAGTACGCCGCCGACCATCCCGCGGTGTGAGTGCTCCATGCCGGAAGTGCAGTTCACACAGCGCTCGGTTCGCAAAACACTCCTCTCCCTGGACATCCACAAGTCGAGTGGGCCGGACGGAATCCCCCCAATTGTGCTGAGGACGTGTGCTCCAGAGTTGGCACCGGTTTTAACGCGTCTTTTCCGGTACTCCTACTCCCTAGGCGTAGTCCCAAAATCATGGAAGACGGCTTTCGTCCACCCGATCCCTAAAAAAGGCGACCGCTCAGACCCGTCCAACTACCGGCCAATCGCCATCACCTCCTTGTTCTCCAAAACAATGGAGTCCATTGTAAACTGCCAGCTCATGAGGTACCTTGAGGATCACCAGCTGATTAGTGACCGCCAATACGGTTTTCGCCGTGGTCGGTCAGCTGGTGATCTTCTGGTCTACCTCACGCACAGATGGGCGGAGGCAGTAGAGTTCAAGGGGGAGGCATTGGCCGTTAGTTTGGACGTTGCGAAGGCCTTCGATCGGGTTTGGCACAAAGCGCTTCTTTCGAAGCTCCCTTCCTATGGGCTTCCCGAGAAATTGTGCGATTGGATCACCAGCTTTCTTGCAGATCGGAGCATCAAGGTCGTTGTAGACGGTGCAAGCTCCGATTGCAAGCCTATTAATGCTGGTGTTCCATAGGGCTGCGTGCTATCGCCAACGCTGTTTCTTCTGCATATCAATGATATGTTGCATACCCGTAACATTCATTGCTATGCGGATGACAGCACTGGTGATGCTCTTTACACCGGCCGAGCCAATATTTCTCGGGAAAACGTCTCCGAGTGCCGGGACAAACTTGTGTCTGAAGTCGAGTCTTTGCTGAACAGAGTCTCGGATTGGGGACGACTAAATCTAGTCCAGTTTAACCCCCAGAAGACACAAGTTTGCGCGTTAACCGCTAAAAAGAACCCCTTTGTCGTATCCCCTCAGTTTTAAGGCACTCCCCTTGTTGCCTCAGCCAGTATTGGAATCCTCGGCGTCGACATATCGAGTGACGTGCAGTTTTGTGGTCACTTGGAAGGGAAGGCCAAATTGGCCTCTAAAAAGCTTGGCGTGCTCAGCAGAGCGGGACAGTATTTCATGCCGGCACACCGCCTTCAACTTTACAAGGCGCAGGTTCGGCCGCACATGGAATACTGTTCCCATCTCTGGGCTGGGGCTCCCCAGTACCAGCTCCTTCCACTTGACCGAATTCAGCGCAGAGCGGCTCGAATCGTCGACGACCGAGTGCTTTCCGATCGGCTCGATTCACTGGCGCTGCGAAGAGATGTTGCATCTCTTTGCGTATTTTATCGCATCTATCACGGGGAGTGCTCAGAGGAATTGTTCGGATTAATCCCAGCCGCCAAATTTCGTGAACGCACTACACGGCAAACGTCCCGATACCATCCACACCATCTGGATGCTTGGCGGTCCACCACTGTACGTTTCACAAGGAGTTTTCTTCCACGTACAACCTCTCTGTGGAATAGTTTACCACCGGCGATTTTTCCGGACCGATACGACCTGGGGACCTTCAAGAAAAGAGGTTACTCCTTTCTAAAGGGCCGGCAACGCACCCGCAATTCTCCTGGTGTTGCGGTTGATCATGGGCGGTGGTAGTCACTTAACATCAGGTGAGCCGCATGCTCGTTTGCCCCCTCTTCTATAAAAAAAAAAAAAACCACCAGGTGGTGACAACGAAGAAGGTGCTTAGATCACCGCCGAAGTCGCCTTCTCCACCACAACCCCCCCCCTCGCTCTATATCACCAGATCGACGTAGCCGAGATTCGGCTCAGTATGAGCAGGGGGGCGAAGAGTCCTACAGCTGGGGGTCAACCACCTACGCAACCCTGGCAGCATCCGCTGGCCGATCATCGCCAGTGGCAACTACAAACCCGTCCGGGCTCGCGCAGGACGATGGTCAACGACCATCTACCAGCTATGCCCATATGGTAGCTGCACCAGCAGTGCCACGACCACAACCGGTGGCAGCGCCTATTGACAAGCCTGCCGACCAGGAAAAAGCAAGATAACCACCAATAGTAGCTGAATGCCTACCGGACTGGACGAGGCATTTTAAGAAGCTCAACAGAATGTTGGGCCACCCTTTAAATGCCCGTCCGTTCGGGAAAGGCGTACGGTTCACGCCGCAAAGCGCTAACGAGTTCCGTACAGTTCAGCGCTATATGGTGGAGCTGAGCAAGGAAACACCAACCCTGTCCTGGTATTGCTATACCCCGGAGGAGGATAAGCCCACTAAGGTGGGCATCCGGGGGCTACCTATGGGCACGGACACCAAGGCAATAGAGGAGGCCATAAGGGCAAAAGGCTTCCCTATCAAGTATGTCAAGGCAATTCCACCACGTAGAGGCAGACCTGGCTGCATCTACTTTGCCCAGTTAGACCACCTGAGCCTGGAGCAGCTCCAGAACTTATATAACATCGACGAACTCCTCTTTATGAGAGGGGTCGTCATCGAGGCCTGGCAAAGGAAGGCTGGACCGGCTCAATGCCACAGATGCCAGGCCTTCGGGCATGCCTCTGCCAACTGCTTCAGGCCAGTGAGATGTGTGCGCTGTGCCGGGGAGCACATAGCAAGCCTTTGCCCTAGGGGTAGGGAAGAGGAACCCAAATGTGCCAACTGTGGCAAAAACCACACGGCAAACGACCGCCGCTGCCCAGTCCTGAGGAGGACTGCACGAAGACAGGGGATAACCTTACCGGGGCTACTCTCGGAGGACCCGAAAAGGATCCCCCAGAGTCGCCCTAAAGCCATTACCATCCAAAATGACGGGTGGGCTACTATCATGGGGAAGGGCAGACAACCAGCCCCCCCCACCCGTACCACATAAGGAAACGGTGGAACCCGAACAGGAAAGGGCAATCACCGGGGCGACTCTGCAACCTCCCGCCAACCCTGCCACAGAACGGCAGCCCTCAAAAAAGAGGAGGCGGGAGAGAAGCAGGAAGAAGTCGCAGCCTCCTCGGGCTGTTACCTCTACCCCGACACCAGGACCAATAGCCCCTCAGGCGCAGGTTATAAAGGAGACCACCAAAAAGGGCGAGGGTAGAGTGCAGGAGAGGGCTCCACCCGAAGAGAGAGCCCGACCCACACACAGAGCGCGCTCTACCCATAAGCAAGAAGTCCAACGCCCGAGACCAGCACCAACGCCTTCAGATAGGAGACCACCGACGGCCGGCCTCGAAATAGCCGATGCAATCCAGCGCCTAGTTGGTATTGCCATCGAGGTCGGCACACAAGTCCTGGCCGACATCAGAGCCGGGACTGATCCAATAACAGCAATTATGAAGGCGCTGGCAAACCTCCTGGCCCGACACTATGGAGGAGAATAACCTGCGCCTTATGTACTGGAACCCGGACGGAATACAGCAGAAGCTGCAGGAACTCCGCACTGTCGCCCAGCAACAGGACATACACATTATACTGCTGGGCGAAACAATATTGAATCCAAAGACGCGCATAAAGCTGCCAAATTTCCATATTTATAGAAGGGACGAGGTCACTTCTCGAGGGGCCGCCTACAGACGCGGTTCTAGTGAGGAGGGACATCGTCCATCAAGAGCTGGAACTACCATCCTACCAGACAATGCGCTCAATTGGCATAAGAATGGAGGCGGCGGGCGAGGAACTAAGGATATATGCAGCATACCGCCCGCCAGGGACTCCATTCTGCTCCTCAGACATCCGGACGGTGATGGAAGGCGATGCACCTGTAATCATCGCCGGGGACCTAAACGCAAAACACCCGGCGTGGGGGTCCAGAGTGATCACCCCACCGGGTCGTGAGCTATATGAAGATGCTGAAAAGAACCAGTACGACGTTTTAGGTCCCGAGGAACCAACACACGTTCCTACCGACCCAAGGAGGCACCCGGATGTATTAGACATCGTGCTCACTAGGAACGTCAACTATCCGATAGTGGTAGAAGTGCTGTACGACCTCCCTTCACAGCACCTCCCGTTACTGATAACCCTTGGCCTAAAGGCAGTGACTACGCCGCCTAGAGCTTTTAAAACCCGTGTCGACTGGAGGCTCTACTGTCAACACCTTCAGCAGAGACCTCCAGCACACCAACCAATAAGCACAGCGGACGACGTAGAGGCCGCTGCGACTAGAATCACCAATAACATCAAGGAAGCCCTCCACGCGGCTTCTACTGTCGTCCCGATTACAGCAAGGCGAGACGATCTGCCGCGTGAGATATGCGTGCAGATCAAGCGCAAAAGAGCGCTGAGAAAGCTCTGGGCGCGTACTCGCTGTCCCAGGATTAAAACACAGCTGAACACCCTAACGGAGGAACTGTCGGTTTCAGTCCAGGCCTTCAGAGGAGAAGCCTGGGATCGGCGCATCCAGAAGGCGGAAGAGAAAGATGTGTCGCTTTATAAACTAAACCGGCAGTTGACCAAATCCAAACCTCCCGTTTGCCCGCTGACTGATAATACGGGCAAACGATGCTACGATGCCAAGGGCAGAGCGGATATCCTAGTCGAGCACTTCGAGGAGCAATTTATGCCGAACACAGCAAGTGCGGAGTTCATGGAGCTTCATGCCCGGAAGGAAAGTCGCGTACAGGAGTTCCTGTCGTCGCCCGCGCCACCTCTTGCAGGAGACTGGTTCATCTCCCCCGCAGAATTGCGGAGGACAATAACCTGCCTGCAACCGAGGAAGGCGCCGGGGCACGACGGGATTACCAACGCTGCACTCCGACAGCTGCCCAATAGAGTCATAGTAGAGCTTGATCGACTCTACAATGGGATATTGCGGACATCCCACTTCCCGGGGGACTGGAAAAAAGGCAAAATCATCGTCTTGCCGAAACCCGGGAAGGACAGGCGTAGAGCTGCCAACTACAGGCTGATCACGCTATTACCACATATAGCTAAACTGTTCGAAAGATTGCTGCTAAGACGTCTCCGTCCGTGCATCCAACTTCGGGCGGAGCAGCACGGATTCAGGAGGGGTCACTCCACAGTTACACAACTGACAAGAGTGCTGCACCTGCTTGCGGCAGAGTACAATCGTGGCCGCATATCGTTGGGCGTCTTTCTCGATATCGAGAAGGCGTTCGACCGGGTGTGGCACGTAGGATTATTATATAAGCTGGAACAACAGACCAGTGTCCCTCCTGCTATAATGCGGTTAATAGCGTCTTTCCTGGAAGAGAGGAAGTTCTACGTCTGCGTAGAGGACGCCGAATCCGCAACAAGATCCATTAAAGCAGGCGTCCCACAGGGCAGCTGTTTGTCTCCAGTCCTGTACGCGGCTTACACCAACGACATACCTACACTGGCAGGCAGGCTTCAAGAGTGGGAGGACGACGTTGAGCTGGCGCTATTTGCGGACGATAGCGCCTATTTCACTTCGTCCAGAAGAGCCCACATAGCCACTGCCAAGATGCAGCGTCTGCTGGACCTGCTGCCACCATGGCTGGATGAGTGGAGGATGGTCGTCAACGTTGGTAAGACGACCGCTCTGCTCACTCGCCGTCTCAGGAATTTTCCACCTCCGCTGACCCTCAACGGCCAGGAGATTGCGTACCAGAAGGCTGTAACCTACCTTGGGTGCAGGATCGACAGGACGCTGCGCATGACCGCGCACGTCGACTTCGTCGTCCGCCGGGCCCGATGTGCGCGAGCGACGCTCTTGCCGGTCCTGGCATCCAAGCTGCCAACTCGAACCAAGCTCCGGATATACAAGATGTATATCCGGACCATCATTACCTACGCTGCACCGGCCTGGTACGCACTTCTGAGCGACCCTCTGAGGCTCCGACTACAGGCCCAGCAGAATCTGACATTAAGAACGATCGTCGGAGCAGGTCGCTACGTCCGGAATGACGTGATAGCGGCCGACTTGAAGGTCGAGAGTATCCACGACTTTGTGGCCCGGTTAGCGCGCGGCATGTTTGACCGTGCCGATAACGGGCCACACGAACACCTCAACGGCTTTGCGCCGTTGCACACCCGGCCACCGGACGGGCGACCTCTTCCAAGAGAACTCCTCTCTATATGTGATTAGAGAGTTGAGTAACAACCCTCAATGACGCTGAAAGGCCAACTTAGACTACCTCTATAGATTACCTCCTTTTCCCGTAGTCGGTGAACTACGGGAAAACTATTCTTATCCGGCTACATTATTAATGTAGCACAACCATGCCAAGATAGGCTAAAAAATGACTGCCCCATAGTAATGGGGTATGAGGATATCCGGGTAATGGGGTACACCCCGAGGCCGATACCTACACGTACCTAGGTGCGTGCAGAAGACAATTAACGATCCTCCGAACTTGTTGGGATTTCTCGCCCGACTGCCGGTGTCCACAGTGCAAATTGAGTGTATGATTGATTGCAGGAAAACAAGAGGAAAGATGTTACACATCAAAAACTAAAAAATTTAATGTTATAAAATCTTTATAATTAAATTTATAAAAATAAAATAAAATATTCTATTCAGAGAAAACAAACAGGAGATGGACAATATCGTCTTCCTGACAAAAGATCAAAATAAATAAATCTGCGGTACCAATCCGCCTGAAAAGCATGGCAACTACTGTTACGACTATTTGACAATTTATGGGGGAGGGCGAGGCTATTCAGTGGAGTTTTGATAGGCTGTAGTAGATGATAATAATAAGTTCTACTCATCTTTCTTACCCGAGGTTTACGGTAGAATTAGAACAACAACGTAATATCGCGGATAATATGAATGAAGAAAAACTGCATAATTGCCTCATTAAATGTAAAAATGTAGCAGGCTACGTACATATACTACACTACTTGGAACAGGCCACAGATACTTTTTGTCCAAAAAATGTTCGCTGAGCTGACCCCAACTAGAGAACTTTTGAGATACCCGTATGCAGGTTTCCTCGCGAAGTTTTCCTTTACCGTCCAGAAAAATTCAAATTGCAATTAAAAAATTAGTAAATTATAAAAAATATAATAATGCAAATTGCAATTAAAATTAGTAAATAAATTAATATATAAATAAATAAGTGTAATAATAATAATGCTTACGTCCAATGAAATATACGTTTGGATCAGTTTGATTACCGCCTTTGAAAAGTGAAATTAAATAAGCCTTTAAGTAAAATCTGCGTTCTTTAATAATTAAAATATTTTTCTGCAAGAACCTGTTCATTTAGATACGGCATAAATAGGCTACGAAACCAGGACTGTCACAAAAATCTTAACACGCGAAAAATATGAAAGCTATCTTAAATTACAAAGTGAATTAATAAGTCTCACTAAAGGTAAAAAGGTCTTCGCGCCTGAGCGCGCGAATACCTATCACTAATCTACGGCCGCAATGCTTAATATGCGTATTAACGGTTTTCACATTTCCACGACTTTTTTAACTACTTAGACATCTATGTTCCCCATGAGGTTATTCTTCACCACTTCACCGGAGACGTGATAAGTCAGCACGTAAAAATTCCTATAACAGATTCATTTGTCTTCGAGGGAATCGTAAAAGTATTGCTACCGTGCCATCAGCAATAAGGCTCTCTTATTTGTTAAAATGGAATTCATAAAAACTAAAACCAAGCTTTTACACGATTGTTGACCATATCTACCTAGTATTTAGACATCCAACGATGCCACGGACTATTTCATCAAATGGAGATAAAAATCTTACAGTGCACTTAATTTTCCATTATTTACATCACATAACTTGATAACAAATGAAGTTGGTGAAATTAAAGCTAAGCAATTAGACACCCAATATATTCCACCAAAGTTTTGTGTACACAGTATCCAGTATAACAGCGTCGTTAGTCATTTTGTCAAACGTATAGATGGCTACCGGTCTAGGTATTTAAAGTTTTGAATCTAAATGAATAAGTATTCAGTAGCATTCCATTATTTAATTTTTTCGGTGTCTTATCAATAGATAATTTAACAATAAGTAAATGGCGCCATTATTAGATGGAATAATGAAAGCCAAAACTGTATTATCTATTAATATCAGCGATAGAAGGTGGTAGGGCGACTGGCTCAAGAGTCAAACCAAGAAAAATTATTTATTACTTATATAAATAAGGCATAAAGTGATTTTGATTCGGTTTAAATTACGTTTCTGTTCAAAACTACGCCACCAGCACCGCTATCGGTCAAAATTATTTGACGATATATGACTATATTGTGAAACAGCAATGTTGTGTTTAGTTATTAATATCGTCAAATGATCTCTTTTCATCTATTTGGCCAAGCTATATCATGACATGATTAACTAACTGTAAATGTTATGAAATGACAACATTTCACGAAACGGTAGACTAATATTATAATACGGTTAGTTTTACGACCTGCCTTTTTAAATTTAAATTATACTAAAATATTCTTTTATTTTATTCTTTTTTTATATCTCTTCAAAAGATAACGAAAATTTTGCAATAATTACAAGCAGACCAGTTTTAATAATCGGTTTAGTAGTTAAAAAGATATTAATTTCCATATTTTTGATAGACGTCACTGTTATATATTTTAATTATTAAAATGAAATAACGAAAAAATTATAAAATAAACTGGGATATTTAAATAATTTTATAAATCTAATTACTTAAACGTATACATAAACGTGTTATTTACATTACTTCATTTATTCGTAACTGAAAGCAAAATAAGCTACTTTTTCCATTTGATGACAGATGACGCTGTTTTGAAAACTAAAACGTAAATCGTCAGCGTATTTTCAAATTATTATACAAAGGTTCAAACCAATTTTAAATGCGAAGTCACGAATTTTCTATAGTTTTATTATTAGTCGCATTGAATAGAATAGAATGTTTTTTATTCAATATAGCTTATAACATAATACTTATAGAAAGTCATTTTTTTATTTACCACTGGTTTTCTGATTAGTGACTGCCAGTACGGTTTCCGCTGTGGTCGCTCAGCTGGTGACCTTCTAGTTTACCTAACATACTGATGGGCGCAGGTAGTCGAGTCTTAGGCGGAGGCTTTGGCGGTTAGTTTGGACATAGCGAAAGTTTTCGATTGGGTTTGGCACAAAGCGCTTCTTTAAAAGGTTCCTTCCTATGGGCTTCCCGAAAAATTGTGCAATTGGATCACCACTCACCAGTTTTCTGTCTGATTGGGAAATCAAGGTCGTAGTAGACGGTACATGCTCCGACTACAATCAACGCTAGTGTCCTACAAGGCTGCGTGCTATCACCAACGCTGTTTCGTCTGCATATCAATGATATGTTGCAAACCAGACGTTCATTACTATACACATGAGAGCACTGGGGATGCTTTATACACTGGCCGTGCCAATATTTCTTGGGAGAACGTCGCCGAGTACCGGAACAAACTTGTGTCTGAAATCGAGACTGTTGAACAAAGTCTCGGATTGGGGGCGACTAAATCTAGTCCAGTTTAATCGCCAGAATACACAAATTTGCGCGTTTACCGCTAATAAGAACTTCTTTGTCGTTTTGCATGCGTGCGTGCGTGTGTGCATGTGCGCATTCATGTGTGTATGTGTATGTGTGTGTGTGTGTGTGTGTGTGTGTGTGTGTGTGTGTGTGTGTGTGTGTGTGTGTGTGTGCATGCGTGCTTGAGTGAGTGAGTGCGTGCGTGCGTTCGGGGCTGCATGTACGGTGCTAGCATCGAGATTGTATGAACTATACCATTTATGCCTATTTGCTGGATTTTTGTCCTGAAATCAGAAACTTTTTTAATAAGGTTTTGAAAGCAGCTGATTTACTAATTCTGATCGATGGTGGTATATCATTCCAGCACTTCGTGGTAGTAAAATGAGAACTACCACGGAAGGCAGCTATGTGATGCTTAGGGTATGTAAGTCGTGATGCTGTCCTAACCATACGCTGCGAGAAAATAAGCTTTTGGAACAAGTATGATGGTTCCCTGGTATTTATTACTTCTAAAAGCAATGACACAAGGTGGAGGGTACGACGAGCAGCCGTACTCATCAGATCGTGTCGACTTAAAAATGGGGTGATGTGTGATGTAAACGTGCGCAGGCGTTTTTAACTCTTTCAATTGACCCTTTGGTTCTAGCGAGCAAACTTTCTCCAAATACTGTATCCGCATAAGTTAGCTACGACAGAATGAGTGCTTCACACGACTTAATGGGTATGTCTACTGTCAAATACTCTCTGATCTGGTACAAGATTTTGAGTCTATAGAAACAGTTATGCATGGTTTCTTGTACATGACCCTCAAAACGTAACCTTCCGTCCATAACGAAACCTAAGTTCCGTACTTCCAACACACGTTCTAACGGAGTAGCTATGGTGTTAATTTGCGGATTGAAATGTAGAATAGTATTTGTCTGGTTATGCGTTCCCAGTAACATATACTTCGATTTAATGCGGTCCAATACCAAATTATTTTGATCACACCAATCGGCTATGTGGTTCATATCTGAGTTAATTTTTGTTATTGCTATATTGGCGTCTTTGGTTTTAAAAGACGTGTACAATTGAAGGTCGTCAGCATATATATGATTACTACAATTTTTTTATTGTGTTCGTTATGTCTGAGCTATACAATATAAAAGTATAGGCCCCAAAATGGATCCTTGAGGTACACCTCTTGGAACTGGCAACGTGGTAGATATCCATTCCGATCCATTATCTTTATTTACTTTAACAAATTGTGTACGACTACTGAGGTAACTTGCAAAACATTTTATTGTTAAATTATTAAATCCATAATAAGCAAGTCTTGATAAGAGTAGAGTGGTGTTAATGGTATCAAAAGCTCAGGAAAAGTCAAGCAAAACTAACAGAGTCCCTTCTACAACATCTTGTGTAGTAAGAATATCATCCACTACGTTCATCAGAGCGGTTGCAGTGCTACGAGACTTTGTGAATCCGGATTGCTTTTTAGGCAGTATATTTTTAGCCTCAAGGTACTCCTGGGTTTGGTATCGTATTAAGTAATTATTAAAATATGCAGACTTTTTTAATTATTTGTAATATTGTTTATGTATATCAGGTTCAGAAATCTACTTTTAGCATGTTATTCATCGCTCAATGTTATCATTTCTTTTATAGTATAGGTTATCCACGGAAAATAATGTTTTTTTTTGTATAAAACGATCTAAAAGGAGCATACATATTGTATAGGTCAAGCAAAATATTTTTGAAATATTCCACCATTTTGTCAACATCGTCATTTACAACACTTTCCCATTTACAATCCTTTAACCCAATCACATATCCTTTAACGGTCTATAGGTAACTGTTTTAGGCGCATGTTTGTTATTATTAATATTAAGTTCACAAGTTAAAAATGCATGACTGCAAAGATTAGAAATATAATTAACTGATACGTTATAAAGAGTCATATTAGAACAAATTGCATCAATCAATGTTTCACTGTGATCTGTGAAGTGCGTCGGTTGCTTTACAAACTGATTCAGATTCATGTAATTAAAGAAACTTTGTTAAGAAACATTAGTTTCCAAGAAGATTTATGTTGAAATCACCGAGCAAGATAATATATTCGAATGTACCAAAAGAAAAAACGGATTCCGTGAGGGCATCAATTAAACTATCTATATTTACCCACGGGGCACGATAGGACGTATCAATCGCTACTATGATGCCGTTAATACTTAATCCTAGCCACATTTATTCCACTAAGTTATTAGAAGGGTGCAGAATTTTGCGAACGTTGACTTCAAGACTAACGTAAAGTCTGACTCCACCACTACGTGCACGCAATTCAGTGGGACTCAGTACGTGAAGGAACCGATATCCCGGCGGTTACGGTGCACAACCATTACGTCTATCTGATAACGTGACACTGCTACGAGAAACTCATCATGGCGAGTGCCTAGGGATCCAGCGTTTGAAAAACCGATTGATAGTCTTCTCTTTAGTACAAATTGAAAAACAAACGCATAGACAATTTGAACCAGTGGCGAAGCTAGGGTTCCAAACTAGGGCAAGCCCAAGATATGGTTTTGTTGTTTTTAGCAGTTTAATAAAAATACACCAATCTTGAGCTGTCTCCACTCTTTAGTTTTATATTCAGTGTTGACAAGGACGTGTTTAACAAAGCACACAGAAAGCATACTACCGCTAGATATATTGTATGACATAATATGCAATTGCACACCTTAGGTGTTTTTGAATAGAGCAGTTTGGGTTTGCTTGAGATATTTACAAACAATACAATACATGAACAAAAGAAAAGCAAGAACAAAGTACAAACAAACTATGTACAAAATTAAAAAAGGAACGCCTGGCAGATGTGAAACCTCGAAATTATATTTTGTTTAAGTTATATGCATAAAAGAACAGGTTACGACAGGAATTAGTTATAATGAGAAAATAAAGCTTTGCTAATTTTTTACCATAAAATAATGACTATTTATTATAATTATTCATTTTCAATTCATAATAAACCGTACAAAATGATATTTTTAAACTCATATATCACTATAAATTAGCAGATAGCGTATTTGTGCCATCTAGCGTAATCTTTAGGTACCATCGTGAGAATCAACCAATTTTCGTTCTATAAAATGACTTTACCTATAGAATTAAGTAGATGGCGCCATTAAAATTTTATATACTGTAAAGTAGACAGAGAAACCTAACTGGAAATAACTAAAGGGAGTACTATTCTTTAAAAACCTCAATACATTCTTCTGTATTCTTTTGATTTATTTAATTAAAATTTGGGCTTCAAGTTAAAAAAAGATTGTAACACTTATTTCCTCTAAAATTAAACCTAGGTCTCATACTTTTTGCTGCTGTTCAAATTGATATTTTTAATTCATATGGTAATATAAATATTGAGTTATTAAACCTTTAAATACGCCTAACTTAATTAAACTTTAATACTAAAAAGTCCTGTATTTAAAGTATGAAGAAATGTTTATTGAATATTAAATTTCATTTTTAAAGATTTTTACCTTTTCCTCGCCGATTAGCACTTCAACACACTTATATTCATCACAATGAATACTATTATCCTCCCATTTTCACTGAAAATCTTTGAAAAAGCATAAATTTTTAACAAACACAACAAAAAAATGTTTATGTTTACATTGAAATGTGAAGTGAACTTGCATACGAGGGGCCCGCAACCACTTCGCTAGTCGCTAACGCACTCCTTAACAACTTCATGGCAAAGCCAGGCTTGTTGGCTCAATAGTAATTGCTACCTATATAAACATTTCGTAGTTATATTTCATTATAGAATATTTTGCTACAGGTTAGAAAGAGAGCGATCGTCTTCTCGAAAGCCCCGTAAAAAGCCCACGCGAGCGAGTGAGACAACTAATCGCTCTATTAAAACTCACTTTATGACAGCAGCAGTATCGCCACAGAGTACCTTTGTATAAACGTATCGCTTAGGCAATACGAGGTCATCGGTCGACGTGTGTCGAACAGTGGAGTGCGCGGGAAAATTGAAATAATTTGAAACAGTTTATGAGTTATTTTATTAGTTGATGTTATTGATTGATACTATTGATTGATTCAGTTTTAATAAGGCAAGCCCGGCTTTTCGGATTTTATGGAAGCTTTGCACTGATTTTACACATTCTACACACACATCTGATACATTGAAATATGTATACTACACATTTACATTACTTATTAGGATTTATACTTTTTATGTTGGTGCCATTTAACACTTTTGTGTAAGTTCATGCTATGTTATAAATACGTTCAAAATTTGAACGTTCAAAATTACTACAACACTAACTTACACAGAGAGCCGTGGTAGCTCAGATGGTTAGCGCTCGCTGTAAATTTCACAGTACGCGAGCAAACCGGGTTCGTTCCCCACCGGCACCAATGAAATTGTTAATTGCAATTTTAAGTGCTGATTTACCACGTGCTCGGCGGTGAAGGAAAAAATCGTGAGGAAACCTGCATGTCAAAGAAATAAATAAAAAAATATATTTCGAAGACATGTGAAGTTTGCCAACACGCATTGGGGCAGCGCGGCGGACAATTCCTTGCCCTAAAACCCTCTCAGAAATGAGCGGAGGCCTGTGCCCAGCAGTGGGACGTATATAGGCTGTAACTTAACTTACACAAAAGTGTTAAATGGCGCCAACATAAAAAAGTATAAATCCTAATAAGTAATGTAAATGTGTAGTATACATATTTCAATGTATTAGATGTGTGTGTAGAATGTGTAAAATATCAAATCTAAATAATGCAAGTATAATTGAAACGTAGTTTGGTTCGATGCTGTATGTATAATGTGCGAGCTAAAAAGTTAATATACAAAATCATTGACAAATGATCAAAGTCTAAGGACATACTAATATTCAAACAAATAATTTAAAATAAGTTATAATAACAAAAATAAAAATAAAGAGCTTTTTGAACGTAACATTAATAAAAGCATGGAATGAATAGTTAAAATAAGCCGGAGTTACAAAACTTTAAAATAAAAATGAAATTGATGTTTAACACTTTCAGACTAATAAAACATTCAGAGAAATACAAAATAGCAACCTATTATAGACAAGAATATAGTTAACGCAAGCCATTAATAACATTCAAAACTATTAATACTAAAACGAAACCAAAGTACGTATTTTATTGTAAAATGAAATAGACTTAAAAATATTAGTGTCATTATTAAGATAAAATTTAGTTACATGAGCCAACGTTCTTAATGCCCAAAACCTTTAATCAAATCGTGTCTGAATGTAAGCGATGTCGCGATTCGCCGTTATCTATACGCACAAATGTTTTCCCTCCCCTAGTCCACGAGTACTTCCATTGGGCGCGTTTACATTCTACGCGTGCCTTGTCGGCTAAATTTGGTCAATCTTTCATTGATATGGAATGGAGATGCCGCAGAATCGAGTCCTAGGCCCTCGGTGGTGATGTCGCGACGACCGCGCGCGGCTGCCAACAGACTGTCCCAGTGCGCGCGGCGCGCCAGCCGCATCACCAAGGGACAGGGCCGTACACTACTCTACTTCACTTAGTGACTTCCAAGCAGCTACTGCCAGTACTAGGTAAATGGGTCGTTCGTTTTTGTCCTCTGGTATTCCCGAGATTTCAATGTCATTACACATCAACTCTTGGTTGCGATCGTTGAATTCCTTTTTGTTCGCCTTCAAATCAGCAATTATGTTTTCTAAATTAGAGGTCTCATCTCTGATTTTCTACTGTGCAGACGATGTTCCACGGCCTCCATTCGAGCCTCGAGGTTGTCGAGTCGTTGGTTGCATCCGTTAACAGCCGCAACAAGATTTGTGACGCTGCCCTTTAATTTCTGCATACTTTTAGCTCTTGCCGTAGTAATCTTAGTTCAGACGCCAATTCAGTTGACTCTATATTCGATGTAGTTGAGGTATGCGTAGTTGGAATCGATGAACTTGGCTTACCAGCGCGACCACGTGAGGTGACATTCGTACAGCTAGAATCCATTAAATCCTGCTTAATAGGCATGCTTGTATTATAAGTCTTTGGTTCCCTACTTAAACATTCCTGACATTTTCATTGTTTTTATGTTCTGTAGTTAAAAACAAGTTTGGCTAAAAACAAGAAAGTCTACTGCGCCTTCGTAGATCTAGAAAAGGCCTATGATAGAGTGGTGAGGAATGAATTGTGGTCAGCACTGTCCGTGTACGGTGTGAGCAGTGTCCTCATACGAGCATTGCAATCTCTTTATAGGGATTCTAGTGCTTGTGTAAGAATAAACGGGGCATACACTGAATGGTTTAATATCGAAAAAGGTGTTAGACAGGGATGTGTAGCGTCACCGTGGCTGTTTAATCTGTTCATGGACAATTGTTTGACAGATTTAAAAGTGAATGAAAGTGGGTTGAGAATGAATGAGTTACTCGTCAAATGTCTTCTCTATGCTGATGACCAAGTATTACTTGCGTCTTCGGCCGAGGAGTTGCAGGAGATGGTAACTGCTATGAGTGGAGCATTTGTTAGAAAGGGAATGAAGATGAATGTAAGGAAAACGAAAGTGATGGTGTTTGAAAAAGATGAGGCAGTGACAGACTGCAATATCGTGATTGAAGATGAACAAATTGAACAGGTGAAAGAGTTTGTGTATCTGGGGTCAAAGTTTACAAGAGATGGAAAGTGTGAGAGTGATATCGAAAGAAGAGTGAATGCAGGAAACATGGTGAATGGAGCTTTGCACTCCTTTATGAACAGTCGGCAGGTGTCTAACAAGGCTCGTTTGGCTGTGCATGAAGGGGTGTTGGTTCCGACACTCATGTACGGAAGTGAAAGTTGGGTATGGCAGAAGAAACATGAAAGTAGAATAAATGCAGTTGAGATGAGAGCATTAAGAAGTATGATAGGAGTTAAACTGAGTGACAGGGTAAGAAATAGTGAGATAAGGAAACGTTGTGGCTTGAAAGAAGATGTAGTGACAAAAATTGAGAAAGGTATGCTGAGATGGTTTGGCCACATCGAGAGAATGAATGAAGAACGATTGACGAAAAAAGTATATAAGGCGAGTGTGAATGGAAGTGCTGGAAGGGGTAGACCTAGGCGGACTTTTCTAGACCAAATTAGGGACGTCTTGAAAAAAGGCCAGGTTAAGAGTACCCTAAACCGTAGAGCATGTATGAAGGGAATAATGAAAGTGGACGAAGCGAAACAAGTATGTAAGGATCGTAGCAAGTGGAAAGAAGTGGTCTCTGCCTACCCCTACGGGAAAGAGGCGTGATTATATGTATGTATGTATGTAGTTATGGTATTATAGAATCGTTTTTCACATACATTTGCGCACAGAAGGTCATAACGCTTGGTGTAAACTGCAAACATAACATTTTAAAAACTGTCTGCTTACAATGATGACTAATAATTTTTCGCTCACCAGATGTCACTGGTAGCAACTGAGGTTAAGTCAAACTGTCATTGTCATAATAGACATTAGAAAATTAAATGACAGATCCCGCTCAAACTTTGCGCGCTGAATCAGTACACGCGGGTCTTTTTATTGACATATTCCCGATACTTTTTACACAGAGTAGTATTTCTCCGTATTACGAAAATATAGTAGCTGTAGGCTCGAGACATCTGTTTTGTATTAAAATGGTTTGAAGATAAACTTAAACCCACGTCCAACGAACGAGGATAAAATTTTCCCTTTCAAATGTCAAAAAAGGATAATTTATCTCTTTTCTTTGGCCCCTACCTACGGAGGGATATATTTCTACTCGTTATGTCAGACGGGGATATACTTCTCCTTTCCCCTGTTGCCGTGCTCTGGCAGAGGGATAAGATAATTTTATCTCTTGTCAGTGGATATAATCGGGATAAAAACTTCATCTCCTGCCCATGCTAGACCGGTAGGTGTTATTATCATCCATAAATTCCTTAATATTATAATGACACTTTTTTAAACAAACTTAGTCTAATAAAGTTTTTGAACTTTGTGCATTGTTCATAATTTATAAGGGTACCAGTTGCATATTAAGCAAACTAAGAGATGAATCAATAACAATTAAAAGAGTAATGTAAAGTAAAAGTAAAGTAAACTTACAGCCTATATACGTCCCACTGCTGGGCTCAGGCCTCCCCTCATTTCTGAGAGGGTTTAGGGCAAGGAAGTGTCTGATGCGCTGCCCAAATGCGTATTGACGAACTTCACATGTCTTTGAAATATTTTTTTTCTTATTCCTCAGACATGCAGGTTTCCTCACGATGTTTTCCTTCACCGCCGAGCACGTGGTAAATCAGCACTTAAAATTGCAATTAACAATTTCATTGATGCCGGCGGGGATCGAACCCGGGTTACTCGCGTTCTGTTATATTTACAGCGAGCGTTAACCACTGAGCTACCACGGCTCGCTCGAGTAATGAATCTGTTAAAATATTTTTTGCCTAATTCATATCATAAAATTTTTTGGCGATAAGAGGTAACATAATAAGCGAAATAAAATTCTGTTATCTTGGGGATTATAATGATGTTAACAATATTGTCATTCCTGTGTACAACAATTTTTTATCATGACAATTAGTCCATCCAGATTTTCTGCTGACAAGTAACTGGATTTGTATCTGATAAACATAATTACTGTTTTCTTTAAGGCTTAGGTCATTATTACTTATAAATATGTGCGGATTGTTTTTAGGAGTTATCAAATCATTTTTTATTTTGAACTTGGATGGAAACAACAGTACCCACTACCGGGAGCAGTTCCAGGAGCGCGGTGTGCTGCTGGAGCGCGAACATAATGAATACCCACCTTTAAACTCATAAGTGGGAACACTTATTGTGACGGACGGGAAACTATGGAACCCTACACTGAGCGTGGCCCGACAGGCTCTTGGCCGGTTTTTTTATTTGTGCTAGAGTTTGCCTGATATGCCATTAAAAAGTTCCTTGAACTTGAGAATTGCATAGCATATTACACATATATGCTTGCAAACGGCTTGAGCACCTTTACCAGCTACACACTCACAAACTGATTGCAATATACTTCCAGTGATTTTGTATTTTCGGATTGTAGGTACTTGACCTCTAAAAAACAAATGTTGACCACAAGTTGCGCTCACTAATTGCATTTGCTGATCAACAAATAACTATTAGATATTTGTTGATCAGCATATTGTAACCCTTACGATGAACTGCTGCAATTCTGTAAGACCAGCATTATCTTTGTACCTTTAAAAAAAGTATGTGTTGATGTGTACTACATCAATATCAGGTACTGCTGTAGTTTGGGTAACACTACACAACATGGATAACACTACCACTGTCACAAAAGAGCTCACTGATATTATTAATAAATTAAATATTTAAGCGAAATCACAGAATAAATAATTGTACTACGTAGCAAAACGATGTTACTTTTGTTATGGATGGTTATAGACTTCAAGGCACTCCAATTGTTGCCTCAGCCAGTATCAGAATCCTCGGCGTTGATATATCGAATGATGTGTAGTTTCGTGGTCACTTGCAAGACTCCAAATTGGTCTCTAAAAAGCTTGGCGTGCTTAGCAGAGCGGGACAGTATTTTATGCCGGCACACTGCCTGCAACATTACAAGGCGTAGGTTCGGCCTCACATGGAATACTGTTCCCATCTCTGGGCCGGAGCTCCCCATTGCCAGCTCCTTTCGTTGGATCTTATCCAGCGCAGATCGGTTCGAATTGTCGGTGACCGAGCACTTTCTGATAGGCTTGAATCACTGGCGCTGCGAAGAGATGTTGCATCTCTCGCGTATTCTATCGTATTTACTACGGGGAGTGCTCAGACGAATTTTTGGGACTTATTCCAGCCGCTCAATTTCACCATCGTACGTCGTGACAGAACTCAAGATACTATCTATACCATCTGGATGATTGGCGGTCCGCCACTGTGCTATTTACAAGAAGTTTTCTTTGCGCACCGCACCCACATCTACACAATAATATTTTAATTTTAGTTTTATTAGTAGATTTTCTATTTTTGTCAACATATAAGTTACTTTTGTGTCTGTACAGTTCCTTTTGTGAGAAGACACTGGCTCCTGAGATACACGTTTCACCAAGACCGTAGCCAGAAAACAATTTCAGGGGGGGGGGGGTATTTGGTGGAAAAGTAGAAAAACATAAAATCGTAAAAATTACCTCTTCGGAGTCTGTGTCAATTCTGCGATGGATTGACAATAACGCTAAAACGTTTAGTCTTTTCTGGCCTGTGGAGTTTCTCAAATAAGTTTTGAGGCGATTCAGAGAAGAGAAAGTCCTTTTTGGGAGTACATATAGAAACAGTCAGTGTCGCCAAGATCTCTAAAAGTTTGTGAATGCTTGGAAATAAGGCCTTCTTGTTGGTTGCATTCTTCGAGAGCTTCGATAGCTCATGTTGGTCGAGCTAGTACAGATTTTTCCGTCCATTTTATCCGCCACATGTCTAATTCAGCTTTTACAAAGCCCCATTTCAAATATTTTTTATAGAACTCAAAGTAGTTTTCTTGATAATTTTGATTAATCTGTTCTTTGCAACACACAGACGGAATTAAAATGTTGAGAGATGATAATGTGGCCTTATGATTTTGGAATCTCAACTGAAGCTGATCAATGAAATCATCCAAAAGTGGAATCATTATAATAATTCCAAAATAAGTTTCAGGATCTTTTGTGTTGTAGTTTGCCCTATGCACTTGCAGTGACCTTATCCGCGGAATTTTCATTTCCTCGTTTACAGTACTTAACCAATTCTGTGCATTTTTGAAAAGTTCAGCAAATTTTGAATCAATATTTTGACAAAAATTTTCAATAGTTTTTATAATTAAATCGACATGTGGTAAAGCTGCTGCCAAATCGCATAGGGGGGATTGAAGTATATAGCATAGTGTAATTTAGGGAATATGTAAAAAAATATTCCAAAATATTTAAAAGAGTGTGAGACACTATATTGTACTGGCGTGCCGCCGACATAATGTGTCGGATATCCGGCCACAATAAAACAATTTTTAATTGTGTGTGCGCTGAATGAAACATGCTAGAATTTGTTTTTATTTATTCAAATACAAAAAATCATAGAATAATTGCTGGTATCTCCATTAGGAGGATATAATGATTTTTGGAGCACAAAATGACAAAATAATAGCCAACACTTTTCCAATATGGCGCAAATGTATGACGTCGTATACTGTCTTATGATTTGGAACGAATCACTAGTATAGCGTCGATTCATGACGTCATTTGCATTGGACAGTACACTGAGTTCTATTTCGGAACATACCCTGAATATTCCCGAAACGCAGTTCGAGCACTTCCCCGAAGTTGCGTTGCTTGTGTAGTTCGCGTAGCACGTATTTTCGCCGCTCCCTAATAGATGTCGCTGCGCTGCTATTTAAGTGGAGTATCGTTGTGCGAATGCCAAGCGAGCATAAAGTCATACATAATAAAATTAACAGTAGGTAGAGAATTTTGTTTTTAGTGATTAACTATTATGTTGTGTAATATTGATTTCTAATTCCGGGGGGATGGATCCCTCTTGATCCCCCCCCCCCCCTCACATTAGACTTTTAATAACTAACACGCACACGCACAAACATACACACACACACACACACACACACACACACACACACACACACATCTTATTTCTTTTTACTTGTGTATTAAATATTTTGTATAGATAATTTTCAAAAGATGAAATCTTAGTTTACATGTATTAGAATAGAAGATATCTAAACTAAAACTATTCTATAATATAATCAGATATTTTATAGTCAATATATTAAGAACATGTTTAAATAATTTTAACAATATTGACGCGTTTGTGCCCAAGAACAATTATGTAAGTGAAGAGAAACAAAATCGGAATTTGGAATCCCGTTTATTTTTATTAATATATGCCTGGAAAAATAAACCGAACGTCGATTGTTGCTTTGACTCGTAAGCAGGCGTAACAGATCGAAATATTAGCAGGTTCTGTTAAGTTATTATTGGTATGAATTTCGTAACAGATCGCTTTATTAATATTTATTACGCAATAATGTAATATCACTGTTGAATAAAACAACTTTTTGAGAATTTATGCTTTTGCGACGTAACTTTGGGGATCTGACCTCTAAAAAGTCTATGAAGGCATTTTGTACCGCTTCCTGAACTATTTTTTTTCTGCCATAAAATTGTCCAAATAACGAAAAAATGGTTGGGGCAGCTATGGCGATTATTTTTATATAATAAGGGTGACAGACGGGCACCATACAATACCATATGTCTATTTCTTATAAATGAGCCACAATAATACGTTATTATTAAGAATGGCATAATGAATCCTTACGAACGAACATTACTTTATTGTCAAGACAATTTTTTATATAGAATAAGGGTGCCAAAGTAGCACACAATCCACCTGATGGTAAGTGGAATGTCTGGCCTATAGACATCTACATCTGTCGTCGATTAAGAATCAACACATGCGTTGTCCACTCCCGAGGTCTAAAGATAGAATGCCGCAAAAACGGATTACGGTGTACGGAGGATAACGTATAGTTTTTATCTGCAGATCTTGCAATGTTAAACAGTTTCTTGAACGGTGTGTAAGTTATCATGGAGCAATAATGGCGAAAATCGATTGAAGACTCGCGGAGGGTTCTTGGAGAATTTCTTCATGATTGTTTAAAATTCTTCACAAAATACATCGAATGTTATTGATACTCAGGATCACTAACAAGCTAAAGCGAATTACATCATGAAGTGACTATCATACATTTACCATACAGTTACCATACTCTTTTTATGGGTGAGATTCGGTTTAGAGCATTGTTCCGTTATTAGACCTGGGTTCAACCATAGAGTTCTTTGCGTACGTTATCGTGGAGAATCTGCTTTTTATTAAACGTCACAATTTTGTCCAAAATCCCGTTACTTCTGTACCTACTCAAAACAAGACAAGCGTCGGCGTGTGTTCCTTTATGAATATTAGTTAGTTCATGAGGAACTCATATCTCGTGTTTTTTATTTTATTAATTTGGTGCAAATGAGTCATCATTTTGGATAAGCTAATGTTATAAAAATAAATGTGTAAAAATGTTGATTATTTGATAAGGAGCGGTTTCCACCCCTACTTTCTCCTTCTTTTGACGGCTCCGTGGCGTAGCAGTAGCAATGAGTGCGCTGCGCTGGGGGTCGCGGGTTCGAATCCCGCACGGAATAAGTATTTGTATGACCTACAAGTAATCGTTCCGGGTCTGGATGCTGCCCCCACGATACAGGAGAAAATCCAAGTATGGAGGTAACGTTAAAAAAACTTTTAAGGAATCGTTATTTGCCTCGGTGTCTGGTCTTCCGCGTGGTTCATTCTTTAAGTCGAAATTTCCGTTACGCAAGCGATTAAAACAAAAAAAAACTCACAGTGCGTTCGTCAGTCGTACCCTCTTCAAACGCAGAATTAATTTTGGGAGCTGTTTCTGTTACAAGTTATCCGAAAATTACGTTTACATTTGAGGTTTTCTTGTTTAACTAAAGTATTTAATTTAAAAATATTTACAAGTCAACAGAATGTCATTAAATTTTTGAATTTAGGATGTTATAGTTTTTGTGCAAAGTTACTAATCTTGAACCTGGCAGGCAAGCAGGTTCGTAGTCGATCTTAACCAAATCTCCCACATAGCAACATCATGTACGTAGATAAAATTCAAAGGAACTTTTTAGTAAGTCTTCGTTATGACTTTTTCAATATGTAGTTGTCAATATGATCTTAGAATCGTCGTATATTTGACCTGGTTGTAACGTATGTGAAGCTAACTAGTTTAACAATAGATGATTTCGATGTCAGTGAGCATTCCAGACTGGGACATGAGGCTGTGGCGGCGCTGTCGTCGCGCCGCAAGCGAAACACGCCGAAGCTTAAATCGCGCTATCAACATTCCGAATCATAAACAGCATATATAGAACATCTCCGAACTATGACACGGAGTGTCGGCCGCTCCCCGGGCAGAACACCTTGCCCGGCGGGAGATCCCCCCTTCCTTGCACGGCCACAAGGCATTTATCATTATTTATGGCTTCAGTGTCATTATACGACTTCTTGAAAGCTTCTGAGCAAAGGCTTTGGGACCCTAGTTTCGTTCTATTGCTTGTCAAACAGAACTTGCATTAAAGTATCGTATCAAAGCATTGTGTGTAGTGGCGGTGAGAGAACATCCACTGCCCTATATCATCCCGCGGGTGTCGTAAGAGCCGACAGAGGGAAACTGGAACAGGAGATGAGTAGCAGCATTTCCCTGATAAAAACTCTAAATAATAAAAAACTACGCGTGCAAACTCGCTTGGCAGGCGTGGCAACTATGGCAAAATCTAAGGGAGAGGCCTATGTTCGGCAGTGGAATTTTATAGGCTGTAATAGATAATGGATCAAAGCAAAGCATCGTAAGCTATTAGCCGAAATTTGTACGATGAAACATTGATAAATATTTTAATGCACTATGTTCGTTATTCGATATTATTGGCAAATATAATGTCGAATATTACGACATGTCTATTCCAGATTCTTTACTTTTATGATATGGGTACGTATAATTTCAAACGTATCTTTCCACACATTCAAGCTTTTATTGCATCAATATTGCCACTTACGTTATCATTTCCGTATCCGACAGTTACTCGGAAGAAAAGAAATGGTGCACAAATCTAAAATATATTCTTTGAAGTTCCGATTTATTACCAACTATAAATTTGTCTACAACTGTATTGTTTAAGAAATAATGTGAAATTTAATACCTTGGTGATAAGGTAATAAAAATGATTTTATTATTATTTGAACATATACTTAAGACAAAAATATGAACTTCTGTGTACATATAGCGACTTTCTCTGTTAGTCATTTTTCAATTACTTCAAAAATATTAATATCGCTAAAGAGTAATTTTACTGCAGGCTTAAAATAATATAAAAAATAATTTAAACATAATTTTGAGCTGAATCAGGATGGTGGCCAGATTTAGTTAACCCCAGTCCAAAACTTTGTTCAACAAAGTTTCGACTTCAGACACAAATTTGTCCCGGTACTCCGTGACGTTTTCCCGAGAATTATTGGCACGGCCGGTGCATAAAGCATCACCAGTGCTGTTGCCTGCATAGCAATGAATGTTACCACTTTACAACAATTGATATGTCGAAAAAACAGCGTTGGTGATAGCACGCAGCCTTATGGAATACCAGCGCTAATGGGCTTGTAATCGGAGCATGCACCGTCTACTATGACTTTGATGCTCCGATCAGTAAGAAAACTGGTGATCCAATTGCACAATTTTCGGGAAGCCCGTAGGAAGGAAGCTTCGTAAGAAGCGCTTTGTGCCAAAACCGATCGAAGGCCTTCGCCACTGCCTCCGCCTATTTATGAGTTAGGTAACTTAGAAGATCACCAGCCAAGCGACCGAGACGAAAACTGTACTGACGGTCACTAATCAGCCATGGATTCTCAAGGTACCGTATGAGGTGGCTGTTAATAATGGATTCCATTATTTTAGAGAACAATGAGGTGATGGCGTTAGGCATATATTTGGATGGATCAGAGGGGTTACCTTTGTTAGGGATCGGGTGCACGAAGGCTGTCTTCGATGATTTCGGAACCACGCCTAGGGAGTAGATGTATCGTAAAAGACGCGTTAAAACCGATGCCAACTCCGGTGCACACGTCTTCAGCACAATAGGAGGGACGCCATCAGGCCCACTCGACTTGCTGACGTCCAGGGAGAGGAGTGCTTTGCGTACTGAGTGTTAGGTAAATAGGACATCCTGCATGGAGCATTCACTCCTCGGGATGGTTGGGGGTGTGTTCAAACTCGACTCTTGATGACGAGGTCATCAAGAGTCAAGTTTGACGCAGAGAGAAAGCCCAGCAGCGAGTTTTCATTATCGTTAGAAAAAAATTCTCTGGGATGAAACCAATCCCGATAAATTTTGAAAGTAAAACACTATCTACAAATACAAAATTTTACCCTATGTATATATACAAGAATTGCCCACTTAACGCTGGTTTAATACAGGTATTAAGGTCTCTTTATAGGGACTCTTGTGCTTATGTCAGGATCAACGGGGTCTACTCGGACTGGTTTAGCATCCAAAAAGGTGTCAAACAGGGCTGTGTAGCTTCCCATAGTTAGTTTAGTCATATTTGCATCGTCAGCGGCCGAGTTGCAAATGATGGTTACATTAATGAACTGGTCATTAAAAGAATGGGAAATGAAAGTGAACGCAAGTAAAACGAATGTGATGGTTTTTGAAAGAGTTAAACGTTATGTGAAATAAGAACAGAAGGGGAGTTGATTAAGCAAGTGGATAAATACATATCCCAAATACACGAACTCATCATGTGTTTAGGATGTGTATTTAGCAGATACGGTAGATATGACAAAGATATAAAACGATAAGTGAATGCAGGAAATAGAGAGAATGGGGCACTAAACTCTATTATGAGGAGTCAGAATGTATCAAAAAAGTCACATACGGTAATTCATAACGCTGTGTTAATCCGTACTTTAATGTATGGTAGTAAAAGTTGGGTGTGGCAGAGGAAGCACGAAAGTAAAATAAATGCTGAAGAAATGCGCTCTTTGAGTATGCTGTGGCTGAACCTGAATGATAGAGTGAGAAATTGTGTGATATGAGAAAAATGTGGTATGCAAGATGATGTTGTGACCAGGATTAAGAAAGGAATGCTTCGGTGGTTTGGTCATGTAGAAAGAATGAATGAGGAAAGAGTGACAAAGCAAATTTACATTGTAGATTTGAGCGATAGTGTCGGGAAGGGACGTCCTAGACGAAGATTTATCGAATTGACGATATATTGAAAATGGGTCGGATTAGGAGTACCCTTAACCGACGAGCGTGTAGGTATGCGTAGACATATGACTGCACAGGAGATGAAATAAGTCCGTATTCTCCGCCTACCTCTCAGGTTGACAGGCGAGAGTGTTTATGTTATGTATGTGTGCTCACTTAATATATTAGAAATTAAATAATACATACTCAAAGTATATGATTTCCATGTGGTTGCCATGCACAAAGCATTTGTTTCCGCCGAATGTTACAAAATGTTAGTAAGTTTTGACAGTTGTGGGATGAGAGGCGCGCATTGCACGAGGTCATATTCAAATTTGAATTTCAAGCAAATGATGTCGTACGTGACATTCGCATTCATATGTTCGTGTTTATTTAAGTAAAATAATCCCAATTAAGTTTTTATTAGTTTGCTTTGTATTATTACTAGGTTTGGTACGTTTAAGTATATTGAAATACTTGTCAAATATTGAGGCATAAATTTATCCTCGCATTTTGTAATGTGCCTTGTTAAAAGATTTAACTTGTAATAAAAAAGTAAAAGCCGACTTCAAACAACTTATCGCCTGAATTCGTTCTTTAAATTTATATATGAATCTCGAAGTATTTAAAATAAAAATAATTAAAATCAGCCATAATTGACGACGATGTTGAATAACATATATGCAAAGAAAAAAACAAAGATTCTAACTGTTCGCGCCACTTTGCACTATCGCCTAACGCTTATAAGGGATTCGTTAATTATTATCCAATAAGATTACTGCAAAGCCCATTTCCGGTTTCCTATCTACCGCTTTATGCCCATCATGTGCATTCGTGTGTTAACGGGCTCACACAAGTTGAGAAGACACGCAATCAACCGCACCGCTTATATCTCGCATCATCGCTCCCGCCCTTGTGTAATTTGGATATTGAATTATACAAGCATATAGTAAAAAGTATAGACATTTGCAATAACGCTATATTTCGTGATTATCTGTGAAGTTGATAAGTGTGAAGACAGCCGGCAGCCAACGAGACACGAGGCAGATCAGCGGAAGTCCAGGTGGGTGCACATGCATTCCTTCACGTCCTTCCTATATCCCGAATTTAGGGGATTTGCAGTATCACGAATAAATTAAATTCCATTCACCGCTCGCACCGCGCTCATATACAGTCCACTATTCTATTTAAATTAATAGCCACACCGCATAACATTATTTAATACATTTGAACCAGCAGTTTGGTGGTTGAAGGCCAAACGCCAAATCCACCATATATTTTTTGGTCACTTCGGCCGGGATTAAATTAACCTTTAGGCCCGGAGAAGTAAATTAATTTTTTTTATATATTACAAAAAATTATATACGTATAAATTATTAAATCATAATAAATTGTAGTTCTAATTATACTAACTACAATATTTATTTGTCCCGCATCGCTTATTACACGTATTATAATACCTTTGTAACACATACCACACCGCTTCATTATTCCATTAATGATATTTTTCTTGTTGATTAACCGCCATCTTTCTAGTAACGCGAGATTGCTTCGTTCCCCAGTTAACTAATTCTACCGCCACTTATCGCAATAATTTTAGTCCGCATTTATTTGTTGAATATGACGACGAGAAGCAAAGAATCTAAACTGGTTTCGGATGAAGAAGTTAGTTTAAAAATTATTATCGCTAAACGTAATTATATTTACGAACGATTACAAAAAATTTACGAGACCTCAAAGGGCGCATTTAATTCCTTGGACGAGCAGAATTTATTTCTTAGCATCGCTTCGAATATAGAACAATTTTTTTTTATAAAAGAGGGGGCAAACGAGCATGCGGCTCACCTGATGTTAAGTGACTACCGCCGCCCATGATCAACCGCAACACCAGGAGAATTGCGGGTGCGTTGCCGGCCCTTTAAAAAGGAGTAAGCTCTTTTCTTGAAGGTCCCCAGGTCGTATCGGTCCGGAAAAATCGCCGGGGGTAAACTATTCCACAGAGAGGTTGTACGTGGAAGAAAACTCCTTGTGAAACGTACAGTGGTGGACCGCCAAGCATCCAGATGGTGTGGATTGTATCGGGACGTTTGCCGTGTAGTGCGTTCACGAGATTTGGCGGCTGGGATTAATCCGAATAATTCCTCAGAGCACTCTCCATGGTATATGCGAAAGAAAATACAAAGGGATGCAACATCTCTTCGCAGTGCCAGTGATGGGATGTGCCTGGGATTAATCCGAACAATTCCTCAGAGCACTCCCCGTGATAGATGCGATAAAATACGCAAAGAGATGCAACATCTCTTCGCAGCGCCAGTGAATCGAGCCGATCGGAAAGCACTCGGTCGTCGACGATTCGAGCCGCTCTGCGCTGGATGCGGTCAAGTGGAAGGAGCTGGTACTGGGGAGTCCCAGCCCAGAGATGGGAACAGTATTCCATGTGCGGCCGAACCTGCGCCTTGTAAAGTTGTAGGCGGTGTGCCGGCATGAAATACTGTCCCGCTCTGCTGAGCACGCCAAGCTTTTTAGAGGCCAATTTGGCCTTCCCTTCCAAGTGACCACGAAACTGCACGTCACTCGATATGTCGACGCCGAGGATTCCGATACTGGCTGAGGCAACAAGGGGAGTGCCTTGAAACTGAGGGGATACAATAAAGGGGTTCTTTTTAGGGGTTAACGCGCAAACTTGTGTCTTCTGGGGGTTAAACTGGACTAGATTTAGTCGTCCCCAATCCGAGACTCTGTTCAGCAAAGACTCGACTTCAGACACAAGTTTGTTCCGGCACTCGGAGACGTTTTCCCAAGAAATATTGGCTCGGCTGGTGTAAAGAGCATCAGCAGTGCTGTCATCTGCATAGCAATGAATGTTACGGGTATGCGACATATCATTGATATGCAGAAGAAACAGCGTTGGCGATAGCACGCAGCCCTGTGGAACACCAGCATTAATAGGCTTGCAATCGGAGCTTGCACCGTCTACAACGACCTTGATGCTCCGATCTGCAAGAAAGCTGGTGATCCAATCGCACAATTTCTCGGGAAGCCCATAGGAAGGGAGCTTCGAAAGAAGCGCTTTGTGCCAAACCCGATCGAAGGCCTTCGCAATGTCCAAACTAACGGCCGATGCCTCACCCTTGGATTCTACTGCCTCCGCCCATCTGTGAGCTAGGTAGACCGGAAGATCACCAGCTGACCGACCACGGCGAAAACCGTTTTGGCGGTCACTAATCAGCTGGTTATCCTCAAGGTTTCTCATGAGCTGGCAGTTTACAATAGACTCCATTGTTTTGGAGAACAAGGAGGTGATGGCGATAGGCCGGTAGTTGGACAGGTCTGAGCGGTCGCCTTTTTTAGGGATCGGGTGGACGAAAGCCGTCTACCATAATTGTGGGACTACGCCTAGGGAGTAGGAGTACCGGAAAAGACGCGTTAAAACCGGTGCCAACTTTGGAGCACACGTCCTCAGCACAATTGGGGGGATTCCGTCAGGCCCACTCGACTTGTGGATTTCCAGGGAAAGGAGTGCTTTGCGAATCGAGCGCCGTGTGAACTGCACTTCCGGCATGGAACACTCACACCGCGGGATGTTCGGCGGCGTACTCCCCCCGTCATCGAGAGTCGAGTTGGACGCAAAGAAAGAGCCTAGAAGATCGGCTTTCTCCTTTGCGGTATGGGCCAGTGAGTCGTCCTCCCTGTGCAGAGATGGAAGAGATGGCTGACAGAATTTCCCCTGGACAGTCTTGGCAAGAGACCAGAATGCACGGGTTCAAGAAGGAAGGTGAACTAGTTTCTCGCCAATTCTGCCTATTTCCTCTGACTTTGCCTTGGCAATGACTCTTTTGAAGGACCTAGAGGCGGAATTATACTTCTTTTTTAGAGCGCTTATGTTTACATCCCGGGACGCTGATGCGTCAGCCCTGGCTTGGTAGCACTCCTGCTTATAGCATGATGCTATTTTACAGGAGCGACCAAACCATGGCTGAGATTTGCCTCCAATGGGCACCACAGAGGAAGGAATAAAAAGTTCCATACCCTGAAGTACCACATCAGTAACAGAATCCGCAACAACGTTGGGATCATCCGGCGAGAAGCAAACCCGCCCAATCGGCTGACCTATAGTACCAAACACGGCGGCAGCCTGCAGAATGCTACCGCGATTTCAGCGTGAGTGGCACAACACTCCGGACCAGACAATGGTCCGAGGAGCGTAAAGGGGCGTCGACGGAAATCTGATATCCGTCCGGGTGAGAGGTCAGCAGAAGGTCCAACAGGGAAGGTGCATGATCCTCCACATCTGGAATCCGCGTAGGCGAAGTAACCAGTTGTGTCAGACCATATGCCAAGGCAAAATCACGAACAGATCTCCCCGCATGATCGGTTTAACGTGAACCAAGCCATTCGGCGTGATGGGCGTAAAGTCGCCGAGGATCACGATCTCTGCGGAGGGGATCTGCTGTAGCAACGAATCTGCAGCCATTTGGACGTGGTCGAAGAGTCGGTCTGTTTCGGAATTACCGCTATGGGACCTATAGAGGCACCCGTAGACGCGCGGATGGTCGTCGCTGTCTACGCGTAGCCAAAGGATGGACAGGTCCGAACCTTGAAGTCTGCCGAGGCGTCGAGAACAGATGTCCTCTCTGACGTAAACGCAAACTCCAGCCCGAGGCACAAAGGAGTGTTCCAGTTTGTACCCCGGGTAGGAGAGATACGAGACATCAGCCGGAGAGGACACCTGCGTGTCGGTCAGAAAGAGCAGAGCCGGCCTCGCCGTCTCGAGATGGTAGTGGGCGGCGTTTAGGTTAGAGTGAAGTCCCCTGATATATTTAGTTTAATTCTTAGGTCATAACGTCGCTTCATTTCGCTACTATATAAGTATTTATCTATATATATCTATATTTTTATACTTTACTTGCTAGTTGAGGATACCTCAAGGCCGGGGGGTGTTCGCGCCACTTTGCACTATCGCTTAACGCTTATAAGGGATTCGTTAATTATTATCCAATAAGATTACTGCAAAGCCCATTTCCGGTTTCCTATCTACCGCTTTATGCCCAGCATGTGCATTCGTGTGTTAACGGGCTCACACAAGTTGAGAAGACACGCAATCAACCGCACCGCTTATATCTCGCATCATCGCTTCCGCCATTGTGTAATTTGGATATAGAATTATACAAGCATATAGTAAAAAGTATAGACATTTGCAATAACGCTATATTTCGTGATTATCTGTGAAGTTGATAAGTGTGAAGACAGCCGACAGCCATCGAGACACGAGGCAGATCAGCGGAAGTCCAGGTGGGTGCACATGCTTTCCTTCACGTCCTTCCTATATCCCGAATTTAGGGGATTTGCAGTATTACGAATAAATTAAATTCCATTCACCGCTCGCACCGCGCTCATATACAGTCCAGTATTCTATTTAAATTAATAGCCGCACCGCATAACATTATTTAATACATTTGAACCAGCAGTTTGGTGGTTGAAGGCCAAACGCCAAATCCACCACTAACGTAGTAGACATTTGGTCTGATTCGATTATAATAAGCCAAGCGGTCGTTACGCCAAACGTTACCACTAAATTAGGTTAAAGTTCTGTAAGAATATGGTGTTTTCTTAGTTACGCTATAGATTTTTGCTACTTTTACCTTTGTTGTACAATCTAACAACACATTTTTACTGATGTGGATTATTATCAGTAAATACGTAATTTGTTTCCTTTTTATCTTCTGACTGAGATAAAAATTTATTAATGCTCATGTTTTTTCGCTTTTCTGTTGTTATTTTAAGTGTTATTTCATTTTATGATACTTATGTTAATTATAATTTAGAATCTTTCACTGTTTCTATGTATTTTTTTATAGAATAAGGGTGACAAACGGGCATACAGTCCACCTGATGGTAAGTGGATGCTGTGGCCCACAGACATCTACATTTATCCTCGATTAAGAATCAAAACTCAGATGCGTTGTCACCACCTAGGACTAAGAAGCAATGCCTCGTTTCCAGTAAAAAGGGTCTCTGGATCACTACGCTCACATACGAAGCACTGCAGTATTAAGCTGCTATTTCATGCTGCTATTCTGTGAGAGCGTGGTGCTTCCCCGATCAAGCCGACCTGTTCGTGCTACAACCATAATATAGCTGCAGCGTGCCTCTACCACGTCTATACGTTACGGTTACATTTAAGAATATTATTACCGTTCACTGCTTTTAGATTTTCGATGCATCGGTTCTCCATACAAAGATTATTTTAAAACTAACGGACTAAATGAGTAATTAATATATCTAAAATAAATCCTAAAATCTATTTGAATATTCCATTTTTTATGATTTTCGTTTAAATCCCTTTCATCGCAACCAAACAGCTAGATGATTTCTTAATTAGATTAGGGAAATTTTAGATGTTATTTGCGTAGACAAAAGGGGAAAGCAATGTTCATTTCTACAGCGTGTTAAAAACTGATAAATATAAGTAAATGATATAATAGTTAATAGAATGACACCTAAATGCGATCTTAATAGTTTTAAAAACGAACATAGATCAGTATTTTCATTTTGCTTATTTTAAAAATATTAATATCGTATATAGTACAATATAATAATAACGTTGAATATGCATGCTATATCATTTAACTCCAAGTAAATTTCTGTATGAGGTCTGAACTAGCAATAAAAAATATCCCTAGTATATTTACAAAATGTTCTCATTAATGCAAAACTACAAAGTAAGTACTCTGTGGTTTTAAGTAAATATAACTCAAATACTCAAAACTGGAATTGTTAGTAACTTAATTAATCATAATACCGCGTTATGCCGTACCTCGGTATTACGATTAATTAGGCACGGTTTTATTGTCATAGTTGTTTGTAGAAATATAAAATTATGTAAAAAAACAATTATGATTGTACACTTTTTATATTTAAAAATGAATTTTCTTTCCATTGTACTTAACTTCATAATAGAATCCGTCATTTGTCGTGATTTAAAGATAACTAAGCCCGAATTTTCACTTTATTAGCGGCTTTTGTCGAGACCTTCTCAATTCTGTAAAACTGAATTGTCCGTTGACATTTCCAAGTTTTGAAATCCTCCTTCAAATGCAACCTATTTCAAGTCGTAATGTTATGCGAGCAATGATCAAAAACCTTAATTTACTAATTTATACTTCACGAAATAAAATACTTCATATGTACCACGAAATATCTATATATATATATATATATATATATATATATATATCTGCATTTTGATTCGTAATTGAGGTTGGATGTTGGTGTCTACACCGCAGCGTTCATTTTTGTTATAAATTAAGGGTGGCAAACGAGCATCCGGTTTCGGTGATCGTAAGTGGATGCTGTTTCCCATAGGCATCTACATCTATTGTGATTAATAATTAAAATGAAGGTACAATGTCACCCCTGAATACTAAGATAACGCCTCATTTCCATAAAAAGGGTCTCCGGTTCTCTGCACTTACCATACATTTCACACTGGTATTCTGTCCGAAGGTAGTCCTTCCCCGCTTGTGCTCATTTATTCGCAATATAACCGTAGAATAGCTGCAGTATGACTGTCATTTACCATCAGTGGTCGAGATTATATTTAAGGTTGACCGTAATTCATAAGATTTTAGGTTCATATATTAAGCAATAGTCGTATTTCACTTTCATCTGCACATTATTATGTATTTTGCTATTATTGGTATATGGTGGTAAAAATAAAGAGAAACAAATATTCAATACGAAAATTTTAAATATTCTTAAAATCTAGTGTCTCTCATCGATGGTCATGACGTCGGTGTAGGGCTCCTAGTACCAGTCGAGCTCGCGCGTGCGCACGATCTGCTTGTACACGAAGGCAGGCTTGCGAGGTGTGCGCGTGCGCTCGGGGCTCTCGAAGTCCACCTCATACAGGCCATAGCACTCACTACCAAAAAATTGCAAAAAAAGTTACAGCTATTTAAAGCTCGACACATGCTTGTCTCACAACTGAGCACATGCGTCCTAAAAACATATACTGATGGTTGTGACTGGGTTATTTAGAAATTTTCGAACTTTTGTAGAAATCTTCTGATGTACACCGACCTCTCCTATTGTGGGAATGATTTTCCACAGTCGTCACGGTTAGTGGATTGACAATAACAATACCAGAAGTTTAGCTTGACCCCGATGCCGTGGCTGGTCTGCAAATTTTGTGTTTGGCGTAATGGAGATGAAATACCGCCGTCTACCGGACGCCATAAGACCCATAGTCGCTTCTTACCCTTCTTTTCCTTGGATGTACCATGGGACACAATGCGGTGATGGATTTTCTTATGCCGTTACCACATGATACATGCTATCACAGTCATATTTAATGTAATGATTCAATCTGTTATTATTTTGTGGTAAATACCTACATATTTGGAGTTAGTCTGCGCCTAGCCCCTGAGTCAGTGGGGGTAAGCGTTCATCGTATTTTTTACTATGTAACCCACACAAGTTTGATACACGTCGACACCAATAAAACTGTTAAAATTACAGGTGCATATTCACAACGTGTTTACCTGTGAAAGCAAACATTGCGAAGAAACCTGAATGTCTGACGAATTAAATATTTCGAGGACATGCGAAGTCTGCAAACACTCTCAGGAGCAGAACGACAGGCAAACTAATCCATTGCCCTCCCAAAAATGAAAGGAAACCTATGCCCAGTGGTGGGACGTACGTTATATTAAAATATATGACGACACATTTGTATATAAATAGTAATTAACTTGGAACAATTCAGTTAGAAGCCATACATACCTGAAGCCCCCGAGCCATTCGAGACTGTCCATCATGCTCCAAACCGTGTAAGATCGAATGTCAGATCCGTCGTTGATGGCATCGAGCATAGCATTAATATAAAGTGTGATATAAGTGACGCGATCATTGTCGTCCAATCCCTGTTTTGTTGCGTAGCCGTTCTCCGTGACAATAACAGGTGGATTATTATAATCATTTTTTATTTTTGTTAAAAGTTTGTAGAATCCCCACGGTACGATCTTGAAGGAATATAATAAAAATTGACTGAGTAAAAAGTAGTTTTTATTTATATAATGTGATCTTAAAAGTATTTTTAAAGATAAATGAAAACTTCAATCATACATTAAATATGATTAAAATATATTTTTTATGATTTTTTTAAACATAAATAGAATAACCATCCTAACAAATCAAAAAGCCGTGGTAGCTTATAGGCAAAACTCTCCGTGTAAATTTCACATACTGTGCGAGCAACCCGTTTTCGATCACCCGGCATAAATGAAAGTGTTAATTGCAATTTAAGTGCTGATTTACCACGTGCGCAACGTTTAAGAAAAACATCTTGAGGAAACCTGCAAGTGTGAGAATTTAAGAAAATTATTGGAAGACGTTATATGAAGATTGTAAATTGGTAGATAATATCCCTCGGAATGAGATGGTAATTTCGTAGATGTTTGTATTTTTTATATAATATTACTTTAAAAAAAGCTATGCTGGGTTTCTTGCTGGTTCTTTTCAGGACAGACGATTTTCCCGAACCAGTAGTAAAATCAAAAAATGACTTTCAATCAGAATTACTTATAATCTACGTGAAAAAATATTCTATGCTATACTACAAGTAATACAAATTAGTCACGCAGAGGAATTTTACTGACCCTATAACTCTCACAGAATGGAGAGGAGACTGAAAACCAGTCCTGGAACCTATGTAGGCTATAACTTTACTTATATTGAGGTCGTGAAGACTTTGGAGACTTAACCATGTTTGGTGGAGTTAGATTTTTTTTTCATGATTTTTTAAAAGGTGCACCAACAGTACATGTATGCATATTATAAGAGTAACATTTGTAAAGCACAATTCCTTATACATATATACCTATTATAAGTAGGTTTACCACAAGCAATACTCACACACATATATTCCAAAGCACACACACCCACTCACACACTTACACACACTCCAACACACGAATGCACACACACACACACACACACACACACACACACACACACACACACACACACACACAAAACAAGCGCTTAAAATAACATTCTTTTTATTTCTTATTTTATATTTCTGTACTTGTTTAACTTACTAAATAACTAAATTATTATTATTATATTGAAATTGACCTTTTGACAAGGCTAACTTTAAGGGGAGGAACTGGTTCCTGAAACACAGTTATACTAGCTCAGGGACCAGGGAATCAATGAACATATGTAAAAAAAGGTTGTAATTAAATAAATAAATAAAAATAAATAAAAAATAAGCGTACACAACATTGTCAGAAGATATTAAGTAACAACATAATATATATATATATATCTGAAAATTTTAAAACAATAAAATAGTAAAATTCACCAAAAAAAACTAAAAACCTAAATAAGAACAAATACCTCTTCACAAAGGGCCGGACAGTTTTCGTTTAAATTTAAACAAAGAGTCGTGGAAAATGTCAAATGTTTCAATATTCATCTCGTTGTACTTGTACTGTGCGCAACATCTGACGAGAGGAGAATGGCGCCCAAGGTACGGTTCCTTACAGAAGGCGAGGCAAAAGTTTTTTTGATAGGATATCAGGGTATGCGAGCAGGCACCATCAATTTAACACGTTCTAGGAGCTCATTATATTCTATTTTACCGTTAACAATTTCGTGTAAAAACACCAAATCCTGATTCCTTCGACAGCTACGCAACGAGTTCATTTAAAAAAGGCAAGGCTATGCTCATATGGTGACCGGTGTGACAAGCCCTGCGTAATAAATGCCAGATGCCTAGTGAATCCACGCTGAATACCCTCCAAGCGTTAAGAGTGAACAGCATATACAGGATTCCATGCCACGCTAGCGTACTCCAAGTTACTCCGGACCAAAGCATTGTATAATATTTTACGGGTGCAATTAAAACGGAAACCGGCAGTACTTCGCCTAAGAAAACCAAGCATTTTCGAGGATTTATGTACAATATTGTTAATATGTGAAGTGAATTAAAGGTTCTTGTCTACTGTTACACCTAAATCTCTTATTTCTTCTACTTCAGTTAATGTCGAGCCGTTAATATCATAAGTTGATGGGAAATGATTTTTCTTTTTTGTAAATTTAATATGGTAGCATTTATCAACGTTTAGGGTCGTAACATTTCATTCTCACCATGTGTGAATACTGTCTAAATCCTCCTGGATAAGTTATATGTCATGGGAAGAATTGACTGCTCTGTAAATTTTTAAATCATCCGCAAATAAGCTGAATTTACAGTTTTTTATGTGCACCTCTATATCGTCAATAAATATAAGAAATAATATTGGGCCTAAGTGAGAGCCCTGTGGGACTCCTGACGATGCAAAATATATATCTGACTTAAAACCCCCAACAGTAATAACCTGGGGTCTCATACTAAGGTAAGACCTAAACCAGTGAAGCAAACTACCATGTAACCCTTTAATTTGCAATTTTATTAAAAGTAGTGCGTGATTTACTTTGTCAAAAGCACTGGTAATGTCTGTGTATATAGCATCAATTTGACTTCGACCTCAACCTCCAGTGCAATTTCAGAAATAAATGAGACCAAATTAGTCCGTGTTGAGTGGCCCCTGCGGAACCCATGCTGGTACTCAGTTAGTGAAGTATCTATGTGGCTAATAATTAATGGAATAATCAGAGACTCAAACAATTTCGAAAATGTAGACAAAATGGAAATCGGTCGGTAGTTTTTTACGATGCTTGTTTCACCTTTTTTGTATACAGGTACTATTTTTGCTTTTTCATCCCTCGGGGAATACACCATCTCCGAGCGAACAATTGAAGATCATAGTTAATGGTTGAGACAAAAGAGATCCACAGGTCTTTATAAATAGAGGAGGTATTTTATCACGACCGGCTCCTTTCTGTATGTCTAATCGTTTAATTGCTTTATTGTATCATTTTCAGAAAATTGAATATTCGATAAAATAAGTGGCGATAAATCCTCAAAGTTGTGATTTGTTTTTTCAAAATTTGAACTGAACGTGGATGCTAAATGTCTGGCGAAAAGAGTGGCTACTTCAGAACCAGATTCTGCAATGGAATCGTTTAATTTCATTTTGAGGGAAGAGTTGACTGGTTGCTATGTTTGTCTTTAATGTATTACCAAAAAGATTTGACGTTACGCGATATTCCATTCTCAATATTTGTCTTATAGTCACTTTAGCACTTATAAATAAGCTTGTGACAGCGGCTCCGTAAGAGGTCATGTTCTAATTTGTCACGGGGATTACCATATTTCAGATATCTGCTGCGTAGCTTATTTTTCTCAGATAGAAGTTTAATTAGTGTGCGGCTAAACCATTTGGGGTATTACTCTTGGAAGGACGGCGCTTGGGAACAGATCTATCAATAATTAATCTTAGTTCATCATAGAATTTTGTAACCATTTCATTGACGTTGTTACAGCTCGAAAACCTCTCCACCCAATCCATACACTCCAGGTCCGAGGCAATTTCCTCGTAATTTGCATTATAGAAATTGTGGTCAGTTCGTTTCTTAGGCTGGACATAAGCAATATTTATTTTTATGCAACGTTACCAAAAGATTAGGATGTTTACAGTCCAGCCTACTCAAGAGTTTTAGAGGCTCCGACACATCAACACCGGGAAAGTTGCTCATAATGAGATCTAAGTATCTGCCGTCACTGTTTGGTATGTTGTTAAATTGACTAAAGTTATTAAGAGACATGAAATCTACAAGACCGCATCCGAGAGTACTATTATAATTAGATGGAACCATTTGAGCAATATGATCATGATCTCTACCCCAGTTAATGAATCCTAGATTAAAATCACCCATAATTAGAACGTTATTGGGTTGGTTCGTAACGTTATCGACTTTGTCAAGGAAATATGTCAAAGTATCTGATTTAACTGGTGGAGGTAAATATACCGCGCAAATGGCAATATCTGAGGTAATATTGCCAATTTTTATTTGTACCGATACCCATAAGTCTTCACAGTTACGTTCCCATCGCTCAACACGAGCGGATGGAATGTTTGGCAATACAGCTATTAATACTCCTCTGCCGTACATTTTAGTGGATTTGGAACATACACGATTCCTACGATAAACCACATCCAGATTGAACCATGTCTCCGTAAACACTATAACGTCGTAATTATTTACCAAAATGTTTTTTAATACGCCAGTCGTTTTCGTTCTCAGACCACGCACGTTTTGATAGTATATTCCAAAGGTGCCTCATACGTGAGTTATTAGGATCTATGTTGAGAAGAAGTTATCGAATAAAGACACTCAATATTTCGAATGAGAATGGCTGGGCTGTACTCATTTCTGCGTAAGAAGACGCGTCCATTACGAACCCATATGAATTTGAAATTATGTAGAGGGTGTGTGAAAATACCTAAAGTTTGCAACGGGACATAACATGCAGCTGTTACAACCACTTAAGTTGAACCGGTTTTGAATTTTACCGGCTCTGTTTCAAATTTTTTGTTTTACATGTTCCTTACCTTTGAAACATCGAACTATAAACATTTGCAAGCTGCTAATATAGTTTTAAATTAATTTTGTTTTGATCTTTTCCGGTTCAAATTCGGTTTTTTAGTTCTACTTGTTCTGTATCTCTCAAACATCGAATTTTACACACGCTTGCAGATGTGTATAAAAGGTAAAAAAAATGAGGAACATTTAAAACTAAAAAACTGAAACAGAGCCGGTAAAATTCGAAACCGGTTCAAATTAAGTGGATGTACAGCTTCATGCTATGTCCCGTTGCAAACTTTAGGTATTTTCACACACCTTATTCCGATCTCTGTTCATTACTAATTAGATAATTGTGTACAAACAAAAGATTTTTAAACTTATGCCGTACAGTGGCGGCGTAAGAAAATCCACTACTCCATATAATCCCGTGGGTGTCGTAAGAGACGACAGAGGGAAGTTAGATAGGAGATGGGCCGCAGCATATTCCTCATAACAACTCAATACAATAAAAAACAACAACTGCCAACCCGCCTGCTACGTGTGGTAACTACGCCGAATATCCCCCCTGTGAGGCAAGCTGTGGTGGAGGCCTATGTTCAACAGCGGATTTTTGATAGGCTGTAATGGTAAGATTAGATTTATAATGTCTTGTGTTAATATAGTGACTTAAGGCCATACTTGGTTACAATTTTTTAGTTCGTTATCTTAACTGTCCCAAACGTTTCATTGAACTTCTTAATGATTGTTAGTCAACATTGGAGAACATTCGTAAAATAGGCAAGTTACCTTGTTAAACTTTATTTGACCGCCTTTCCACTCTTCTTTCTGATATATTGCAACTTCAAGGTCATCGTCTTTCGATGGGGATGGATATAAGCCTTTGACAGATTCGTTCCTATACACATAGAACGTGTAGTAATGGTTTAATCCAAAATAATCGGAACTGCCTCTGATGGTTTCAATTTCTGTAGGAGTTAATTCGGGTAGTCGAGATCTAGGGAAGCCTTGTTGAATACTCTTCGCTTTAACTCTTTCCTTTACAGATGTAGGGAAATCACCATACTTAGAAAATATTGGATGAGAATAAATAGCCCACTGCAACATAATCGAAAGTTATTTAAAATAACACGAAATTGTTTATTTTAATTTATCAATGAAAAACGTAACGCAATTTTTGGCTTATTCACAATAAAGAAAATAAAAGAATTATGTTCACCCTATGTTTGTTTCACTTAAATGACAAAGTTCATGAAAACATTATATTGTTAGTTTAAATTTAAGACTACGTAAGCAAAGTGCACAAAAATAACAGAAACATAATTTAACGACAAATTACCGTAAAATCATTAGCGTCTTCGGCGGCATCTTTATATACTTTGAATTCATAATCGTAGTATTGAGCACTTATTGAAATGAAAATAGTACCTCCTTGATTTGGCCGATACTCTTCATCGTAAACATGATACGCTTTGGCATGAGCTAACAATACGTTCTTGGCACATAGGTAGTCCGCTACTCCTGTAATATTGAGTAATGGTGCGTTCAGGTTATTACCGTATCCAAAATAGCAAATTTGCTCTGGTTCATTAACAGTGATCCAATTTTTCACTTTTTCTCCGAATAATTCGAAAGCCACTCGCGCATAATCCGTATACCAGTCTATTATGTAAGGATTTGTCCAGCCACCCATCTCCTGTAGTTTTTGTGGCAAATCCCAGTGATAGATTGTGACTACTGGCTCAATGTTGTACTTGAGCATTTCGTCGATCAAGTTGTTGTAGTATTGAACTCCCGCCTCGTTAATCTTATCCGGGAATCCAGTGGGTAGAATTCGAGGCCATGATAAAGAAAATCTGTAGTAGTCTAGGCCAAGTTAGCGCATAATTTTGACATCTCTTTTATACAAATGATACGAGTCAGCAGCTACGTCACCGTTTGAGCAGTTGTCAATGGCACATGGTTTAGTGTGAGCTACATGGTCCCAAATACTTTCAGTTTTACCTGTAAAAATTATCTTATTAATTTAGCTGATTGGAGGCTGTGGCCTCATGGCAAATATATCTATCTTCGATAGATAACATATAAAAATATAAAAATACAAATAATTGATGATGATGCGATTATATGACCGTGTGTGTGATCCATGAGAATCAACATGGAACACCTCGTTATTGTAAAAAAAATGTTATTGATTTTCGTCACACACGATATGAAAAACGGCAGCTCTACGCATTGATTTTAAGCTGGTAATCTGTAAGAACCTGGCACTTTCCCCAGTCGAGCCACTAATTTGTGCTGCAGCCTCACAAAAGTAGCTAGTAGCATTAAACACTTCTGGTCGCCACACACGGTCAGTTCAACTGATCATTCCAACAGATCAGTTCAAGCTAAAACTGTTGATATTTTTTAAAATATTGGATTTTAAATATATCGATAATTATAAATATTTCAGTACCGGAGTTTTATATATAAGTTTATTTATCGATATATCGAAAATCCAATATTTAAAAAAATATCAGGAGTTTTAGTTTGAACTAATCAGTTGGAATGATCAGTTGAACCGACCATGTGTGTCGTCTATTAGTTTTATTTAGTAAAACCCTTACCTCCTGCATTCCAAACTCCCTCAATCTGATAGGCGGCTGTAGCTGCTCCAAAGCGAAAGTCATTTGGGAATTTTCTTTTTAAATTTTGCGTCTTAGCACTTTCACATTCCGATAGCACTGTATACAAAAGTAACAGGAAGCTGAAAAGTGAATAAAACATATTTTCTTTATTTCTTGCAAAACCAACAATCACATAATTATGACTGAAGTAAATAACATTTATAAATAACATACGTTATGTTTCCAACACCGTTACCCACAAATTAAAATTAAATTAGTATGAACTAAAGAATACGAATCATTAGTAAAAATAAAGTAAGTATAAAGGTAAGTGACGGTTCCTTAATCGAATTGACGATTTGCATATCTTTGAGAATTAATATATTTTCTTTATTTTTAGTGCAACCAATAGTAACATAAGAATGATGAAAATAAATTACATTTTGTAAGTAACTTGAGTTACGTTTGCAGTACAATTATCCAAAAATAAAAATTAAATTTGAATAAAATACAGTGAATTGAGCATTAGTGAAAATAAAGTAAGTATAAAAGTAAGTGGCGACTGCAGTCCATGGACATCTGCAACTTACTTCAAATAAATGAGTCTACAGATGCGTTGTCACCCCTGAGGACTAAGATGGAATATCTCATAACTTGTAATTATACTAGCCCCCTATACCCCTCAGACCAAAAAACAGCAGTGCACACACTGGTGATTTGTGGCAGAAAGGTAAGAGGGACCTACCTACCCCGAGGCAGAAATGGAACTTCGACCTAGAGGTCAATCGATGAACCATTATGTGATAATTAATCTGTATTAATTAATCTTAGTAATAGTCATTTCTAATATGCTAATATTCTTTCACCTATAATTATGTAAAAAAATTTTGGAAGTTAAATTTGACCAACTTCTGAAAGCTGCAATTGACATGTCTAGTTTTGATAACAATGCATAGCTAGATATATGACGTCATTCTAAATCCAATATGGCGGACTCCCGAAAATGGAGAACTAGCTATTTTAGCACCATCACTCAATATTAAAGGAGTTGCTGACTACCTATGTGCCAAGAACATATTGTTAGCTCACGCCAAAGCGGACCAAGCTCGGCTGAGCAGCGTTCAGGAGTTCACGAGACACGACGTCACGTATTTAAGCTTAAGACAGAACTCCAGTACGTGTTGCCAGTTGTAATAATCAGTTGTACTTCCTGATATGATGAAACACATAGTAAAGTCGCACCTTTATTTAAAACTGCTAGTACACACAGTGTTGAGTGATACACCCAAGTAACACCGACGCGCTGTGTTTCAGCTAAATCACTATCAACAATATAATTTTGAACCACGCTAATGCAGTTCACTTAATCATTCGCCCCGCCATATCTTTGGTCACTCGCACACCCAGGTACAAAATAAATATAAAAAATTGGTTTACCCTGCAGGCCATTCCTGGAATTTCCCGCTAATTTTAAATCCAAAGCGCTCCAAATCCCACCAAATTATGACGTTGAATATGAAATATCGGAGTAATTTAAAAAAATTAATTAAAAAAAATTCGTTAACGATATCTCACGAAAGAATCAACGACACCCGGAAAACCGCTTCGATTGCCGGCGGATTTTAAGGTTAAACGCTAATTAGTTTTTGGAATCGATCGGTAAAGCCATTTAAAAGTTATTCCTAAAAAACAGTTTTTATTTTTTTTATTTTAGAGATTTCTCAAAATCCGGTCCGAATTAGTTAAAATTCATAGGAAATCTAAGTTTGATGAAACACTTTGGAAATCCGCTTAGTTCATTTCCGTCATTCTCTCTCTCTCACACACACACACACACACACACACACACACACACACACACACACACGCACACGCACACGCACACGCACACGCACACGCACACGCACACACATACACATACGCACGCACGCACGCACGCACGCACGCACGCACGCACGCACGCACGCACGCACGCACGCACGCACGCACGCACGCATGCACGAACGCACGAACGCACGAACGCACGAACGCAAGCACGCACGCACGCACGCACGCACGCACGCACGCACGCACGCATGCACGCATGCACGCACACACACACACACACACACACACACACACACACACACACACGCACATACGCGCGCGCACACACACACACACACAGGCACATCGAAAAATTGTCAGGGTGGCTTCCTGTTATATCAAAACGTCAAGATTTGATGAAAACTCAAATTTGTAAAAGGAGTAAAAACAATAACTTTCCGATTTTGAAAATTTTAAATTTTCTTAGCGAGAAGTTAAAAAGCGAATAGTTAACTAAAAAAAACTTCTTCTTATTTTATGGGAAATAGTGCAAATAGGACTGCCACTCAGGAAACATACACACACACACTCACTCACACACACACACACACACACACACACACACACACACACACACAATTACGTACGTTTTAAATATTCTTTTATATTTACTTTTAAGCAGTTATAAATATTTGTGGTGCTGTACCGGATATTTATGAATATTCATTCCATTGCATAACGAGAACCGAGAATATAAAAATAATTTAAATTTCATACAAAAAACACTTATACACAACAGCAACCCGAGAGATATGCTCAACATACCATGCTGCCGCATCCATTCAGCATGTTTTAACACGAAACCTGGGGGTTATCTACACTACGCGCCAAATGGAAAGAGAAAAGTGCAATTAGATTGTAAACTTGTGACGTATGAAGGAAAGAAATGAAAATGAAAATTATAACACACTCGAACATACATAATTACATCGATAGTTAAATTTAAAAAACTAAATAAATTTACATTACTTTATCTGAACAAATCGCTTTAGTTATTACACTATATACACACTAGATGATGTTGGCTATTTACTAATGATCACTTGGTCATTAACAAACAACCGTTGTTCGTTACCCACAAACCCAATGTCCCTTGCTGTCATGAATTTTTTGGCTCTTTCTTTCTTGACTTTATGAAGCGATTGATGAAGTTAACAATAATGGATTTATCTTTACCAAAACATGTCGGCAGCCTCTCTATGTAATTTATTTGATGTTTTGGGAGTGTGTAACCAACTTGCGTGCTTATTTTATCTACTATTGAAGAAAGGTTTTCATTTCTCTCTACGGGGACTCCCTTGATCTCGACTTCGACTTCGAGACCATTGTTCTAAAGCAGCTAACTCCTTATTCAGGACAGATATTACAGAGAGAGTCGAGTCCACTGTTACTTTTGTTTACTCCAGTTTAGATATCTTGAATTTGAGATCATTTATTTTTCACTCACAGTTAATTATTCACAGGATTATTAAATTGTCATTATTAAATTGACAGGATGATATTAGCTCCCTTATTTCACGCGTAATGATTTTCACGACATAAATGAGTGTTGGAAGACGGTGAAGCTGTAATTTTAGGTTGCGTATTACCTGCAGAACCGAATCAATTGAAGCGTTCCCATCATTGGTAATGATCGGCGGTGACGTGGTTGGCGTTGGTGTTGAAGGGATGGATAGAAGACTCCGGAAATGGGAGCACCACCACTCCTTCGGTCGGTACCGAGCTTTTTTCGGTTATATTTCAGCAGCCAAAACAAAGTTGTTTTTCAAACGATGCACATTTAACGCCATGATTGAAATCCGTATTGCATAGTGCACAATGCGTTATTACTAACAAATACTTGCGTCATAAACAAAAAAAATATTCAAATAAAAAATTCTGATAAAAAATTAACTTAAGCATAACTTGTTTGTATTTCCTAATGATCGGAACACGTTTTAGTTATTACTGACACGTGCTGGAATTCGTTTTAGTTATTATTGACTCGTGCTATCTCTAAGAGTAATCAACGACAACTGATTTGTCTGACTGACTTGACTTCTTAGCAAATATTGCCTACGTAATAAATTATTTTTCAAAATAAGTAAATGTTGTATTATCTCATGTTCTAGGAAAAGAATTTCTTGCTATACTTAGTTAGTATAATAAAGTGGAAGAGTTCTTTTTCTTTGTTTAAACACGATAATCTCGAGCTACCAGTACGATTTGAAAAATTCTTGTTGTATATAATAGCCGAATTCATGAGGAATCTATCTAGCGTTACACCAACACCTTTCAGCTAGCTTTAAATATCGATTTTTATGAAGAAAGTCAAAAGAAAAAGCTCTCCCGAAATGCTTTATCTGCGTGCACTGTCGTAATGATTAGTGATACGTAAATACAATGTTTTAAAAAACATATATCATCACTTAATCTAAAAAAAATTATATATGTCAACTTAACAATTTCTTAACCAAACTTCAAAGTATTGTTGAATGCCACTCTGAAAGTATGAGTGATATTAAATGGATTTTAACTGATTCTGGCCTTGATTCATTGTCTGTCACAAATTGTCATTTATTATAATTCATAGAAGTTTTATATAATTGTAATTTACAACAATTCAAAAACTGTAAAAACGCCTCAGATGGAATACTAGATCTTGTATTATGCAATGATTCTCTTGAAGTTGCTAGACCCTTTTGTGCCTGAAGACTATTACCATAAAACATTACTAGTTCGGCATACTTTCTTGGAATTGAAACCACTTAAGCGTACTGTATTCTCTTAACTTACTTCATTAATTATATAGTCTCCTAGTAATGTAGGATAATCACATAGGCGGAAAAGTGACAACATTGAACCTAAATCGCAATATTCATTAGTTTTATTTAATTAGAGATTCACAGCGATCAAGGAAGGAATTTTGAGTCTCAAATATTCCAGGAAACTTGCCGAGTTATGGGTACTCATAAAACAAGAACGACTTCTTATCACCCGCAATCTGATGAAATGGTAGAACGATTTAATCAGACATTGGAGAGGTACCTAGCAAAAGTTGTAGACAATCGGCAACGAGATTGGGACAAGCACATACATCCGTTTTTGTTGTCATATCGAAGCGCTGTTCACGAAAGTACAGCAATGACACCAGCTTTCGCAAACTTTGGAAGAGAATTACGGCTGCCTGTAGACCTGATCACCGGGATACCACCTGATACCCCACGCAGTATAACCGATTATGGAAATGACTTGCGGAATAAAATGAATGACATTTATGAGCACGTCAGACAATCGGGCCAGCAAATGTCTGAGAAGGTGAAAACCCGGTATAACCGCAAAATTAACAATAAAGGGTTCGACGAAGATTCACTAGTGTGGTTGCACAATCCAGTGCGCAGCAAAGGGAAATCTCCTAAGCTTCAAGCTAAAAGGGGCGGCCCGTACCGGATTGTAACCAGGATCAACGATGTAACCTACCGGATACAGAAAGGCGCAAGAGGGACTCCTAAGATCGTCCATGTGGATCGCTTGGCGCGTTATTATGGGGCCGATAATACTCGGGACGAGCATGTCTTAGGAGGGGGGCAGTGTTGCGCGCCTAAGTTGACGTCATGTTGTGTCAGGGACAAGATCGGGGGGGGGGAGCTTTCCAGAAAATGACACCACTAATCTTTCAACCGACAGCGTAATCTAGTAAGTAGTGTAAAGTGAATTAAAGAGTTCATTTTGGTAATTCTTTCGGCAATTTTTATTGTCACGAACCTCAAGCTCGTAACAATATTATATATTCAGTAATGTATGCAGAACTGCCTCTCCATGCTCGACGGCTCGCTATATTCCGCAAAAGCGGCGTAACGAAACATCGAGGACAACCCGTCTCATTCTATGCTTATTGAGGGTATGTTCCGAAACGTTTTCAGTAAACTGCCGAATACATATGACGTCATCAATTGACACTATATTGTACTGGCGTGCTGCCGATATAATGTGTCGGATATCCGGCCATAATAAAACAATTTTTAATTGTGTGTGCGCTGAATGAAGCATGCTAGAATTTGTTTTTATTTATTCAAATACAAAAAATTATAGAATAATTCTGGTATCTCCATTAGGAGGATATAGTGATTTTTGGAGCACAAAATGACAAAATAGTAGCCAACACTTTTCCAATATGGCGCAAATGTATGACGTCGTATACTGTCTTATGATTTGGAACGAATCACTAGTATAGCGTCAATTCATGACGTCATTTGCATTGGACAGTACACTGGCTTCTATTTCGGAACATACCATGAATATTCCCGAAACGCACTTCCCCGAAGTTGCGTTGCTTGTGTAGTTGGCGTAGCACGTAGTTTCGCCGCTCCCTAACGTACGCACGTACCAAGCGAGCATAAAGTCATACATAATAAAAATTACAGTAGCTAGAGAATTTTGTTTTTAGTGATTAACTATTATGTTGTGTAATATTAATTTCTAATTCCGGGGGATCAATCCCTTTTGATCCCCCCCCCCCCTTAGGTTTTACATACATTAGGAGTCAGGGACTTTATATTTAAATGCCGATGCGTTGTCACCCATAAGTGTTAAGATGGAATGTCTCGTTTCGAGGGAAAGAGGTCTCCAGTTCTCTACACTCACCGTACGAAACACAACAACAAGGAGCTGCCATTTTACGTTAGTATTTTATGGTATATGATGATTTCACGGAACTTGGAGATTTCACGGAAGGGTTGAGTATTTTAAAGTTTTTATTAGACTTACAACTAATTTTCGGCTATTGTACATTCGAATATCGAATACTTAAGTAAGATGTTTTGTTGTTTTCTTGTAATCATTAAGTAGTCACAGGTACATATTATATAATCTCATCAGATCAATTCCTGTGAACTTGATTTATCGTAAGTAAAGTGGAAGATTATGGTGCAGAAAGACAAATTTTTCTGCATTTTCCGACAGTACTTTAATCCTTTTCTTCTTATATATATATATATATATATATATATATATATATATATATATATATATATATATATATATATATATATATATATATATATATATATATATAATGAGTACAATCTGCCACTTTGCCTGGCGTATGTGGACTATGAGAAAGCCTTTGATTCCGTCGAAATTTGGGCGGTGCTACAGTCCCTTCAGCGGTGCCAAGTTGACTGTCGGTATATCGAAGTGCTGAAGTGTTTGTACAGTAGGGCTACGATGGCTATCCGAGTACAGAACCAGAGCTCGAAACCTATCCAACTGCAGAGAGGTGTAAGACAGGGTGACGTTATATCCCCGAAACTCTTCACCGCTGCATTGGAAGACGTTTTCAAGCTACTGGACTGGAAAGGATACGGTATTGACATCAATGGCGAGTACATCACTCACCTTCGATTTGCCGACGATATAGTCCTTATGGCAGAATCGCTGGAGGACTTAAGCACTATGCTCAATGACCTCAATAGTGCCTCCCAACGGATAGGTCTTAAGATGAACATGGACAAAACAAAGATCATGTTCAATGTCCATGTCACACCTATGCCGGTAGTTGTTGGGAGCACTATGCTCGAAGTTGTTGACGAGTACGTTTACCTGGGACAAATAGTCCGACTAGGTAAGTCCAACTTCGACCGAGAGGTCAATCGACGGATTCAACTCGGCTGGGCAGCGTTCGGGAAATTACGACATATCTTTTCGTCAGGTATACCTCAATCTCTAAAAACTAGATTGTACAACCAGTGCGTGTTGCCAGTGATGACTTATGGATCTGAGACGTGGTCCTTCACTGCTGGCCGTATGAGGACGCTTAAGGTCGCTCAGCGAGCTATGGAGAGGGCTATGCTCGGAGTTTCTCTGCGTGATAGACTCAGAAATGAGGATATCCGCAGTAAAACCAGAGTGACCGACATAGCCCAACGGATTAGTAAGCTGAAGTGGCAATGGGCCGGCCATATAGCTCGAAGAACCGATAACCGATGGGGAAGAAAGGTTCTCGAGTGGCAGCCTCGTACCGGTAGGCGTAGTGTAGGGCGACCCCCCACTAGATGGAGTGACGACCTGGTAAGACATGCAGGAAGTCGATGGATGCAGGTGGCTCAGGACCGTGCTTTGTGGCATTACTTGGGGGAGGCCTATGTTCAGCAGTGGACTTGTGAAAGGCTGTAATGATGATGATGATGATATATATATATATATATATATATATATATATATATATATATATATATATATATATATATATATATATATATATATATATATATATATATATATAATATGCAGAAAGAATATACGGTATTCGGTGTGTGGCCGAATATACTATTCGTTGCAAGTCTAGTTTTTATATACTATAATACATGTTTAATTTGATACACACATAACTCCACGATGTATATAGGTGAGGAAGTTTTTTTTACCTTGCATGCGGAAGGTTAAAAATTGAAGAACAAAATAAAAGAATGATGACGAATACACTTGCCCCACTACCATAAGAAATGTTGAGTAGTTACTAAGTCACATTCAACAAGCCTCCTCAACATGGAAAAATCTGGTAGTAAAATTAAATAAGATACTACCCCATGGGGGTTCCAGTTCCAATGCCTCTGGTAATGAAGTGTCCCTCCCTGAGCTTTCACGCCCAAGCTATCATATTCTTCCTGAGCGTGAGTGCTCAGGCTGCCCCGTGTATTCTTGGGCGAAATCTAGCTCAATACTAACACTGCTCGAGGCAAGCAGAGCAACTATCCGTGATGTACTGTAACACCAAGAGACTTCACTCGAACCTTAACTCCACTGCCATCTATAAACGATGGTGCGCCTTGCTCTTTTTGAACGAGACTTTTAATAACTAACACGCACACGCACAAACATACACGCACACATCTTATTTCTTTTTACTTGCGTGTTAAATATTTTGTATAGATAATTTTCAAAAGATGAAATCTTAGTTTACATATATTAGAACAGAAGATGTCTAAACTGATTCTAGTCTATAATGTAATCAGATATTTTATAGTTAATATATTAAGAGCATGTTTAAATAATTTTAACAATGTTGACGCGTTTGTGCCTAAGAATAATTATGTAAATGAAGAGAAACAAAATCGGAATTTGGAATCCGGTTTATTTTTATTAATATATGCCAAGAAAAATAGACCGAACGTCGATTGTTGCTTTGACTCGTAATCAGGCGTAACAGATCGAAATATTATTAGCAGGTTCTGTTAAGTTATGTAAGTATGAATTTCGTAACAGATCGCTTTATAAATATTTATTACGCAATAATGTAATATCACTGTTGAATAAAACAACTTTTTGAGAATTTATGCTTTTGCGACGTAACTTTGGGGATCTGACCTCTAAAAAGTCTATGAAGGCATTTTGTACCGCTTCCTGAACTATTTTTTTTCTGCCATAAAATTGTCCAAATAACGAAAAAATGGTTGGGGCAGCTGTGGCGATTATTTTTATATAATAAGGGTGACAGGCGGGCACCATACAATACCATAAGTCTATTTCTTATAAATGAGCCACAAGAATACGTTATTATTAGGAATGGCATATGAATCCTTACGAACGAAAATTACTTTATTGTCAAGACAATTTTTTATATAGAATGAGGGTGCCAAAGGAGCACACAATCCACCTGATGGTAAGTGGAATGTCTGGCCTATAGACATCTACATCTACCGTCGATTAAGAATCAACACATGCGTTGTCCACTCCTGAGGTCTAACGATGGAATGCCGCAAAAACGGAGTACGGTGTACGGAGGATAGCGTATAGTTTTTATCTGCAGATCTTGCATCTCGATTCTCTCTGATCTCGATTGAAGACTCGCGGAGGGTTCTTAGAGAATTTCTTCATGATTGTTTAAAATTCTTCACAAAATATATGGAATGTTATTGATACTCAGGATCACTAACATGCTAAAGCGAATTACATCATGAAGTGACTACCATACAGTTACCATACTCTTTCTATGGGTGAGATTCGGTTTAGGGCATTGTTCCGTTATTAGACCTGGGTTCAACCATAGAGTTCTTTGCTTACGTTATCGTGGAGAATCTGCTTTTTATTAAACGTCACAATTTTGTCCAAAATCCCGTTACTTCTGTACCTACTCAAAACAAGACAAGCGTTGGCGTGTGTTCCTTTATGAATATTAGTTAGTTCATGAGGAACTCATATCTCGTGTTTTTTATTTTATTAATTTGGTGCAAATGAGTCATCATTTTGGATAAGCTAATGTTATAAAAATAAATGCGTAAAAATGTTGATTATTTGATAAGGAGCGGTTTCCACCCCTACTTTCTCCTTCTTCTGACGGTTCCGTGGCGTAGCAGGAGCAATGAGTGCGCTGCGCTGGGGGTCGCGGGTTCGAATCCCGCACGGAATAAGTATTTGTATGACCTACAAGTAATAGTTCCGGGTCTGGATGCTGCCCCCACGATACAGGAGAAAATCCAAGTGTGGAGGTAACGTTTAAAAAAAAACTTTTAAGGAATCGTTATTTGCCTCGGTGGCTGATCTTCCGCGTGGTTCATTCTTTAAGTCGAAGTTTCCGTTACGCAAGCGATTAAAACAAAAAAAAACCCACAGTGCGTTAGTTAGTCGTATCCTCTTCAAACGTAGAATTAATATTGAGAGCTGTTTCTGTTACAAGTTATCCGAAAATTACTTTTATATTTGAGGTTTTCTTGTTTAACTAAAGTATTTAATTTAAAAATATTTACAAGTCAACAGAATGTCATTAAATTTTTGAATTTAGAATGTTACAGTTTTTGTGCAAAGATAAGTTTTAATTACTAATCTTGAACCTGGCAGGCAAGCAGGTTCGTAGTCGATCTTAACCAAATCTCCCACATAGCAACATCATGTACGTAGATAAAATTCAAAGGAACTTTTTAGTAAGTCTTCATTATGACTTTTTCAATATGTAGTTGTCAATATGATCCTAGAATCGTCGTATATTTGACCTGGTTGTAACGTATGTGAAGCTAACTAGTTTAACAATAGATGATTTCGATGTCAGTGAGCATTCCAGACTGGGACATGAGGCATTTATCATTCTTTATGGCTTCAGTTTCATTATACGACTTCTTGAAAGCTTCTGAGCAAAGGCTTTGGGACCCTAGTCTCGCTCTATTGCTTGTTAAACAAAACTTGCATTAAAGTATCGTATCAAAGCAATGTACACACATTGCTTTGATACGATACTTTAATGCAAGTTTTTTAGTGATAGTGGCGGTGAGAGAATATCCACTACCCTATATCATCCCGCGGGTGTCGTAAGAGCCGACAGAGGGAAACTGAACAAGAGATGAGTAGCAGCATTTCCCTGATAAAAACTCTAAATAATAAAAAACTACGCGTGCAAACTCGCTTGGCAGGCGTGGCAACTATAGCTAAATCTATGGGGGAGGCCTATGTTCAGCAGTGGACTTTTATAGGCTGTAATAGATAATGGATCAAAGCAAAGCATCGTAAGCTTTTAGCCAAAATTTGTATGATGAAACATTGATAAATATTTTAATGCACTATGTTCGTTATTCGATATTATTGGCAAATATAATGTCGAATATTACGACATGTCTATTCCAGATTCTTTACTTTTATGATATGGGTACGTATAATTTCAAACGTATCTTTCCACACATTCAAGCTTTTATTGCATCAATATTGCCACTTACGTTATCATTTCCGTATCCGACAGTTACGCGGAAGAAAAGAAATGGTGCACAAATCTAAAACATATTCTTTGAAGTTCCGATTTATTACCAACTATAAATTTGTCTACCACTGTGTTATTTAAGTAATAATGTGAAATTTAATACCTTTGTGAAAAGGTAATAAAAATGATTTTATTATTATTTGAACATATACTCGAGACAAAAATATGAACTTCTGTGTACATATAGCGACTTTCTCTGTTAGTCATTTTTCAATTACTTCAAAAATGTTAATATCGCTAAAGAATAATTTTACTGCAGGCTTAAAATAATATAAAAAATAATTTAAACATAATTTTGAGCTGAATCAGGATAGTGACCAGATTTAGTTAACCCCAGTCCAAAACTTTGTTCAACAAAGTTTCGACTTCAGACACAAATTTGTCCCGGTACTCCGTGAGGTTTTCCCGAGAAATATTTGCACGGCCGGTGTATAAAGCATCACCAGTGCTGTTGCCTGCATAGCAATGTATGTTACCACTTTACAACATGTCATTGATATGCCGAAAAAACAGCGCTGGTGATAGCACGCAGCCTTATGTAATACCAGCGCTAATGGGCTTGTAATCGGAGCATGCACCGTCTACTATGACTTTGATGCTCCGATCATTAAGAAAACTGGTGATCCAATTGCACAATTTTCGGGAAGCCCGTAGGAAGGAAGCTTCGTAAGAAGCGCCTTGTGCCAAAACCGATCGAAGGCCTTCGCTATGACCAAACTAACGTCCAACGCCTCCTCTTCTGGGACTCCACTGCCTCCGCCCATTTATGAGTTAGGTAACTTAGAAGATCACCAGCCAAGCGACCGAGACGAAAACTGTACTGACGGTCACTAATCAGCCATTGATCCTCAAGGTACCGTATGAGGTGGCTGTTAATAATGGATTCCATTATTTTAGAGAACAATGAGGTGATGGCGTTAGGCATATATTTGGGCGGATCAGAGGGGTTACCTTTTTTAGGGATCGGGTGCACGAAGGCTGTCTTCCATGATTTCGGAACTACGCCTAGGGAGTAGGAGTATCGTAAAAGACGCGTTAAAACCGATGCCAACTCCGGTGCACACGTCTTCAGCACAATATTTTATACGTGGTAGAGCCATGCTACAGTTATATTAGTAGTATAGTTGTAGCACGAATGGGTCGGCTCGACCGGGGAAGGACCACGCTCTCACAGAATACCAGCGTGAAATAGGAGCTTAATGCTGCTGTATTTCGTATGGTGAGTGTAGAGAACCGGAGACCCTTTTTACTGGAAACGAGGCATTCCATCTTAGTCCTCACGGGTGACAACGTATCTGCTATTTGATTCGTAATCGAGGATAAATGTAGATGTCTATGGGCCACAGTAACCACTTACCATCAGGTGGACTGTGTGCTCGTTTGTCACCCTATCCTATAAAAAAAAAACAATAGGAGGTACGCCATCAGGCCCACTCGACTTGCTGACGTCCAGGGAGAGGAGTGCTTTGCGTACTAAGTGTTGGGTAAATAGGACATCCTGCATAGAGCACTCACTCCTCGGGATGGTTGGGGGTGTGTTCAAACTCGACTCTTGATGACGAGGTCATCAAGAGTCGAGTTGGACGCAGAGAGAAAGCCCAGCAGCGAGTTTTCATTATCGTTAGAAAAAAATTCTCTGGGATGAAACCTATCCGGATAAATTTAGAAAGTAAAACACTATCTACAAATACAAAATTTTACCCTATGTATATATACAAGAATTGCCCACTTAACGCTGGTTTGATACAGGTATTAAGGTCTCTTTATAGGGACTCTTGTGCTTATGTCAGGATCAACGGGGTCTGCTCGGACTGGTTTCGCATCCAAAAAGATGTCAAACAAGGCTGTGTAGCTTCCCATAGTTAGTTTAGTCATATTTGCATCGTCAGCGGCCGAGTTTCAAATGATGGTTACATTAATGAACTGGTCATCAAAAGAATGGGGAATGAAAGTGAACGCAAGTAAAACGAATGTGATGGTTTTTGAAAGAGTTAAACGTTATGAGAAATAAGAATAGAAAGGGAGTTGATTAAGCAAGTGGATAAATACATATCCCAAATACACGAACTCATCATGTGTTTAGGATGTATATTTAGCGGATACGGTAGATATGACAAGGATATAAAACGATAAGTGAATGCAGGAAATAGAGAGAATAGGGCACTAAACTCTATTATGAAGAGTCAGAATGTATCAAAAAAGGCACGTCCGGTAATTCATAACGCTGTGTTAATCCGTACTTTAATGTATGGTAGTAAAAGTTGGGTGTGGCAGAAGAAGCACGAAAGTAAAATATGTGCTGAAGAAATGCGGTCTTTGAGGAGTATGCTGGGGCTGAACCTGAATGATAGAGTGAGAAATTGTGTGATATGAGAAAAATGTGGTATGATGTTGTGACCAGGATTAAGAAAGGAATGCTTCGATGATTTGTTCATGTAGAAAGAATGAAGAAGGAAAGAGTGACAAAGCAAATTTACATTGTAGATGTGAGCGATAGTGTCGGGAAGGGACGTCCTAGACGAAGATTTATCGAATTGGCGATATATTGAAAATGGGCCAGATTAGGAGTACCCTTAACCGACGAGCGTGTAGGTATGCGTAGACATATGACTGCACAGGAGATGAAATAAGTTCGTATTCTCTGCCTACCTCTCAGGTTGACAGGCGAGAGTGTTTATGTTATGCATGTGTGCTCACTTAATGTATTGGATATTACATAATACATACTCAAAGTATATGATTTCTATGTGGTTGCCATGCACAAAGCATTTGTTTCCGCTGAATGTTACAAAATGTTAGTAAGTTTTGACAGTTGTGGAATGAAAGGCGCGCATTTCACGAGGTCATTGAATTTCAAGCAAATGATGTCGTACGTGACATTCGCATTCATATGTTCGTGTTTATTTAAGTAAAATAATCCCAGTTACGTTTTTATTAGTTTGCTTTGTATTATTACTAGGTTTGGTACGTTTAAGTTTTTATTTAACTTGTAATAAAAAAGTAAAAGCCGACTTCAAACAACTTATCGGCTGAATTTGTTCTTTAAATTTATATATGACTCTCGAACTATTTAAAATAAAAATAATTAAAATCAGCCATAATTGACGACGATGTTGAATAACATATATGTAAAGAAAAAAAAACAAAGATTCTAACGTAGTAGACATTTAGTCTGATTCGATTACAATAACCCAAGCGGTCGTTACGCCAAACGTAGTAATATCTCACTAAATTAGGTTAAAGTTCTGTAAGAATATGGTGTTTTCTTAGTTACGCTATAGATTTTTGCTACTTTTGTCTTTGTTGTACAAAAAATCTAACAACACATTTTTACTGATGTAGATTATTATCAATAAATACGTAATTTGTTTCCTTTTTATCTTCTGACTGAGATAAAAATTTATTATTGCTCATGTTTTTACGCTTTTCTGTTGTTATTTTAAGTGTTATTTAATTTTATGATACTTGTGTTAATTATAATTTAGAATCTTTGACTGTTTCTATGTATTTTTTTATAGAATAAGGGTGACAAACGGGCATACAGTCCACCTGATGGTAAGTGGATGCTGTGGCCCACAGACATCTACATTTATCCTCGCTTAAGAATCAAAACTCAGATGCGTTGTCACCACCTAGGACTAAGAAGCAATGCCTCGTTTCCAGTAAAAAGGGTCTCTGGATCACTACTCTCACATACGAAGCACAGCAGTATTAAGCTGCTATTACATGCTGTTATTCTGTGAGAGCGTGGTGCTCCCCGATCAAGCCGACCTGCTCGTGCTACAACCATAATATAGCTGCAGCGTGACTCTACCACGTCTATACGTTACGGTTACATTTAAGAATATTATTACCGTCCACTGCTTTTAGTTTTTCGATGCATCGGTTCTCCATACAAAGATTATTTAAAAACTAACGGACTAAATGAGTAATTAATATATCTAAAATTAATCCTAAAATTTATTTGAATAGTCCATTTTTTATGATTTTCATTTAAATCCCAACCAAACAGCTAGATGATTTCTTAATTAGATTAGGGAAATTTTAGATGTTATTTGCGTAGACAAAAGGGGAAAGCAATGTTCATTTCTACAGCGTGTTAAAAACTGATAAATATAAGTGAATGATATAATCGTTAATAGAATGTCACCTAAATGCGATCTTAGTAGTTTTGAAAATGAACAAAGATCAGTATTTTCATTTTGCTTATTTTAAAAATATTAATATCGTATATAGTACAATATAATAATAACGTTGAATATGCATACAATATCATTTAACTCCAAGTAAATTTCTGTATGAGGTCTGAACTAGCAATAAAAAATATCCCTAGTATATTTACAAAATGTTCTCATTAATGCAAAACCACAAAGTAAGTACTCTGTGGTTTTAAGTAAATACAACTCAAATACTCAAAACTGGAATTGTTAGTAACCTAATTAATCGTAATACCGCGTTATACCGTACCTACCTCGGTATTACGATTAATTAGGTACGGTTTTATGGTCATAGTTGTTTGTAGAAATATAAAATTATGTAAAAAAAACAATTATGATTGTACACTTTTTATATTTAAAAATGAATTTTCTTTCCATTGTACTTAACTTCATAATAGAATCCGTCATTTGTCGTGATTTAAAGATAGCTAAGCCCGAATTTTCACTTTATTAGCGGCTTTTGTCGAGACCTTCTCAATTCTGTAAAACTGAATTGTCCGTAGACATTTCCAAGGTTTGAAATCCTCCTTCAAATGCAACCTATTTTAAGTCGTAATGTTATGCGAGCAATGATCAAAAACCTTAATTTACTAATTTATACTTCACGAAACAAAATGCTTCATATGTACCACGAAATATCTATATATATCTGTATTTTGATTCGTAATTTTTTTTTATGGAAGAGGGGGCAAACGAGCATGCGGCTCACCTGATGTTAAGTGACTACCGCCGCCCATGATCAACCGCAACACCAGGAGAATTGCGGGTGCGTTGCCGGCCCTTTAGAAAGGAGTAAGCTCTTTTCTTGAAGGTCCCCAGGTCGTATCGGTCCGGAAAAATCGCTGCTGGTAAACTATTCCACAGAGAGGTTGTACGTGGAAGAAAACTCCTTGTGAAACGTACAGTGGTGGACCGCCAAGCATCCAGATGGTGTGGATGGTATCGGGACGTTTGCCGTGTAGTGCGTTCACGAAATTTGGCGGCTGGAATTAATCCGAACAGAGCACTCCCCGTGATAGATGCGATAAAATACGCAAAGAGATGCAACATCTCTTCGCAGCGCCAGTGAATCGAGCCGATCGGAAGGCACTCGGTCGTCGACGATTCGAGCCGCTCTGCGCTGGATGCGGTCAAGTGGAAGGAGCTGGTACTGCGGAGCCTCAGCCCAGAGATGGGAACAGTATTCCATGTGCGGCCGAACCTGCGCCTTGTAAAGTTGCAGGCGGTGTGCCGGCATGAAATACTGTCCCGCTCTGCTGAGCACGCCAAGCTTTTTAGAGGCCAATTTGGCCTTCCCTTCCAAGTGACCACGAAACTGCACGTCACTCGATATGTCGACGCCGAGGATTCCGATACTGGCTGAGGTAACAAGGGGAGTGCCTTGAAACTGAGGGGATACGACAAAGGGTTTCTTTTTAGCGGTTAACGCGCAAACTTGTGTCTTCTGGGGGTTAAACTGGACTAAATTTAGTTGTCCCCAATCCGAGACTCTGTTCAGCAAAGACTCGACTTCAGAGGTTGGATGTTGGTGTCTACACCGCGGCGTTCATTTTTTTTATAGATTAAGGGTGGCAAACGAGCATCCGGTTTCGGTGATCTTAAGTGGATGCTGTTTCCCATAGGCATCTACATCTATTGTGATTAATAATTAAAATAAAGGTACAATGTCACCCCTGAATACTAAGATAACGCCTCATTTCCATAAAAAGGGTCTCCGGTTCTCTGCACTTACCACACATTTCACACTGGTATTCTGTCCGAAGGTAGTCCTTCCCCGCTTGTGCTCATTTATTCGCAATATAACCGTAGAATAGCTGCAGTATGACTGTCATTTAGTATCAGTGGTCGAGATTATATTTAAGGTTGACCGTAATTCATAAAATTTTAGGTTCATATATTAAGCAATAGTCGTATTTCACTTTCATCTGCACATTATTATGTACTTTGCTATTATTGGTATATGGTGGGTTAGAAATAAAGAGAAACAAATATTTAATACGAAAATTTTAAATATTCTTAAATTCTAGTGTCCCTCATCGATGGTCATGACGTCGGTGTCAGGCTCCTAGTGCCAGTCGAGCTCGTGCGTGTGCACGATCTTTTTGTACACGAAGGCGGACTTGCGAGGTGTGCGCGTGCGCTCGGGGCTCTCGAAGTCCACCTCATACAGGCCATAGCACTCACTACCAAAAAATTTCAAAAAAAAGTTACAGCTATTTAAAGCTCACCTCATGCTTGTCTCACTACTGGGCACATGCGTCCTAAAAAAATATACTGGGTTGTGACTGGGGTATTAAGAAATTTTTGAACGAATTTTTTGTAGAAATCTCCTGATGTACACCGACCTCTCCTATTGTGGGAATGATTTTCCACAGTCGTCAAGGTTAGTGGATTGACAATAACAATACCAGACGTTTAGCTTGACCCCGATGCCGTGGCTGGTCTGCAAATTTTATGTTTGGCGTAATGGAGATGAAATACCGCCGTCTACCGGACGCCATGAGATCCATAGTCGCTTCTTACCTTTCTTTCCCTTGGATGTACCATGGGACACAACGCGGTGATGGATTTTCTTATGCCGTTACCACATGGTACATGCTATCACAGTCACATTTAATGTAATGATTCAATCTGTTATTATTTTGTGGTAAATACCTACATATTTGGAGTTAGTCTGCGCCTAGCCCCTGAGTCAGTGGGGGTAAGCGTTCATCGTATTTTTTACTATGTAACCCACACAAGTTTGATACACGTCGACACCAATAAAATTGTTAAAATTACAAGTGCATATTCACAAAGTGTTTACCTGTGAAAGCAAACATTGCGAAGAAACCTGAATGTCTGACGAATTAAATATTTCGAGGACATGCGAAGTCTGCAAACACTCTCAGGAGCAGAACGACAGGCAAACTAATCCATTGCCCTCCCAAAAATGAAAGGAAACCTATGCCCAGTAGTGGGACGTACGTTATATTAAAATATATGACGACACATTTGTAGATAAATAGTAATTAACTTGGAACTTGGAATTTAGTTAGAAGCCATACATACCTGAAGCCCCCGAGCCATTCGAGACTGTCCATCATGCTCCAAACCGTGTAAGATCGAATGTCAGATCCGTCGTAGATGGCATCGAGCATAGCATTAATATAAAGTGTGATATAAGTGACGCGATCATTGTCGTCCAATCCCTGTTTTGTTGCGTAGCCGTTCTCCGTGACAATAACAGGTGGATTATTATAATCATTTTTTATTTTTGTCAAAAGTTTGTAGAATCCCCACGGTACGATCTTGAAGGAATATAATAAAAATTGACTGAGTAAAAAGTAGTTTTCATTTATATAATGTGATCTTAAAAGTATTTTTAAAGATAAATGAAAACTTCAATCATACATTAAATATGATTAAAATATATTTTTTATGATTTTTTTTAAACATAAATAGAATAACCATCCTAACAAATCAAAAAGCCGTGGTAGCTTATAGGCAAAACTCTCCGTGTAAATTTCACATACTGTGCGAGCAACCCGTTTTCGAGCACCCGGCATAAATGAAAGTGTTAATTGCAATTTAAGTGCTGATTTACCACGTGCGCAACGCTTAAGAAAAACATCTTGAGGAAACCTGCAAGTGTGAGAATTTAAGAAAATTATTGGAAGACATTATATGAAGATTGTAAATTGGTAGATAATATCCCTCGGAATGAGATGGTAATTTCCTAGATGTTTGTATTTTTTATATAATATTACTTTAAAAAAAGCTATGCTGGGTTTCTTGCTGGTTCTTTTCAGGACAGACGATTTTCTCGAACCAGTAGTAAAATTAAAAAATGACTTTCAATCAGAATTACTTATAATCTACGTGAAAAAATATTCTACGCTATACTACAAGTAATACAAATTAGTCACGCAGAGGAATTTTACTGACCCTATAACTCTCACAGAATGGAGAGGAGACTGAAAACCAGTCCTGGAACCTATGTAGGCTATAACTTTACTTATATTGAGGTCGTGAAGACTTTGGAGACTTAACCATGTTTGGTGGAGTTAGATTTTTTTTTTCATGATTTTTTAGAAGGTGCACCAACAGTACATGTATGCATATTATAAGAGTAACATGTGTAAAGCACAATTCCTTATACATGTATACCTATTATAAGCGTACACAACATTGTCAGAAGATATTAAGTAACAACATAATATATATATCTGAAAATTTTAAAACAATAAAATAGTAAAATTCACCAAAAAAAACTAAAAACCTAAATAAGAACAAATACCTCTTCACAAAGGGCCGGACAGTTTTCGTTTAAATTTAAACAAAGAGTCGTGGAAAATGTCAAATGTTTCAATATTCATCTCGTTGTACTTGTACTGTGCGCAACATCTGACGAGAGGAGAATGGCGCCCAAGGTACGGTTCCTTACAGAAGGCGAGGCAAAAGTTTTTTTGATAGGATATCAGGGTATGCGAGCAGGCACCGTCAATTTAACACGTTCTAGGAGCTCATTATATTTTATTTTACCGTTAACAATTTCGTGTGAAAACACCATATCCTGATTCCTTCGACAGCTACGCAACGAGTTCATTTAAAAAAAGGCAAGGCTATGCTCATATGGTGACCGGTGTGACAAGCCCTGCGTAATAAATGCCAGATGCCTAGTGAATCCACGCTGAATACCCTCCAAGCGTTAAGAGTGAATAGCATATACAGGATTCCATGCCACGCTAGCGTACTCCAAGTTACTCCGGACCAAAGCATTGTATAATATTTAACGGGTGCAATTTAAACGGAAACCGGCAGAACTTCGCCTAAGAAAACCAAGCATTTTCGAGGATTTATGTACAATATTGTTAATATGTGAAGTGAATTAAAGGTTCTTGTCTACTGTTACACCTAAATCTCTTATTTCTTCTACTTCAGTTAATGTCGAGCCGTTAATATCATAAGTTGATGGGAAATGATTTTTCTTTTTTGTATATTTAATATGGTAGCATTTATCAACGTTTAGGGTCGTAACATTTCATTCTCACCATGTGTGAATACTGTCTAAATCCTCCTGGATAAGTTTTATGTCATGGGAAGAATTGACTGCTCTGTAAATTTTTAAATCATCCGCAAATAAGCTGAATTTACAGTTTTTTATGTGCACCTCTATATCGTCAATAAATATAAGAAATAATATTGGGCCTAAGTGAGAGCCCTGTAGGACTCCTGACGATGCAAAATATATATCTGACTCAAAACCCCCAACGGCAATAACCTGGGGTCTCATACTAAGGTAAGACCTAAACCAGTGAAGCAAACTACCATGTAACCCTTTAATTTGCAATTTTAATAAAAGTAGTGCGTGATTTACTTTGTCAAAAGCACTGGTAAAGTCTGTGTATACAGCATCAATTTGACTTCGACCTCAACCTCCAGTGCAATTTCAGAAATAAATGAGACCAAATTAGTCCGTGTTGAGTGGCCCCTGCGGAACCCATGCTGGTACTCAGTTAGTGAAGTATCTATGTGGCTAATAATTAGTGGAATAATCAGAGACTCAAACAATTTCGAAAATGTAGACAAAATGGAAATCGGTCGGTAGTTTTTACGATGCTTGTTTCACCTTTTTTGTATACAGGTACTATTTTTGCTTTTTCATCCCTCGGGGAATACACCATCTCCGAGCGAACAATTGAAGATCATAGTTAATGGTTGAGACAAAAGAGATCCACAGGTCTTTATAAATAGAGGAGGTATTTTATCACGACCGGCTCCTTTCTGTATGTCTAATCGTTTAATTGCTTTATTGTATCATTTTCAGAAAATTGAATATTCGATAAAATAAGTGGCGATAAATCCTCAAAGTTGTGATTTGTTTTTTCAAAATTTGAACTGAACGTGGATGCAAAATGTCTGGCGAAAAGAGCGGCTACTTCAGAACCAGATTCTGCAATGGAATCGTTTAATTTCATTTTGAGGGAAGAATTGACTGGTTGCTATGTTTGTCTTTAATGTATTACCAAAAAGATTTGACGTTACGCGATATTCCATTCTCAATATTTGTCTTATAGTCACTTTAGCACTTATAAATAAGCTTGTGACAGCGGCTCCGTAAGAGATCATGTTCTAATTTGTCATGTGGATTACCATATTTCAGATATCTGCTGCGTAGCTTATTTTTCTCCGATAGAAGTTTAATTAGTGTGCGGCTAAACCATTTGGGGTATTCACTCTTGGAAGGACAGCGCTTGGGAACAGATCTATCAATAATTAATCTTAGTTCATCATAGAATTTTGTAACCATTTCATTGACGTTGTTACAGCTCGAAAACCTCTCCACCCAATCCATACACTCCAGGTCCTAGGCAATTTTCTCGTAATTTGCATTATAGAAATTGTGGTCAGTTCGTTTCTTAGGCTGGACATAAGCAATATTTATTTTTATGCAACGTTACCAAAAGATTAGGATGTTTACAGTCCAGCCTACTCAAGAGTTTTAGAGGCTCCGACACATCAACACCGGGAAAGTTGCTCATAATGAGATCTAAGTATCTGCCGTCACTGTTTGGTATGTTGTTAAATTGACTAAAGTTATTAAGAGACATGAAATCTACAAGACCGCATCCGAGAGTACTATTATAATTAGATGGAACCATTTGAGCAATATGATCATGATCTCTACCCCAGTTAATGAATCCTAGATTAAAATCACCCATAATTAGAACGTTATTGGGTTGGTTCGTAACGTTATCGACTTTGTCAAGGAAATATGTCAAAGTATCTGATTTAACTGGTGGAGGTAAATATACCGCGCAAATGGCAATATCTGAGGTAATATTGCCAATTTTTATTTGTACCGATACCCATAAGTCTTCACAGTTACGTTCCCATCGCTCAACACGAGCGGATGGAATGTTTGGCAATACAGCTATTAATACTCCTCTGCCGTACATTTTAGTGGATTTGGAACATACACGATTCCTACGATAAACCACATCCAGATTGAACCATGTCTCCGTAAACACTATAACGTCGTAATTATTTACCAAAATGTTTTTTAATACGCCAGTCGTTTTCGTTCTCAGACCACGCACGTTTTGATAGTATATTCCAAAGGTGCCTCATACGTGAGTTATTAGGATCTATGTTGAGAAGAAGTTATCGAATAAAGACACTCAATATTTCGAATGAGAATGGCTGGGCTGTACTCATTTCTGCGTAAGAAGACGCGTCCATTACGAACCCATATGAATTTGAAATTATGTAGAGGGTGTGTGAAAATACCTAAAGTTTGCAACGGGACATAACATGCAGCTGTTACAACCACTTAAGTTGAACCGGTTTTGAATTTTACCGGCTCTGTTTCAAATTTTTTGTTTTACATGTTCCTTACCTTTGAAACATCGAACTATAGACATTTGCAAGCTGCTAATATAGTTTTAAATTAATTTTTGTTTTGAACTTTTCCGGTTCAAATTCGGTTTTTTAGTTCTACTAGTTCTGTATCTCTCAAACATCGAATTTTACACACGCTTGCAGATGTGTATAAAAGGTAAAAAATGAGGAATATTTAAAACTAAAAAACTGAAACAGAACCGGTAAAATTCGAAACCGGTTCAAATTAAGTGGATGTACAGCTTCATGCTATGTCCCGTTGCAAACTTTAGGTATTTTCACACACCTTATTCCGATCTCTGTTCATTACTAATTAGATAATTGTGTACAAACAAAAGATTATTAAACTTATGCCGTATAGTGGCGGCGTAAGAAAATCCACTACTCCATATAATCCCGTGGGTGTCGTAAGAGACGACAGAGGGAAGTTAGATAGGAGATGGGCAGCAGCATATTCCTCATAACAACTCAATACAATAAAAAACAACAATTGCCAACCCGCCTGCTACGTGTGGTAACTACGCCGAATATCCCCCCTATGAGGCAAGCTGTGGTGGAGGCCTATGTTCAACAGCGGATTTTTGATAGGCTGTAATGGTAAGATTAGATTTATACTGTCTTGTGTTAATATAGTGACTTAAGGCCATACTTGGTTACAATTTTTTAGTTCGTTATCTTAACTGTCCCAAACGTTTCATTGAACTTCTTAATGATTGTTAGTCAACATTGGAGAACATTCGTAAAATAGGCAAGTTACCTTGTTAAACTTTATTTGACCGCCTTTCCACTCTTCTTTCTGATATATTGCAACTTCAAGGTCATCGTCTTTCGATGGGGATGGATATAAGCCTTTGACAGATTCGTTCCTATACACATAGAACGTGTAGTAATGGTTTAATCCAAAATAATCGGAACTGCCTCTGATGGTTTCAATTTCTGTAGGAGTTAATTCAGGTAGTCGAGATCTAGGGAAGCCCTGTTGAATACTCTTCGCTTTAACTCTTTCCTTTACAGATGTAGGGAAATCACCATACTTAGAAAATATTGGATGAGAATAAATAGCCCACTGCAACATAATCGAAAGTTATTTAAAATAACACGAAATTGTTTATTTTAATTTATCAATGAAAAACATAACGCAATTTTTGGCTTATTCACAATAAAGAAAATAAAAGAATTATGTTCACCCTATGTTTGTTTCACTTAGATGACAAAGTTCATGAAAACATTATATTGTTAGTTTAAATTTAAGACTACGTAAGCAAAGTGCACAAAAATAACAGAAACATAATTTAACGACAAATTACCGTAAAATCATTAGCGTCTTCGGCGGCATCTTTATATACTTTGAATTCATAATCGTAGTATTGAGCACTTATTGAAATGAAAATAGTACCTCCTTGATTTGGCCGATACTCTTCATCGTAAACATGATACGCTTTGGCATGAGCTAACAATACGTTCTTGGCACATAGGTAGTCCGCTACTCCTGTAATATTGAGTAATGGTGCGTTCAGGTTATTACCGTATCCAAAATAGCAAATTTGCTCTGGTTCATTAACAGTGATCCAATTTTTCACTTTTTCTCCGAATAATTCGAAAGCCACTCGCGCATAATCCGTATACCAGTCTATTATGTAAGGATTTGTCCAGCCACCCATCTCCTGTAGTTTTTGTGGCAAATCCCAGTGATAGATTGTGACTACTGGCTCAATGTTGTACTTGAGCATTTCGTCGATCAAGTTGTTGTAGTATTGAACTCCCGCCTCGTTAATCTTATCCGGGAATCCAGTGGGTAGAATTCGAGGCCATGATAAAGAAAATCTGTAGTAGTCTAGGCCAAGTTCGCGCATAATTTCGACATCTCTTTTATACAAATGATACGAGTCAGCAGCTACGTCACCGTTTGAGCAGTTGTCAATGGCACATGGTTTAGTGTGAGCTACATGGTCCCAAATACTTTCAGTTTTACCTGTAAAAATTATCTTATTAATTTAGCTGATTGGAGGCTGTGGCCTCATGGCATCTATCTTCGATAGATAACATATAAAAATTTAAAAATACAAATAATTGATGATGATGCGATTATATGACCGTGTGTGTGATCCATGAGAATCAACATGGAACACCTCGTTATTGTAAAAAAAATGTTATTGATTTTCGTCACACACGATATGAAAAACGGCAGCTCTACGCATTGATTTTAAGCTGGTAATCTGTAAGAACCTGGCACTTTCCCCAGTCGAGCCACTAATTTGTGCTGCAGCCTCACAAAAGTAGCTAGTAGCATTAAACATTTCTGGTCGCCACACACGGCCAGTTCAACTGATCATTCCAACTGATCAGTTCAAACTAAAACTGTTGATATTTTTTAAAATATTGGATTTTCGATATATCGATAATTATAAATATTTCAGTACCGGAGTTTTGTATATAAGTTTATTTATCAATATATCTAAAACTCCTGATATTTAAAAAATATCAGGAGTTTTAGTTTGAACTAATCAGTTGGAATGATCAGTTGAACCGACCATCGTCTATTAGTTTTATTTAGTAAAACCCTTACCTCCTGCATTCCAACCTCCCTCAATCTGATAGGCAGCTGTCGCTGCTCCAAAGCGAAAGTCATTTGGGAATTTTCTTTTTAAATTTTGCGTCTTAGCACTTTCACATTCCGATAGCACTGTATACAAAAGTAACAGGAAGCTGAAAAGTGAATAAAACATATTTTCTTTATTTCTTGCAAAACCACCAATCACATAATTATGACTGAAGTAAGTAACATTTATAAATAACATACGTTGTGTTTCCAACACCGTTACCCATAAATTAAAATTAAATTAGTATGAACTAAAGAATACGAATCATTAGTAAAAATAATGTAAGTATAAAGATAAGTGACGGTTCTTTAATCGAATTGACGATTTGCATATCTTTGAGAATTAATATATTTTCTTTATTTTTAGTGCAACCAATAGTAACATAAGAATGATGAAAATAAATTACATTTTGTAAGTAACTTGAGTTATGTTTGCAGTACAATTATCCAAAAATAAAAATTAAATTTGAATAAAATACAGTGAATTGAGCATTAGTGAAAATAAAGTAAGTATAAAAGTAAGTGGCGACTGCAGTCCATGGACATCTGCAACTTACTTCAAATAAACGAGTCTACAGATGCGTTGTCACCCCTGAGTACTAAGATGGAATATCTTATAACTTGTAATTATACTAGCCCCCTATACCCCTCAGACCAAAAAAACAGCAGTGCACACACTGGTGATTTGTGGCAGAAAGGTAAGAGGGACCTACCTACCCCGAGGCAGAAATGGAACTTCGACCTAGAGGTCAATCGAAGGACCATTATGTGATAATTAATCTGTATTAATTAATCTTAGTAATAGTCATTTCTAATATGCTAATATTCTTTCACCTATAATTATGTAAAATATTTTTGGAAGTAAAATTTGACCAACTTCTGAAAGCTGCAATTTACATGTCTAGTTTTGATAACAATGCATAGTTAGATATATGACGTCATTCTAAATCCAATATGGCGGACCCCCGAAAATGGAGAACTAGCTATTTTAGCACCATCACTCAATATTAAAGGAGTTGCTGACTACCTATGTGCCAAGAACATATTGTTAGCTCACGCCAAAGCGGACCAAGCTCGGCTGAGCAGCGTTCAGGAGTACACGAGATACGACGTCACGTATTTAAGCTTGAGACAGAACTCCAGTACGTGTTGGCAGCAACACAAACACACACACACACACACACGCACGCACGCACGCACGCACGCACGCACGCACGCACGCACGCACGCACGCACGCACGCACGCACGCACGCACGCACGCACGCACGCACGCACGCACGCACGCACGCACGCACGCACGCACGCACGGACGCACGCACGCACGCACGCACGCACACACGGACGCACGGACGCACGCACGCACGGACGCACGCACGCACGCACGCACGCACGCACGCACGCACGCACGCACGCACGCACGCACGCACGCACGCACGCACGCACGCACGCACGCACGCACGCACGCACGCACGCACGCACGCACGGACGCACGCACGCACGGACGCACGGACGCACGGACGCACGCACGCACGCACGCACGGACGCACGCACGCACGCACGCACGCACGCACGGACGCACGGACGAACGCACGCACGGACGCACGCACGCACGCACGCACGCACGCACGGACGCACGGACGCACGCACGCACGCACGCACGCACGCACGGACGCACGGACGCACGCACGCACGGACGCACGCACGCACGCACGCACGCACGCACGCACGCACGCACGCACGCACGCACGCACGCACGCACGGACGCAAACACGTACGCACGCACGCACGCACGCACGCACGGACGCACGCACGCACGCACGCACGCACGCACGCACGCACGCACGGACGCACGCACGCACGCACGCACGCACGCACGCACGCACGCACGCACGCACGCACGCACGCACGCACGCACGCACGGACGCACGCACGCACGCACGCACGCACGCACGCACGCACGCACGCACGCACGCACGCACGCACGCACGCACGCACGCACGCACGCACGCACGCACGCACGCCCGCACGCACGCACGCACGCACGCACGCACGCACGCACGCACGCACGCACGCACGCACGCACGCACGCACGCACGCACGCACGCACGCACGCACGCACGCACGCACGCACGCACGCACGCACGCACGCACGCACGCACGCACGCACGCACGCACGCACGCACGCACGCACGCACGCACGCACGCACGCACGCACGCACGCACGCACGCACGCACGCACGCACGCACGCACGCACGCACGCACGCACGCACGCACGCACGCACGCACGCACGCACGCACGCACGCACGCACGCACGCACGCACGCACGCACGCACGCACGCACGCACGCACGCACGCACGCACGCACGCACGCACGCACGCACGCACGCACGCACGCACGCACGCACGCACGCACGCACGCACGCACGCACGCACGCACGCACGCACGCACGCACGCACGCACGCACGCACGCACGCACGCACGCACGCACGCACGCACGCACGCACGCACGCACGCACGCACGCACGCACGCACGCACGCACGCACGCACGCACGCACGCACGCACGCACGCACGCACGCACGCACGCACGCACGCACGCACGCACGCACGCACGCACGCACGCACGCACGCACGCACGCACGCACGCACGCACGCACGCACGCACGCACGCACGCACGCACGCACGCACGCACGCACGCACGCACGCACGCACGCACGCACGCACGCACGCACGCACGCACGCACGCACGCACGCACGCACGCACGCACGCACGCACGCACGCACGCACGCACGCACGCACGCACGCACGCACGCACGCACGCACGCACGCACGCACGCACGCACGCACGCACGCACGCACGCACGCACGCACGCACGCACGCACGCACGCACGCACGCACGCACGCACGCACGCACGCACGCACGCACGCACGCACGCACGCACGCACGCACGCACGCACGCACGCACGCACGCACGCACGCACGCACGCACGCACGCACGCACGCACGCACGCACGCACGCACGCACGCACGCACGCACGCACGCACGCACGCACGCACGCACGCACGCACGCACGCACGCACGCACGCACGCACGCACGCACGCACGCACGCACGCACGCACGCACGCACGCACGCACGCACGCACGCACGCACGCACGCACGCACGCACGCACGCACGCACGCACGCACGCACGCACGCACGCACGCACGCACGCACGCACGCACGCACGCACGCACGCACGCACGCACGCACGCACGCACGCACGCACGCACGCACGCACGCACGCACGCACGCACGCACGCACGCACGCACGCACGCACGCACGCACGCACGCACGCACGCACGCACGCACGCACGCACGCACGCACGCACGCACGCACGCACGCACGCACGCACGCACGCACGCACGCACGCACGCACGCACGCACGCACGCACGCACGCACGCACGCACGCACGCACGCACGCACGCACGCACGCACGCACGCACGCACGCACGCACGCACGCACGCACGCACGCACGCACGCACGCACGCACGCACGCACGCACGCACGCACGCACGCACGCACGCACGCACGCACGCACGCACGCACGCACGCACGCACGCACGCACGCACGCACGCACGCACGCACGCACGCACGCACGCACGCACGCACGCACGCACGCACGCACGCACGCACGCACGCACGCACGCACGCACGCACGCACGCACGCACGCACGCACGCACGCACGCACGCACGCACGCACGCACGCACGCACGCACGCACGCACGCACGCACGCACGCACGCACGCACGCACGCACGCACGCACGCACGCACGCACGCACGCACGCACGCACGCACGCACGCACGCACGCACGCACGCACGCACGCACGCACGCACGCACGCACGCACGCACGCACGCACGCACGCACGCACGCACGCACGCACGCACGCACGCACGCACGCACGCACGCACGCACGCACGCACGCACGCACGCACGCACGCACGCACGCACGCACGCACGCACGCACGCACGCACGCACGCACGCACGCACGCACGCACGCACGCACGCACGCACGCACGCACGCACGCACGCACGCACGCACGCACGCACGCACGCACGCACGCACGCACGCACGCACGCACGCACGCACGCACGCACGCACGCACGCACGCACGCACGCACGCACGCACGCACGCACGCACGCACGCACGCACGCACGCACGCACGCACGCACGCACGCACGCACGCACGCACGCACGCACGCACGCACGCACGCACGCACGCACGCACGCACGCACGCACGCACGCACGCACGCACGCACGCACGCACGCACGCACGCACGCACGCACGCACGCACGCACGCACGCACGCACGCACGCACGCACGCACGCACGCACGCACGCACGCACGCACGCACGCACGCACGCACGCACGCACGCACGCACGCACGCACGCACGCACGCACGCACGCACGCACGCACGCACGCACGCACGCACGCACGCACGCACGCACGCACGCACGCACGCACGCACGCACGCACGCACGCACGCACGCACGCACGCACGCACGCACGCACGCACGCACGCACGCACGCACGCACGCACGCACGCACGCACGCACGCACGCACGCACGCACGCACGCACGCACGCACGCACGCACGCACGCACGCACGCACGCACGCACGCACGCACGCACGCACGCACGCACGCACGCACGCACGCACGCACGCACGCACGCACGCACGCACGCACGCACGCACGCACGCACGCACGCACGCACGCACGCACGCACGCACGCACGCACGCACGCACGCACGCACGCACGCACGCACGCACGCACGCACGCACGCACGCACGCACGCACGCACGCACGCACGCACGCACGCACGCACGCACGCACGCACGCACGCACGCACGCACGCACGCACGCACGCACGCACGCACGCACGCACGCACGCACGCACGCACGCACGCACGCACGCACGCACGCACGCACGCACGCACGCACGCACGCACGCACGCACGCACGCACGCACGCACGCACGCACGCACGCACGCACGCACGCACGCACGCACGCACGCACGCACGCACGCACGCACGCACGCACGCACGCACGCACGCACGCACGCACGCACGCACGCACGCACGCACGCACGCACGCACGCACGCACGCACGCACGCACGCACGCACGCACGCACGCACGCACGCACGCACGCACGCACGCACGCACGCACGCACGCACGCACGCACGCACGCACGCACGCACGCACGCACGCACGCACGCACGCACGCACGCACGCACACACACACACACACACACACACACACACACACACACACACACACACACACACACACACACACACACACACACACACACACACACACACACACACACACACACACACACACACACACACACACACACACACACACACACACACACACACACACACACACACACACACACACACACACACACACACACACACACACACACACACACACACACACACACACACACACACACACACACACACACACACACACACACACACACACACACACACACACACACACACACACACACACACACACACACACACACACACACACACACACACACACACACACACACACACACACACACACACACACACACACACACACACACACACACACACACACACACACACACACACACACACACACACACACACACACACACACACACACACACACACACACACACACACACACACACACACACACACACACACACACACACACACACACACACACACACACACACACACACACACACACACACACACACACACACACACACACACACACACACACACACACACACACACACACACACACACACACACACACACACACACACACACACGGCCATTACAAGAATTTGCTTTTAATTTAAATAATTTCAAATTTAATGAGAATAATTTTCCATTCTTATGCCAGATCCGTCAAAAAGGGAAAAGAAGCCGAACAATCGGCGAATGGAGAGTCTGACTTGAGCTTTGATACTTGAAGCATCTTCTAAAGGCCTTTTCCGCACTGCCTCGGGATCCTGCAAGCCTCTGCCCGCTCCTTAAGTCGTCGCCTAGCCACGCCTACGCCTCCGCCTACTAGTGCGCTGTGTTTGCCTACTTCAAGCGCCGCGTGTACCTACTTCAAACGCTGCGTGCCTACTCCAGACGTTGCGTGGACCTACTCCAGACGCTGCGTATCTATTCCGGACGCTGTGTGTGTCTACTCCGGAAGTTGTGTTTGCCTACTTCAAGCGCCGCGTGTACCTACTTCAAACTCTGCGTGCCTACTCCAGACGTTGCGTGTACTTACTCCGGGTGCTGCGTGTACTTACTCCGGGCGTTGCGTGTGCCTACTCCAAGCGCTGCGTGTACCTTCTCCAGACGCTGCGTGTGCTTTCTCCAGACTCTGCGTGTACCTAGAGCAGGAGCTGTGCACCTATCATAGGCATAGCCTGTGCATACTTCGTTGCAGTATCTTTATCTTTGTTATTTTTTTTAATAATATTGTAAATCACTATCTTCATTACAACCCATCATCACCTTCATACCTTTTTTGTTATAAAAGAAACTGTAAAACTATTCAAATTTTTAAATAATTTATTTTATTTTGGTTGTTTTCGTTGTAGTTAAGTTAGGTTCTTTAGTTTTCTTATTGTCGCTTCACGACAATTTGGCGCCCAACGTGGGGCTCTCCTTTTCTTCACCTTAGCTACGCCTTATCCATTTCCTTTTGATTGAATTGCTTTCTCTTTCGTTCTTAACTCTTTATTTACTCATCCTTATCATATCTTCCAAATTCTAAAACAAAACTTCATTTAGTTTTTCAACTTATCTGGATTATATTTAGACCTACATATAACACTTCACTTACATTCATCACTTTAATATTTTTATTCTAGAGGTACAATTTTTTATTAAATTTTTATTTCTTAAACTTAACACTTAATTATAACAATGAAACGGGTTATTAAGTACGAATTCCTTAACAAGGCCGAACTCGAATACGAAGTGAAGATTAGATGTGAGGAACCAGCTAATACTGTTTTGCTTCTAAAAAAACAGGTTTTGCGTTTAGTTGAGAATTCTCACCCTGAAGATATTCTGACTTCTCCAATTCCGATCGAGGATGACTTGTCTCAAATTGGTTCTACTTTGACTTACCTGGACTGTAAAATTGAAAAATTTTTACAAGGTGAAACCAAATACTTACGATTAATGGAAACTTTTATTAATCATGTTTTTTACAGATTGGAGCGAATAGATACTGACTTATATCCAGACTTTAAAGCTATTTTCGATACTTTGAAGATGAAATTTGACGCTATTACTAAACAATTCGAATCCTTGACTCCACCCCCAACTGAAAATGACTCTCCATCACTTGACCCTCCTGTTGACCCGACTGTCATGGAACCTCCTCTTGTTTCTCAAACATCTGTTAAGATCCATACCCATAGAAAATTTAATCTGTTACCTAGTGTTTTATCTTCTCTTAACTTTACAGAATCTAAATGCTCTGCTATCGAAACTAAAGATATTAAAGTTTTACCTTATGAGCATTTAACTCCTAACCAAAAGGACATCGCTAACGACATCATCCAACGCTTCAAGACAATTTCTTTTGAAGAAAAAGGTATCCTGGGAAGCACACACTTAATCACCCACAAGATTGATACTGGTGATTCTCTTCCAATCAAACAAAGATGTTACAGACTGTCTCCTGAAAAACAAAAGGCGTTAATTAATGAAGTTGACAAGATGCTGAGATGGAACGTCATTGAACAATGCGAAAGTCCTTGGTTATCTCCAGTTCTCATCACTCCGAAGAAGAATGGTGAATGGCGTTTCTGCGTAGACAGCAGGAAGCTTAACTCAGTTACACGTCGTCATGCTTATAGTCTGCCATTAATAAGCGAAATTTTGGACAACCTGAAGAATGCCAAATACTTATCAAGCATCGACATTGCGAAAGCATTTTGGGAGATTCCCTTGAATCCTGCTGATAAAGATAAAACTGCATTTTATGTACCTGGAAGAGGTATGTTTAGATTCAAGGTAATGCCTTTTGGTCTCTCTAACTCACCTGCAACTCTACAAAGATTAATGGATATGCTTTTTACTCCTGAATTTGAGAACAAGGTATTTTGCTATCTGGATGACATCGTTATTATTAGCGAGACTTTTGATGAACACATATCGCTTCTCATGAAAGTTCATGAAAAACTTTCATATGCTAATCTGACTATTAACTTTGAGAAGAGTCAATTCTTCAAGAAAGAACTGAAATACCTTGGTTTTCTAGTGGACGAGTATGGTCTACGTGCTGATCCAGATAAAATAAAAGCTATTTTAGAATATCCTGTACCTACTTGCAGAAAAGAAGTACGTAGATTCATAGGCACCTGCAGCTGGTTCAGAAGATTCATTCCAAACTTTAGCACCATTGCCTCTTCACTCAACCAACTAACCTGTTCCGGGAAGAACGCTCCTAAATTTTTATGGAATTCACAAGCTGCAGCTGCTTTCCAGAAACTTAAAGAAGCTTTGGTAACTGCTCCTGTCCTTGCTTGCCCTAACTTCGAACTACCCTTCTCTGTACATTGTGATGCATCAAATTATGGCATAGGAGCAATGCTTACTCAACATCAAGATGACAAAGAAGTCGTGATTGCTTACATGAGTAAAGCACTAAACAAAAATCAACAGAACTACTCATCTACTGAAAGAGAAACATTGGCTGTAATAACTGCGTTAGAACATTGGCGATGTTATCTAGACAATGGTAAAGAATTTACAATATATACTGACCATGCTGCACTTAAATGGTTTCAGAACTTATCGAATCCATCAGGTAGACTTGCTCGCTGGACTTTACGCTTATCATGCTTTAACTTTGTCCTGAAACATAAAAAAGGAAAGGATAACGTTGTTCCAGATTTATTATCAAGACATAAGAATCAAGAACGTCCTGATACACGAGAAATTTCACCTCAAGGCGTACATCCTATTACGATTGAAGAACCACCTGATCGTGAACTTGAGCACTACAACAAGATTTTTCTCGGATGCTCCAACAACCCAGACGCATATCCCAACTACACTATCAGGGATAACAAACTTTACCGCTGCATCCATTCTCCCGATCGTCTAAACGATGACTTTATTTGGAAAGAAGTTCCTCTACCTCGAGATAGGCATACACTTATTGAAGTTAACTATGGTTCGCCTTCAGAACTCCATCTTGGTATCTTCAAGACATTCAAGAAAATATCTTTAAAATACTATTGGCCTGGTATGTTTAAGGACATTGCCAAATTAATCTCGTCTTGTGAAACCTGCTTAACCTACAAACACCCTAATCACTCTCCCTATGGTCTTATGGGTAAACCCAAACTTTGCTCCAGACCTTTTCAAACTATATCCTTAGATCTTATGGGTCCATTACCTATGACTCGTAGACGAAATCAGTATATTCTAGTAATTAACTGCAATTTTACTAAATATACTATGATTTTTCCCCTTAAACGTACTACTTCAGCTAATATTATTAATCTTTTGGAAAATTCAGTTTTCCTAGTTCATGGCATTCCCCAAACTATTATAATGGACAACGCGGTTCAATTTCAATCGCGAGAATTCCAATCATTCTTAAATTCTTATACCGTTCCTTGTATTTTTCACACAGCTTTATATTGTCCTCAGGTTAATCCTACGGAGAAGTTTAATAGTACAATTATTACAGCTCTAGCATCTCTAGTAGGAGACGATCATAGATCCTGGGACAACCATCTTGCTAAGATTCAGTACGCAATGAACAGCGCTACAAATGTGGCTACTGGCTTTACTCCAAACTTTTTAGTCTTTGGTAGGGAAACAATACCTTGTGGTTCCTTCTATACTCCAACTCAGAACCTCGAGGAATTGATATTTATGCCTCGTGATATTTACGCGTCTAATGCTGGTCTCCTCTCATCTATTTTTCACAAAGTTCAAACTAAACTTCACATAGCTCACGCTAAAAATAGCGCTCGCTATGATCTTCGCCGGTCTTTTAAAGAATTTAATGTGGGAGACACTGTTTGGCGTAAAAACCATGTTTTAAGCAATGCCGGCGCTTACTTTAATGCTAAACTTGCCCCTAAGTTCATCAAGTGCAAAGTGATAGCTAAACTGTCACCACTAATCTATGTGCTTGAAGACCCTAATGGAGTTAGAGGCAAGTGGCACATCAAAGATGTAAAATCATAATTTTTTTTTTACTTTTATTAACTGTATATATGTATAAATATCACCATCATTCTCACCTTATTATTTTTATTTCTTTGTTTGTTTGGTGATCCAGTGTTCTTCAACACATCTTGCTTTAGGACCTCGAATTTTCGTTGGTTAATCTTCACTTTTTGTTTCAAACACATCTCGTTAGTGATGTTGCTGATCTCTGGCTTTGAGCCCTACCGCTCTGGCCGTTCTTAATCTTTACTTAAGTCATAGCGACTAAAGCTTGCTTAAGATTAATTTCTTTATCTTTATCTTCACTCAGGAGCGGATGACAACTCCTTAAATAAGCCTAGATGTCCTTTCAAAATATTTTTTTTTCCACGCAGGAGCGGATGACAACTCCTTAAATAAGCCTGAATGTCCTTTCGAAAACACACTTTTAGAGTGGTAGTCATTGAATGTGAACTCCACCCTTACCTGAATGCAGATGATGAATGTAAGAGATAGTATATCTGATTTTGCCTGGTGATGTCTGTTTCTGCAAAGCTGTGTTTTTATGGTTTATTTTAGAATGTACATGTCAAAATTTTTGCTGAGTCAAAAATTTTCCAGGGTCGGGGGAAAATGTAGTGTTATGTTACTTACATACCATTTTAACTATTTTAAATTTATTTTTCCATTCTGTTTTCTATTTTCTGCATTCATCTCAAAACTAGATATTTTGCATCACCTTTATTTCCATAGGAACCTGTAACATTTTTAAACCATAAGAACACAATAACAAATCATTTTCACGTCGTATTTTCCCGTTATCAGCACTTTTTAAATCGATGTCAATGGAGTCTACCTTTTTCGGTCTTTTATTTAGTTTTCCGTAACTCTGCAATTTCGGGTTTCGTGCGCGCTGTTGCGCTACTTTTTTTCCTATATAAATAATATCTCATTATTCACTTAAATCTTGCCGTTTCTGTATTACGAGCATAAAACCAAAATTTGACATGTTTTGACATCGTTGTTTATCAGGTTGTCATGGCAATTTTTATTCAAATATCGTTACCGGCCTGATGTTTTTACTTCAAAATACTCCTTTCTTCTTGGCCATTTACAAGAATTTGCTTTTAATTTAAATAATTTCAAATTTAATGAGAATAATTTTCCGTTCTTATACCAGATCCGTCAAAAAGGGAAAAGAAGCCGAACAATCGGCGAATGGAGAGTCTGACTTGAGCTTTGATACTTGAAGCATCTCCTAAAGGCCTTTTCCGCACTGCCTCGGGATCCTGCAAGCCTCTGCCCGCTCCTTAAGTCGTCGCCTAGCCAAGCCTACGCCTCCGCCTACTAGTGCGCTGTGTTTGCCTACTTCAAGCGCCGCGTGTACCTACTTCAAACGCTGCGTGCCTACTCCAGACGTTGCGTGGACCTACTCCAGACGCTGCGTATCTATTCCGGACGCTGTGTGTGTCTACTCCGGAAGTTGTGTTTGCCTACTTCAAGCGCCGCGTGTACCTACTTCAAACGCTGCGTGCCTACTCCAGACGTTGCGTGTACTTACTCCGGGTGCTGCGTGTACTTACTCCGGGCGTTGCGTGTGCTTACTCCAAGCGCTGCGTGTACCTTCTCCAGACGCTGCGTGTGCTTTCTCCAGATTCTGCGTGTACCTAGAGCAGGAGCTGTGCACCTATCATAGGCATAGCCTGTGCATACTTCGTTGCAGTATCTTTATCTTTGTTATTTTTTTTAATAATATTGTAAATCACTATCTTCATTACAACCCATCATCACCTTCATACCTTTTTTTTATAAAAGAAACTGTAAAACTTTTCAAATTTTTAAATAATTTATTTTATTTTGGTTGTTTTCGTTGTAGTTAAGTTAGGTTCTTTAGTTTTTTTATTGTCGCTTCACGACAATATATGCCAAGAAAAATAGACCGAACGTCGATTGTTGCTTTGACTCGTAATCAGGCGTAACAGATCGAAATATTAGCAGGTTCTTTTAAGTTATGTAAGTATGAATTTCGTAACAGATCACTTTATAAATATTTATTACGCAATAATGTAATATCACTGTTGAATAAAACAACCTAAATGTTAGGGGTTAATATGAAATCGCCGTTTTATACTCGAGATAATTTATGCTTTTGCGACGTAACTTTGGGGATCTGACCTCTAAAAAGCCTATGTAGGCATTTTGTACCACTTCCTGAACAATTGTTTTTTCTACCATAAAATTGTCCAAATAACGAAAAAATGGTTGGGGCAGCTATGGCGATTATTTTATATAATAAGGCACCATACAATACCATGAGTCTATTTCTTATAAATGAGCCACAATTATACGTTATTATTAGGAATGGCATATGAATCCTTACGAACGAACATTACTTTATTGACAAGACAATTTTTTATATAGAATAAGGGTGCCAAAGGAGCACACAATCCACCTGAATGTGTGGCCTATAGACATCTACATCTACCGTCGATTAAGAATCAACACATGCGTTGTCCACTCCTGAGGTCTAAAGATGGAATGCCGCAAAAACGGAGTACGGTGTACGGAGGATAACGTATAGTTTTTATCTGCAGATCTTGCAATGTTTAATAGTTTCTTGAACGGTGTGTAAGTTACCATGGAGCAATAATGGCGAAAATCGATTGAAGACTCGCGGAGGGTTCTTAGAGAATTTCTTCATGATTGTTTAAAATTCTTCACAAAATACATCAAATGTTATTGATACTCAGGATCACTAACAAGCTAAAGCGGATTACATCATGAAGTGACTACCATACAGTTGCCATAAACTTTCTATGGGTGAGATTCGGTTTAGGGCATTGTTTCGTTATATGACCTGGGTTCAACCATAGAGTTCTTTGCTTACGTTATCGTAGAGAATCTGCAATTTTGTCCAAAATCCCGTTACTTCTGTACCTAATCAAAACAAGACAAGCGTCGGCGTGTGTTCCTTTATGAATATTAGTTAGTTCATGAGGAACTCATATCTCGTGTTTTTTTATTTTATTAATTTGGTGCAAATGAGTCATCATTGTGGATAAGCTAATGTTATAAAAATAAATGCGTAAAAATGTTGCTTAATTGATAAGGAGCGGTTTCCACCCTTACTTTTAAGGAATTGTTATTTGCCTCGGTGTCTGGTCTTCCGCGTGGTTCATTCTTTAAGTCGAAGTTTCCGTTACGCAAGCGATTAAAATAAAAAAAAACTCACAATGCGTTAGTTAGTCGTATCCTCTTCAAACGCAGAATTAATATTGGGAGCTGTTTCTGTTACGTTATAATCAAGTTAGAAAGAACTCTTTTCTTGTTTAACTAAAGTATTTAATTTAAAAATATTTACAAGTCAACAGAATGTCATTAAATTTTTGAATTTAGGATGTTATAGTTTTTTTTCAAAGTTAAGTTTTAATTACTAATCTTGAACCTGGCAGGCAAGCAGGTTCGTAGTCGATCTTAACCAGATCTCCCATATTGCAACATCATGTACGTAGATAAAATTTAAAGGAACTTTTTAGTAAGTCTTCATTATGACTTTTTCAATATGTAGTTGCCCAAGAGCTTAATTTTGTCGGCAAAGAGGTGTCAATATGATCCCGGAATCGTCGTATATTTGACCTGGTTGTAACGTATGTGAAGCTAACTAGTTTAACAATAGATGATTTCGATGTCAGTGAGCATTCCAGAGTGGGACATGAGGCTTTTATCATTCTTTATGGCTTCAGTGTCCTTATAAGACTTCTTGAAAGCTTCTGAGCAAAGGCTTTGGGACCCTAGTTTCGTTCTATTGCTTGTCAAACAGAACTTGCATTAAAGTATCGTATCAAAGCATTGTGTGTAGTGGCGGTGAGAGAACATCCACTGCCCTATATCATCCCGCGGGTGTCGTAAGAGCCGACAGAGGGAAACTGGAACAGGAGATGAGTAGCAGCATTTCCCTGATAAAAACTCTAAATAATAAAAAACTACGCGTGCAAACTCGCTTGGCAGGCGTGGCAACTATGGCAAAATCTTTGGGGGAGGCCTGGGATTTTTTCTAGGCTGTAATAGATAATGGATCAAAGCAAAGCATCGTAAGCTTTTAGCCAAAATTTGTACGATGAAACATTGATAAATATTTTAATGCACTTTGTTCGTTATTCGATATTATTGGATATTATTGGTCGTATATAACGACATGACTATTCCAGATTCTTTACTTTTATGATATGGGTACGTATAATTTCAAACGTATCTTTCCACACATTCAAGCTTTTATTGCATCAATATTGCCACTTACGTTATCATTTCCGTATCCGACAGTTACGCGGAAGAAAAGAAATGGTGCACAAATATAAAATATATTCTTTGAGGTTCCGATTTATTACCAACTATAAAATTATCTACAACCGTATTATTTAAGTAATAATGTGAAATTTAATACCTTTGTGAAAAGGTAATAAAAATGATTTTATTATTATTTGAACATATACTTAAGACAAAAATATGAACTTCTGTGTACATATAGCGACTTTCTCTGTTAGTCATTTTTCAATTACTTCAAAAATGTTAATATCGCTAAAGAGTAATTTTACTGCAGGCTTAAAATAATATAAAAATAATTTTGAGCTGAATCAGGATGGTGACTGCATTTATTCAACCCCAGTCCAAAACTTTGTTCAACAAAGTTTCGACTTCAGACACAAATTTGTCCCGGTACTCCGTGACGTTTTCCCGAGAAATATTGGCACGGCCGGTGTATAAAGCATCACCAGTGCTGTTGCCTGCATAGCAATGAATGTTACCGGTTTGCAACATGTCATTGATATGCAGAAAAAACAGCGTTGGTGATAGCACGCAGCCTTATGGAATACCAGCGCTAAAGGGCTTGTAATCGGAGCATGCACCGTCTACTACTCTCTCTACTCTACTTTGATGCTCCGATCAGTAAGAAAACTGATGATCCAATTGCACAATTTTCGGGAAACCCATAGAAAGGAAGCTTCATAAGAAGCGCTTTGTGCCAAAACCGATCGAAGGCCTTCGCTATGTCCAAACTAACGTCCAACGCCTCCTGTCCTGGGACTCTACTGCCTCCACTTATTTATGAGTTAGGTAACTTAGAAGATCACCAGCAAAGCGACCGCAACGAAAACTGTACTAACGGTCACTAATCGGCTAGTCATCCTCAAGGTACCGTATGAGCTGGCTGTTAATAATGGATTCCATTATTTTAGAGAACAATGAGGTGATGGCGATAGGCATATATTTGGACGGATCAGAGGGGTTACCTTTATTAGGGATCGGGTGCACGAAGGCTGTCTTCGATGATTTCGGAACCACGCCTAGGGAGTAGGAGTATCGTAAAAGACGCGTTAAAACCGGTGCCAACTCCGGAGCACACGTCTTCAGTACAATAAGAGGGACGCCATCAGGCCCATTCGACTTGCTGAAGTCGAGGGATAGGAGTGCTTTGTGTATTGAGTGTTGGGTAAATAGGACATCCTGCATGGAGCACTCACTCCTCGGGATGGTTGGCGGTGTGTTTCCCTCGTCATCAAGAGTCGAGTTGGACGCAGAGAGAACGCCCAGCAGCAGCATCCTTCTGTTATTCTCTATCTATATCTATATTTCTGTTATTCTGTTATTCACCTGGCGAGCGAGTTTTCGTTATCGTTAGAAAAAAAATTCTTAGGGATGAAACCTATCTGGATAAACTTTGAAAGTAAAACACTACCTACAAATAAAAAATTTTACCCCACGTATACACACAAGAATTTCCCACTTAACGCTGGTTTGATACATGCATTAAGGTCTCCTTATAGGGACTCTTGTGCTTATCATCTCATCAACGGGGATCAACGGGGTCTACTCGGACTGGTTTAGCATCCAAAAAAGTGTCAAACAGGGCTGTGTAGTTTCCCGTTCAATATATTTATGGACAGTTATTTGAAAACTTTGAAAGGTGAAGGATGTAGGTTAAGAATGGGCGAGTTAATGGGTTGTACGCCGATGATCAAGTCATATTTGCATCGTCAGCGGCCGAGTTGCAAATGATGGTTACATTAATGAGCTGGTCATTAAAAGAATGGGGAATGAAAGTGAATGCAAGTAAAACGAATGTGATGGTTTTTGAAAGAGTTAAAAGTTATGTGAAATAAGAATAGAAGGGGAGTTGGTTAAGCAAGTGGATAAATACATATCCCAAATACACGAACTCATCATGTGTTTAGGATGTGTATTTAGCAGATACGGTAGATATGACAAAGATATAAAACGATAAGTGAATGCAGGAAATAGAGTGAATGGGGTACTAAACTCTATTATGAAGAGTCAGAATGTATCAAAAAAGGCACGTACGGTAATTCATAACGCTGTGTTAATCCGTACTTTAATGTATGGTAGTAAAAGTTGGGTGTGGCAGAAGAAGCGCGAAAGTAAAATAAATGCTGAAGAAATGCGGTCTTTAAGGAGTACGCTGGGGCTGAATGAAACCTGAATGATAGGGTGAGAAATTGTGTGACAAGAGAAAAATGTGGTATGCAAGATGATGTTGTAACCAGTATTAAGAGCGGAATTCTTCGATGATTTGGTCATGTAGAAAGAATGAAGAAGGAAAGAGTGACAAAGCAAATTTACATTGTAGTGTTATAAAATAATTAAAATCAGCCATAATTGACGACGATGTGGAATAACATACATGCAAAGAAAAAACAAAGATTCTAACGTAGTAGACATTTAGTCTGATTCGATTACAACAAGCCAAGCGGTCGTTACGCCAAACGTAGTAATATTTCACTAAATTAGGTTAAAGTTCTGTAAGAATATGGTGTTTTCTTAGTTACGCTGTAGATTTTTGCTACTTTTACCTTTGTTGTACAAAAAATCTAACAACACATTTTTACTGATGTAGATTATTATCAATAAATACGTAATTTGTTTCCTTTTTATCTTCTGACTGAGATAAAAATTTATTATTGTTCATGTTTTTACATTTTTCTGTTGTTATTTTAAGTGTTATTTCATTTTATGATACTTGTGTTAATTATAATTTAGAATCTTTTTTTTATAGAATAAGGATGAAAAACGAGCACACAGTCCACCTGATGGTAAGTGGATGCTGTGGCCCATAGACGTCTACATTTATCCACGATTAAGAATCAAAATTTAGATGCGTTGTCACCACTTAGGACTAAGATGTGTAGGTGTGCCGCGCACACACATGTAAACTTCGCAACGTTGTATTGTAACTATATTATGTAGTGAATAAGATTTTTCAGGCAGTCACTAGTTACCCGCCAACTGTATGGCACGTTTCGCTATAATAAATATATATTAGTAAAAGAATTCACCTTTCATTATGGTCACCAATAGGCACCCCTACGGAGTCAGCTCCAAAACTGGTGACCCCGACGTGATCAAGATGACTGAAGTGGTCTATGTGATGTTAATGCAGTAGTGGGCAATATTCGCGTGGTTGTGATCAGTGGACAATAGATATAGTAACATGAGTGCGCCGTTTCCGCCTACGTCACAGAACGTGCCGCCTGTTAACGCGCCACCCGTTCAAGACATCCAGCCACCCGCGCAACCGCCCATCATGGCGCCAGGGGTAGATGCAGTGTCCCTACAGTCTCGCCTCGCAGACTTTTGGACGGACCAGCCACGCGTATGGTTCGTACGCACGGAAGCTATCCTCGCACCTCAGAGGTTGAGTGATGAGGCGAAGTTTGACCTGGTCGTGTCTAAGCTAAGTAAGGAGGTTATCGCGCAAGTGACGGACATATTACTCAACCCGCCTCCTACCTACAAGTACGACGCACTCAAAGCTCGGCTACTCCACATCTATGAGGAGTCAATGTCGAGGCAGATCGAGAAGCTTATGAGCGAGCTAGAGCTGGGCGACCAAAAACCATCTCAGCTGCTTCGGCGGATGCGTGAGCTCGCTACTGACAAGGTCCCTGATGAAACCCTTCGCGTCTTGTGGCAGGGTCGTCTTCCGACACAAGTCCGAGCCGTGCTAACTGTGTCCGACTCCAAGGACCTGGACAACCTAGCAGCAGTTGCAGATAACGTCATGGAAGCTGTGCGGCCTTCATATGCCGCCACCGCTACTTACACCGTGCCAGCGCCAGCATCTACTACCGCCTATGACTTGGCCCTGTTGAGAGCTGAGGTGGCTAAAATAAAGGCTACCGTGGACCGGATCGATCAGCAGAGGTCGCGGTCCCGCGCCCCGGATCGCAACCGGCGTCGTTCACAGTCCAGGCGCCGTAGCAGTTCCTGCCGTCCCCGGAAGGAGAACTACTTATGCTTTTACCATTACAAGTTCCGAGAAAAGGCCAACAGGTGTACGAAGCCTTGCGCGTGGAAAACAACACAGCCGGAAAACTGAGCAGCGAGGTACAGTCCGAGGGTCTTCAGGTCTGTACCGTTTTTCCATTCAATCGTTTGTGTGTGTCAGACAGTAACTCCGGACTTAGATTTTTAGTTGACACCGGTGCCAATGTGTCTGTTTTACCAGCCGCGAGAAAAGATCGTCTAAATCAGTGTAGTGCATATAAATTATACGCAGCTAACGGCAATGAAATCGCAACTTACGGTACCAAGACAATAGTGTTAAACTTAAACTTACGCCGACCTTATCGTTGGGAATTCGTTGTAGCAGATGTCAAACAACCAATTTTGGGCGCCGATTTTTTAGCGTACCACAAATTATTAGTTGATTTAAACGCGCGTAAATTAATAGATAAAACTACAGAATTGAATGTTTCGGCATCTGTTGTCAATGTATCTCAACCTAGTGTTAAAACTATTGATGTAAATCATCCATATCAGGATTTATTGTTAAAGTATCCGGACATCACTAAACCAGCGTCATTCCGAGAAACTGCGAAACACGATGTCGTCCACTATATCGAGACCTCTGGCCCGCCCATGCACGCGAAAGCGCGCCCGTTGCCACCGGACAGGTATAAAAAGGTTAAAGAAGAATTTCGCATCATGCAGGAACTGGGCATCTGTCGTCCTTCAAAGAGCGCGTGGGCTAGTCCGCTCCATGTAGTTCCTAAAAAGAATGGAGATATAAGACCTTGTGGGGACTATCGCCAGCTGAATGCGATAACAAAGCCCGACAGATACCCGATTCCTCGCTTGAACGATTTTACTTTTATTCTTCCGGATAAAAAGATATTTTCAAAATTAGACATCAATAGAAGTTATCATTTTATACCTGTCGCACCAGGTGACGTGGAGAAAACCGCTATCATAACACCATTCGGACTTTTCGAGTTTCCTCGAATGACCTTCGGTTTGCGCGGAGCAGCACAAACCTTCCAGCGCTTTATGAACTCCATTTTACAAGGTCTTGATTTTGTCTTTTGTTATTTAGACGACTTACTTATAGCTAGTGACAACGAAGTTCAACACAGGCAACATTTAGAAATTATTTTTAAAAGGCTTAATAAATATGGAATTTCGATTAATTTGGCAAAATGTCGTTTCGGACAAACTAAACTAGAATTTTTGGGACACGAGATTAGTACCGACGGCGTCAGGCCGTTGCAAGATAAGGTTCAGGCAATTGTGGAATTTCCGAAGCCGAAAACTGTTGCAGAGCTAAGACGTTTTCTCGGTATGGTCAATTTTTATCGAGCTCATCTTCCTAACGCAACTTTATATCTAACAGAATTAAATAAATATCTTAAAAGCTCAAAGAAAAATGATAAGACTCCCATCGTCTGGACGGAGAGTGCGAACGAAGCATTTACGCAATGTAAGGCAGGTCTCACACAGGCCGCTACATTGACGTACCCTAGAGTGGGTTCCGAACTCGCTTTAATGACTGATGCATCCAATATATGCGTGGGAGCAGTCTTGCAACAAAAGGAAGGAGATAGCTGGAAACCATTGGGCTATTTCTCAAAAAAATTGACCACCACCCAACAGCGATATAGCACATACGATCGCGAGTTGCTCGCTATATACTTAGCTATAAAACATTTTCGGAAATTATTTGAAGGGCAAGAAATAACCGTGTATACGGACCATAAACCTTTAACTTTTGCATTTCAAAAGGTAGGACGCGATGAAAGCGAAACGCCTCGGAGAACGAGACATTTAGCTTTCATAAGTGAGTTCACTACAAATATAAAACATATAACCGGTACGAATAACATCGTAGCTGACACCTTATCGCGCATCGAAGCCGTGACTATGCCAACTGCGTTGAATTTCGATGACATTGCAAATGAGCAGCGTAGCGACAGTTATATCATGAATGTTATGTCTGGTTTAAATACCGATAATATTTTGTTAAAGGAACTAGTTATACCTATGTTAAATAAGTCTATTTTTTGTGAGATGTCTACTGATACAGCTCGTCCGTACCTACCGGAAAAGTTTCGACGCCTAGCTTTTGATAGTTTACATAATTTGAGCCATCCTGGAATTCGTTCTACGCGAAAGATGTTAGCCAAAAAGTATTTCTGGCCTAGTATGAATCGTGATGTTTCTTTGTGGGCAAAAACGTGCATACAATGTCAACGTTCTAAAGTTAACAGACATACGGTATCGAATCTGACTAAGTTTCCGGAAGTAGAGCGTTTTGAGCATGTGCACGTCGATATCGTTGGCCCTCTTGAGATCTCACCAGATGGTTATAGATACTTACTTACGATAATTGATAGGAGGACCAGGTGGCCTGAAGCTTTTCCGTTACGAGACATTACGGCAGAAACTGTTGCCAAACATTTATATGAAGGTTGGATTTGTCGTTACGTTGCCCGATAAAGTTAACTAGCGACCAAGGTCGCCAGTTTGAGAGTAGTCTTTTTAACCAGCTGTTAAAAATGTTGGGGGTTAATAGAATTCGAACTACTCCTTATCATCCGCAAAGCAATGGCGCAGTTGAACGTTGGCATCGTTCTTTAAAAGCAGCACTTTCAGCTCGCCTGTCACATGGGTCCTGGGTGGAAGAGCTACCCACAGTATTACTGGGGCTTCGCGCGGCCGCCCGCAGCGACTCAGGGGTTAGCGCCGCCGAGTTAACGTTCGGACGAAACTTGCGTCTACCGGGAGACTTTTATGACAGCTTTTCGAACAACCGTAACGTCAATGATTATTGTTTAGTGGATAAGATTAGAGATACTATTAGTAGTTATAAGCCTACATCCGACGATTCACGTAACTGTCATAGTCTTTTTGTGCACAAGGACTTACGTAACTGTGAATATGTCTTTGTTAGGGACGATTCAATACGTAAACCTTTGAAACCACCCTACGACGGTCCGTACCGCGTGATAAAAAGGGGCTCAAAGGTTTACCTAATTCAATTACCCGATAGACAGGTACATATTTCTATCGACAGATTAAAGCCTGCATATGTATTAAAGGAATGTGATGGTAACGAAGCAACGCCACGCCAAAGTAACGCTGACAACGCAGCGGATGTTGCACCTGCGCATGTACGGTTCCCGTTACCACCGTCCACACCGCTGACGTCGTTGTTACCCGGCCCGAGCAACCCGATAACCGTGAAAACAACGCGAAGTGGTCGGATTGTTAAGTTACCTTCACGATTTATAAGCTAGTGTTAATATAAAATATATATTATACAATTACATGTCTAAATGATAATCAGGTTTAGTTACTATGGATGTGAAAGTATTATTTGCATTGTCTAGTGCATAATATTTTCATTCAGGATATTCAAGTTACATTATTTAAGTTGAATGTAATTGTAGAAGCATCGTGTTCAGTATTTTGCGTATACTGCACTTTCATATAGGTTCCAGGTAGTTAGTTTAGTTATAATGTATTTAATATAATTTCATTCGAAATACTTCCTTTGCGAAAGCATTAGCGCGATAAGTTTTACGATTTTTACTATGGGTAATTTGCAAGAAAAACCAGTTATTGTTTCTCAGGCTCAAAATACTGTAGAGAATAAAGTGGATAATTTTCAAACATGGTTATATGTGATAGCCAGTTTTATGGGGGCGATAATCCTGTACACTATTTGGGTAAAGTTTAATAAGAAGTTCAAAAGCTGGCTTCGTCATCAAGTGTTAATGGCAGGCATTCCGATATCGGGCCAGAATATGGGTCAGATGATAGGTGCTTCTAGCACCAGTCTGCAGCATGTGCCCGCGCCCGCCGCGGCCGCCACCCCTTTCGCGGGGGTCTCCGTACAGCCCTGCGCACAAGCGCATTAGCAAGTTTTTGTTGTTAGTTTTAAGTTTATATTCATTGTATAGTTTTAAGTTTTTTGTATTCAATTGTTGTAAAGGGGGAAGTATTGTAGGTGTGCCGCGCACACACATGTAAACTTCGCAACGTTGTATTGTAACTATATTATGTAGTGAATAAGATTTTTCAGGCAGTCACTAGTTACCCGCCAACTGTATGGCACGTTTCGCTATAATAAATATATATTAGTAAAAGAATTCACCTTTCATTATGGTCACCAATAGGCACCCCTACGGAGTCAGCTCCAAAAGATGCAATGCCTCGTTTCCAGTAAAAAGGATCTCCGGATCACTACGCGCATCATACGAAGCACAGCAGAACTAGGCTGCTATTTCATGCTGCTATTCTGTGAGAGCGTGGTGCTCCCCGATCAAGCCGACCTGTTCGTGCTACAACCATAATATAGCTGCAGCGTGCCTCTACCACGTCTATACGTTACGGTTACATTTAAGAATATTATTACCGTTCACTGCTTTTAGTTTTTCGATGCATCGGTTCTCCATACAAAGATTATTTTAAAACTAACGGACTAAATGAGTAATTAATATATCTAAAATTAATCCTAAAATCTATTTGAATAGTCCATTTTTTATGATTGTAATTTAAATCCCTTTTATCGCAACCAAACAGCTAGATGATTTCTTAATTAGATTAGTGAAATTTTAGATGTTATTTGCGTAGACAAAAGGGGAAAACAATGTTCATTTCTACAGCGTGTTGAAAACTGATAAATATAAGTAAATGATATAATAGTTAATAGAATGACACCTAAATGCGATCTTAGTAGTTTTGAAAATGAACAAAGATCAGTATTTACATTTTGCTTATTTTAAAAATATTAATATCGTATAGAGTACAATATAATAATAACGTTGAATATGCATGCAATATCATTTAACTCCAAGTAAATTTCTGCATGAGGTCTGAACTAGCAATAAAAAATATCCCTAGTATATTTACAAAATGTTCTCATTAATGCAAAACCACAAAGTAAGTACTCTGTGGTTTTAAGTAAATACAACTCAAATACTCAAAACTGGAATTGTTAGTAACCTAATTAATCGTAATACCGCGTTATACCGTACCTCGGTATTACGATTAATTAGGTACGGTTTTATTGTCATAGTTGTTTGTAGAAATATAAAATTATGTAAAAAAACAATTATGATTGTACACTTTTTATATTTAAAAATGAATTTTCTTTCCATTGTACTTAACTTCATAATAGAATCCGTCATTTGTCGTGATTTAAAGATAACTAAGCCCGAATTTTCACTTTATTAGCGGCTTTTGTCGAGACCTTCTCAATTCTGTAAAACTGAATTGTCCGTTGACATTTCCAAGTTTTGAAATCCTCCTTCAAATGCAACCTATTTCAAGTCGTAATGTTATGCGAGCAATGATCAAAAACCTTAATTTACTAATTTATACTTCACGAAATAAAATACTTCATATGTACCACGAAATATATATATATATATATATATATATATATATATATATATATATATATATATATATATATATATATCTGCATTTTGATTCGTAATTGAGGTTGGATGTTGGTGTCTACACCGCAGCGTTCATTTTTGTTATAAATTAAGGGTGGCAAACGAGCATCCGGTTTCGGTGATCGTAAGTGGATGCTGTTTCCCATAGGCATCTACATCTATTGTGATTAATAATTAAAATGAAGGTACAATGTCACCCCTGAATACTAAGATAACGCCTCATTTCCATAAAAAGGGTCTCCGGTTCTCTGCACTTACCATACATTTCACACTGGTATTCGGTCCGAAGGTAGTCCTTCCCCGCTTGTGCTCATTTATTCGCAATATAACCGTAGAATAGCTGCAGTATGACTGTCATTTACCATCAGTGGTCGAGATTATATTTAAGGTTGACCGTAATTCATAAGATTTTAGGTTCATATATTAAGCAATATTATTTCACTTTCATCTGCACATTATTATGTATTTTGCTATTATTGGTATATGGTGGTAAAAATAAAGAGAAACAAATATTTAATACGAAAATTTTAAATATTCTTAAAATCTAGTGTCCCTCATCGATGGTCATGACGTCGGTGTCAGGCTCCAAGTGCCAGTCGAGCTCGCGCGTGCGCACGATCTGCTTGTACACGAAGGCGGACTTGCGAGGTGTGCGCGTGCGCTCGGGGCTTTCGAAGTCCACCTCATACAGGCAAAACATTGCAAAAAAGTTACAGCTATTTCAAGCTCACCACATGCTTGTCTCACAACTGAGCACATGCGTCCTAAAAACATATACTGATGGTTGTGACTGGGTTATTTAGAAATTTTCGAACTTTAGTAGAAATCTTCTGATATACACCGACCTCTCCTATTGTGGGAATGATTTTCCACATTCGTCAAGGTTAGTGGATTGACAATAACCATACCAGACATCTCGCTTGACCCCGATGCTGTGGCTGGTGGTGGTGCAAATTTTATTTTTGGCTTAATGGAGATGAAATACCGCCGTCTACCGGACGCCATAAGATCCATAGTCGCTTCTTACCCTTCTTTCCCTTGGATGTACCATGGGACACAACGCGGTGATGGATTTTCTTATGCCGTTACCACATAGTACATGCTATCACAGTCACATTTAGTGTAATGATTCCATCTGTTATTTTTTTTATAGAAGAGTGGGCAAACGAGCATGTGGCTCACCTGATGTTAAGTGACTACCGCCGCCCATGATCAACTGCAACACCAGGGGAATTGCAGATGCGTTGCCAGCCCTTTAGAAAGGAGTAAGCTCTTTTCTTGAAGGTCCCCAGGTCGTATCGGTCCGGAAAAATCGCCGGTGGTAAATTATTCCACAGAGAGGTTGTACGCGGAAGAAAACTCCTTTTGAAACGTACAGTGGTGGACCGCCAAGCATCCAGATGGTGTGGATGGTATCGGGACGTTTGCCGCGTAGTGCGTTCACGAAATTTGGCGGCTGGGATTAATCCGAACAATTCCTCAGAGCACTCTCCATGGTATATAAGAAAGAAATTACAAAGGGATGCAACATCTCTACGCAGTGCCAGTGAATCGAGCCGATCGGAAAGCACTCGGTCGTCGACGATTCGAGCCGCTCTGCGCTGGATGCGGTCAAGTGGAAGGAGCTGGTACTGGTGAGCCCCAGCCCAGAGATGGGAACAGTATTCCATGTGCGGCCGAACCTGCGCCTTGTAAAGTTGCAGGCGGTGTGCCGGCATGAAATACTGTCCCGCTCTGCTGAGCACGCCAAGCTTTTTAGAGGCCAATTTGGTCTTCCCTTCCAAGTGGCCACGAAACTGCACGTCACTCGATATGTCGACGCCGAGGATTCCGATACTGGCTGAGGCAACAAGGGGAGTGCCTTGAAACTGAGGGGATACGACAAAGGGGTTCTTTTTAGCGGTTAACGCGCAAACTTGTGTCTTCTGGGGGTTAAACTGGACTAGATTTAGTCGCCCCCAATCCAAGACTCTGTCCAGCAGAGACTCGACTTCAGACACAAGTTTGTCCCGGCACGCAGAGACGTTTTCCCGAGAAATATCAGCTCGGCCGGTGTAAAGAGCATCACCAGTGCTGTCATCTGTGTAGCAATGAATGTTACGGGTCTGCAACATATCATTGCTATGCAGAAGAAACAGCGTTGGCGATAGCACGCAGCCCTGTGGAACACCAGCATTAATAGGCTTGCAATCGGAGCTTGCACCGTCTACAACGACCTTGATGCTCCGATCTGCAAGAAAACTGGTGATCTAATCGCACAATTTCTCGGGAAGCCCATAGGAAGGGAGCTTCGAAAGAAGCGCTTTGTGCCAAACCCGATCGAAGGCCTTCGCAATGTCCAAACTAACGGCCAATGCCTCCCCCTTGGACTCTACTGCCTCCGCCCATCTGTGAGTTGGGTAGACCAGAAGATCACCAGCTGACCGACCACGGCGAAAACCGTATTGGCGGTCACTAATCAGCTGGTGATCCTCAAGGTACCTCATGAGCATGCAGTTTACAATGGACTCCATTATTTTGGAGAACAAGGAGGTGATGGCGATAGGCTGGTAGTTGGACGGGTCTGAGCGGTCGCCTTTTTTAGGGATCGGGTGGACGAAAGCCGTCTTCCATAATTTTGGGACTACGCCTAGGGAGTAGGAGTACCGGAAAAGACGCGTTAAAACCGGTGCCAACTCCGGAGCCCACGTCCTCAGCATAATTGGGGAGATCCCGTCAGGCCCACTCGACTTGTGGATGTCCAGGGAGAGGAGTGCTTTGCGAACCGAGCGCTGAGTGAACTGCACTTCCGGCATGGAGCACTCACACCGCGGAATGGTCGGCGGCGTACTCCCCCCGTCATCAAGAGTCGAGTTAGACGCAAAGAAAGAGCCTAGAAGATCGGCTTTCTCCTTTGCTGTGTGGGCCAGTGAGTCGTCCTCCCTGTGCAGAGATGGAAGAGATGGCTGACAGTAATTCCCCTGGACAGCCTTGGCGAGAGACCAGAATGCACGGGTTCCAGAAGGAAGACGAACTAGTTTCCCGCCAATTCTGCCTATATGCTCTAACTTTGCCTTGGCAATGACTCTTTTGAAGGACCTAGAGGCGGAATTATACTTCTTTTTTAGAGCGCTAGTATTTACATCCCTGGACGCTGATGCGTCAGCCCAGGCTTGGTAGCACTTCTGCTTATAGCATGATGCTATTTTACAGGAGCGACCAAACCATGGCTGAGATTTGCCTCCAATGGGCACCACAGAGGAAGGAATAAAAAGTTCCATACCCTGAAGTACCACATCATCGACAGAATCCGCAACAACGTTGGGATCGTCCGGTGAGAAGCAAACCCGCCCCCAAGGGTAGGATGCAAAGAAAGACCGCACCCCATCCTAATCGGCTGACCTATAGTGCCAAACACGGCGGCAGCCTGCAGAATGCAACCGCGATTTCAGCGTGAGTGGCACCACACTTCGGAAAAGACAATGGTCCGAGGAGCCTAAAGGGGCGTCGACGGAAATCTGATATCCGTCCGGGTGAGAGGTCAGCAGAAGGTCCAACAGGGAAGGTGCATGATCCTCCACATCTGAAATCCGCGTAGGCGAAGTAACCAAGTGTGTCAGACCATATGCCAAGGCAAAATCATGAACAGATCTCGCCGCATGATCGGTTAAACGTGAACCGAGCCATTCGGCGTGATGGGCGTTAAAGTCGCCGAGGATCACGATCTCTGCGGAGGGGATCTGCTGTAGCAACGAATCTGCAGCCATTTGGATGTGGTCGAAGAGTCGGTCTGTTTCGGCATTACCGCTATGGGACCTATAGAGGCACCCGTAGACGCGCGGATGGTCGTAGCTGTCTACGCGTAGCCAAAGGATGGACAGGTCCGAACCTTCAAGTCTGCCGAGGCGTCGAGAACAGATGTCCTCTCTGACGTAAACGCAAACTCCAGCCCGAGGCACAAAGGGGTGTTCCAGTTTGTACCCCGGGTAGGAGAGATACGAGACATCAGCCGGAGAGGACACCTGCGTCTCGGTCAGAAAGAGCAGAGCCGGCCTCGCCGTCTCGAGATGGTAGTGGACGTTGTTTAGGTTAGAGTGAAGTCCCCTGATATTGCAGAAATTCACGGACAGCGTGGCAGGGGTCGCCTTGGTCTTGTTGCTCCGTTTGCCCCGAGCAGTTTTAGTCTTGAGCGGAATTTTGCCCCCCCAGAATAGAGGGATTCTCCAGGGGTGCTGGTACCCTCCTGGGGTAGTCTATCATTGAATTCCTCTACCATGTTGATGGGGGGGGGGGGATTTGGGCCTCCGGCCACCTGCACTCACCAGACGAAACGCGGAAGCAGAGCTTCCACTTCACGCCGGTATTCTGTGAGGTCGTGGTACCACCCCGGTTTGAGCTGGCCCATACGTGCGACAGCAAAGCTGCCGCGTGGCTCTACCACTGTTAAATTTTGTGGTAAATACCTACATACTTGGGGTTAGTCTGCGCCTAGCCCCTGAGTAAGCGGGGGTAAGCGTTCATCGTATTTTTTACTATGTAACCCACATAAGTTAGATACACGTCGACACCAATAAAATTGTTAAAATTACAAGTGCATATTCACAACGTGTTTACCTGTGAAAGCAAACATTGCGAAGAAACCTGAATGTCTGAGAAATTAAATATTTCGAGGACATGCGTAGTCTGCAAACACTCTCAGGAGCAACACGGTGGGCAAACTTATCTATTGCCCTCCCAAAAATGAAAGGAAACCTATGCCCAGTAGTGGAACGTACGTTATATTAAAATATATGACGACACATTTGTATATAAATAGTAATTAACTTGGAACAATTCAGTTAGAAGCCATACATACCTGAAGCCCCCGAGCCATTCGAGACTGTCCATCATGCTCCAAACCGTGTAAGATCGAATGTCGGATCCGTCGTCGATGGCATCGAGCATAGCATTAATATAAAGTGTGATATAAGTGACGCGATCATCGTCGTCCAATCCCCTTTTTGTTGCGAAGTCGTTCTCCGTGATAATAACAGGTGGATTATTATAATAATTTTTTATTTTTGCCAAAAGTTTGTAGAATCCCGACGGTACGATCTTGAAGGAATATAATCAAAACTGACTGAGTAAAAAAAAATTTTCATTTATGTAATGTGATCTTAAAAGTTTTTTTTAAAGATGGTTGCGCGGAAAAAACCATTGGATTATTATATTTGACGGTAGAGGTGCCAAGCCGCTTGTTCCTTTCCGACAAAACGATATCATTCATACCCTCCTCGATCCTCCATCGACACATCGGGGTGGTGGGGTGGGAGGGGCAAGAAGATGATTCTAAAATGTCACGTAATCATCGGGGCCGAGGACATATAAGGCACGCGCGACCGTTGCGCGGCCTCTTTCCACCGCAGTCGTCGCTGAAAACACAACGCTTCTCTCCCGACGCACCCCTGGGGCCCCAGAGTGTCTGTCTAGAAGAAGTTCCCTCACCTCGGGTGAGATATAGCCGCGCACCGCCTCTCTCCGGAGTGTTCCAGAAGAAGTTCCAGAAGTTGCAGCTATAGTGCTCAACAGGATAGAAGAAACCCCTTAAAACTAAATATGAAGATAGGAGAATGTTAGCTTCCGAATATTTGAACCAGATATTCGATCTTAAACCTATATCATCCGCGAACATCAACGGCTTAGAGCAATTTCTAGATAAATTTGTGGCATCGGTGGCTGCACTTAAGAATTTGAAATTTAATGACCTTATGGACGTGGTGTTTCTCCATATTGCACTGAAGAAGTTGGACCCCGACACCGTGCGTGCGTTTGAAATGGAGCATCGTAGCTCGGAGATGCCTTCCTTTCATTCATTAGCATCGTTCGTGCGAGATCAAATAAAGGTGATGCAGCGCTCTCCGAACGTTAAACAGGAGAATAAAAGGTGCGTCGACCGTAGACAGACTCAACCATCTAAAATAGCAGGGTCGTTAACTTACGTAACCGCTACGCCAACATCACTCCAGCATACTTGTTTAGTATGTAAAGATAGACACGGTAATTTATATAATTGTGCGACTTTTCGTAAATATTCACCAAGCGAGCGTTATAAATTAGTAAAGACAAACAACCAAGGGGTTTTAAATAGTTTTATAAGTTTATTTTCGATATATCGTAAATCCAATATTTAAAAAAATATCAACAGTTATAGTTTGAACTAATCAGTTAAAATGATCAGTTGAACTGACCATGTATGTGGTCTATTAGTTTTATTCAGTAAAACCCTTACCTCCTGCATTCCAACCTCCCTCAATCTGATAGGCAGATGTAGCTGCTCCAAAGCGAAAGTCATTTGGGAATTTTCTTTTTAAATTTTGCGTCTTAGCACTTTCACATTCCGATAGCACTGTATACAAAAGTAACAGGAAGCTGAAAAGTGAATAAAACATATTTTCTTTATTTTTTGTAAAACCAACAACCACATAATTATGACTGAGGTAAATAACATTTATAAATAACATACGTTATGTTTCCAACACCGTTACCCACAAATTAAAATTGAATTAGTATGAACTAAAGAATACGAATCATTAGTAAAAATAAAGTAGGTATAAAGGTAAGTGACGGTTCTTTAATCGAATTGACGATTTGTATATCGAGAATTAATATATTTTCTTTATTCTTTAGTGCAACCAATAGTACCTAACATAAGAATAATGAAAATAAGTTACATTTTGTAAGTAACTTATGTTATGTTTGCAGCACAATTATCCACAAAAAAATTAAATTTGAATAAAATTAGGTGGACAGAGCATTAGTGAAAATAAAGTAAGTATAAAAGTAAGTGGCAACTAGAGTCCATGGATTTCTGCAAGCAATTTCAAATAAAGAAGGCTACAGATGCGTTGTCGCTTCTGAGGACTAAGATGGAATATCTCGCAGCTTGTAATTATACTAGCCCCCTATACCCTTCAAACCAAAATACAGCAGTGCACACATTGGTTATTTGTGCCAGGAAGGTAAGAGGGCGCAACCTACCCCGACGGACTCCGAGGCAGAAATGGAACTTCGACATAGAGGTCAATCGACGGACCATTTTGTATTAATTAATCTGTATTAATTAATCTTAGTAATAGTCATTTCTTATACGCTAATATCTTCACCAATAATTATGTAAACAATTGTTGGAAGTTAAATTTGAGCAACTTCTGATAGCTGAAATTTTGCATTTACACTTTTAGTTTTGACGACTATGCATAGTTAGATAAATGACGTAATTCTAAATCCAATATGGCGGACTCCCAAAGATGGAGAACTAGCTATTTTAGTACCATTACTCAATATTAAAGGAGTTGCTGACTACCTATGTGCCAAGAACATATTGTTAGTTCACGCCAAAGCGGACCAAGTTCGGCTGAGCAGCGAAAGGAGTTCACGAGACACGACGTCACGTATTTAAGCTTGAGACAGAACTCCAGTACGCGTTGCCAGTTGTAATAATCAGTTGTATTTCCTGATATGATGAAACACATAGTAAAGTCGCACATTTATTTAAAACTAGTAGTACACCCAGTGTTGAGTGATACACCCAAGTAACCGACGCGCTGTGTTTCAGCTAAATCACTATCTACAATATAATCTTAGGCTTTGAAAACCTGCTGAATAAGAGCATTGACTCACTCTAATATAACTCTGATTTAGGCACAAATTATACCTATAACTATTAGATGAATAAGTGTAACTACAATCGCATTATACTAGCATTAATAAGAGTCACAGTAACCCCAAGAGCTGGAAATTGGCTACAGTGGGTGTTATCGATCTGATCAGTGATTGAGTGGTCATCGGGCACTATAATCCTGTCCTGCGCAGATGGCTAGTCTCCATTGAAGACTTGCCGCCATTAATGCCGAAATTTGACCTGCGGGACATTATTAATTTTTTATAAATTCAGTTAAAATTTCAAAACACTTGAAATATTATTTTAATGATAATGATGATGATATGATATGATATGATGAATGATAAAGATGAATAATATTATTAAAATGAAAAATATAATATAAAAAAGAAGATATCGAATGTCATATCAGACTTACTGCTGCCAAGGCATTTTATAAAGTACGGGTGTAGTGGCAAGTACACGTGTAGAATCAGAAATTGTTGCACACTGTTATAATTGTAGGGTTTCAGATTCAATTACAAAGTAAAAAAAAAACCTTAAAACATATAAGTAGTAATGTCGAAGTCGTGCTAGTGATAACCATATTAAGTGCAAAAATAATGAAGTATACAGAGAGAAATATTTTAATTTTCTGCAGATGTAAAATTAATATTATTTGAGTTACATATTATAGTATTGTGTACAGTATGTTGTTTTATTTTCTACTACCAGTTTATCCGCCACAACATTTGATGCCAACTGGGGCGGCTAGGCTAGCTATTAGGCCGCACTTCAACCTACTGGCGCTGATATATCTTATAATGTTAAGTTTTATACATTTCCTAGTACAATTTAGGAATTGTATGCAATGCTCAAAAATGCGTACATTTCCTAGGACATGTCTCCATTAAAGCACCTTTGGCCGTCATTATAATTCTTTCCTTGTATATAATTGCTAATCTGCATACTATATAAATCTGGGTACAGTATTACGGTTTACGGCCTAAGAAATTTATTTTTCAAAAAGAATACAATTCACTTATCATGAGAAATAACAAGTTAATAATTAGATACTAAATACATAAACTTATGATGAACGCCAGGTACTTGTAAATGATCTGTTAAGTTGTGGATAGGCACAATCTTGTTACTTGTTGTGGGTAATAAGAAAAGTACGTGTACATATCGTTATTGAAAGAAAGTCTATAGCAATTACACATTGTTCATATTTGCAAGCAATTTAGATGGATAGATATTTTTATGTTAATGGTTATATTTTAAATAATTGATAAAATTAAATTAATTAAAGAAATAACATTAGCTTTTTGAATAAGTTATTGGTATTTAAATTCGAGAAAAATCTTTTAAGATGTGGTGCTTTAATGTTTTGTTGTATAAAATAAAGGACTGGATCTCTTTTATGTTATTAGGCAATTTATTATATAACTCTGCTCCTTCGTATAATATATTTTTTCTTCCGTAGTTAGTTCGAGGTTGTCTTAGGCAAATGTTATTTTGTCGTCTAGTAATAAGTTTTTGTATTAGTCCTTTCTTTGTAAACGTTATTTTAGAGTGTATATCTTTATTTAATAATTTATGTACTAATATGTATGTATTATATTTATAAATCTGTGATTGTGTCATTAATTGAGTTTCTTTGTAAATTTTTTCGGTAGGAGTTAGATAGTGATAATGGAATAATAGTTTGATTATTTTGTTTTGACATGTTTCAATTTGCTTTAGATTTGTTTTAGCCGCAGTACCCTACATCTCTATTAGGAAGTCTAGATGGGGTTTTATCATGGAGTTGTATATAATATATCTCACTGATTTTGGCAGACAGCGAATATTACCTCGAAGCGCACCCATGATAGAAGATAGCTTAGATCTTAATTTATCTAGGTGCGGCTGCCACGTTAAGTGATTATCTAGGTGGAGTCCAAGATACTTTTCTGTACTAACTTTGGTTAAGTTATTTATTTATGCGGAGAGTTAAGCGATTTTTGTTTTTAGCACTGAAAATAATGTAACTAGTTTTAGATGTGTAAACAGAAAGCAAATTTTCTTGGAACCATCTAGAGAGTGTATCCAAATCCTGCTGTGCTTGTTTAATGATCTGCTCGATGTCCTTGCCAAATAAAAATAAACATGTGTCGTCAGCATATAGTATTATATCACTTTACAGGTTAAGGTTATGCACATCGTTTACGTATATTATGAACAGCAAGGGACCGAGAATAGAGCCTTGTGGTACGCCGCAGGCTAAAGATTCGTGATTACTTTCGATATCACCGATCCTAACAATTTGCTGTCTGTTAGAGAGATATGACCGAAACATGTCGTGGGCAGTATCCCGGATGCCGATATCATATAGTTTTCGGAGAAGCAGGCTATGGCTAATTGTATCAAATGCCTTTTTCAGATCGATAAATATACCAAGTGCTGCGCGTATTTCATCAATATTGTTTTTCAACTTTGTCAGAAGGTCAATTGTTGCAGTTAGTGTATTAGATTTTGAGCGGTAACCATATTGATTATTTGATAAGAAATTAATAGTTTTAAGATAATTATCTAAGCGTTTATGTAATATTTTCTCATAAATTTTGGAGATAATTGGGAGAACTGAGATAGGGAGATAATTGCCTGGATCGGTCTTTTTTCCTGATTTAAAAATTGAACTCACTTTTGCTACTTAAAGAGGATCGGGGAAGAATCCGTTTTGTAAACAATGGTTGATATTCATTGTTAATTTGTGTAATATTAAATTTTTGATGCATTTTATGGTTTTGCAACTAATTCCGTCTAAGCCCGTGCTAATGTTTGGATTAAGTTTATCTATAATTTTACCTACTTCCTCTTTCGTAGTTGGAGTTAGATAGAGCAGTTCGTATGTACTAGAATTAGCCGTTTAAGAGCTAGGCTGTGTTAGTGGTTTTTCCTTATGCATTTTATTTTATTTGCTAAAATACAACCTATAGTAGCAAAGAAAGTATTGAGATAGTTACATATTTCTTTAACATCTGTAATTGGACCCATTTGTGTATCTAGTTTTATAGGAGCAAAGCACGACTTTGTTTTGTTACCAGTTAAGTTACCGATCAGCTTCCACATCTTTTAAGGTTTTCTTTCACAGTTTTTGAAGGCTTTGTAATAGTAGTTATTTTTAGTACTCTGAATTTGCTCAGTCACGGTATTTCGTAGGGCAATAAAGTCTTTTCTTATTGATTCGTCGTTGGGATTTTTTATGTAAATGGACCACAGCTGATTTCTTTTGGTTATCATTTTAATTATGTCTTTATTAATCCAGTCTGATTTAAATGCATTTTGAATTTTGAATTTCGGTATTCTATGTTTATTTACTGCTTCTTTTATTATATGTTCTAGGCTATTGTAGTCATTATCGGATATATTCATTATTGTACTTTCTACTTTAGAGTATATAGTTGTGTAATCTAAGGTATGATACTTTACTCTCTTTTTCGTTTTAAAATTTTGCATCAATTTTATTTAGGATTGTGTGTCCATTTTCTAACAGTATATTTGTATAGTTATTTATTGATTGGTTAGGATTGAGCAGATCGTAGTTAAAATCGCCAAACACTAAAGCTCTTTGCTTCCTTATCAGCTGCTGTGAGTATTCCTCCAAAAACCCAGCTCCAGTGTCCAACGAGTATTTATCTAAATTAACCCATAAGTAGTGATTATCCTCTTTACAAAGATCTTCTATGTAATTGTGTTTTAAACGGTCGTGGACAAATATGGATACTCCACCTCCTCTGGTATTTTCTCTTATGTTATAATAATGGGTGTAGTTTGGTAATTTTAAACTTTTGGCTTCAGATACTGACTTGATCCAGGTTTCTGATAGTATAATTACATGCACAAGACTGTTTATGTTATATTGTATAATGCAGTTTAATTCATCGAGTTTTCCTGGCTTCACTATACTTCGTGCATTGGCGTAGAGAAATTTTAAGGATTTAGTGTTTTTTATTAGGCTAGTGTATGAATCAGTTTCTTCATGAGTAGTGTTTGGCGATGTGTCGTCGGTATTTTGCATTGTTAGTTTTTTGGCTGGATTTTAGTAATTTTAGACCTTTGACATATTTTATAGTAAGGTTTTTTTCACCTCCATCTAGTCGCCGTTTCAGTTCGTCTCTCTAATTACTTCGATAATTTTTTTGATAGGGTGTCTCATCAGAGTAGATTTTAATATTGTAAGATTTTATGTTGGACCTTTTGCGTAGAATTGATTTTGCTACTTCGGATGTAGAAAATATAACCTTTATAGGTCTGGATTTATCGGGATTATATTTACCTAAATGGATAATTTTCGTCGGTTCTATGCGATCTGGAACAGCCATTTTTATTATTTTCTTTACTTCTTCGCTATCGTGGATGTTTCTCTCTTCGGAGTTTGAGGATCGTATCTCTTTTATCCCTCGTATGATAACGTTTTTCTCCCTCTGAGATCGTTTGTAGGTCTCCGATATTAAATCTTCATGGCTAAACGAAGGCGCAGGTATCGCAGAAGTCGATCCAGATTTTAGTGATGCTATTTCATTTTCGATAGTCTCCACTTTTTTCTGAATGTTAGCTCTGAAACTTGAGATGCAAGCTAACTCCGATTTTATTTTGACCTGTTCTGAGGACAAAAGATCAGTCGTTGTCGTGATCAAGCTGATCTCTTCCTTTATTGCTGAGACATCTTGAGCAATTCTGTGAAGATTTTCAGTTTGGGTTTTAGCCATATCCTTTATAAGCGACTCGATTTTAGCTTGTTTATCAAATTGTACACTAAAGTCATCATGCGGCTGTTTTCTTTTGGCGCGAAGAGTTATCTGGTTGGTGTTATCAGACAGGGTAATCTTTCGCAAATCTGGTTGTAAACCACTAGACTTTTCAAGCTTATTAACACTACTTGTGGTTGCTATGGAATCTCTATTGCCTTCGTTATACATATTAGGCGACTGCGGTGGCGATCGAATGACACTCATCGTGTGTTACGTATATATTACGTATATATGTGTATTTACTCGATATCTCTCTCGCTCACGCAGAACCACGATGAATGCGAGCTGGATATTAGTAGCCCTTCTCTTTTCCTCGAGGAGAGGAGTAGCAGTTGACGCTCGCCGCTCTCTTAAGTATGTTGACATATATCAATAACGACCTAGGTTGCGTAAATGAGTTATTACTAAATAAGAACTTGTGTAAAGAGCACTTGGTTTCACTTTTCTTTAAATCAATATTATTACTTTTATAAAATTATCGTCGACACGTCCATACCGTAAGCTTCCTAAGTACGTTCACACACAGGGTACAACATTACGTCCATATTAGATATAGTTGTACCTTATTTAGCCGTTATTTTAATACAAGCATTGAATCAGTTGTATTTCCTGATTTGATGAAACACATAGTGAAGTCGTACCTTTATTTAAAACTGGTAGCACACTCATGTAACACAGGCGCACTGTGCATCAGCTAAATCACTAACAACAATATAATCTTAATCTATAAAAACCTACTGAATAAGAGCGGAGATGATATAACTTTGATTTAGATAAAAATTATATAATATATAAAAATAGCTATATATATAACTGTAACAACAATCGCATTATATTAGCATTAATAGGGTAACCCCAAGAGCTGATATTAACCCGCAAACCCTACTCGGGGTGCTGGAGCACCCCACAAGGTTTATTTTTCTTATTTATTTCGTTGATTGATAATGTGCGTGTTTGACTTTCCGCGTATTTTACTTTGAGGTTACGCGCCACGGATTGGCCAGTGTCGCGGCGACAGCCGGCAGTTGTAGACGTGTGCACGTGTGTCGTTGGGTGCTGTAGCACCCCAGTGTAGGAACAACGTAAGTTTTAAAAATTTTATAAAACTAATTTTTTAACTTACTTCTATTTTTGTTGAACTATTTTATTATAAATGTATAGATTGCGGTTCACACATTTGACTATAGAGGTTATGTTGTAAAATAAAACATAACCTATACAATTCAATTTTACTTAATTTTTCCTTTAAAATTCAAAAATATGTATTGCACAATAGTATATTTTTCAATGTTTTTAGTGTTTTTACGTTATGGTTTGCAGATGGCTGTGGAAGGTGGACTGAATGATGAAGAAATACGTCTCATAGTAAATCAGCAATCAAGTGACGAGGAAGACCTAGTTTTACGTGGTTCAGTTACAGAAGATTCTGATGATGAACCTGATGGTGTTTTAGAAGATTTTCGTCATATGAATGTGATTGTTCAAACAAATAATGAAGAGGGTGCCTTTAGTAGCGATGATGATATGACTTTGCAAGAGCTATCTCAGGATTTAAGAAGACAAGGAAAACTAAAGGTATTGAATGTTCCAAGAGTTCTTTACGGGAAAGGAAAAAATAATAGACACAAGTGGAGTGGCGAAAAGCCAGTGAGGCGTAGAACTCAGCAGCGCAACATTATTATGCATTTATCTGGAAACAAAGGTGAAGCGAAAAGTATTACAAAGCCAATAGAAGGTTGGGCTCTCTTTCTAAAGGACGAAATACTAAATAAAATTGCATATCATACAAATAAAGAAATTGAAAAACAACGTAAGAAATATAAAGGCTTTCAGGAGGAAGAAGATGGTGAAGAGAATATCGCCTCGTCCAGTTTACCATCATTTGTAAAACCAGTATCACTGGTAGAGTTAAAGGCTTTAATTGGGCTTTATTATCTCGCAGGAGTGTTTAAAATGAACGACATAAATACCAAAGAGTTGTTTGACAAATTTAATGGCGTGATGCTTTTCAAAGCCACAATGTCCTGTTGTCGATTCGAGATCTTGACAAATTGCCTTAGATTTGATGACAGAGACACACGCAAAGAACGTCAAGCTACCGATCGCTAAGCTCCGATTCGTGAAGTGTTTGATCATATAGTAAAAAAGTGTGACGAATACTACACACCGACCGATTGTTGTACTATCGACGAACAATTATTGGCTTTTAGAGGGCGCTGTGTCTTTAAAATGTACATACCCTCAAAGCCCGATAAGTACGGGATAAAAATTTTGATGAACTGCGATTCTAAGACAGCTTACATGTTGAATGCCATTGTTTACGTAGGTCAAACACCCTCTCCTCAAAATATGTCAGTGCCTGAGTACTACGTTATGGAACTCTCCAAGCCATTGTATGGATCCCGTCGCAACATAACCATGGACAACTGGTTCACCAGCATACCATTAGTCAAAAATCTGATTGGAAAGGAATTGACCATGGTCGGAACGACGCGAAAAAACAAATGAGAAATACCAGAGTCCTTTTTGGAGTTAACAAACAGAGAAAAAAATGCCGCTATGTTTGCGTATGATGGACCTCTAACTCTGTTGTCCTATTGCCCACCGAAATCGACAAAGAAAAAAGTCATCATCATGTTGTCAACTCTCCACGATTCCCCAGATAACAACAATGAAGTTGAGCTTCCAGAAGTTATTCATTTTTATAATAAAACAAAGGGAGGAGTGGATGTGTTCGATGCAATGGCTAAAAAAATACTCCGTCCAAAGAAGAACCAAACGTTGGCCAATGTGCATTTTCTATGGGTTATTGAATGGAGTTGGTATTAACTCTTGGGTTCTCTACAAATGCTCAAAAGCAAATAATAAGCCTGACATAAAGCTTCATCGGAGTTTTCTAAAAGAATAGGGAATGAATCTTATAGATGAACATTTGAAAATGCGCCTACAAACACCAACTTTGAAGAGGGATATAAAGGAGAGTGTCGAGGCGATTCTCAAGCAACCCATGCCTGTCTATTCTTCTGAGTCTGAACGTCACACACAGGGGCGTTGTGGTTTCTGTCCGAGAAACAGGGATCGGAAGAGCAAGACCAGGTGCACCAAGTGCAAAATTCCAATTTCTCTTCCAATTCAATCTCATAATGTCAATTAATATAAATAAAAGTATAATTTTCTATAACTGTTTTTATTTCTATACTTTACTAACTATTTTATTCAGGGGTGCCTTGTCACCCCTGTGTAGGAATACTGTATACGCCAGGCAGTGTAGGGTTTGAGGGTTAAAAATTGGCTGATTATTACAATGGTTGTTACTTATTATGCTGCACAATGTCAGATTATTAGATTGTGTACCTTATTTTCAGCTTTTCACCTTGTTAATTACAGACGGGAATCTTTTTAAAGCTTAATAAGTGTTGAAAGTCATAAATGGCAAAATTGTGACTAATTTTTACTTCTTGGTCTCACAACTCTGTTTAATTATCATTTTGATGTTATGTGCGAACCAGAAAATAAATAAATAAGTTTTCAGCAAGTAAAAATCTTGTTTTTTTTGACACAGGCGTAAAATTTGATTGCAAAAGCAAGTTTATTGTTACACACCGTATGAATATATGCGAAAATTTCCTTGCGCTCTCAAAGTGTGACTACACGAAATTTATGCAATAAAACAGGTTTATAATATAAAAAATTCAGAAATCTTTTTATAGGGTCACTCGGGGCTATTGTATCCAGGGGGCAAATGTAACTGATTGAGATAACTCGCTTCTGTTGCGTTTTTAGAATGAGTGACATCTGTACAAATAACTTTCGTTTTCTGACATATCAATGGATGATGCTACTAACATGTAAACTGTAATAACTACAGAGCATTATTTGTTGCCGCCATTTTTACGTAATAAAATATACTGAAAAAATTGTTTTTTCGCATGAGTAATTGAAAGGTTTTTTGTAGGTTCTCCTCTATTTTTATATGAAGATGAAAAACAATAGTGATGTTAAGGTCGACAACGTAAATTTTGCAAGTGTCTATAAAAATTTAAAAATATTTTAAGCAGGTAATAAAAATAAATTAAGGACATTTGCAATTTTCACACAACCACTCATTCAAATTGGCAAACGCTGACAAAATCTGTGACGTATCAAAATGGCGGTCTTAACAATGTTGTTATCATCACAAAAACTGCACTAAAATTGTCATAATTAAAAAACATATACATATAGGGTGTGAAAAAATAGTCAGAAATACTTAACAGTGTTACTGAACAACTTTTTACAGGAAATATTGGTCCGGAAACAACATTCGTTTTAGAGGTAGGTTCCTAATTTTAAAATAAATGGTTCCTACTGTCGCGTTTATTATTTGTCGTTTGCTTATTTCGTATTTAAAAAGTCTAACTGGTCTGTCGGTAGTAATACAAATTTGTACTCGTACTATATACTAGACATATCTTAAGTTATCGAGACACATCATGCCGCAACTCTAACGTGTATGGAGACAAAGTAATAGTCCCACAAAGTATTAAAATACAAAATTAATTGAATTTGGTTGGACCCGACGTTTACTATGAGTTTGAGTATTATAGATTCAAAAATAAAGACATTATGGATGGATAACTACATTTTACTTCCTTTACATAAACACTCACGCCTGTTACCCAAAAGGGGTAGGCATTACATCCATATATCTACGCATACATGCTCGTCGGTTAAGGGTACTTCTAACGTGGCCCATTTTCAAAATATCGCCAATTTGGTCGATAAACTTTTTCCTAGGGCGTCCCTTCCCGACTCGGCCGTTCACATCTGCCATATAAATTTGCTTTGTCACTCTTACCTCATTCATTGTTTCCACATGACCAAACCACCGAAGCATTCCTTTCTTAATCCTGGTCACAACATCATCTTGCATACCACATTTATCTCTTATCACGCAATTTCTCACCCTGTCATTCAGATTCAATCCTAGCATATACCTTAAAGACCGCATTTCTACAGCATTTATTCCACTTTCGTGCTTCTTCTGCCACACCCAGCTTTCACTACCATACATTAAAGTAGGGACTAACACAGCATTATGAATTACCATGCGTGCCTGTTTTGACACATTCTGGTTCTTCATAATAGAGTGTAGTGCCCCATTCGCTTTATTCCCTGCATTTACTCGTCGTTCTATATCCCTATCATATCTACCATCATACACATCCCAAATACACAAACTCATCCACTTGCTCAATTAACTCTCCTTCTATTCTTATTTCACATACCGTTTTGCTTTCTTCTCTTTCAAAAACCATCACTTTCGTCTTACATGCGTTCACTTTCATTCCCCTTTCTTTTAATTCCCAGTTCATTAATGTAACCATCATTTGCAACTCAGCCGCCGATGACGCAAATATGACTTGATCATCGGCATACAAAAGGCATTTGACGGTTAACTCACCCATTCTCAACCCACATTCTTCATCTTTCAAACACCGGTCCATAAATAGGTTGAACAGCCAAGGGGAAGCTACACAACCCTGTCTGATACCTTTTTGGATGCCAAACCAGTCCGAAAGAGACCTTAATGCCTGTATCAAACCATTGCTCAACCCATGTGAGTTCAGTGTTTGCCATAACACATTCCTGTCCACTCTGTCATAAGCCTTTTCCAAGTCCATGAATGCACAAAAAACTTTCTGGTTTTTGGCCAAAAACTTCTCCGCGATCATGCGCATGGAAAAGACTTGATCTGTACACTCCATTCCCTTTCTAAAACCCGCTTGCACATCCCAAATTTTTCCATCAGTTTCTTTCATAACTCTTTCAATTAACACCTTAGCATACAGTTTACCCACAATACTAAGCAAGCTGATACCGCGGTAGTTTTTGCAGTCCTGCTGTGACCCTTTTCCTTTATATATTGGTACTATAACTGCTTTACACCAGTCATCCGGTACCCGTTTTAATTCCCAACATAAATTAAACAAGGTGTATAGCAGGCCTGCCACCACTCTCTCTCCAGCCCTTAGCATCTCGAGTGATACTCTATCATATCCAGCTGCCTTACCAGCTTTCATGCTTTTCATTGATTTCATTATTTCATCTACACTTATCTCCATACCCCTTTCCACTTCTTTCGGAATTTCTAGTTCATTTAATTCAGACGACTCTTCACTCATAAATACGCTTTCAAAGTATTCCTTCCATCTGTTTAAATTCGAAACTTCATCATTCAGAATACATCCATTCTCGTCTCTTATAGCATTTATTATAGGCTGTTTCTCGTCTCTTATAGCATTTATTATAGGCTGTGTTTTACTTCCTGTCGGGGGCAAATGTGACTATCAGCGGGTATGAAAAGGAATTTGTTAAATTTAGCATTAATTATTGACTTTGCATAGGTCTGAACTCGAAAAGAATTTATCTAATTTGCTGGTGAGTTATTGATAGTAAAAAAATTGAAGTTAAACTTCGAATTAGATTTCTAGTAGCTACAATAGCCCCGGGTGACCTTACTATATTATGACCTGTAATTTGACAATAAGGTTGTTTACTAATAAATAATTAGGTATCTCTTTCAAATTAATTTGTTATTTAAATTAAATTATAAACTAAATTGAATCGATAATATATTATAATAAATAGGTTAGAACCTAAAAAATGGCGGACAACGAATGTGCAAAGCATGAATCACAATTAAATTCTGGCTGAGTAAGAATTTAACAAATGAATGAAACAGGCTGAGTAAGAATTCACACGTGGTACATAAATCAGTAACAAGCCGATACGAGTAGGTTTTGTCTCCAACAAGTCAGCCCCAGATCCATTTAAGCTTAAGGTTACTACAGCTCTGAGTAGTGTGTATAGTGAGAGACTTTTTTCTGAGGCAGGGAATATCTAGTATCTACGATACAAAAAGAAATCGACTTCAACCAGAAAAGGCTGAGATTTTGGCTTTTTGCATCACTATTTGCCACTGGTTAAAAATAACAAATAAATTAAATATTTTCTAAAAAGCCTTCAAAACTTTTTCAAATCGAGTATTTCTTTTTAACAAATTATTAGATAATTATAGATTCTTTATTTAGTAACATTACAGGAAAAAAGCAATTGATTGTAATTTAAAGTACAGAAAAATAAGAATTTGATTTAATTTTTAGTACAAAAACAATAACAATTTAGTTTTGATATCATTTATTGATAAGCTTCACGCATATAGATTTTTAAAAGACAAATAGAACATACTTGTTTCTGTACTTAAAACTAAATTGTTATTGTTTTTGTACTAAAAACGCACGCACGCCCGCGCGCCCGCACGCACGCACGCCCGCACGCACGCACGCACGCACGCATGCACACACATACATACGTACATACACACACATACATACGTACATACACACACACACACAACATATGTACATACACACACATACATATACGCCCGTGCGTGATTCTATTCTATTCTATTCTAATAAATAAATTACTACATTCATAATACATTTTCAATTTCGATTTTCGATATAATAGCTTTTTGTACGGTCGTGGATGAATTACTGGGTAATTCCATTTTTTGTAAGAAAAAGCGAAGGTGTCACATATAACCAGTGCTGGAGAGTACCAAAGGTACGATTGATTTCTATAGGATTTATGCATTTTTTAGTTATTTTGTCTCATTGGGGACAGCTAGTGTCTATTAAATAATGTTAGTCTTTTATTATATCATAGTTAAATCGGAACGCACTGGAACAAAATGAATACTATTATTGAAATATAAGGTGGTATTGATATAAGGTGGGTTAAAAAGTAAAGAGAAACACATATATTCAATGTGACGATATTAAATATTTTTATATTCTAGTGTCCCTCATCGATGGTCATGACGTCGGTGTTGGGCTCGTAGTGCCAGTCCAGCTCACGTGTGCGCACGATCTGCTTGTACACGAAGGCAGACTTACGCGGCGTGCGCGTGCGCTCGGGACTCTCGAAGTCTACCTCATACAGGCCATAGCGCGCACTACAACAATTTCAAATAAAATTTACAGCTTAAATACGTTCCAATACTGAGGACATGCGTCCTAATAAAAACAGCATTTTTTCTAAAACTAGTAATTTGAGTAATAAACAGATACTGATATGAATGGATTATTTAGAAATCCAACTTTCGATTTTTTTAGATAACCACTGCTGCACAACCATTTCTCGCCCTATCAGCAAAGTCACATTTAATGTTATTATTCCATCTACTCGTATTATTTTGTGGTAATTACATATTTGGAGTTTACTGACTACTGGCCCAAAGCTACTCAGGAGCTAAGAGCTCACCGTATTTTTTACTATGTGAGCAACACGAGTTAGATCTCCGTCCATACCTATCGAATTGTTTAAATTACCAGTGCAGACACAAAACGTGCTCAGTGGTGAAAGTAAACATTGCGAGGAAACCTGAATGACTAAGAAATTAAATTTGTCGCGAACGTGTGAAGTCCACCAATAACGGCACGGCAGGGTAACTAATTCATTAACCTCTCAGAATTGGGAGGAAATCTATGCGCAGTGGAACGTATATTATATTTAAAGCCTAAAACTTCATGTATAAATAGTAATTAACTTGAAATCGTTCACTTAGAAGACATCAACGTTGGTTGTTGTAGGTGCTACATACCTGAAACCCCGGAGCCATTCAAAATTGTCCATCATACTCCAAGCCGTGTAAGATCGAATGTCAGATCCGTCGTGGATGGCATCGAGCATAGCATTAATATAAAGCCTATAGAAAGTGACGCGATCATCGTCATCCAATCCCTGTTTTGTTGGCAAGCCGTTCTCCGTGATAATAACAGGTGGATTATCATAATCATTTCTAATCTTTGTCAAAAGTTTATAGAATCCCAACGCTCCGATCTTGAAAGAATACAGTTAAAGCTATTAGGAAAAATACTGAGCAAAATGTGGTTTTTATTTATATATGATCTTAAAAGTATTTTTAAGATAAATGAAAATTCAATCATCATTCATTGAAAACATAAAAAAACATATACATATGCACTCATGCCAGTCACCCAGAGGGGTAGGCAGAGATTACAGACTTCCATTTGGCACGATCCTGACACATCTCTCTCGCCTCCTTCACATCCATATACCTACACATGCATGCTCGTCGGTTAAGGGAACTCCCAATTTGGCCCGTTTTCAATAAATCGCTAATTTGGTCAATAAATTTTCGTCTAGGATGTCCCTTTCCGACTCTGCCATTCACTTCTGCAACATAAATTTTCTTTGTCATTGTCATTCATTTTGTCCACATGACCAAACCACCGAGTCATTCCTTTCTTAATCCTGGTCACAAAATCATGTTGCAAACACTCTTCTCTTATCACACAATTTCTCACCCTGTTATTCAGATTCAGCCCTAACATACTCCTTAACGATCGCATTTCTACTGCGTTTATTCTACTCTCGTGTTTCTTCTGCCACACCCAACTTTCACTACCATACGTTAAAGTGGGGACCAATACAGCATTTTGAATTGCCATACGTGCCTTTTTTGACACATTCTGACTCTTCACAATAGAGCGTAGGGCCCTATTTACTCTATTTCCTGCATTTCGTGCATTTCCTGTATTCATTCATTGAACATAATATCATTTTATAAATTTCACACACAATCATTCAAATTTTTTAATAGAAATAGAAGTAACGTGTGAACCAACCAAAAACAAGAATATAGGTATTCTTGTTTTTGGTTTGTGGCATGGCTCAATCGACAAATGTTCACTGCTGTCGAAACATGCCTCTATAATATTCTTGTTAATAGGTTCAGATAGCCGTACTAGCTCAAGGGCAAAGCGGTCGCTGTAAATTTCACAGTATGTGAGCAACCGTGTTCGGTTTCTAGCGGCACCAATGAAATGGTTAATTGCAATTTTAAGTGCTGATTTACCACGTGCTCACCGTTTAAGGAAATATCATGAAGAAACCTGCAAGTCTGAAAAATTAAACAGAAAATGTTGGGTTGGCTAGGCCTAGGCTTGAGGTGGTCACTTCCAAGTTGTTTGTTTTTTTATTGTATTGTACCTTAAAAAAAAAGTCCCGCTAGGTTCCTAGCTCGTTCTTTCCGGAGAAAGGATTTTCCCGAATCAGTGGTAAAAGTAAAAAAAATTACTTTCAATAAGAATTACGTCTAATTCATATCTTCATCTATAGGTGTTAGTAAACAATTTAAACTTATCCTAGTGTTAACATTAAGAACATGTAACATTAAGAACATTATTTATGCCGTATAATGGCGGCGTAAGAAAATCCACTCCCTCATATAATCCCGCGGGTGTCGTGGGAGGTGACATAGGGAAGTTGAATAGGAGATGGACAGCAGAATATTCCTCATAACAACTCAATAAAATTAAAAAAAAACAGCAATTGCTGCTCCCTTGCTACGCGTGGTAACTACGCCGAATATCCTCCCTATAAGGTGAGCTGTGGGGGAGGCCTATGTTCAGCAGCGAATTTTCGATAGGCTGAAATGGGTAAGGTTAGATTTATACCGTCTTGTGTTAATTTAACGAGTTTTAGTTCGTTATGTTAACCCTTTCACAGTCCCGTGACCCATATATGGGTCATCGCTCTTGTCTTATTATTGTGTCTGCAAATCTAACAGTAAGATTTTTAATTTCTTTCAGTCCGTAAAACTTCACTCTTGGACGTGGGTCCTCCTGTTGTGGGGAGGATTTGCATTAACCGTCACGCTTGGCAGGCGGATTGAAGATCGCAGCACCGGGCATGTCGCACTTAGACGTTCGTCATCAATTGTGTCATCAATTCATCAACTCAATTTTACGTTTGTTTTAAACAAATGAAAGAAAAAGCCTATTTATGGTTTTAAACATAGAAACACATCTAAAGTTATTAACCTAAGCCTATTTCGAATTTCCCAATGATTGTTGACCGAATATGGTCAACATTGGAGAAAATTCGTGAAGTAGGCAAGTTACCTTGTTAATATTCATTTGACCACCTTTACACTCTTCTTTCTGATATGTTGCAACTTCAAGGTCATCGTTGGTAGATGGGGATGGATATAAGCCTTTTAGAGATTCGTTCCTATACACATAGAACGTATAGTAATGGCTTAATCCAAAATAATCGGAACTGCCTCTGATGTATTCAATTTCTTTAGGAGTTAATTCGGGTAGTCGGGATCTAGGGAAGCCTTGTTGAATACTCTTCGCTTTAACTCTTTCCTTTACAGATGAAGGGAAATCACCGTACTTTGAAAATATTGGGTGAGAAAATATACCCCACTGTAACATAATCGAAAATTGTTAAATATAACACATATTCATTTATGTTAATTGATAAATGAATAAATTAACTCAATTTTTTGGCTTGTCAGAAAACAAAAGTATTATGTTCAAACTATGTTTGTTTGACATAAATGGAAAAGTTCACGAAAACACTACATTTTAAGTTAAAGTTTAATGCTACTTAAGAAAAGTGCACATGAAAATTAGAAACATAATTTAACGACAAATTACCGTAAAATTGTTAGCGTCTTCGGCGGCATCTTTATATTCTTTGAATTCGTAATCGTTGTATTGAGCGCTCAGTGAAATGAAAATAGTACCTCTTTGATTTGGTCGATACTTTTTATCGTAAACGTGATACGCTTTAGCATGAGCTAACAATATGTTCTTGGCACATATGTAGTCTGCTACTCCCGTTATATTGAATAAAGTTGTAAGCGGTTTATTATCGGATCCATAATCACAGATTTGATAGGGTTCATTAATAGTGATCCAATTTTTCACTTTATTTCCAAATAATTCGAAAGCCACTCGCGCATAATCCGTATACCAGTCGATTATATAGGGGTTTATCCAGCCACCCATCTCCTGCAGTTTTTGTGGCAAATCCCAGTGATAGATTGTGACTACTGGCTCAATATTGTACTTGAGCAATTCGTCGATCAAGTTGTTGTAGTATTGAACTCCCGCCTCGTTAATCTTATCCGGGAATCCAGTGGGTAGAATTCGCGGCCATGATAAAGAAAATCTGTAGTAGTCTAGGCCAAGTTCGCGCAACATTTCTACATCTCTCTTATACAAATGATATGAGTCAGCAGCTACGTCAGCGTTTGAGCAGTCTTCAATGGCACACGGATTTGTGTGAGTTAGATGGTCCCAAATACTTTCAGTTTTACCTGTAAATATTATTTTATTCATTTAACTGATTAGTAAGTTGAAGCTGTGGCCTTGAGATGAATACATCTATCCAAAATAGATGGTGAACCTATAAAAATTTAAATATATAGATAAAAATTATAATGATGATACGTATTTATCACTGAGAACTGTGATGCCTTCTTTGCTGTACAAAACGTTTTCGATTTTCGTAACCCACTATATGAAAAATTAAGCTCGTATTCGGTGAGAGCGTGGTACTTTTTTCCAGTCGAGCCAATAATTCGTGCTGCAGGCATATAACTTCAGCTTGCCTCAACCTCGCAATAGTAGTTAGTAGCATTAAACACTTAGTTTCATTTAGTAATATCCTTACCATCTGCATTCCAACCTCCCTCAATCTGATAGGCAGCTGTAGCTGCTCCAAAACGAAAGTCATTTGGGAATTTTTTTTTGAAATTTTGCGTCTTAGCACATTTACATTGCGATACCGTTGTATACAGAAGTAATATAAGGCTGTAAAGTAAATAAAGCATATTTTCTTTATTTTTTAGTACAACCAACACCAATAACTTAATAATGATTTTAGTAAATAACATAAGTATGTTTACAGCATCGTTATTCACAAATAAAATTGAATTTGAATGAAAAAAAGTGAACAGAGCCTTAGTGAAAATAAAGTAAATATAATAGGTAAGTGCGACTGCAGTCTATGGACATCTGTAACCAAATTCAAATAACGAAGACTACACATGCTTTGTCATCTTAGGGATGTGATGGAATGTCTCACAGCCTAGTTATACTAGCCCCCTATACACTTCAGACCAAAAAATCGTCATCGTAAAAAAAAGAAGGCTTGCGGAGTTTTTCTTGAACATGTATAGGTTGTATGGACGTACGATTTATCTGTACAGTTCGACTGTACAGTAAAATCGCAAAGTTAAAACTGAAGATGTGTAGCGCGCGTTATCGGTTAATTTTCTATCATACGAGTAACTACTTGTCCAGAACAGAATCGTACGAGTTATATCATCGTATGATTCTGTTCTCGGATAAGTAGTCCGACTAGGTAAGTCTCAACTTCGACCGAGGGGTCAATTGATGGATTCGACTCGGTCGGGCAGCGTTCGGGAGATTACGACACATCCTCTAGTCAGACATACCTCAAAATCTCAAAACTTAATTGTGTACAATCAGGTGAAAGCTATATACGTATAGTCATATTTATATTATATGTCATAGTTATATATATATATATATATATATATATATATATATATATATATATATATATATATATATATATATAATATATATATATATATATAGTCATAAGAGGAAGCTTAGTCACTCAGCGAACTATGCCCGGAGTTTCTCTGCATGATACACTTAGAAATGAGGATATCCACAGTAGAACCGGAGTGACCGACATTGCCTAATGGATTAGTAAGCTGAAGTGGCAATGGGCTGCCATATAGCTCGAAGAACCGATAACCGATAGGGAAAAACCGATAGTTCTCGAGTGGAAGCCTCATTTCCCCCCAATAGATGGAGTGACTACCTGGTAAGACATGCAGGACGTCGATTATGGCAATCCTTGAGGGAGGCCTATGTTCAGGAGTGAACTTGTGTAGGGCTGTAATGATGATGATGATGATTCTGTTAATTATCCTTTAGAGCGACAGCCCACCCACGGTGGGTAGATTTTCAATTTACGTAGCGCCATCGTCCCACCGTGGGACATAGTTGACGTGTTTCATATTTTGACTTTTATCTAATTTTAACTCTATGGGCACTAGAATAAGAGTTTCTCAACACTTTAAGAAAAGAAGTCTTGGTTTGAACTATTGCAATCATCTATCGACTGCCGCTCGGTATGTATAAAGACAAAGATAAACAATTTACCATCATAATTACGTTTGTTTTTAACGTATTTGTTTATTTCTTAGGCTTTTTTGATTTGAGCGTAATGTTGCGCATAATATTTGTCTTAAATAAAACTTATTTTAAGACTTGTGTCAACTATAACAATCTTTATTTTTATCACCTCCAAGAATACCTACTTTAATTAATTCTTGTAACAAATAAACCGGTAAATTTCAACAGGAATTCAAAAATATATAATCAGTATAATCAGTACTCCTTTTTACTGCACGCAAAGAGACCTTTAGAGCGTGGTTGTTGAGAGGCCGTGGCACATGTGCACTCCATTCATCATCATCATCATCATCATCATTACAGCCTTTCACAAGTCCACTGCTGAACATAGGCCTCCCCCAAGTAATGCCACAAAGCACGGTCCTGAGCCACCTGCATCCATCGACTTCCTGCATGTCTTACCAGGTCGTCACTCCATCTAGTGGGGGGTCGCCCTACACTACGCCTACCGGTACGAGGCTGCCACTCGAGAACCTTTCTTCCCCATCGGTTATCGGTTCTTCGAGCTATATGGCCGGCCCATTGCCACTTCAGCTTACTAATCCGTTGGGTTATGTCGGTCACTCTGGTTTTACTGCGGATATCCTCATTTCTGAGTCTATCACGCAGAGAAACTCCGAGCATAGCCCTCTCCATAGCTCGCTGAGCGACCTTAAGCGTCCTCATACGGCCAGCAGTGAAGGACCACGTCTCAGATCCATAAGTCATCACTGGCAACACGCACTGGTTGTACAATCTAGTTTTTAGAGATTGAGGTATACCTGACGAAAAGATATGTCGTAATTTCCCGAACGCTGCCCAGCCGAGTTGAATCCGTCGATTGACCTCTCGGTCGAAGTTGGACTTACCTAGTCGGACTATTTGTCCCAGGTAAACGTACTCGTCAACAACTTCGAGCATAGTGCTCCCAACAACTACCGGCATAGGTGTGACATGGACATTGAACATGATCTTTGTTTTGTCCATGTTCATCTTAAGACCTATCCGTTGGGAGGCACTATTGAGGTCATTGAGCATAGTGCTTAAGTCCTCCAGCGATTCTGCCATAAGGACTATATCGTCGGCAAATCGAAGGTGAGTGATGTACTCGCCATTGATGTCAATACCGTATCCTTTCCAGTCCAGTAGCTTGAAAACGTCTTCCAATGCAGCGGTGAAGAGTTTCGGGGATATAACGTCACCCTGTCTTACACCTCTCTGCAGTTGGATAGGTTTCGAGCTCTGGTTCTGTACTCGGATAGCCATCGTAGCCCTACTGTACAAACACTTCAGCACTTCGATATACCGACAGTCAACTTGGCACCGCTGAAGGGACTGTAGCACCGCCCAAATTTCGACGGAATCAAAGGCTTTCTCATAGTCCACATACGCCAGGCAAAGTGGCAGATTGTACTCTTCAGTCTTCTGTACAATCTGCCGCAGGGTATGTATGTGGTCTATGGTACTGAAGCCTTTTCGGAAACCGGCTTGTTCGGGAGGCTGGAAGTCGTCAAGTCTGCGTGCGAGACGGTTCGTAATGACTCTCGAAAACAGCACGTAGACGCGGCTCAGAAGGGAAATCGGTCTGTAGTTCTTTAAGAGAGCGTTGTCGCCTTTCTTAAAGAACAAGACCACCGCACTTCTGCTCCACGCCTCTGGAGTAGTGCCACCATGGAGGACGGAATTGAAGAGCTTCTGAAGGACTACAAGTACCGGTGTTCCACCCGCTTTCAGAAGCTCCGCTGTAATTCCATCCTCGCCTGGGGCCCTGCCGTTTTTAAGGTGCTGGAGAGCCATTCTAATCTCGCTTAGACTGACGTCCGGGATATCATCGGAATAGTGTCGGATAAGACTAGCTCTTGGATCGTTACTCACACTTGCGTGTGGCTCCAACGATGATGTGTACAGCTGCCCATAGAACCTCTCAATCTCACTCAAAATCTCAGGTGTCCCGGAAACGATGTTGCCACACTCAGTCTTCAGCTTTGACAGTTGGCTCTTTCTGGCAGACAGATCTCTGGCAAAGACTTTGGAGCCCTGATTCCGCTCGATCGCTTCTTTAATACGAGAAGTATTAAAGTTGCGTAAGTCTCGCCGCATGCATTTGGAGATCTGTCTGTTCAGTTGCCTGTATGCTGTCAAATCTGTTGACGATTGCAGCCTCATCTCCCGTCTAACAGCCATGAGATTAAGAGTGTGATCGGAGAGTTTTTGTGTTCTTCTGCGGCGGGTCTTGCAGAACTTAGCTCCGACCGCATGGACAGTTTCCACGAGCTTGTCGTTCATATCGTCCACTGCATTGCAATCTTCTAGGCACTGGAAGCGGTTATTCACTCCATTATCATACGGAAAAAGTATATTTAATAAATTAGATAATATAAATAGCATCAATTATCATCGTGTGGTTAAATAATTATTATTGTAATTATTTGAAATGTCCAACGTTTAATTTTTAGGTTTTTCGATATTTCAAGTTAGTATACGTAAATTAATAGATTCTTGCGAAAACATACTTTAAATATTAAAGAAAGTAGATTTTACTTAAGAGGTCTATTTTATTTTAATTGTCAAAGGCGGTAGTCAAACTGATCCAAACGTGAATTTCATATTAAGTAAGCAACCCACATTCGAATTTGATATATTTTTGTGAAATGTCCATTTACGACTTTCTAGGCAGTGAAGGAAAACATCGCGATGAAACCTGATTATCCGATTAGTTTATCAGTTGAGGTCATCCCGCTTCTATGTAGGACCTACTTAGGCTGCAACTTTTGCACACATCGTACGCGAAGCGTGGGTGCAGTGCTCTGTTGTCACCAAATCAAAAATCGCGATCCGCTCACCTTAAATCACTGCCACCAGCATTATAATGCAATTCTATAACAAAAAAGTACGCCAATAGCACGAGGAGATTTCAATGAATATGTTCTGATAATGTTCTGACGTAGTTATAGGATTATTTCTTTCGATTATTAGATATAAAAAAAGTTACTAGAAAACAATTTCACTGAGATGTCAGTTGGTCGGTATGAATGTCAACAAGAAATTTTTAGAAAAACTGAACTTATCAATAACTATTTTATTAGCTTTAGATTTTAAACTTTAGGAAGCCTTTTGAATTTCACTATTGTAAATCGTCCCGTTCATTAATATTTGACAATTGTTTTCGGTAACAAAATACGAATCACCGATTAGAACTCATCATAAGTTAGAAGTGAAAAAAAATCATGTTAATTAAACAGAAATATTTTTTGTAGCTTTAAACGAAATACGTGTTTCGGTAATTAATAAAAATTCAAAACATTGTATGAGCGTTCGAGGTATGCACTTTTTGATTTTCCAAATATATTTTACTTTTTATTTTTTCCGAATATATTTGGATTTTCCACTTTTGGATTTCCCAAATATTTTTTATGTTTTGTTTTTATTCTACTGTAAATATTAAGGGTAGCAAAATTAGTAGAACTTATCATCGTCATCATTACAGCCTGCAAGGCCTATGTACAGTCTACTGAACTGAACATAATCTTCCCACAAAGATTGTCAAATACTCGTAGGCTGAATATTTGCTGTAGTTCCCACGTTTAGCTGAAGTTTTGGCAACCGTGGCTACTATTTTGATATGTTGTCAGGGAGACGATGCTGCCCATCTTCTGTTTCTTTCTCTCGTCGCCTCTTACGACACCAACAGGACGATATGGGATTCTGTTTCTATCCTCCCGTTCGTAAATGTAGTTACTCCCACGTTCACCATGAATAAAACTTCATTATTGAAATTTTGAAGTGTATTATTCGAACGTAAAAAATACCAGCATTAATTTTATGACGTCAATCAATATCGCATCGCAATATCGCAAATAAACGTATACCGTAAATTAATAGACGACCATGAATGAACGTTAAGGGTTAAAATGAAAGTAACGTAATTTTGATTCTAAGAAAATTTACCTTTCTTATGGAAACGTAAGAAGACGTGCCCGATATAAAAAAAGTGACAGGTGTTTCTAGACGTATGATAGTAATGCAATTGATATTAGGTATATCTAAGCCAAATATCAATCATCTACGTCCAAAAGTCTACGAGAATTCAAAAAAGCAATCTTGGACAAACAGACATAGAGCCCCAGACACCGAGGTAACTCTAAAAATGGTTGAATTTTGTTCGTTTTGGTCCGGCACAGTATTTAATGATGTTCCTAAATTGAAGCCCACGCGAGCGAAGTCGCGGTTAAAAATCTAGTATTGTATAAGTATAATATTTCTTATGACATGCAAGTTATAATAAATAAATGAAGTCGATGGATGCAGGTGGCTCAGAACCGTGTTTTGTGGCCTATCTTGCGGGAGGTCTATGATCAGCAGAGTAAACGATTAAGACGGTGATGATAGTGAACAATGACTTATAACATAAACTAAGATAGATTGTGCCAAAGCAATATATATTTGGTGAAGTAATTTTTTCGTCTTAGTGTTTTAAATGTCCATGTAATTTTGTAAATCTATTCATGATTTGAATTAATCTATCTGTCTAAGCCATGACAAATGTTTTTCAACTATGACTCCTAAACATTTGGTCTCAGAGACCTTACTAATTAATGGACAGAACTAAAGGGATCATAGCATGTGTGTATTTTAATTTGGAAATTAATATTAGGCTGAGTTTGAATGTAATTTGTAAAACATATATAACTAGTTTTTAAAGTATTTAAAGTACAGTACAGTACAAAACAGTAATATTTTATATGTTATTAATACATTATTATTTGTATGCATTTTTATGCTTCCAAAAATATTATAGTTCGACTTACTTAATGCTTTTTTAGCATACTCACCGCGTAAAACCTGTAAATTATTTTGGCTCATAAATATTGTGATACGAGATTCAATAAATCTATACAAATAAATAAAATTGAAGTGTCTGTTTATAATGTTAAAATAACAGCTTTCTGTTATTTTAACATTATACGATAGATACGGTACTTACAACAAAAAGACAATTTTTTAAATTTTATCTGTCTGTCCGTCTGCCTGTCTGTCTGTTTGTTCCGGCTAATCTCTGAAATGGCTGGACTGATTTTGACGGGACTTACACCAGAGTGTACCTGACATCATAAGGAGTAACTTCTAATTTGACTATCTTAATTTTAGAAAAATAATAAGGGTTCCGAGCGAAAAATTAAAACCATTGAAATTCAATCGTAATGAAATCCACGCGGACGATGTCGCGGGGAACAGCTAGTATGTAATAATATGTCTTCTGAATATTAAAAGGAAGAGGTAGGGCCAGAACCTAGCCTCTACAGCTCCGTATGTTATGAATTCTAATTTTACTTCTAATACTTTAATAGTATTTATCAATAATGTTTTTATAGAATAAGAGTGACAAACGGGCACACAGTCCACCTAATGGTAAGTGGATGCTGTGGCCCATAGATATCTACGTTTACCATCTATTAAGAATCAAAACGCAGGTGTGTTGTCACCCCTGAGGACTAAGATAAAATGCCTCGTTTCCAGTAAAAAGGGTGTCCGGATCTCTACACTCACCATACGAAACACTGCAGTATTAAGCAGCTATTTCACGCTGGTATTCTGAGAGAGCGTGGTCCTTCCCCGGTCAAGCCGACTCATTCGTGCTACAACCATAATATAGATGCAGCGTGCCTCTACCACTTATAAATGCCAAACCATACCTTTAAAATTTGAACTACACTTTCAAGATTATTAAATTGAAAAATACATTTTTTGTAACATGTTGTATAATATGAAAAAGAAGAAATTGAAATATCATATTCACACTTACTGCTGCCAACGCATTATATTATGATATACCAAGTACACGTGCAGCAGAAACAGAAATTGTTGCACACTGTTACAAATACAAGGTTTGCAGTTCAATTATAAAGTAAAAAAAAAATCCTTAAAACATATAAATAGCAATTTAGAAATCGTGCTCATGACCGCCAAATTAACTGCAAAGGTAATGAAGTATACAGGAAAAGACAATATTTGCTAAAGTGTATAAAAGATAAAATGTGCTTGTTATATTTACGGCTTAAAATTTTGATTTTTTTTTTCATAATATATCTATAGTCGACTGCTTTAATCTTGTATTTGCCTTTTGTTATTTTTTTTATTCAAATTGTTTCCTCCTTTTATTCTAATATTGTTAACTTTTAAATATAAAAATTTTATTTGGGGTTTTAATGTTTTGTAAACAGTTCACTAATGGGATGGTGTGGTTTGTATTAGGTTAATAAATTTTATATTTTTTTATATAAGGTTATTAAACTATACTATTATTATTTTTATACGAGTAAGTATTTTATTTGTATTTATTTATAATTTTGGTAAATATTGCTATTTTTTATGTCTGATGTAGAATCTTTTTATTCTGCGGATGATTTATTTCTTTGTTTTAATTCTTGTAATGATAGCGCGATTTTAGTGATGGCGTGTGTAATCAACATATTATGTCACATTAACGCACAAAGCATCCCTTGCCACTACTCTGAACTCGAATTGTCTTTCTTCTTTAATTATGTTCATGTAATTCTAGTGTCGAAGACCTTGCCAGGTTATGTGCTTATAAGAAATGATCGCACTAATAAAGGAGGCGGTGGGATGGCTATCTATTTGCGTGCTTCGGTTCCGTATAAAACAGTGTTAGCCTTTCCATCTTGCTACACAGCCTCAGCTTTTGTTTTTGGAAAAAGGCGCAAATATGCTTTTAGGGGTGGTGTATTGCCCGCCTTCCTCTGATTTTTTTCGCCACTTTAGAGACGGCTCTCGACGACGTTCGTCTTTTGTGGGTCTGAGTACACACACTGTATAAACATGGTTTAGTACCGATTTGTTGAAGGTTTCTCTTCGTTCTCAAAAACTTCAATCAGTCATGGAATCGGTTAATCTTTTCTTTCTCCCATTAGGGGCTATTCATCACAATATCGATACCGATGACTCCTTAATTGATCTTATTCTTGCTGCTTCTCCTGAGCATGTTGTATCATCGTTTCCGGTGATCGCAAAGTAAACACGCACGTCAAAGTCCTCCGCAAAATAATAACTGTTTTTAGTGTAAAGAGTGTGAAATAGAAGTGTCACAACACGAAATCCACAAAAATAGTCAATAACAAACGATATAAATAAGTGAACAAAACATAAAACAACATTCTGGGAATAAAAAGTGCTATAAAAGTGAACAACATAACCAAAAAATCAAAGAGTGAACGACATAACAGTGCTACCCACATAACCAACAAATTATCAAATAGTAATAACTGTCATTTTGACACTGACATAGCGAGTGTTGCCAGTAACAAGAATATAAACCACCACCATCCTTCCAGTGTTGTCAGTAAATAATCCAAAAAATGGACAAAAGTATGGAATTATTGTTGTTAAAACTAGATGAGAAATTGAACCAACAAACCAAACTCATAACAGAGTCGGTGACGTATAATGTTATGGAGGCATTAGACGAGAAATTAAAAATAATAACTGAAGAAAACATTAGATTAAAAGACAAAATATTGACATTGGAACAGAAACTTATGATCATGGAAAGAGAGAAAAGAAAATACAACTTAGTTTTCTTTGGCATTGAGGAGAATGGAAAATCAGAAGCGGAACTAGTAGACTACATCAAGGACACAATCATAAAAACAGGCACACATTTAAAAAGCCAGAATCAGAAGAAATCAGCAATATATATAGAATTGGCAAGAATAAAAATGTTAAAAACCGCCCTGTTGTCATCTCCGTCACAACGCTGTGGAAAAAACACATGATTTTGAAAAACAAGTCAAAGCTACCGCCAGGCATCTATATAAAAGAAGATTATTCTAAAGAAGTGTTAGAAAAGCGCAAGCAATTACAAGCCCAAGTGAAAGAGGAAAGAAAGAAAGGAAACATAGCTTTTCTAAAACATGACAAAATAATAGTAAAGAAATCATCAGAAATAAATAGAGAAAAAAGAAAAAGAGAAGGCCATGACTCACCTAACTCGGCATCCCAGAAAAAAATCGACTTAAAAGACAATCCAGCTTCTACATCAGCCAAGGGAAAAGAAATCCCAAAACCCAACATACTTAATTACGTTGAAAGAGGAAGATCTGCTTCAATGTCAGAGATTCCAAAAAACCTGTAATGACCACCGGTACTCGAAATCAACTTAGAACAATTAATACCAAAAGTACACATACAACAATTGAAAAATGCACCCCAAGCCGGTTGGTCACCGTGGGGAAAGAAGACCACTACCCTTCAGCAAATGAAACACCTAAAGAAACACCTAAAGAAAAAGAAAAAGAAAAACCTAACAATAACAATATACACATAGCCACCCTAAACACACTTTCATTGAGGACTGCAGAAAAACTTCTCGAATTAGAGATAGCTTTAGGTAATATTAAATGGGATATTCTTGGTATGAGTGAAGTAAGACGAATAGGAAACTGCATCGAAGAGTGTGACGACTACATTCTGTACTATATCGGTGAAACCAAGGGTCAGTATGGAGTGGGATTTATGGTGAAAAAACATCTAAAGAAACAAATCATAGAGTTCAAAGGCATATCCGAAAGAATAGCTTTACTAAATATACAGATACAAGGCTATAAAAACAAGTGGACTATAGTACAGATATACGCGCCAACAGAAGCAGCAGACGAAAAAATAAAAGATGATTTCTACAACCAACTTACAACTACACTAGAAACTGCCCATAAAAACGTTATCGTCATGGGAGACTTCAATGGGAAAATAGGTAAACAAAAACATGGTGAAGAGACAGTAATAGGAAATTATGGCATAGGAAAAAGAAGCAAGAACGGTAAGAGAATTGTAAATTTGGCCCTGGAGAATAACTTAACCATACTAAATAGCGTTTTCAAGAAAAGAAAAACCAAGAAGTGGACTTGGATATCGCCAGATGGAAATTACCGAAATGAAATTGACTTTATAACTAGTAATCAACCCAAGTTTTTCCGAGATGTTAGTGTAATAAATAATTTCAATTTCAATAGCAACCATCGTATGGTCAGAGCAGTACTATTTCACAAACAACAAAAGAAACAACGAAAACACTTTCACCAGAGTGAAAATACCTGCAAGACTGATACAACGTCTCAAAGCAACGTAACAACCGGAGAAATAGACAAAACACAAGAAATTTACAACATAGAAACAAACAATATTTATAGAAAGAAGAACAAATCAGTAAAAAACAAAAATACACTGAGCTCGAAAACAATAGATCTCATTCAAAAACGAAAAGAACTGCTTAAAAATAGAAGAAATAAAACAACATTACATGAAATTACTGAACTAAGTAAAGAGATAAGTCGCAACATAAAACAAGATAAGTCGAATATAAGAATAAAATGTATCCAAAGACACATTACAAAAACAGGAGGTATCAATAAAGCACTTAAAGAATTAAAAGAAACAACGCTATGGGTCCCGAAAATGAAAAGCAAAAACAATAAGGACGAAACAAGAAGACAGCCAATTTTAAAGATAGCGACAGACTATTATCAGAAATTATACTCTACCGAAAATACCTTAAAATTGAACATAAACCTTGAAGACAAAACAGAAGAAATCCCTCCGATTCTTGAAAGGGAAGTTCAGCATGCGATAGAAACACAGAAAAACGATAAAGCTCCTGGACCTGATCATATAACCAATGAGATGATGAAAGCTACATTGCCAGAAACAACAAAAAGACTAACTAACTTGTTTAATCTTATCCTAAACACAGAATCCATACCTTCACAGTGGACAACAAGCACTATAATACTCATCTTTAAGAAAGGAGATACATCAGACATAGGAAACTATCGCCCAATAAGTCTCATGTCCAACATATACAAGGTGTTCTCAAAAATAATACTGAAGCGCATTACGAAAAAACTTGAAGAACAACAATCAAGAGAACAGGCTGGATTCCGATCGGGCTTTGCAACAATTGACCACATACATGTGGTAAAACAGCTCATTGAAAAATGTCAAGAATATGATTATCCATTATACATGGCATTTGTGGACTATAACAAAGCGTTTGACAGCCTGGAACATCAGTACATTTGGGAAGCCCTGAAAAATCAAGGAATAGAAAATAAATATATAAGGATAATAAAAAATGTGTATTCCAACAGCAAAGCACGAATCAAACTAGAAGCAGAAGGGGAAATATTTCCAATACACAGGGGAGTGAGGCAGGGAGACCCACTCTCACCAAAACTTTTTTCATTCGTGCTAGAGGAAGTCATCAGGAAAATGGAATGGGACAACATAGGGATTAACATAAATGGAACACATTTAAATCATTTAAGATTTGCAGATGACATAATACTTATAACAGATAACTCGGAAAGTCTTAAAAGCATGCTCCAAGATTTATCATGTGAAAGTAAAAAGGTGGGACTAACAATAAACAAAACAAAGACAAAGATAATAACAAATAGATCCCAAATAAGTATCTCAGTAGATGGGGAGGAAATAGATTATGTAAATTCCTATGTATACTTAGGCCAACTTATCGCCTTCAACAACCAAATGGATTCAGAGATTGAAAGACGGGTAGCCAATGCCTGGAAGAGATTTTGGTCCCTCAAAGAAGTGCTAAAAGGCAATCAATATAATATTGCAATGAAAAGGAAAGTATACAATACATGCATATTACCAATCCTTACCTATGGGTGCCAGACCTGGGCAAACACACAAAAACAAAACCAAAAACTGATTACATGCCAAAGAGCCATAGAGAGGAGTATACTGGGTTACACAAGAAGAGATAGAAAGAGAGCTGTAGATCTAAGACAAATTACCAAAATTGAAGATATAATAGTTAAAATTAGAAAACTCAAATGGAGATGGGTAGGCCACATGATGAGAGAGAATAGAAATAAATGGACGAAAGATATAACAGAATGGACCCCTAGATACCAAACAAAAAGAAAACGAGGAAGACAAAGAAAACGTTGGTCTGATGACATAAAAAAGCATGCGGGTCCAACATGGCACAGAACAACTGAAACAAGAGCAGAGTGGAGAAAGCTGGAGGAGGCCTTCGTGTCGCAAAGACACGCCGACGCGACGCCCGATAACAACATTATACTTACCTAAAAATAAAATATCAACTAAAATTAAATACATATGATATTAATAATGTATAATAGTAATTCAATAATGTTAATAATGAATCTAATGTTAAGGTCAATTTTACTTTAAAGTTATATATTTTAATTTGCATGTATAATTTTAACTATGAAATGATAAATTATGTATATTGTGTTGGCAATAAAGGCTTATAGATAGATATTGCCCGCCTTCCTCTGATTTTTTTCGCCACTTTAGAGACGGCTCTCGACGACGTTCGTCTTTTGTGGGTCTGAGTACACACACTGTATAAACATGGTTTAGTACCGATTTGTTGAAGGTTTCTCTTCGTTCTCAAAAACTTCAATCAGTCATGGAATCGGTTAATCTTTTCTTTCTCCCATTAGGGGCTATTCATCACAATATCGATACCGATGACTCCTTAATTGATCTTATTCTTGCTGCTTCTCCTGAGCATGTTGTATCACACGGACAGTTGTCTGCTTTGGTTTTTTCGCGTCACGACCTTTTATACGTGTCTTATAAGCTCAAAACCCCAAAGCGCTCATGTCCCTTACTCTGTACGCACGTCCTCTAAAATTACCTACGATTAGTTAATGAGTAACGCTCGAGATCTCAATATAACTTGTTTGGTTGTAGAAAGAAGTAAAGTCTCTTTTCTTAATGATGAAGTTCTCAGCTTGTTTGATGCGTTTGCTCCTGTCCATAACATCAGGTTGAGGAGTGCCCCCACACCCTGAATGACAGAGGGCGTAAGGATGGCAATGGTTAGACGGAATCGAGCCTTTTATAAATTCATGAGGAAACGATCTGAAGAAAATTAGTCATTCTTTAAATCAGCCAGGAATACGTGTAATCAGATGGTACGTGCTGCTAAATACCGATATTTCCATAATTGGATAAATGATTCATCTTCTACCAAAGACTCGAAATTCCTCAGAACTGTAAATGTGGTTATTGGTAAGCCATCCATGCTGGACTGTGGTCCTCCTATATCTTTCGATGAGATAAATCAACATTTCGCTTCCTTCAAAGCAATGGAGTATTTGTTAGGCGCTTTCCAGATATCATCAGGCAAGGAATTCCAGAGAAGTACAGCCTGAACAGTGAAGGAGTTACTATGGAACCCTGTGTGATGAGTATGAATATAAATCTTGTTATTAGAGGAGGATCGAAAAACCCTATCATGACAAGAAGAGAGTTATTGAAATCGTTCTTTGAGATAAGACGGTGAATATGGATCATTTAGAATTGAAAAAAGAACAAGTTATATTCTGGAGTTGCGCCTTTGCCTTACGGTAAACCACTGAAGCTGAGATCTGTAATGAGAAAGATGGTCATACTTAAGCAGACCAAAATTAAATCTAATAGAGTTATTAAGCAGGTGCTCCAGTTTGTTAAGAAGTTCTTGGGACAGGTAGGGTAGCACACATCTGCATAATTAAAGATAGGTAAAATAGGAGTTTGGACAAGCATGAGCTTAGACTTAATAGGAAGGAAGTATTTGAGATAAGGGGAGATAAAAAGAACGTAAGGTGCAATGAATTTCCTACTTGAATTGATAACCTGCACTATCCAGTTCAGAGAGCTATCGATATACAGGCCAAGGTTTTTAACAGACTCATTAAATGGAATAATAATATTATCATAGCAAATAGGAGGTAAGTCTGCTTGATTAACTCGTGTTTGTGCATAATTACCCAAATCGGTCGAAATAAAATTTTAAAAGTTGTAATAATCGACTACTAAAGTGATAATAGAGCGATGTAACGAGGTCACGACTTTAATGCAGTTAGTGTTGGTATGACGTGCACGCGTGCGCGCGCCCCATTCATCAATATAAACATACACAGACAAAAGATACATTTCTATTCAACTTATAATTATATAAGGCTTTTAATTTTCTTGAGATGAAATGAAATTATTCACAATTTTTTATTTATAATTACATGTATGTAATATATTTCTTTAGTGAAAATGTACTACTAAGTTTATTTATAATTAGCACTTTAGTGATATTCGATTTAAGATGTTATTTAATAAAAAAAAAACAAAGACACTCATTTATCCTCACGTGCTAAATCAATATCGGTGCCCACAGTTCAATATTTTACATATTAACCAAGCTATAATTTGAGCTAGATTTTTGACACTCAATTAATGAAAAAGAAAATAACTTACAGAAAAAAAAATTACGTAATATTTTCCTTTCACTTTATCTTGATATTTGTGTGTGGTACCTTGATACTCGTGATATATTTAATATATGAGTACAGCTCACGTTTATATACAGCTGTACTCTCAAAGTCCATATTGTCAAAATTCTAATATCTACATGTATTAACTTCCACCTTTTACGAGTAGAGATTATACAAAGAGCAATCGATAAGTTTCGATAAAATCGATTGAGTGTTATAGATGATAGCTATCGCACGCAATAAATAGAAGGTCAAACCTATGTGATAACTACCTAGCTAAGGGCTAAATAAACAACTATACCAATCACTGTTTTATGTCAGTTGAGATGTGCTTTACTTGCCTTAATTTTTATCAAAGATAATTTATCGATAACTTTTTCGTTACTAAAATACTAATTCAAAATTGGCCTTTGAACTAAATGCACTCTTTCAATCACCATTAGGCTCTGGAGCTAAACCCCTCTTGACAGTAAAAGAGCACTCAACGAAGCTTGTTTTTGAAAAAATCCGTTAAAACGTTAAAGATCATTGCAAACTTCAAATTAACGCAACTTCATATGATCCGTAAAAATTCTATTGGTATTTATTTTTTAATATTTATCCTAATAGTATCCTATACCTTTAAACGAGCAATTCTTCAATTCTTGTATATATATATATATATATATATATATATATATATATATATATATATATATATATATATATATATATATATATATATATATATATATATATATATATATATATATATAATCGGAATCTCAGAAACGGCTCTAACGATTTTCATAATATTTTCGGGGGCAATAAATCAATCTAACTAGGATTCGTTTTTAGAAAATGTCGTTTTATCTGTGTTTTCAGGCAATGAAAAACTGCTACAATATCATTAGAATAAGAAGGTAAATTTTAACAATACGTTAATGATTGTAATAGCTCAAATGGGATCTCAGACGGTTCCGAAATCGTAGAACCCTGGTTCGAGTCCTGTATTCGGTTTTTGGTTCCTTTTTTTGTGAGAATATCTATTATTTCGAGCCCTTTTTTTAGTAGGTTTTATTTTTTTAAATACGAAATCAAACTAATCGCACTTATGATTTGTTATTCAAATATCCATTTCAGTTTTTTCTCTTATGTCGCTAAGATCAAAAAATATTATTACACACGATTTCCAAAAAAAAAATAAAAAATAATACCGAGCAAAGCTCGGTCATCCATTTAAATACTAATATTCCCTTTACCCAACCATGGTAAGCTTGTGGTAGGAGTGGTTCATGACAGTAGTCGAATGGTGGATTCGAATCCACGATCTTTTGAGTTCGGGGTCCACATCCTGCCGTTAGGCATTTGTCATACGGTTGACTGTTCACGCCTATACTGAGTCAAGGACGTTTATTTGCAGCGGCGGATGCGTGCACGGTGAGCGATGGTGGCGCGGTGGGCGGCGCTGGCGCTGGCGTGGTGCGCGTGCGCCGCCGCGCCTGCCGCGCCCCCACCCTCCCCCTCGCCGCACCCCTCCCCTCACACCTCGGTGCATCCCTCGCTGCACCCACCTCCGAGAACATGCGATACGTTACTGCTACGTTCCCCGCCACCCATGCCACTGGTTTGTATCGGAAAAAAAAACTAGCACTATGTTGTTGATTTGTTTTATACAAATGTTATACCCAACTTCTCCTGTATAAAAATATGTTTTTTCTTACCACAAATAAAATGGTAGGTACATTAGTGCTGTACCTGTATTTAAAAATAATATAAAATAAAGATATATCGTGGAGAAGTCATTGGGCGCCGGCCGGTGATCATATCCACAAAATGTACTTGAAGAAACAGTCAGACCCGGAGCGAATTATTTTTCATAGACACAAGTACTTGTAAATGGTAGCTCAGAGGCTAAGTACTCGCTGTAACCCGCTGTACGCGAGCAATCCTAGGTCGATCCCTACTAGCACTAATCACGTTCAATTTTAAGTGCTGATCACCACGTGCTTAGCGGTGAACATTTGGAAGAAATATGTATGTCTGAGAAAAAAAAATTAACATTTGTAAAGTTCACCAATGTGCAGCGGGGCACCGTGGTGAATTTTTCCTTACTCTGGAAGTCTCTCAGAAATATGCTTAGACCTCGGTACATGTCTGCTATTTTTTATATAGGAAAAAGGTGATAAACGAGCACACAGTCCACCTGATGGTACCTGAGTGGATGCTGTTCCCCAATAACATCTTCCGGAGTTCCATTCTCATTTCCAGTGAAAGGGGTCTCGGGTTCTTCTCTATACTCACCTTAAAAACACATCAGCACTAAGCCGCTATTCCGCACTGGAATTTTGTGAGGGTCATTCCCCGATCGAGCTGACCTATTCGTGCTACAACCATAACATAGCTATAGCGTGGCTCTACCATGTGTAGACTCATCTTAGTGGGACATATGTATATTATAGGCTGTAACTATACTTTTTACAAGAATTTATTCCGTGTTGGAAAAGAACCGTAACCAATACTAAGTCACCGCGCCGTCTTCAGTAGAATCGAAGAATTACGAGTGAAGTCCAAACTACGAGTACTTTGTGAATATTGTATGTGAATACGAGTAATTTGTGAATTATAAATATATAAAAGTAAAAAAGAAAAGTTACAGCCTATATACGTCCCATTGCTGGGCACAGGCCTCCCCTCATTTCTGAGAGGGTTTCAGGGCAAGGAAGTGTCCGCCGCGCTGCCCTAATGCGTGTCGGCGAATTTCACATGTCTTCGAAATAATTTTTTTTCTTATTCCTGAGACATGCAGGTTTCCTCACGATGTTTTCCTTCACCGCCGAGCACGTGGTAAATCAGCACTTAAAATTGCAATTAACAATTTCATTGGTGCCGGCGGGGATCGATACCGGGTTACTCGCGTTCTGTTATTTTTACAGCGAGCGTAAACCATCTGAGCTACCATGGCTCAAATATATATATATATATATATATATATATATATATATATATATATATATATATATATATATATATATATATATATATATATATAAGTTAGAGTAACACGGGCCACCGGCGGACCGAAGGGGAGTAACCCCGTTCCTTCCCGAAACAGAACTGTCTGTGATTTTTGCGCGGGAAATCTACGCCCTCACCCCGAAAATCTCTCCAGTCCACCGGTGGTTTGTGTTGCTCTAAGTAGAAATATCACAAGTTTAAGGCAACAACTAGGATGTTTTTTTAAATAGGTACATCAAAACTTTTATTCCCTATTTTCTACCCTAAGGGATGGAGATATTTCTGTCATTTTATGTGGGACCACTCCTGAAGTATCTATACTATTTAATAAAAAATAATCTTATAAATCGGTTAAGCCCTTTGCAAGAAATCGACGAACATACATAAAAAATATACGTGGCGAATATACAACTTGTAACAAAAACCCTGTGGTTCTCGTAAAGCTTGTGGCTCGTGGATACCTCTGCATTGTACTGAAAGTGGAAATGTCTGCTGTACCCAGCTTGACCGATATACGTGTCAATTAGAAGTAAGAGAATCATATAGAATTTGCAAATAAAAATTTATTTATTTTAATTTAATTTTTTATTGACAATTTTTTACAGTGAAGTTATTTCTATACGTTCGAACACTGATTCCGGGTTTTCATTACATTTTGTATAACCTTGTTTTATTTGAACTAGGTTAAAATGTAAATACAATTGAAAAAAGTTTTTTTTAACCATTAAATCGTATAAAATGTGTAGATAGGTATTTTTGTAGAATAAAGTATTACGTGAAAAGGAACCAGAAATAACGTTAAACTAAGAAACAGAAGGGGGGAATCGAGGCTTCTCTCGATCCGGCCTCCTATAACGCCTACGTTGGGTTCGGGAACAACGTATGTGATCTCGGCAACGGAGTAACACACAAGGGCGATAACCTCTTCCTTTTCAGAAAATAGGTTCAGGCGGGGATTACGGGTCTTCCGAAGTCGTCCCGGTCCCAACGCCTTAATTCTTCGATATGGACTGTATTATTTTAAGGGAAGAATTCCTTGGGAATAAAACAGCAATTATTTTCAAACCGTTCCGTGAGAGAGTAATTACTTTTCCCTATCACTTCCCTATACTTTTTCTTTCTTTTTCTTATTGACTGCTGGTCTTGCACTTTTCCCGAAGTTTCTCCGAACTTACCCGAACGATTCCCGAACGAATTGCAAGAAAACTCGTTTACTGAGCTACCCCAGCCGGGCTAGCATGAGCAGGGGATAAAAATTTTATCCACCGATTATATCCACTAACAAGGGATAAAATTGTCTTATCCCAATGTCAAAGCTTTATCCACCCTGCGAGCACGGGCCTATGGTGGATATAATATTGACAGTAGATAAACTTATCCGCACGCATAGATATTATACCATAGTATAAAGCTATAAACTATACTAGCTATAAACTAGTTTTAAGATTAAGAAGATTTACATTACCTTATATTTTCTTTTACCTTTTGTTTATTATATTGCTAAACTGTTCATAATTTTTGTTAAACATTATATGTCATTTATAATATTTGTTATATTTATTTTAAGCGTATTTCTGCGTTGTTTTTATTTTTTCTATTATTCCAATTCTTTCTTTATTTTCTTTTGTATAATATTTAAGTTAAATATACATTGCTTGTATCAAATCGCAGGTATTACTTCGCTTGTGATAGCATTTATTAAAAAATATGTGTTTAGAATTAAGCCAATTGTGAAACTGGACAATAAAGACCCTTTGGAGGTGGTGTAAGTAACCTCTTGAAGAAATTAAAAAAAAATATATCCCCGCAATTACTGCCATTATAAGAAAATTACAAAATACATCAAAATTGATATATAAAAAACAAACACTCACGCCTGTCACCCAGAGGGGTAGGCAGAGACTATGGACTTCCATTTGGCACGATCCTGACATACCTCTTTCGCCTCTTTTACATCCATATATCTACGCATACATGCTCGTCGGTTAAGGGTACTTCTAACGTGGCCCATTTTCAAAATATCGCCAATTTGGTCGATAAACTTTTTCCTAGGGCGTCCCTTCCCGACTCGGCCGTTCACATCTGCCATATAAATTTGCTTTGTCACTCCTTCCTCATTCATTCTTTCCACATGACCAAACCACCGAAGCATTCCTTTCTTAATCCTGGTCACAACATCATCTTGCATACCACATTTATCTCTTATCACGCAATTTCTCACCCTGTCATTCAGATTCAACCCTAGCATATTCCTTAAAGACCGCATTTCTACAGCATTTATTCTACTTTCGTGCTTCTTCTGCCACACCTAGCTTTCACTACCATACATTAAAGTAGGGACCAACACAGCATTATGAATTACCATACCTGCCTGTTTTGACACATTCTGGTTCTTCATAATAGAGTGTAGTGCCCCATTCACTCTATTCCCTGCATTTACTCGTCGTTCTATATCCCTATCATATCTACCATCCCTGCTAAATACACATCCCAAATACACAAACTCACTCAATTAACTCTCCTTCTATTCTTATTTCACATACCGTTTTGCTTTCTTCTCTTTCAAAAACCATCACTTTCGTCTTACATGCGTTCACTTTCATTGCCCTTTCTTTTAATTCCCAGTTCATTAATGTAACCATCATTTGCAACTCAGCCACCGATGACGCAAATATGACTTGATCATCGGCATACAAAAGGCATTTGACGGTTAACTCGCCCATTCTTAACACACATTCTTCATCTTTCAAAGTTTGCAAACACCGGTCCATAAATAGGTTGAACAGCCAAGGGGAAGCTACACAGCCCTGTCTGACACCTTCTTGGATGCCAAACCAGTTCGAGTAGACCCCATTGATCCTGACACAAGCACTAGAGTCCATATAAAGAGACCTTAATGCCTGTATCAAACCATCGCTCAACCCATATGAGTTCAGTGTTTGCCATAACACATTCCTGTCCACTCTGTCATAAGCCTTTTCCAAGTCCATGAACGCACAAAAAACTTTCTGGTTTTTGGCCAAAAACTTCTCCGCAATCATGCGCATGGAAAAGACTTGATCTGTACACCCCATTCCCTTTCTAAAACCCGCTTGTATATCCCAAATTTTTCCATCAGTTTCTTTCATAACTCTCTCAATTAACACCTTAGCATACAGTTTACCCACAATACTAAGCAAGCTGATACCGCAGTAGTTTTGCAGTCCTGCTGTGACCCTTTTCCTATATATATTGGTACTTTAACTGCTTTACACCAGTCATCCGGTACCCGTTTTAATTCCAAACATAAATTAAACAAGGTGTACAGCAGGCCTGCCACCACTCCCTCTCCAGCCCTTAGCATCTCGAGTGATACTCTATCATATCCAGCTGCCTTACCTGCTTTCATGCTTTTCATTGCTTTCATTATTTCATCTATACTTATCTCCATACCCCTTTCCACTTCTTTCGGAATTTCTAGTTCATTTAATTCATCATCAAAATTGATGTCTACTCTAAGTCACAAAGATTTAATTTTAATTGAAAATGATGAAGCATGAAGAATAAAAATGTAATGATTTCAAATAAAACAAGGAATAAATAATTTTATAATCATGAGTATAGTATATTTAGCAAGCTTTGCTAAAGAATTAACATATTTCTTAATTTAAACCTTTGAATTGTAACTTTACTAAGTTTGATAACTTTATTTTAAAACGTTATAATACTTACCTAAAATATAGTATAGACCGATTCTATTATCATTAAATTTGACTTGACCATGGACTCGCCTTGGTTATTGTTGACACAAGCTATGTAATTAAATCATGGCATTGAGCTATTGAGACTTTTTTGGACAAGGTGGTTGTAATAGATGCTTACTTCAATATGCACTGGTAGTCCATCCACAGAATTAATAGGCTTTAAAGCCTCATAGAGTTCTTTACACAAATACAAAACAATCTTTAAGCATCCGAAATTCTTTGTGGGAGAATTCCAATAGATTAAGTATTCTGATCACGTATCGATCGCTGGTGTAATTCTCTTTCTTGTTTTTCAATTTCTGACACGAAATTGTAGTTGCAATAGGCTCGAGACATCTTATTTGTATTAAAATGGTTTGAAGATAAACTTAAACCCACGTCCGCGAAAGAGGATAAAATTGTCCCTTTCAAATGTCAAAAAGGGATAATTTTTTCTCTTTCCCTTGGCCTCATGCTACGGACGGGGAGATATATGTCCACTCGTTATGTCAAACGGGGATATACTATAGAGATAAGATAATTTTATTCTTTTCAGTGGATATAATCGGGGGATATAATTTTTGTCTCTTGCCCATGCTCGCAGGATGGATAAAACTAAGCAAGGGATAAAAATTATATCCTCTCTTCGGGGATACGTTGGTTGATTGTCGTCTGCTATGGGACTACTTTTATTCATCCCATGCAGGTTTCGGGCCTCGGGGAGTCCCCCATTACCTGGGTGATCCTCACGGCTCATGACAATGAGCCGGTCTTGGGAGCCGTACCAGTACGGCATTGTTGGCTATCTTGGTTGGCGTATTGCGCGCCACCAGGTCGGTGCTACTGGAGGGTCGGTAGTCTCAAAGCCCCGCGGAGTCCTGAGGATGGGGGTCGACGCAGGGCCAATCTTGCCGACAGGAGGGCGCTCCAACAGCAGCTGCTCCGGGCCTCCAGTGCTCCTTCCTGGCTCTAGTTGAAGGCCTGGCACTCCTAGGTAAAAGGTTGGCGTGTCTCGCGCCTCTGGGAAGGGAATCTGCCGAAGGGTCAGTAACCTCAAGGTTCCGCGGAGAAGCATCTCGACGCGGTTCCGAAGTCACCAACAGGCGCGCGCACATGGGTGCGCCGGGCCTTCGGAGTTCGCTTCCCAGCGTGTAGGTTAAGCGCAGTGTTGGGTGATCTTCATCCCGGGTGGTGTCAGGGGCGTCCTCAAGGCTCGACGCAAGCCGAGTTGGCCCCACAGCGCGCGCACCCACTGCAAAACGACGCGCTGTACATCTCCCACCTGGGCGGGAGTCGACGACCGGCGGACGTGACCGCTCGTTGGCGCGGTCCGGACGAGACTGCCGGGGATATATTCTCTCCGGTTCATGCTAGCCCGGCAGAGCTATACGCGAAAGTGAGCCGCGCCACTTGTGCGTTTGCGCAACTCAATTGCATCAATTTGTACTATCACTCTCTCACGGTTTACTCAATAACTTTATTTGTATAAGACATACATTTATACAATTTACTTATAAAGATAGCACAAAAAAATATCTATACTACGATATACACTACATTTTCATATCACAAAAAACCTTTTATTTATTTAACAAAATATGCTTATTTTACTCACATGTTCAAAGTTGGAATTTCTTAAATATTTAACATAGAAAGTTAAAACAATGTTTTCCACTTGAAATTATACATATCTTAACTAATACAATAGTTTAATTTACATTTTTCCTATACATTTTTCATTTAAAACACTTTTAAATTTCTTATACAAAACTATCATTATTTCACTTATTCACAGGTATTTTCACATAAAAATAACACAGAATTCACCTCTTTTACACGTAAAATCAATCTGAAATGTTTTACAAGTCATTTTTACATAAATTGCTGAAATTTGCAAATATTTAAATTTCTACATATTTGGCCTCCTAAGTACGTGGCTGGCTTTTCGGAATTGCTTTTATTGTAAAAATTTTAAATAAGGCACGTGCATCTTTCAAAGTGGAGGAAATTGGTTATTGCCGGGCCGAGCCGTGACTAGCCAGGTCGTGCTAGTGTAGAGCCGTGTAGAGTGTAAGCTGTGGCTAGTAATGCTCTTGTAGAGAGCAGGTACCCAACACCAATGGTTTGTCTTACTCGACCTGGATAATTGTGTACTCGTATGTGACATACATGTCAATTTCTTTTTTATTCGAATTCGATTAATGTACAATTGTTTTTATGACAAACTTAGAGTAATTACATACATATGCATAGAGAGCACCTACAATTCTACATAAATTGAGTCAATATACTTGTCTCGCTTTTTCTAATTTAATTTCCAAATCAGGCAAGAAGAGACTTAAAATAAAAACTTTTGGCATGCCTTAAGCGCTCATGTTATACCTACGTCAATTTTTTAAGTATTTTAAATACACACAAGTTTCCACAAAATAACCTTATTACTATTATTTATAATTTTCTAATAATTTTATGTCAAACGTCAATAAAATAGTTTGGAAAATCACAAAGTGCACGACTCATAATGCTCATATAATCGTAAAAATGTGGAAAAAATCAATCAACAATTGAACATATTTTTTTAAATTTTGCTATGTTATTATTATTGAGATTCAACTTTTTTATTACTGTTAATTGAAAAAAAAACTTTTAACAGAATTATCCTAAAACGATCAGAAATCAACTTTAATATTACTTTAACTTTTAGGTATTTGTACTTAGGCATTATCGTAAAAAATAGCCTTTACCTGTTTACTCTTATTCGTTTTCAAAAAGTTTTTCATCTAGTTGTAACCAGTATTTTAATTTCGCATTCACCAAAGTACACCTTCAGGACACTCCATAAAGTCCAAGAAGTAAACGTATATTTATATATAAATCCTAAGTACTTTTAGCGAAACAATATATTGTAATGAAAATCTGTGATTATAATAATAATAATAAACAATGACGCTAAATGACGCCCAAAAAAAAACGGATGATGGAATTAAATAGAACGCGCAAAGGGCCGCTGCCTGGAGGTCCCCAGGGCGCGTCTGGAGCTGGCGCTGGACGCGACAGCATGCGAACCGCCAGCCGAGCGCGAGGTGATGCACGACCACCCAGCAGCCCCTCGCATCCATCATCCCCACCAGCTGGCTTGGTGTCGGCAGGGTCTTCGCGGGCCCAGCAATCGGCACCCGCCGCTGGTGGAGTACGCCGCATGCGCTGGACAACCCAGATGAACAGCAACGCATTGCGGGCGTATTTTAGGGCAAAAGGGGGAGAAACTGGAGGTTTTGCGTATCGGGCAAGGATGCATCGACTTTTTGAGGAGCCATCTGTAACCGTCACCGAGCAAAACCTGGCAGACCGAGTTCGGTATATCTTGTGCTCCAATACATTTGATGTCACCGAACTTGAACGGCTACGACGTGAGGCTGTTCCTTCATCGGGTGAAAATGCTGCGGCTGAGGATGCGGCGCCACAACTTGCTGAGCAAACGGCAAATGTGGATACCGCCGTGAATACGCCAGTTGTGGTTGATTCAAACGATGATGGAACAGTCGCCCAGGAACTAGAACTAGAGCAAATGAGGAGTACATTGGAAGAGGCGATTGTGGAAACGCGCAGTACGCCTCTCGAAAATCGACCGCGACTTCCCCGCTTAGCCCTAGGCAAGCGGAATCGGGCTGTCGTGGGGGCTCTGAACCCAATGCTGGTTACCTATTTGGAAGCCAGCCGGGACCTTTGTGAGACGGACTCAATTCTTTTTGGCGCCGCACTGGCAGTCTGCCGTATTATAGGCGCCAAACTTTCCACGGCTGGACGCGCTACTGGACAAAGTAGTGCTATCCCAGCCTGGAGAATAAGAATTGAAGAACGTATCGCAAAGACTAGAGCCCTCATCGGCAGACTGATATGCTTCAGGTCAGGCAATACCAGGCCAGGATTGTGCGCACCGTCAGGATGGCGTTTGCTGGGACAAATGTTAGTTTGTCCCAGCCGGATATAATGCAAAAACTGACGGAGCGCATAGACGACCTGAAGCAAAGAATAGCTGCTTGGGGAAAACGGATTGGGCGATATACCGAGAGGTCGACACGGTTCAACCAGAATCGTCTCTTCCAGAGTGATCAGAAGAGGCTCTATAAATCATTGGAGCGACCAATAGTAAGTGGAACGGGCCCTGCACCAAATCAGGCCGACACGGTCGCATTCTGGCGCAGCCTGTGGTCAGAGCCCGTAAACCACAACGAGGGTCCTTGGACGGAAGTTGTGGCGAGTCAGTGTGCGGGTATTACGCCCATGGACCCCGTAATCATAACGCCGGATGACGTAGCTGAGGCGGTCCGTAGGGCCCCGAACTGGAAAAGTCCGGGGCTTGACGGGCTGCATCACTACTGGCTGAAGGGGTTCATGGTGTGTCACGCTGTGCTCGCCCGACAGTTTCAAGAGGCTCTCAACCAGAAGTCGCTCCCAAGCCTCTTCACTACTGGGATCACTCATTTGGTTCCTAAAGATCAGGGTTCCACAGACCCGAGCAAGTACCGCCCCATCACGTGTCTACCGACCATATACAAGACACTAACATCCATTTTGAGCGCGAGAATCGTGCGAAGCCGTGCTCGAAAATCACAGCGCCAGGCTCTACTGGGACCGGGCCATCATCATAGGCAGGACTATTCTTGCGAATAAGCCTGATATTGTGCTGATGGACCGGGCACAGTCAAGGATATTTTTGGTCGACATTACCATTCCGTATGACGAGAACCTTGTGAAAGCCGAAACAGATAAACGAACAAAATATCTGGACCTGGCTCACAAGGTGACCGACATGTGGGGTGGTATGCCGGCCGAAATTATTCCTGTAGTCGTCTCTGCGAATGGGCTAATCCCAGTCAGCCTCTCGGGTCACTGTCACAAAAAAATTACAAAGAAAATAGATTAATGACATTGTCATAGATTTATAAATATAATACATACATGTTAGTACATAAAATATTAAATAAAGATATACACTCTAAAATAACGTTTACAAAGAAAGGAATAACACAAAAACGTATTACTAGACGACAAAATAACATTTGCCTAAGACAACTACGAACTAAGGAAGAAAATATATATATATATATATATATATATATCATACGAAGGAGAAGAGTTATAACAAAAATTGCCTAATAACATAAAAGAGATCCAGTCCTTTACTTTATACAAAAAAAAAAAAACTTTAAAGCACCACATCTTAAAATATTTTTATCGATTTTAAACACCAATAACTTAGTTAAAAAGCCAATGTTATTTCTTTAATTATCTTGAATTTACCATTATATAAAATATAGCCATTATTATAAAAATACCATCTAAATTGCTTGCAAATATAAACAATGTGTAATTACTATAGACTTCCTTTCAATAACGATATGTAATTAATAATTACTAATTATACACCTACTTTTGTTATTACCCACAACAATGTAAAAATATTGTGCATATCCACTACATAATAGACCATTTACAAGTACCTGCCGTTCTTCATAAGGTCATGTATTTAGTATTTAATGATTAACTTGTTATTTCTCATGATAAGTATAAAATAATTATTTTTGGGAAATAAATGTCTTAAACTTTTATATGTTCAATATGATTGTTAGATACGATTTTATGCCGCAAAACGTAGGATTATTGATTTTTAGGCGCTAGTAGAGTATCCTACGCGCTTTGCGCTTAAGGCGTGCAAAAATACATTGAAAGATGTTGCGTGTAATTCATGCGTGGAAAGAGAAATGTCAAGTTTTTTTTTTTTTTTTTTTTTATAGAATAGGGTGACAAACGAGCACACAGTCCACCTGATGGTAAGTGGTTGCTGCGGCCCATAGACATCTACATCTATCTTCCATTGCAAATCAAAATGCAGATGCGTTGTCACCCATGAGGACTGAGATGGAATGCCTCATTTCCAGTAAAAAGGGTCTCCGGTTCTCTACACTCACCATACGAAATACAGCAGCATTAAGCTACTATTTCACGCTGGTATTCTGTGAGAGCGTGGTCCTTCCCCGGTCGAGCCGACCCATTCGTGCTACAACTATACTACTAATATAACTGCAGCATGGCTCTACCACGTAAAAGTGGTCGTCTTTGGTCTCCTCCCCGACTTCGCATGACTGTTTTCGAGGTCTCGACAACTGCGCCACTTACCGGGTCCAATTGTGAGAGATCAAAATCGGTCCAGCTAATTCTGTTAAATTATTAGTCCAGCTAATTCTGTTAAATTATTAGTCCAGCTAATTCTGTTAAATTATTAGTCCAGCTAATTGTGTTAAAGTATTAGTCCAGATAATTCTGTTAAATTATTAGTCCAGCTGATTCTGTTAAATTATTAGTCCAGCTAGTTCTGTTAAATTATTAGTCCAGATAATTCTATTAAATTATTTATTATTTTTTCTCAAATGACGATATACACGGACCAATCGATTTTAACTTATATTGATTTACCGATGCTTTATCTGCTTGCATGAAATAATTTCTAAATCATGAATTTAAGCCAGGATCTTGATAATCTAGTGTAGTAAAAGAATCTTCCCTACCAATTTTTAATAGACTAATAAAATTTATTTTTTGTTAAAATAAATTATTTTTCGTGTTCAAAATGTTGACCGCGATTTCTGACACAAGTGCGGGCTCGTCTTTTTATTTCTGTGGTCGAAATTTTAATTTTAATTTTCTGCTTTGTAACTTGAAAAGCCGTATAGATTCTACCTATTTACCCTTCAATCCCCATAAAAATCCCATGCAGTCGCATGCGTCCGACAAATCCCGAGCATTCGCATGCGACCTCACCCACCCACATCACTTAAAACCATTAAAACTTATATTTAGAGACCATTTTTCTGTAAAGAAGTTTGGCATTATAAAATCTATACAAAATTCTCTATCCTGTGGTCTAAACAAAAGTCAGGTCTTACTTCATTACAAATAGACTATTGTATTTTGATAACAAAAAATGGTGCATTACAAGAGGATGTCAGCAGTGTGAAAATCACTATTATATTTCCATATATTACTCGATATTATTTACTTAAAAAGATAAATTATATTCACAAAGAAACTTTTTAACAATTTTATAATAAAATACTATATTAAAACACTAATAAGACACTAGAAAAATCCAAAAATTCACACTACAACATCCAAATGAAAATGGCGTACGTAATGAACGTAGATTATAAATAAATATCTATAGACTAACTGACTTTTTATTGCATTAGGGGATAGAAATTTCATATTGATTCTATAATGCCAAACTCCTTCATTGAAAAAAAGTAGTCCTTAAACATAAGCATTTGTGGGTTAAAGTGATGTGTGTTAAGTGGTGGGTGCCGTCGGATCCGATCACTTGGGATTTGACGCAACAGCGCCGTGGTCGGATCCGACCATTTGGGGTTTGAGAGGTTAATATTTCCACAATGTTATTTGGGGAACTATCAAAAGATGTTTCCTCACAGCAGCCTGCACAAAGCACCGCAGAGTCTACCACCTAAGGGTGCCTCTTGTGTGTGTGTTTGCCTCTACACGAGGCAAAATACGTGTCGTATTATCGTCGGTTGGTCTTTCCTAGTGTAGTGGTGTTGGGATTATTGGTGACGGGAATAGTGCACGCAATTGAGCGAGTGCGGGAGATGCTTTTCTAATTAGCTAAGATACATCATTTTATTTCATTGAGCGGATATGGTAGGAAGTGCAGACCAATCAAGGTTCTGCTGATTACTCCTGCCCACAGGTTTATTGAAAATTTCCTTTAAAAGAACACTTGCTTCTTCCAGTGTAGATTGCTGTCCTTGCCAGCCCATTGATGAAGGTTATGAAAGTTTGTGGTTCCTTCTTTCGAAAACTGACTTATCGGTTCAAAAGATCGATTTTGAAAACCATTCATCTTAAATGCAAAACAAAACGCTACAGAACTGAATCGTTCGTGGGGGACTTTCATTTTCTAAACCTTGTACACCTGTGTCAAGAAAAGAATACTTGTTTTCTCGGTGCATCGTATTCCACACCTTCTATACTGAAATGTTGGGGTTTTGAGCTACTTCTCTGACGCTCGTAGTGGGATCTGCATCTAAAGCTGCAATAATGTCTTCCTTGAAACTTGAGCCATGTCTTCTCGGACTAACTCCATGTTTCGCGTGATGGATTTGACTTCAGAAAGCCGAAGAAATGTGCTGTAAATCATTCTCACATTTGGTAATCTTCGATTCGAATATCGCTTTGGGGAAAACAAAAGTCTATTAATAAAATTCTTCATTAATAAAACCAGCCATATTGATTGATCACAGAAATAGAGAACTGTGAAGGAGAACATAGCTAGGGCTAAGCTCAACTCAATAAAAGAGAACATTAGAAATAAAGACGAATTTGCAATTGGAACGTCTAGTCACAAGAGCAGTCGTTAATAACTGATGGTCTACTCGAGTACTGATCATAATTAGTGTGAACAAATAATTACTTTCTGTGAGTTACTAAGCTGATTCTATTGAATAAAAGTCTATTCATTATACGCTACCTGGGAGTCAAAAAAGGTAAAGTTTTTTTAAGTCATGCGGCGGCATTGGCTAGACGAGTTCCCGGCAGTTAATCCGTCCACTTGCACCATAATTCTTAAAACTAATCATCAGTCTTAACGAAAAAAATAGTGCATTAGCAATATTTTTAGAATAATGTTGTCTGAAAATAAAAAGATTTGATTTGATTTGATATAACTACATAAAATACCAAATTGTTCAATAAGCGTTATAACTAGCACCCAAAAAGATGTAAATTTATAAATAATACATTATTGTTATTTTTTATTTATATATTCGTTTGTATCTTAGTAGCAATAGAGGAAAAGCTGAAACTCGAGATGGGCAGAAGCATCTTCTTGACAACAACTCAACAATAGTAAAAACGTACTATGCCAGCCAAGCGTGGCAACTATGGCCAATATCCCTTTAATTTCAAAAGAAGTTCAATGTATCCTGTGTACAAATGTGTGTGTGTGTTTAAATGAATTATTGTAAAATATCTACACATGTTTATTTTTTATATCTATATTGAAAAATATTGTTTTTAAGCTGATCTTTTATATACGATTTATAAAACTTCGATTATAAAACATCACGTACAAAAAAAAATTGGTGCATTATTTTGGTCCGTATAAAACAAAAATATTCTTCCACAATTTTAATAATAATAATCCCTTTATTTCATTTGGTATTTTACAATTTGCATAGGGCATAATATATAAAATTTGCTTTGTACACCCTAATTTCAAGAGTCGACGAGACCTCTGCGTAAATACTACCTCAAAAGAAAGGGCAATAACTAAGCATGTTTTAAAAATGGTTTGAACAACATAGGCTATTTTTTTATGATGGCATAAATACAACATTTCCTTATTTTGTTTTGGTTTCTTAAACTTAAATATGCGTAGAATGTTTTCCTGATGATGAAGATGTTGGGAAATAATTTTTTTGAGTATTCACACATTATATAAATAAAAAAATATCGTAACAGCTGTTACTGGTCACTATTAGCAATTAATTAAAAAAATATTTTTAATGTTATAAACCTTAGAAATTCAATTTAAAAAAGGAGCAGACTTCATCTTATACTTATACTTATCTTCACAGAACAGATCGCCAAGTGTCACGATCCTTACATACCTCTTTCGCTTCTTTCAGGTTCATTATCTTCTTCATACATGCACGTCTAGGTATCCGAGTACTCTTGACCTTCCCCTCTTCGAGTGATTTGCTCACATGGTCTTCGAAAGTTAGTCTCGGTCTACCTCTACACCCTTTAATATTTACTTTCGCGCTATATATTTTCTTCACCATTCGGTCTTCACTCATTCGCTCAACGTGTCCACACCATCGTAGTACGCTCCTATCAATTCATGTGATAAGGTCATCTTTCAATCCTGCCATATTGCGAATCTCTTTGTTTTGCTTTCGGTCGGCTATGGTAACGCCGCACATTTTACGAAGAGATCGCATCTCCACTGCATTCAACTTGCTTTTATGCTTCTTCTGGCATACCCAGGTTTTGCTGCCATATAACAAAGTCGGTACCAACACTGCGTTATGTATTGCAAGGCGTGCACTCTTCACTACGCCTTGCCTTTTGACTAACGCATTCAGGGCACGATTGACTTTGTTCCCGGCAGCGACACGCCTGTCCACATCTTCCATCCCGGCTGAAAGCACTCCCCAAGTGAGTTGGGAGATTTCATCTTAAACAAATTTATCTTAATATGTTCTAAATATAAATGGTTTAAGGCAATATTCGATTGAGGCTTTGCACCCATCTTCCAAACACCATGTATTTTAAATTATGCAACGATAGTACCAAATTTCGCATCATTCGACCACGTTTTTGTTTGAAAATGTCAGATAAATCTTCCATAAACTTTTACTGATATAAATAAGTATTACGAACGGGATTTATAAAAATTCTTAATTTTACTAAATATTCGACTAAATGAATTTATCGACAACGTTTTTTGTTTTGCTTTGTTTGCTTAATGCCGTCAATATAGCTGTCTATGGTTTTGGCACCATCTAGTTTATTGTAGTAAAGTAAAGTAAAGTTACAGCCTACATACGTCCCACTGCTGGGCACAGGCCTCCCCTCATTTCTGAGAGGGTTTTTTAGGGCAAGGAATTGTCCGCCGCGCTGCATCAATGCGAGTTGGCGAACTTCACGTGTCTTCTAAATATTTTTTTTAGTTTATTGTATAATGCATTTATTCTAAATTAACCCTCCTTTGAAATCATATATTTCGGGCATTAGTATCCTTCATTTGTACCTGTGAACACTCAGTGTATCTGTGCTGCGCATACACTCGTATACTATAATCCCGTCCTGCACAGATAGCTAGTCTTCATTGGAACTAGTTGCCGCGCGGTGACTATAATGAGGTCTAAAGCACATTAATTAATTCATTATTAATAACAACGAAACATTTTCTACTCATATATTGTGATTTTTCAGCACACACGGGAGCACGAGGCTACAGCAGCGCAAGCAGCGCGAGCTCTGTCCGAGCTAGTGGAGGCGGGCGCAGCGGACGAAGAGCGCGCGGCGGCACTGGCACGGGCGGTCGCACGTGCCCCCCTGAAACCGCCACCCGCGGCCGTAGCTTTAGGCGCTCCACAGCTGCATTTGGGTGTCCTGTACCATACAGATCCTCCTCGCCTATTTGTTTTTCAACAGAACAACTCGATCGCTTTACAACTCTTCTGGCGCACTCTCGCATCCGCCTGGAACGCGAGCGCTGTCATCTGGTCGAACGCATGGTTTACCTGCGAAAACGACGGCGGGAGCTGGTGGAGCGGAGCCGCGGCAGCGAGGGGTGCAGGGCCAGTGAGAGCCGCAGCAGCAATCTTTCGTCGTCTACCCGCGGTGCCGTGCGAGGAAGCTATGTACGACTGGCTCGGAGGACCACCGCCTTGCGACCCCGCCACGACAGAATGTCAGGCTGTACCAGTCTTCGGATCGCCCGGGAGGCGCTTGGAGGTATCAGAAAACTATCACCCGAAATCCAGCAAAGTACGATGACCTGACTTTTTTTAACTCTCTAAGCTGTTATTTTATTAGACTTTTTTTTGGGTATATTATATTCTGCTTTTATTCGAATTAATGAATTATATAGCAGCACCTCAGTATTCTCTTGATGAAATATAAAATGTTTATGAAATTATGGATTGATTAATTACAAATTACGATACAGTTCTTTCGTTTCTATATTAATTACCATTATAGAAAAACTAAAACTAAAAACTTAAATTATCATACAGTCCTACTTGCGGCCGTATAGTGTAATTAACGCTAGCTGCGTTTCCTCGTCTAATGGCTATAGGTATTTAGCTTTTGAGCGAGAAAAGATACACCTCATATATTTTACAGTATTTTTTTAATTTTCGAGAATTTTCAATCCTAAGCATCAGTTCAGAGTTGCATTCTCCATTTTATTAGTACCAGTGCAAGTGCCGCGTGGGTCACTGGCACGCCGATGGCGGGAGCTGGATGCGCGTGTCGGCACTGCAGGCGGAGACTGGGGAGGAGGCGAGGGCAGGGGTAGTGATGGACGAAGGGGCAGGGGCGGGACTCCGCTGCTTGCCGTGCGCATCCAGCAGCGTCCCGTGCATCGCTGACGCGTACCGCGTGGTTCTGCTGTCCGCTGACCTCGCCGGCGTGCTCCTCTGCATTATCATAGGAGTCGTCATTTTTAAAAAACGAAAGTGCAAAGTGAGCCGCTGTTTATTGTTCTTCATCGTCCATCTGTAAAATGCTTAGTTTTTTAATGGATCTATCATATTGTAGAAACGTTTACCTTTAAATTACATATTTTTTTCCACTATCTTGTAAGACTTTCTTCGGAGAGTTCTCCAGAACCATGAACCATGTATTTTTGAATAAAACGTCACATGTTGGATTTGTGTTCAGCATAAAATTTCTTAGACATTTTTGAATAAATATTATATTAATCACCACTTGTCGGTTGCCACAATCTTGTACATGTAGAGTTAGCATTAGATGATTAAGTTGTTATATTTCCCTTTACAATGGAATAACAAAATATCATCTAGTCATTGTTCGTTTCTTGTTTTAAGCGCGAATGAATGATATTATTCAACAAGTTTCTCAATTAATTTTAAATGCATTTAAACATTGGTGACTTTTTTAATTATCAGGCGGCTCATTATACACTTTGGTTATGTTTTTAAAGGTAACATAATTTTAGTCGTCTTAAAAACATCCATGAGACAATATTTAAAATTAATTTATTCAATATGGTTCAGTGGTATGGCTCAGTGGTTAACGCTCGCAGTAAATATAACAGAACGCGAGTAACCCGGGTTCGATCCCCGCCGGCACCAATGAAGTTTTTTTTATTCAATATTACAAATATGGTATTAAACACTGGAATGTTAATTATTTGTCTACATCCATGGTAATCATGATTTAAGGATTAATGATAGGGACACTTGGCAATATTTTCTATTATTCCATCATCATGGGAACATATCCCATGAAGAGTCAAGCGGAACTGTGACTGGCTAAAATATTTTTCTAAGTTGGGGGATTTTCCGTATCGACAATAGTCTGAACATGGATGATAAATATTGCAGACCAGCTGCATAATCTCATTTAACTGTGGTGGGAAACGTTTACCGGTGCAAATAACTTCGCAACTGCGTTATGTTTAATCCTATTGATTAAAATTACCTGGACGACCGAAGTTCACTCGGCGTTAGATTAGAAAAATATAAAATGTGTAAAATCTTTTCCATATTACAAAAATTAATCACTTAAAGAGGACATATAACAAATAGCTGAAAGTATATATATATATATATATATATATATATATATATATATATATATATATATATATATATATATATATATATATTTATATATATATATATATATATATATATATAGCAATACACAAAACTTGATGAACCTTGCAGGCAGCTAATTATATCTCTGAAAATAGTACCCCCCTTATGCCTGTACATCTTTGAAATTGTAAAGTTTTGTAAAACAAAACATGTATTATTTCATACAAGCAAAAGAGATTTACACGTCAAATACCAAAAATGGCAATAGACTTGCTGCTGAAATAGTACCCAAGAGTGCTCGGTTTAAAAAAAAAACTGCTATTGGTAACTGCACTATGTATGCTCATATTTAATCAAATACCCCAAAATATAAAAGACTTACCACTTAATAGATTTAAAGGCGCCTTTTACAGGTTGCTAAATGAACATTGTAGTTATAATGTGAATGACTACCTAAATTTGACATGATGTGACACCACAGTAGTTCTATATTTTTAATTGCAACAAAAAACTTAATTACATTTAAATTTTTTATGTATTGGTACTAGTATTGCTAATTTGTAAACGATGATACGCCGTTAAATATTTTAATTAATTTGATATTGTATTATAGTAAACTTAATTGTAAAAATGTATTTGCATGCTATTCGTAGATTGCTGAAAAAGCTGAACTACACTTTACAATAACCACCTAAATGTACCCTTTTTCTAAGCAAATATATTTTTATTTCATTTCATTACACTATGGCTCTATAATATCTTCACCTCAGTTGATAACTTCGAATATTCGAAAGTTTCACCGCGGTCGCAAATCAGCCAAAGAGGAAGACAAGTTGATTACGAGTAAAACTAATAACGGTTAATTTTTTACAGGCAGTTGCAATGGGCATGTGGACAGTTCTGGAAGTAGTGCTTCTCGGAGCCATGCTGATGTATGCCTCCGTGAGTTGAATACATAAAAATATACCAGATCATTTATATAATAACATAAAAAGATACCATAGCATAGATGAACTTTAACGCCTGTCAACCTAAGATTATGGACTTTCATTTGGCATGATCCTTACACATCTCTCTCGCTTCTATCACATCCATAATATAAAGTCGTCAATTAAGGGTAATTTAATTTTACCCATCTTCAATATATCGCTTAGTTGATCGTTGAACTTCCATCTAGGGTGTCCCTTGCCACTTTGTCACTCTTTCCTCATTCATTTTTTCTACGTGTCCAACCCACCGAACATTCCTTTTTTAATTCTTTTCACAACGTTTTCTTGTTTTTTTCTTTATAAAATAATTTATAACAACTTACCATGAGTTGCACTGTGTGCTCGTTTGTTACCCTAATTCTATAAAATATTACAGTGTTATAATCTGTTTCCTTAATATTTTAAATTTCCAGGCGGCTTCGCAATTTATATCAGACTCTAAATGGCGCTGCGTGGTTGGCGCGTGGCTACGTGAACTTGGCTTCGTAGCGTGCTACGGCTCCGTAGTACTGCGACTGTGGGTATTACTGGCAGAGTTCCGAACAAGGAAAGCTCATCGGTGGACTCCAAGGGATGCCGAAGTATCAATATTTTATTGCTTAAACGTACTTTTCGTAACTTACAAAATAAACACATCAACACTGTATAGGCCTATTTTAACAACAAATTAATTTCAAAAGGTATATCATTTTTAGGACGTATAGGATAGTACATAATATACAAGAAATATTTATTAAATAATCTACCATTTTTATATAAACATAGACTTAATAAGATTTCCGATTTTTAAGCAGAGCAAAAAAACGCACGTGAGATGTCTGTACATCATGAATGTTTAATTTTTCAATTAAAAAATAAAGTAATATAAAAACCTTTTAAGTAAAGCACCTGGTGGAACAACTCTAAATGGGCCGCAAAAATTAAATAAAAGTCCAGGGTTCGAAACCACAAATTTTGTAAGATGAAAACCAAGAAATAGTATGCGTAAAGTAACCTGAAAAGCCTGGTATATGAGACGCCCACGCGGTGGGAGCTGTTAAATACCTCGTACAATAGCTCAGACCTTTGCGAGAGGATGGTTTAAGATAAATAGCAAAAATTGAAGAACCAGCTGACAGTTACGTAGTCTTAAGACTCTAAATCTCACCCTATAGCTCACCTGCAAATCTTCAGCTGCGGGGCGGTGAGATGTACTCCTTACTTCAACAGTTGCGATGCGTTGTTGTTTGTTCTTCAGCACGATTGGCTGATTAATGCGAGTAGTTCTGGCAGTATTACGCAGTCTTGCTGCTGACAGTCCTGTATGTTTGCGGAGCCAAGACACGTTCACGGTGATTGCGCATCTAAGGAGTGGTTAACAACGACGTACGTACATGAATGTGACTAAACGTTGTGCGAAAAATGCGTGCACCAGCGCCCAGTACTGGACCGTGGCTGACGCATCGATAGATTTTTCATATACGGTCATGACAATCAATTTCTGAGGTAAAACAGATTATGTTAGTATAAAGAGACCCTCTGGCGCATCCATTTCCCCCGGCCTTGAAAGGTTCCACATTCAGCACAAGTGAAAACGGTGAATAATTGTGGTAGAAAATAAACTCTAAAGTGCGAGGGTATATATGTGGATAAATAGTCCCGTCGGCTATAATAAATTAAAGTAATATACTACACACAAAAACACTTATTGCTAGTGGACGATATGCATCCAAATAAAAGACAAAAGTAAAAAGTAAAGTAAAGTTACAGCCTATTGTTATGTGCCCACTGCTGGACACAGGCCTCCCCTCATTTCTGAGAGTGTTTTAGGGCTAGGTATAGTCCGCCGCGCTGCCCCAATGCGTGTTGGCGAACTTCACATGTCTTCGAAATATTTCTTTTTCTTATTTCTCAGACATGCAGGTTTCCTCACGATGTTTTCCTTCACCGCCGAGCATGTGGTAAATCAGCACTTAAAATTGCAGTTAACAATTTCATTGGTGCCGGGAGGATCGAACCCGGTTTGCTCGCGTATTGTGAAATTTACAGCGAGCGCTAACCATCTGAGTTACCACGGCTCAATAAAAAGGCAAAGGAAGACTTAATAAAGTTTAAGCGATGCGTTGTTGTTGTTGTTTAAAACTTAAGAATATCATATGGTAATCTTAAAGTATGCGATTAATAATATAAATGCAGTTAGTATTTTAGGAATACATAAATTACCTAGCTCGTTCTCATAAGTATTAACAATAAAATAACGGCAAGAATTAAACTTATAAATATTACTACTAATTAAGTCTACTGCAGAGGTAGCGAACATAACTTTACAAGTGGCCGTTGAAAGAACCTTGCTTAGTTTTAAAAGTGGTAGAGCCACGCGGCAGCTTTCGCTGTTGCACGTATAGGCCGGTACAAACCAGGGTAGTACAACGACTTCACAGAATACCAGCGTCAAGTATAAGCTTTGCTTGTGTGTTTCGTCTGGTAAGTACAGGTGTCTGGAGGCCCAATTTCCCCTCCTCCCCTCATCAACATGGTAGCGGAAATTTATAAAAGACTACCCCAGGAGGGTTTCAGAAACCCTGGTGATGGAGAACTTTCGAGTCTCTCCTACACGGGGTATTCGAGCACTCCTTTGTGCCTAGGTCTGGAGTTTGCGTATATGTTAAACAGCACATCTCTTCTCGACACTTCGGCAGTCTTGAAGGTTCGAACTTGCCTATCTTTTGGCTACGCGTGGGCAGCGACGACCATCCGCGCATCTACGGGTGCCTCTATAGGTCCCATAGCGGTAATGCCGAAATAAGCCGACCATGTCTAAATCGCTGCAGAATTCTTGCTACAGCAGATCTCATCCATAGAAATCGTGATCCATGGTGGTTTTAAAGTCCACCACATCGAATGGCTCGGTTCACGTCTAATCGATCATGCGGTGAGATCTGTTTATGACATTGCGTTGGCATAAGGTCTGACAAAGTTGGTTACTTCGCTTACGCGGATTCGAGATGTGGAGTATCATGCACCTCCTTTCGTATGTTGAACCTTCTGCTGACCTCTTATCTGGATGGACAGCAAGTCTCCGTCGATCCGCCTCTTGGCTTGTCGGACCATTGTCTGATCTGGAGTGTGGTGCACACGCTCCCTAAGAGCTTGCTTTCTAAGTGTACAATATTTATATTTTAAATTTTGCCAAACTGTAAGCCAGTTTGTCGGCAACGCAACAGTTTATCGTTTCACACTCCTTAATAACAATATCTCGTACTTATAACTACTTAAATTAACACAAAATAATTAAAGAAACATTCACCACTATGGACACAACGACAGATAATGTTTCCTCAAGATGGATTAGAGCTGCGACTTAGTTATGCTTTCGTCATATATATCCGCAACCTCATTACACAAGGTTGGAGTTATCCATTGCCTTGTACGCCGTCCAAAGTAATTTTCACCCTAGGTATGAGTAATTTGGTGCTTCAGCATTATATATGTCCTAGGTTTCTTAAATGTTACCATACCATGCTGATCTAATATGATAATGGATTTTACTTTCATGTCTATGGGAATAATTTTGCAAATTTTAAATAACATTTCATAATTTTTATCTAGAGCAATTTTCGTTTTAGTATCAACTAATATCTTTTAAAATCTTATCTGTATAGTCTTTATTTTATTATGATATGTTGGGAATGTAAGTCAATATGCACGTAAGCTATATCCAATCGTTGCGTATGCTAGAGCATAATACAGCATATAAATGATTCCTCGGTTCACAACATATTTTATATGATTCAGTTTACCTAGTACTGGACTAAGCCTGTTACACACTATTTCAACATGCAAGTCCCATGAGAAACGATTATCTATAACCAACCCTAAATATTTATAGTTCGTTACACACTGTAGCTTTTCGCAGCGGCAGACAGAGCTCGACTGGTTAGTATGCAGGCAATCGTAAGCGTGACCCATAAGAGCTATATCTACTGTTTTTCTAGAACGGTTTTAAGGTGATGATATTACCATAAATTTGATTTTATTCAAGTTCATGATAATGCCATTGTTGTGGGATCACTTTATTAAATTGTTTAAATCCTGCTGCACTTTTAACTGTATCTGGCTACTATTTTTTCCTCTATACACAAGGCAGGTATCGTCAGCATACGTGTATGTTCTACAATTCTTGATAATATTTATCATGCTGTTGACGTGCATTATATATCCGATCGGGCCAAACACAGAGCCAGTCGGTACACCAAATTTTACTTTTCCTATCCTACTTTCCACTCCATTTACACGAACAACAATGTTTCTATTTTTTAAATATTTTTAAACCAAGTTTTCAATGGCCCTCTTATTCCACATTCATCCATAGCCTGCAACAAGCACTCATGTTCCAATGTATCGAACGCCTTTTTAAAATCCATAAATAGAGCTACTACGATATTTTTATCATTTAACGAGTTGTTGACATCCTCTGTCAAGGCCGTCATTGTACTTTTGTTTAATCTAAACCCAAATTTATATTCTGTAAAAATTTTATTTTTTTCAAGAAACATACCGATTTGTTTCATCATTATTTTTTCAAATATTTTATTTACGATACTTAATATTGCAATTGGTCTATAGTTATTATATTCTTTGTGTGATCCATGTTTGTAAATAGGTCGGATGATTGCAGTTTTCAAATGATCGGGATGAATACCTTTACAAATGCAATTATTTATTAATGAAGCTAAAATAGGACTGATATACCCCTTTACTAATTTTAAGTCCCGTATCCGTATACCGTCAATACCTGGTGACTTGTTGCAGTCCATGGAGTCAATAACTTTTCATACATCCTTCCCCTCGACTTTCCTAAAATAAAAAATTACATTTCAATCTTTTACATAACTAGTTCTGTCAAAAAATATCTATGACATAAATGGTTCGATTTTAATTGTTCAATTTCTTGTGTAGAAGTTAAGCAAAAGTTATTACAGATGTGTTCCATCGTTACCTTATCTTTTAAGAAGTATTTTTCTATAACATGATCTGGAGTTGACATTGACCTACCCAACCAATTATTTACACAGCTCCACACCTTATGCATGTCACCATTACAATCGCTAATACTTTCTCGCTTTTGTGAATTTTTAGCAACATTAATCATCCGACAAACTTTATTCCGATATGTAGTGTACTCTAAGAGCAGTGTTGAAGATTTTTGGTTAGATTTCCATTTTTTAAGTAATTTATCTTTGCGTTCCATCATTAGAACTAGTTCAGTAGTCGCCCAGGCATTTGTTTCACGGGACGTGCTACGTATTACTTTTCTAGAGGTTGCGTAAATGTTGCTAAAATTTCACAGAGTTTATAACATTTCTCAGTAGGATTATTGATTTTAGCGATATCATTCCAATCCACAGTACGCAGTTTGCATTTTATAGCATTATTGTCCAATACTTCACGAGGTAATGAAACTTTGTTCCGTGTCCCTCCCACCATAGTAATGTACTGTATTTGGCATTACACACACTGTCTCCGTATTTGCTGGTCGGCGAATTGTGACGGGTTTACATCTCGCTGGATGATTCCAGGGCTATTGCTGACTCTGTCACTGATGTGTTGCCACTGGAATGGTACTATTTATTTCATCGTAACTCCTGTAAGTCTGCATTGTACAGTATGCAGGAGTGTTATCAGGCCTGAAGTTACGCTTTGGCGGCTTGGGATGTAAACACCGGCAAGCTTAAAAAGAAGTATAAACTAGCCTCCAGGTTCTTCAAAAGAGTTGTATTGCTAAGGCATATACTGGTAACAATAAATCGGTAAATAGTTACTTGTTAATAATAATAATAATCTTTGTTTTGCAACAATACGGTTGTACAATGGTGTTTAAGTATAATTAGTTCTACATATTCTACTATAGTAATCAACTCAACTCCGAGGTGCCTGAAGGGATGTCGACGGAAATCTGATATCCGCCCGGATGAGAGGTCAGTAGAAGGTCCAACAGGGAAGGTGCACGCGTGCAACATCTGGAATCCGCGTAGGCGCAGTAACCAGTTGTGTCAGACCATATGCAAAGGCAAAATCATGAACAGATCTCCCCGCATGATCGGTCAAACGTGAACCAAGCCATTCAACGTGATAGGCGTTTAAATTCGCCGAGGATCACGATCTATGCGGAGGGGATCTGCTGTAGCAACGAATCTGTAGCCATTTGGACGTGGTCGGTGAGTCGGTCAGTTTCGGCATTACCGCTATGGGACCTATAGAGGTACCCGTAGACGCGCGGATGGTCGTCGCTGTCTATGCATAGCCAAAAGATGGAAGGGTCTGAACCTTCAAGACTGCCGAGGTGTCGAGAACAGTGCCGAGGTGTTCACTCTGACGTAAACGCAAACTAGCCCGAGGCATAAAGGAGCGTTCCAGTTTCTACCTCGGGCAGGAGAGATACGAAGCATCAGCCGGAGAGGACACCTCGCCGTCTTGAGATTGTAGTAGACAGCGTTTTAGTTAGAGTGAAGTCCCCCGATGTTGCTGAAATTCACGGATAGCGTTGCAGGGGTCGCCTTAGACTCCCCCCCCCCCAGAATACACGGGGCAGCCTTAGCACCCACGCTCAGGCGTGGAGTAACTTGGTCGTGGATGCTCAGCGAGGGATTCTCCACGAATGCTGGTACCTTCCTGGGGTAGTCTAACTTTTAATTCCGCTACCATGTAGATGGGGAGGGGGAATGGGTCCTCCGGCTACCTGCACTCACCAGACGAAACACGAAAGCTGAGCTTCCACTTCACGCCGGTATTCTGTATGGTCGTGGTACCTCCCTGGCTTGAGCCGGCCAGCACATCCAACAGCAAAGTTGCCGCGTGGCCCTACCACTGTTGAATCTTAACAATTTATTTGATAATTTATCGTTTAACGTATAAGAAGGAACATTGTCTGCCAAAGAAGACTGCAGTTCTTCAAATACACCTTTTGTAGATTTTTTATAAAAATAATTATTTTGTATACGAATCAAATTCCCGCCAAATGTAAAATTTAATAAAATTTTTGTTAATGTTAATAAAAAGTTGGTATAAAAAGACCCGTAATAAATAGAACGCATTACTATAATTCATTGATAAGTGTTCTACTCCGAAATCTTATTGATCAACCTAGTATAGCTGCAGCATGGCTCTACCACATATAATGGGTTGCACAAGGTACTCCGCGTGCTCGGCGCGATGGTGCTGGGAACGTGTTGCTACCTGGCGGCGTTCACAGCGACAGCAACGTGCGCGGCGGGCTGCGCGCACGCAGCCTGGCACCACGTGACGGCTGCTGCGGAGCTGTTGCTGCTCGCTGCCGGCTTGCGCACCGCGCACGCCGCGCGCAACGCCAACGTACCTTTTCAGGTACAGCTTCTCTCGTCATAAGTTCTACTTTATTGATGAATTGACTAAATAATATCGAAATGATAAATTTCAAAACAGAACGGACTATTTACATTTTAGCAGCAAATTACCTTGTATTTCTTATTATTTTATGCTGGCGAATGATTTTGTTATCGTCTCTCGTCTCGCAGCGGTGGAATATTATTAAAACTATTTTGAAAGTAAGAAAGAAAGAAATGCGTTTATTCAGTTTTAGCGTGCGGCATACACAACACATATAAAGTAATTAAATACAATAAAAAATGAAAAAATTTAATTAAGCGTAATTTACCAAAATTATAAATTCAGCAAAATACACATTAAAAAACCCCGTGCTGCAGCATGAAACTGCATAAATGACCGGGGCAGTGATAGCACTGGGTTTTCAGTTCAGCCCATACCCAGAGGCAACTCGGGCGGCTGAGTTCACGGTCGCTCTTGATGTCAAAAAATATGTATAAACGGACTAATAATAGAATTAGCCGGTTTTTTAAAAAGGATACGTATGCGTGCAATATCTATAGTTTTGTATAAAAAGCTAATGTAAATAAAAACACAAAGATTTCTAAATAAATATGGAAGAAGGAAAAGAAAGGAAGAAAAAAAGGCTATTCAAGTAATATGCCATTTCCCTGTTTGTTTTAATTATGTTATAATTACTATTGCTGAATTATATGATCATTGTAATTAAAAATAAACATATACTAGGTGCTTTCCTGACGACTTCGCTCTCTGTAGGTTAATTTTCATGACAACGTAATAATATACTATTATTTTTAAATTATTATTTTCTACGTGACAGAGCTATACTGCAGATATAATATTGTTACGAGCTTGAGGTTCGTGACAATAAAAATTGCCGATAAAATTACCTAAATTAACACTTTAATTTACTTTACACAAATTAAAGTTAAAAACACCAATAATTAAACACAATAATTCACTTTATTCCGCTCCGAAGCTTCGCTTGTCTCGCCAAATCAACACTGTCCCGATCGCATCTTGCAGCGCCTATTTATATAAATTAGCAATGAAGCATCCGGAATATTCAAGTAAATGCGCGCAAAGCGACGAGTGTTCGAGTGTAGATTTTCTAGAATCAGGTGGTATCCCGGTGATCAGGTCCGCAGGCAGCCGTAATTCTCTCCCAAAGTTTGCGAAAGCTGGTGTCACTGATGTACTTTCGTGAACAGCGCTTCGATATGACAACAAAAACGGTTGTATGTGCTTGTCCCAATCTCGTTGCCAATTGTCTACAACTTTTGCTAGGTACCTCTCCAATGTCTGATTAAATCGTTCTACCATTCCATCAGATTGCGGGTGATAAGAAGTCGTTCTTGTTTTATGAGTACCCATAACTCGGCAAGTTTCCTGGAATATTTGAGACTCAAAATTCCTTCCTTGATCGCTGTGAATCTCTAAAGGTACTCCAAAACGACAGAAGACTTCATGAACTAGTTTATCTGCAACTGTTGAAGCTTCTTGATTTGGAATGGTGAAGACTTCTGGCCACTTAGTGAAGTAATCCATCACAACCATGAAATACTTGTTACCGCTTTCACTCTCCGGAAACGGCCCCGCCACGTCAATGGCTATTCTTTCCCCTGGTGCACCAACATTGTACAACTTCAATGCACCTCTACTACGAGTCTGAGGTCCCTTTACAGCCGCACAACTTGTACATTTGCGACACCAGTCCTCGATATCGTTTCGACAGTGGACCCAGTAAAACCGTTCTCGGATCTTCAGTAGAGTTCGTTCAACTCCCAGATGGCCTCCTGAACAATCATTATGGTACAGCTGTAGAACATCCGGTACTTTAGCTTTAGGGACAACCATTTGCAAATGACAGCTGTCTCCCCGAACACTTTCCCATTTACGGCACAGAACTCCATCCTGAAGCAGCAAGCTGTCCCACTGGGCCCAATAGCTTTTAGTGGTCGTACTCATCGCTGAGACGTCGCTCCACTTGGGCTTGGGACCACTGGCCTTCATCCATTTCAGAATCGGCTTGATGTCCGGATCTTCCTGCTGTGCACGTTGTAAGCTATCCTTCCACTCGTTGCTGAGGTGGTCTGCCCTGAGCATCCTCACGGATACCACTTCCTTACTCTCTTGCCTAGTACAATGTTTGCAATCTTCAGGACAAGGTCTTCTTGACAATGCATCCGCGTTGCCATGAGATTTCCCGCTCCGATGTTCGATCTCAAAGTCATATTCCTGCAGTAGTTCAATCCACCTCGCAACTTGTCCTTCTGGATTTTTAAACTGCAATAGCCATTTTAGTGCAGCATGGTCAGTTCGTAAGTGAAATTTCCGCCCCAGAAGATATTTGCTAAAATGCTGCAATGACTTTACTACTGCTAGCAATTCGCGTCTTGTGACACAATAGTGCCTTTCCGGTTTTGACAATGACTTGCTGAAGTACGCTATCACGACCTCTTGGTCACCATTCCGTTGAGACAACACACCGCCAAGTCCTATATCACTTGCGTCTGTGTCAACTATAAATTCTTTGCTTGCATCGGGGTATCCCAAAATAGGTGTTTTGCACAGACGGTCCTTGAGCTCCTGGAATGCGATATTGCAATTTTCATCCCAGCAGAAATGTCGCTTCTCCTCGGTTAGCTTGTGCAGAGGTTTGGCTATATCTGCAAAGTTCCTCAAAAATCGCCGGTAATAGGAGCACAAACCTAAAAATGCTCTAATCTGCGTCTTGTCTTTTGGAACCGGCCAATCCTTGACAGCAGCAATTTTCTCCGGATCTGTGCGGATACCTTCTTCCGATACTACAAACCCCAAAAAGTTAACTTGCCGTTGGAATAGTGAACATTTCTTCGGGCTCAACTTGAGGTTGGCACTCTGAATCCTCATGAGCACGCGTTCCAGGTTTTGAAGGTGTTCCTCAAACGTACGGCCCACGATGATGATGTAATCCAAGTAGACCAGACAGGCATCGCCAATTAGCCCAGTAAGTACAAGCTCCATCAGCCTTTCAAACGTTGCTGGAGCATTGCACAACCCAAACGGCATTACTTTGAATTGCCACGGACCCTTTCCCGTCGAGAACGCAGTTTTCTCCTTGTCCTTAGGGTCAATTTCAACTTGCCAGTAGCCACTTTTTAGATCCAGCATGCTAAACCATTTTACTCCCGTAAGCATGTCCAGCGTGTCATCAATTCTTGGCAAGGGATAGCTGTCCTTCTTTGTAACGTCGTTCAGACGGCGGTAGTCAACACAAAACTTCTTCTTTACCAGTACCACGGGCGAACACCATGGACTAGATGAAGGTTCAATAACACCATCCTTCACCATTCACTCAATCATGGTTTTCACTTCCTTTTCACGTGCTACCGACAATCTTCTTGGCCGCTGACGGATAGGCAATTCTTCACCTGTGTTTATTTTGTGTTGAACTAAGCCAGTCTTTCCTATGTCAGCATCGTTTGATGAGAATACATCGGCATACTTGAGTAACAACTTCTTCGCTTTGACCATTTCATTTGGGGAGAGAACGCTGCGACAGTCTTCTAAAAGCGTGCTCACTCTCATTTGTACATCCTTGCTGGGTGTCCCAGTCGATAGATATTGGCACCGACGTAACCAATCCACTTCTTCACAAGTAGCAACCAGTGTGCCTTTTTCTATAATCCGTTCCTGGCCACAAAGGTTCAGCACACGTACTCCTGAGATGTTAGTGGTTCTGACCAAAGTTCGAGCCACTTTCCATGGAAGGTCATTTTCTAACCTTTCCACGAGTACACAACGATGAGGTTGCCCAGGATTCCGAGGAAGACTAACCGGAACAATAGTTTCCGATTTCGGCGGAAGAACAATCTTCTTAATGCTGTACACGTTCCCTGGTAACGCACCTTCCATAAAAAGTTCCTCCTGTCCACATTTCAAAACACCTTGCTTAACGTCGATCTCACAACAATTATTCCTCATGAAGTCTAGGCCCAGGATGCAGTCGTCCATTATATCAGCCACGATGACATTATGCAGGTAGATCATGTTGCCTAGCTTCAACTCCATCTCTTTCTCTCCACGGACGGGTATACGCTGACCAGTGGCTGTTACCAAATTAATGCGTTCTCGGTTGTATGCGGAGTCACCAAGGAACTGACTTAGAAGTTGGGAACTAACAACCGTACGAGAGGCTCCAGTGTCTATGGTCAGTTTACACGGCATTCCGTTGACCTCGCCCTTGATGATTACACTGTTCCCATCATGGGTTTGTGAGATCGAGATCCTTGGGGCTCTTTTAACATCAGCCAGCACCCGCCCCGCAGTTCTGTCTTTTACTCGTTTCCCTGCTGCTGCTGGGCGGTGCTGTTGGCCGCACTACCCTCCTGAGATCGTTCACCTTCCCTTTCTAGGGTTCGCTTAGGGCAGCTGGATCGAAGATGGCCCACAGCCATAGCACCTAGGGCTGTATCCTTTGTTGCGGTGGCGAACTGTAGCTGCTGCAACCTCCCTGACGCGATGAAAATGATGACCTTGCCGCACGGCTTCTACCTCCAGTGCATGGGCCAAGGCGTCCTTAAGCGTCTCGTGGTGCCCGAGCCTCACAGCAGCTCTGACTTCCAGGTCGCGGATGCCGTCCATGAATGTCTGCACCAGGTTCCCTTCAATGAGCGCAGGTACAGACTGGTATGCTTTTCGAACCATTTTCTCCATCTCAAGGGCCCATTGCTGCAGGTTTTCGTTGCTGCGTTGCACGCGATCTTTTAGCTGCGCGCGAAAGACGTGTTCCAGGTGAGCGTCACCATATCTCGCCTCCAATGCCTCAAGAAGCTGCTCGTAGGTCACTTTCTTACCGATAGCTTCCAACACGGTTAAGGCTTGGTCGCGCAGGCCTAAGGTGAGTGCAGTCATGGCCTGGCTTTTATTCCAACCGTTTGCCTCCATGACGGCCTCGAACTGGATTTTGTAGGCTGACCAGGAAGAAGTCCCGTCGAACGGCGGCACTTTGAATCCACGTAGCGAAGGTGCTATAGCTACTACGGGAGCTGTAGTTCCATCCCCAAGTTTGAGGTTGTTCAGCGTTTTCTTCACGTCAGCCATCACGTTGTCAACCCGATTGTTCACATGGTTGATTCGGGTTTCATGTTCTTCGATTCGGGTTTCAGCTTCCGACAGGCGGTTGTCGTGTTGAGCAACCCTATCCTTCACCTCCCTTGTCTTTTTCCCAAAGGTTGCGTGAAGGTCCTTCATGAGGAGCATCTGCTCTTCCGACCGATGAGCCTGTTCCGCCTGCTGACCTTCCAACCGACGGGCCTGTTCTTTCTGTCGGCGGGCCTGTTCCTCTTGTCCGCTCTGCAGCTGCTCTTTCAACTGACGGACCTGTTTCTCCTGTCGTCGAGCCTGTTCCTCCCGTCGGCGAGCCTGCTTCTCCTGCTGCTCTTTCAACCAACAGGCCTGCTCCTCCTGTCGGCGAGCCTGCTCCTGCAGCATCACCATCAGAGCACCTAAGTCAGGTGCTGCAGATGTAGGAGCTACTGACGGGCCTGCAGCCTGCGGCTGGCCCTCCGACGTCTGCGGCGTTGCACCACGAAATCTTCTTTGGTCCGTCTCCTGCTGGCGTTGACTTCGGGTACGGACATCCTCCGTTTCCTCCTTAGGTAAAATCGGCATGATTTTATCCCACTTCTGACACCAATTGTTACGAGCTTGAGGTTCGTGACAATAAAAATTGCCGATAAAATTACCTAAATTAACACTTTAATTTACTTTACACAAATTAAAGTTAAAAACACTAATAACTAAACACACTAATTCACTTTATTCCGCTCCGAAGCTTCGCTTGTCTCGCCAAATCAACACTGTCCCGATCGCATCTTGCAGCGCCTATTTATATAAATTAGCAAAGAAGCATCCGGAATATTCAAGTAAATGCGCGCAAAGCGACGAGTGTTCGAGTGTAGATTTTCTAGAAACTTAGTTCTTCGGATGGCGCTGTTGGTTGAAAGATTTGTGATGTCATTTTCTGCAAAGCTCCCCTCGCTCTCGTTCCTGACACTAGATGGCGCTAGTTGACTTATTCACGCAACAATATTATAATTGAACGCATGATTTGGTTGGATCGACCGGGAAGGAATCCTCAGAGAATACTACCGTTAAATATCAGTTTAATGGTGTTGTGTTTCGTATGGCGATTGTAGATAGGGTTGCCACCTTTTTTTTGCAATTAAAGTACATTGGTTATTAAAGGTAAGAAAAAAAAGTACATAGATTCAAAATAAAGTACAATTTATTTTTCTTTATTATTATGTTTAAAAACATATTTTTTATTGCTTTTTGCAGTTTGTATCAAATTACTATCTTCACTAAAAAATTGCACAGCATTTTTACAATCTAAATTTAAATTAAAGTAAATAAGTAATTCATTTTTTATCAAATTTAGAGACGCTTTGTTTCTTTCGTCTCGCCATTTGCTGTTCATCACAGAAAAAACTCTTTCTGTGAATGCTGACGTGGCGGGAATAGACAATAAAAATGAAATTACTTTATACAAGTTTAAAAAATTATCATCACTCTTAAATACTTGCTGCCATTTTTGTGCAGTAGATAGTTCTGCAAAACTCTTAGAAGTACTTATCTGATTATAAACTTGGTTTAGTAAAGCAATTTCTCCATATAGATCATCCATATCTACATTAAGTTTTTGAAGATTTAAATTTTCACTTATGTTAACAATATTATTAAATTCAATTTTGCTCTTTAAATTTATATATCCAAGTGTAAATAACCAGTTTGTGTTATTGAAATCAAACCATTTATTCAGATACTCTAAGGCTTTGTCAACAAATAATAAAAAATTCGTGTGAATTTTTCTAGTCAGTTCCGGTGAAGTCAGTTTAATTTTTTTGCCTGTTTCATAGCCAAAGAAAAGATCTTGTTTTCTTTGTGTTAATCCGTTTCTAAGATTATCCATAATCCCATAAATGTCTAAAATTGTTATGCTGTTGCCTTCTAGATATTTAACAGCTTTATTAAATAAATTTAATAAGTGACTACAAAAATGCAAATAAATTTCAATCACATCATTCTCAGTTTCATTGAGCATCAATAAATTTTGTAAAACCATTGGACAGTAGTCTAAACTTAAAAAGTAGCTTCTTATAGGTGACCAATTTAATAATAAAGTATCAATACATGGCAAAAGAGAGAGCCATCTTGTTCCCACATGGCGTTTGAGTTCGTGAAAGTCTTCATCTACTGATGCTACAATTTTTTTTAGCTCCTCTCTTCGTACAGCAGAATGTGAAAAATGAGCATAAATTTTTAAAATAACATTTTCTATGTCATGTGATAAAAAGCTCATGGCATGTCTGACGCAATTATGCACTATATGTGCGTGACAATTTCCTTTAATCAAACCTGGTACCAAATTATTCATATTGGTGAATAAAGAATGATTAACACCAAAATTTGCATTTGTATTATCTGCACTTAACCCAGATACATTATGAAAAGATAATTTGTATTGCTCTAATGACTTTTGAATTGCTTCAAACATACCATCAGCAGATTCATTACTATTTTCATAAAAATCTATTAATTTGTTTTCAATGCCATTTTTGGCTGTAAAATATTGTATCACTAATGGAAAGAGTTTTATATTTTTCTTGTTAGAAGCATCTGTTTGTAAACAGTAAAACAAATTATCTGTATTAACAGCATCTATTACATTTTGTAAAGAATATGGGCCCAACACTTCTGTAACTAGTGCTTCCATTTTTGTTCTAGCTAGATGAATTGCATTAGCTGTAGGTGAATTGGCATAAATAATTTTATTCAATTTTATAGTACAATCCATGCTATTGTAAGACAAATTATATTTTACTGTGTGATATGTCAGGGCTAACTCAGATGCAACAACATTTTTTTTATCACTGCATCTAGACGATGTGGAAGCAGAAGAAGAGTCAAGGAATTTCTCAAGTAGTCCAGATGTTCTCCTAGTTTCATATTTTGATTTGTGTTGTTTTGTTTGCAGGTGTTGTTTAACCTGAAAATAATAAGATTAATCCCGTCACCTTACCCATCACCTCCAGTCACCATAAAATAATTATACTTTCAAAGTTATTGGGAAAAAGTGCACATTTATCTTAAATAAAATCTAATCATTTTATAGCATAGTACCTATAGTTTGCATATTTAATGCAACAACCATACCAACACACACACACACACACACACACACACACTGAAAAATAAGTTTTTTTTCTTACTTGTCCTATACCTGCTGAAGCAATTGTAAATGTAATTCCACACAATTTGCATTTTCCATTATATTCGTTTTGTGGATCATTAATTAACCAATCACCATGTTCGATTTCCCACTGACTTTTGTACTTCTGCATTCGTTTATTTTTCTGTTTTGTCGTATCTTTTGTTTTTAAACATTTTTTTGGTGTAACATATTCACTATCTATTTGATCCGTTTCACTATTAAAATTACGTTTTATAGGTGTATGTGGAGTATTCATGATGTACTACTATAACATGAATCTGTAAAACTTTAAATCGTATTCTTAATGCACTAAACCGCTTCGCACAAAACGATGCACAAAAAAAACATTATGACAATGACACTGACATTGTTGACATTTGAGGTTAGGTTGAGTTCAGAAATTGTTAAAAACGAGTGGTTAAGTGATGTGGCGCTGTCGAGTGGCGAAATCCATTCAACACCAATCGAAAAATTTCGTTTAACGAAAAAGCACTTTCTCTTCATACGAAATAAAGTATTTTCGTGTACTTTATTGTTCTCATAAAGTATAGAGTACAATTACCTGAAATAACGTACAATACTTTATTATAAAGTATGGGTGGCAACCCTAATTGTAGAGGACTTCTACTGAAAACGAGCTTTTCCATATTAGTCCCCAGTACATCAATTGGACTGGTAACGATATCAATCCTTATTTAACAAAAAAAAACTGCGGAAAGTCTGTTGATGATAATAGCGTCGATTGGTCCCGAAAATAACATTAAATAAAATAGAATGTTTTTTTGTAGAAGAGAGGGCAAACGAGCATGCGGCTCACCTGATGTTAAGTGACTACCGCCGCTCATGAATAACCGCAACACCAGGGGAATTTCAGGAGCGTTGCCGGAGTAAACTCTTTTCTTGAAAGTCCCTAAGTCGTTTCGGTCCGAATAAATCGCCGGTGGTAAACAAGTCCACGGAGAAGTTGTACGAGGAAGAAAACTCCCTAGTAAAACACACAGTGGACCGCCAAGCATCCGGATGGTGAATTTGTCGCGATGTGAGTTCGTGAAATTTGGCGCCTGAAATTAATCCGGACAATTCCTCAGAGCACTCCCCGTGGTAGATGCGATAGGATTTGCAAAGATATGCAACATCGGAGGTCTCGTTCGTCGACGATTCGAGCCGCTCTGCGCTGGATGCGGTCAAGTGGAAGGAGCTGGCACTATGGTGCCTAGGCCCAGGATGAGAACAGTATTCCAAGTGAGGCCAAACTTGTGCCAGCATGATATATTGTCTGAGTGCCTTGAATTTGACGAGATACGACAAAGGAATTTTTTTTAACAGTATGGGGATTGAACTGGACTAGATTTAATCGCCTCCAATCCAAGACTTTGTTCAGGAAAGACTACTTCAGACATGAGTTTGTCCGGGTTAGGTGAAGTTTTACCAAGAAATATTGGCACAGCCGGTGTATAAGGCATCACCAGTGCTGTCGTCTGCATAGCAATTAATGTTACCAGTTTGCTACATTTCATTGCTATTTAGAAGAATCAGCGTTGTTGAAAGCACGCACCCTTGTGGAACATCGGCGTTAATAGGCTTGTAGTCAGAGCATTCACCATCTACTACGACCTTGATTCTCCGATCAACAAGGAAACTGGTGATCCAGTTGCACAATTTCTCGAAAAGCCCATAGGAAGGGAGCTTCTACAGAAACGCCTTGGGCCAGACCTTATCAAAGGCCTCCGCTATGTCTAAAGTAAGGCCTAAGCCTCTCCTTGGGTTCAACTTCCTACGCCCATCTGTGAGTCAGGTAGACCAGAAGATTACCAGCTGATCAACCACGATTAAAGCCGTATTGGGAGTCACTAATCAGCTGGTGATCCTCAACGTACATTATGAGTTGGTAGCTTATAATGGACTCCATTATTTTGGAGAACAAGGAGGTGATGACCTTTAGTAGGATGAGACTGAGCGCTCGCTTTTTTTAGGGATAGCGTGGACGAAAGCTGTCTTCCATGTACTCAGAACTAAGCCTTGGGAGTAGGAGTACCGGAAAAGACATGTCAAACCGGTGCCATCTCCGGAGCACACGTCTTTGACACAATGGGAGGGACTCTATCAGATCCACTCGACTCGCTAACGTCCAGGACTTGCAACCGCACATTCAGCATAGAATACTTACACCACGGGATTGTCGGCAGTGGTTTTTCTCCGTCATCGAGAGTCAAGTTGGACGCAAAGAGAGATCCTAACAGATCGGCTTTCTCCTTTGCGGCCCGGGCCAGTGAGTTGTTCTCTCTGTGCAGAGATGAAAGAGATGGCTGACAGAAGTTTCCTTGGACAGCCTTGGCGAGAGACCAGAATGCACGGGTTCCCGAAGTAAGGCGAACCAGCTTCTCGCCAATTCTGCCAATGTGCTCAGACCTTGCCTTTGCAATGATTCTTTTGAAGGACCTGGAGACGGAATTATACTTCTTTTTAAGAGCGCTGGTGTTTACATCCCGAGACGTTGATACGTCAGCCCAGGCCCGGTAGCACTCCTGCTTATAGCGTGATACTGGTCTCTTTACATAGACCTGCATAGCTGCTCGCACATAATAAAAAATATAGCGTGACGCTATTTTACAGGAGTGACCAAACCATCGCTGGAATCTGCCTCCGATAGGTGGGTACCAAAGAGGATGGAATAAAAAGTTCTATACACTGAAGTACCATATCAGCAACAGAATCAGAAAGAATTATTATGTGCTTCACTTTTTTTCTTTTTTTTCACTTCACTGCTAAGCCTGCTGCTAAGGAGTTGCTTAGCCGTGAGCAATTTCACTTCTTCGGGGCGAAGTAGATAGTTTTCCAGATGAGTGTTACGTTTGCGCATTAAAGCTTCGCAATCAGTTAAAATATGTAGAGGTGTTTCTTCCGTTATGGAACTGAACCAACACATCTATGAGTTGTTTAGTCTCAGGGTGGACATGTGCTTTTTAAGACAACATTGTCCATTTAGGGCTCTTGGCGGAATGCGCAATTTATTTTTACTTAATCCCAGGGCTTTCCCGGGGAACCGATTTCTGCAGATGTCATCTGCTGTAGTAAGGAATCTGTAGCTATTTGGACGTGGTCAGTGAGTTGGTCTTTTTCGGAATTACCGTTACGGGACCTATAGAAGCACCCGTAAACGTGGGGATGGACCTTTAAGACTGTCGAGGCGTCAAAAACAGATGTCCTCTCTGACGACACGTAAGCTCCGGCCCGGGACACAAAGGAATATTCTAATTTGAACCTCGGGTAGAAGATTATGAAATATCAGCCGGAAAGGACTTCTGAGTATCGGTTAAAAAGAATAAGGTTGGCTTCGCTATATCCAAATTGTAGTGTTAGCGTTAAGGTAGGAATGAAGTCCCCTGATGTTGTAAAAATTCACGGAGAGCGTGACGGGGTTCCTTTTGTCTTATTGCTACGCTTGCCTCGAGCAATTTTAGTCGCGAACGGGATTTTGCCCCTCCCCCACCCCCCAAAATACGCGGGGCTGCCTGAGCACCCACGCTCAGGAAGAGTAGGATAGCTTGGTCGTGGATGCTCGGCGAGGGATTGTCCCTCATCCGGAGTTCTGGTACCCTCCTGGGATTTTCCTGGGGTTTTCGTTTAATTCCCCTACCATGTAAAGGGGGGGAGGGGATTACCCCTCCAGCCACCTGCACTTACCAAGCAAAACGCAATAGTAAAACTTCTACTTCACGCTGGTATTCTGTGAGGTCGTGGTACCAACGCGATTCGAGCCGGCCCATTCGTGTGACAGCAAAAGCTGCCGCGTGGCTCTACCACTGTTGAAACTGGTTGTTCAACGCTTAGAATAAATAAATAAAGAACTTTAATTTTTATATAGTCTTATAATGAAGTTGGTTATATAATAATTTACAAAAGCAAAGATAAGGTGTATGCGTATGCGTGGCGTACATATAGTAAGGCGGTCCATTGTAAAAGATAGGGAAGGCCGTGCGGTCACCTACTCAGTGTGGTCACCACGCACCCCACCAACCTTGAGTGACATCACGGCGGGTAGTAAAAAGTATTGAATGAACAGGAACGAGGTTGGCTTGCGGCGGCACTGTGGGCAGAGGGTTTATGTGGAGTTACGTGGCGCCTGGCGGCATTAGTGGGCGCGGCGCCGGAAAGCGCACCGCTGGCTGCCACAGCGCGCGCACATCTGTCCGCTGGGGCTGCACTCGCCTGCGTGCTGGCGCCGCGGCTCTTTCACGGATACCGAACACGCTCACTCGCGCAAGAGGTAAATACTTCGTATTTTTGTTTTTTATTTTCGTACTTTATCGGTATCAAACTAATTTTTATTTAGTTTAGATCTTATTTAGTTAAGATTTTATTTAGTTAGGATCGTGCGAATGGGAGTCCATAGTTTCCGCTTGTTTTAGAGTATATGTATGTATGTAACAGACTGGCTTTTAATCCACCTAATGGTGACTAGCTTCAGTCGTGCATGGCCAACCCACGCCACGCCTGTAACTAACTTCAAACAAACGAAGACAAAAGGTGCGTTGTCTTCACAGGGCGACGATGACAGTTCTAACGTATCCTAACCTGTATTTTATTGTAACGGGCTAAAGATTATAAGAAAGTCTAAATGGAATAATAAAATCATATTAAAAGTGGAAGATATTGATAAATATGTTCCAGTTAAAGTATAAATTAAAAAATTCGTGTAATGATGCATTTTTGTGGTTTATATGAAAAAATAATAAAAATATTTTATTTTGTTATTGCGGTATATTAGAGGTCTATAGTAAGTAAAGGGAGATAATTGAAAACTTGTTTTTAAATTATGTCTCCCTTTTAACTTACTTTAAAGTTAAAATAGTCTCCACACCACTTTTGTATGTTTTCTCCATATCATCAAATCAAATCAAATTTTCTCCATAAAAAAAATTCAAAGTTACCTCCAAACTGAACAATAAATCGCTGTCATTCATAAAATACTTTAAACTAGATCATGAAACTTTGCATACTAACTGAACTATATATACATATATATATATATATATATATATATATATATATATATATATATATATATATATATATATATATATATAAAGCAGAGCTTATGTTTTTTTAATTACCATTATTTTCACTGTAAAAAGAAATTACCTAAACTATCGGTGTCTTGAAGCTTGTTTCCTGCCGCCCTGTTAGTCTCGCTTCGGCATTTGAGCAGGCAAGCATGCAGCATGTCACTTGCGATCAGAATTCACATTAGGCAACCGGACGACGTAAAATTAAAATGGGAAATAACCGTAATAAAAATAAGAAACGACTGGGTTGGCGTTAAGAAACAGGCATAAATATGATAAACCTAATGAAATAAGTATCTAACGACCTATCTACTTACAGTATTCGTGATTACAGACATGTCGGTACATAGCATACGACGCGCGGGGAAGTGGGGACGAAATTAGAATTTGAGCTGAGTTACTATATCCCCTTAAAAACAAACTTCTTGAAGTTTTACTTTGAAGTTGAGTGGACAACAAACTGTATCAATAAATAAACGTATTGTATTTTGTTGCCCGCTCAGCCTGGTATAAAAGAACCAATGAATTTGAGGTGGCCCGCAGTTGTTGCTTTTGCATTATATGCCCCATAGTATTTATTAATATTATAATAATTATAATATCGATAAGTACTATGGGGTACCTCAGAAATGTTAAAAAACGTAATTTTTGATTGCTCCCTAAAAATACACTTCTCAGGTGTCACGTCGTGGCCCTGCGGAGGGTTTTGGCGCCGAAGGCGAAGAGGAACCAACCTCAGAAGAAGTTCGTGCAGAGTTAAAGCGGTTGTATATACAGCTAGAAATCCTTCGCAACAAGACTCTGCGTCGTGACAATCCCCACATCAGCAAGCGTCGGGGAGGCAGGAAGCCACCTCACAGACGGTTCTCGCTGCAAGTGCGTGTTATTATAAACTAGGACAGAGTAATAGTTATCAATTTGTCAGTTAGTATTTGTGATACCCATCTTCTTCTATTTTATCATCAATGAGTAACTTTCCTTTACTGGCACCTAGGATCTATACTAACACTACTAATATACTACTTATCAACATATTTATTTTATTATATATATTGTGAGTAAACTCAACAACAAATAAACATATCTTTACGGGTAACGCTAAACGTTTTGAAAAAGTTAAAGATGATGAAATTGTTAACACTTTTACTCTTCAGTTCATTTCCACGTAATTACTGCATCGTCAGGGTCTATAAAAGCGATACCTCGAAGTCTATTATTAATTTTTGTAAATAAATAGAAAAAGGTTTCTCAAGGTGGAAGTTAGAGACTGTATGGCGCTGGATAACTCACTTCTTTTACTTTATATAAACAATACATTAAATAAATAAAATACATGATAACAAACGTGTAGGGTCTTTCGTAGTCATCGCTAAGCCCTGATAGCGCGTACTATAGATGTCACAGTTTGCAAGCAACCAGGGTTCGATTCCCGTCGGCGCAGTGTAGTTGATTACTGTAATGTTGTTGTTGGTAAAAATCTCAAAGAGTCTAAAAATACTTTTTACTGAGTAGATTACTTTTGATTAAAATGTAACGAACATTGTGGGATTGAAAGTTCTCAAAATAGAGGTAATGTAAATGGAGGCACACCGGAGATGTGCAGAGATGTCCGAAGCGAAGACAAGAAGAGAGGTTTTTCGGCTAGGGTGTGTCCACCGAAGCACCGTACTGGCTAGACTGGAGCGGAGATGTGTGCTGGCTAAAGCGGAACTAAGTTGCGTGCGGCGAGCGTTGGATGTTGGAATGAACGCACAGTTTAGTGCAATCTGAGACAAAAGGCAGACGTATCAGTCATGTCACTATTACAAAAACTGTATCGTTTTACTAGCAGTGCCGCTCACATATATTCTCGTCTCGCCAGATTGCGAGGCACAGCTCCCATCTCCGCTACAGTCACGCCATACAAATATGATACATCTTAGCTCAGTGGTATCCACTGAAGCTGAGTGGAGATAAGATGTGTGAATAACGAAGTTCTATTGGTTATTTAAAACACATCTACTCACCTCTTGTCTCGTGTACGCTCTGGTGAAGTCCGGGCCTTATGTGCATAGACTATATCATACTTTTATATTTTTTTATAATTGCTACAAACCAGATTTAGCTCCGAGAGTTTGCGTTTACGTATACCTATTTTATTTATTTTTCTATAATTTAAAAAAAAACACATGATTCCCGATGTTTTCTTTTACCATCGAATATAATAAACGGTAAATTAACTCTTAAAATATGAATGATATTTTGAACGAAGCCGGCGGCAATCGAATACGAGTCGTTTGCGTACTGCGAAATTAGCGGCTAGCGCTCAGTCCTTGAACTACAAATTGTAGACTCAGGGACTAAGCGTGATCCTCGAGGTGAGGAAGTCAAACAGAGAAGGTTGGATCTAGTTTCCAGGAAGCGCTGGATAACTCGATAAAGATATTTTTATTAATAACTTTATTATTTTTTATTTAATTTCTTTATATTATGGTTTCAGTTTCCGACCCGTTTTCATACCTCACTTACTTAAACAAGTAAATCGCCTTTCTTCTTACTAAAGAATTTAATATTACGTGTATAACATGCTTGTGATTTAATTAATACAAATTACCTTAGATATTTCGTAACCCTTTTTTATCAATGTTTTAACAATCATTTTCATTAATTAAATGTTTCATATTCCATCCCTCTCCAACTTTAGAAAAAAGGCAGTCGAGAAAAGGTAAGAGAAAGGAGTATAATGTACCGCATGAAAAGAAATGTGGTCCCGCATGCCCCTGTGGAAGTCCCGCCTGGCGAAGCACCGACTTGCAGAGCAGCACCCTGTCACTCTTTCGCCTGTATGCTGTGTCCCGTAAATTATCTGCTAGTTTTGTACTTCGGTCGTGAAGAGTATGCACAGAACTGTCTTTAAGCAGACGACATAACATTGGCGATAAAAATGACGTGTTCTGATTTTATAGCTCTTATTTTTAATACTTCCTCTAAATTATTAATTGTAAAGTCAGCTAAATTAGTAAAAAATACATGCTTTTCCGTGTTGTCTTTTTTTAAATGTACCTATGTTTTGTAATTGCTAAAATATAACATATTTTCTATGTTTATATTTATAGACAAAGACAGTGTGATCATTATTTTTCTTATAATACAATGCACGACTTAAAATAGAATACAGATATCGAATATAGTGATTAGCATACAAAAATGTTCACCTCTAATTTACATACAGGCACTACAAGCGCGTCGAGGCGGCAAAAACAAATCGGGTGGCAGTGCTAGTATGGCGGAAGCCAGCGAAGCCGGAGATGCTTCGCGAACACCAGAGGATTCAGTCTGTTCTGCTGAAGGTCCTTCTCACTACACAGAAGGAGATCAGGCGTGATAAGATATTACTCCTGGCTTGCAATGCAAATACATCTGAATTGTCATTGAATAGCAGACATTGTGGTATAGTCAAGATTTACGATATTGATGTACACTACACACTTGATGTACACTGTAAAATATTACTGATGATACTTGTATGTAAAATATAATTCAGTATTCCACATTTAGAATGGTACTGTGAATACAAGATATGAAGTTGAATGTTTCTCCAAGGCAATATCATGAATTTTAGTAATAAAATGTAACACGTCTCCAAAAATCTAATCTGTGCAAAGAACTGTATATACTTTAATTATACCTATTATGTGTTTAGAAATTTCAGGGTACGTTTTAATTTTTAACAAACCTTTGTGCTGGTAAGAAAAGTTTGTCTAAAAATATTATTAGTAAGTGTTTTTAATGTGTACAATGATTTACACTACGACAAAAGAATATTTAAACAGATAAGGCATTCGACTATGCCTAATGTAAAACCAAGCAAATGTAGAAAGTGCAATTATTAAACATTCATTGTGTCTTCTGCTTCCTTATTTTAAGAAAAGGGATTATTATAAGGACTTTTTTTAGTGTTTAATGTGTATGTATTGTATCATGATTGTTAGCTAATAATATTATTCTTCATTAGCAACTAAATAATTTATTGCTAGACATAATATGTATCTTCTCTTCCAAATAACAAAACGCCATTGTACTCGTAGGTAACGACCTACAAACATTTGTTGTTATTGTTTATTCCGAATTTTGAGGTCACTCTCCGTCGCTGCTCCATTTCAATAAAAATTATAATAATATGCTTTACATTTTTAAATTCAATTGCGAAAATCTATAGTATTATGTAATAATTTTTCGATTTATTTTAATTTAAATTAATTGGAACTATTGTAGTAAAGACATAGTAGTTAATTTTATTTAAATTCAACAAAGATGAACAAACACGTTATTGCCGCTTCATCAAATAAATTTTGTATTTTCATTATGTGAACGGCAGTTTAAAAGGTAACATTTAAACTTCTCTAATTTTAATCATCCTTATATATTTAGATAAGAAAACATTAGGTGTAAATATTATCAAGCTATCAATGAAATGTAGTGTTGTTAATGGAACATTGTAAACGTAGTAGTTTTACTTATAACGGATTATATTTATGTTGAGCTTTGTTCGGTGTTGGATATGAAGGCGATATTTCGACTTGGATACGTTTTTGAGTATGGCTGTATTAATATTGTTAATACACAATAAAAAGTATTCATATCTGTAGTTGTATTCATTTATTCGTTACAGTCCTTCACAAGTTCACTCATGCATACCATACAGGCCTCTCCTAAGGAATGCCACAAAGCACGGTCCCGAGCCATCTGCATCCATCGACATTCTGCATATCTTACCAGGTCGTCACTCCATCCAGTGACGGATCGCTCCATATCTTGCTTATCGGTACGAAGCTGTCACTCGAGAACATTTCTTCCCTATTGGTTATAGCTGCATAATTTAATTTTTCTTCCTTTTTCCGTGGTAGCTCAGAGAGCCGTGGTAGCTCAGATGATTAGCGCTCGCTGTAAATTTCACAGTAAGCGAGCAGCCCTGTTTGATCCCCGATGGCACCAATCAAAATGGTGAGTTGTAATTTTAAGTGCTGATTTACGTGCTCGGCGGTGAAGAAAAACATCGCGAGGAAACGTCAAAAATATTTCGAAGACATGTGAAGTTCGTTAACACATTGGGGCGGTGTGGCGGACATTTCCTTGCCCTAAAATCCTTTCAGATATGAGAGGTAGCCTGTGCTCAGCTGTGGGACGTATACAGGCTGTAACTTTAACTTAATTTTACTTCCACTTTCTATGTATTTTTATTAATATCGGTTTCTTTTATAGTCGCAAAATAATTATTAAATACATCATCTCCTAGCTTCTATCCACAATAGAATGCTATCTACTAGATGGTAGGTAGATATTTTCTACCTGAGAGTTCGTTTGGGTATGCTATCATCTATATCTATTGGCAATCAGTAATGTGTGAAGTGTTGTGTTTCGGCTTGAAGTTACTTACATAGAGTTATGTCATATAATTCAGTCGTTTAATTATAGGCTGTATTTAATTTTATCTTAGTGCTCAGAGTGATAACTCATTTATAATTTTCTGAAGTTGTAGTTAGTTACCGGTGTCTTAAGCTTGCAGTAATTACTTATCATGAGATTTACAATTAACTCGTTTGTCGTTTCAATTTAAAAAAAAAAGTTAGTATTGTAATATTAAATAAAACTTTATTTATTCACAAATAACGATAAACACACTACAAACAATGCCACGGAATGCAAATGTAAGTATGTATATGCAATAATTATGAAATATTCACCCATATTTTTAAATAAGATTGGAAGTAGGTTGGAATGCAATGCAAAAGTATAGTGTCTGTACCTTTCCTGTACCTTGGAATTGTGCGAGTCATCTAGCCTCATAAACTAAAGTCTGATTCATCCACAACAAAATCATTTGAATCTGCAAATTAATATTATATAAATTTAGACCATAGAATACTATAATACAACTTATACACATGTAATATAATTAACGCACGTCCTGGAAGTAGTTTGTTCAGAATCGTTTACTGAATCGATTCCTATCATTTTTAATGTAGGTAATTTTTTATCCCAAAAATAATTAAAACTACGTAAATTACAGTCACTCTAAATCTGTACAGTCAAAACAAACTGAAATGGACCAAAAATTAAGGCAATAATACTTTTAAGAGTGCAGTTTTATCTGTGTTATTACTAATTCTGTCATTCAATAAAAATAAAGAAAAATGAACTTTATTTCAAGCACTTTAAAGTCTTTGCGTTCGTGGATTTGTACTGTGACCACAACATTCTTCGGGAATTTGTATAACTAATTTGATAAATAATCAGTGCATGAAAATGTTTAACTAAAATTCAGTGTATGTACAGTACAGTATAGTACAGTATGTACATAATATACTAATTGGGGTGTCTGAGGGTGTCCGTTAATTACGTTACATATTGTATAGTAGAACGAGGGAGTGGGCGGATCCCGTGTAGCCACTAATATGACACTAACATATGAATTCACACGTATAAATGTCAACACATCTCTTTTGACGTTACCTAAAAAGAAATATTGATGTGTCAAAAACAACAGATATTGGAAGCACTAGAGATGTACCTAACAAAATTTTACCGATACGGATAAGCCGGAAAATTTTGTCGCTTTTAAATTTGTACTTGGCTTAATGAAAAGCTAAATAGAGACGATAAAATACGATGAAAAATATTAATTTACGAGGGCGGCACTGAAAATTTCGGGAATCAAGGAAGTGACGCAACATTACTATTTAAAAATGTATTTATTGCTTTTCGAAGTATTCTCCGTGAAATTTGACACATTTTTCCGTACGATGGCACCAATCATTGAAGCAACCATTCCATTCGGAAGTTGGGGTCTCCAAAATGGCCGGTTTGTAGGCGTCCACAGCTTCTTCAGGTGATGAAAATCTCTGTCCACGCAATTTATTCTTTATTTTAGGGAAAGTATAGAAATCAAACTCCTGACTGGTTTTTTGTTTCGGGTTCGTACGCATATATACAGAATTCGTCACCTGATACAATGTTGTTTACAGCATTTGAGGATCCCGCGTGGAATCTTACGAGAGTTCTGACGTACCAAGTAACGCGAGTCGCTTTTTGCTCTTCACAGAGCGAATGCGGTATCCATCGGGAAAACAACTTTTTTACACCTAATTGTTCATGCAAGATCATTTGTTTTTGATTCATGCCAATGTCCAAAGTTGCCTGAATTTCGCGGTATGTCACATGTCGATCTTCCTCAATCAGCTTACGCACAGCATCAACGTTTTCTTGGGTGATCGCAGTTTTTGGACGATCTTGACGGGGATCATCACTGAACTTGACAAGTCCACGTTTAAATTCAGCAAACCAGCGATAAATTGTGGCTTTGGATGGGGCTTTATCACTAAATGCAAAAATTATCCGGTCAACACACTGTTTTTGTGTTAAACCACTTTGAAAGTCATAATAAATTATCGCTCTTGAATTTTCTCGAGTCAATTCCATTTTCTCAACGACTAAACAAGTTTGAAAAAACCTTGTGACAAGACCGAGAATCTTTTTTTAAATAAATAAATGGTATTCGATTTTTAAAACCAAGGAGTTTTCAATTAAAAAGATTTTAATATGACAGGAACGGTGGAAATATTCCATTCCCAATACTTTTAGTGCAGCCTAGGTAATGACCTACGAATAAACTCAATTTTAACATTTTTTGTTAAATTGTAAATTTTTGCCTCTATAGGATAACATTAAAAATTTGCAATTAAGTTGTTAGATTCAATCTTCTTCATTACTATATTCTATATATTCACCTCACGCCTCACTATTCACAAAGGGTTGGGTAGAACCGTTTTGTGTTAAAAGTAAAAAGATATGTACTCGTATATTCATACTTTTTCATCCGATTTAGCGCTTGACTTATGTCGGCTTACGAATACTGTACTATTTACTACGATTGGTACTTTTTTTTGATATTTATCATTTCCATGAACCATTTTTGCAGGTTTCCTGGAGATCCACTCTTAAAGAATAAATAGTAGACGTACACACTCGATCGATTAATGTTTATGGATGGGTTGAATTGTTACGGCCTAGTAATTCCATAACTTGAAATAAATTTTATTATTCCGTAAATACTGTTTTATTTATTAAGGGAAGTAAGTACCTTCTTAATAGACCAACATTTAATTTAATTTAGTTTTGTATTCAAAGCAACCTACTGCAAATTGTGGATGTTAGCTAACGTAGATAAACTGGCTAACACGTTACAAAGATAATAGATAATAAGGAAATACTAATTTAAAGAAGTCTACGAATACGTTTTCGTCCGCGTAGAATTCAGTCATATCACGTTATCACTTTGAGGATAAAAAGTAACCTAGCCTTTTTAATCTTTCCAGCTATCTGAATACCAAATCTCGTCAAAATCCGTTGAATGGCTTAGCATTTCCTATAAAAAGTTTTTTACACATTTCACAGTTTTTTTCAAATTGGCGGTTTAACGGCTAATAACGACTAAACTGAAGCCTTTACAACCTACTTAGCTGTATAGCTTTTTGATTTAACTAGGTATTAAACAATCTCAATTTAGTCAAAATAGATTTAATTTTAAACCGAAAGGTTTGGCCATAAAAGCCTGAGACAGACATTTGCATTATAATAGTAAAGTATGAATTTCTCATACACATGATTCTGAACAACTCTATTTATCTTTCTTTAATACTCGTATATTTTGGCAGCAAATTATGTTTTTGTCGTATGTTTCTGGAAGTGAAATTTTTGATTTTTTAATTGAAAATTTTACAAATAATCGTGTATGTGGAACATACAAAATATTTTTTTCATAAAATTTACAAAGAATCATCTATTTGGAACATACAAAACATTTCTTTCATTGCATTTTTACAAAGTGAAATTTTAATATTTATCTTTTTGTATAAAATTGTATAAAATTAATAACAAAAACATTGTTGAAATGTTACAAAATAAATATACTCAAGTTTTACTGGTGCTTACCGGTTACCGGTAAGTCACTAAACAAGACACATCCCTAGCAGTGATACCAATGCATACTACAGTTTTCTTAAATGCACAGCCTAACATGATAAACGTGTTCAACAACTTCTTATTTACAATAAGAAAAATCATACTTACTGCGATTGTATTAACAATTAGTTTGCATACTATTTACTAATAAATATGTATTAAAATTTAAACGATTTATTTTTTAATGATGAACATAACTCAAAAGTCTAAAATGTGTATATTCGCTTAATCTGTCAACACAGCGAATCGGGTTTGTAGTGGTGATAATATGACCCAATTGCTTGTATATGTGCTCCCGGCGACGTCGATCCTCGTACAAAATAAGGTTGACAGCCATTCTATTTTGTATTAGAGTATTCTATGATTTAGACATATATTCATCCTTTGCCATTTGCTTGCATTAAGGCGTGCATTCGTCTATTACCACTAGCCCATAAAATTACACTTCTAAGCTGACTTGTCCTACCGAGTGCTATAGGCTATGGGCTAGTCCTGGTAGGCAAAGATCTATTGGGCACTATGCATAGTTGCCTCCTATGAAACTTTAAAAACGAAATATGGTAATGATTCTCTTAAGCCCACAGAGTATTTTGGATTCGCAACTACACTCCAATACATTACTAAATAGTTGTAACCTGCAAATAGTTTTATATGCAAGCGATAATTATTAAGGTCTACGTCTAATTACAGAAGAGCAAAAAAATACAACCCATTACTTTAGTTATGTGTCCTAAGAATCGACTTTATACGATATTGTAATAGCCATGTAATTGCCTGATTCAAGGACTGGCTACGGGTGCACTAAAATAAAAGTATCTTGTTCAATATGCACCTACATTCTAGTCCCAGTTGCCTTTTTTCTTTATAGAAGAATTTATAGAATTTTTTTTTATAGAAGAAGGGGCAAACGAGTATGCGGCTTACCCGATGGTAAGTAACTACCACCGCCTATGAACAACCGCAACACTAGGGGAATTGCTCTTGTAATAACAGTATTCCATGTGAGGCCGAACCTGCGTTGTGTAAAGTTGCAAGCGATGTGCTGGCATGAAATACTGTCTCGCTCTGCTGAGCACGCTAAGATTTTTAGAGGCCAATTTGGCCTTCTCCTCCAAGTATTTAAACGTGGTAGACCCATACTGTAGTTATATTAATGGTATAGTTGAAGCACGAGTGGGTCGGCACGACCGGGAAAGGACCCCGCTCTCACAGAATACCAGCGTAAAATAGTAGCTTAATGCTGCTTTGTTTCGTATGGTCAATCGTATGTAGAGAACCGAAGACCCTTTTTACTGGAAACGACGCATTCCATCTTAGTCCTCACGGGTGACAACGCATCTGCATTTTGATTTGTAATGGAGGATAGATGTAGATGTCTATGGGCAACAGTAACCACTTACCATCAGGTGAACTGTGTGCTCGTTTTTCACCCTATCCTATAAAAAAAGTGACCACGAAACCGCACACTATTTCAGACATTAAGTATTATAAAAAATTAAAGGCTTAATATTGTCTTTCAAGATCAATAATTGCATTATAACTTTGTTAGATTATTCAAAATGTGATAAATAATAGAAATACAAGTTGAAAATATTATAAAAATAGAGATAAATAACATTTATAAAATAATTGAAAAATTGGTTAAATATTGTCTAAGTTTTAGAAGGAGTTCATATATAAAAGAAAATTTATACCTACATGAAGTTATGGAAGGTGTTCATGTATAGATGGTTTGTATGGAGGAGCTGCTGGAGATGCATATCTGCAGTTGTACATATATATGGGGTGGTCGGGTGCCCGACTGCTTGAAGTACTGTAGCACAATGACTAGTCCTATATTAGGGACTTATGATAGTAAACTCAATTATACAAAAGCAATACTATAGAGGGTCTCTATGATGAATTTGCATTACAATAGTAGGGTCGTAGGTTCAAGTCCTATATATTAATGACTTGTGAAAGTTAGGTCTATGATACAAAAACAATACTATAGAAGGTCTCTATGATGAATTTGAATTACAATAGTAGAATCGTGGGTTGAAGTCCTATATATTAATGACTTGTGAAAGTTAGGTCTATGATACAAAAACAATACTATAGAAGGTCTCTATGATGAATTTGAATTACAATAGTAGAATCGTGGGTTGAAGTCCTATATATTAATGACTTGTGAAAGTTAGGTCTATGATACAAAAACAATACTATAGAAGGTCTCTATGATGAATTTGAATTACAATAGTAGAATTGTGGGTTGAAGTCCTAAATATTAATGACTTGTGAAAGTTAGGTATATGATACAAAAACAATACTATAGAAGGTCTCTATGAGGAATTTGAATTACAATAGTAGAATCGTGGGTTGAAGTCCTATATATTACTGACTTATGAAAGTAAGGTCTGAAGAGCTGCGTCTACGTGCTGTTTTCGAGAGTCATTACGAATCGTCTCGCACGCAGACTCGACGACTTCCAGCCTGCCGAACAAGCCGGTTTCCGAAAAGGCTTCAATAACATAGACCACATACATACCCTGCGGCAGATTGTACAGAAGACTGAAGAGTACAATCTGCCACTTTGCCTGGCGTATGTGGACTATGAGAAAGCCTTTGATTCCGTCGAAATTTGGGCGGTGCTACAGTCCGTTCAGCGGTGCCAAGTTGACTGTCGGTATATCGAAGTGCTGAAGTGTTTGTACAGTAGGGCTACGATGGCTATCCGAGTACAGAACCAGAGCTCGAAACCTATCCAACTGCAGAAAGGTGTAAGACAGGGTGACGTTATACTCGTATCCCCGAAACTCTTCACCGCTGCATTGGAAGACGTTTTCAAGCTACTGGACTGGAAAGGATACGGTATTGACATCAATGGCGAGTACATCACTCACCTTCGATTTGCTGACGATATAGTCCTTATGGCAGAATCGCTGGAGGACTTAAGCACTATGCTCAATGACCTCAATAGTGCCTCCCAACGGATAGGTCTTAAGATGAACATGGACAAAACAAAGATCATGTTCAATGTCCATGTCACACCTATGCCGGTAGTTGTTGGGAGCACTATGCTCGAAGTTGTTGACGAGTACGTTTACCTGGGACAAATAGTCCTACTAGGTAAGTTCAACTTCGACCGGGAGATCAATCGACGGATTCAACTCGGCTGGGCAGCGTTCGGGAAATTACGACATATATTCTCGTCAGGTATACCTCAATCTCTAAAAACTAGATTGTACAACCAGTGCGTGTTGCCAGTGATGACTTACGGATCTGAGACGTGGTCCTTCACTGCCGGCCGTATGAGGACGCTCAAGGTCGCTCAGCGAGCTATGGAGAGGGCTATGCTCGGAGTTTCTCTGCGTGATAGACTCAGAAATGAGGATATCCGCAGTAAAACCAGAGTGACTGACATAGCCCAACGGATTAGTAAGTTGAAGTGGCAATGGGCCGGCCATATAGCTCGAAGAACCGATAACCGATGGGGAAGAAAGGTTCTCGAGTGGCAGCCTCGTACCGGTAGGCGCAGTGTAGGGCGACCCCCACTAGATGGAGTGACGACCTGGTAAGATATGCAGGAAGTCGATGGATGCAGATGGCTCAGGACCGTGCTTTGTGGCATTACTTGGGGGAGGCCTATGTTCGGCAGTGGACTTGTGAAGGGCTGTAATGATGATGATGTTAAGCAAGTGAATCTTGTCAGTGTCCAAAATTTGTATGATGAAACATTGATAAATATTTTAATGCTCTTTGTTTGTTATTCGATATTATTGGCAAATAAAATGTCGAATATAACAACATGAATATTCCAGATTCCTTACTTTTACGATATGGGTACGTATATTTCCAAACGTATCTTTCCACACATTCAAGTGTTTGCTGCATTAATATTGCCACTTATGTTATTATTTCCGTACGGCAGTTACACTCGAAAGAAGAGAAATGGTGTATAAATATTCTTCAAAGTTCCGATTTATTACCAACTATAAATTTGCAACCGTATTATTTGAGTAATAATGTGAACATTCAAACCATTGTGAAAAGGAAATAAAAATGATTTTATTATTATTTGCACATATACTTAAGGCCGAATACGAAGAGAACTGGCGAAAATTAATGTATTTCTCTTGACTAGAACTTTGACCTGAAGTAATTCTAAGTTTTAAAACTTTTTTGTAGGTTTGTTCGGGTCCTTCACAAGGTGATCGTCATTTTAAAATTTTAAAATACATGAATATACCAACAAATAAAAAAAATGTTAAGAAATGATATATAAAATTATTGTTCTTCCAAAACTCTATGAATTTTAATTTAGGAAAAATTCTTTTACGTAAAAATGTTTGTATTGTGATTCCGAAGGTGCCTGCTGTCTTTATTTTCGATACAAAATATTATTTATTAACATAATTCGTTTTAATTAAAAACACCTAATAATAATATCGTATATTGCCAGATAAAAGTTTGCCGTAATAAATTACCAGGCGCTTCGACGTGTGACGTAAGGTAACAACAGTCAATGTTTCTGTAGCGAAAATCGTTATTTTAGTGTTTTATACGCGTTTAAGTGACTATAAATGTAAATATGGGTAGGAAAAGAAATAAATGTTACCTAAGTGGTAAAACAAAGAGAGTTTATCGCAAGAACGCCGCTCGAATGTTGTATTTTGAGGTTAATACTTATATTTTTGTAAGGTAATTTTTGTTTGAGGCTTTGAGGATAGGTTGCATTTTTACTCATTTGCATTAACCAAACTGATCATTCATACTTTTCTAGTTTCAAGTGAGAAACACTAAAAATGTAAATATCAAAACCCAGTCGGAAAAGAATGTACAGAGTATTGCAAGCACTGAGACCGCAAATAATGTCATAGTCAATGTATTGTCCGAAAGCTTGTGGTAAGTACATAATTAAGAAAAGCCGAAATACTTCGGATGTGAAGTGATTGACCAGTAGGAGTAGTCTTGTGAGAATTTACATACACAGTACCTATCCCCACTATGGGGCAATCATCGACTTTTTAGTTTTTTTTTTCTTTATTATTTATGCAATTTGCATTACGGCATCTTGTAAGACTCACAAGAACAAACATTTTCAGTTATATGAGGTTCTTTACGTACGATGAACCAATTAAGAAAAAAAATCGTTATCAATTCAATAACTTTTCGAACAATATTTTATAACGAATAAAGTACAGAATTTATAATCTATAGGAACCAATATTATAAATAAGGAAGATTTATTTAAGAAGTAAGCAATGCTCTCTGTGTTGTTCATTACTCTGCATACTGAGCTAGCTCAGTCAAATATAATATAATCAAAGCCCGTACGGCTTCGATAATATTATACATGTCTATATAAACAAAGCGTAAGCTGGCGGCGCGTGGTTGGCTGCGAAACGAGCAAGGTCATTCGCGTCGTATTCGGCCTTAAGATAAAAATATGAACATATTCTGTGTACATATGGCGTAATATTTTTATTTGGCGTATAATACTTTCTTCATTAGCCCATAATTCAATAACGAGTTGACAGAACTTTTTATAAACTACATTTAGTATTTTGTACAAATTGTGATTTCAGGAAAGGTCATAGTGAAAGTCTTCAATTAAAAACAAAAAAGAAATAGGCAAATAAACAACTTCCAAATGTTGTTTTCGATGTTTTTAAATTCAAGTCTATGCGAGCGGAGCCACGGGTAAAAAGCGGAGTTGTATCTTCCTGAATTCGGTTAAAGTTCTGTAAGAACATGGTGCTTTCTTAATTACGCTATAGATTTTTTGGTACTTTTACCATTGTTGTACGCATTTACTGATGTAGATTATCAATAAATATTTTTTAAGTCATTTGCTTCCTTTTTATCTTCTGACTGAGATAAAAATTATATTGCTCACGTTTTTACGCTTTTCTGGCATTTGAAGTGTTATTTTATATTATCATACTTGTGTTAGTTATATATTTTGAACAATATATTCACACATTGTTATTGTCTTTGACTGTTTCTATGTTACGGTTATTTTGTTTTTAGTTTTTCGATGCATCAGTTCTCAATGCAAAGAATTTTTAAAAAGTAATGGACTAAATGTGTAATAAATATATTTAAATAATTACTATCGTACAATATAATAATAACGTTAAATGTGCATACAGTCTCATTTCACTCCAAGTAAATTGGCAATTAAAAAAAAACTAAATGTTGTCATTAAATGCAAAACCACAAAGTAAGTACTTTGTGGTAAATACTACTCAAATAATCAACACTGGAATTGTTCGTTACCTAATTAATCGTATTTACCGTACCTCGGTAGGTGTATGGTCATAGTTGTTTGTAGAAATATAAAACTATGTAAAAAATAATTATGATTGTACATTTTTTTATTTTTGAAGATGAATTTTCTTTGCATTATACTTAACTTCACAATAGAATCCCCCATTTTTTGTAATTTAAACTATATATACTAACTAAGCTCGAATTTTCACTTCATTAGCGGCTTTTGTCAAGACCTTCCCAATTATGTAAAACCTAATTGTCTGTAGACATCTCCAAGTTTTGAAATCCTTCTTGAATTACAACTAACTTCAAGTCGATCACAAATATTAATTTACTAATCTATACTTCACGAAACGGATAATACTTCATATGTAGTACGAAATATAGTTAGTACGACCAAATAATATTTTATAGGTTTAGAGCTACGCTAAAGCGTATCATATCTGTACGAATGGTTCGGTCTAGCTGTAGGAAAAACTCGCATAGAATACCAGTGTGTAATTGATGTATACGCGCACTCCGAAATAATGTCAGTAATAAACCAATTCTCTGGCAGTACGGTCGTTTTATTTAGATCGCATACACTACATTTGGCGACGAGGTTTGTACAAGTACCTAAAAAAAATGGCTTATAACTCGTACGAATTAACTTGAGACCTGGGCCGATGACGTAATCGTCAATGTACGGTGTGCAAAATAATGCGTCGTAATATTTTTTTATTTGAAATTTTTGAGATTTGCATGAGATTATTAATAAAAACAAAATAAAATGTTCTGGCAAGGGGTGAAGTAATATGTGATATACTGCCATTTTTATATATTTTAAATATTTATTTTTTATAAAATACATAATATTATTTTTAGTTAACGCGTCAAGGAAGAACAAAGAAATAAACATACACACTTTCTCATTTATAATATTATTAATTTATTTATCACTTTATTGCACTATAAAAAGTGTTTGCAATTACACCATAAAAATATCGATCTAGAGTCGAGACGCGTATCCGTAACAAAAATGCTATCGGTACTGAGCACGCATGGCCAGCGCGGGACGCGGTGCGGGGAGTCGGGAAGGGGGTCGCATTCCAACGGAGTCTCAAGTTAATTCGTACGTGTTGTACGTCGGAAATGTACCGAACTTTGAGTATAAAAATAGTGAGAGGTCGATTTTAAAGGAAAATTGACACAATTTTTCAAAGTCAATAACATCCGTGAAGACAATAAAAGTGCAACACTTATAGCAAACTTCTCGGATGAAACCTATCGACTCGTACGTAACTTAGCGTACCCGCGCGAGATAGCAACGCTAAGTTATAGAGAACAGGTGGAGTTACTCGATAAGCACTTTGAGCCAAAACACAGTTCTTTCGTAGACAAAGCGAGATTCTACGGAGCGACAAGAAACCCGGGCGAGCCATTAGGAGAATGGGCGGCGCGACTACGCGATCTTGCAAGTTATTGCAACTTTGGTACCGCCTTAGAAACGGTTCTACTGGATCGTTTCGTCCTAGTTTTGGGGACGGGCCCCGAGCGGGACAGACTATTTGAGCAAAATATATCAAGTTATCTTTTGCAAAGACTTTGAAAGTAGCTGAACAGACAGCTTATACGAGAGAAGCCAAGGCTCTTGTAAGCAGTGAAATGAGTAATAGCATTAAGGATGAGTAGGTATATTACTCAGCTGGCGAAACTGGGCACCGGAGCGACGGGAGCCATTGGAGGAGCAGTGGGGGCATGCATGTACGTGCCACCGATGACAGCGGTGGCAGTGACGGAGCGAGTGTATCTCGTAACGGGCGTAAAGAAGAGGCTACCAATCGTTGCGCTGTATGTGGTTTAAAACACATAGCACTGAAAAGTGACGTTACAGGACCTATCGGTGTCAAAATTGCGGTGTTAAGGGTCATTTAAAAAAAAATGTGTAAAGTTCACGCGCACAACATAAATACTGTTACAGAGGAAACTGAATCAGACGGGGACTGTAGGGACCACATGGAGTGCCGTTTGCATAATATGAGGTATGAGACTTTCGCTCCTATTACTGTGGTAGTGAGTCGGGATCAGGCATTTCAGTTATGTCCGAACAATTTTTTTGCAATATTTTCCTACCGTCACATTATATTATAAATGTAATATCAGAATGTGTGTTTATAACGATCACAAAATTACGCCTTTAGGTTATTTTTGTACAATGGTAAAATATAAGGATTTCACGAAACAATTAAATTTCTTTGCTATTAAAAATGGTGGGCCACCACTTTTAGGGCGTGATTTTATGTCTAAATTTAATATTAAGTTGACAACAGTTAATAATAATAACATTATAGTGGACAGCTATGAAAGTGAAGTTCAAAATTTATTAAATACGTACGCGGACTTGTGGAGTAAAGAACTTGGGGCATTTAATAAACTTAAAATTACTTTGCACCTTAAAGATAATGCAGTACCAAAAATTTTTAAGCCGCAAACTGTGCTTTTTGCTCTGAAAGACAAAGTAAATGAAGAAATTGACCGATTAACACGTGCGGGGATTCTGATTCTGGTAAATTACTCTAAATATGCGACCCCTATCGTACCCGTATTAAAGGAGAACGGTAAGATAAAGATCGCAAGTGATTACTCATTAACATTAAACAAAGACATACTAATCGACAAATATCCTATGCCACGCATAGAGAAAGTCTTCGCAAAAATAGGGGAAGGCGAGAGATATACAAACATTGATTTAAGCAACGCATACAACCAATCTATATTAAGCGAGGAGTCACAGGGACTTACCACCATTAACGCAACCCGGGGCTTATTTAAATATACCCGGCTTGTATATGGTTTGGCTAATGCACCCGCTATATTTCAAAGAACTTTGGATACCTTGTTAGCAGGTATTGACGGTGTTAGTTGTTGGCTCGATGACGTTTGTTTCACGGCCCCTAACAAGCAATTACATTTGATCAGGTTACGTGAAGTTCTTGATAGGCTTAAAGACGCAGGTTTAAAATTACAAAAAGAAAAGTGTGATTTTTTAAACGCAGTGTTACGTACTTAGGTCACGTCATAAACAAACAGGGCCTTAAGACGTGTCCAAAGAAGATTAAGTCAATTCTAAGCATTCCACGACCACAAAATATTTTGGAAGTAAAACGGTTTCTAGGCATTATAAATTACTATCGTAAGTTTATACCTTGCCCATCAGCCATATTACATCCATTTCATGAGCTACTCCGCAATGATGCAGCGTGGACTTGAAGTGAGCGTCATGAGAAGGTGTTTATACAAGTTAAGCGTGAATTATCATCAGACCGAGTGTTGACGTATTTCAACCCAAGCGCGCGACTTGTGCTTAGTGTGGACGCGAGCCCGGCCGGTCTTGGTGCGGTGCTGGCGCAGGGACCAGAAGGTAACGAGCGCCCACTTGCCTTCGATTCCGGGTCCCTTACAGCTAGTGAGAGTAATTATCGCCAAATACATAAAAAGGTTTTGAGGTATACCTGACGAGAAGATGTAACGTAATTTCCCGAACGCTGCCCAGCAGAGTTGAATCCTTTCTAGTCCAGTAGCTTGAAAACGTCCTCCAATGCAGCGGTGAAGAGTTTCGGGGATATAACGTCACCATGTCTTACACCTCTCTGCAGTTGGATAGGTTTCGAGCTCTGGTTCTGTACTCGGATAGCCATCGTAGCCCTACTGTACAAACACTTCAGCACTTCGATATACCGACAGTCAACTTGGCACCGCTGAAGAGACTGTAGCACCGCCCAAATTTCGACGGAATCAAAGGCTTTCTCATAGTCCATATACACCAGGCAAAGTGGCAGATTTTACTCTTCGAACTTCTGTACAATTTGCCGAAGGGTATGTATTTGGTCTATGGTGCTAAAGCCTTTTCGGAAACTGGCTTGTTCGGGAAGCTGGAAGTCGTTGAGTCTGCGCGCGAGACGATTCGTAATGACTCTCGAAAACAGCACGAAGACGCGGCTCAGAAGGGATATCGGTCAGTAGTTCTTCAAGAGAGCATTGTCACCTTTCTTGAAGAACAAGACTACCGCACTTGCTGCTCCACGCCTCCGGAGTAGTGCCACCATGGAGGACGGAAATAAAGAGCTTCTGAAGGACATTAAGTACCGGTGTTCCACCCGCTTTCAGAAGCTCCGCTGTAATTCCATCCTCAGGTTTACCTCAAAACTTGTAAACGAAATTGTACAACCAGTGCGTGTTGACAGTGATGACTATGGAACTGAGACGTGGTCCTTCACTGCCGGCCGTATGAGGACACTCAAAGTCGCTCAACGAGCTATGGAGAGGGCTGTGCTTGAGGTTTCTCTGCGTGATAAATTTAGAAATGAGGATATCCGCAGTAGAACCAGAGTGACTGACATAGCCCAATGGATTAGTAAGCTGAAGTGGCAATGGGCCGGCCATATAGCTCGAAGAACCGACAACCGTTGGGGAAAAAAGGTTCTCGAGTGGCAGCCTTGTACCGGTAGGCGTGGTGTAGAGCGACCCCCCACTAGATGGAGTGACGACATGAGACATGCAAGAAGTCGATGGATGCAGGTGGCTCAGGACCGTGCTTTGTGTCGTACTTTGGGGGAGGCCTATGTTCAGCAGTCGACTTGTGAAGGGCTGTAATGATGATGATGATGATGATGATGACATAAAGAGGCTACGGCTATAATATTTGGCGTTAAATATTTCCATCAATATTTATTTGGTCGAAAAGAACAGTTTGTGCTGAAAAGAGATCACCGGCCCTTATTAGCCATATTTGGTAAGAAAAATGGAGTCTCGGTAATGGCAGCATCGCATCTCCAAAGGTATTTTTAAAGGTATTTTTGTCAGCATATAATTACGTGATTCAATACGTGTCTAGCAATAAGAATGTGGAAGCGGACTATTACGGGACTACTACGGGATGCAACTGCACGGGACAAAACGTTGCAAACAGTAATTAAATATGTTTGTAATGGTTGGCCTCGAAAAGTTCGTGGTAAATACATTCAACCGTATTTCAATTGTAAAACAGATTTGGATATGGAACACGGTTGTCTTATGCGGGGTCATAGAATTGTCATTCCAAAAATATATAGGGGTCGTATGTTAGAAGAACTTCATAAAGTGCAGCACTGTGCGACCCGCACAGCCACTCAGTTTTTCACCCGCAGTATCCGACTGCCATCTCCCCTGCTCCTCCCCCGTTGGTATGCTGGATAATAACAATAACGCTTCGCCAGACGGCACACCATCCACGAATACGCATTCTAATGTTGAGACATCTTTACGGGAAGGCAGTGAGCCAACTTCAATGCTAGATTCGGATAGAGGAGAGGCGGTGGTGGCAGATTGGCAGAGTGTCTCGGCGAAAGGGATTATCAATCGACAGGATGGCGGGGAACAACCAGAGACTGCTTCTGTTACACCTAAGCCCGGTCCTTCCCCGCCACATAACGATACCGAACAAAGCATCCCCCGCTGCCGTTATAATCTAAGGCCAAAAAAAAAGAAAATTGTGAAATTTATAAATTACATTTTTGTTATTAGGTTCTCGAATTAATGCGGAAGGGATAATGTATACGCGTACTTCAAAGTAATGAGTCAGTAAAATGTAAACCAATTCTCTGGCAGTACGGTCGTTTCATTTGGATCGCATACACTGCAGTAATACTAGTGTGGCATATAGCCACAGAGTACGTATAATACGGCGTATGTATAATACTATAAGAACCGAATACCATTTATACTGGTAACGGTATCTAAAAACTTACAAAATCAAAGAGTGACAAAACATCTGCATTTCGATTCGTAATTGAGGTTGGATATTTGTGTCTGTGCACGGCAGCACTCACTTTTTTTGTAGAATAAGGAAGGCAAACGAGCGCCCAGTTTCGGTGATCGTAAGTGGAAGCTGTTTTCCATAGTTATTAATAGTTAAAATGAAAATGCATTGTCAGCTCTGAATACTAAGATAATGCCTCGTTTTCAGTAAAAAGGATCTCCGGTTCTCTGCACTTACCATACATTTTACAATAGTATTATGTTCGAGCGAAGTCCTTCCCCGCTTGAGTTGATTTATTCGCGATATAACCACAGTATAGCTGCAGCATAATTATCATTTACCAATAATTGTCGTCATTCGTGTCATTTACCAAAAAAAAAAACCAATAAACTTTTAGGTTCATATATTAAGCAATAGCAATATGGCAATTGTTGGTATATGGTGGGTTAAAAATAAAGAGAAACATATATTTCATGCGAAAATTTTAAATATTTTTAAAATCTAGTGTCCCTCATCGATGGTCATGACGTCGGTGTCAGGCTCGTAGTGCCAGTCTAGTTCACGCGTGCGCACGATCTGCTTGTACACGAAGGCGGACTTGCGCGGCGTGCGCATGCGCTCGGGACTCTCGAAGTCTACATCATACAGGCCATAGCGCTCACTACCAAAAATTTCAATTAAAAGTTACTGCTATTTAAAGTTCACCTCATGCTCTTCTCATAACTGGGCACATGCGCCCTATAAACAGACACTGATGATTGTGAATGGGCTATTTAGAAATACAACTTTCGAAGTTTGTAGAAACATTCTGCTGTACACCGACCTCTTCCGCTGTGGAAATGATTTTCCACAATCGTCACGGTTAGTGGATTGACAATAACAATACCGGCCGTTTCGCCAAACCCCGATGCTGTGGCTGGTCTTAAAATTTAACGTTTGGCCCAATAGAAATGAAATATTCATCTACCGAAAGCCATAAGACCCATAGTCACTTTTTACCCTTCTTTACCTTAGATGTCGTCCCAAGGGCCGAAATATGGAGATGGATTCACTTATACCGTCACCACCATCATGTACCATACGTGCTATCACAGTCACATTTAATGTAATGATTCCATCTGTTATTATTTTGTGGTAAATACCTACATATTTGGGGTTAGCCTGCGCCTAGCCTTTGAGTGTGTGGGGCTAAGCGCTCATCGTATTTTTTATTATGTGACCCACACAAGTTTCATTCTAATAAAATTGTAAAAATTACAATTGCATATTCACAAAGTGTTCACCTGTGAAAGCAAACATTGCGAGGAAACCTGAATGTCTGAGAAGTCTGCAAAGACTCAAGAGCAGCACGGCAGGAAGACTATTATCAGTTGCCCTCTCAGTAATGAGAGGAAGCCTATGCCCAGTGGTGGGACGTTTATTATATTGAAAGATATGACGTCACATTTGTATATAATTAGTCATTAACTTGGAACAATTTACTTAGAAACCAAATATGCTGGTTCCTGTAGGTGCTACATACCTGAAACCCTCGAGCCATTCTAAACTGTCCATCATGCTCCAAACCGTGTAAGAACGAATATCAGATCCGTCGTCGATGGCATCGAGCAAAGCATTAATATAAAGTGTGATATAAGTGACGCGATCATCGTCGTCCAATCTCCGTTTTGTTGCGATGCCGTTCTCCGTGACAATAACAGGTGGATTATTATAATTATTTTTTATTTTTGTCAAAAGTTTGTAGAATCCCGACGGTATAATCTTGAAGTAATCAAAACTGACTGAGTATCAAAAATTGGTTTCCATTTATATAATATGATCTTATAAATATTTTAAAGATAAATGAAAACCTCATGATTGAACATTAATTATGATTAAAATATAACTTTTACATAAATTCCTAACAAATGAAAAAGCCGTGGTAGCTTATAGGCAAAACTCTCGGTGTAAATTTCACATACTGTGCGAGCAACCCGTTTTCGGGCATCCGGCATAAATGAAAGTGTTAATTGCAATTTAA